>CM060406.1:146800210-148130046 GCA_030545235.1 Helianthus tuberosus
AACCAATTCATCAACATTCTTCTTCATTCTTTCTTCATCCCTCTTCTTTAGACTTGCTGTCATGACATTATCCAACTTTTTCTCATAATGTCTATCTTTTGAAACATTTGAATAGTAGTCGCCGGATAGAGGGATTACTACAAGAACATCATCAAATACCACTTCCTTTCGGTGGACAACTGGTTCACCTTTGCTGTTGATATAACATTATCTTTTCTTGTCATACCTTCCATAACTCTTTGCTTCCTTATATTCTTTCTCCATTTCTTCGATTCGATACCAAACAATACATTTTTCTCTGTAAGTCTTCTCTTTCAGAATCTCTTCTTTTGTTTTCTCTTTCACAACAGTAACAAATGCACTACGTTTATTCTTTGATTCGGTTTTGCCATGTCCTGTACACTAGTAACTGACAGCATCTTCTTCTGGAAGAAATTCTCTCCAGTCGAATCCTTCGTCATCTTGGATCACAACACATGCTCTTGACTTTTCCTTTTCAGAATTATCTTCAATTTGTTTCAACCTTGGTGATTCCTCTTTATTCTTGTGATAGATCGCCGTTTGATAGTTGTTGGGATCGAACCCTATCAGAGGAACAGATAATTAAAGCCAAAACTGGATCAGAGCAGTGGATCCAGAATAAACAGATGATTACATACAAGTCTCTCCCCTTGAAAGTGATTTCAACACCTGCTGATCTCCTATCTGCTGATTGTGCAAACTACTGACCTACAACTGCTGCTCAAGTAAAGACCTGATGAAAGACTAAAGCCCAGCTGATTCAATCTACTGCCTTGAGTCAAGCACTACTGATCCAGACAAGTACTGATGGGTTCACAGCAGTGGAAGGTTGCAGCAGCTGATCTATAGTCTGTTTTCTAATGTAATGTAATAGCAGTTGTTAACATAGCAGTGTCTGTATAGATCAGAGGTTAGAGTTTGTTAGGAGGTTAGATGTCACTTTCATGGTGACGTCAGCTAACATGCTCAGTGGTTTGCAAGTGCCTATAAATAGTTCAGTACTTTGTACTGTTCTATTAGCTCTTTTGCATCATCGTCTTCTTTGCACGAACAAACAACTGAGCTCTGGCTGAGGGGGAGTTTGCATTCATTCATCAATCATTGTAGTCGTTATTGAAATAAATTCAATCTTCCGATTCATTGTGAAAAGATGTTTGATCAAAGTATTACTCTCGTTTGATTGTATGCAAAGTTTGTTTTCATGATAATTCCGCTGCACACTCATCCATCTTCATTTTAATTACAAACACAAAATACAATCAGAAACAAACTCAGATCCAACAATTGGTATCAGAGCTTGGACAGTCAAATTTGATTTAACAATCATTTTGACGTAAATAGTTCAGCTCATAACAGTTAATACTGATCGTTTGTTCGTTTGTTGAAAAACAGAGCAAGGATTAATCACCATTAAAGTTGATTTCTCAGTGTCTGTAAAACAACAAGAATGACGTCACAATCTCAGGATGATAAAAACAACATCGGCTCACTTTTTAAACCACCTATGCTAAAAAGAAATGAGTACAACATCTGGCAGAGGAGGATGGGTCACATCCTCGCTCAACAAAGCACAGGTTGTTGGAGGTCTGTCATCTATGGTCCCCACGTTCCCACAGTGCCAAGCGCTGAAGATGCTAAAAAGTTCGTTCCAAAACCAGTTGAAAATTATACCGAAACCGACTATCAAAAGTTCGAACTAGATGCTAAAGCGTTTAGCATCACAGCATCAGCGCTGCCCAATGAGATATATGCTGGACTGTTACACTGTAACAGTGCCAAAGAGTTATGGGACGCGCTTAAGGAACAGTTTGGGGGGACCGAAGAAGTCATAGAAAACAATAGGGAAATCCTGAGCCAACAGTATGAAACATTTTGCTACGTTAAAGGTGAATCACTAACGCAACAATTTGAGCGTTTCAGTTGTCTCATCAGTGAACTGAGGCTTGTTAACACCACTTTTACAAACTCAACTCAAAATAGCAGGTTCTTCAGGTCACTGCTAGAAAAATGGGACACCATAGCTTTTGTCACCCGAAACTCACCTGAATTCAAGGATCTGACCTTGACCCAACTTCACGGTCGACTCCTGACCAACGAAAGGGAGTTGAACCAGAAAAAGAGGTTGCAAGAGTCAGGAAAAGTTACTGATGATTACACTTTCAGTAACATTGCTCTTCTGGGTCAAGAAGAATCTGGGAGCAGTGGTAAGGATCAGGGTTATGATCACTTCATTGACATAACTGCTGGTGTAAATTTTAACAACCCTGATACTCACTCTGCAAGTTATGCATTCACTGCAAACGAAAACCAGATGTCAGACAATCTAAGCTTTGAACTCAATGACTTACAGCATTTTGATCCCACTGACTTAAAGGAAATGGACATCCTGCACCAACTGGCTTTGCTAAGTGTTAGAACTAGCAAATTCTTCAAAAGAACAGGGCGAAAATTCCCAGGTTTGCATGGGAATCTAAGGGTTGGGTTGGATAAATCGAAAATCAAGTGCTACAAGTGTAATAGGTTGGGACACTTCGCTAGGGAATGCAGGAGTCAAACTAATGGTCCCATAATCACTCACCCTAGCTCAAATCCTAGACCTCAAAATCAAGGCACTGTGCACTATGCCCAGTATGCCCCAGCAGCTCAAGTGAACACTGCTCACTATGCTGCTGCCCCTGTGCCAGTGCACTATGTCCAAACTACTGTTCCACAGATCCAATATGTTCAAACCCCTGTCCCCCAGGCACAAGTGCAACCTGCACCTCAAACCACTGCTCCAGCAGCAGTACAACCAGATCAACAAAGTTTTTTCACTCAAGGGTTTGTTGACTGGAGCCGTATGCCTGAAGACCTTAGTGATGAAAATTTTGCACTCTATGCTTCTAATGATTCTTCTCATAATGAATTTTGTTTGATGGCATTAGAGTCAATACAGGAGGGGGTTGAATCTGAAGGGGAACAACTGAGTATTGAATCAGTGGATGAGGTGACTGAAGCAGTGGTTACTGATGTGGCTGGTGAACTACTGTTGGGAGAAAGTTCAGGTACCCTGATTGAACCAATGACAGATCCATGGTCCGAAGAGGACAAAGAAGAAGAGAAGGAAGAAAAGGCTGGTGAAAAGAAGGTGAGAGCTGATGATGAAGAGAATCATCAATGTGATTGTGCAATGATGGTTGCTGCCAAGGTATCTCCTCAAGTTCTTGAAAAACTGTGTTCTGACAATTGCATTATTTCTTTTGCTAACATCAAAGAGGTGAACGAAAACCTTAGGGATAAAATCTTAACTGATGAAGTCAAATTTGAAAGATCTCTAAAAGAACTTAAAAACAAATTGGCTAAAAAAGAGAAAGAGATTAGCAGCATGAAAGAAGAGCAGAGCATAACCAAAACTCAACTCCAAACTATGGTAGAAAAATACCAAGTTTGCAAAAAGGAGTTAGAGTCCACCCAGATCACATGTGAGAGATGGGTGGAATCATGCAAAGGGTATGAGGTTATGCTTGAAAAACAGATAAAAAGCAATGTGAAATTTGGGGTTGGTTATAGAAAACATGATGATGAAAACACTGCTTTTAGAAAACTGTTCAAACTACTGATGTAACCACTGAGTTCATCCCACAAACAAGAATGGCCAAGAAGTGAAAATCACTGACAAACTTGGTAACAAAATCACACTTGACAGACCAATGGGATCCTCTACTTTTGAGGAGCTTGAAGATTATCAGTTTAAACCAAAATGGTCTGATGAGTGTGATATTCTTGAAAATTTCAAGCCAATGGACTTTACATCAACTGATGGAGTTAAGGCTCCAAAAGCTAAAGTCATAACTCTCAAGGACATCCCAGCAGTGGTTAAAACCTCTGCTGCAAAGGAGTCTGAAAAGAGAAAGAAGAAAGAAAAAATTGATAACTTGTTTTGTGAATTCTGTGAGAAAAGGAATCATCTAACAAAAGATTGTTTCCACTTAAAAGCTTATGATTTAAACAGAACAAGTGTCATTGTTTCAGCTGAAAGTTGCATTGTTTGTGGTAAAACAAACCACAAAACTCAAGCATGTGTGTATCTCAAAAACTTTGATGTGAAAAAGAATGAGTACATTGCTAAAACATCCTTGAGTTCATCATCATCATCATCATCATCATCATCATCTGTCAAATTCACCAAGAAACAACCACTGTTTGTGCCAGTTCAAACAGCTGTCACAAAACAGCTGAACCAAACATCTGTCAAAAGAGATGTTCAGGTTACTGATGCACCCCCTGCCAATCAGTTCAGGAAAGGCAAGGAAAAACAGTCTTACCAAAGGATTCCACACGTTTATGAGGCCTACAAAAGGCCCTCTAAACCCAGAGTGAACAGGCATCCTTTTGGTTACCAGCAGGTGATTGGTCAGGACCCACAACAGTGGTTAGAGAAGAACTGTCCTAAAATAGTTCAAACCCCTGACCTAACCACTGTCCATCATTCTGCATCTATCCCAGACACTGTTGAGACCCTATCCAAAGCCCTGCTGGCTTTGGAGACCCTAATGAACTAATCCTTTTACTTCATGTGCAGGGAGCTTCTGCATGCTTTGATAGTCTTTGGTATGTAGATAGTGGAGGCTCCAGGCACATGACAGGATGTAAAGCCCTCCTCAAAGATTTGAAAATCCATGGAGGGGGTGATATATCCTTTGGGAATAATAGTAAAGGGAAAGTTCTGGGGTCTGGTACAGTGCAATCTGGAAATGTAAAATTTGAAAATGTCAATCTAATAGACAATCTAAAATTCAACCTTCTGAGTGTATCACAAATGAGTGACAAAGGGTTTGGGTCATTCTTCACAAAAGATTGTTGTAGGATTATTGGACCAGAAATGGTCAAAAAGATTGAAGCAATAATCAAAACTGGTCAAACTAAACTTGTTGCTCAAAGAAGTGGCAATGTTTATGTTGTTGATATGTCAAAAGAGTGTCCCAGAGCTGATGCATGTCTGTTCTCAGCTGCCTCTAACAAAGAGACAGAACTTTGGCACAGAAGGCTGGGGCACACAAATCTTAAGACAATCACTGAAATTTCAAAAAATGGTTTGGTGAGAGGCCTACCACAAAAATTGTTTTCATGTCCTGAACATTGCATTTCCTGTTTAAAAGGAAAACAGCATAAAAGTTCTTATAAGTCCATTGAAGAGTCCAAAACAACCCAGTGTTTGCAGATGCTACACATGGATTTGTTTGGCCCAGTTCAAGTCATGAGCCTCAAGAAGAAAACATATTGTTTGGTTATTGTTGATGACTTTTCTAGGTTTACATGGACTTTCTTTTTACACTCAAAAGATGAGACTGCAGGCATTTTGCAAGACTTTGTGACACAGGTTGAAAAGCAATTTGACCTTCCAGTGAAAAGCTTTAGGAGTGACAATGGCACAGAATTTATAAATAAGGAGTTGGATGCCTTCTGTGTGAAGAAAGGGATTGTAAGGCAGTACAGCATCCCTAGAACACCAGAGCAAAATGGGGTTGTTGAAAGAAAGAACATAACTTTGATTGAGGCTGCCAGAACTATGCTTGCAGATTCAGGTTTGCCATTAACTTTCTGGGCAGAGGCAGTAAACACTGATTGCTATGTCCAGAACAGAGTTTTAATAAACCCCAGGCACAAAAAGACTGCTTATGAAATTCTGTATAAAATCAAACCACTTATCTCATATTTCAAGGTGTTTGGCTGCCCATGCTTTATTTTGAACTTAAAAGATTCCATTTCAAAATTTGCAGCCAAAATTGATTGTGGTTATCATTTGGGATACTCAACCACTGCCAAGGCCTACAAAGTGTTCAAATACACGGACCAAGGCAGTGGAGGAGACTTTGAATGTTAAGTTCAATGAACTTTCATCAATGAAAATCCCAGCAAACCCTGCAGATCTGTTTGATCTTGAAAAATTTACTTTTGAAAATACTGCTGTCAAGACTAACAGTGCAGGTCTATCAGAGGATACAACACCAGACCATGGGTATGAAATCATCATCCCTCAAAGGTCTGCCACAAAGGGAAAAGCACCAGCTGTTCAAAACAGTTGTCAAAGCTCAACCACTGCTACCTCAACAGTTGTTGACCAAAGTAGCCCATCCACCACTGCTTCCACATCCTCAAACACTGCTGACAAAAGTCCTCAAACAGTGGATAAAAGTCAGCAGTTGTCCACTTCGTTACATCCTATTCCACCACCCTTTGAAGCCACTGCTGGGTCATCAAAGTCACCAGCAGTGGTTAGCTCAGATGATTCACATTTGCAGCCTTCACCAACAAATGCCATCATACCATACCAAGGAGATTTAATCTTCTTGAGATCTCATCCACCTGATCAAATCATTGGCAACATAAATGAAGGGGTGCTCACAAGAAGCCAAACCCAAAACATTTGTCTTTTTGCTGGTTTTCTATCACTCCATCAGCCAGTCAAGTACCAAGAGGCACTGAAAGACAACAGCTGGGTAGAAGCCATGCAAGAGGAGCTCCAACAGTTTAAAAGACAACAAGTATGGGAGCTTGTACCACTGCCAGAAGAGGTTAGTCCCATTGGCACAAAGTGGGTCTTCAAGAACAAAACTGATGAAAGGGGTATTGTTGTCAAGAATAAAGCCAGGCTTGTGGTTCAAGGTTACAGACAGGAAGAGGGGATTGATTATGATGAAACATTCGCCCCTGTTGCAAGATTGGAAGCCATTAGACTGTTCCTGGCCTTTGCTGTCAACCACAACATGAAGGTGTTTCAAATGGATATCAAAAGTGCTTTCCTCTATGGTACAATTCAAGAAGAGGTGTATGTATGTCAACCTCCAGGTTTTGAGGATCCATTTTATCCTGATCATGTCTACAGGCTAAACAAAGCCTTGTATGGCTTGAAACAAGCACCAAGGGCCTGGTATGAAACTCTTTCCAACTTCCTACTCTCAAATGGTTTCAAAAGAGGTACCATTGATAAAACACTGTTTCTAAAATGGAGAAGGAAGGATTTAATGATTGTCCAAATTTATGTGGATGACATTATTTTTGGAAGCACATGTAACACAATGTGTGAAGAGTTTAGAGAACTCATGACAGCTGAGTTTGAAATGAGTGCAATGGGTGAGCTACAATGCTTTCTTGGTCTCCAAGTACAGCAAATGCAAAATGGAACTTTCATTCATCAAAGCAAATATGCTAAAGAACTTTTGACCAAATTTGATATGAATGATTGTAAACCATGCAGCACACCCATGGCAACAAATAAGCTGGTCATGTCTGATGAAAAGGATGAGCTGATTGACCAAACACTTTACAGAAGCATGATTGGGTCTTTATTGTACCTAACTGCATCTAGACCAGACATCATGTTTGCAACATGTGTCTGTGCAAGAAGTCAATCAGCTCCCAGAAAATCAAATCTCATTGCTGTAAAAAGGATCTTCAGATACATAAAAGGTGCTCCCACACTTGGTATCTGGTATCCAGCTAATGGGAACATCAAGCTTTCAGGTTTTTCAGACAGTGACTTTGCTGGATGTCACACCACAAGGAAGTCCACATCAGGAGGGTGCCAGTTTCTAGGTGATTGCTTGGTTTCTTGGCAAAGCAAAAAGCAAGCAGCAGTTTCAACATCCACTGCGGAGGCTGAATACATTGCTGCTGCAAGCTGTACAGCCCAACTCATGTGGCTTCAAAATCAGTTACTGGATTTTGGTATCACTGCCTTAAAAACATCACTCATGTTGGACAGCCAGGCAGTAGAAAATATCATCAAAAATCCAGTTTCCCACTCTACCACCAAACACATCGACATCAGACATCACTTTGTGAGGGATTGCTATGAAAAAGGTTTGATTTCTCTGCATCATGTCCCAACTAAAGACCAGCTGGCAGATGTGCTCACAAAAGCACTTGATACAACCACTTTTGAAAGCTTGGTCTCTAGGATTGGGATGCTGAACATGGAATAACAAGCAACATCTTGTTTTTCTATGAATAAAAGCAACAAAATGTTTTCAGAAAATCAAAAATCCATCCTTAAAAATAGCTAACAATGAGATTTTCATTAAAATCCTTAAAAGTCTGCCATAACCACTGATTGTTCAAAAGTCTGCTCTACTTCAAAAGTCTGTCCACTGCTGAAAGTCAAACCCTGTTCTCTCATTCCTTTGATAAACTCTGTTGTTCAAAAGCAGTGTCTTATCCACTGATATGCTATCCACTGATAGTGAAAATCATCCACTGCTTTCTTACCACTGCCTTCATCAGTCACTTTCATCAAAGTACTGTCCTTCACTTTCACCAGGGGTTGTCACGTGGGCAATACATAGTGGTCAGACCTTTTGTAACGGCTGCCACATCAGCATTCACTTTCTTCCCTATAAAAACCCCCACTCACCACCAAAACAGGGTTTTACTGTCGAATTGAATTCTTAAAAATTCTCTTCTCAAAGCAGTTTTTCATCTCCTTCTTCACAAATTTCTTCGATCATTCTCTTCAAAAATGACAAAATCGAAGCCATCCACAAAACCCACTTCCAAATCATCATCGAAAACAGCCTCTCAAAAGGCAATCTCCACTGAAATCCCACATAAACCATCTCACAATCTCCTGGGTCTTCTCACAAAACCAGGAACCACAAATGTTTTCGATTCCATCATTGACACCATGGCAAAATCAAAGTACAAAACTTTGTTCACCGCCGATGCACCAATCTATTTGGCGACCCAAAGAGAGTTCTGGAAGAATGCAACCCTTGAAAAACAAGGAGACACTGCAACCACCATACACTCTTCTATAAAGGGTAAAGCTGTCCACATCACGCCACAATCCATTTCAGAGGTCTTTCAACTCGGTGATCTGGAAGGTAAAACTTCTTTCACTAAAAACGAGTTACAAACTGACTTCATTGAAAGAGGGTATGAAGCCACAATGATGAAGAAACTTACCTTACAAAAAGGTTATTTTCCTTCTGCAACCAGATTTTTATTTCATACCCTCCTACTATGTGTTTCTAATAAAACCACTTCTTTCAATGAAATCCCTTTAAAGATTCAAAATCTGGGATATGCAATTCCTCAAGAAGAAAATTTTAACTATTCTCGTGAAATTTTTAAAGATTTGGTTAATAATGTTGAAACAAAATCATTCTTACTGTTTCCAAGGTTTTTAAGTTACTATTTTGAAAAGAAATTCAGTAAGAATGATTTAATAGCAATAAATCAAGGTGATTCTACTCAAATAAACAGTTTAACAACTGAAACATTTTCAAGAATGTTAGCACCTTGCAAAACATAAGCAGAGGTGCCTGAGCAGAATTTAGCAGCTACCACTGCTCCTCAGGTATCTGCTGCTGAGCCCACTGCTCAAGGTGCTCAAAGCAGCAGACCAACTGCTTTGAAACCCACACCTACAAATCCCAAAAAGCCAAACAAAAAGAAAAATCAAAAACCCCCCAAACCAATCAAAAAGGCAACTCTGGAGGATGAGATACTAGAGCTACTGCCTGTGACAGCACAAATGTCACAAGAAACCACTGCTGCTACTTCCTCACAGCAGTTGGTACAAATATCTCAACCCATAACCGAAACTCCTCCTGCTTCTTCACAAAAAGATCAGGTTGTACACATTGGGACACCACATCATGATGCTCTGGAAACACTCATTTCCATCATCCACAGCTCAATTCCCGGAGCAAATCCTCTTTCTTCACCAACCATCACATCCACAATTCCCCCACCAACTAAACTGCTGTTGGATGCAATTGATTTGAACCAGGCACTAACCAGTCCTTCTCAATCACCTATCAATGAGAATATACCTCAACAACTGACTGGGTCTGATGTATCAATCCTTGCTAACCCACCAACACAACCTGAGGAGGTTACACCCCTTGAGTTACAAGTAACTCTTGGTGGTAATCCAAGTGAAGCAGCCACTACAACTGTTGAACCCACTGGTTTATAGTTGGATAGTGGTTACATCAATAAGACTTCCTTGGAGGCAATTCCTTTTATAGCACCTCTGCCAACCACCAGTGGATTTATTTATCCTACTGGCAACATCAAAAGGTTGTCAAGTGTTGAAGGGAGAAGACCCCAGTACCAAGAGAAAGGGGCATCAGTGGTTAATGTTTGGAGTATACTCCCTACCTCTACTACTGATAAAACCACTATTAGTGGGAAAACAGATGATCCCATTAAATTGGGTGATGGTTTAAAGTACCAGAAATTGACGGATCGTGTTGAAAAGCTTGATAACTCTGTTGCAGAACTCAAAGATATGCTACAACAGTTGTTACAAGTACAAAAGGTACAATCCACTACTGTTCCACCTCAAGCACCTGCTCCACAACAGGCACCTGCTACAAATGAGCTCTGGAATCTATTTCAACCTTTTCTCCATCAACAAGCACAAATAGCAGATCAGCAACATGAAAAACATGTCCAACAGCTGAGAAATGCAATGGAGTCAAGGTTCAATAACACTCAGGCTGATCTAAAGGCTCTCAAAACTCAGATCCTGCACACCACTGGCACTGCTCCTCCAACAATTTTCTTCATTGATCAACTTCCCCCAGATAATGCCAAAAAGGGGGAGAAAATTCAGGAGTGGAAAAAGAAGGGAATAGAGGATGGTCTCTACATTGAACCAGAAAATGCAAACATGACCAAACAGATCCCTTTGCCAGATGGAAGCAAGAAAATTGATGTGACTACAAATGCACTGGCAGAAGCAGTTGCAAGTGTAAAAAGGGATAGAGAGGCAAAAAGGAAAGCCAGGGTGGATTATCCGGATTAGGGTACTTCAGGGTCAAAAGATGATGAAAATCTTGTTGATGAAAAGAAGAAGCCTACAAGAAGAGTAAGGCTACCCAAATCCATTCCAACCAGACGTTCAAAGTCTGTTTCAAAACCACCACCTAAAACAGTTGTTGTAACTCATGTTGTACCCACTACTGTTGGTACTTCAGTTGTTTCAACATCTGCTCCCACTTCAACACACACCACTTCAACACACACCACATCCACTGCTTTACCACCATCACCACCAAAAACAAAATCACCTCCTGCCAAAAGGCAGAAGACAGCAGTTGTTACAACATCTGCTGTAAAGACAACAGTGGTTGGAACACCAGTTGTTTCAACAACTGTTAGTCAATCACAAACCACTGCCACTACATCCACCACCACTGTTCCATCCAAAACATCATCAGCCCCTCCTCAAATAAAGAGGAGAAGGCTAATTCTCAAAGATGATGACACTTCACCACCACAAACATCTTCAAAATCATTGGCTCTTGTCACAATACCAAAACCAGTTCCTCTCTCTTCAGTTCGAATGCACAAGCCCTTACCTCCTGCAGGTGTTCAATTTCCTCTTGAACTAGCAGCTGTTAGAGAAGAAATAAAATCCTTTTACTTTGAGGATGACCCTGCCAAAAGGAGTTTGCCATCAATAAAAGGATATCCCTGGCCTAAAAATGTTGATGAATATTTGAAAATCAAGGTCAAGCAAGCAGAGGATATCTCAAAAAGAAATACACAAGGGAAATCTGACAAAGAAATTTCAAGAAATTATCAATATCTGCTCACACAAGTCAGATCCCTAGATCAATTTGAAAAAAATGTCAGTCAACAAATTTCAGAAAGAGCAGCTGAAACTTTGAAGAAAGACTACATTGAAAGCATCATGGCTCACAAGAAATACAAAGGAGAGAGATACATGTACAAAGAGTGGACTGTTCCTGAGCTTGAAAATGAAGCTGCAAGAATTCAAGACATGATAAACAGGAAAGTCACTCACACTCCTCCTGACTGGGCAAAGTTTAGAAAGAATGCACCTGACAAACAGGTAGAACTGAAAAGAATGAAAGAAGAACTGGTTGCTGCTGAATATGGAAACAAAAGACAAATTGCTAGATGGAAAGAAGATGTGGTCAGGATCACCTACAAAAGGTTGGAGGAATTAAGAAAGAAAGATCCAAAAGTTTCTCAAAAGCCTGACTATCCTGAAACAGAGGTTTCAAAAAGACCATCAAAGCTGCAAATCAGGAGAGCCACTGCTCCAACTGGTGCTGCCATCTATAAAAGAAGGACACACAAACAGTTGGGAGGTGAAACCATCCAAGAGATGATAAAAGGAGATGACCTTGTAAAAAAGGCATAAAGAAAATGATCATAGAAACTCTTGGTTTGGATCAAACTGCAAGTACTGCTCAGCCAGTTATAAATAGGCCAGCCTCACCAACTACCTCTGCAAATAAACATCTCCCAAGAAACCCACCAGGCTCAAAAATACAAAAGTGGGAAACTGACAAACAGACCTGCGTATTGACTTTGCTCAGGTCTGGTGGAGAAGTGGAGAAAATATCAAGGGAACAAGCTCTTGGCCTGAGTCTTGAAGCTTTGCAGGATCTCCTTGATCTTCCACTTAGCAGGGATGATGAAGACACAGATGCCCTAGACTTTGAACTACAATTTAAAGGTCAGATAAGGGAACTGTTGATGAGGCAATAAAGAATTCCACAATAATGAAGAGTTTTGGCATTATCTGTTCCAGGGGGAGATTGTTGGGATCGAACCCTATCAGAGGAACAGATAATTAAAGCCAAAACTGGATCAGAGCAGTGGATCCAGAATAAGCAGATGATTACATACAAGTCTCTCCCCTTGAAATTGATTTCAACACCTGCTGATCTCCTATCTGCTGATTGTGCAAACTACTGACCTACAACTGCTGCTCAAGTAAAGACCTGATGAAAGACTAAAGCCCTGCTGATTCAATCTACTGCCTTGAGTCAAGCACTACTGATCCGGACAAGTACTGCTGGGTTCACAGCAGTGGAAGGTTGCAGCAGCTGATCTATAGTCTGTTTTCTAATGTAATGTAATAGCAGTAGTTAACATAGCAGTGTCTTTATAGATAAGAGGTTAGAGTTTGTTAGGAGGTTAGATGTCACTTTCATGGTGACGTCAGCTAAGATGCTCAGTGGTTTGCAAGTGCCTATAAATAGTTCAGTACTTTGTACTGTTCTATTAGCTCTTTTGCATCATCGTCTTCTTTGCACGAACAAACAACTGAGCTCTGGCTGAGGGGGAGTTTGCATTCATTCATCAATCATTGTAATCGTTATTGAAATAAATTCAATCTTCCGATTCATTGTGAAAAGATGTTTGATCAAAGTATTACTCTTGTTTGATTGTATGCAAAGTTTGTTTTCATCATAATTCCGCTGCACACTCATCCATCTTCATTTTAATTACAAACACAAAATACAATAAGAAACAAACTCAGATCCAATAATAGTAATCTTCTTTAAACGGATTAGCAGTTTCCTGAACAGCAGAGTTTCTGCATTCTCTTTTAAAATGACCCTTTTGCTTGTATTTGAAGCAGGTCACTTTTGATTTGTCGAATCCCAACTTTGTTGATGGTCCACAAATTGATTGTCTGCCAGTAATATCCAAGAACCGCTGAGCTCGTCGAATGCAGCTTGCTAAACACCATCTCATACCAATGAGTTCCATCTCCTCTAGATCTATCTGGTCGTAATCTTCCTTTTTAGTTCAGAATTTCCAATTTTCCCAGCTACCAGATCTTCGTATGATTCCAGAATGGATCCCAGAAGACTCATTTGCTGTTTAGCAACGTTGATGTTCATTGTCAGAGAATTCTTCAATTTTAAAGCGATGTTGCAGAGAATCTCATCAGGTTATTCAGTGTTTGATGTTGTTGACGATGAATGATATCCTGGATTATAGCTTGATGAGATTTTCTCTGAGTCTTTCATCTTTTCAACACTGTATGCAGTCTTTGGCGATTGACTGACTGTCACCGAAGGTACACTGCCTTTGTAGTAAAGACTGACATTTTGTTGATGTGAAGAACTGCTCATCTTGCTTAGCTTTTGCAGCTCAAGCTCATGACTTTCTATCTTTTCTATCAAAACATCAAGAGTAATTGTATCAAACAACACATCGTTTTTTAAAATAAACACAAATGTTTGCCACTGATCAGCTCGTGGTAACGCTTCAATGATTTTATCAAAGATTTCTTCACGTGTTTTTGTTATTCCAAACCTATCGAGTTCAATTTTAAGGTGACAAAATCTTTCAATCATTTGTCATACAGATTCACCTTTGAGACCATCAAATAAATCAAATTCTTTTTTAAGTAAAGCTATTTTGTTCTTTTTGATTTGTTTACCCCCCTCAGCTTTACCCGTAATGCTTCCCACACGGATTTAGATGAACCGTCATGATTAAGCAGTGTGAATATGTCATCACTAATTATCTGTTGGATTAGAGCAATCGTTCTTTGTTCATATGAGAAGTTCTTTTTGTCATCAACGGATAAACTTTTGAGTGGAATTTGTTCGTTTTTATCATCGACTGGTCTACTGTATCCGAATTCCATGCAAAACCAGCTTTCGTGCGCATAAGCTTTGGCCCAGTTGATGAATCGTTCTTTCCACCATGTATAATCTTCAATACTTTCGAGCTTTGGTGGTTTCGAATGTGTTCCGTAAAAGTTATCATGATTAATGTTTTCAGTTATAGCTTTCGATATGCTTTTCAGTGTGACAGTCGATGTTCTGGAAGACTCTGACGTGAACGCCTTGTAAAACGTTTTATAGAACTCTTCAGCCATGATGCTTTCTTGTATCGAACTTTGAATTTGCTCCTCGTTTATCACCGTTAATCACCTTCAAATACACAAACAAACAATCAGTTTAAAACAAACAATCAGTTGGATCGTATGTGTATTCGAATCGGATGGGGTCAACGAAAGTCAATCGGATGACTTTGGATCGGATGAGTCTTTGGATCGGATGGCAATCCGTACGAATCACACTTCGATCGGATGACCTTTTTTTAAAAAAAATGCCTTTGGATCGAATGAGTATGTTGGATCGAGTGGCACCTGGATCGGATGTCACTTCGATGGTTGACAACTCTTTGTTAAACTGATATTGGGCCTATAATTGAAATTTGGATCGGATGTCACTTCGAACGAATTGTCATTCGATGATTGCCAACAATTGAATCACTTTAGTGTTGTATTTGGATCGCATGTAAATCCGATCGATTTGTTGCCATCCGTTGATTGGACCTCAAACCAATTAACTTTTTATTGGGCCGCTGTTTATGTTGAGTTAAATGTGTCCGACAACAACATTCCAGATTCAATTCTTATTGGGCCGATGGACTTAGTGGGCTGACATCCATTAATTGTTCAATTGATAACACATGTGCTTTGAATAAAGATGGCCGACAACCTGTATATGAAATCACATGCAATTATATAAAATCACATGCAACTCTGATAATGTCTTGGGCCGATCACAAATGGCAGACAACCATTTATTTCAATTTTAATCCTATTGGACCGTTCAACTTTATTGGGCAGATCAATTTGATTAATGTTTCACGTGAATCTGATATTGTAAACACTTGGCCTATTCAAATTTTGAAAACCAATTAATATGTGGCCGACATTCAGTTCAAGTGTTGTAAAGTGATTGGTCCGCCTCACTTTTTATTAAATGCTTACAACAACTTTCAATTTATTTAGAATATAAGTGGGCCGCTTTGTTTGACTGAAATGGAATTATATGCAATCGGATTACACTTCGATCGAATTGCCTTCTGAGAGTTGACACTATAACCAAAATCCACTTCGATCGGATGTAGATCCGAGAGTTGCAACTGTGTAACAAACAAACAAATGTGCTAAGGATCGGATGGCCATCTGATCGGTGAACATCATCAACAGTGACGAAGAACAACATAATTTTCAGACAGAAAAATCTCAATTTCTCTTAAACCGTTTGGAATTATGATCTGAAATTTTGTAGGCTTATACAATGATGATTTTTGCACTATATGTCAAAAAATCAGCCAATTTTATCTGTAAATACCTCATGAATTTTGCGTTTTTCTGTCAAAAACGTGAAGAAAAAGAGTAGAGTGAGAGATTTGACAAATCTGATGTGATTTTGACTCTGAATCTGATGATTTCTTGTGCGATTTTGTGTGATTTATCCGTGCAATCGAGCTCCTGCTCTGATACCACTTGTAGGATCGATTTTTGACACCCGAACGATTGCGTATGACACCTGTGACGTGCGGAATCCGTACACGTGCGTGGACCGAACACAAGAACCGTACTATAATATGTGATTCGATTAGAATATATGAAATCGTACAAAGAAACTGTGAATCACCTTTTGCCTTTCTCTCTCTACTTTCTCTCTCTAGCTCCTAGCTCTACAAAGTAGCAAATGGCAAAAGTCCTAAACTAAAGACATAAAGGTTCTATTTATAGGTCAAGGCTTTAATGAGAGTTCTCATTAATTACATAATTGCCACCTTTCCTTTTCTCTAAATATTACAATATAAGACTTGGTTTCATTCTGTTTCTGCTACGAATCGTATTGACAGAGGCGATAGACATAAATGCACCAACATATTTCACACAAGTCTTAAAATTATATTATTTTTAAGAAATATAATTTCGGAAAGTATTAAAGATCAAAGAATTGATTTTTAACAAATAATGCGAAATACAAAAGTATTTACATAAATATAAAAGTATACTTCCCTAAGTATACTTACACAAAAATAATATTGAGAATATTATTTAACAAAATACTTATATTTATTTTTGGACAAAAGTAACATTTTTTGGACAAGTTAAAAATATAGATTATTTTTAACAACACATCGTGTTCATGTATATATATATTCACAAGTGAACAATACCAAATACAAAGTACGATAACGCGACAAACGGGCGAGACCTGACAAACAAGGGCATGGCCCTCGCACATGATGAACATACAAAAAACAAATACATAAACTTATTATGGTGACTTGTACTCGTGTGTTACAAGTCTAGTGACTATGTACATAGAACACATATAGGTCACGATGTTTACGAGACAAACTCGGTGAAGTTTACGACTCATGATACGCAAAACTGTGAGTTCATGTCCCCACTTTTAAACTTTTCTTGTTTTCTAAACTTGGGGAAAATACATGTATTATGGTATGTAGACACAAAAATTAAGGAATGATACTATAGATCATGTCACGAATAGGGTGAGACTTAAGCACCATTAATCAACCTAATACTTAGACCGCGGAACAAAAGGTTAGATCTAATGGGTTTCAGGCAGCCACACTCTTGGCCACATTTTTACCGAGAGTTCTTTTGTGTCTCTAGTCATGAATCGACAAGTAAAATGCCTATGGTTTGGATGCTTCCTATGTCGTTACATATGTTAATGGCCTTGCAAACTATTAGCGATCTTGATTTCCTTACATTTACATAATACTTTTTCAAGTACAATTACATACCATGATTCTTACAACGAATGCTTAAATGTTTTACACAAAACTGCATGAATTCACAACAACTTATGTTGACGATTTTCCAAAACATACATGTATTTCAGGTAACTAGATGGATGTACGTGCAGTTTCCTTGTTCAAGATGGCTGTTTATGTTTCAAGTCATTTTGTGTCTATGCTCCTAGCCACTTTTGCAGGATTTGTTCTCCCGCCTTCTGCGGAGATATAATGATCAAAACCTTGATATTTGCTTTTTAAATGAAGTTGTAAACTTTTCAAACAATTATCTTTTATGTGATGTAAACTTTAAACCTAACTTTATTTTGCGATGTTAAACTTGAATGGCAAATGAAGTTTATTTTATGATCATGTAGCATGTTTACCATTCGTATGCAATGAGAACCTTTCCGGATCACACCTCGTGCTTCAGCCTTAGAAAGGGGCGTGACAATCAAAACTCCTCACTCTTCCTCACAAAAAGGAGAGTTTTGTAAACACAATTGGCACACATCAAGGGGGAGATATCTCACTTAAATATCTCTACTCAAACCCATCTCCCTGGGCTGCTTCTCTTTCCACACCTCCACCCACTACAAATGTTCCATCACCACTTCAAAAATTGCTTGATGCAATAGAGACATCTGACTTGAAAATACCTAGTTCCTCTCAACGATAAATTACAGAGAGTATACTTCAACAAGTAACTAGGGAAATTTCAGGGATCATTGCTATCCCACAAGTAGAGGAGTCAACACCTCCTGTATCCAAAGAGATACATGCAGGTATTTCAAGTGGGGCAGCTACTATAACTCTAGAGACAACAGTATCACAGTTGGACAGTGGTTACATCTAATGACCCTGTTAACTCATGTGATGGATTAAACTATCATGAATTGATGGAAAGGGTTACCAAATTAGAAACATCCGTTGGAGAGATCGAAGACATGATGAAAAATTTAATCCAAAACTCTAGAACTCCACCATCAAATGTACACATTGCAAAATAAATGTGAGCCCAAGTTCAACCATACCTACATCTTCAAAAGCAAGTTGCAGAAGAAAGATATCCATGCAAGTAGAGCTAGTAAGACAAACAGTGGATGCCAATGACCAAGGTACACAGGCAGAGGTTAAAGCCATCAAAGACTTTATCTTGGAAAACACTGGTAAAGCTCTAACACTCCCCAAGTATGAAGATGATGCCAAAAAGGGGGAGGAAGAATGCATGAGGAAGCTCCCACCCTAGGTCAAAAAGGCTTGAAAAAGGTATGGCATTTCTGCACTAAAAAGGGCAAGAAAAACATAAATTGCCAAAGAAGTGGAAAAGCAAAAGAAAATAGATACAAAGGAAGCTAACATGCAGTGCATGAAATAATTGAAAGAAAACAGATTCAAGATAACCAAGGTTCTTCAATAGAGGTTCCAATAGAGGTTACTCAAAGCACTGTTACACCTATCCAAACCACTGCCACATCACACCCCATTCAAACCATTGCTCCCATTGTCCAAACATCTTTTGCCACTACCAAAGTGACAATAGAGGTTACAGCTACATCATCAACACCACCAACACTCAAGTCCCACAAAGGACTTCTTATCCACAAAAGAAAACCCACAACACTACTTCTACAACCACCATCAAAAACAAATAAATCACAAATTAGAATCAGGAGAACAAAATTCATTGTCCAAGATGACGATGAAGAAACACCAAATGCATCTCCTATCAAAACCACAACCACTACTTCAACCCAACCATCCACCACCACAATACAACTCTCACTATCACAACTCCATCCACAAAACTACCCTCCACTATTCTTGATCCATTGGAGTTAGAAAACGAATCACAAGAGATACAATTTTTCTACTCCAAAACTAACACAAGCCAACTTACCTTTCCATCCCTCAGAAGATATTAGAAGCCAAAAAATGTACAAGAATTGTTGGACCGTTGCGTGACCCTAAACGTCAGTAAATTAGTTCATCTCTGAATACAAAGGCGGAATCAACGTATACAAAGTCACAACAGCTCTCGGATCCTTTTAACTTCTTTCTATTATCAATTTCCAATCTTTACACGTGTTTCTGATGTGATTTTGACAGAGTTTCGTTACCGTACACAAGACCTAATTCCGCTCCAAAGTTACAAATGACAACAACCTATCACCTATTTATAGTATCTCTGATTCCGCTCCAAACTACATGGAACATTACGAGCGGAATCACAGACTTGACATTAAGAGCGGAATCACAGACTTGACATTAAGAGCGAAATCACAAAGTACATCAGGAGCGGAATCACCTATAAACTTCTAGGAGCGGAATTACATAGTAATCTGATTTCGCTCCAAATGACACAAGTGTCATATGGGACAGAATTACAATCTAAAACAATAATTTCATTTCCGAGCTCCAATCTAACCTATCTAGACCTAAGACTCAACTCAGACGTAGTCATCAGACATTCAGTGCACCAACAGACTCCCCCTTGGATGTTGACGAAGTCTTCGGCATTGAGTCTTCAGTCTTTATCTATTTCTAACTCTGTCTTCCCATTGCAAAAACTCTTTCTTCTAACTACCCTTTAACTGTTAATCCAGAATCTTGCCTCCCCCTTTCACAGACTCCCCCTCTCGGAATGCTAAGGCTCTGATTCTGGTTCAAACTTTTTCATTATCATTGCCATGGGGATTCCTGTATAAACTCTACCCAAAAATAAGATATATGATAATAACAATTTCAATCTCAAACTTACCATATAAACTTCAGTGTTAGAAATCCACTTAAGTATTCAGATCCAAATTAATGACCCTGATTACTTAATTAATCTACCAAGTCCAATTTAATGACCTTGGTAGATCTGAGACAAATCACACTGACTTTTGAAAACAAATAAGTTCAATCATTTTTGAAAATTACAAGTTTCAAATTAATGAACTTGCTTTATCATTTCAACTTCTCAAACTTATCAAGATTTAGCTCACGACTCATCCTCCAGTCCAGAAATCTCCTGCATCTGCTTTCAATCTTTCGAATCCGAAGATCAACTCTCCACTTTGGTTTGTCAAAAATTAAAGCAGAAATGTAAAATCTTTTTTAATTTTAATAAAGTTTCTAAACTAGAAATGAAATACAGAACTAAAATGCATTAAAAATAAACTATTTACAAACATATTTTTGATGAGCGTGTTAGGGAATCATATCAGCTATTCGACAAATCACAAGTACCGTTAAGCTTCAATTACATACTCAGAATTAAACAATTCGCTTAGATTGTCGATATACTGATCCACTTAAATTCTCACACACATTTCAATCTGTTCAGGATAGGGATTTAGTATTTTAGAGACTTAAACTTATACATGTGTCCCACCTCTTGAATATACTCCCTTATCCAGATTCCGATATTCAGTCTTACAGGCAATTATAACACAAATGATATCTGTAAGGGGTTAATAAATTATGAAGAATCATGAGAGCTCAAGTCGGAACTACCGTTCAGCAGAGAGATCATGACTCAACTTGGGTGTGTCCCCTTTAGAGGATCTTTTTTACAACAGCATTGCTAAGCAATTTTATTGTCTTATCATATATGCTGACGGTGATGCTATGTTTCAAGCATTGTGAAAACTATTATTCGAGGACTAGGTCAGAACTTCCATTCAGCAGAAGTCCTGGAATAATACCCCAGACATCACTGAGTATAAAAACCTAGTATATCAGAAAAAGGAATCTTTCAAACGAGATTTCAGGGGTTACCTATATATTCAAGTAGTGTTCCCCACGAAATAAGCAAGTAAGATTTAGGTTTATATCCTGAACAAACCTACTAAATGTGCAAAAACCTATCGGCATATCATCAGCGAGACTGTTTAACCTTTTAAACATTCCATTTCTTTATCATACCGTGACCGTCAAGCCGATGTACTATCATTTTCCCTTTTTACACAAGCTCTTTTCTAGTTTTCTATTGTTTTTGAATTTTGAAAAAAATATCTCATGTTTTTGTATTTTTGTCATTTTTATTGTTTTTTTATTTTCTGAAAAATTCCCCTATACTCCCCCTAAATACCAAAACAAGTAAAAAATCGACAAACCATTGCAGATTGCCTCTCATCATCATCTACAATGTCACCTTCATCAACGCCAATGATCTCCTCCAACACTGATAAAAGCTTCATACCATACAATTTTAGCAAATACTGAAAACGTGCTTTATCAAAAGCTTTGGTATGTAAATCAGCTTTTTGCTCATCAGTGTGAATTTTCTCAATTTGTATCAACTTCTTCTCAAAACAATCTCTAATGAAGTGATGACGAATCTCTATGTGTTTTGTTTTAGCGTGATGAACTGGATTTTTAGTAATGTTAATCGCTGCCTCATTATCAACAAAGATAGGGGTGTTTAGAAATTGCAAACCGTAGTCGCGCATCTGTTGCTGGATCCACAAGATCTGAGAGCAGCAACTACTAACAGATACATACTCCGTTTCACATGTGGATAAAGCCACAGAGGTTTGCTTTTTGCATTGCCAGGTAACCAATCGTGATCCGAAAAACTGGCACCCTGCTGTTGTTGATTTAGCATTAACTTTGCAGCATCCGAAATCCGAATCGGAATAACCTTCGAGCGTGAAATCGCCTTTTCTTGGATACCACAACCCCAACGATGGAGTTCCTTTCAGGTAGCGTAATATCCTTTTCACAATCACCATATGCGATGCTCTAGGGTTAGATTGAAATCTTGCTGCGAGGCAGGTTGGGTACATGATATCGGGTCTTGAAGCTGTCAAATACATCAGCGAACCGATCATGGAACGATACATCGTTTCATCTACCTTCTCTCCGGTGAGATTAGGGTTTATCCCATGATTCGTTGCTAATGGGGTGGCTGCTGGAGTAGAACCTGACATCCCGAATTTCTCCAAGATATCATGAACGTACTTCGTTTGATGTATAAAAATTCCTTTGGGTAGTTGATCAACCTGCAGTCCCAAAAAGAATTTCATCTCACCCATCGATGACATTTTGAATTTCTGCTTCATGACTCGTTCAAAATCTTTGCATAGATCTTCATTTGTTGACCCAAATACGATGTCGTCCACATAAATCTGAACAATCAGAAGATGTCCGTCGACCTCTTTGGTGAAGAGAGTGGCATCCACTTTTCCACGAATGAAGCTGTTGGCTAGTAGGTGTTGAGATAATGTCTCGTACCAAGCTCTCGGGGCCTGGTGTAAACCATACAGCGCTTTGTCTAGCAAGTAAACTTTATCTTTGTGGATTGGATCGATAAAGCCTGGTGGCTGACCGACATAAACCTCCTCTTTAACCTTCCCGTAGAGAAAAGCCGATTTTACATCTAACTGATATACTTTGAAGTTTTTCCAAGATGCAAATGCTAGGAAGATTCTGATCGCTTCTGGTCGAGCAACTGGAGCATACACTTCAGTGAAATCTATACCCTCCTGCTGACAGAAACCCTGAACTATGAGTCGAGCTTTGTTGCGAACCACAACTCCTCTATCGTCTCTCTTACACTTGAACACCCACTTGGTGTTTATCTTCGTCTGACCATCTGGTAAATCCACTAACTTCCACACTCCCAGCTTTTCGAATTGGCTCAGTTCCTCCTGCATTGCATTGACCCAAGAATCTTCAGTAAGCGCCTCTTTGTAAGTTCTTGGTTCAACCTGCGAGATAAAACAACTCAATGAGAATTCAGTTTGCAAAGGAGCAACTTTTGTATAAAAACATGTAAGCCCTTTATCAATCTGTCTTCGAGTGCGAACGCCTGTCTGCAATTCTCCAATGATCAATTCCTCTGGATGATATGAAAGAGTTCGTGGCATTACTTCGCCTGAAACATCTACATCACCTTCCAGATTAGTAACATTCTGATTTGCACCTTGTTCACTGACTGGGTTTGTTTGACTTGAGATCTGAATTTGCTCCCCCTCAGAATCTGAATCACCACGATCAAATACTGGCATGTTCTCAGATTCTTGATTATCATTCTGTGTCGTCTGATTATCTTGAGCAACTTCATTATGTTGGATATCATCATGTTCAACAGCATTGCTTGGACCTGCTTCATCGTCATTTGATGCTTGTTGCGGTCTTCTTGAATACTCAGATGGGAACCTTTCCAACGATGACTCATACTCTCGCAAAATATCCAACTCATCAAAGAAATCTTCTTCTTCTTCTTGTTCTTCCATCATGTCAAACGAATCCCACAACTTGTCGTAATGATAACGCCATGAATCTCTAGGATTCAGCGGCGGCATTATATAACCTTGACATTCAACATTAGGAGCTTCAATAATCCGCTTTAGATTTGGAACGAATACTCGTAGTAATGGACTTGCATAACCTATGAATATCCCTTCAATACTCTTCGGACCAAACTTTCCAAAAGGCTCTAGAACAGTACAGGGTGACCCAAACGGTTCGAGATACTTTAGATTCGGTTTGCGGTTATTTATAAGCTCAAAACACGTTTTGTTGAATTTCTTGACAGTGAGAACTCTGTTGAGCGTATAGCATGCAGCGGAAACTGCTTCTGCTCAAAAATTTATCGGTAACTTTGAATCAGCAAGCATTGTTCTAGCCGTTTCGATTAGCGTCCTGTTTTTACGTTCCGCAACTCCATTCTGCTGCGGAGTGTACGGAGCACTAAACTCATGCAATATACCTCTTTCATCACAATATTCTTCCATCTTGTTGTTCTTGAACTCAGTACCATTATCACTTCTGATTCTTCTGATACGCCTTTGGTACAGATTTTCAATCTTTCTGAACAACGCCATCAAACTGTCAAACGTTTCATCTTTCGACTTCAAAAA
This sequence comes from Helianthus tuberosus, assembly GCA_030545235.1. Taxonomy (NCBI): domain Eukaryota; kingdom Viridiplantae; phylum Streptophyta; class Magnoliopsida; order Asterales; family Asteraceae; genus Helianthus; species Helianthus tuberosus. The sequence goes on from CM060406.1 coordinate 146,824,435, forward strand.
TGATACCCACGAAAATCTGGAATAATCATCAGTAACCACAAGACAGTAGAGATCCCCTGTAATACTTTTGACGTTTACTGGAACAAACAAATCCATATGTAGTCTCTCTAACGGTCTTGAAACTGAATTGACTTGCTTTTTAGGGTGTGACTTTTTCTTCTGCTTGCCTTGGACGCAGCTAATGCACTCCCCTTCCAGATGAAAACCCTTGATATTAACTCCAAGAACTAAATCATTGTGCACCAAGTGATTCATTTTTCTAAGATGTATATGCCCCATCTTCTGGTGCCACAACTTCGATTCTTTCTCTGTTGCTCTGGAAACAAAACAATGTGCCTGACCTATTGTTGTAGTCACTACACTCATGTCCAACACATATAAATCATTCACTCTAGGTGCCCTCATGATAATCCATTCTTCAGGAATAACAAATCCTGGCTTCAAGATCAAACATTCTTTATCAGTGAAGTGAGTGGTATACATATTGTCACAAATCTGCGAGATACTTAGCAGATTATTCTCCAGCTCAGTAATGTAATTAACTCTTTCAAAAGTAACAATCCCATTGGATAACGTTCCCTCACCAATAATTCTACCACCTTCATGACCAGCAAATCCCACATAACCACCATTGATATTTTTAACATCATACAATAATGCAGTCTTTCCTGTTATATGTCGAGACGCTCCACTATCCATAATCCATCTTGAAATAGCTCTCGGAAGATCCTGCACATATCGCAAACAATTCAATAAAGATGCCGATTCATGCTTCACGATTACCAACTAGGAAGCTCCGGCATGTCCAAAATCTTTAGTGAGATTTTGATGCTACCCAAGCCTCTTTTGACTCGGGTAATTTGACTTTAATGTGAGTTTTAGCAGTGTAAAGTGGCAGAAAATTTTTATCATTCATTTTCAAACTTTCATCTGATCCAACCTCAACCTTTTTGTATAAGAAAAACTCATCTATCTTAAGTTGACCGGTTGGTTGATTTTTCTTTTGAACATTCTTCTTCTCTGGTGAAGTAGAAGATTGTTTCTCCAACTTTTCATAATAATCCAAAGGAACATTCATCTTTACCGGTGTGGTAGAAGACGATTGTTTTTCCGACACTGAAACCTTTGGTTTATCAACAACTTTTGGCTTCCAAGTTTGTTAAGATGATGCAACCCGTTTATAAAATTTGTCATTTTTGGTTACCAAGTTCTTAACAGGTTCAATTTTGACTTTTGTTTTCTCATTTTTCAAAACTTTCTCAACAACCATTGGAGCTTTGCCTTTTGAATCAACCTATCAGATCCAACCATCTTGTACATTACAAGACCCGGTTCATCACCTAAGTTGTTTTTGGATTTTTGTTTCGGAATGTATTTGTTCAAGAAACATTCATCATCTTCAGCTGAATCAGACAACAAAACACTTTCAGCTGTGCTTTTAACTATCTCAATTTGAACACTATCATCAGATGATGATGAAGAAAATGTCACATCAATTGAATCAGGAAGTTTCACTTCATTTTCTTTCTCAATTTCAACCAACCCAGATTGTTTTTTCAAGTAATTATCAAGAACTGGTGGTGGAACTTGATGAAAACCCACCCCGGTTCCATCAGAGTACACATCTTCGCCTGCTTTGTCTTTCCCGATGGGTTTGGGAATAATGTGTTGCAAAACAAAACTTGCGGAGTTGTAACTCTTAAGCTTCAACTGGATTCGCTCATTTTCAATTTCAGCTTCTTGAACTTTAAGTTTCAATTTAGCGATTTCATCCAGTTGTTGGTTGATTAATTCTTCTTTTAATCTCAAAGCACATTGCAATTGGCAATTTTCTTTGTATGTTTTACCATTTCTATCATCATTATCTTTAATTGTGCTTTTAAGTTTCTCAAATTTTTCAGTAATCTGACGATTTTCAAGAACTAACTTCTCATTTTCTTTCCTAACCCTTTCCTGATCAATTTTATCAGTTTCAATTTTGTTAGTTAATTCTTTTAATCGTTCAGTTGAAGCTTTCACCGATTTATCACGATCAAGAATTTGATCCTCAACACTTTTGACTTTAGCAGTCAGATCCTCAATCTTCTTACCTTTGAGATAAGAGTTTGTACTACAAACCTTGCATTCTTTGATGCAATTTTTGCAGTCAACATCACCACTGACCTTCTTACCCGACTCAGTCGTTGACGCGTTTGAACTGATTTGGCTTTTAGACTCAGAAACGGATTTAGAATCTACCTCAAGTGCATTAGCAGCCAGCACCTTGTCATCCATCTTTCTCATGTTTTCAGCATTCAATTCCTGCGTCATATCAATGATCACAGTGTCAATCTTCTTTGAATTCTCTTTCTCTTCTTTCTCCTTCTTCTCTTTCTCTTCGTCTTCTCCGCTTCCCCACCATTTCTTCTGCCAATAATCATCTTCAATTTTATATTCTAGAATTATGGTTTCCACATCAAGAGTGTTATGATCCACAGCAATGTTTCCATAGGGGTCAAGATAACACTCTCTGTCTGGATCCCATCTCTTTGCTCTTTCTGCCTCAGAAAAAATACCATATATTCTGATCAATTTGTTCGTGGCTAACATTCTTCTGTAATTATACTTCTGTTCTTCAGTTCTGTTATCTTTCCAAGGTTTAGGTTCAGAATTTGCCATGAATGCATATCCAATCACATCCTCCTCAGGTAACAACTCGCTCCAGTCGAAACCTTCATCGTCGTGAATCACCACAAGAGCTCTAGATTTTTCTTTGTTATCTTCGGTCTGCTTCATTCTTGGTGGCTCCGATTTATTCTGATGATAAATCGCTTTCTTGTAGTAATCTTCTCTGGATGGGTTCTCAGACTCATCAGCATATGTGTTTCTGCATTCACGCTTAAAGTGACCTTTCTGTTTGCACTTGAAGCATGTCACCTTGGATTTATCAAAGCCCAACTTGGTAGATGGTCCACCAATTGACTTCCTCCCTGTTATCTCCATGAAACGCTGTGCTCGAGGAACTGCACTAGCCATACACCACCTTATGTCGATCAGCTCCATCTCCTCAGGATCAATCTGATCATAATCTTCTTTTGTCAGATTGGTGTTGCCTATCTTCCCTGCTACAAGACTTTCATAAGATTCTAGCACAGATGCTAAGAAAACCATCTGTTGCTTTGCCGAATCCTGGCTGAAATTCTGAGCATTCTTTAAATCTACAGCGATGTTGCATTGAAATAAATTATTTGCATCAGACTGGTTTGAATTTGATGAAGACCCACTGTGATAACTACTGCTTTGACTTTCTTTGCTTGTTGTGGAGACATTCTCAACAGAAAATGCAGTCTTAGGAGATGTATTCTTTGGCATCATGCTCTTTGGATAATACAAATCCAAGTTTTGTTGATATGAGGAGTGATTGACTTTGTACGTCTTCTTTAATTCCAACTCGTGACTCTCTAATCTTTCAATCAGCAAGTCGACTATCAATGCTTCGGGTGGCTTGATAGTATTCTTTAGCATCAAAGCATAATATTTCCAATCCATCTCATCTGGCAATGCGTCAAACAGTTTGTCGACTAGCTCTTCTCGAGAATAGGAAATTTTATGTCTCGCCAATTCCAGCTTCAGATGCCCAAACCTCTCAATCATTTTACAAACTGATTCATTCTTTAAACACCCAAACAAATCAAACTCTTTTCTATGTAGTTTCTTTTTGTTTTTCACAATTTCTTCGCTTCCTATACATTTGTTTTTCAATTTTTTCCAGAGATCTGTAGCACTAGAATATTCGATCAAAGATATGATATCTTCTCTGACGGACTGAAACAGCAACGCAATACATTTTTGCTCAGCAACAAACGATTCTATTTCATCAGGTGTTGTTAAGGTTTCACCACTTTTGCCTCCATTATTGTAACCAATTTTTAGACTTTTCCAGCTGGGAAAAGCAAAGGCCATCAACCAATCTTCAAATTTCTTTGCCCACCGACTGTAATCTTCTATAGCCATCAACTTTGGGGATTTGTTATAGGTTCCGAAAGCACTTTCAACCTCCAATGCATCCGATAGCTTTTTCTTTGGATTCTGCATGTTGTCATCAGTGTTACTCGAAGATGTATCATTTCCACCGTCTCCAGCAAATGCATACATGTCATAAAACGGATTGAAATCATCCATCTTGAACGTTCCTGAAAACAATCAGCAAAACACTTAGAAAATTTTTCAAAGTTTTGAAACACAGCAAGTTCGAGCGAAATCAGCTTTAGAGCAAAATTAACTAAATTCTGATTTCGAGCGGAATCAGAAAGTAACTCTTGAGCGAAATCAGAATTTAACTTTCTGAGCGAAATCAGACTTGATTTCGGGCGGAATCAGACTTGTTCTGATTAGGAGCGGAATCAGAATGGTGTTTTCGAGCGGAATCAGAAAAACTCTGATTATGAGCGAAATCAACAAGTAAATCTCGAGCGGAATTAACTTTTAGGGCGAAATCAGCGAAGTATGACACGAGCGGAATCAGGTTTTTAGATCAATTTTACCATTTTTACTTCGAATTTTAACCTGATTCTTTCTAGGGTTTGTTAATTCTATGTTTTATACAATATACTTGAAATTCAGTCCATTCCGACCGACCGTTGGAACTAGTTCGGTTCAGAAAAGTATAAAAAGAAGAAAGTAGAAGTAAGAAATTCTGGTAGAATCAAGCTGCTATGGTATGAACTCCTTGTCCTGAGCTCTGATAACACTTGTTGGACCGTTGCATGACCCTAAACGTCCGTAAAGTAGTTCATCTCTGAATACGAAGGCGGAATCAACGTATACAAAGTCACAACAGCTCTCGGATCCTTTTAACTTCTTTCTATTATCAATTTCCAATTTTACACGTGTTTCTGATGTGATTTTAACAGAGTTTCGTTACCGTACACAAGTCCTAATTCCGCTCCAAAGTTACAAATGAAAACAACCTATCACCTATTTATAGTATCTCTGATTCCGCTCCAAACTACATGGAACATTACGAGCGGAATCACAGACTTGACATTAAGAGCAAAATCACAAAGTACATCAAGAGCGGAATCACCTATAAACTTCTAGGAGCGGAATTACATAGTAATCTGATTTCGCTCGAAATGACATAAGTGTCATTTGGGACGGAATTACAATCTAAAACTATAATTTCATTTCCGAGCTCCAATCTAACCTATCTAGACCTAAGACTCAACTCAGACGTAGTCATCAGACATTCAGTGCACCAACAAGAATGCCTAGAGTTGAAACTTGTGCAGGCTGAAAAGATAGTTGCTTTCAAAAGCAAGGGAAAAGGTGATAAGGAGGCTTAACAAATCCTGTGTACAGAATTCATTAAGGTGAATAGACTTGAAGACTGTGCAAAAGATGTCAGTCAAAAGGCTTCACAAGGACCAATTAGCAACCCTAACCTCAAAAAAGAATTAAGGGAAGACTATCATGATTTCATCTTGAAGAACGAGCCTTATAGAGCTTCAAAAGATCAATTCTTTGGTTGGACTACAGAAGCCCTTCTGGAAGAAATAGCTAGGCTTGAGATGCTTTAGATTAATCCAGACATCAAGCGCACTCCTCCTAACTGGGCTACAGGAAGAAAACCTGTTGGTCAAAAGGTAGTTGAGTTAAGAAGAATGAAGGATGAGATGGTTGCTGCAAAGTATGGAACAATGCAATCCATGGCTAGGTGGGATGATCAAACAATCAGGGATACCTACATGAAATTAGAAGCTTTGAGAGCCCGTGATCCCTCAGTCCCCAAAAAGCCTAACTATGAAGACCTACCTATCAGTTCTCAGGCCAACACATCTGAACTTCCATCTACAAAACATGCCTCTTCAATAGTAAGAAGCCATCTCAAAAGATATAAGGATATGTATGCAGATGATATGAAAAGATTTGAAGATGATATTATGAAGGAATGGATCAAAAATATGATAATGTTTGAGCATCCTGATGTCAATCCAAAAGAACTGTTAGGGCAAGTCTTGGGAATGCATATTCCATCACCTCTTCCAGTAACATCACTCCCAGTAACTCATGCTGCCTCTAAAATTCAAAACGGTCCTCAAACAAAGCCAACCATGAATTGACCATAGTCAGGGCAAATGGGGAAGTGAAAAAAGACTTCAATGAACAGTGCGATGAGATTAAAATTGAAGATTTGCAAGATCTAATGAATCTTCCACTCGAAAGGGATGCTGATGACATGCTATCTGAAAGATTTGAAAGGCAATATATAGTCCAAGTCAAAAGCATGATGAAAAGGAATAAAAATTGATCCAATAAGAATCTATTTTGGCTTCGTCTGTTCTAGGGGGAGATTGTTGGACCTACAGAAGAACAGATGATATCCAAAAGCCAAAGCGTGATCCACTGATCAAGAAATAAACAAAAGATTGAACCATTCACTCCCCAAAGATAGTTAATCTTGAACACCTAATCAAAATATCTGTTTAAGAACAAAAGAAAACAACTGATCAAGACTTGGAACCACTATTCAAGAAGAAACAACATCTGTTGAAGGCTAAAGTCTATTGAAATCAAAGGTCTGATGAAGAAGACCAAACATCTATATGGCCAAACAGATGTTTTGATAACTGCAATACAGGATAGCTTAGACAGTGGTTTCCCAATGTAACAGTACTTATCTTATTAGTGTTTAGACTAGTTAGAACAGATGGTAAGATTTGTATAGATGTTTGCAACATCTGTGGAATCTTTTCTATTAGGAATGTTAGATGTCATTATTAGGGTGATGTCAGCCAATCACTAAACAGAGATTTTGTACATAGTATAAATAGATCACACCTGTTAGTGATCTATTATCCCACACATCACCTTTTCTCTTGTATGAACTGTTTTGTTACGTGATTGGCTGAGGGGGAGTCTGTAGAGTCAATTGAATTGTAAAACATTTGAATCTTTATAATTAATGAAAAGCAATCATTGATAATGACTTTCTACTTGTAAATTCTATTGGGATAATTAATATTTGTTTGCGAGTATCAAACTCAGAACTAACATTTTTTAGTATGTTAAATAATGTGAAATAACCAAAATGGCCTTTAACATTAAGAATAAAATAACATGGAACTATTTGGTGTATATATAGAGAGAGACCCCCCTCTTCCGCAACCACTGCCTCTGTTAACCCCTACCACCTTTGATCTAGCCATCACAATTTCGTGCTGGCTGTTCCACACCCGATCACCATCTTCATGCATCTCACCCAATTTTTCGGCATAACTGCAACTCATTTATTCATGCCACTGGACATCGCACGACCACCCTACCGTCGGTTTCGCCTCCTTTGCCACCTACGCAACTGTTACTCTCCCAATTGACTCAGATCTAATCTAAAAAAACCCATAACCATTGTCTCCTAGACTGATGGAGAGCTTAACTTTTGCCTGATTTGTCCAAATTTTCACGTGGTAAAGCACCGACCATTAAAATCCTTTAAAGGAATTTAAAATTGCTGTGAAACTGGTCAAAACCACAACTGTTCATGCAGTTTCTCGAACCCCTTACTGCCTCCTTCTTTCTTTGTTCTCCCCCTTCACCTTAGAACGAGTGTGGCCACTGTCATGCTTCACAACCACCACCACCAGTTTAAAGAGAGAAAGATAGGAGAGAAAGTGAGTGGGTGTGTGAGTTTTTTAGCTTTTTAATTGTAACACCTCCTAAAATCACGACCAATACAATAAAGACACGTGTCAAGGAATTTAAACGTGTAATGGATTGATCTTGAGGGACTAAAGTTGTCAAACAATGTAAATATGTAAGTAAAAGGGACCCAAAGTGTCAACATGTCATTCTTGTGCCTCTGATTGACCTCATACGACGTTCGAATTCTTTAATGAATAAATTATCGAACATAGAAAGTCGTTTGTGTTTAAAATAAGGATCTTACGAAACATAGGGGTTAAAAGTGTTAACATGTTAAAAGATACCTCTGAGTTACCTTTTAACGATCCCAAAAACATTGTAATAATAGTATATTTTGCTCTCAAGAATATCGGATATTAATTTTGTGGAGTTTCTGTAACATCTGTGCTGTTATCATTGTGAACAGTTCTTTTATCAATAAAACAATTTTATTTGATCCCAATGTTTGTTTTGTTATGTTTTACATTTTTCATGTTTTGACTTTTGTTCGATTTCAAACTCAATATCGCTTTCTAGAGAGTTATACGCAAACTGGTGTGTAAACGTAACCAGTTTAATGCGACAAATACTCCGGAACATCAACATATACTTAACATACCTTAAATAACCTTTACATAACTTAGAAATAAGTTTTGAAGGCTTTGGTATGGCAAAAAACAAGTTAATTCGCTTACAGGGACTAAACCTGACAAACTGCGAAAGTATGCCAATTTGAACAGTAACTAACATTCCAGAACATGACCATAAGTTAAACACACCTTAAATATCCTTTATATAGCTTAGAAATAGTCTTTGAGGGGTTCAGTGTGCTAAAATAAACTTTTGGGTCATTCAGGGACTAAAAGTGTCAAAAAGTGCACAAGTTTGCATTTTCGCGCATAACTTACGTTCTGAATACATCCGGACATCCTAAAATTTATGTAAGCACTATAATATTTTATTTTAGTGTTTGGCATGAGAAAAATCCATTCGTCGCGTCATTTGGATCGTTTTTCGCGCTTATGCGCACTCCGTCGTAATTAACCGAACAACGCAACCGTACGACCAAACGAACCGACATCCGAGATATTTTTGAGCATTTTTTGAGTTCCCTATACTTTAACTTCATTTTAGAGCCTTGAAATGAGGTTAACGGGGCTCAAACGCATCAAAAAAGGCCTTAAACACGTGCAGGGACTAAAACTGTCATTTTTGAAACATTTCTGAAACAGGGGGTGGTGGCTTAGCGCGAGCCCTAAGGGCCTTACCAGTTGTGCTACGCGACTGCCTAACCAGATCAGATAAGACTGATTAGTCAGCAGATTTCAGCTGATTAACTCACAACCACACACTCACACTTGCCCTTTCAGCTCATTAGAGGCCATTTTTAGTCACCACAACATTTCAACAAGTGTACGCACGAGATTCGATCACGTTATTCAAGAAACGATCTTAACGGTTCGGGAAATACTATAAATACCCCACCCCCATTTGCTTCAAACTCACTAGAATCTGATCTAATGTGCTCTAAGTTGAAACCTTTGTTTCATATCTGAGCTATTTTGATCTAGATTAGCATTCGGGGACCCTTCGTAAGTATTCCTTCGTTCTTTTATTGCTTTTCGAGTCTGAAAGTCAAACTTTGTTTGACTTTCTGCGTTGACCAGTTTATGGTCAATGCGAAGTTCGTTTGAACTTCGCAACGTGATTGTAATCACGATGGTTATAGTCCCCTGTGACTATGCCTACTGATTACCACGTTGTCTAGGGTCGTAAGGGTAAGCGATCTAATAAATCGCTTATACCTTCGAACCCGACCCATTTGGTCGATCATTAGGATCCGACCAAACACATTAGGTGACCATAGCATATAGGGAATAACATTCCGAGGTTATACCTTATGGTCGCTTCGTTTAAGTAGTTGTATGATAGGTAGTTTATATGCCTTAGGTAAATTACTAAAATACCCCTTTGATGCCAAAATTCATTTTAAACATATGTAACATAACTTTTGACATCTAAACCGATTTGACAACCATATTAGACATGTTAAGGCATATTTTACTTGTCATAGGACTAGTTAGGCGTTTCGAACGCGTTTCACTCGAACGACGCGTTAAAGTAGCATAAGCTACCTAAACGGGTCGTAATGGGTCACAAACACTTAGGTTAAGTTTCGTTTTAGTATGTGGGCTTTGTTAAACCATATTACACGAGTCTCCATACTCGTTTGGTTTACGAACCCTCATTCTATCCGATCCTCCGATATTAGGTCCGGTTTATTGACATAGTTACCTATATTAGGTGTCGTTTGATTCCGTGATCTCTAGCATTGCTTGGTGGTTATCTTAGGACTTCTGAGCAATCTCAAGTGAGTACATAGACCCCTCTTTTACTGTTTTCCAAACTGTTTTGGGGTGAAACACATGTGCCTACTTGTTACTTTCATGCTTTCCTGTTTTCACATCATATACTTGCTATGTTCGTTAGTACATTATAGTACATGATTTCATTACATTTCATGCTATGTATGCCCATTGTGTGCATACTTAGTACATTGTTTTACATTACATTTCATGCTATGTATGTCCATTGTGTGCATACTTAGTACATTGTTTTACATTACATTTCATGCTATTTATGTCCATTGTGTGCATACTTAGTACATTGTTTTACATTACATTTCATGCTATGTATGCCCATTGTGTGCGTACTTAGTACAGTTGTTTTCATCACATGCTTACATTTTGTTTTGACATTTGGGTTGTTTACAATGGAACAATACATTCATTAACATTAGCTACGCCGTTCGTTAGTAGGTAGTGGTACCATAGGAATTGACAACTCCCGTTCCTGAAATCCTGGGTTTGTTTGGATTGGAAGGAATGACCGAATTCGATATACATAACTTAGATAAACCTTTAATTTGTTTAAGGGTTTATCGCCACAGTCTCAAGGCTTGGATGTATGCATTTTCACAATACCGCATAAATGTTTGTATCAGTATAGCATGCATTTGTTCCACAAAACATAGCTTTGATTTAAACCATGTTTTACTTCAATACCTTGTTTTTGTGCATTTTACATATGGTTTAGTTGATATATTTCACTTACCATACATGATATTTTTGGGTACACATTACATGATCTACATTAAACATAAACATGTTGACATTGATATACACATTTGGTGGTTTACATTGAACATAGACATTTCGATATGGTTTACACATTAACACATGACAATTCATTTATACATAAACAATTTACATTGGTGGTTGGTTTGAGTAAGTGATTTGAGTAACGAGGCGTGTGTAATATGATACAAGCATGGTGGATACGCCGCTGGTACTTCCTATAAACAAGTGTTTATATGATATTACATGTCGTAGCGTTACTTAAATCATTTCAACATTTGACATATTACGTTTTACATAAACAACTTATTTTCACAAGACATTGATTTACAAAACAACTTATCCTATACAAACTCATTTTTCTTGGTTATTCATTTAACCTTACATTATTCTCTTATTTATACATATCATTGCTTTTTGAATGATTTACAAAACAAAACAACCTACAAGGTTCACGACTGACTTTTGTTAAACAACTTTTTCTAAACTTATAAGTCATGAATCCTATTTTCACAAATCCTATGTATCTCACAGGCATTTTTATGCTGACGTACCTATTTTCACATGTGTTTTCAGGAGCTTTTCCGTAGGATGATGATCGTGACACTAAGGCGGACCTGTGCCTTAGAGACATAAAATGAAGATAGACTTAGTTTAATTATGTTCTGAACTCTTTATTTCCTGTTTAAGACAATGTAACTCTTATGTTTATAAATAAAATACAACTTTGAATGCCATGGTTATGAAATAATTAATTCTGTTACAACACTCCCCGACGTTTTCCACCACGTTTTGTATGTTATACGTGGTCGGGGTGTGACAGTTTCGACGAAAACAAGACTTTTCAGGTGATCGTACAACTAACTATAGGGGTCCTAAATGCAATAAATGAAAGTTAAATAAAGTTTATATGGACCGGGACCAAAACTGCAATTGCTGAAAGTTGTTTTCCGGTGACATAGGAGCGTCGCGGCCCGCGTAAACTCCTTAAGAGTCTTACACGGCCCGCGTGGAAGTGCTAGATGCAGAAAGATAAGGACAGCTACATGTTTAACCAGTTCCACCGCCTTTGCATGCTAGATTTCGATACAAGGGACTGTGCCAATAGATTTTCATGTACTAGGGACACCTGGAGTCATCAGGGATCAGTATAGGCTCATGTGGAATGATCTTGTGAAATGAAAAATCCTATATAAAGGCCTTGTTCTTCACTTGTCATTTGCACACTTGAAATTTTATTTCAAAACTCATTCTCTGGAATTCCTTAGAGCTCTAAGAAGTTTTCATCAGTTCATATTTTGTGCTAAGTGTCCTAGTAAGCATTCTTAGCCTCTCTAGTTAAGTTTTCTTAGTTTAATGGCCAAAAGTCAAAGCCATCGTAATTAAGCTTTGACTTAGTGATTAATCACTAATGGTCCAGCCATTATTCGAATTGAAAGTGGCTATGAGTTTGTAATTATGTGGGTAATAAAACCTTAAAAGGGAACCCACTGATTATCACTCTAACTTGGTCAATTGTCGAGTCAAACTTGTTATTAAAAAGTCAACAGGATCCATTTTTGCAAATAAATTCATAACTGATAATGTAGAAGTTATGGAACATGTTTAAACACTAAAATAACTTGGTAAATAATATAAGAACATGTTTAGGCATGTTCAACCCGACAATTCTGAGTATAGGCTCGGTTCGCAACCGAAAGTCGCAAAAGTAGACTTTTGCTTTGACTTTCAGTTCTGACCCGATTTAGCTTGTTTTAGATATGCCTTAGGGTTCCTTTAGGACCATATTATAGGTTAGTATAACCCTCTGAGGTTATACAACTTGGCTCCATAGAAATCCTAGTTCATTGCATGTTTTCGTTAAATGCTTAAATGTTGACCATTATGCCCTTTTTATATTAAAAGGAGATTTTTGAAAATGTGAGAGGACAAAGCCTTTACTACTGATTTATAAACATGTCCTCAAAATTTGACATTAGTTCATGGTCTAAAATGAGAGTTATGCACAATAATGAAAGCGTTTTTATTAATTAAATGGCATTTTCGACATAAATCCTATTTAAACACAAATTTTGACACCTAACCATTTACCCACTGATGTAATATAATATTTAGGGATTTTTTTTTTTTTTTTTAATTTTAAACTGATGATAACATAGAGTTCTTGCATAGGCTCGGTAATTGACGATAATGCCCTTTTTGCTAATAAAATGAGTTTTACACATCCTTTACATATAAAATATTTTTCTACTGATTTTGTATAATAAATAAGTTATTTTAAATTGTAAAGGTTGGTCAAAATCTCAGATTTCTTTAATAAACCCGAATATCGTCAAATAACAACTTTTATGCGATTTAGACGCATAGTATGGTTTAAAACCATATTAGGCACCTAAGGCTTGTTACCTACTGATGTTATGAATAAAGTTTTATACTTTAATAGTAAGTAAAAGTTTTGAACTCAGATTTCCAAATTTGACCCTTAAAGCTTATGTGAAATGACCAAAATGCCCCTACGGTGCATAGGTTGGACATAATTGATAAATTTCACTTATATATGGGTTGGTCAAAATCTCAGATTTCTTTAATAAACCCGAATATCGTCAAATAACAACTTTTATGCGATTTAGACGCATAGTATGGTTTAAAACCATATTAGGCACCTAAGGCTTGTTACCTACTGATGTTATGAATAAAGTTTTATACTTTAATAGTAAGTAAAAGTTTTGAACTCAGATTTCCAAATTTGACGCTTAAAGCTTATGTGAAATGACCAAAATGCCCCTACGGTGCATAGGTTGGACATAATTGATAAATTTCACTTATATATGATATCTTACTGATATAACTCATTAAAATAAATATTTTTACTGATTGTTTTAGACCAGAACCTCAGATTACTATTTAACCTCTTTTATAAGCTTTAAAATGACCACAATACCCTTACGGGTCTTAATTTGATTTTAAATTCATTTTGGGCATAATGGAAGGTATCCTACTGATATCATAACACATTTTAAGCATATTAACTTAGGGAACCTGTTCATGAATCAAATGGTTACCCGTTATGCATTTTTCGCGTTCGGTACGGTTTATGTAACTAGATTGCATGAATTAACCGAAACGGGTCAAATCTTATCATTTTTACCTCAAAATACAGAATGTATTTAGTTTACCTGTCACACCCCTTTCTAAGGCGGAAGCACGAGGTGTGATCCTGAAAGGTTCTCATTGCATACGAAAGGTAAACACACTACATGCTCGTAAAAATAACTCCAAATGCCATTATCATTACACATAATTAAAACATAACATAGGTTAAGTGTTTACATCACAAGACAGCATATTGTCTGAAAAGTTTACACCATGTTTCAAAGACAAACATGAAGGTTTGATTCTTATATCCCACACAAGATGTGATATAGAAACCAAATCCCACAAAATCAGGCATCGGAGTCTTAACACGACATGACTAAAACAAAAGCGACATCTTGGAGCAAGAGTAAGACCGCGCGCACATCCGCCTTAGTTACCTAAAATACATGTGAGTTTTGGAAAATCGTCAACATATTGTTGGTGTGAATTCATGCAGTTTTTGTATTGAATGTTTATATACTTGAATGAAAACATGGTATGTAATTTGTATGAAACAAGTATTTCTGTAAATGTAAGAAAATCGAGATCGCTAATGGTTTGCAAGGCCATTAACATGTGACACGACATAGGAAGCATCCAAACCATAGGCATTTTTAGTTGTCGATTCCACGACTGTTGATTCACGACTAGAGACACAAAAGCACTACTTGGTAAAAGAGTGGCCAAGAGTGTGGTTGCCTGAAACCCATTAGATCTAACCTTTTACTCTACGGTCTTGGTATATTGTTGATTAATGGTGCTTATGGCACCCTGTTCGTCACATGATCTATAGTATCATTCCTTAGTTTTGTATTCATTATACCGTTTGTAAACAATGTAACATTTGTAACATGTATTTCACCCCCGAAGTTATACAGCTGAATACACTTAAAAGAAAAGGGGGACATGAACTCACAATTTTGCGTATCCTGTGCCGTAAACTTCACCGGTTGGTTTTATAGCTTCGTGACCTATACGTGTTCTATTAACGTTAGTCACTAGACTTGCATCGCACAAGTAAAAGTCACCATCTTTTATGTATGTGTTCTTTATTGTTAAAAATAATTTATATTTTTAACTATGTATCTTACTTATATTATTTTCTCAAAAATAAATATAAGTATTTTGTATTTTTCACCAAAAATCAAGACTTTGATTTTATTACTTTCCGGATTATATTTCTTAAAAATAGTATATTTTAAGACTTTGTACGTAACATATATATTTTGTCATGCTATGAAATATATATGTGTTTATTCTTGTTATCCACCCGAGTTATATATTTTCGTCCAAAAATATATTTTAAGTTCACAACTTGTCCAAGTTAAATAATATATTAAGAAATATACTTTCATAAATATATTTTCTTGTATTTGTCCATGCATGTTGTATGTGAATTTTTGTATTTTTACTGCTTTGGAGTATTTAGTGTATTTTCAAGTCCTAATACACTACTACATATAATACACATAACGTACACTTAGCACAAAATTTGGTGACCAATAAATATATATATTTTCCTCAAAAATATACATACTTAATATCAATTTTTATCTTGAAGAAATCATCATTTCTTAACTTGAAATTTACACAAAAATTAGGGAAACCTTGGTAATTAATTTTTAGGTGAATTTTTAGGGAATAAGTTTCACCAAAACTTATATTTTTCTAAGTGTCAAAATTTTATAGAAATTTTGACATAGTTTCCCCTAAAAATGGAGGTTTCCCATGTTTTCAAAATATGTGTTTATTTTATTTTCAATCATCAAAACAATTTTCAACAACATATACTAATTTCTTTATATGAAACATCATGGTGAACTTGATTTTTGTTAAACATGTGTAGTCTTTTAGATCTATACTTTACATCAGGTGATCTTTTCCAAAATAAGTGTTCTTGTAAATTCTTAACCAACTTTTTATAAGACTTTATTTCACTAACCAACTCATCCATGAGTTTAATGGTTTCAAAGTTTGTAAATCATGTTTCTAAAACCACTTTTATGTTTATTAGCAAGATTATTGTTTTTAATCTCATGTTTACCCAAGGATCTTTCAAAACAAGCTTTTTATGTTATATTTTTAACAAACTTTCCATGAGCTTTAGTTCAAATATTAGTTCTAAACATACTATACCACTTCAAAAATTACAAGTTTATGCACAAAATTCATATGTCAAGTTCACATTATGCTTCATATGTTCACCTTCAAGTTTAACCATGGATCCTTCAAGATCCATGTTTAAACTTGGTAGATCCTAGCATTAACATACTTGATCTAATCATAAACACAAGATACCACATCAATAACTACAT
Organism: Helianthus tuberosus; assembly: GCA_030545235.1. Taxonomy (NCBI): domain Eukaryota; kingdom Viridiplantae; phylum Streptophyta; class Magnoliopsida; order Asterales; family Asteraceae; genus Helianthus; species Helianthus tuberosus. The sequence continues at coordinate 146,840,681 of CM060406.1, forward strand.
TACATACACTAAAATTTCATGTATTCACTTATTTTCTTCATGAATATGTTAGTTCTTCTTATTTTTAACATTAAAGGTTAAGTTGTTTAGATGGTGAATTTTGTACATAACATAAACATGACTTAAATTAGTGATCAAGAAGCTTACTACTAGCTCTAATGGCTAGGGATGAAACTCAAGAAGATGAAGATAATGAATGTGATGGATAAAAGCAAATGGAAGAGGTCCTTCAATCTCCAATGCAACCGAACCTCCCTATCTTGCTTCTAACACCTTGTGATGTCTTGACAATGGATGATTGTTAGATGAAGATGATGGTGGTGTGGGTGGTGGCTCATGGCCGTGAGTGGAGGGAGAGGAGGGAAAGAGTAAGTGTGTGTTTGAGTGGGTGTAAGTTATGAATTCTAATCCACCATTTACTTCTTATAACCATCCTAACTTATTAACCGTTGGGTAATGTGTTTCCCAAGTACAAACAAGATCTCTTAACATATCTAAATAGATCAAGGGAAATCTTGATGGTGGGGCCACCTTGTGACCGTCCACACAAAGGGGGGGGGGTCTTGGTTGTGTTTCAATTACTAGTTAGATGAACAGGTTAAGTTTCACGTGTCTTGATTAGGGATTTAATGTGTTAATATGTTATAAGATGTGTTATGATGTTCGGGGATCATAACTAGCTTGGAAACATTAAAACAATGCTTCTAGTATAATTTTGGTGTTTCGGGTAGTGTCCGGTTGTTTGGTTAGATACGGGTTCGTTAAAGTGCTAAACTATCTCGTTTAGTGTTCTTTATGTACCCTTTGGTCACAGTTTCAATTCCCGACACTTTGTAAGTTATTTTGGACAATAAAGCATAAATTCTGCATGATATTTTGTGGTTAAAAAGCTGATTATAGCTGAATTATGGCTGATTTGTGCAAAATTCTGCATTTAAAGTGCGTTTCGGGTGCTTTTTAGAGCATAGTTTAGCTTTCGGAAAGTTTATATGTTAACCCTTGTATCCATACTTAGGTTTTAATGTAGTTTAGACGTTGGACCTACTCCTAGGCCCTAATTCCTTTATCTGACTGCTTTCTGCAGAGTTGCTGACACAGTGTGTCTTACTGGTGAGTTTACTAGTCTTTCTGATGCAACGCTAACAGTAATGCATAAAGCAATATTTGAAGTGTAAAACGTGCATGAATTCACATGTATAGCATGAAATCAGACAATGTTGACATTTAAGCACATAATTGTAGATATTAAATAAAAATAAAACTATACGGAAATTACCGGTTTTGTGCCAGTTGTCACAGTCTCCCCCCGTTAAAAGAATTTCGTCCCGAAATTCAGGCTGAGTTATCTTTCGCATGAGTTTTCTCGAACAGGTGGGGGTACTTGTCTTTAAACTGGTCCTCACATTCCCACGTGTACTCGGGTCCGTGCTTAGAGTTCCAATGTACTTTGATAAGTTTGACACTACTCCTCCGGGTCTTGTTGACTTTCCAGTCTGTAACCTCAATGGGTTGTTCTATAAATCGGAGTGCGTCATCGATATGCACTTCATCCGCAGGGATGATCACTGTTTTTTGGGTTGGACTCTTCTTGAGGTTGGACACATGAAACATATCATGTACTCCGTTAAGTTCTTCTGGTAATTCCAACTTGTACGCCACGGTACCAATTATTTCCAAGATCTTGAATGGTCCGATGTATTGTGGATTCAGCTTTCCACGTTTTTCGAATCTTACTACTCCCCTCCAAGGTGAGACCTTCAACAAAACTTTGTCTCCCACCTCGAATTCTAAGGGTTTTCGTCTTCGATCAGCATAGCTCTTTTGTCGATCTCGAGCCGCCTTAATGCGCTCTCGGATCTGAATGATCTTGTCGGTTGTCTCTTGAACAAGTTCAGGACTAGCCATACGTTTGTCTCCAGCGTCTGCCCAACATAATGGCGAGCGGCACTTGCGGCCATATAGAGCTTCGAACGGTGCGGCTTTTATGCTCGTATGGTAGCTGTTATTGTAGGAAAACTCAACTAAGGGTAGGTGAGTATCCCAGCTGCCGCCTAGGTCCATAACACATGCACGAAGCATATCTTCCAGCGTCTGTATGGTTCGTTCGCTCTGGCCATCTGTTTGCGGATGGAAGGTCGTGCTTAGATCTAGTTGAGATCCAAAGGATTCCTGGAATGATTGCGAGATCCTTGAGACAAAACGCCATCTCTGTCTGATATAATTGAGATAGGCACTCCATGACGTGCCACGATTTCTTTCAGGTACAACTCAGCCAGCTTTCCAATGTTATCCTTTTCTCGGACCGGTAGGAAATGCGCAGACTTCGTTAACCGATCGACAATCACCCATATCATATCGTGCCCTCTAGGGGTCCTGGGTAATTTTGTTATGAAGTCCTTTGAGATTTGCTCCCATTTCCACATGGGTATCTCGGGCTGCTGCAGTAGCCCAGATGGTTTCTGATATTCAGCCTTAACCTTAGCACAGGTTAGGCACTTTCCAACATAAATAGCAACATCGCTTTTAAGCCTCGGCCACCAATAGTATTCCTTCAAGTCGTGATACATTTTGTCCGATCCTGGGTGGATCGAGTATCTCGACTTGTGAGCTTCATTAAAGATGACTTCTCGAATACCGCCATAGAGCGGAACCCAAATACGCCCCTTAAAGTATAAGGTTCCCTCTTCGTTTGGCACCAAATTCTTCAGCATACCTCAGAGATATTCAGCCCTACGATTCTCCCCCTTAAGGGCTTCTTGTTGTGCGTCATGAATGCATGCAGTGAGGTTCGTCCAAATAGGCATTTCCAATGCTCGAACTCTTAGGGTCTTAACCCTTTCTTTTTGACTTAACGCGTCTGCTACAACGTTTTCCTTTCCAGGATGGTACTTAATCTCACAGTCATAGTCGTTCAGCAGCTCGACCCATCTTCGTTGACGCATATTTATTTCCTTCTGATCAAATATGTGTTGTAGGCTTTTGTGATCTATGAAGATTGTGCATCGAGTACCATATAAATAGTGTCGCCAGATCTTCAAAGCGAATACCACCGCGCCTAGCTCCATGTCGTGCGTGGTGTAATTCCTTTCATGCACCTTCAACTGTCTTGAGGCGTAAGCGATTACTTTTTGGCATTGCATGAGCACGCAACCCAAACCTTGACGTGAAGCGTCGCAGTATACCATGAAGTCTTCAGTGCCTTCGGGTAAGGATAGTATCGGTGCATCGCATAGCTTATTTTTGAGTAGTTGGAAGGTTTCATCCTGCTTATTACCCCAGTCTTACTTCTTGTCTTTTTGTGTAAGGGTAGACAGCGGTTGAGCTATCTTGGAGAAATTCTCGATAAATCGCCGGTAATAGCCCGCTAAGCCCAAAAATTGTCAAACTTCAGTTGGGGTTTTGGGGGCTTCCCAATTCTTTATTGCTTCTATCTTGGATGGGTCTACATGAATGCCCTTCTCGTTCACAACGTGACCAAGGAACTGTGCGAATCCAGAATTCACACTTTGAGAACTTTGCATAAAGTTTCTCTCTCTTTAGTAGTTCTAGAATGGTCCTGAGGTGTTGCTCGTGCTCTTCTCTCGATCCCGAGTAAATCAGGATATCATCGATAAATACAATCATGAATTTATCGAGATATGGTTTGCAAACGCGGTTCATCAGATCCATAAATACCGCTGGCGCATTCGTCAGTCCGAATGGCATCACAAGGAACTCGTAATGCCCATAGCGTGTTCTGAATGCAGTCTTTGGTACGCTCTCCTCTTGGATCCTTAACTGATGGTATCCCGATCGAAGGTCGATCTTGGAATAGTAGCTCGATCCTTGCGACTGATCAAATAAGTCATCAATCCTCGGTAGCGGGAAACGATTCTTGACAGTGAGCTTATTCAGTTCTCTATAATCGATACACATCTGTAGTGTTCCATCCTTCTTCTTCACGAACAATACTGGAGCTCCCCAAAGCGAGAAGCTTGGCCTTATGAATCCTTTATCCAACAACTCCTGGAGTTGTGTAGACAATTCTTGCATTTCGGATGGTGCAAGACAATAGGGTGCCTTACCTACTGGAGCGGCTCCTGGAACCAGGTCTATATGGAATTCGACTTATCGTTGCGGAGGTAGTCCTGGCAGATCTTTGGGAAAAACATCAGGGAATTCCTTCACCACAGGATTGTCTTCGAGTTTCGGCTCCTCAGCCTTCTTATCTACAACGTGCGTCAGGAAAGCAACACATCCTTTCCTTAATCACTTCTGCGCCTTCATACAATTGATGATTCGCAGAGGTGTGTCTCGTTTTTCTCCATGCACGATGAGAGTTTCATCATTCGCCAGAGGGATGCGAATGATTTTCTCGTGACAAACAACTTCAGCCTTGTTCTTGGACAACCAGTCCATTCCGACCACTACATCGAAGCTACCCAATTAAATAGGTAAGAGGTCGAGGCTAAATCTTCGCTCACCAAGTTCTAATGTGCAACCCCTAACAACTTCGCCCGATTCAACAAGTTTACCATTGGCTAGTTCTATGGAATAAGGAATATCTAATCTACTTGGTTCTATTCCAAGCATACGTTTAAATTCCACAGATACGAAACTATAATCGGCACCAGTGTCAAATAGTATGGATGCAAAGTGATTGTTAACGAGAAACGTACCGGTGACCACATTAGGGTCCTCGCGTGCGTTCCTTGCTCCAATCACGAATGCTTGAGCCTGAGCATTGTTCTCTCTTGGGCAATCGTTCTTGAAATGATCCTTGCTTCCACAACCAAAGCATCCTTGGTTCTGCCTAGCTCCATTACCAATCTGGTTACCATTACCATTTCCATTTCCACCACCGTTTCCATTACCAGCACCGTTACGGTTTCCATTCCCGTTCCTATTACCACTTCCATTTCCTTTTCCCCAACAGTTCTCGGTACGGTGACCCAGTTTTCCACACTTGTCGCATTTTGGAATGCGACAAACTCCTTCGTGATGACGCTTGCACTGGTTGCAAATGGGCAGAGTGCCCTGGTATCCTCTGGCAGGGGTGTCATTCATGGGTGCAAGAGTTTTTGCCTCCTGAGGCGGGTTGAGGTCACGCTTCTTATTGTTGGAACCCTTGTTGTTACATGTCACTTGATTTAGGCTCGTATGCTTCCTTTTCTTGTCACGAGATGACTCAGCGTGCGTCTCGGTCTTTTCAGCTGGGTTTAGTGATAACTTCTACATACGTACAGCATCTTCAGTAAGGCTGACAGCCAGAGTTACAACCTGAGTGATCGTTTCAGGTTTAGCCAAGGTTACCGTGCTGCGAAACTCTGGGGCCAATCCCCAGATGTAGCGCTCAACACGCTTAAATTCGGGAGTCACCATATAGGGGATCACTCTTGATGTGACATCTGTGTATTTTAAACCTTGTACTGTTCCGAAACAACTTTGTATTTAATAAAATATAGTGTTTTAATTTCAATATTTGTTTAATTATTGTGACATTTACACGTTTTCAATCATTGTTCAATTCCGAACTCTCAAACCTATTCTGGAAGTGAAATCATAAACCGTTACGTAAACATAATCAGTTTAATGCGACGTACACCCCGGAACTGTGACATAAGCCAAACATACCCTAAATACCCTTTACATAACTTAGAAATAAGTTTCGAAGGATTCGGTATGGCAAAAACATGTTTATTCGAACTTTAGAACTATTTACGACAAAACTACGATACGAACGTTGGTGACTGCCCGGATAATATTTAAATCCCAAAAATATTCGGTTATGATTAAAATTTTATTTTTAATCAGGTTCGTGTTGAAAAATAAATTAAAACGCTTAAAAACGTTACTTTTCAAGTTTAGGCGCGTACCGCGTATTACTGCGTAATACAGTGCTTCTACTGCAAAACGCAGACAACGCAGCCAGTCTCGGCAACTGAAAAAAAAATTTCAGTAATATTTTGGTGAGTTTATTTTATAGAATAATAAAAATAATTTAGAACGCCATTAACCGGGGTTTAAACGCTAGATAAAATACCCGGTATCCAGTTAAATACCTGTTTTTAACCTACACATAATAAAGATATGTATGTATACATATTATAGGTGTGTGTTGTCATAGAATTTGCCACTTCTCTTATCCTCTTGCCACTTCTCACTCATCCTTGACATATGTTGATGCATGAGATCATTCCTAAATCTTGCAAATCTCTACATATATCTTTCCAAGATCACAATCTTCACTCAATCTCCTCACTCTCTCTCTCCCCATAACCGTAACCCCCCACCACCTCCCATCTTCATCTTCTTCAACCTTGTTCTTGAGAATCAAGCTCCCTTCCAAGCTAATTTCAAGTTGGTGTGAAGATCCAAAGGAGTTTCCAAGGTGTTTTCAAGTGATTTCAAGCTCCATATCATCAAAATCTCATCCAAAAACTCACTTGAATCTTGAAGGTATAAAGTTTATGTTTAAATCATACTCTTGATTCTTGGTTGTTCTTGATGATTTGAAGTTTCTCTTGAATCTTGGAATTTTTCACAAACTTGAAATCTAAAAAGAAATGGGTCTTGATACAAAATAAAAAGGGTGATGTATATGTGTGTATATAACCGTACATATATATATATATATATGTGTGTATGAGCTTTGAGTTTGATTTCTTGATAAGTACTTGTTTAGGATGTTTGCTTGCATGAACAAGATTATGTACTAGTATGTTAGAGATATAAAGAAGTGATTAAATCATGAGTTATACTTTGGAATAATGCTAGTATTTTGACATGTAAATGGCTAAAAATTTATTAGACATATTTGAGAATTTTTAAGTTGTTGCTTGTTCTTGTATGATAGTTAAAATGCAAGGGTTTGATGATTTGTGCATGATATGATAAATGTTCAAATACATCAGTAAATAAACATGAATAAATTACATATTTGATGCATTTAGATTCATATAAAATGATGTTGATATGATAGTGTGCTTTAGGCACTTGTACATAAGAATACATGTTGATTTAAAGCACAAGAAATGATAAAAAAAATGATTGTATAACAAAAATGTTTTAGAATAGATTATAAACACTAAAAATAACATTATTTGATATATTATAATGGCATGAAACTTTGACATAGGTTTGATAGCTTTGCATGTTGTACATATAGCTTAGAAAGTGGTAAAATATGTGAAATTTGCATGATTTATGTGCTTTATGTGAGACCTGCACTATCATGAGTATAACCACTATTTTATTCAGTAAATAACATGGGTTATGTTAAAATATCAAATAATTTCAATTTGGGATGGTTAGGGTAACGTTTGATGCAAAACTTATGCGGTAAAACGGTTAAAAATCGGCTTTTCGGTGGATTTTCATAAAACTGTTTTTGATCAGTAAGTAAACTGATATTTTTGATGTAAAAATAAGTATTTTAACTTATATTAAGTTTACTTGGTGTTTGGTTAGTCATACGTGACTTCCGGCGCCCAAAAACGTTACCGAATCGCTAAAATACGTGTTTTTCAACATACACTATAATGAGTTGTTCATGGGTAAATTTTATGTGTTACAATGTGTTATGTGTTTTATAATATGTGTATGATGACATGTTTATAGTTGACAAGATTATGTGTGTTACGATATTTATATTATGTCACAAAAAGTATATATTAGGACGCGCAAATCGTAGATATATAGCTTATAAAATGATGAGTGTCACCAACAAAATCGTTCAAGTCGCAAAGCTTTTTAAAATATATATGAACTCATATATATATATAAATACACCAATATAATAAAAAATTATAACTTTTAGAGAAATCTCAAAGTTATGTGAAAATTCTAAGTATCGAAGAAACTTATGTATTTTTGTGAGTTTTTATTATTAAATCGTTCTTATTTAATTTAGGACGAATAAACAATTTTAGGGATTGTGTTAACATATAAAAACGCACCCAAAGGTGAGTACATAGATCCCCTCTTTTACATGTTTTGTGGTAACTATGTGAGTACATAGTTCCCCTATTTTACTGTTTTCGATTGTTTTGGGGTGATTCATATGTATCAAAACGATTTCGATATTTTAACGATGATTTCATAAACGATTAAGATGGTTTATACTAAATTAATAACGATTTCGACAATGTGAACGAACTTGTGGGTTGTAGTTACATAACGAATGACATTCATTAATTTTGGCCGAACCGACCAGTATTAGGTTATGGTACCATAGGATCTGACAAATCCCGTTATCAGACTGCAACCATGGTTATGTGTGGGTTAGGTGGGTAACGACTGAATCTGTGATTGTTAACTTACCCTTTGGTGGTTTGTTAATGCGAGAAGCGAGATAGTCGAGTCACGAAGGTTTGAATGTTATTAGCGAGACGACCAAAAATAGTTTTCACAATTAAAACGAGGATGATTAAACGACTTAAGCGAGTTAACGATTTTGAAACGATGTCATTTAACGATGTTTTCGAAAGGATATAAACCATACGAGTTTTATTAACGAGTTAATACGAGATGTTTTACAATTTGGTTTACTATAACAAATGTTTTTGGGTTAAGAATCATGGCTACGAGGTTTTATAAATTATAACCCGCTTGATTTGAGTTAGTTAATTATGTTGCAATATTATACTCCTATCAAAACAAGGTCTTTAATAAGGTATTGCAACATGTAAACTAGCCATGAATCCGATACTCTTATTAAACCTATGTACTCACCAGCATTTCTTTGCTGACTTTGTTTTTACAAATGTTTCAGGTGATGTTGCTTGATGTTGATTGCTAGGATGCATGAGTCACATAGGATCTGAACGAGGCCTTAGTGTCATAATAACAATGATAGTCGATATATAACTTGTTTGTGTCATGCTAAAACAATGTAAATTACTTAATGAATAAATAAAACGAAACTCTTTTGTATCCATGGTTGTGAAACAGTAATTCTGTTACAACACTCCCCGACGTTTCTACCATGATTTGTTGTTTTACGTGGTCGGGGTGTGACATAAGAGTTGGTATCAGAGCCAATGGTTATAGGGAATTAGGTTATTAGTAATGCTTTGACCTAGACTATAACTTTCTAGGACCCCAACGCAAGTTGATTTGCGTTTAGATTTTTTAAAAACAAAACCGTCACCTACCCTTAGGTGATAACCACAACGAGAACACAAAATCCGAATCTGCTTCAAAAATAAATCATCCGTTCTAGGAGGATTGATTACTAGGTTTTGAACCCTCTGTTATAAAGTTTTGAACCCTTCCAGTTTGACTCATTTTTGGCTTAGTGCCTTCTGAGTTTTCAAAATCTCGTCAAAGTTTGGGTCTAAATAATGTGAACACATAATGTGAACACGTGAAAACTGGAAGAGTGAATGCCTGTACGTTGAGTTTTCTGTCTAATGCTAGAGTGTTCGTACAAATCCACATAATAGGACCAGTCACTTTTACCTGGGAGCTCTTGGGGTGAGTCTTCACTTATAGGCGAGCATGTCTTCGCGATACATTATTTTGATTCATTACTTTGATTAGTCACTGCGTGTCGTTTGTTTGTTCGAGGTAACGAACAAATGATCGTCTTCCTTATGTTTCGTCGATATTTTCAATACCTCTTTTGTTTTTCCTAATTGTCGACCTCACTCGTTTCTCATGTTTACTTATTAGACAATGCCTCCTCGACGTGATGCACAATCTTTAACTGCTGAAGAAGTCGCAGCCCTTGTCTCTCAGCAAATGGCTGCTGTGCTTCCAGGCGTTGTGACCCAAATCCACGAGCTATAAAACAACAATAATAATAACAATGCACAATGTAATTTCAAGAATTTCAATTATGCTAAGCCGCTAAAGTTTTCTGGGTCACAAGGAGCAACTGCGCTCCTTCAATGGTTCGAAAGTATCGAGAGCACATTCAGACATGTGCAATGTCCGTATGGGCGTAAGGTTGAATTTGCATCAAGTGTGTTTGAGAAGCGTGCTCTTACATGGTGGAACGGAGTAATGCATGATAGGGGTGCCGAAGTGGCATTGCCACAAACATGGGAAGAGCTTCGAGCTCTCATGATGAAAGAGTTTTGTCCCCGTCACAAAATTCGAGCTTTGGAACGAGAGTTTGACGATCTAAAACAAGATGGGGGAGAACACCGTGCGTATACGGATCGATTTGAGGAACTCAGTCTTTTGTGTCCTACTATGGTTACCCCGTTGGAGAAAGCGATAGAGAGGTATATCGATGGTTTACCCGATTCTATACAGGATATTGTGACTGGCGTTAATCCTACTACTCTTCGTCACGCGATTGAGTTATCTGCTACCCTAACTGAGTCGCAAGTCAGGAAGGGTAAACTTACCTGCAAGGGTGATAAGAAGAAGTCGACCGAATCTGTCAAGGAAAAGGGTAAGGGTAAGAAAGGTGAGTCGTCGAAGAAGTCGAGAAAGCGAAAGGGTGCTCAGAACTTTGCATTTACTGCTTAGAACCCTCATAACCCACCAGCTCAACTGCATGCGAAGAAAGCGTATGCTGGTACCGCACCTAATTGTGCTCGCTGCAACGGTCATCATGTTGCACAACAAGCTCGTAAGCAATGCACAACGTGTGGTAAGCTTGGGCATCTGGCCAACATCTGTCGTTTGGGTCAGAATCAGATTGTTCAGAATCAAGCTCCAGTTCAGGGGAATGCTGCTAGATTCCCACTGGGTTCATGTTTCAATTATGGAGAGTTTGGTCACTTCGGCAACAACTATCCGAGGTTGGCGAATGCAAATGCGAATCCGAACATGAATGTCAACGCGAATGTGAATCCCGCTCGTGGACGAGCATTCAATCTGAATGCAAACGAGGCTCGAGCTGACAACCTCGTTGTCAATGGTACGTTTCTTGTTAACAATCGACCTGCATCTATTATTTTTGATTCTGGTGCCGATAGAAGTTTTGTTTCATTATCTTTTGAACCTTTGCTTGCGATACCTAGAACTAAACTGAGGAAACCCTTATCTGTCGAAGTTGCTACTGGTAAACCTCTTGTTCTCGATTCTGTTATTCGTGATTGTCAGTTAAACCTTGATAACCATCTTTTTCCCATTGACCTCACGCCGATGCAACTTGGGAGTTTCGATATTATCGTTGGGATGGATTGGTTAACCAAACATCATGCTGAGGTGGTTTGTTTTGATAAGATTGTTCGTATTCCTCTTCCGTCTTGCGATGTTCTGGAAGTTCGTGGCGAGAAGCCATCTGGTGGTTTGAAGCTTATGTCGTGTACAAAGGCCCAACGTTATTTGCGAAAAGGATATGTTACTTTCCTGGCACATGTCACCGAGGAGAAAGGCAAGAGCAAGAGTATTCAGGATATTCCGATTGTTCGGGATTATCCAGAGGTGTTTCCCGATGAACTGCCTGGTTTGCCTCCAGTTCGTCAAGTCGAGTTTCATATTGACCTTGTACCCAATGCCAACCCGATTGCGAAAGCACCATATCGTCTTGCACCATCGGAGATGCAAGAGTTATCAAAACAGCTTCAAGAGTTGTCGGATAAAGGATTCATCCGTCCGAGCTTTTCGCCTTGGGGAGCTCCTGTCCTCTTTGTGAAAAAGAAAGATGGATCTTTTCGAATGTGTATCGATTATCGTGAGCTTAATAAGCTTACCATCAAGAATCGATATCCCCTACCTAAAATTGATGATCTCTTCGACCAGCTGCAAAGTGCTTCATGCTTTTCCAAGATCGATCTGCGATCTGGGTATCATCAACTTCGTATACTCGAAGAAGATATTCCCAAAACTGCATTCCGTACGAGATATGGGCACTACGAGTTCACTGTCATGCCTTTTGGTTTGATAAATGCACCAGCTATCTTCATGGACTTAATGAATAGGGTTTGTAAACCTTATTTAGATAAGTTCATCATTGTGTTCATCGATGATATTCTCATTTATTCAAAGTCTCGAGCCGACCACAAACAACACCTTCGTTTGACCTTGGAACTTCTGAAGAAGGAACAACTTTTTGCTAAATTCTCCAAGTGTGAATTTTGGCTTAGAGAAGTTCAGTTTTTGGGTCATATAGTTAACGAACAAGGTATAGATGTAGATCCCGCCAAAATCAATGCGATTAAGGATTGGAATACTCCGATGACACCTACAGAGATTCGATCATTTCTTGGTCTTGCTGGTTATTATCGTCGATTCATTTCTAATTTCTCAAAGATCGCGGTTCCACTCACTGCTTTGACTCAGAAAAATAAGCCTTTTGAGTGGGGACCTAAGCAAGAAGAAGCGTTCCAAACGCTGAAACGAAAGCTCTGTGATTCTCCTGTTTTATCTCTACCTGAGGGAAACGATGATTTTGTTGCCTATTGTGATGCGTCGAATCTAGGACTTGGTTGCGTTCTTATGCAACGAAGTAAAGTCATAGCTTATGCGTCTAGACAGCTGAAAATTCATGAGAAGAACTATACGACTCATGATCTTGAATTAGGAGCTGTGGTTTTCGCACTTAAAATCTGGAGACACTACCTCTATGGAACGAAGTGTGTGGTTTTCACAGACCACAAAAGTCTCCAGCATATTCTCAATCAGGAGGAGCTAAACATGAGGCAACGACGTTGGGTAGAACTTCTAAACGACTACGAGTGTGAAATTTGCTACCATCCTGCTAAGGCAAATGTTGTAGCCGATGCGTTAAGTCGAAAAGAAAGAGTCAAGGTTCATTGTGTTCGAGTTCAAACTGATATTCAAACCCGCATCTTTCAAGCTCAACATGCTTGTGTTACACAAGGCTTGATGGGTAAAGAATTACCGTGTCACATTAAACCTGAGCTTGAATTGAGAGACTTTGGGATATTCTATTTCATGGGCCGGTTGTGGGTCCTAAGTATAGACAATCTTTGCACCTTGCTTATGGATGAATCCATAAGTCTCGTTATTCTATTCATCCTGGTGCAGACAAAATGTATAAGGATCTTCGAACCCAATTTTAGTGGCCGGGAATGAAGAAAGACATTGCCTTATACGTATCAAAATGCCTTACTTGTCTGAAGGATAAGGTAGAACATCAACATCCCTCTGGATTATTGGAACAACTAGAGATACCGGTTTGGAAATGGGAAAACATTGCCATGGATCTCATTACTAAACTACCGCGCACTAGTAGAGGTCATGATGCCATTTGGGTAGTAGTTGATCATTTGACAAAATCTGCTCACTTCTTGCCAATCCGTGAGGATTTCTCTGCTGAAAAGCTTGCCAAGATCTATATAGACGAGATTGTATCCCGACATGGTGTTCCTCTGAACATCATATCTGACCGAGATGCTCGATTCTCATCTCAATTTTGGAGAACCATGCAATCTGCTATGGGAACCCAACTCAATTTGAGCACAGCTTATCATCCTCAAACGGATGGACAATCTGAAAGAACAATCCAGACATTGGAGGATATGCTTAGAGCTTGTGTGATCGATTTTGGTGGTAGTTGGGATTCACATCTTCCGTTGATCGAATTCTCCTACAACAATAGTTATCACTCTAGCATCAACATGGCTCCCTTCGAAGCTTTATACGGTCGAAAATGTCATTCGCCGGTCTGCTGGAATGAGATTGGTGAAGCTCATCTCACTGGACCTGAACTGATTCTAGAGACTACAGACAAAGTCAAGAAAATTCGCGACAACCTCTTAACAGCTAGAAGCCGTCAAAAGAGTTACGCGAATAGATGACGCAAGCCTTTGGAATTCCAAGTTGGTGATCTCATCCTACTCAAGGTATCAACTTGGAAAGGTGTAATCAGATTTGGGAAGAAAGGAAAACTTGCACCACGATATGTTGGACCATTCAAGATCGTTGAAAGAATCGGAAAAGTAGCCTACAGACTTGAGCGGCCTCCTGAACCTGGAAATGTTCATCCAACTTTCCACGTGTCCAATATGAAAAAGTGTTTGGCTGATGAAAACCTCCACATCCCCCTTGATGAAATTCGTGTCGACAACACGATGCACTTCGTCGAGAAACCAGTGGAAATATTGGACCATCAAGTCAAGAAACTCAAACGCAAGCGCATACGGATAGTCAAAGTTCGCTGGGAATCCCAACATGGCCCAGAGTTTACTTTGGAATGAGAGGATCAAATGAAGGCGAAATATCCACACCTTTTCCCACAAGTTTCCTCTAATTAAATTTCGGGACGAAATTTCCTAAAATAGGGGAGGCTGTGACATCTGTGTATTTTAAACGTTGTACTGTTCTGAACAACATTGTATTTAATAAAATATAGTGTTTTAATTTCAATATTTGTTTAATTATTGTGACATTTACACGTTTTCAATCATTGTTCAATTCCGAACTCTCAAACCTATTCTGGAAGTGAAATCATAAACCGTTACGTAAACATAATCAGTTTAACACGACGTACACCACGGAACTGTGACATAAGCCAAACATACCCAAAATACCCTTTACATAACTTAGAAATAAGTTTCGAAGGATTCGGTATGGCAAAAACATGTTTATTCGAACTTTAGAACTATTTATGACAAAATTGCGAAACGAACGTTTGTGACTGCCCGGATAATATTTAAATCCCAAAAGTACTCTGTTTTGATTAAAATTTTATTTTTAATCTGGTTCGTGTTGAAAAATAAATTAAAACGCGTAAAAACATTATTTTTCAAGTTTAGGCGCGTACCGCGTATTATTGCGTAACACAGTGCTTCTACTGCAAAACGCAGACAACGCAGCCAGTCTCGGCAACTGAAATTTTTTTTTCAGTAATATTTTGGCGAGTTTATTTTTATAGAATAATAAAAATAATTTAGAACTCCATAAACCGGGGTTTAAACGCTAGATAAAATACCCGGGATCCAGTTAAATACCTGTTTTTAACCTACACATAATAAATATATGTATGTATACATATTATAGGAGTGTGTTGTCATAGAATTTGCCACTTCTCCTGTTGCCACTTCTCACTCATCCTTGACACATGTTGATGCATGAGATCTTTCCTAAATCTTGCAAATCTCTACATATATCTTTCCAAGATCACAATCTTCAATCAATCTCCTCACTCTCTCTCTCCCCATAACCGTAACCCCCCACCACCTCCCATCTTCTTCTTCTTCAACCTTGTTCTTGAGAATCAAGCTCCCTTCCAAGCTAATTTCAAGTTGGTGTGAAGATCCAAAGGAGTTTCCAAGGTGTTTTCAAGTGATTTCAAGCTCCATATCATCAAAATCTCATCCAAAAACTCACTTGAATCTTGAAGGTATAAAGTTTATGTTTAAATCATACTCTTGATTCTTGGTTGTTCTTGATGATTTGAAGTTTCTCTTGAATCTAGAAATTTTTCACAAACTTGAAATCTAAAAAGAAATGGGTCTTGATACAAAATAAAAAGGGTGTTGTATATGTGTGTATATAACCATACATATATATATGTGTGTGTATGAGCTTTGAGTTTGATTTCTTGACAAGTACTTGTTTAGGATGTTTGCTTGCATGAACAAGATTATGTACTAGTATGTTAGAGATATAAATAAGTGATTAAATCATGAGTTATACTTTGGAATAATGCTAGTATTTTGACATGTAAATGGCTAAAAATTTATTAGACATATTTGAGAATTTTTAAGTTGTTTCTTGTTCTTGTATGATAGTTAAAATGCAAGGGTTTGATGATTTGTGCATGATATGATAAATGTTCAAATACATCAGCAAATAAACATGAATAAATTACATATTTGATGCATTTAGATCCATATAAAATGATGTTGATATGATAGTGTGCTTTAGGCACTTGTACATAAGAATACATGTTGATTTAAAGCACAAGAAATGATAAAAAAATGATTGTATGACAAAAATGTTTAGAACAGATTATAAACACTAAAAATAACATTATTTGATATATTATAATGGCATGAAACTTTGACATAGGTTTGATAGCTTTGCATGTTGTACATATAGCTTAGAAAATGGTAAAATATGTGAAATTTGCATGTTTTATGTGCTTTATGTGAGACCTGCACTATCGTGAGTATAACCACAATTTATTCAGTAAATAACATGGTTTATGTTAAAATATCAAGTCGTTTCGATTTGGAATGGTTAGGGTAATGTTTGATGCAAAACTATGTGGTAAAACGGTTAAAAATCGGCTTTTCGGAGGATTTTCATAAAACTGTTTTTGATCAGTAAGTAAACTGATATTTTTTATGTAAAAATAAGTATTTTAACTTATATTAAGTTTACTTGGTGTTTGGTTAGTCATACGTGACTTCCGGCGCCCAAAAACGTTACCGAATCGCTAAAATACGTGTTTTTCAACATACACTATAATGAGTTGTTCATGGGTAAATTTTATGTTTTACAATGTGTTATGTGTTTTATAATATGTGTATGATGACATGTTTATAGTTGACAAGATTATGTGTGTTACGATATTTATATTATGTCACAAAAAGTATATATTACGACGCGCAAATCTTAGATATATTGCTTATAACATGATGAGGGTCACCAATAAAATCGTTCAAGTCTCAAAACTTTTTAAAATATATATGAACTCATATATATATAAATACACCAATATAATCAAAAATAATAACTTTTCGAGAAATCTCAAAGTTATGTGAAAATTCTAAGTATCGGAGAAACGTATGTATTTTTGTGAGTTTTGATTATTAAATTGTTCTTATTTAATTTAGGATGAATAAACAATTTGAGGGATTGTGTTAACATATAAAAACGCACCCAAAGGTGAGTACATAGATCCCCTCTTTTACATGTTTTGTGGTAACTATGTGAGTACATAGTTCCCCTATTTTACTGTTTTCGATTGTTTTGGGGTGATTCATATGTATCAAAACGATTTCGATATTTTAACGATGATTTAAAAAACGATTAAGATGGTTTATACTAAATTAATAACGATTTCGACAATGTGAACGAACTTGTGGGTTGTAGTTACATAACGAATGACATTCATTAATTTTGGCCGAACCGACCAGTATTAGGTTATGGTACCATAGGATCTGACAAATCCCGTTATCAGACTGCACCCATGGTTATGTGTGGCTTAGGTGGGTAACGACTGAATCTGTGATTGTTAACTTACCCTTTGGTGGTTTGTTAATGCGAGAAACGAGATAGTCGAGTCACGAAGGTTTGAATGTTATTAGCGAGACGTCCAAAAATAGTTTTCACAATTAAAACGAGGATGATTAAACGACTTAAACGAGTTAACGATTTTGAAACGATGTCACTTAACGATTTTTTCGAAAGGATATAAACCATACGAGTTTTATTAACGAGTTAATACGAGATGTTTTACAATTTGGTTTACTATAACAAATGTTTTTGGGTTAAGAATCATGGCTACGAGGTTTTATAAATTATAACCCGCTTGATTTGAGTTAGTTAATTATGTTGCAATATTATACTCTTATCCAAACAAGGTCTCTAATAAGGTATTGCAACATGTAAACTAGCCATGAATCTGATACACTTATTAAACCTATGTACTCGCCAGCATTTCTTTGCTGACTTTGTTTTTACATATGTTTCAGGTGATGTTGCTTGATGTTGATTGCTAGGATGCATGAGTCACATAGGATCTGGACGAGGCCTTAGTGACATAATAACAATGATAGTCGATATATAACTTGTTTGTGTCATGCTAAAACAATGTAAATTACTTAATGAATAAATTAAACGAAACTCTTTTGTATCCATGGTTGTGAAACAATAATTCTGTTACAACACTCCCCGACGTTTCCGCCACGATTTGTTGTTTTACGTGGTCGAGGTGTGACACTTGACAAATCATGGAACCTTCGGGTATAACCAGTAATGTCTGCACATTCCATGGTCAAGTGCCAGAACTCAGTCTCCAACCTTTGGAGTTCAGCACGAGAGCAATACTTTTCCCTCATTTTCTCCTTCAACTCCTCCCAAGTCATACCATATGCTGCATCATCTCCCAGGGTTTGGACTTGCAAATTCCACCAAGTCAAAGCCTCATCAACAAACAACCCAGTAACAAAAGTGACTTTCTGGTCCGTGATACACTTGCTCATGCGGATAGTGGAATCAGTCTTCTCTATCCAACGCACAAAAGCCACTGCACCTCCAGTGCCATCATAGTTCAGTGGCTTGCAGTCGAGAAACTGCTTGAAGGTGCAGCCTTGAGTTGTGTTTCCTCCAGATGAATCTCCAATGTCCATTACATCTAGTATTGCTTGGCCCTCCACTGTGTTCAGTACGGTTCGCCTCGTTCTGGGCGATAGCTTCGGAGATCCTTTCTTCCAGCAGGGAGTTCAGTTCCTCTGCAGTCCTTGGCAGTGGGGGAGGAGGAGGTTGATCGTGAGCGTTCACAGCTCTTCTGGGTGCCATGTTCTGTCAGAACATAACACAACAGTGTTAGACATTTGTTTGATATCGTCATACGAGACAGTAGTAGTATATACACAGGCATATACCCACATAAGTGACATCAAACAATCCACCAAACATATAAATCAATTCATACAGCAGTAAGCATGCATAAATAGATAAATACTGATGTGTCATAAGATATTCACCGAGTCTTTATACATATCAGGACAACTTGTTACATCATTGTTTGCGAAGTTAACAAAATGCATAAGGGTTACATCACCCCATAGTACAAGTTTAATATATGTAAAGGACAGAATATCTTTCTTCACATTGGCGGTTCTTGTCTTTATACCCTAAATCATTGCTCCAATAGAGTATTTAATAGGCTGGGGGAGGGGTGGGGGGTGTTCACGTTTGACCTTCTCTTGTACTGAAGAAATCTCGTTTGATACGTGACAAGACTTGTTGTGGCTTCTATGCACTGAATTCCATAATTATGTATGCATCCATAATTACGTAAGTCCTTGCATAGTCCGCACAGTTCGTTTCATCATCAGGTCACTTCCTTCATATAGGCCACTGTTTTCAGATGAAGACACGTGTACTTGTGATATTCTATTCCTAGTATATGTATATATTAATTATTACACATAGTTGCAAGTAATTCTTAGTCAAAGACAAGTGCTACTCCAGTGCACCCTAATTCTCGTAGTGTCCTTACTTGACTCTTTGAGAACAGTTTCAGGTAGTGGATGTCGCGGAAAGTTTTATGCAATGAAAACTTTTGAAAAATTGTTTTCGTGAGAGGATCCTAAAGATTGTAGTCTAGAATCGAGAAGGAATCCTGGTTCACTACAATCGCAGCACTGATACCAATCTGTCACACCCCTTTCTAAGGCAGAAGCACGAGGTGTGATCCTGAAAGGTTCTCAATGCATACGAAAGGTAAACATACTACATGCTCGTAAAAATAACTCCAAATGCCATTATCATTACACATAATTAAAACATAACATGGGTTAAGTGTTTACATCACAAGACAGCATATTGTCTAAAAAGTTTACACCTTATTTTAAAGACAAACAAGAAGGTTTGATTCTTATATCCCACACAAGATGTGATATAGAAACCAAATCCCACAAAATCAGGCATCGGAGTCTTAACACGACATGACTAAAACAAAAGAGACATCTTGGAGCAAGAGTAAGACCGCGCACACATCCACCTTAGTTACCTGAAATACATGTGAGTTTTGGAAAATCGTCAACATAATGTTGGTGTGAATTCATGCAGTTTTTGTATTGAATGTTTATATACTTGAATGAAAACATGGTATGTAATTTGTACGAAACAAGTATTTCTGTAAATGTAAGGAAATCGAGATCGCTAATGGTTTGCAAGGCCATTAACATGTGACACGACATAGGAAGCATCCAAACCATAGGCATTTTTAGTTGTCGATTCCACGACTGTTGATTCACGACTAGAGACACAAAAGCACTACTTGGTAAAAGAGTGGCCAAGAGTGTGGTTACCTGAAACCCATTAGATCTAACCTTTTGTTCCGCGGTCTAGGTATATTGTTGATTAATGGTTCTTATTGACGGGTGGTCCATTGGACAACCCTTAATGATGTTAAAAGACGAATTTATCCTTCACTTAATCGCGTAATTATCTTGAATTAGATGACTACGAATGCTTGTGTTTCAGGTACAGTTCGGGAGCTAAAAAGGGATAAAATGCAGCTTTGGACGGTTTGGAGATGAATGGGTCATTCGTGGAAGGAACGAAGAAACAAAACACATGAATCAGGGCTCCACCATAAATTACGGTGGCCACCGTAATTTACGGTGGCCCTGAAACTTGCATACTTCTCCACTGTAACTCAGGCTCATTCCTCCGTAACATCTTGAAGACCACCATAAATTACGGTGGTACCGTAATTTACGGTGGAGTTTGCGGAAAATTTCGTAACTGCCTTATTAAATCAGTTTTTGTGGTGTCTTTTCATCTATCTCATCATTGGACGTTTTCTCTAAACATTGGGGGCGATTTTGGCTATTTTTGCTTGGTTCCAAACATTTCTAAACAATTGGTTTGTGTTTTCGATTCGTATGAACATTAACCGTTGTGTGATGATGATGTACCAAGTCATGCATGGCTAAACTTTTGGTGATCATCCTAGATGTAAGGTTTGCTTTGAAACACTATGTTTGTGCTTGAATTTCTAGAATAATAACTTTGAATTTTTGTTTGAATTATTATGGTGTTTGGATATTTGTTTGTAAATTATTGATTATTGTTTGATGTTAATCTAAACCATACGTTCTTGGTGCCGTTGGCAATCGAGATATCATGGGAGGGGTTAGGGTTGGATAATTGTCAATTGATCATCGAGTAACAACCTCGCATTTTATAATCCGAGTACTTAGTTCTCCTTCATCACAAACAGATAATCAAACAAGAACCATGTCTATGTGGTTCTTTCTAGTTAAGCATAAACATTAGTGTAGATTAAAACCTGAAATCTAGGATGGTCGCTTGTTCCTAATCTGTTTACAAAACCAATCTTTGATTTGCAATTTAATTAGTTAATATTAGTTCTTAAAACCAAAACAATCAACTCTTGAATTTTAATTTCTGCAATTTTAGTTTAATTTTAGTTTAAGTGCAAAGCTACATAATCGACATACTTTCCACATAATCCCTGAGTTCGATACCCATTTACCACTATCTATAGTTGTTATTGGGATTAAATTTGCGTGTACCACGACATCACGTCAAATTTTGGCGCCGCTGCCGGGGAGTAGTGCGCAACGTGTGTTAGTTTAATAGTTTTGCTTTGTTATTTTCGGGTTTACGCTGGTTGTGTTTAGTGTGCAGGTACTACAGGTGTATGCATACTAGAGGCTCTCACAAGTCGTCACCACTATCGTTTGATCCGGAAATTGAAAGAACGTTGAGGCAAAACCGAGTTTTGTTAAGGGAAAACAGAATTATTGGTTCACCCACTTCACCCATCACACCAAGAAACATCATGCAAGAATCTCAAGTACCACCCACAATGGGTCAAACGACCTCATCATTCATACCTACTTCCACACAACCATCACCAAACACGACCATACCAAATTCCACTACAATTCCTACTCCACCTCATGACACTACACCAACCAACACCACACAACCTATTACTACTCAAGTTCAACCCAATCTTACCTTTAGCCGTTCGGCCACAATCCCACCATTATCACACTTCTTTCCCCCAACTACGGGTCAATCATCTTCCCACTATTCAATACCACCAAATTCAACCATTATCCATGCTACTTCAACATTTAGACCATCGAACCAATCGGGCTTTCAATACTCGACCCTTCCATTTGGGCAATTTTCGAGTATAGGGGAGATGGATATGAGGAAGGATATGAAGATTTTGAGGGTTATGATGAAGACGGGTATGCTTATGTGGGTGATGGGGATCAAGGAGAACTTACGTATGTGCCAGGGCAAACTCAAAGAATGCCAAGTGTTGGTGGGTTTCAACAATCAACTCTTGAATTTTAATTTCTACAATTTTAGTTTAATTTTAGTTTAAGTTCAAAGCTACATAATCGACATACTTTCCACATACTCCCTGAGTTCGATACCCATTTACCACTATCTATAGTTGTTATCGGGATTAAATTTGCGTGTACCACGACATCACGTCAAATTTTGGCGCCGCTGCCGGGGAGTAGTGCGCAACGTGTGTTAGTTTAATAGTTTTGCTTTGTTATTTTCGGGTTTACGCTGGTTGTGTTTAGTGTGCAGATACTACAGGTGTAGGCATACTAGAGGCTCTCACAAGTCGTCACCACTATCGTTTGATCCGGAAATTGAAAGAACGTTGAGGCAAAACCGAGTTTTGTTAAGGGAAAACAGAATTATTGGTTCACCCACTTCACCCATCACACCAAGAAACATCATGCAAGAATCTCAAGTACCACCCACAACGGGTCAAACGACCTCATCATTCATACCTACTTCCACACAACCATCACCAAACACGACCATACCAAATTCCACTACAATTCCTACTCCACCTCATGACACTACACCAACCAACACCACACAACCGATTACTACTCAAGTTGAACCCAATCTTACCTTTAGCCCTTCAGCCACAATCCCACCATTATCACACTTCTTTCCCCCAACTACGGGTCAATCATCTTCCCACTATTCAATACCACCAAATTCAACCATTATCCATGCTACTTCAACATTTAGACCATCGAACCAATCGGGCTTTCAATACTCGACCCTTCCATTTGGGCAATCTTCGGGTATAGGGGGAGATGGATATGAGGAAGGAAATGAAGATTTTGAGGGTTATGATGAAGACGGGTATGCTTATGTGGGTGATGGGGATCAAGGAGAACTTACGTATGTGCCAAGGCAATCTCAAAGAATGCCAAGTGTTGGTGGGTTTCAACAACAACAAATTATACCACAACACATTCGGCCAAGGCCACAAGGGCCACAAGTGCAACGCCCTATACCATTGCAACAAGTTCGTCCGCAAAACGTACAACCTCAATTCCAAAGGCCAATTCAACACCAACCGATGCCACAACAACAATTTCAACCGCATGTACCACAGGGGCCTATGCCAAGGCCAATGGGTCCTATTCGACCAAGGGTTCGGTTGGGTGTGCCAAGAAGGCATCTTAGAGAACATGCAAGAGGCATTGAAGTGCATTTTAGGCCGGTAATCACTCAAAATCCTTCACCGGTAGTTATTCCTCATAATGATCAAGGAAGAACTTTTGAAGTAAGGACTAATTCCCTACAAAGTTTACCGAAATATAAGGGGCTAGCAACAGAGGAGCCGTATTTTCATTTGGAGGCCTATGACTCAATTTGCAATACTCTTGGGAGTCAAGGTTTTTCGGCCGATGATGTCAAGTTCGTCTTGTTTCAATTCTCTTTGGAGGACAAGGAAAAGAAGTGGTTCTACACTTTACCTTCAACATCTATTTACACTTGGGCGGAGATGCAACAAATTTTCCTAGATGAATTTTACACCGCCCAAAAGACCAATGATGCTAGGAAGGGGTTGAGAAGTTTTCAACAACAACAAGGTGAGATGTTTCATGAGGCTTTTGAGCGTTTCAACATGATGATAAAGAATTGCCCTCATCATGGAATTGAACTTTGGGAATTGATGAACGCTTTCCTTGAGGGGTTGAGCACCGAAGATGCTCGCGATTTAATGTCTATTACCGGTGGCACTTTTGGTACGAACTATGAGCAAGACGATTGGGAGTTCTTGGAGCAAATGGGAATTACATCTAAGAGGAAAGCTCAAGCATCGAGGAGAGCACAACCGGCCGTTACCCGAACACAAGTGCATGCGGTTGACGATGGTAATGTACAAACCTCTAATCAAATTTATGACGTTTGTGCTATTTGCAATGAAATAGCTCATGTGGCAGAAAATTGCCAAGGAATGGTGGAGGGGCAATATGGGGACGTTCATGCGGTACAAGGTCAAGGAGGGGGTGGTAGAAGCTATAATATGAATTCTAATAGTTACCACCCCGGGTTGAGGAATCACCCAAATTTTTGGTATGGGAACCCTTCAAATCAAGCTAACCCGAATTTACAAGGTAACTTTGGTTCGCGCCAACCTTACAACAATCAAAATGGATATCGAGGTGGGAACAACCAAGGGTATCAAAAGAAATATCAAACGGGTCAAGAACAAGGGGGGTCTTCGGGTGGAAACGAGATGATGGAAATGTTAAAAAGTATGCAAGCGGAGATGCAAAAACGGAATCAACTCGATGAAGTTCGAATGCAAAAGGATGAGGTTCGTGATAAGAGCATTCAATCACTAACAACCCAAATGGGTCAATTGGCAACCGATGTGGCGGAATTGAAGAAGAGCAAAGGTCAACTTCCTAGCGATACCAAGGTAAATCCTTCACATGGTACGTCACGAGGTAATGTTAATGTTCATCATGTTAGTGTTTTAAGAAGTGGAAAAGAATTTAAAGCCAATTTGTCACCTGAATTGGTTGAGGGGGTAGTTGAGGACATCACAGGTGATGATAGTGATGATGAAGTTTCACCGGTTAAACCTAAAGAATCAAATGTTAATAAACCGGGGTTGGGTGAAAATGAGAAAAGTGAAAAAGTTGAGGGTGAACCGAGTCAAGTCCCGTTTCCATCGGCTTTACTTGACCCGAGAAAGAAAAATTTTATTGCATCAAGAGGTCCCCAAAAAGAAGAGTTGTGGGACATGTTTAAACAAGTTAAAATTAACCTTCCACTCCTTGATGCAATAAAACAAGTACCCGCCTATGCAAAATTTTTAAAGGAATTATGTACACAAAAGAGGCAACAAAAGAAGAAAATGCCTAAGCGGGTGGATTTAACCGGGCAAGTGAGTGCGGTTTTGAATGGGGAGCTTCCTCCAAAGCTCCAAGATCTGGGTACGCCATTAATTAACATACAAGTTGGTAATTTTCAAATGGCAAAGGTGTTACTAGATCTTGGAGTCGGAGTTAGTATTTTACCGGGGGGCTTATATGACCAATACGATTTTGGTCCGTTAGCTAGGGTGGAGACAACGGTTGTTTTGGCCGATTGTCTCATAAGTTACCTCGGGGGATGGTTCAAAATGTAATTGTTAAAATTGATGAGTTCTACTACCCGGTTGATTTTTAGTCTTGGATTACTCATCCGCGGAACCAAAACAACAACAAAATGTCATTTTGGGTCGGCCATTTTTGAGCACCGCGCATGCTGTGATCGATTCTAGATTTGGTACAGTCGATATAACTTTTGGGAACCGAAAAATGCGCTTAAATGTTTTTACTAACAATTCTAATGCTAATGGTGTTGATGAGTGTTTCATGGCAAATTTAGTTGACGAATGCAACCCGCATGAGTATGAGGAGGATGGTATGGATGTTTGCTTATGTGATTTTTCTAAACAGGTACATGCTTATGCACTAAGGGTTGAAGAGGAAAAACAGGATGCTATGGCCTTGAAGGAAGGTCGACCACCATGGACTCATCAGTTCGAAGGCTTACCGGCGGAAATAAGTTCGGGTACTAAACCATCGTTAGAGGAACCGCCAAAGTTGGAACTTAAAGAATTGCCGAGCCACTTGAAGTTTGCTTTCTTAGGGGATAATGACACTCTACCGGTCATCATTGCCTCTAATTTAGAGTTGGTGTAAGAGCAAGCATTGTTGGAAGTTATGAAAGAAAACAAGGGAGCTATTGGATGGACGATTGCTGATCTCAAAGGAATTAGTCTATCAATCGTCATGCACAAGATTATTACCACCGAAGATGCAAAACCAACACGAGAAGCTCAAAGACGATTGAATCCAAACCTAAGGGAGGTAGTAAAGAAAGAGGTAATCAAATGGTTGGAAGCGGGAATTATCTATCCGATTTCGGATAGTGCTTGGGTAAGTCCTACCCAAGTTGTGCCTAAGAAGGCCGGCATTCAAGTAGTCAAAGATGAGAATGGTGAACAAATTGCCACCCGACTGGTTACCGGGTGGCGTGTATGCATTGACTACAGAAAATTGAATACCACCACTTCTAAGGACCATTTCCCACTACCTTTTATTGACCAAATCATTGAAAAACTGTCGGGTCAAAAATACTACTGTTTTTTGGACGGGTATTCGGGTTACAATCAAATAGCAATACATTCGGATGACCAACACAAGACCACCTTCACTTGTCCATATGGAACCTTTGCCTTTCGGCGAATGCCATTTGGCTTGTGTAATGCACCGGAAACTTTCCAATGATGTATGATGAGTATCTTCTCGGGCATGGTTGGAGAGTCGCTTGAAGTGTTTATGGATGACTTTTCCATTTTTGGCACTAGCTTTGAATCTTGTCTCAACGAATTACAAAAAGTTTTATAAAGATGTGTTGAGAAAAATTTAGTGCTTAGTTGGGAGAAAAGTCATTTCATGGTGCAAGAGGGCATTGTGTTGGGTCACGTAATTTCGGAAAGGGGAATGGAGGTGGATAAGGCAAAAATACGGGTAATAGCATCTTTGCCACCTCCGAAAAATGTTAAGGGTGTAAGGTCATTTTTGGGACACGCGGGGTTCTATAGACGTTTCATAAAAGGTTTTAGTGTTATCACCAAACCTTTATGCAACTTGTTATTAAAAGATGTCCCATTTGATTTTACTAATGAGTGTATGCAAGCTTTTACTATTTTGAAGGAACACTTGGTCAAAGCTCCTATTTTGCAACCACCGGATTGGTCAAAGCCATTCGAGATAATGTGTGATGCAAGCGACACTAATATTGGTGCAGTTTTGGATCAACGGGTTGATAAAAAGCCGGTGGTGATTTACTATGCGAGCAAGACTTTATCCGAAGCGCAACTCAATTATACCACAACCGAAAAGGAGTTATTAGCGGTGGTGTATGCTTTGGATAAGTTTCGTGCGTATATTTGGGGGAGCAAGGTGGTGGTTTATTCGGATCATAGCGCGGTCCGGTATTTGATGGAGAAAAAGGACGCGAAGCCTCGTTTGATTCGGTGGGTATTGTTGCTATAAGAGTTCGATTTAGAAATCCGAGACAAAAAGGGAAGTGAGAACGTAGTGGCGGATCACTTGTCTCGGATTCCGGTGGAAGGGCTTGACGATGTTAGTGAAATAAATGAAAGTTTCCCCGACGAGCAACTCCTAGCCGTTTCCACCTTTGTTGCACCGTGGTATGCCCATTACGTAAATTACTTAGCCACAGGTGCCATCCCAAGTCATTGGACCAAGAAGCGACGACAACAATTTATGGTTCAAGTGAAGCAATACATTTGGGATGAACCGGATCTTTTCAAGATTGGGCCGGATCAAGTTATTCGGAGGTGTGTGCCTGAAACGGATGTGATGGAAATTCTGACTCACGCACACACTCATCCGCATGTGGAGGTCACTTTAGTGGTCATAAAACGGGTTACTGGGTTCTCTCATGTGGGTTTTATTGGCCCACAATTTTCAAGGATGCATGTGAGTTCGCTAGAAATTGTGTAAACTGCCAAAAGATGGGAAGCATATCGAAGAGGGATGAGATGCGATTACAACCAATCTTGGTTGTGGAAATATTCGATGTTTGGGGTATTGACTTTATGGGTCCCTTCCCAAATTCCAACGGGTTCTTATATATTTTGGTGGCAGTTGATTACGTCTCGAAGTGGATTGAGGCAATTGCAACAAGAACAAATGACCACTTGGTTGTTTGTAAATTCGTTCAATCCAACATTTTTTCTCGTTTTGGCATTCCGCGTGTTATTATAAGTGACGGTGGTTTGCACTTCAAGAACTTTAATTTCGGGAAATTGTTGAAGAGGTATAGCGTGAATCACCGAATTGCCACACCTTACCATCCGCAAACGAGTGGACAAGTCGAAGTGTCCAACCGTCAAATCAAAGAAATCCTCATGAATACGGTAAGAACGGATAGGAAGGATTGGTCGAGTAAGTTGGATGATGCGTTGTGGGCATACCGAACGGCCTACAAAACTCCCATTGGCACAACACCTTATCGGATGGTTTATGGAAAGGGTTGTCACTTGCCTATGGAGTTAGCTCATCGGGCACATTGGGCGATCAAGACGGTAAATGCGGATTATGATGAGGCGGGAAAGATGAGGAAGTTGCAATTAAGTGAGATCGAAGAGATTAGAGATGAGGCGTATGAGTGTGCTTCGGCCTACAAAGACAAGCTTAAGAAAGTACACGATTCAAAGTTAAGGAAGAAAACCTTTGAAGTGGGTCAAAAGGTTTGGTTGTACAATTCAAGATTCAAGATGTTTGCGGGCAAGCTTAAAAGCAAATGGATGGGCCCGTATGTCGTTCGGCAAGTTGGGAGGTTTGGTGATGTAGATATCCAAGATGAGCAAACACTAAAACAACAAACGGTGAATGGCCATAGGTTGAAGGCATACTTGGAAGGGAACGACATCAACAACTTGGAGCTTGACAAAGCGGGCTACATCTTACGCCCTGTCGATGAGGAACAACCTTGAAAGGCCCAGGTTTGGTAGTGTAAATAGTTAGTATTTTATCTTGTTTGTTTTGTATAGTGTGCACAATGACCGTACTCGCTTGAATCTTGTGTTTGAAACAAGTGTGGGGACATTCGGGTCACGAATTTCTCTAACATTGTGTTGAGGACAACACGGGATTTTCGAGGGGGTAGGGTAATTTTTACATGTTTTTGTGGTGTCTTTTCATCTATCTCATCATTGGACGTTTTCTCTGATCATTGGGGGCGATCTTGGCTGTTTTTGCTTGGTTCCAAACATTTCTAAACAATTGGTTTGTGTTTTCGATTCGTATGAACATTAATTGTTGTGTGATGATGATGTACCAAGTCATGCGTGGCTAAACTTTTGGTGATCATCCTAGATGTAAGGTTTGCTTTGAAACACTATGTTTGTGCTTGAATTTCTAGAATAATAACTTTGAATGTTTGTTTGAGTTATTATGGTGTTTGGATATTTGTTTGTAAATTATTAATTATTGTTTGATGTTAATCTAAACCATACGTTCTTGGTGGTAGGGTAATTTTTACATGTTTTTTAAAAATTTTAAAAACACAAAAAAATTGAAAAAACTGAAAAATATATAAAAAAGACACTTAAAATCACTTTTTTGGCGAACCAGGGATGCCCAGGTAGCACCATTAGTTACGGTGGTACCGTAATTTACGGTGAACATAAAAAAAATTTGGGCTTACGGTGGTTGGCTACTGAGGTACGATGGAATTTAAGTGCCAGCATCCACCGTAATTTACGGTCCACACCGTAATTTACGGTGGACCTGGCGAGTAAAAGGGTCGTCCTGGTTCAGCAGTTATATAAAAAAAACTAATAATAACAAGCAGGTCACGTGAACTAAACCCCATCCACTCCTTTTCCTTCACTCCTCTCCTCCAAACATTCTCATCCATAACTTTCTATTGCCCCACCAAATCTAAGAACTCCATAGCCTTCTTCAACCTCCAATTCTTCATATCTCTCTCAATTCCTAACCAAATCCAGTGAAATATAGGTCTATCTTGGCTAATTTTTCACATACTTTCTGATTTTGAGAAAAGATTTGCGAAAAAATGAAGCTTTCGGGTCCGAATCACAAACCCTAGGTCCGAAAATTTTGGTGGTTTTTGAAGTTATTGTTTCATTTGTCTGCTAGCATCTTCAAACAAAGGTATGGAAGTTTAGTTGTTGTATTTTGATGATGCATTGTGAAGATTGAGGTTGTTTTTTATATTTGTTCATACCCACTTGCTTGTTCTTAGATTTTGTTATAAAAATTGTTACTTGAACATTGTTATGGGTTGTAGATGTAGGATTGATGGTAAAGTAGTGAACTTTTTGGGAATCTCTACATTGTAGAGACATCATGCCCAATTTTTGAAAAAAAAATTATAAAAGTTTTGGTTCACTAGCATCTACAAACATAGTAACAAACAAGTGTGGGGATATTGTGGCGAAAAGGGTCTAATTTATTGTGTTTGGTTGAGCTGTTTGCTCTAATGTGTGTAGAAAAATGGTACGAACGAAACAAAGAGCAGGAGAAAGTTCGTCTTCTTCGTCTAAAGATAATGGCAAGCAACCGGAACAACAACCGAGAAAAAGGCAAAATTTAGGTCGAGTTGATGAGAGTGAAAGTTTGGAAGAAATGGAGTTGGACCCGGCTGAAAAGCCAAGATGGGAGTCGGGTCCTTTGGATGACCAACCGGAACATTGGCAACCGACACTCTTTCACGACAGTATGAATCGATTGAAAAATAGGGTTGCCGCATTTATTTTCGAGAGAGAAGTTCATGAGGTTGAATTTAGCCCGTTTGGTGTGTTTGCCAAATTCCGCGCTTTAGGATGGGATGGGGCACTGAGTTGTTATGATAAGGATAGCAAGAATCTGTTTATGACTGAAATTGAAGAATGGATGGCGACGTTGAAGTGTAACAAGTATGATCGGCCATCACAAATGAAGTTGATAGGTGAAGTGAATGGGATTAAGGTAGAGATGTCATTCGACACATTGAAGAAATTGGGAAAATATGACAGTCTACCGGCTCGCGAGTACATGATACCTAGTCTTGATGACCTTTTGCTTAAACCGGAGAAGCATGTTCGTTGGAATGATATGTTAGCGTTGTTATTTTTGCCCGGTACTTACAGTGGAGTCTTGTACCGGAGGAATATGAAGATAGAAGCAAAGTTATTGCTAGCAATTTGCATTCTAAATGCCATTCCGAGAAGAGGGGATAAGGAGCAAGTGAGGTACCCGGAAGTACCCGTCCTCTATTCGCTACTTAATGGGTCTCCGTGTTTTCCAATCCGAAATTTGATCTTGAACCACCTCTGGATTTGCCGAAACAAGTTGGGGAGAGATATTGTCCCGTATTGCCGAATTATCACGGGATTGATGACGCAGCAAAAGGCAATCACGTTAGAGGATAAAGGGGCACCAAAAAGGCATCAGCCTTTTACTTTATACAAGTTGGGGATTGGTTGGACTTACACGCAATCGGAACGGTACCATAAACTTAAGTTAGAGGGACAGAGATGGAGAGCATTAAAAGTGGGTGCAAGGGAACTTCTACCGGGTGAAGCAGATGAGCCGGAAAGTGATGTGGAAGCCCCAAGTGGTGATGATGATTATGCGGACGAGCCGCATGGTGGAAATGTAGGCCAAGGGGGTTATGGTGGTGCCTTTTACGATTACACGGAACGTTCCTATGAGCCAAATTGGGCTTATGATGGCACGATGCAAGAGGTTATCGAAAACCAACGTCCTCCGGCACCCATTTTTGAATCATGGTCGGGTTCGGAGCGGACGTTATTTGATCAACACACGATGATGAGTGCAAGCATGGAGAGGTCTTTGAAGCATAGGTTAGATCGTCAAGAGGCGTGGAATCGCACACACGCGTATTCACATGAATTGGAAATGAATAATCGATACCATGATGACTAAGCAAGAAGAATGCATGAAGATTGGCACGCCGGGCGGCCGGTGGTTGTGGATCCACAACATGTGGATTATGCATCTCTACCACCGTACGATGGTAGTGTTTCGTATCCAACCCCGCCGCTCCATCATTCACAATGGATCGACCCACGCCAACAAGAAGGAGCTCTGCAACAAGGTGGGAGTAGTAGCGGTTCATTTGCATTTGGAGAATGGAATGGCATGATGTCTTCCATTTTTGGGCCTCCGCAGCCACGCTATTACTAGTCAGGTCGTGTTCCTTCCTTGTATATTTTGTGAATATTTATTTAGTTTGATATGTTTATGGTTGGGCGGTTGGGTGGTGTATGTTTGTGATGTTTTGTTTGGGTGGTGGAAGTTGGCGGAGTGATGTTTAAAAAGAAGAAAATATAAAAAAAGTATAAAATGTAAAAAATACCAAAAAGAAATTTGTGGTTTGAGTGTTGAGCTTTTGGGTAATGTGAAAGATGTTTAGCGGTCAAAGCCTCCTAAAACCATACATTGGGGTCAATGTATCCCAAGTGTGGGGATGGGGGGAAATTTTTTAGGTTTTTGAAAAAAAATTTAAATCAAGCGAAACAATGTGAGAATTTGAACACCCTAGATTAACCCCAATTGATGCACCGGCAACCCTTGATACCCCTTTTATTCTTGGTGAGAGTTGAAGCCACACATGTAAATAAATAATACTTATCTTTGATGAGAGTGGCTACGGGTGGGGGTGCATTAGAACCTGTGCCTTGATACGGTTTGAGTCCTTAGTTGGGCATGAATGCGAAAAGGATAAGGGCATTTAGGTAGCCTCGTCTTTAGTGTGTGTGAGTGTGGGATTTGGGGGGTTGGACCTCATAAATTATATATATGAGCATGGTTGCGAGAGGGGCGGGGGTTTGGACATTTAGTTGCCCAATTTTGTGCTTAAAAGCCTATCGTTTGTTACCCCCTAGCTACTTACCTAAAAATTTACCCAACTTGACCCGGTCTTATAGTGTTGGTGATTGTTTAGTAGTATGTAATTTTATTTGATGTTATGTTGGAAATTTTGTTTGAATGTTATGAAAAAAAAAGAGAAAAAAAAAAAGAGAAAAAGCAATGAAAAACGAAAAAAGAAGTGATGTTTAGTTATCTTGTATTTAGTAGTTTAGTTTGGTAGTTGTTTGTTTAATTTTTTGTGTAATAAAAAGACCGGGTTAAGTTTTCGCTACTTCATATATATTCCATTTCCTACCTATGCACCTAACCGCGTTACAACCTTAAAAGTCCCTTTGATTTGCGTTCATGTTTGGCACTTGTTAGGAGAAGGATCGATTTAGGTACAAGCCTATAGTTGTGCAACCGCCCGTTTGCCTTTGTGTGTCTAGCTTACAATTGCTAGTGCTTACTTATTGCCGAGAGGAGAGACATAGTGAGGGGTGCGTTATTTTGGGTGTTAAAAAGGGGTTAGTAAAAGGACTACATGTTTCTGCTTGGTTTACATTGATCGCTTATTTTGAAAACGGTTTGATGAGTTGCTTAGGACAAGCAACGGTTAAGTGTGGGGATGTGACGGGTGGTCCATTGGACAACCCTTAATGATGTTAAAAGACGAATTTATCCTTCACTTAATCGCGTAATTATCTTGAATTAGATGACTACGAATGCTTATGTTTCAGGTACAGTTCGGGAGCTAAAAAGGGATAAAACGCAGCTTTGGACGGTTTGGAGATGAATGGGTCGTGCGTGGAAGGAACGAAGAAACAAAACACATGAATCAGGGCTCCACCGTAAATTATGGTGGCCACCGTAATTTACGGTGGCCCTGAAACTTGCATACTTCTCCACCGTAACTCAGGCTCATTCCACCGTAACATCTTGAAGACCACCGTAAATTACGGTGGTACCGTAATTTACGGTGGAGTCTGCGGAAAATTTCGTAACTGCCTTATTAAATCAGTTTTTGTGGTGCCTTTTCATCTATCTCATCATTGGACGTTTTCTCTGAACATTAGGGGAGATTTTGGCTGTTTTTGCTTGGTTCCAAACATTTCTAAACAATTGGTTTGTGTTTTCGATTCGTATGAACATTAATCGTTGTGTGATGATGATGTACCAAGTCATGCGTGGCTAAACTTTTGGTGATCATCCTAGATGTAAGGTTTGCTTTGAAACACTATGTTTGTGCTTGAATTTATAGAATAATAACTTTGAATGTTTGTTTGAGTTATTATGGTGTTTGGATATTTGTTTGTAAATTATTGATTATTGTTTGATGTTAATCTAAACCATACGTTCTTGGTGCCGTTGGCAATCAAGATATCATGGGAGGGGTTAGGGTTGGATAATTGTCAATTGATCATCGAGTAACAACCTCGCATTTTATAATCCGAGTACTTAGTTGTCCTTCGTCACAAACAGATAATCAAACACGAATCGTGTCTATGTGGTTCTTTCTAGTTAAGCATAAACATTAGTGTGGATTAAAACCTGAAATCTAGGATGGTCGGTTGTTCCTACTCTGTTTACAAAACCAATATTTGATTTGCAATTTAATTAGTTAATATTAGTTCTTAAAACCAAAACAATCAACTCTTGAATTTTAATTTCTGCAATTTTAGTTTAATTTTAGTTTAAGTGTAAAGCTACATAATCGACATACTTTCCACATACTCCCTGAGTTCGATACCCATTTACCACTATCTATAGTTGTTATTGGGATTAAATTTGGGTGTACCACGACATCACGTCACTTATGGCACCCTATTCGTCACATGATCTATAGTATCATTCCTTAGTTTTGTATTCATCATACCGTTTGTAAACATTGTAACATTTGTAACATGTATTCACCTCCGAAGTTATAAAACTGAAAACAGTTAAAAGAAAAGGGGGACATGAACTCACAATTTTGCGTATCCTGCGCCGTAAACTTCACCGGTTGGTTTTATAGCGTCGTGACCTATACGTGTTCTATTAACGTTTGTTACTAGACTTGCATCGCACAAGTACAAGTCACCATCTTTTATGTATGTGTTCTTTATTGTTAAAAATAATTTATATTTTTAACTATGTATTTTAATTATATTATTTTCCCAAAAATAAATATAAGTATTTTGTATTTTTCACCAAAAATCAAGACTTTGATTTTATTACTTTCCGGATTATATTTATTAAAAATAATATATTTTAAGACTTTGTATGAAACATATATATTTTGTCATGCTATAAATTATATATGTGTTTATTCTTGTTATCCACCCGAGTTATATATTTTCGTCCAAAAATATATTTTAAGTTCATAACTTGTCCAAGTTAAATAATATATTAAGAAATATACTTTCATAAATATATTTTCTTGTATTTGTCCATGCATGTTGTATGTGTATTTTTGTATTTTTACTCCTTAGGAGTATTTAGTGTATTTTCAAGTCCTAATACACTACTACATATAATATACATAACGTACACTTAGCACATAATTTGGTGACCAATAAATATATATATTTTCCTCAAAAATATACATACTTAATATCAATTTTTATCTTGAAGAAATCATCATTTCTTAACTTGAAATTTACACAAAAATTAGGGAAACCTTGGTAAATAATTTTTAGGTGAATTTTTAGGGAATAAGTTTCACCAAAACTTATATTTTTCTAAGTGTCAAAATTTTATAGAAATTTTGACATAGTTTCCCCTAAAAATGGAGGTTTCCCATGTTTTCAAAACATGTGTTAATTTTCTTTTCAATCATCAAAACAATTTTCAACAACAATCATCAACAACATATACTAATTTCTTTATATGAAACATCATGGTGAACTTGATTTTTGTTAAACATGTGTAGTCTTTTAGATCTGTACTTTACATAAGGTGATCTTTTCCAAAATAAGTGTTCTTGTAAATTCTTAACCAACTTTTTATAAGACTTTATTTCACTAACCAACTCATCCATGAGTTTAATGGTTTCAAAGTTTGTAAATCATGTTTCTAAAACCACTTTTATGTTTATTAGGAAGATTATTGTTTTTAATCTCATGTTTACCCATGGATCTTTCAAAACAAGCTTTATGTTATATTTTTAACAAACTTTCAATGAGTTTTAGTTCAAAAATTAGTTCTACACATACTTTACCACTTCAAAACTCACAAGTTTATGCACAAAATTCATATTTCAAGTTCACATTATGCTTCATATGTTCACCTTCAAGTTTAACCATGGATCCTTCAAGATCCATGTTTAAACTTGGTAGATCCTAGCATTAACATACTTGATCTAATCATAAACATAAGATACCACATCAACAACTTCATTACATACACTAAAATTTCATGTATTCACTTATTTTCTTCATGAATATGTTAGATCTTCTTATTTTTAGCATTAAAGGTTAAGTTTTTTAGATGGTGAATCTTGTACATAACATAAACATGACTTAAATTAGTGATCAGGAAGCTAACTACTAGCTCTAATGGCTAGGGATGAAACTCAAGAAGATGAAGATGATGAATGTGATGGATAAAAGCAAATGGAAGAGGTCCTTCAATCTCCAATGCCACCGAACCTCCCTATCTTGCTTCTAACACCTTGTGATGTCTTGAGAATGGATGATTGTGAGATGAAGATGATGGTGGTGTGGGTGGTGGCTCACGGCCGTGAGTGGAGGGAGAGGAGGGAGAGAGTAAGTCTGTGTTTGAGTAGGTGCAAGTTATGAGTTCTAATCCACCATTTACTTCTTATAACCATCCTAACTTATTAACCCTTGTGTAATGTGTTTCCCAAGTACAAACAAGATCTCTTAACATATCTAAATAGATTAAGGGAAATTTTGATGGTGGGGCCACCTTATGACCGTCCACACAAAGGGGGGGGTTCTTGGTTGTGTTTCAATTACTAGTTACATAAACAAGTTATGTTTCAAGTGTCTTGATTAGGGATTTAATGTGTTAATATGTTATAAGATGTGTTATGATGTTCGGGGATCATAACTAGCTTGGAAACATTAAAACAATGCATCTAGTATAATTTTGGTGTTTCGGGTAGTGTCCGGTTGTTCGGTTAGATACCGGTTGTTAAAGTGCTAAACTATCCCGTTTAGTGTTCTTTATGTACCCTTTTGTGACAGTTTCAATTCCTGACACTTTGTAAGTTATTTTGGACAATAAAACATAAATTCTGCATGATTTTTTATGGTTAAAAAGCTGATTATAGCTGAATTATGGCCGATTTGTGCAAAATACTTGTCGGGTCTAAATCACATTCTAATCCGGTCTTCGCTTAATCTTGTGTTTTGAACCGTATACCTTTCTTTAAAACTAACCGGTCTAAGTTATAGCTTAAATAAGACCCGTTAGGAATCTAATAGGTTATTAAAACCTTCATTCCAGATTTAGGAGACCAGTAAAAGCTACCGTACTTGCTGCTTTGTTATACGGCTGGGATTAAAATTTATATTTTAGCTCAGGTTAATACTTTTAACTTATTTTCCGTATTACGGGCTTGGGATACGGTATTATAATACCGCTTGGTCAGGTACGTAGTTATTTAAATCAGATTATGATTAATACATTTACATAACCCATTTTTAATCTGTTTTGTTTGGTGCAATGCCTTTGGGGGGTTAATGACTATGTCCTGGATATCCTCGGCTCATTTATTAGAAATGGCCACGGCTTAAGCACGAGGTGTAGGCATACACCTGATAGTTGCGTATGTATAAACGGTATCTCACTCTCTTGTGGGCATATACTTGTGCCGTGTCAATTAATCTAATTCGGCTCTTCTAACCGGTCCCGAATGGACGACAAACTTGTAAAACTGTATACAATATTATTTAAAATAATTGTCCCAAGTTATAAAAGAATTTTGTGCCAAGTGCACTTAAATCAATTTTCTTAAATATTTTCAAAAGAGTCCGTTAATTGTATTTACCAGTGTAAACTGTAAACTTACGTATTTTCAAAAAGGCTAAGTGCAGGTACTAAGCGAAATGGGCTGGAACTCCTGAGTGATTAAATAAAGAGTCCTGCAAGCTTTATCACTTTAAGACTATTGAACATTTCCTCTTTTATTTTGATCCGCCTGAGGATCCATTTTACAACCCGTTGTAATATTAAATGTTACTTTCGAATCGGTTTGTAATATTATTACTTTTAGACTTCCGCTGTGCATTGAACTGTGATTATTTGACTATGATGATATCAACTATGTCACGATACTCCCCACCGGGCCCACCGGTAATACGTGGAAATATCGGGGTGTGACAGGTTGGTATCAGAGCCAACATTGAGTGAGTTAAACACTAGCCTTTTGTGTTTAATCTCAATGACATAGTTTGCACATTCCTTGACTTCCGAGTCTAGTCAAATGACTTAGGACTAATCCTAATCTTATTGTTTTTCTTTTGTTGCTTTCCTTTGTTTATTTTGAAAAGAACAAGAAAATGCTGCCGCGATTCAGAGGACGAAGAGGACGAGGCAAGGCACCATTCACTGCTCCTAACGATCATGAGGCCGGGCCTTCTCACCGGCGAACTCCATCAGCAACATTAAGCTCAAGTCCCCATGAAGATTGGAGGACCTACCTGGAGCCTGCGAGACGCTCCGTCTCGCTCAGTTCATCACCTTCCTACCTCTACTCCTTTGGGCCACAATCAGAAAATGAGCTCAATAACTCTCACCACTCTTTCATCCCATCCAACGATCTGGATCACACCGGGCCTTCCAAGACCCAACCCCCTACTTTCATAGCCGGTTTAATCCGCCGAACGTGAGTGAAGAACCGATGGGCCATAACCCGTTGGGACCAGAAGACCATTTTCCTGCAGCCCATGATATGGATATGGACGAGGATCCAGATCCAGAACCTGTCGAGCCACCAACTGGGACGCCCACGCATCCCATAGAGATTTCAGATGGATCATCTTTCCATGGTTCTCCTTATAGGGGTCCCGATCCATTTGCTCAATGGTGGAGCAATTATCACTGGGAGTACACACCTTCCCACCACTCATCACCACACCACCACTCAGTCACGCCACCGCCACCGCCGTCGCTAGTTCAACAGCCGCCTCCAAAACCACCGAGGCGAAGAAGATCAGGTGCACGAATGTCCGTGCGAGGATGAGATTTTCACTTCAGCACCCCTCAATACTCAAGTGGCAGTCACTACCCGCCACTATACGAAGACCCGCGGATGGGTGGGCCTTCAAACCCAGTATCAAAAGTCGACTCAGCTCCGGTCGCACCACCACCAATGGGTTTTGATAACCCAATTCCTTCATACGCCGGTGCAGCGGCGTATAACCCTTTTGAGCAGCCAGCCTACCCGGGGTATAACTATTACAATGCCCCCGTCGTAGACCCGTACATCGAG
The DNA here is from genome assembly GCA_030545235.1 of Helianthus tuberosus. Taxonomy (NCBI): domain Eukaryota; kingdom Viridiplantae; phylum Streptophyta; class Magnoliopsida; order Asterales; family Asteraceae; genus Helianthus; species Helianthus tuberosus. The sequence goes on from CM060406.1 coordinate 146,879,429, forward strand.
GTGGCCAACTACAATGCTCTTCACCCTGAAGGGCCCTACGCAGCTTTATACCAATCTGGGTACCAAGCATTTGGGTATCCATACCCGCCACCTCCTCAACCTCCGCAGCACCAGCCACCACTGATCCCATCACCGCAACAATAGGAGATTCTTTAGAGGTTGAACCCGGTGGAACGGGAGGTTCAAGAGGAACGTAGAAGCCGCCGAGGTCTACTTAAGGGTTTGGCGAATCTGATCAAGGGGAAGAAGAAGAGGGATTTTTGAAGATTCCTTATTTATTTATGTTGTAATTTCTTTATTTCAATCAAGTCCCTGTGTGGACATTTTTATTTATGTACTTAGTCCCTGCGAGGACTTGTATTTTCATTTTAGCCCCTGCGTGGGCAAGTTATCTATGTAAAATTCCCGTTTAGGGCATCTATGTACCCTTTTAAAATTTAGTGGAATGTTTTAATTTTAAAAATTTCATTTGTCATCATATGCATATATATAATAAATGAAATAAATCAAAATATCATTCCTTTTTGTAATTGATCTGCCATTAATTATTAAATGAAATCCTAAAGGTAAAAACCTAGCCCATGTGTCATTCTAAGACAGGGCCATGATGGTAGTCCCTTTTTAAGATTCAGATGTTAACACTCCTGACAAATGTGCTTCGATAAAATCGCATAAGTCATCCTTATATTGGATTCTTCTAGTTCCTTTCCTTTATTAGTTAAACATCCATTAGTGATGATGTGCCTGCGGGCCAGAATAATTGTCAAATAAGACAAAAGACAATTGTAGTCTATGACTTCCTCTCAAGAAAGGTAATGAACTACGTTCAAACCTGAATGCTTTGATTCTATAAAATCATGGCTTATGAATTAAAATTGTCCTTGTGACTAGGCCTTTGGTATGCCACCCTATTATCCTTAATAGTTTATAACTGGATTAAATATAATAAAATTTAAATAAATTTAATTAACCAATATGGTTTATAGTTACCATGGTTAGTGAATTTCCATAAATGACAATTCCATAATAGACTTCTGAATAAATCATTATTAATATTTTATGTAGCAATCAAGCTACATGGCCAGATCAGATGAGGTTAACAGCCACCGGAGAGAGAATAATGATACTACCAGAGTTAATGTAGCTGGTGCGGAACTTCAGGCATTAATAGATAATGCCGTTACTCGAGCTCTCGACAGACAGTTTAATGAATCGAGTGGAACTCGCGTTAGAACTCAGTTTATACCGCATTTAAAACCACCCTCCAAGACTCATACAGCTCACAAGAGCGATTCTCATCATTCATCAAATCAGAGAAGTGTTCCGTCTAGAGAGGTTGTGCTTAATCAGGAGCCCCGGGTCAAAATCTGTTCTTATAAATACTTTGTCTCCTGTAAGCCCATGGATTTCATAGGGGAGAAAGGAGCCATTGATTGCATGACATGGCTAGATGAGATGGATACAGTGGTTGATATTAGTGGTTGTGCAGAGCAGGACATTGTGAAGTTTGTGTCACAGTCGTTTAAAGGAGAAGCTCTAGCTTGGTGGAGGTCCCTAATCCAAGCTACAGGGAAGATCCCATTGTATAATATGACTTGGGATCAGTTTGTTGCTCTCATCAAAGAAAATTTATGTCCTCAACATGAAGTTGAGAAAATTGAGACTGATTTCTTAACATTGGTTATGAAGAACTTAGACTGTCAGGCATACCTTACCAGTTTGAACACCATGTCTCGATTGGTTCCGTACTTGGTCACGCCAGAACCAAAACGTATAGCTCATTTTATTTGAGGTCTGGCTCCAGAAATCAAGGCAAGTGTGGAAGCATCAAGACCTACCACCTTCAGGTCAGTGGCTGATTTATCGTTATCTCTTACTCTCGATGCGGTCAGGCAGAGATCGCTCAGGAATTCCGACGAGGGAAAGAGGAAACGTGAGGATGAGAACTCACGCCGTTTTGATAAGAAACATAAAGGGAACTTGGATCACAAGAAGAGTTCAGGGTTTTAAAAGGATAACCATCAATCGGGTGAGAAACCCAAGTGCAAGACCTGCCAGAAACATCATTTCGGGAAGTGTAGACTCGAGTCAAGATCGCAGTCACAGTCAAAGCCTATAGTGTGTGGGATCTGCAAGTCCAAGGAGCTAAGCCATTGGATTGCAAAAAGATAAGAGACGCAACCTGTTATGGTTGCAATGAGAAGGGGCACATTAAGACCAATTGTCCCAAGTATGCAAAGAAGCCTGAAGAGGCTAAGAAAACCAATGCTCGGGTCTTTCAGATGAATGCTCAAGAGGCCATTCGGAACGACAATGTGATAACAGGTACCTTTCTTATCAATGACGTTTATGCTAGAGTATTGTTTGATTCGGGTGCAGATAAGTCTTTTGTGGATAATAAATTTTGTAAGTTATTAAATCTGCTTGTTAAGGCACTAAGCATAAAGTATGAAGTAGAATTAGCCGATGGTACTATAGAGACCGCTTCATCAATTCTAGATGGATGTTTTATATCCATTAGGAATCACTCTTTTCCGCTCTCCTTGCTTCCATTAAAACTAGCTGGATTCGACATAGTGATGGCATAGATTGCTTATCTCATAACCAAGCCCAAATTGTATGCGATAAGAAGCAAGTGGTGATCAAGACTCCCTATGGTGAGCCACTAATAATACAAGGGGATACACAGTACGGGTTACCTAAGCAAGTGTCCATGCTTAAGGCATCAAGGTGTATGAAGAAAGGTTGTGTCATTTATATGGAACAGGTAACCATCGATGAGCCAAAGCCCAAGATTGAAGACATCCCTGTTATTTCTGAATATCCAGAAGTATTCCCTGAAGAACTACCTGGTTTACCCCCAGATAGGCAAGTGGAGTTCAGAATCGATATCATTCTTGGAGCTGCACCAATTGCAAGAGCACCTTATCGGTTGGCACCAACTGAGATGAAAGAGTTAAGGACTCAGTTGGATGATTTATTGGCAAAGGGTTTTATACGATCTAGCTCGTCCCCTTGGGGAGCACCGATTTTGTTTGTGAAAAAAAGGATGGCTCGATGCGTCTATGCATCGATTATCGCGAACTGAATAAAGTAACGCTCAAGAACAGATATCCGCTACCCAGGATCGATGATCTATTCGATCAGCTTCAAGGAGCAAGTTATTTCTCCAAGATTTATTTGAGGTCGGGATACCATCAACTGAAAGTCAGAGATGAAGATGCGCATAAGACTACATTTAGAACCCGTTATGGTCACTACGAGTTCGTGGTGATGCCTTTCGGGCTCACTAATGCACCTGCAGCATTCATGGATCTCATGAATCGCATTTGCAAGCCATACTTGGATAATTTTGTCGTTGTCTTCATTGATGACATTCTTATCTACTCAAAGAATCAAGCCGATCATGAAAGACATCTTCGGTGTATCCTTAAACTTCTACAGCAAGAGAAGCTCTACGGAAAGTTTTCAAAATGCGAGTTTTGGCTTCGTGAAGTCCAATTTCTTGGACATGTGGTGAGCGAGCGTGGTATCCAGGTGGATCCCACTAAGATTGAAGCGATTATGAATTGGCAAGAACCTAAGACTCCTACAGAGATACGCAGCTTTTTGGGTCTAGCAGGATACTATCGACGTTTCATTGAGAACTTTTCAAGGATTGCTGCACCCTTAACATCGTTAACTCGTAAGAATGTCAAGTTTGACTGGGGTCCCAAGCAGCAAGAATCCTTTGATATTCTTAAGAAGAAGTTAAGCAATGCACCTGTACCAATGTTACCAGAAGGTGTTGAAGAATTTTTGGTTTATTGTGAAACATCGCACACAGTCATGGGATATGTGCTTATGCAGAAAGGCAAGGTTATTGCCTATGCTTCCCGTCAATTAAAGGTGCACGAGAAGAATTACACCACCCATGATTTGGAATTGGGTGCCGTTGTATTTGCACTAAAGCTTTGGAGGCATTACCTTTATGGAACTAAATGCGTGATCTATTCTGATCATAAGAGCCTTCAGCATCTGTTTAACCAGAAGGATCTTAACATGAGACAGTGTCGATGGATGGAAACACTGAATGATTATGATTGTGAAATTCGATATCATCCAGGCAAAGCGAATGTAGCCGCTGATGCTTTGAGCAGAAAGGAAAGGGTTAAGCCCATTAGAATCAATGCCAAAAGCATTTAATTGAAGAACAACTTGAATGAAAGGTTGTTAGCCGCTCAAAGGGAAGCCATATTAGAAGCTAACTATCCAAATGAGAAGTTGGGCGTAACTGCTGAACAATTATCATATGGCAAGGATGGAATCCTAAGATTGAATGGACGAATATGGGTTCCAATTTATGGAGGACTTCGAGATGTGATTCTTCAAGAAGCTCACAGCTCCAAATACTCTGTTCATCCTGGCAGTGATAAGATGTACCAGGATTTAAAGGCAAATTATTGGTGGATAGGTTTGAAGAAATCTATAGCCACTTCTGTGGCCAAATGTCTGACGTGCGGACACGATAAAGCAGAGCATCAAAAGCCGTCAGGTTTGCTACAACAACCTGAACTTCCCACCTGGAAATGGGAAATGGTAACCATGGATTTTATCACAAAGTTACCAAAGAGAAAGCGAGGAAACGATACCATTTGGGTTATAGTTGATAGATTGACTAAGTCAGCCCACTTCTTGCCGATTAAAGAAACCCACAGCTCCGACAAGCTAGCTCAGCTGTACATGGATGAGATTGTATCTCTCCACGGAGCGCCAGTGTCTATTATCTCTGATAGGGATACAAGATATACATCGCATTTTTGGAAAAGCTTTCAACAATCTTTAGGCACACGATTAAACTTCAGCACTGCTTATCATCCTCAGACGGATGGGCAAAGCGACCGTACGATTCAAACGCTTGAGGATATGCTTCGAGCATCTGTTATTGATCTAGGAGGAAGTTGGGATGATCATCTCCCGTTGATTGAATTTTCATACAATAATAGCTATCATTCGAGTATTCAAGCAGCACCTTTCGAAGCTTTATATGGAAGAAAGTGTAGGACGCCAGTTTGTTGGGCGGAAGTTGGTGATGTCCAACTATCAGGACCTGACATAGTCCTGGAGACGATATATAAGAATGTGCAGATACGTGATCGTCTCAAAGCTTCCAGGGATAGGCAGAAAAGCTACACAGATAAAAGGCGTAAACCTCTGAAATTCGAGGTAGGTGATAAAGTGTTACTCAAAGTATCACCTTGGAAAGGGGTGATGCGTTTTGGCAAAGAGGGAAAGCTAAGCCCAAGGTACATAGGACCATTCGAGATCATCGAATGTGTCGGAACTGTAGCTTACAAGTTAAATCTGCCAGAGGAGCTCAGTGGAATACATAATGTGTTCCACATCTGCAACCTAAAGAAATGTCTAGCCGATGAGTCGCTAGCAATGTCGCACAAGGACGTGCAAATTGATGAAAGCTTGAAATTCATTGAAAAACCTTTGTCAATAGAGGATCGACAAGTTAAGAAACTTCGAAAGAAGCATGTGCCGATTGTGAAGGTAAAATGGGATGCCCGTAGAATACACGTGGGAGGTTGAGTCCACAATGAAACAGAAGTACCCTGATTTATTTCAGCAAATCTCGAGGTCGAGATTTCTTTTAAGGGGGTGAGGATGTAACACCTCGTAAAATCACGACCAATACAATAAAGACACGTGTCATGGACTTTAAACGTCTAATGGATTGATCTTGAGGGACTAAAGTTGTCAAACAATGTAAATATGTAAGTAAAAAGGACCCAAAGTGTCAACATGCCATTCTTATGCCTCTGATTGACCTCATACGACGTTCGTATTCTTTAACAAATAAATTATCGAACATAGAAAGTCATTTGTGTTTAAAATAAGGATCTTACAAAACATATGGGTTAAAAGTGTTAACATGTTAAAAGATACCTCTGAGTGATCTTTTAACGATCCCAAAAACATTGTAATAATAGTATATTTTGCTCTCAAGAATATCGGATATTAATTTTGTGGAGTTTTGACGAAAACAAGACTTTTCGGGTGATCGTACAACTCACCGGGAGCTTAACGGAGTTACTTTATGACCCAAGGTCCTTAGAAGTTAACTATGGGGTTCCTAAATGCAATAAATGAAAGTTAAATAAAGTTTATATGGACCAGGGACCAAAACTGCAATTGCTGAAAGTTGTTTTCCAGTGAAATAGGAGCGTCGCGGCCCGCGTAGACTCCTTAAGAGTCTTACGCGGCCCGCGTGGAAGTGCCAGATGCAGAAAGATAAGGACAGCTGCATGTTTAACCAGTACCACCGCCTTTGCATGCTAGATTTCGATACCAGGGACTGTGCCAACAGATTTTCATGCACTAGGGACACCTGGAGTTATCAGGGATCAGTATAGGGTCACGTGGAATGATCTTGTGAAGTGAAAAATCCTATATAAAGGCCTTGTTCTTCACTTGTCATTTGCACACTTGAAATTTTATTTCAAAACTCATTCTCTGGAATCCCTTGGAGCTCTAAGAAGTTTTCATCAGTTCATATTTTGTGCTAAGTGTCCTAGTAAGCATTCTTAGCCTCTCTAGTTAAGTTTTCTTAGTTTAATGGCCAAAAGTCAAAGCCATCGTAATTAAGCTTTGACTTAGTGATTAATCACTAATGGTCCAGCCATTATTCGAATTGAAAGTGGCTATGAGTTGGTAATTATGTGGGTAATAAACCCTTAAAAGGGCACCCACTGATTATCACTCTAACTTGGTCAATTGTCGGGTCAAACTTGTTATTAAAAAGTCAACAGGATCCATTTTTGCAAATAAATTCATAACTGATAATGTCGAAGTTATGGAACATGTTTAAACACTAAAATAACTTGGTAAATAATATAAGAACATGTTTAGGCATGTTCAACCCGACAATTCTGAGTATAGGCTCGGTTCGCAACCGAAAGTCGCAAAAGTAGACTTTTGCTTTGACTTTCAGTTCTGACCCGATTTAGCTTGTTGTAGATATGCCTTAGGGTTCCATTAGGACCATATTATAGGTTAGTATAACCCTCTGAGGTTATATAACTTGGTTCCATAGAAATCCTAGTTCATTGCATGTTTCCGTTAAATGCTTAAATGTTGACCATTATGCCCTTTTTGTATAAAAGTGAGATTTTTGAAAATGTGAGAGGACAAAAACCTTTATTACTGATTTATAAACATGTCCTCAAAATTTGACATCAGTTCATGGTCTAAAATGAGAGTTATGCACAATATCGTAAATGAAAGCGTTTTTATTAATTAAACGGCATTTTCGACATAAATCCTATTTAAACCCAAATTTTGACACCAAACCTTTTACCCACTGATGTAATATAATATTTAGGGGTTTTTGTAAATTTTTTAAATTTTAAACTGATCATAACATAGAGTTCTTGTATAGGCTCGGTAATTGACGATAATGCCTTTTTTGCTAATAAAATGAGTTTTACACATCCTTTACATATCAAATCTTTTTCTACTAATTTTGTACAATAAATAAGTTATTTTAAATTGCAAAGGCTGGTCAAAATCTCAGATTTCTTTAATAAACCCGAATATCGTCAAATACCAACTTTTATGCGATTTAGGCGCATAGTATGGTTTAAAACCATATTGGGCACCTAAGGCTTGTTACCTACTGATGTTATGAATAAAGTTTTATACTTTAACAGTAAGTAAAATTTTTGAACTCGGATTTCCAAATTTGACCCTTAAAGCTTATGTGAAATGACCAAAATGCCCCTACGGTGCATAGTTTGGACATAATTGATAAATTTCACTTATATATGATATCTTACTGATATAACTCATTAAAATAAATACTTTTACTGATTTTTTTAGACCAGAACCTCAGATTACTATTTAACCTCTTTTATAAGCTTCAAAATGACCAAAATACCCTTACGGGGCGTAATTTGATTTTAAATTCATTTTGGGCATAATGGAAGGTATCCTACTGATATCATAACACATTTTAAGCATATTAACTTAGGAAACCTATTCATGACTCAAATGGTTACCCGTTATGCATTTTTCGCGTTTGGTGCGGTTTATGTAACTAGTTTGCATGAATTAACCGAAACGGGTGAAACCTTATCATTTTTACCTCAAAATCCAGAATGTATTTAGTTTACCCATAATATACAAGTCTTCATACTTGTCGGGTCTAAATCATATTCTAATCCGGTCTTCGCTTAATCTTGTGTTTTGAACCATATACCTTTCTTTAAAACTAACCGGTCTAAGTTATAGCTTAATTAAGACCCGTTAGGAATCTAATAGGTTATTAAAACCTTCGTTCCAGATTTAGGAGACCAGTAAAAGCTACTGTACTTGCTGCTTTGTTATACGGCTGGGATTAAAATTTATATTTTAGCTCAGGTAAATACTTTTAACTTATTTTCCGTATTACGGGCTTGGGATTCGGTATTATAATACCGCTTGGTCGGGTACGTAGTTATTTATAAACAACAACAACAGCCATACCCAGTAAATCCCGTAAATAGCAAAGCTAATGGTAGGGTCTGGGGAGGGTGGGATGTAGGCAAACCTTTTCCCTATCGTTGAGGATAGAGAGGCTGCTTCCAAATAGACCCGAGTTATGTAACAACAAGCACTAAATGAGTTGTGGTGAAAGCAAAAATAGTCGAGTGAAGGTAAATATAGTATCATAGAAAAACATACACATATCCATCTACATAACGTAAGACAATCATCCTCTAAGACCACCTAATGTGTAGGTAAATCTATAGCCCCTATGACAACGCCCAACCACTTCTTACCTAACCCCTAAAACTCCTTAACTTTAATCCTACGTCTCCATGAACTCATGTCTTGGACCATGTCCTCAGAGAGGTGCATTTCTATCAAATCCTGCCAAATCCGCTCATCCCACGTAAATTTGGGTCTACCTCTACCCCTCCTTCCATCTACTGTGAGGGTTTCCATTACTCTAACTTGTGCCGTTGCTTGCCTCCTCTTCACATACCCAACAATCTCAATCTTCCCTCCCTAATCTTATCTGATATTCTAGACACGCCTAACCTTTCCCTAAAAACCTCATTACTTATTCGGTCTAACCTTGTGTGACCACACATCCACCTCAGCATCCTCATCTCTGCTACTTCCATCGTGCGTGCTTGTGATTTCTTAATGGCCCAGCAATCTGTCCCATATTTTTTTATAAACAAGACTTTTTATATTTATATTATTCTCATTCTTTCGATGCATTACTAATCTTTGAGTGAATCAAATAGAATAAAAATATATGTAGATTGACGAGTTATATATATGTGGCTCATGAACTATACATATACGCACACAACTCATATGTCTACCTTCTCGAGCTACATATATGTAGCTTGTGAACATACATATATATATATATATATATGATTTTTACAGTACTAAGCTGATATATATAAGGCGTGATTCCTCTATAAAGTGTTTTTTTATCTAAAAAGTGTAAGAATTGATCAGGGCCATTAGATTAGGTAATTGATGGATGAGATTAAATGAGTGGTAAAATTGTAATATTTGTTTTAATTAAATTGATTGACTTATTAGATTACGGGTATAAAAGTAAATTTAGCGTGTCTTAAATTTAAGAACTCACATGCAATTTTCTTTCGTCTTTTTAAAATGCCAATGACTTTTTTGTACGTAATTCGTTTGAGAAAAAAGTTACACCATAATAACTAGTTGATCTATTTTACCAGTAATGGTGTGTTTATATGACAACGTGTTTTATAGTTTGGATTGTGAGTTTTAAGGAATGGAGTGTTTTAGAGTGATGAATTGTGTGCATTAGTTGGTTGTATTGGTGAACATATGTCTTTTAAAGTTTGGATGGTCTGTTTAAAAGAATTGTATGTTTTATACTTTGAATTTTAGGTTTTACCAAATCTGATTAAACATCATTTGATAATTGCAAAATATGTATCACACAATATTTACCAAATCTTAAATGATAAAACACTATGCCAAGAAATAAACAATGGTACATGTAGTTAAAATACTATGCGAAGAAATATACACCGGTACATATAGTTAAAACACTATGCGAAGAAACAAAGACTACTACATGTAGTTAAAACACTATGCGAACAAATAAACACTGTTACTACACGAATTTTACCCAACCAGACACTATATAAAGAAAAAAACATATCGTTGCATGCAAATGAGCAATAATTTTAACACAAAACTGAATGTCGTATAACTAAAAAAAATACTATACTTACCATTCTCAGAGTTAATAACTACATTATACACTAGAATTAACAAATAGAATTAGCAATGAATTTTTTTTTTTGTAATTTAGTATGTTGATGTGATTAATATGATGTAACTGAAGATGTTGTGTGTTTTAGTATAAGCAAGATTCCATGAAAATATCAAATAATTAACCAAATTTTTTTCTTCCGTAATTAATTTAATTAGACAATTACTAATATACCCTTCTCTTAAAATAATAGAGATACACAGGTCATCACCAAAACACTTCCTTCACTTTGTAGCGAATTTCAACTATATATATATATATATATATATATACACTAGCCGTTTACCCGCGCGATGCGGCGGGAAACATATCACTTAGGTTGGTGAGTTTAGGGCTATGTACGGGGCGGTTTGGTTTTGAGCCATAACCAAAACCAATTTCGCGATGCAACGGAAAACACAACACTTGTAGTAATTCTAAGGGTGTGCGTGAGTGCGCCTCACGCCTTTAATAACTATGGTGGAAGCTAAATTCGTCTCATTAATCCAACTATCTCGGATGGTGAGAAAAGTATTACTTGTTTATGTTGACAGGGCCTAAATATGACCAAGTTAAACCAGCATATGCTACAACACTTTGCAGGTGTAACAAAATATTCAGAGTACAAATCACAAGTTTCAACAACAAATCTACTCTACACAAAGCTACATTACCTCAAATTTCAACTTTAACCCGGTCGATGTACTGAGACTTGTTGAAACTTGTACTCAAATTTCACAAAGCTACAAGTTTCAACAACAAATCTACTCTACACAAAGCTACACTACCTCCATTATGTCAATCGAGTAGGAGACCCACGCGACGCGGCGGCGGGTGGTGGCGGCGGCTGTGGGTGGCAGTGGTTTGGTAGTACGAAACCCGCGCGATGCGGCAGCGGCGACAATTTACAAAGTAGTACTCATTTTGTGTTAGTTTATCAATCCTCTCGTGAAGAACGTCTCTTTGTAGCAGCAGGCGCAACCAAGACCAGTAATTAAATGCCTAATAAATGGTGGCTTCCCGACTGCATGTCTGATCCAATCTTGAAGAACAATGTGGACCATTGACTGGCTAAGCCCGAGTTCATAAATTTTTAGGGAAAAATAATTTATAATCTTGAATGTTTTAAAAGATTTATGCTAAATAATATAATTTTTAGACCAAAATATTTAAAATATTGAGGTATACATATTCATAATTTATAATCTTTAATGTTTATAAAGGATTTATGCTAAAAAGGATAATTTTTTACTTGGTGTTTAAATATCAACATCATTGATGAAGTTGAAGTAAATGACTACGATGAAGAAATGGATGAAAATTGAAAGTCAACTTTTAAAGTCAAAAGTTAAAGGGGAGTAGTGATGTTTTTTAGGGGTTGGTAATTGATTTGTGTGTATTTCAGTATCATTCGGGTGTTAGAATTTGGATGTCATATTCCTTTGTTTTATCACCAATAAATAAAGTATTCTAGTTTTATCTTTCAAGTAATTTAGCAACAACCTCTAATACCACAAACTAACAGATCAAGTGCACATGAGAATAAACAAACCAGTATTATCAACTATTAGTAGATGACAGCACTACACACCAAACATCTACAATCAGCAAGGATGTGAATTTGAATTAAGTCCCCACAGACCCAAGATTCGTGTATAAACTTACCTGGTACCAAGGGTAAGATGTCATTAACAACCTTAAAAAACGGCCTCTAGGAATCGACAGGTTAAAACCTACCCCACTTGGTTTCTATACTTTCGGGTCACAAATCGGTTATAGGTCATGAATACATCATAAAGAATATCTGGGTTCTCCAATTTTAATATATGACCTAGAAACTCATCAAACCATTAAAAAAAGATCACTAGAACCCTGTGACTGGACCCTTAACCGGCTGCCCAAGTCTAGCACTCTACCCCAGCCAAGGCTAACCTTTTTAAGACTTCCTTACATGCCCGTATCCATTACATGTAACACAAAAAGAACATGTGTGACAAAGGTATTGTTCCCAATGAGACCTTGTCAGCAAAAACCTTTTTTGTGTATCTTATAATATAAGATAAGGTAATTCAAGGAAACAAACATACAGATATGTTAACAATACAAGTGTCCAATTTATAAGCTCGATTTTAGTATCTTTAGAGAAGGAACCGCCCCTTGTGGCTCCCCTGCCATCACCACTGCCCTTTGTGGCTCCCATGCCATCACCACTGCCCTTTGTGGCTCCCATGCAACATTTAAGCCTAGCCTCTCCATGCCTATCATATTTGTATCATTTTTCATCATCGGATAAAACCTGCATCAACATTACGAGTCAAAGCATGTGAACTTTTTTTTGTTTAGAAGCATTAACATTCTATTCGTTTAATTTAAGCTATGTATTTATAACGAAATCCAAACGAACCAATTTACAAATTACCACCTCCTACAACATATTACCTCATAAGCATAGTTAATGTCCTTGAACTTTTGTTCAGCTCCTGGTTCTCTGCAAAAACATGATAAAACTCAAGTGCATTGAAGGTGGATATAGAACTTGAATTTTCTTAGTTTGATCTCAACAACAATTCAAATAGACAAATAAATAGAACACAACAACTACAAATGTACAGTGTAAAAACTTACTTGTTCACGTCAGGATGATAACTCCTAGCAAGTTTCCTATACGCTGAACATATATTAACACGAGTTAAAACCTTTTGTAAATTTATCATCGACTTGTAAATTTGACTAACCACTCTTAATTTCTGATTTGCTGGCAGTCTTTGACACCCCTAGTATCGAATAGAAACCCTGGGCACGAAGTAAAAAGAATATTAAAACTCTCGACGTGTTACAACAATATAGAAAAGCAAATTATTATTATTGGAATATAGATGAAATAGCTCAACAGCAAACTTACCAGTTTAGTTTGAACAATGAGGCTGCGGTGATGAAAATTACCACTTGCAGACCTCATATGATAATGATATGGTGTGTGCAAGGAATGTTGTGACAAGAAGCTTGAACATGGTGATGCAAATCCTCTTGTCTGAGTTGACAAACTGATGACCAAGTAGGAAAAAAATACATAATGGAGATTAATATTGGTAACAAGTGATTGGCTTTAAAAGCGAAAAGTGCACTGAGGCGAGAAGGTCAAAAACCGAAGCGCAAAAGTGGAAGGCTTTTCGTACACAAAGTGCATTGCACTTCTATATTTTATATGTCTCGTAGGTTTTTAGCATCCCCTACCCAAAATATAGCCATATATGGTTTATACATTGATTTAATGTATAAATTACTTACATGTACAACCTTTTAGCTAAATATTGGTGCAAATAGAGAAGGAAACCCATCAGCTAAGGGAGCCGATCCAACCCATATACCCAACCAATGCTAAACTGCCATACTTGAAAGAAAAATCCACAATTTACAAAAAGAAAAAAGAAAGTACTTTGCGCCCGCTTTCAGGGTGCCCAGTAAAGATGCACCATCACAGTACCATATCTTGACCATGTTCTAGTTATAGAAGTCATCTGAAGAAATGCCAATGCATTAACTCATTAAATGATTAAATACCAAAATAAGACAGTTTTTATATCAATCGGGATAAAAAACCTAGTGTAAAGCTGCAAATAATACAAATGTTACACCAAATTCTTACATTAGCATTTAACTCAACTCTTATGATTATTATTCGGGTACCGGTATTTAACCGATTTTTACCTTCAAATACCGTACCGAGCATTTTCGGTACCGGTATCCAATTTTGGCAATTTTCGGGATCGGTATTTTCGGTACCGGTACCGAGCTCATCCGTAAATCAAGGTAGGGGAAGAGAAAATGTGGCGGTTACGTAACCGTCTTATGTATGACATTCAAAGCACCAAGTGCAATGTATTATGTGGTTCTTGAAGTTCCCAACATATTTCTAGAGTCTGATTTGAACACTACCGTATAATCAGACGCGTTATTTTCAGAGCTAACATTATGTTGGGAACTGCGAGAACCGCATAATACACTTGTACATCATTGTAGATAATCAAGGTATACACCATAAACATAGACACACATTTGATTGATAACTTACTGCTTCCTAGAGGCATCTTTTTTATTAGAATCCTTGGTGTCCGAATCATCATTATATGGCCCGCCATTCAATGATTCTGAAATTCTGATTCCCGTTCCAGCATACCGTGACAGGGCCTCATCATCAGAGTTGGTGATGTTGTGAGTTGACAGTTCTTCCGTTTCATTAGAAGAAGCTGGCAAATTTAGATCTATGTCAAGCATCTTACAATGATCTGTACATTTCGTTAACTTGCTGCTATACAGACATTGGTGATTGCCTGATGAGTTCATATTCATTTGCAAAGCAGGTCCCAAACACAAGGTTAATTCTTCTATCATCACATAATTTAACTTTGAAATTTTTACACTTTTTTCTACTTATAAACAGAAAATCATTCTAGATTCAACATGCATGACTGGACCTCCTACTTTTGAATCAATTCAACATGAATATCCTTTGTAGACTCGAAAGCACATACTCTAAAATTGATATTCTATCAACGATGAATCGAACATAAATTTCTCGGATGTTGTCTTTAAATGTGACTTAACCATAAGCTACTGCACACATATACAATAAGTTGATTCTTTTTGACTGACCAGTAATATAAAACATTGTTGTTTCTGAAATCGGTCAAGGATATAAAAGTCAACAAGTGAAACGGGACCATTTCGTCTCAGTGGTCAATCTGCCAGCTGAAAACGTGTACGGATTTAAAAACGGGACTTACTATATAGCAGGGGAAGTAACAATCAGAAAAGATAACAAAAATAACAAAAATAACAAACACTAAAACCAATTTATCGATTTACCAAAAAATACAATATATGAAGCATCATCGTACCTGAATGAAATGAGATCTAGAAACGGATTTCCCAAGATTAGATTAACCAAAGCAACAGCAGATCTGAAGATGAAATGCTCGTAGTTAGGGGTTTTAACTTGAAACGGGTTATTGAATCCGCGAATTTGGTGATGGAAGGGAAAAATTAGTGTTTGGAAGATGAACAAACTTTGAATCACAAAAACCATCGATTTCTCATATTTGATTACCATTTAAGATAGAATGAAGCCAATGGTGGAG
This sequence comes from Helianthus tuberosus, assembly GCA_030545235.1. Taxonomy (NCBI): domain Eukaryota; kingdom Viridiplantae; phylum Streptophyta; class Magnoliopsida; order Asterales; family Asteraceae; genus Helianthus; species Helianthus tuberosus. The sequence goes on from CM060406.1 coordinate 146,894,855, forward strand.
AATGTCGATGAGATCTAGGGTTAGGGGCTGTTTGGCTAAGCTTATTGTTTTGACTTATTTACTTATTTGCTTATTTGAAAAGCAAATAAGTCATAATGGAATGACTTATTTACTTATTCATCTCACATAATAAGCTAACCCAAACACCTTTTAACTTTTCAAAAAGCAAATAAGTAAATAAGTCAAAAAAATAAGCTTAGCCAAACAGCCCCTTAGTAGGCTTCAAGTCTGGAAAAAAAGTAGTATATAGATTGTGGATATGGAAATGGGTTATAACGTATTGTAATATCAAGATTCAACATAAACATTGAAACATTTAGATGCAATACATAGAGAAAAACGAATTTTACCTTGATCGTGAAATTCTTAGAGCAGGCGATTAGAAGAGAGAAGCGATTTGGCTGAAACCCTTCATCGAGCAACACATCGAGCATCCATCATCATCACCGATATATCTCTTTCTCTCCTCTTGTAGCTCCTCGTATCGGAAATCCTTCAAGATCCGAACGATTTTGTATTTAGGGTTTCTCATGTCGTCATCTCTCCTTCTCCACCGCATCTCTCTCTCTATTTCTCGTTCTCTCTCTGTCTCCCTCTCCTCTCTTTCCACTTGGGAATTCAAATTTTGAAAGTGCAGAGAGAGGAATTTGGTGCAGATCTAGGTCTGGCGAGTAGGACAGAGGAGTATGGTATAGAGAAGAACACTACAGCTTTCAAAAGTAAATGTGCGAATCATGATCCGTGTGAAGTTGATGGACGGTAGGATCATGATCCATGTGAAGTGATGGACGGTAGATCATGATATCTGTGTTTTTGTTTGAGTTAGTAAGGGTATATGTGGAAAGTGGGGTTATAAATGTGTTTGTTGTGTTTAAAAGACTTGTACATTATACATTAAGGGTGTTTTAAGGAAATTTTTTTGGACTTTAAGAAGTCCTTCTAATATGCATTATAAAGTACTATAGATATAGATATAGATAGATATAGATATATATAAATATATATATATATATATATGTATATATATAGGGAGAGAATCATAAGAAAACTATATTTAAATGAGAAAACTAGAAAACTAACTAAAAAAACCTAAAAAAAAAAGCTAAAAAATATACAATTTTTTTTTTACAATTTCTTATAAAAAATCACTATTATTTATATATAACAAATTAAAAAAAATTGTCGTACTACATGTGTACTACACATGTCCATTATATCCGTATTAGTGCACATGTGCAATACAACAAAAAATTTTCTTCATTTTTTTTTTTTGAATTTTTTTTCCATACATAAAAAGTAGGTATTTTTTTTATATAAAATTGTAAAAAAAATATTGGTATGTTTTTTAGTTAGTTTTTTGGTTTTCTCATTTAAACTAGTTTTCTCATGATCCATCCCCTATATATATATGATTAGGTTTAAAAGTGAAAAACTTCTTAAGACTGAACTGAGTGAACTAATCTTGGCCCTTGATAATTTTTAGATTAAAAGGGTAAGATTGACATTAGCCAAGTATGTTTAATTAAAATCTCTTAATTTTCTCATCTCTTATCTCTCTCTCTCTCTCTCTCTCTCTCTCTCTCTCTCTCTCTCTCTCTCTCTCTGTGTCATTTTTAATTATTTCTCCATTATTTTAGTTATAAGAAATTGAAGGGCTTTACTTTTCGTAGATCATCATAGATTACTTCTACATATTCAGCTCATATGTTGAAGTTGATTAATTAATATTGCATGTATTCTTATAACTTAAGAAGATGATAAAGATAAAACTATTATTTTTTTTCAAATGTTTTTTTTTTTGGAAATATACTGTTTTTAAATTATTTAATTACCAAATATTCGTAGCACTGATTTCTTTACCCATAGATTTTGTTTTAATTTTAACTTAAATATTGTTTTTATTTTATTATCCATATATATATAGATATTATAATATACTAGTGGGTTGGCCCACGCGATGCAGCGGGTATTGGATGACTCAACTTGTGTGACCCCCGCATGACCCATTTCCTTCTTAGTTAAAACAAGCTGATCGGGATAACTAATCGAAGATATCGTAAACAATTTGAATAGTTTTATGTTGCAGCCACAAATCATTTCAGCCATAAGATTGGCTCATGATCTTGGTATCTACTAATTTTGTTAATTTAGTTTTTCATTAGTTCATAGTCTCACTAATATCACACTGTCTTACTTTAATTAGTATGTTGTTGTAATCATGAAAGTGTGCTTGACAAAGTTATGGAAAACCACTATAAGGCCGGAGGATATGGAGGGCGCCTGTTAGTACATAACGTCTGTAGCTTCCGTCAGCATGTAGTCATATTTTATATTCTGTGTTTTTGTCTATTGTATGTATGTTTGTAGATAGCATAACAACTCAGGAGTAGGTTTTGTATGTAAAAGTGTTGGTTGGTACAAGTTCAACTCGTCCGGATGGCAATACGCACGGATGGTAATCCGCACGGAGAACTTATCCGCACGGATAGCCCACCCGTACGAACAACACTTCTTAGTCTCCTGAGGTTGTCTATAAATAGGAGGTCCGGTGCAACTTTGTTAGAACTTTTTGACTCGCACGGATAGTCTGTACTTCTACCGGATCTTTGTAACTTTCAGAACACAAAATAGAAAGAACAGACAAGCAGTTAAACGTTGAATTCTGTGTTGAACAAATCTGTGATTCGTCATAATGGATTCCGCACATTAGACGAAGTCGATTCATCTTGTTCCTTACGATCAGATCCTGTATTAACGGGACCAACAAGTGGTATCAGAGCATCCAGGGAGCTGAATCGAGATCAACAACACCGAATTCACCGGAATTCAAATTTTATTCGCCGATCAAAGTCAAATTTCACCGGAGATTTGACATCTGTTGCCGATTTGATTCAAATTTCACCGGAAATTTGACAGATTTCTTCTACTTCTACTTAGTTTTTGCATCCGTTCTTCATTCGTCACCATAAAATCAGAAAAACTTAAAATTGAGCAAGAATCTACGGTTAAAATTTGATAAAATTGATATCATTTGATTCGTAATCATTCAAAGTATAATCCTACTTAGTTTCATAATCAGTTTCAACCTAAAACTAGATCAAATTCATCAAAAACCATGTTTAGCTGTTCGTATTTGATGACGTCATCCACTCGTCCGGACAGCTGTCCGAACGGATTGGATTAGTTAGTTACTACAAGTTGTTTGCTGACATCATCATTGTTACTCGCACGGATTACAACCCGTGCGGATAACCTGAAAAGTCAAAAGGTCAAAGTTATTCGTACGAACAACCATCCGAGCGGATCATTATCCGTGCGGATAACCTCTGTCATTCGTCCGGATAACTACTCGGACGGATCATTATCCGGTTCAAGTGTTTGAAATTTTTAAAAATTGTCTAAGTGTTTGAAAATTGTTTCAGGTATTTGAAAATGGAAGAATTCATGAATCCCTTCAGTGAGATGTATGCTTTCGCGGGTAACTCCGGAGACGATACTTCCAACCATTCAAATGATAATCCGAACCCGAAGAAAACTTTGTCCGATGCCCTAAGTGTTGAAAGCGCATATGGTACTTATAACAAACCACCAAAGCTCATGGCAATCGAAGAGTATAATCGGTGGGCAAAAAGATTTGATGAGTGGCTGAAAGCATTCGCGTATCCAAGCTGGAAAAGCTTAAAGAACGGTTTCAAAAGTGGTAGACAAGATTGTGAGAATCTGGAAGAGACTGAAGAAATAGAAAACTTTGTTGCTGAACAAAAGTGCGTGGCCTTAATTCATCAGTCTGTGAGAGACGATATTATTTCACTAATTGAATACACAAACGCAAAAGATTTATGGGAAAAGTTAAAAATAAAATGTGTAGGAAGTACTGAAATAGTCAAAAACAAAAAGAAACTGTTGAGAAAAGAGTTTGATTTGTTTGGATGTTTAAAAAATGAATCTGTTTGTAAAATGATTGAGAGATTTGGACACCTAAAGTTGGAATTGGCAAGACACGGAATTCTCTATTCTCAAGAGGAGCTAGTTGACAAACTGTTCGATTCACTACCAGAGGAGATGGATTGGCAGTACTATGCATTGATGTTGAAGAATACAATCAAAGCTGAAGATCTGACCGTTGACTTGCTGATTGAAAGACTAGAGAGTCATGAATTGGAGATAAAGAAAACACACAAGATAAATCATTCATCATACCAACAAAACATGGAGCTGTACTATCCAAAGAGTATGATTCCCAAGAATGTTTCTCCAAGAACCGCTTTCTCCGCTGAAAATTCAAACACTTCAAGTAAAGAAAGTCCAAGTTCAAACAATGGTTTTCATGGAGGTTTTTCATCCAATGCTCCAAGCCAGGGATCTTCTTCAAATTCTTCAAGTCAACAACAATCCGTTCCAAAGAACGTGTTTCAATGCAACATTGTAGTGGATTTGAAGAATGCTCAGAATTTTGATAAGGAGTCGGCCAAACAACAGATGATCTTTCTAGCATCTGTGTTGGAGTCATATGAAGGGTTAGTAGCTGGGAAGATAGGTAATACCAATCTGACGAAAGAAGATTATGATCAGATTGATCCTGAGGAAATGGAGTTGATCGATATTCGCTGGGCTATGGCCAGTGCTGTTCGTCGAGCACAACGTTTCATGGAAATTACCGGCAGGAAGACAATTGGTGGTCCATCTACCAAGCTGGGGTTTGATAAGTCCAAGGTGACGTGCTTCAAATGTAAGTAGAAAGGTCACTTCAAACGAGAATGGAGAAACGCATATGCTGATGAGTCGGAGAACCCTTTCAGAGATGATTACTACAAGAAAGCAATTTATCACCAGAATAAATCTGAGCCGCCTAGATTGAAGCAGGTTGAAGACAACAAAGAGAAATCTAGAGCTCTTGCTGTGATTCATGATGATGAAGGTTATGATTGGAGCGAACTGTTACCAGAGGAAGATGCTGTGGGTTATGCATTCGAAGAATGAAAGCCCAAACCAGGATGAGCAGAATTTATAATACATACAAAGAAGCTAAAAGAGCAAAAAGATGGGATGCCGACAGAGAATGTTATCTAGATCCACAAGGAAACATTGCAGTTAACCCAGATTCCATTAGTGTTGATGCTCTCACCCAACAATTTGCCGAGGAAGAAGAAGCTAGACAAAGAGAATGGTGGGGAGGTGGTGATGAGAAACTAGTAGAGAAAGAAGAAAAAGTCAAAGAATGCTGATGATGGGATCATTGATACATCACAAGAGTTAACGGCTGAAAACTTGAGGAAGATGGCTGAAAAAGTTCTTGCAGCAAAAGAACTTGAGGTAGTTTCTGGTTCTGGAACTGAGTCCAAAAACAAGGTCAGTTCAAATGATACACATGTGTCAGGTAAGAAAGTTAAATCTGAAAATGACTGCAAAAATTGCATGAAAGAGTGCAAAGTTTGTAGTACAATCACTTACCTCAATGGTAAGAAGGTTGAAGAATTGACTAGTAGAGTCAAGAGTGTTGAAGATCAAATCTTAAATCGTAACAAAATGCTGAAAGCTTCGAATAATAGATCAAAAGAATTAACTGAGAAAATTGAAAATGATAAAAATGACATAGAAAGAATAAGAAAAGAAAACGAAAAGTTGATTCTTGAAAATCGTAAAATTTCTGAAAACTTTGAGAAGCTAAAGCGAACGGTTAAAGATTCTAATGACAGAAATGGTAAAACAACGAAAGAAAATCTTCAACTATCAGGGGTTCTTAGAGTAAAAGAAGAGTTAATCAACCAACAACTTGATGAAATTGCGAAATTGAAGCTTCAGTTTGAAGAAGCTAAAATTGAGAATGAGCGTATTAATTTGAAACTGAACAGTTACAACTCTGCAAGCTTTGTTTTGCAACACATTGTTCCAAAACCCATTGGGAAAAACAAAGCTGGCGAAGATGTATACTGTGATGGAACTGGGGTGGGGTTTCATCAAGTTCCGCCACCTGTTCTTAACAATTTTTCAAAGAAGCAATCAGGGTTGGTTAATGATGAAGTTGAAACAAATGAGATAAAACTGCCAGAGTCAATTGATGTGACATTTTCTTCATCATCATCCGATGATAGTGTTCAAACTGAGATCATTAAAGGCATGGCTGAAAGTGTCTTGGATAGTGATTCAACCGAAGATGAAGAATGTTTTCTGAACAATTACATTCCGAAACCAAAATCTAAAAACAACTTAGATGATGAGCCGGGTCTTGTGATGTACAAGATGTCTGGTTCTGATAAGTTGTATTCAGACTTTGAGTTTCCTCTGGAAAATGTTAATGTGAATAAATTGAAAAATGTTTTCAAATTGGTTGAAATTGATTTGTCTGAAGTAGACGGTTTGAAACAGACAAAGAGACAAATGAATTTTGAAAAAGATAAATCTTACTATAAGAAACCTGTTATTCCACCACGTTTTTCTAACAACAATCAAAATAAATGGTCGGGAGGATATCAGGGTGGTAAGAATTATCAGAAAAAGAATGTTCAGAACAAGAAGTTTGCTGTGAAAAAGGTGTTTGTGAACAGTTCAAGTTCACTTTCTGATGAGGAGTCTGAAATTTTTTCAAAAACAAACAAAGAGTTCTTTGAAAAGAAGGCCTCACAGCCTCAGTCTGAAGGCTCAAGTAGGGTAGTTGACACCCGAACATGCTTCAAATGAAATCAAGTTGGACATATTGCACGAAAGTGTACCAACTTGAAGCCTAAGACTGAAGCCGTGAAGAATTCTATCAAGAAAGATGTTGTGAAAGGAAAGGCTCCATTGATTGTTGAGAAAAATGTTTTGAAAAATGAAAACACCAAGATCAAAACTGAACCTGTTAAGAATTCGACATCTAAAAATGATAAATTTTATCAACGGGTTGCATCACCTCAATAAACATGGAAGCCAAAAGTTGTTGAAAAGAAAGCAAATTCACCAAAGGTGTCTGAAACTGAAAAATCATCATCTTCAACAAAGAAGATGTATGTACCTTTGGATTTTTATGAGAAACAAAAATCGACTTCTGAAAAGAAGTATGTGGTGAAGAAAAACCAACCAACTGGTCAACCTCAAAAGGATGAATTTTTCTTATTCAAAGAAGTTGAAGTTGGGACTGCTGAAAGCCTAAAAATGAATGATAAAAACTTTCCGCCACTTTACACTACTAAAACTCACATTAATATCAAGTTACCCGAGTCAAAAGAGGCTTGGGTAGCATCAAAATCTCATTGAATGTTTTTGATATGTGCAGGAGCTTCCAAGATCCGTTTCACGTTGGATTATGGATAGTGGAGCTTCTCGGCACATGACAGGAAAGACAGCGCTGCTGTATGATGTTAGAAATATCAATGGAGGTTATGTAGGGTTCGCTGGTAACCAAGGTGGTAGAATTGTTGGTGAAGGAACGTTATCCAACGGGATCGTCACGTTTGAAAGAGTTAACTACATTACTGAGCTGGAAAATAATCTGCTAAGTATCTCGCAGATTTGTGACCGGATGTATACTACTCACTTCACAGACAAAGAGTGTTTGATTTTGAAACCAGGCTTTGTTATTCCTGAAGAATGGATTATCATGAGAGCTCCTAGAGTGGATGATCTCTATGTTTTAGACATGAGTGTAGCAACTACAACAACGGGTCAAGCACACTGTTTTGTTTCTAGAGCAACGGAGAAAGAATCAAAGTTGTGGCATCGTAAGATGGGTCACATTCATCTTCGTAAAATGAATCATCTGGTGCATAATGATTTGGTTATGGGAGTTCACATTAAAGGTTTCCATCTGGAAAAGGAGTGCATCAGTTGCATGAAAGGCAAGCAAAAGAAAAGGTCACACCCCAAAAAGCAAGTCAATTCAGTCTCAAGACCTTTGGAGAGACTTCACATGGATTTATTTGGTCCTGTGAATGTCAAAAGTATTACAGGAGAACTTTATTGTCTTGTGGTTACTGATGATTATTCCAGATTTTCATGGGTATCATTCTTGAAGTCAAAAGAGGAAACGTTTGATAGTTTGAGGGGGTTGTTCAGAAAGATTGAAAATTTGTACCAAAGGCGTATCAGAAGAATTAGAAGTGATAATGGTACTGAGTTCAAGAACAATAAGATGGAAGAATATTGTGATGAAAGAGGTATTTTGCATGAGTTTAGTGCTCCGTACACTCCGCAACAGAATGGAGTCGCAGAACGTAAAAACAGGACACTAATCGAAACGGCTAGAACAATGCTTGCTGATTCAAAGTTACCGATAAATTTTTGGGCTGAAGTAGTTTCTGCCGCATGCTATACGCTCAACAGAGTTCTCACTGTCAAGAAATTCAACAAAACATGCTTTGAGTTGATCAATAACCGAAAACCGAATTTGAAGTATCTTGAACCGTTTGGGTCACCCTGTACTGTTCTAGAGCCTTTTGGAAAGTTTGGTCCGAAGAGTATTGAAGGAATATTCATAGGATATTCAAGTCCGTTGCGACGAGTCTTCGTTCCAAGTCTGAAGCGGATTATTGAAGCTCAAAATGTTGAGTGTCAAGGTCATACAATGCCTCCACAGAATCCTGGTGACTCATGGCATTTCAATTATGATACTTTGTGGGAGTCCTTCAACATGGAGGAAGAACCAGAGTTCTTTGATGAGTTGGATATTCTGAGAGAGTATGAAGATTCAGATGAAAGATTTCAAGCAGAAACTTATAGAAAACGACAAGCTTCAAATGATGATGAGGCGGGTCCAAGCAATGCTGGAGAACATGACGATATTGAAAATGAAGTTGCTCAAGAAGATCAGACGACAGAGAATGATAATCAAGAATCTGAAAACAGACCAATATTCGATCGTGATGATTCAGATTCTGAGGGGGAGCTAATCCAGTTTTCAAATCAAACTATTCCAGTCAGTGAACAAGTTGCAAATCAAAACGTCACAAATTTGGAGAGCGAAGTAGATGTCTCAGGCGAGGTGATGCCAAGAACGCTTTCTTATCGTCCAGAGGAACTGATAATCGGAGAACTGCAATCGGGCGTCCGCACTCGAAGACAGCTTGATCAAGGGCTTACATGTTTTTATACAAAAATTGCTCCTTTACAAACTGAATTTTCTTTAAGTTGCTTTATTTCGCAGATAGAACCAAGGACGTACAAAGAGGCGCTTACTGAAGATTCGTGGGTAAATGCAATGCAGGAGGAGTTAAGCCAATTCGAGAAATTAGGTGTATGGAAGCTAGTAGATTTGCCCGATGGTCACCGGAAGATTAATACCAAATGGGTGTTAAAATGCAAGAGGGATAATCGAGGAGTTATCATTCGAAACAAAGCTCGATTCGTTGTCCAAGGCTTCAGTCAGCAGGAGGGGATAGATTTCACCGAAGTATATGCCCCTGTCGCAAGACTTGAAGCAATCAGAATCTTCCTTGCATTTGCATCGTGGAAAGGATTTAAAGTTTTTCAGCTAGATGTGAAGTCGGCGTTTCTCTACGGCAAGGTGAAAGAGGAGGTCTATGTCGGGCAGCCACCAGGCTTCACCGACCCAATTCACAAAGACAAGGTTTATCTTCCTGACAAAGCGTTGTACGGCTTACATCAGGCCCCGAGAGCCTGGTATGAGACATTGTCTCAACATCTGTTAGCCAACCACTTCATTCGAGGAAAGATAGACGCCACTCTGTTCACAAAAGAAGTCGACGGGCATCTTCTGATAGTCCAAATTTACGTGGACGACATAATTTTCAGGTCTACAAATGAACAACTCTGCAAAGATTTTGAACAAGTTATGAAGCAGAAGTTTGAAATGTCTTCAATGGGTGAGATGAAGTTCTTCTTGGGACTTCAAGTTGATCAACTTCCCAAGGGAACTTTCATACATCAAACAAAATACGTTCATGATGTTCTGGAGAAATTCGGGATGTCAGGAATGTCACCAATGTCCACCCCATTAGCGAGGAACCATGGGATAAACCCTGATCTCACCGGAGAGAAGGTAGATGAAACATTATATCGTTCCATGATCGGCTCATTAATGTACTTGACAGCATCAAGACCGGATATTATGTACCCAACCTGCCTCGCAGCTCGATTTCAGTCAAATCCTAGAGCTTCGCACATGGTAATTGTGAAAAGGATTCTACGCTACCTGAAAGGAACTCCATCTTTGGGGTTGTGGTATCCAAAAGTTGGCGACTTCACGCTCGAAGGATACTCTGATTCTGATTTCGGATGCTGCAAAGTGAATGCTAAATCAACAACAGCGGGGTGCCAGTTTTTCGGACCACGATTGGTCACCTGGCAATGCAAGAAGCAGACCTCTGTCGCTTTATCCACTTGTGAAGCTGAATATGTATCTGCTAGCAGCTGCTGCTCTCAGATCTTGTGGATCCAGCAACAGATGCAAGACTATGGTTTGCAATTTCTTAACTCCCTTATCTTTGTTGATAATGAGGCAGCAATAAACATAACAAAAAATCCTGTTCATCACGCTAAAACGAAACACATTGAAATTCGTCATCACTTCATCCGAGACTGTTTCGAGAAGAAGTTGATACGAATAGAGAAAATCCACACCGATGAACAAAACGCTGACTTACATACCAAAGCATTTGACAAAACACGTTTTAAATATCTTTTGAAACTAAATGGTATGAAGCTACTATCGGATGCGGAGGAAATCGTTGGCGTTGATGAAGGTACCACTGTAGATGATGTAGAAAAACAATCTGCAATGGTTTGTCGAATTTTTACTTGTTTTGGTTTTTAGGGGGAGATAGTAGTTTTATTTTCAGAAAATACAAAAACAATAAAAAATTCGAAAATCCAAAAACATTAGAAAATTTCAAAAACCCAAAAACATGATAAAATTTCAAAAAGAGTTTGTGTAAAAAGGGAAAATGATAGTACATCAGCTAGACGGTTACAGTACGCTAAAGAAATGGAAAGTTCAAATGCGTTAAACAGTCTCACTGATGATGTGCCGATAGGTTTTTACACATTTAGTAAGTCTGTTCGAGATATAAACTTAAAATCTTACTTACTTATTTCGTGGGGAACACTACTTGGATATATAGGTAACCCCTGAAATCTCGTTTGAAAGATCTCTTTTTCTGATATACTAGGTCTTTATTCTCAATGATATCTGGGGTATTATTCCAGGACTTCTGCTGAACGGTAGTTCTGACCTAGTCCTCGAATAATACTTTCTGCAAATGCTTGAAACATAGCATCACCCTCAGCATATATGATAAGACAATAAAATTGCTTAGCAATGCTGTTGTAAAAAAGATCCTCTAAAGGGGACACACCCAAAGGTTGAGTCATGATCTCTCTGCTGAACGGTAGTTCTGACCTGAGCTCTCATGATTCTTCATAAATTATTAACCCCTACAGATATCATTTGTGCTATAATTACCTGTAAGACTGAATATCGAGATCTGGATACGGGAGTATATTCAAGAGGTGGGACACGCGTATAAGTTTAAGTCTCTAAAATACTAAATCAGTATCCTGAACAGAGTGAAATGTGTGTAAGAATTTAAGTGGATCAGCATATCGACAATCTAAGTGAAATGTTTAATGTTTGGCATGAAATTAAGCTTAATGGTACTTGTAACTTGTCGGAAGCTGATATGATTCCCTAACACGCTCACCAAAAATATGTTTGTAAATAGTTTATTTTTTTACTATTCTTATATTCTGTTTTTCTTTTTCTAGTTTAGTTGCTTCATTAAAAATCCCAAAAAGATTTTATTTTTCTGCTTTATTTTCCGACAAACCAAAGTGGAGAGTTGATCTTCGGATTCGAAAGTTGAAAGAAGATGCAGGAAGTTTCTGAGATGGAAGATGAGTTTGGAGCTAATCATGTCAAATCTGTAATTGAAAAATCAAAAACAAGTTCATTAAGATTGATACTTGTAATTTTTCAGAAAAATGATTGAACAAAAAATTCCAAAAGTCAGTATGTTTTGTTTCAGGTCAACCAAGGTCATTAAGTTGGACTTGGTCGACAAATTAAGTACCTTGGGTCATTAATTTGAACCAAGATACTTAAGTGGATTTTTAAATCTCTGACAAAATTTGAGAAAAGTCAAAAAGGTTAAAGTGTGCCTCATTCGGATGTTCATCCGAACGGATAGCAATACGCACGGATGGTAATCCGCACGGGTGACAATCCGGGTCTGTTGATAGTATAAATAGAGGGTCAAAGAGTTAGTCAATGTTATCCGCACGGACAATACTCTTTCTCTCTCACTCGAACTTCAACTTTCTGATTTCGGAATTCTTTGCACGGATCTTTGTTTTCGTTGGTTTGCACAACATTAGCAATGGCAAAGGTATGTTTTTCTAACTCAAATCTGCTATAATCCATTGTTTGATAACTGTTCATCTCGTATCTTTTCTTTCGGAGCTCTTATCTTAGATCTAGCTTGTGTTGGTCTGTTTTGTCATGAATAAATCATAGGGTTTTGTTCGGAATGATTAGATCTAGAGTTTTACCGGTTTAATTTTTGTTATAACATGTTTAAATCTTGTAGATCTGATGTTTAGACGGTACGAAGTGTCGGTTAGGTTTTTGTGAAATTAAACTGAGAATAGGACGTTTTAGACATCATTGAACATAAGGTTTTGATCGCGTTGACATCCTCTGTGTAGATCTGTGTTCAATTTTAGGATTTGCCTTAGAAAAATTTTTGATGTTTAAAGACTGTTCTTCATCTGTGATTTGTATCCGGACGGATAGCAATCCGCACGGATAACTTGTACGCACGGATGACAATCCAGGGCAAAGACATGTTGTCCGCACGGATGGCAATCCGCGGCGATGACAGGTTGTTCGCACGGATGACAATCCGGGGCACATGTTGTCCGCACGGATAGCAATCCGGGGGCATAGACAGGCTGTCTGCACGGATGGCAATCCGGGGCATAGACAAGTTGTCCGCACGGATAACATATCAGGGCAAGGTCTTGGTATCTTTCTATCAGCATGAATGCCAATCCTCATCACTACCATCCGGGTTGACTTTAGTTGACCAATCCGGAAGGACACTTTGTCCGGACGGATGGCAATCCGTTCGGATGACAATCCGTGCGGATAACTCTTTAAATGACAATCCGTGCGGATAACACTTTAAAGTGTCAAACCGTGCGGATAACCCTTCAATTGACAATCCGTACGGATAACCTTTCACAAAGCATAGGAAGTTTTTCTTTGTTAGAATATTTTGAGACCCCAAAAATATTTCTTAAATGAATAAAATTTCTGCAGGATTGGGATAAATCTCATAATATTTATTGTGTGTTGGATAAAGAGTTTACCGAAAACACAATAGTTCAAGATATTGCGAAATTCTTGAGAGAAAGCAGAATCTCTAAGGCTTTAACTGATAAGACTGTAGCATATGAATCTCACGTTAAACGATTTTGGAATGCTGCAAGATATGAGGAGAGTGAGAAAACTATTTATTCTGCTGTATCAAAGAAGGACGAAAAGGGAAAAGATATAGATTTGGAGATGAAAGTGACAGTTGGTGATGTAAGGAGGGTGTTGAATTTAGGAGACACTGATAGTGACCCAACCATTGTTTCTGAACGTCTTGTAAAAGGGATGTGGTGTAGAATGGGTTTTGCTGGAAGTGTAAATGGAAAGATGCTGAAAACAAGTTTCAGTCACGCTTACAAATTCATGGCTCATTGTGTTATTCATGCATTGTCACACAGAAAGGGTGGATATGATGAAACTCAAGATTATCTCATGAATATCATTGCTTGTCTTGTCCTGAACAGACCATACAATATCTCTCAAGTAATTTTTGATTACATGATGGAGAATATAAAGGATGGAAGTAAGAGGTTCCTTATGTATCCTAGGTTTGTCCAGATGTTGATAGATGATCAGTTTGAAGGTTTAGAAAAGAGAAGTAACGACATTTTGGGATTGAGGCATATGTCACCAGACACAATCAGCAGGTTGATCAAGGGTCCAAATCCAGGAGCAAAAATAATGATCTGCAAAATTTCAAATCCAGATTATGTAGCTCCAGGAAATGATGCATGGAGACATGAAGATAGTAATTCTGATAATGAAGATGACAGGATGAGCTTGTTCTATAAGAAAGATACTAGATGGTGGTGTATTAAGGATGAGAAGAGAAAGAGAACTCCAAAGACGTCCCCTGTAGTTTCTATTCCGAAGAAAGCAGAAAAGGGTATTGTGAAAGGGGGAGTCTTAAGGAAATTAGAATTTTATATTGTAAAATCTTTTATAAATCTGTCAACATTTGTTTTGCAGGGCCTTCTGGAGTTCCGCAGCGAAAGTTGATAGATGAAAAAGTTTTGGAACCATCAAAAGTTATTAAAGAATGAGCTGAATTGTTATCACAATCTCTGAAAAGTTTCTTAAAGGAGAATGAGGATGCTGCTAAAGGTGTTAAAGATCAAGAAGGTGTCGTTCAAGATCTATCAAGTGATGATGATTCTGAAACCACTATATCAGAATCTGAACTTGATCCAATCACTCTTGGCAAAGGAAAAGCTCAGTTAAAGAAAAATTCTCCAAAGAAAAGGAAAGATTCAGATGATGAAGATTCAACTTATGATCCTGAGAATCCAAAGAAACAAATCAGAAAAAGAAAAGCAGTTTTGGCTGGTTTCATTCCGAGAAATGTTCGAGCAAGAAAAGGCGAAAGTCAAGTTCAAAAGGAAAAAGATGGTAAAGATACACAACATGTTGAATCATCCCAATCTCAAGAAACAGAAGCTGAAAAGCAGACTAGTCACGATGACTACGTTGAAGTTACTGAGGGTGGAGTCTTTTATTCAAAGTTCCCAACAATACCAGAAAATATAGAGATTCCAGAATCTTCACGTCCAAGGAGTTCAGATGATTTCTTTAGCAATATTCCACCTGCTTCAGGAGACCCGTTGGAAGATCTGAATTTTGATGATGATTTGTTCAACAATGAAGCAGTGAGAGTTCTGGCAAAGAAAGTCAAAGAGCTTGAAAAAGAAAAAGAAAAGGCTGAAAACGAACGTGATCTTTTGTTAAAGCAAGTTAATAAAATAATGAAAGCTCATGATCAACTTAGATCGGTGTTAATCTTAGATGATGACACCATGAAGAAAATAAAGGAAAATGGTGATAATAATACTAAAGTGATTGAAGTTCTTACTGCAGAAATTTCTTCACTGAATGAGAAAACAAAGAATCTCCAGGATGTAAATCAGACACTCAATCAGCTTCTCAATTAAATGAGTGAAGCTACTTCAAATGAAATGAAAGCAATGAAGTTGGAGATGGAAGCCATGAAAGCAGACAAAGTGATGAAAGATGAACAACTTAAGATGTTATATTCTGTTGTGGAAAATATTTTGAAAAAGGATGTTCATGCTGCCTTCAATGAAATTGAAGTAAGAAAAGTTGAAGAAAGAAGACTTGAAAGAGAAAGAAGACTAGCTGAAGATGCGATACAAAAGAACAAAAGTATAGTTGAAGATGTTCAGGAAGCTGGTGGTTCTTCAAGTCAAATTGATACTGAGATTATTGATGCTGAAATTGCTCAAGAACAAGTTGTACATGGTCAAGATTTCATGTTAGTTGGAGAGCCTTCTCAAATCATTGATTCTGATCAAATCATTCGTAGAGTTGTTGTTGAACAAAAGAAGAAAAAGGCCAAAGAAGTGTTGCTATTAGAATTCAAGACAAAGCAATTTGTACTTATTGGTGATGCATATACAGTGCCTCTCAACGTAAAAGAAGCTCTTTACAGAATGAAAATTATGAAAAGGAGAAAAGAAGCAAAGAAGGCTCGTGGAGAGGAAGTTAGTGATTCTGATGAAGAACTTCTTGGAGATGATGAAGCAGATGAAGATCAAGAAGACGATGATAAGAAAGATGACGATGATGAGAAAGATGATGATAAGAAGAATGATGACGATGATCAAGGTGCTTCAGGATTGATTGTGAAGAATCCTATTGATGAACAAAAGATTGAGGAGTTTCTGAATGATCAAATCAACGAACAAGAAGATGATGATCAGCAAGAATCTTCTACTTCTGGAAAGCAGCACATGGATCAGGTATTCCTCACAAATCCTACCGTCATTTTCTTACATGATAAAAATCAGGAAGAGATTGAGGTTAGAAGGTCAAGGGAAGAGATGTTAGAAGAATTGGGATTGCAAGAAGGGAAATTTAAATTCGATATTGAAGATGAAATTCCTGAGACTTCTGAAGATGTATTTGAATCAAGATATGCCTTTGAAGCCGATCATTACAACGAAGTAATTGTTGAAGATGCTTCAGATTCATCTGATGATGAAGTTGATTTTCATTATTCCGGAATTGATGAAACATTTCCTTCGTTGTCGGAAATGTTCAAAGATCGAAATGAAGAAGAAATCAGGAGAAAGATAGTGGAGAAAGTGTCTACAGAAGGTATTCCAGATACCATACCGAGAGAAAATCTTGTTGAAGAAAGAAAGAAATGGTACAAAGTCATGCCAAAAGAGAGAAAGAAACTCAGGGCACTTCAATTCTTCACACACGACAAAGAACTCTCTTGGGGTGATATTCTCTCTTGGGGATATTTGGAAGACTTAAAAGTTTATGCAATCAGAAGAGAACAGGGAGTACAGTACTTTGAGTTTTTGGCTGATATCAAAACTCTACCATGGTGGGATATAGATGAATTGGTAAAAACAAAGAACATCAAAGAATTTTACCATGGGTTAGATGTGAAGCAACATGATCAAAGGTTATGGAATTATGTGAAGTTGCAAGCTGAGAAAAGGTATCCTGATTGGAAACCACACTTTCCACAACAAATTGTCAGAATCTTAGAAAGTGGTGAAAAAGATATTACTCTGGATGTCAAGCCTCCTAGTTGCTTGAAGAACATGCCTTTACGGGCAATGGAGCAAGATTTCCATGAAGAGTTTGAAGGATGGTTAACAAGTCCACTGGTGAAGCAAGAAGGATTTGTGTGTTAGATCCTATGTGGCTTGTGAACTGCTCAAAGAAAGACATAGATTGTTTGTTCTACAACAAGATAGTTTATGAGAGGCCTGACAGAGAGCAAGCTATGCAATATCAAAAAGTTGTGGATGTTTGTTACGCAAAAGACATCAACTCTGGAAGATACTGGAAGACAAAATGGAGAGATCTAGAGATTGACGAGTTCTTGAAAGTATACAAGCGTGAACAACGTTCTAAAAAGATTGCTGAGCATGCTGCTAAGTTGGGAAAACGTAAATTGGGGATTGTTCCTCCAACAGACCAAACACCAATTGAATCTGAAGAAAATAAAATTCCTAAGTGGGAACGGAAGTGTGATGGAGATCCTGTCTACAGAAATTGGTGGATGACTGAAGGAAGACAAAAACGAAAAAGAATGTTGGAGGAAAAGGCACAGAAAAGAAGGGAGAAAGCGCGTGAACGAAGACACAGCAGGAAGAATTGAAGCCTATGCTGGAAGGTACTACAGCTACATCCGAGGGGGAGTCTGTTAGTACATAACGTCTGTAGCTTCCGTCAGCATGTAGTCATATTTTATATTCTGTGTTTTTGTCTATTGTATGTATGTTTGTAGATAGCATAACAACTCAGGAGTAGGTTTTGTATGTAAAAGTGTTGGTTGGTACAAGTTCAACTCGTCCGGATGGCAATACACACGGATGGTAATCCGCACGGATAAGTCATCCGCACGGATAAGTCATCCGCACGGATAGCCCACCCGTACGAACAACACTTCTTAGTCTCCTGAGGTTGTCTATAAATAGGAGGTCCGGTGCAACTTTGTTAGAACTTTTTGACTCACACGGATAGTCTGTACTTCTACCGGATCTTTGTAACTTTCAGAACACAAAATAGAAAGGACAGACAAGCAGTTAAACGTTGAATTCTGTGTTGAACAAATCTGTGATTCGTCATAATGGATTCCGCACATTAGACGAAGTCGATTCATCTTGTTCCTTACGATCAGATCCTGTATCAACGGGACCAACAGCGCCACCGTGCCACCTCACCGCCGATAGCGCTTATGTGGCGCGATAAAGCCCCTAGGGGCTTTATCCCACACCCTCCAGCCTAAATGAGATTGCTTTTCATTATAAAAGGATTTAGAGATCTTTTCTGCAAACACATCAGTAAGGCTTGAAAAAAAAAAGCAAATTGATGTGTAACCAAATAGTTATTTCTAAAGGGTTATATTCATTGTGAAATACCAAGAACTGATCACAACTGTAACAATCATTAACATCAATTATACCGCAGCGCTTTAATCGCCTTTGACGAAACGTTGTACCATAAACTTGAAAACATGAGATGATCTAACTTTTAGCAGCAAATATAGGAGTTAATAATGATTTGCGAGGTTGTAAGAACCACATCAAGAACTGTATATGGAAAAATTGGCGATTAATGATTACAACGCTATAAAACAACAAATAAAATCCAACTCTATTGATTACTATATACAAGACTACCCGTTGTGTCTCGCGAGCCACCTGGCCGCCTACGTGGCTCACCCGGCGACCATGCTCACCCCAGTGCTCACGCGTGACCGCTTGTCGCACCCCGTTGTTGTGCTCGCGTGTCACCTGGCTGCCTACGTGGCTCACCCGGCGCTAACTGGTGCCACAACGCACATCCTTCTGTATAGCAGCTTCATAGATAAATGGTCCCTGCAAAAATATTATTGTAATTACTGCTAGTTTAGCTGAAATTAAAGTCAATATATTTTAAGTATCAATTACCTGGACGACACCTTCACTAAATCCATTGCTGATTTAAGGCTCTTAACGGCATTTAAGAAGGCGTTCATGAATTTGTCATATATGCCTACAAAGATGGTACTTGTCATGTCATGCAAGAAAGACGAAATAGACGAAGGGATTTAGTTTGTTATATAACTTCTTGCACAAGTAATCTATTTGTGCATATACATGCTTGTCCAATGTAAAGGAATTTACTTTCCAACTGAAATAATCACAGAATAATGTGTGCTAAAATCGTACATTAATAATGAAAAATATTATTGGTTTTATTTAAACTTGTAGATATATAACCTATGTTTACACATATATTAAAATTAAAAAACATTCTATCCTATCACTGAAGCAAAAATGTATCACTTACGCTTGCTTTTACTGCCACTTCCAGGTCTGCATCATCAAAGATTATGAAAGGTGCATTACCACCAAGTTCAAGAGATACCTGCAACAATCAAAGGTTGTATTTTTTTTCTTTTCACATTACATACTGCAATAAAGTTTAAAGGTAGTGAGAACATAAATATCAGTGCACAGTAACCAGTTCATTTGTTGAAGTTATAGATGCTGGTATTGATAAATTTGGCCCGGATTCCTAAAATGTACGAACATGAGTGTCACGACAATCAACACAAGTTTTATTGATTTCGGCATTCAGTATTTTCGGTATCGGTACGGGTATGGGTAAAAAATGGTATTGGTACCGAATTTGATTACGAATGAACTTGATATTATGCTTTATTTTCGTATTATGGTACGCATATCGACTTTACATACTTGGTACCTTGTATTGTCTTACTACTCGTACTGATTTTACCTTATTTGGTATTTGTACTGTATTGGTACTCGTACCAATTTAATAGATTAAAAAAATGGTACCAAAGTGGGTACCATACTGAAATACCAGTGCGATACCCGTACCATAATATTCGCTTCGCTATTTGGTACCCAGTTTTGTTCAGATTCGGTAACGGTATGGGTACGGGTATTGTATCGATCCCATCCCTAGGAGTCACATAAGCTACAAATTTAGAGGCATGGTCATTAATGCCTTCTAGAATGTATTACCTCCTCAAAGTATGTAAGTTCACTAAGAAGTCTCGAAAGAAGATGCCAAAGCTTTTCAATTTTCTTTTGAGTTCCGCTTGGTACGTTTCTTACGTCTCGCATTATGGAACACAGCTGAGCTGTCAATTCAGTCTGGCGAACGAGACTTTGCCATAACTTAAAGCCATCTCCACTGTCAAACGCCCCCATTCCCAACTGTAACATCAAACATAAAGTGATCACGAGTTGCTGACTTTTAACTAATTCTATCTGTAATCACCAAACAGAACCTTACCTTTATCATATTTTCTTCCAGCATCTCGTACGTACAATAAAAACGTTTCGCGTATGCAGGATCATGAAGTTCGACAGCAACATACCATCTAAGGAAGCTAGCTAACTCGATGTTCGTTAATGCTGCAAAATAAAATAAAAAAAATTATCAGATTCTAGAAAGTAGAAAACTAAAATTAAGATCCACTTTTATAGATGTTACAGCTGGCATACAACGCTGTACGAGAAACTGAGAAAGACAAGATTTATCCGAGCGTTCAAACCGCATAGGTTGAACCAGTTGAAGTAAAAACATTGGAGCTCTTCATCATCGGCTCTTTTGAGAACACGAACAGCATGAGCACGGACCTATTAACATTTAAACATAGGTCAAAAGTTCTTACTTATAATTTACAGACTCATATTAACATGTGTGTGTGTTCGAAACATACCTCTTCGCTCTCGAAAACGGGTGACAGAAGCTCTAATGCATCACATACGTCTATCATTTCCCAGCGACCCATCAGTTCAATCGCCTGTTTTGCTTCCTGAACGTCACTCCACTCAACACATCAAAGAAACTTTGTTAATGCTCGCTTCTCCGACATTAACGAGAAACGGAATTTCCATAGCAACTGTCTCTCGTCTCCACTCAAAGTTCGTGTTGGTGGGTACTTTAGTATTCTTTGAGTTGACCTAATAAGTAGCATACAAGGATAAATGGATAATAATATAAAATAAAAATAAAGAAATTAGAAATATAAATTATTAAATTTTGAATAAAACTTGCTTTCTTTCGGTAGAGCTGGGCTTAAGATCTCTATCGATGATACCACGATTCAAACTCCTTGCAAGCTTCAACTGCTTGTGCTCAGAAGGGTTGATTTTCCCCACTTCTGGGTAACTGTTTCTTCTCAACTGAGTTCCTAAAAATAAAAACAAACATCTTGATTCACAGTTAACAATGCATCATTTGATATGCCACCACATGCTTATGTTAGCAAAGTTTGTAAGGAAATCATTAGGCTTCCCATCTTCAAACAATAAGATACATTAAGGTAAAACTACTTTGTTTTTTTTATTTGGTCCATAGTAGCCAATATCCTGAGCTCACTTAAAGGTGTTACGTTAGGCAGCACAAAAAGATGAAGGAGAAAAATTAAAATCAGTCTGGTAAAGGAACAAAACTGACCTTAACCTCCGCCTACCTCGTAGTTGCTCGCTTCGAACAACTGTTTAATTTCTGAAAAACGCTGAGATCTAAATAAGATTTTAAGTTGTCATTTCTAACCCGTTTAACAAACAGGTCATGTTCGGGTCAGCCTATTTAGTTAAACCGTCAACCCGTTAAAAATTAGAATAATGAAACAAACTTGTGAGTCTCAAATACTTCATGTTGGAAGAGGAGGCCTCTCATTTTGGTCCTCAAAAATCCCGTTTGTAATATCAGTGCTATGCACATTATCTTTTTTCCCACGATCCAAAGACGTTGCTTCGTATAGTCCTACAAAATCAAAGTAAAAGCGGTTAAACAGTGACGAAAACAAATGTATATAATATGAAAATGCACCAAAACTTGCTACACCACAGAGGCAACTCGGACACGTTGACCAAAGTCAATATCAGGAACCATCTGCATACATGAACAAAAGATGGAGCCAAAGACATGCATCATGATTATATTTACAATGTCAAAATTTAAAACCTTGGAAATCTGATCCAAGTACTGATTTGCACCATGTATGAACTGTGTTCCACCTCCTGGAAATGTAAACTTGTCTTTGTTATGAGGTACATTATCATACCACACCTGTATCAACATTCAAAAAACTTATAACTAAACACACAGATATACATAATATGATCTAATTCAAGATGTTCAAAACCAAACATGATCTAAATCAAGAAGTTCAAATCCAAAAATCTAAATCAATTAATTTAATCTCGCTTCTTCTTTTCAATCAGAAAATGACTCATCTTACCCCATCGTCGTCTGATTCATTTCACAACCCACCATAGAAATCCCTAATCCAGTAATCTCCCTATCTTTATTATACAAGACTCAATAAAAAACAAACCTATACCTGATATGAAGTTCCCCAATGTCAGTCCCTCTCTATCGATTTGTCTCGTGTCTTTCTCTTTTGTATTCGTTTTCCTTAGGGTTCTCTCTTCTCAGCACCGGCGCGACGGGAGCCGTTGACGGCTTTCTCGTCCTTACGAGCGGCAGCGGTGGGGGCTGGCGTTCCGGATGACCACCGGTTCCTAATCCTATGCGATGTGGCCTGACATTTTATTAGTCTACGAAGAAGAAGATGGATGGATGAGTATATTGTGTTGCAGAGAGGCTATGTAGGGTTTGGTGGATTTTATGGGATTGGAGGGTTAGGGGGAAGATGAACTGAAGCGGGTGTCTTTAATCCCCTCAGGCTTCTTTTATTAGGGTTCTAAATGAAGATGGCAAAGTACCGATTATACCCTTTGGTGTCTTAAAAATTTGGGTTAAAATAGGTTATACATCCTTGTACATAATGCTTGATAACTTGTATGTATGGTAAAATTACCATCTTGTACGTCACTTCTCCTTTTTATAATAGTATAGATTGTTTTTAACTTATTATAATTTTCAATAAATATTGAAAATTTTCTTTGAGATTGAAATTGTTATTATTTTTTGGGCATTAACTTTTTTTTTTTGAATATGTGATAAAGTTATTTATTTTTGCATACATGTGACTTGTTTTGTTTTCATTAATTTCATAATTTTTATATGAATCTACTCTTGTGCATGCATAATATACTATATCTTGTTAATATACACATATGTAACCATTTCTGAATCTAATACACAAATGTATAAAACTTTGTACACATGTGTATAAACTAAAGTTGTGTATCTTGTATAAACTGATAGTCAGAGAGACTGTACACATGTGTATAAACTAACAGCTGTGTATCTCGTAACTGATAGTTTGCGAAACTGTACACATATGTATAAACTAACATCTGTGTATCTTGTATAAACTGATACTAGCTAGACTGTACACATATGTATACACTAACAGCTATGTATCTTGTATATATGGAAACCAACGAGATTTTACGGATTTTGATTATGTTACTTAATAAATGCAATTTACAAAAGAAGCAAATACCCTTATGTCATTTATTTTAAAAGGAAGTTACGACATTATAATTATAATCTTGTCATTGTTTAAAAATCTCTAGATGATGTAATCCAATGGCCTAGATTAGTTCACACAGTTCACTCTCAACCTAATGTTCACTCTAGAACCCTACCCTATATATATATATATATATATACTATATATAAAAGCATATAGGAAGGACTTCTTAATGTAATTTGCCATTCCCTTAAAACAACTTTAAAGCATAATGTACAAGTGTTTAAAGCACCAAAAATAAAAAAGGACATCTCTTTCCAATTATACCCTTCCTCTCAAAAAAGACACGGTCAGATTAAGGTTTCAACATTTCAAAACATTATCCCGCCGCTTCGCTACTTCTCTCTCTCTCTCTCTCTCTCTCTAGCGGTTCAGGAAGATCTAGGGTTTATGGCATCTTCAAGGTGAGTTATGCCATCACCAATCTCCAAAGAATAAAGCAAACCGACCTAGGGTTCCGACTTATAACGAATCCCCATATACCATTATCCCTCTTATTCTCTTCATTTGCAGAGGCCAGGAAGAACCAGAGAGAGAGAAGGGAAGGAGAATCTCTAGAGAAGGTAATTTATTCTATATTATATATCGATCCAAAACCTTCAGTCCCCCGTCATCATCAAGGTTAAACCCCAAACACCAAGAAGTCAAAACCCTAACAATGGCGAGTCGCACCTCTTTAGCACACTCCCCTCTTCCACCAACCAAACCCTAATTCACCATTCCTCTACAACCTCTTCTTACCTCCTACGATTCCGCCCTGTTGCCGCCATCGCCGCCGCTGATTTCCGTACGTTCTCATCTCGTCCGACCACATCTTCTCTAAACGTTTCGAGCCCTAACTGGTCCAATCGTCCACCAAAGGAGACGATTCTTCTTGACGGTTGTGATTTTGAGCACTGGCTTGTTTTTGTTGAGAAACCCAAAGGTGAGCCTACGCGAGATGAGATTATTGAATCGTATATTAATACTCTAGCGAAAGTTGTTGGCAGGTGAGCACCATTCTTAGGTTTTTGTTTCGTTTATATTATTTGTAACACCTCGGAAAAACCCATCCAATATAATAAAGACACGTGTCATGGACCTTGAACGTGTTATAAACCCGGATCCTGATAAAAGATAACCGGAGGAATTAAAAGTGTCAACATGTTAATTTATACCTCTGAGTGACCTTTTAACGTTTCCAATTCTTGATAAAACAATGTTATCCTTTCAAGAAATGTCTGTTAAAGAATTCCAAGGTATCTGAATTAAACCTTGTTAGAAATAATTCGATTGTCAAGTAAATAATCATGTGCCAATAACGACAATTCTACATTCATTATCCTTTCCAAAAGACTCCAAGGCAACACCATTGCATGGCGACATTTTCAAGATAGATCATACCTGAACAAGTGGACCCATTGTGTTGATAATGACTAAAGATGCGAGTTATAAAAGATTGCATGGTCTAATGTTAGAAGTTTACAAAATTTTGTCTTCTGACAAGGCTTACGGACCGCAAAGGGTATTCCTTACGGACCATAAGGCAGCATATCTGGGCGATACAAATTTAAATTACTGATACGGACCGCAAAGCCTTAGGCTTACGGTCTGTAAGACCTGTAACTGGGCAGAAACTTGGACAGCTGCCTATTCAGCCAGTTCCACCGCCATTGCATGGTGGTTTTCGGAATCAAGAGCTGCACCAGTGGTTTTTCATGCATAGGGGACACTTGGATTCATCAGGGATCAATAGTAGACTCATGTGGAATGATCTCATGCAATGTAAACCACTATATAAGGAAACCATGTTGCAACTCTTGATCTTGCTCATTTGAAATTATTTTAACTTATTCTCTGGAGCTCTCTGGACTTCAAGCAACCTTCCATCAGCTCCTATTTCGTGCTAAGGACCATTGTGAGTGTTGTTAACCTCCTTTGTTCATGTTTTATTAGCTTAATGACCAAAAGTCAAACTTATCATAATTAAGCTTTGACTTAGTGATTAATCACTAATGGTCCAGTCCTTAGTCGAATTAAAACTGGCTATGAGTTGGTAATTATGTGGGTAACAAACCCTCAAAAGGGCACCCTTTGATTTCCACTCTAACAAGGTCAATTGTCGGTTCAAACTAAATTATAAAAAGTCAACAGAAAGTTATTTTGCAAATAATTCATAATTAGCAATGTAGAAGCTATGAAACCTGTTTTAACACTTATATAACTTGGTAATTAATGTAAGAACATGTCTAAGCATGTTCAACCCGATAATTTTGAGTTTAGGCTCGGTTCGGAACCGAAAGGTACAAATATGCTTCTGCACACGGGGTCGTGCCCAGCGGACACGGGGCCGTGGTCAACTAATGCAGACAAAAGCAATTAATGAAGACAGAGAAGAGGATGGACACGGGGCCGTGCCCGAGCTTCTGTTCAGCCTATAAATAGGAGTGCTTGGCTCAAGCTCAAACCATCCCTTGGCACACCACCTCTCTCACACTTTGCCCACCAACCACCACCATCACAACACCATCATCCACCACCATCATCCATTGTCCATCATAGAGTGTGTGAGTCGTCTCGGGATCCAAGATTGATCGTAAGAGTTCTTGACAATCAAGGCCATGTTTGCCTAAGTCTCTTACATCACTTGGTGAAGACAAAGTGTCTAGTGTAATACTTTTTATTTTTAATCTTTTCGCACTTTTTAATTGGTTATGTATTAATGACTTTAATAACTAGTTTCTTATGTTGAAGGTGATTCTTCCTTATCGTTTGTCCGTGGTGTCTTGGCATTATTTTACTGTCTATATAAAATAAAAGATTTTCACCATTCATATCTCCACGGTCTATATGGAGGTATGTTGGCTACCTGGTCGGGGGTTAAGGGAACGGTTTGGTAAGCGTCTTGCCATTGTTCAGTGTATAGATCCTGCAAAGGACCTGGGTCAAATTTAGTAGGGCCTCCTTCAATACCTACCGGTATTGGATGGCGGGGGTCCAAACTCTTTGACCTCCTCATAAGTTAAGCTACTATTAAAACTTTAACCCGGCTACTTAGGACTGTATCCCTGCTGACTCAGACTACTTAGCCGAGGGTAACGTCGCCTTCAAAAGAGGGGCCTACCACATTATGCATTAATAACTTAATTAATTATCTTTCAATAATCCGACCCTTTAGGATTGTATCCTTGCTGACTCAAACTACTGGGTTGAGGGTAACCTCACCTCCAAAAGAGGGGCCTACTACAATAACTAAGATAATCTCTTAAATAGTGCAAAAGTGCGGAAATAATCAAAGGTTACACTAAACACGAGTCGGAGCCAAGTGATTCATCTTGTCTATCTGTTTTTACTTTATTTTTATTTTTCAGCATTTTAGTTAGTTTTTATTTTCTTAGTTTAAAACCTTTTTCTAAACTTTTGATTTGATTAGACGTTGAGGATAAACCGGTACTAAAAGCTCTTATGTCCTTGGACGACCTCGGTATCTTGCCAACACTATACTACGCTCACGATGGGTGCACTTGCCCATATGTGTGTTTAGTGTTAGTAAATATCGTGTTTTATAAATTTAAAACTTGTCTAAAAAGTGTAAAAGGGCTTAAAATATACTTAAACTTATATACACACTTTACACGCATCAGAGCTCGTGAAGCACGCCAGGACTCAGATGCGGTTACGGGTACGTTCCCTATTAACCAACCTTATGCATCCATTTCTGATTAATACTGGCATCAACTTTAATCTCGTATCCTTAGAACTTAAGAACTACTTGGCCTAGTTTCAAGTAGAATAGATGTCCCCTATTCTTTAGAATTGGCGAATGGAAGGTTAGTTAAGCGAAAGATTAAGTACTATATTTTGGAAACTTAAGAAACCAAGAAGCCTTTCCTGAAGATTTTCCAGGAGTACCCCCCCCCCCCATAACGACACGAGAAGTTTAGGATGAACCTTGTGCCAGGAGCGGCACCAGTGACAAGATGTCGCCTTACCAACGAGTTTCGTCCGAGATACAAGAGCCTCTGATGCAGCTGTGAGAGCTGAGGAAATCTACCAGGCCGCGTTCCTCACCTTGGGAAGGCCCAGTGTTATTCGTCAGGAAACAGGACAACAGTTTTTACACGCATATATAGCCCAATCTGAGAGGAACTCAGAGGGAATAATGAGGGAGAAAAGTATTACGCATGGGTTACAGAGAGAGAGATAACTAACCAACAAGAATCGGTACCCCTTACCAAGAACCGATGACTTGTCAACCAACTACAAAATCCCAGCTACTACTCCAAGATGGAATTAAGGACACAAGAAGGAAGTTGACAGTTTCCACTTTGCATCAATTCCAGAGAATTGGATATCAAGGATCGGTATCCTTTGCCAAGGATTGATAACATGAACAGACCAATCGTCAAGTTCTAGTTACCACTCAAAGATCGACTTGAGGACAGGGTGTCCTCAACTGTGAATACAAGAAGGAAATATCCCTAAAACGACCTTTAGGACTCGCTTCGAGCATTACGAGTTCCTTGTCGTACCATTTGGCTTAACACCTGCATCGACAGTATTCATGGACCTCATGAATCGAATGTGTAAGCCATACCGGGATAGATCACGATTATATTTATTGACTACATTCTTATATGCCCAACGACCAAGGAAGGTCATGAGCAACATCTGTAATTTATCTTGCGACTCTTAGAGAAAGAACAGTTATGTGCTAAGATGTCGAAAAACGGATTTCGAATTCGTGAGGTAAGAACTTTAGGATACATGGTGGAAAAGAACGAGATTCATGCCAACCCTGCAATCAAGAGCTAAGGAGTTAGAGTTGCAATTATCTGACGCTTCTCGACAAAGTCTCGATTACGCGTCGATGCAACGAGACCACGGCATTGCATATGCGTCACGTTGATTAAGGGATCATGAGAAGAAACCTTGATCTAGATACAGTAATTGCGCGCCGCAAATTTGACGTCATTACCTGTAAGAAAACGCTGCACGACCTTTACTGATCACAAGGGTTGCAGCACACCATTAATCGTAAGAACTTAAATATTAACAAAGATGGACTGAGCTACTGAACGATTCAGAATGTATGGACATGTTACGTGCTTGGGTGATAAACTTTGATGGAAAGTGGGAACACTCACTTGCCCTTAGTGGAGTTTTCCTACAACAATATTTATCACACCGCTGTTTAAACCGCTTCGTGTGAAGCTTTAGATGGAACATAATAAGTCAATCCCCATTGTGTTAAACGGAGACCGGAGATAAACAATCTACTGGCCCGAGTTGGTTCAGGAAAAATTAGAGGCAAGATCGTTCAGATATGTGATCATATCAAGACAGCTCGCGGAATACAGAAAGATTGCGCCGATGAGCGGCATAAATCGTAGGAATTTGAGATACGAAGTATGGCTTCAATGGGAGCCTCGCCTTGAGAAGGCGTGGTGCGATTTGGAAAACATGAAAGGTTGGACCCTGGTATATTAGACCTTTCGAGATCCTGGTAGGGATCGGGACCATTGCTCACAAACTGAAACTTCCAGAAAAGATCAGTAGTGATCGTGACACATTCTGTCTAGTCTTTAGAGGAGTCTGACTCAAGGAACAGTCGTTGTTCCCACAAACAAGATTCACGTCAATGACAAACTCCAATTTACTATAGAACCTGTTAAGGATGCGGACTAAGAGTCCACAAAACACAGAGAAGACATAGTTGATTTACTTGAGTACGTTAGAATTCATATCATGACCTAGAGTTACATGGGAACATGAAGACAAATTTTAAACCTAAGTGAGCACATTTGATTCACAACTCCCCTGCGACCGATGGCATCGCATGAATTTTTGGATGAAATTCTTTTAACGGGGGGAGTCTGTGACAACAGTCACTTTTTCGTACATTCCATACACTAATTGAACAGTAATTTGTGCTTTAATAACTGTGCATGATCTAGTTTACGAGATAAATGAACTTCTGATTACTGTTATATACATACAATGGCATTTCATGTTGCAAGACTTTTATCATTACTACATGCAACACGATATAGTTCTAATAATGTACAAAACAGAATTGGCACCATTATCAGACAAACTAAAAGCACTGACGGGAGTTTAGTACGGAGACATGAAATGTTTTGAGAACCAGTGTGAGCCAGAAACCAAGTTCTACACTAGTATAGTGTGTAGGGAAGTAAGGACCACAAAACTGCATTCCTAAGTGATAGTTTAAGTGCCGGGAAGTGCCTTAAACTCACCCAAAGTGCAGAATTCTGCATAATTCAGCAAAAATCAGCTTTTTAACAAGCTAGTTTCATGTAAGAATATATGACTAAATGGTCCTGAATGCTTTCCTAAGTGTCGGGAATTAAAAGTGTCACAAAAGGGTACATAAAGAACACTAAACGGTATAGTTTGAGACTTTAACGAACCGGTATCTAACCGAACAACCGGAAACTACCCGAAACACCAAAATTATACTAGAAGCATTGTTTTAATGTTTCTGAGCTAGTTATGATCCCCGAACACCCTAACACACTATATAACACACATTATGCATAACACCTAACTAATACACTTAAATCCTAACTATAAGATAACTAATTGGTTGAAACTTACACTTAGACCGCCCCCCCATATATGTGGATGGTCACAAAGTGTGGCCCCACCCCAATATTTCCCATAATCTTCTCTTGATCTTGCAAATCCTTCTTGATCTCCCTTAGATTACTTAGAGATTATGTTATGTACTTGAGGGACATTTTAACCAATGGACAAAGCTACAAGATGGTTATAGGTGGAACAAGAATTCATCATCTCACACACCATCCACCTTTCTCCTCTCCCCCTTGCCATTCTCGGCCGCAAACAAGCACACCACCACCACCACTTTCATTCAATCTTCCATCCATTCCATATACTCATAAAGGTGTAAGATGGTGTCTTATGAAGCTTGGTGGTCTTGGATCTTGAAGTACCTTCATCATTTGCTATTATCCTCCACATTTGTCATCTTCAATCTCTTGTGTTCTTCCGTAGCCTTGTGCTAGTAGTAAGGCCATCATAACCCTTTGTTGCTTCATATGTTGATGGTTAAAAGATGATGAACATTGTTAAACATAAAGAACACTAAAGAACATATTCATGAAACTCTAACATAAGCTTATAAACATATGAATACTTGTTGTTTAGTGATGATTTGCTTCTTGATGATTGATGATTTATGTTAGTGATGTTAGACACCATAAGAAACCTACTAGATTGTGATTAAACACATGATCTAGTAAGTTAAGGTGATGATCTTGTGAAAGACCAAGATCATCATGCCCTATGTTTACATGAACTCGAATAATAAAAGATGTTTTCATGTGATGATGATTTAAACAAAATACAAGTCTTGTGATTGGATGATTTCTAAAATAGTTTTCCAAAGAAACCAAATTAAATAACAAGATTTACATAAATATTGTTTTTAAAGAAACTAATCATGTTTCTAGTGTTGAAACAAGTATAAGAATACATTGTTTGCAAGAAAAATACAAAAGAATGATTTTTGGAAAAATCATCTAGTAAGTTGTAAACACCTAAATCTTTCAAGAATGAGATTTTTAAAGAAATAAACACACTTTAAACGGTAACTAAACCCACTAAATACACTACCAAGTTACTACAAGTTTTTATGAAAACTCAAGTTCATGATCATTATGTAGATAGCTTTGTTTTAGCACTTGGTGAGTGTAGATTAATTGTTGATTGTTTGTGATGATTTTGAAAAGAAAATGATATGCTTTGATAGCATGGACACCTCCATTTTTAGGGGAAACTATGGCAAAATTTTCTAAAAATATAAACACTTAGAAAAATACTTTCTAAACAAATACTCACAAGAGTGTTTTAACTATGGTTTTCAATATAAACTTTGCCATAGATTTGGTAACAAAAATACAAATATTGGCGGTTGGTTTTTATAAATAAAAATGGGTAAATATATATTTAGAATATATATATACATATATATACATATATATATACATATGAAAGACACTTGTGTGAATAATTGTATACTTTGTGCATTAGTTATATTATTTTAGGATTTAAAGTAATATAACTTAACAAAATACCAAGAATTTACAATCTAAAATAATACCAAAAATCACAAGGAATAAATGTATAAGCTACACACATAATATTGTGAAATCGAACGCAAGAACGTAACTTACAAAATATTCCGGAAAATACCGTTATAAGTATATTTTCGGTAAATATTATTGTGGATACAAGAAATGAAAATATGATTTTCATTATTATTACAAAGTATATCATATCTTCGACAAGGAGAAAATATATTATTTTTGGAAGTAAAAATATATTTTCGTGGAATATTTAGAAGATATATGATTTTTGGGAAAATATATTATTTTGGAAACTACAAATACGAGAATACAAATACACATGTATGAGATACCCCCATCCTTGGGAAGGAAATACGAAAATAAATACTTGAGAAGTATTGTCACGAAAATATTGTTTAACTATTATTCCAAAATTAAATATAATTTAAGGTTAATATAATTATTATTTTAACAAGGAAATATTGGAGACATAAAAGAAACGTAACTCAAAAATGTAAATACTGAGGCAAGGCACGGCCCGTTCGTCTAATAGACCCTAGTACATTATAGGGAGTCGTGTTTGCTGAGGAGATTTGAGTTACGAGTATCGAAGACGCAAAACAGTGAGTTCATGCTCCCCCTTTTCTTTAACTGTTTTCAGTTTTATAACTCTCGAGGGTGGAATACATGTTACGAATACATAAACGGTATGAATTGCCTATGAAATGAACTACTAGATCATGTGAGCATAGACTAAATATTGAAATGCCATTAATACTTAATTAGGGACGAAGGTTAGATCTAACGGGTACGGCCGAGCCCCACTCATGGTCCTCATGTGATCACTTGAGTGCTTCGGTGTCCCAGTCGAGGGAAATCGACATAGTCGAGGGAAATCGACATAGTCAAGGGAAATCGACATAGTCAAGGTAAATTGACATAGTCGAAGGGAAATTCGACATAGTCGAGGGAAATCGACATAGTCGAGGGAAAATCGACAAGGGTATAAGCCTACTCATTTCGAGTGCTCCCTATGTCCTCACATGCCTTAATGTCCTTGTAAACGTTTACTTGGTATGTTCATACACGCTTTTCATACCTGTTTTCAAAGGAGTCTCTCAAAGGTTTACAAGTTTACCAGTACTCACGCAAAACGCATGAACTCACTCAACTTTTGTTGATATTTTCCAAAATTACATGTATTTC
Source organism: Helianthus tuberosus (assembly GCA_030545235.1). Lineage (NCBI taxonomy): Eukaryota > Viridiplantae > Streptophyta > Magnoliopsida > Asterales > Asteraceae > Helianthus > Helianthus tuberosus. The sequence continues at coordinate 146,927,412 of CM060406.1, forward strand.
AGGTGACAGGTTGGATCTTGGGTGCGGGTGTTGTTTCTAGAAGTAGACTTCAAGTTTAGATGTCATCCACTTTTGTTGGTTTGTAACCTTGTCGAAGGTTGTGTTTTAAAACTAAATAACCGGTGTTTGTAATACTCAAATTTTATGAATGGGTGAACATCGTTTTGATCATGTAGTTGTTTATTATGATTGAATGCAATGATAATAAACCAGTCACACATCATACACTTCCGCAAAAGTCAGGGTGTGACACTGAAATTTGAATAATCATCATAATCGCAAATTATGAATGAATTATTGAAGCTATGATTGAATTAGTGATGTATACTTGCTTAGGAACAAAACCCTAAATGCAAATTATCCATATGATGCTATGAATTGAATGATTTGATGAATTACCACACTAGGATAAGTGGGTATTAATCATATGATGAATTTGATGATATAATTATGATTAGAATCATCATATCGGATAGTAATCAGGAAATACTTGAACAAATTATGTGTTTGAGTATATGATCATACTTGCTAGGAAATGGATTAGTATGATGAAATGAAAATGAAAATGATGATATATTATGATCAAAATGATGTTTGATATCATCATGTGCTAATTGAATGAAATTCAATTATAATAACATGATTTCATAAGTAGTTAATATGGTAGCATAATAAGGACGCTTACCGTATAGTGGCAAAGTAACAAAACGAGTAGTTAAGCTACATCGTGTAATTACTTTTGTCAATAGGCAGTTTGACTTTTTAAAGTCAAAATGACCTTTTATATGATCGAATGATAACTTTGACATAAAGATTGTAGGATGGAATAGTCGTGAATGATTATGACTAGTCTAACAATCTTACAAACTACAATGATAGTTTGACGCTTGACAAGCTAGATGAAAGCTTGGGAAGGAAGCGGGTCAGACGAATCAGGAAGAAAAAAAAAGTATAATATGGATGCTACGTAAGTAAAGCTTAAACCTTTTATTTAATACCTATTGGTTTTATAGGTTATGAATAATATAACGTCTTGTTGAATTATGATGTTCCGACACGACACGACATGTGCGGTTCGGAACAAAAGACAATAATGATAAACCATGTTGAATGGTTAAAAAGAGCTAATATGATTATTTAGTCATGCAATGACTAATAAATAATGAGTTTCGAGTGGTTACCTTATAGGGTAAACCAACATAAATAATAAGGGTAAAACGGTAATTCGATCACACGTTGACGATAACCGTTAGTTTTTTAAAGACACTTTATGGCGTAAGCCATAATAGGTTAAAAGAGTTAAGAAATTGGTTTATAAGTGAAATGACCGTACGGTGTAAACCGGTGCGAGTCATGAAGACGGGATGATAATAAATCCATCTCGCAAAGATCCACGGTCATTTAGACCAAACGGGTCAAAAGGTGAAAAAATCACCCTTTGACAATATCGAATAATGGTTTATCGAGTGGTATGATTTTAAGAATAAATTTTGAATGGATATTTGCATCGCTATTACTTAGAGACTATTAAAGCAAGGTATTGAAATGGGTCAATGTAATGATCCGAGCCAGGTATGTGTAATAGGTTAACTACTCATTTAGAATGAAAGGTTCATTGTGAGTTAAAAAAGTCAAAATAGACATTTTGGTTACTTTAATGAGTAAACCGAATGATTCAAATGATGGTCATTGTGATTTGAAAACATAATGACTTTTCAAACCAAATCATAGCTAAAAGGAGGGATTTTGGGTAAACATGCTTTCAAAAGTCCTTCGTCATAAATGAAAGGCTAAAATAGACCAAAACGCCCTTGTAATGCTAAATTGTGCAAACGACCTTTAACGGTTGTTTGTAAACGAGTTTTATGATTAAATAAATATTTAGAACAAGTATGAAAAGTGAAACATATAAATCTTTGGTCAAATGACTCTATAGGAGTCTTTTCCGTAAAATAATGATCCAAGGGGTAAAACTCGGATTATATAAATCCCAACATTAAATCCGCCACAATTATAGTGGTGGTGGAAGATCGATTGATAAGTAATGTGGAAATAAGATGCTAGGAAGTAATGGAGCACGAATTATGCGGAAAAATGCTTAAACACCCTTAACGAGTCAAAATAGGCATTTTGTTTAAAACGGGTTTAAGAATGTATATAAACCCAGGATTTGAACCTAATATGATAGACAATATTGAAAATATAAAGTTCATGAGAAATTGGGATCAAACAACATGTTTGTTTGATTAATACATAAACGGGTCAAAAGTTAGTATCTGCATTTTAAGCCGAAGGCTTAAAAGTCTAAAATTTTGTTAATCCGGATGTAGGATGTTAACTGCATATGATGGAGAATTAAATTATGATCACGTAGGAAGACACGTGAGTCTAATCGGATAAAAAATGAGCAAGTTATGCTCGTTTTCATAAAAATGGGTTTGGCTGGAAAGTGCAGCATCTGGCTGCAATCTTTCTGTCGAAACAAAGGCCTCGCGGCACGCGACGGCCACAAACTTTGTGGTTGCGGCATGCTCAAATTTATATTGCATGCTAAATTTCTTTATTCAGAAAGCTGCATCATTTTTAAAGCTCATGGTTTTATAATCGTATTTACTTGGTGTTGATGTGCGCAAAATGCAACATATAAATTACATCAAATGTGGCATAAAACTAACCCTTTTTTAGTACTAATGTTGGAAAAGTGTGTTTTTGTCTTCCTTTTGTATTTTTAGGATTAAAAGAACTTAAATGAACAAAAGAAGCAAAATTGCAGCTAAATCTAACAATAATACAAAAAAAAAGGGAAGAAACGTGGCATGCCCGACCCCTCGACATCATCTCCCAAAACAAAAAACAAGAAGAAAGCTGAGCATGGGGCTGTGCCCAGCTCAACACGGGGCGTGCCCAGCGGACACGGGGGCGTGTTCAGGTGTCTGCAGAAAAGACAAAGTTGTAGAAGCTTCTATTCCTAACATGGGGTCGTGCCCAGCTCAACACGGGGCCGTGGTCAACGCTAAGATTCGCAGAATCCCAGCAAATCTTGATAGTATAGATACGATTCTGCACACGGGGTCGTGCCCAGCGGACACTGGGGCGTAGTCAACTTATGCAGAAAAACTATAATAAATGAAGAAAGAGAAGAAGGGTGGACACAGGGTCGTGTCCAGGCTTCTGTGCAGGCTATAAATAGGGGTGCTTGGTTCACTTCAAAGGCATCCCTTGGCACACCACCTCTCTCACACTTCACCCACCACCATCACAACACCATCATCCACCACCTTCATCCATCAACCATCATAGAGTGTGTGAGTCGTCTCAGGGTCCAAGATTGATCGTAAGAGAACTTGACAATCAAAGGCCATGTTTGCCTAAGTCTCTTACATCACTTGGTGAAGACAAGTGTCTAGTGTAATACTTTTTATTTTTAATCTTTTCGCACTTTTTATTTGGTTATGTATTAATGATTTTAATAACCAGTTTCTTATGTTAAAGGTGATTCTTACTTATCGTTTGTCCGTGGTGCCTTGGTATTATTTTACTGTCTATATAAAATAAAAGATTTTCACCATTCATATCTCCACGGTCTATGTGGAGATATGTTGGGTACCTGGTCGGGGGTTAAGGGAACGGTTTGGTAAGAGTCTTGCCTTGTTCAGTGTATAGATCCTGCAAGGACCTGGGTCAAATTTAGTAGGACCTCCTTCAATACCCACCAGTATTGGATGGCGGGGGTCCAAACTCTTTGATCCCCTCATATGTAAGCTACTATTAAAAGTTTAACCCGGCTACTTAGGACTGTATCCCTGCTGACTCAGACTACTTAGCCGAGGGTAACGTCACCTTCAAAAGAGGGGCCTACCACATTATGCATTAATAACTTAATTAATTATCTTTCAATAATCCGACCCTTTAGGATTGTATCCTTGCTGACTCAAACTAGTGGGTTGAGGGTAACGTCACCTTCAAAAGAGGGGCCTACTACAATAACTAAGATAATCTCTTAAAAAGTGCAAAAGTGCGGAAATAATCAAAGGCACTAAACACGAGTCGGATTCAAGTTATTCATCTTGTCTATCTGTTTTTACTTTTATTTTATTTTTCAGCATTTTAGATAGTTTTTATTTTCTAGTTTAAAACATTTTTCTAAACTTTTGATTTGATTAGATGTTGAGGATAAACCGGTATTAAAAGCTCTGGTGTCCTTGGACGACCTCGATATCTAACTAACACTATACTACGCTCACGATGGGTGCACTTACCCATATGTGTGTTTGGTGTTAGTATAATATCGTGTTTTATAAATTTAAAACATGACTAACGTATAAAAAGGGCTTAAAATATACACTAAAATATATACACACCACACGCGCATCAAGTTTTTGGTGCCGTTGCCGGGGACATAAAGATTTTAAGAAAGCTTAAAATGGACGGCCTAATCAGTTTTTCAAAACCTTTTTAAAAAACGCGCACATTTTTTTACATTTTAGTTAGATTTGCATTTACAATAACCTGAACATGGGGCCGTGCTCACTGAACACGCCCCGTGCTCAACGAAATCAGTAACTTTAATTAAAACACCCAGATACAGATACAGATCCTGAACACGGGGCCGTGTCCACTGAACACGGGGCCGTGTCCAGCCTCTGTTTCCGTTTTTATTTTTGTTTTCTGGTCTCGAGACTTTGTTGTGGTCTGCTGAGTGATTCTTATGGATCGATACTCATGAGGTTACAACTACACCTATGAGGAGGATGATTATAGGGAAAATTATTGCACTAATTGTGGAAACCCGCACTCGGTACAATATTGTGACTTATTTCAACCATCCACTTCATACACCTACTATGAGGAGACCAGGTACGAGCCATCAACTTAATACACATCATATGAAGACCAAAGGTATGAACCTTCTCCCGCATACTCATATTTTGATGAACCAAGGTATGAGCCTTCATACTCATACTTTGAGGAACCAAGATATGAGCCACCACCTTCGTATACTTATTATGAGGAACCATGGCGGGAACAACCCACCTCATATGAGTATTATGAAGAACAAAATTACGACCCTTATCCATCATATACTTACAATGAAGAACAATGGTGTGAACCATCTACTTCCTATGAGTATTATGAGGAACAAAGGATCGAACATCCGGATTCAAGCTTTGAGGATCCCGATCCTTACTCTATCGCCGAAGTAAACGAAATGATATTAGAACACCTTAAAACTATTGAGCATTACTGTTGGTGCATGCGTCTGTCGACTTCGTCTTGTATCGAGTCTTGTATTAAGAATGTTAGATCAGGGCACGAAAATCAAGAAAGTGTGTTTATGGGTAATTCCGTTTGAAATGACACATGTCATTTCAAACGAAATCAAACATGTTAATTCCGTTTGAAGTGTATCATGCGGAATCTGATTTCGTTTGAAGCACTCTCAAACGGAATTAGCTCTCCTATAAATACCTCCTCAAGCGAAATTAGTTGTAATTTTTTCCGGTTGAAGCCACGAAGTGCTGCCGAAGTGTCGTCTCGCTGTAAATTGTCATCAAATCAATAATATCGACAGTTAATTAGTATATCTTGCTGAATTGAACTCAATACGTCTGTTTTCGCTTTTCGTATTGAGAAAAACTCTTCTGATCGACTCGTTCGGGTCTGAAAACGATCCTACAAGTGGTTTTAGAGCACAGGAGGAAGAGTTCTTACCAATTCAGCTGCAATTTCTGATTTCTACACCTTCTTTTTCAAAATTTACAACTTTTCACGGTTAAAATCGGCTAATTTTCACACATTATGTGCGCATCAGTGTTTTAACAAAGCTTTGAAAATTTCAGACTTAAATTCGATCTAAAACTGATAAAATTGGTAATTCCGTTTCTAAATCAGCTCGAGATGATGATGTCAGCAGCACTTCATACGGAATTAGTCTGTTAATTCCGCTTGAAACTGGTATTTCATTTGAAAAGTTGGTTGATTCTGTTTGAAACAGATAATTCCGTTTGAGTGATCCCGTTTGAAATCACTATTCTGCTCCAAACTGTTATTCCGTTTGAGAATTTCAAACGAGATTAGGTATTCCGTTTGAAAGGGAGTTAGTTCAAACGAAATTAGGTATTCCGTTTGAAAAGGAATTTCGTTTGAAAGTGTTGATTTCGTTTAAAAGGGATCTCGTTTGAAAGATAATTCCGTTTGAAACTGACTGATTGTGAATTTCTTGAAAACCGAAACATGGAAGAGGAATTTTATAACGCTTTTGCTACCCCGATTACTATTACTCAACAGACAATGTTGGAAAATGAAACGGGAACTATGCAAAAACCGCCTAAGCTCATGAACATTGAGGAGTATAAAGGTTGGGAAGGACGTTTTGAAAACTGGGTTCAAGCAAATTATTTGGATGCTTGGGAATGTGTTGAGACAAAATATGTTAGACCAACGAATGATGATGAAGAGGAGGTTGTAATTAAAGATATGAGTGCTGATGATAAAAGGAAATACAAAAATGAAAAAATGATGTTAAGTCTTTTACAACAAGCTGTGAAAGAAGATATTTTGGTTTTATTGCAACATAATGGAAGTGCTTATTCAATCTGGAAAGCTTTAAGATCGAAGTTTGTTGGAAGCCAAGAGATGGTCAAGAACAAAAAATCACTTTTGAAAAAAGAATTCGACTTATTTCGTGGTTTAAAGAATGAAAACACAAAGCAGATCATAGAAAGATATTGCAATCTATTAGCAAACATGAAGAGATTGAGCATCAATAAAGATAATGAGGAATTGATTGAAAAACTAGCTGATGCATTACCACACGAGACTTGGGGCACATATCTCATGATGCTAAGGAACAAGAAAGGGTTTAGCAGTCTAACACTGAGCAAGTTCATTGAAAAAAATGAGGCTTAGGAGATGGAACAGAGAAAGATTTCAAGAATGAAAGACTTTGGTGGTGAACAAGACATTGGGCTTTATTACAAAGCAGGGTTGAATGACAAAACTACCAACATGTCCCCAAAGGTTGAGACTGCATTCAATGCAAAGAGTTCATCAGGAAGTTCATCCAAAGGATCAAACAGCAACACAAGTTTTTCATCATATCCATCTTTTGATCCGAACATGTCAGCAACCAAGAATGGCAAGAAGCTACAATGCAATATTGTATTGAATCTTGAAAATGATCAGAATTATTCTGAAGAAGTTGCGAAAAGTCACATGTCTTTGTTGGGAACTGTTTTGGAGTCCTATGGAAGTTTAGTAGCAGGAAGGATCGGGAATCCAATGTTGACCAAAGAGGATTACGATCAGATTGATGCTGAAGAGATGGAATTGATGGATATAAAATGGTGTTTGGCTAGTGTATTGAGACGAGCTGAGAAATTCAAACAGATCACAGGAAGAGATGACTTCCGTGATGCATGTGTTTCTAATTTAGGTTTTGATAAATCTAAAGTTACTTGTTTTCGTTGCAGGGAAAAAGGACACTTCAAGAGGGAGTGCACTAATCGCGAAGCAAGTGGAGCTCAAAATCCGTTCAACAACAATGATTACTATCGGAAATCGATTTATCATCAAGTTGCTCAACAGCCACATCAACAACAGATGCAAACTGCTCATGGCAGGAAGGAGATTGAAGAATCATCTAAGAGAGCATGTTTGGTGAATCAAGAAAATTTCAGCTGGGACAAATATATTTCAGCTGACAGTAAAGCATGTCTGATAAATCAAGATGATGAGAAGTTACCAGAAGGTTTTAGCTGGGCAAATTTCAAGTGGGATGATTATGATCCAAATAAAACTTCAAATCACAAAGCGTTTGTTGCTCGAGTCAAAGAAGATAGTGATGATAATAATGATTATTATGCAAGAAGAATGGCAGCTCATTTGAAAATGATGGCAGAAAGTGATAGTGAAGATGAAAAAGCTAAAAAGAAAAAGAAAAAGGTCAAAACACCAGTCAGCAGTGATGATGAAGAAGCTCTAGTGATCAAAAGGAAAGTAAAAGAAATTGCAATTTTCAAAGTTGATGCAGAAGCTGAAGCTAAAAATGTTCCGGTGATTTGTGAAAATTGTGAGATTATAAAGAAGAAAAACAGTGAATTGATTAACAACATGAACAGGCTGAAAGAATCATATGATGTTCTGAACAAAGCATTGAATCAATACCATCAATCCTGTGAAGAACAAGCAACAGCAATGAAAACACTTCAAGGAGCTTTCATGACGAAGCAGAAAGTTGTTAACAATTACATCGAGAAGTGTGCTGTGCTGGAACAGAAACTGGAAACACAAAGAATTGAAACTGAAAGAGTTAATCATTTGTTGAAAAGTTACTCATGTACTTCTTATGTCATTGACAGGATCTATCCTACTGTGGAAGGCATGAAGGTTTTTGAAGATGACGAAGTAACTGAAGAACAGAAGGTATCTGAAGAAAAGACTTCTAAAAAGAAGAAAGAAAAGAAGAAGGATACTGAAGTAAAAACATCTGGTAAGAAACAAGGTGTCAGTTACAACAAGTGTCCACCCCCTCTTGAAAATGGATATTCTTCGAGAAATCCAAACTCAGAAAGAGTCGAAAAGGCAACAAATTTATAGTGGGAGTCGGAGTTTTTAGTTAACCTGCCAGAAAATATTGATGTTACGTTTACATCGTCTGACACAGATCAACAATCTCAATTGATGAAGAAAGTCATGGATCATGTGTTAGATAACGATGAAACTGAGGAATCAAAGTTGGAGTCTATGTCAGAGTCAAAGTCTGAGTCCAGCACTCCGAGTCAAACCGTCAAACAGGGCAAAAGAGTTTACAATAAAGAATTCCTGTTATCAAAATCTAATTTGAATGATGAGACATTTATAGTGGCTTATACTTTGAATGATTCTAACAAATTATATTCTGATGAGGAATTTCCAATAAGAGGTGTTAAAACGGAAATGATTAAAAAGGTTTTCAAACTAACAGAAATTAATATTTCTGAAATAAAATATATAAATCTTTCTGAAAAACCAAGACCTTACACCTCAAGAGTTCAACAACGTTTAAACAAGAAAAAGGGTTATAGTTCTGGTTATGTTTTTCAAAAGAAACCAAATCATAACGGTAATTACAAAAAGAAAGGATTAGGTTTTATTCCAACAGAAAATCATAAAAATGAAAAATATGTTCGAGATTTTAAATCAAAAATGATATTTGTTTCAGGTACATCTTCTGAAGAAGAAAAAGAAAAATTATTCAGAAAACAGTCGAACAGAGATTTCCTTGTGAAGAAGCAAGAAGAGATGCAGACTGTTGATCAGAAGAAGGAAACTAGAACCTGTTTCAAATGTGGAAAAAGTGGTCATATTGCCATGAAATGTTCATAGGCAAATCAAACTAAACAAGGAGTTTCTAAACTGAAAGATAAAGAGGTTGTGTTTGAACCACCAATTGAGAGAACTAAACTTTTCAAAAATTCAAAATTTGAAATTGGTGAATGTTCGAACAGGTTTTACAAGAGAAGGGAAAATCTTGACAACCAAAAATTGGTTGTTAAGAAATCTGATGATAGTTCTAGCAATGATTCTGATTCGTCAAAATTAGAGGAGCTATTGTCTGGCAATGAATCTGATTCCACAAAGTCAGATGAGCCACAAATTGGGGTTAAAAATGAGAATTCAGTTCCTCCAATGGATGATGTCAATTTTCCACCATTGAAGGCTAAAAACTTTAAACAAAAAGTCGGTAAGGTTGAGATTTCAAATCAATTCTATTCTGAAAAGAAAGAATTTGATGTTGAAAAGGTGTTTAATACCAAAGTGAAACATATTTTTGGAAAAATGGTTGACAGGAAGGTCAAAGGAGTTAAAGAATTTTATGAAAAGAAAATGAAGAAACCAGGTAAGGGTGTTTCATCTCAGGTTTGTGACTGGGATGGAACTTATTATGATCAGTAAAAATCTGGACTTGCCGGAGCTCCCAGGTTGGTAAGAGTGGAGCAGGAATCGACATATTTCTTGAGAAATTCACGAAAGTGATTTCGACTTACAAGTGGTAAATCAGGGACATTAAATTGTACTTGATTTTCTACAAGTGATATTTGTTGATAAAATCTAAAATTGTTAAAATTTTCAAGTGGTATTTTGAAAAAACAATGTGATGAAAACCCAACTTTACAAGTAGTAAAATCAACAAAACTTATTTTTCTGGAAAAACCATTTGATTAAAACAAACTTATGTGTTTTGAAATCACAATGGGAAAATAGTTTGTTGTAAGGGGAGTTCTGATTGTTTATGCCAAGTGGATGGCGATTTGAAGCGATTCGATATCTGTTGTCACCTTATTTGTATAGTTTGTTTTTAAATTTCCTTTAAATGTGTTTGAATTTTAGGGGGAGTAAGAATTTTCAGAAAATCCAAAAACATTAGAAAATTTGAAAAATAAAAAAATATGATAAAATCAAAAATGAGGTTTGTTGTGAAAAAGAGGAAATGATAGTACATCAGTAGACAGTTACAGTATGCTAAAGAAATGTAATGTTTAAATAGCGTTAAACGGTCTCACTGATGATATGCCAATAGGTTTTTACACATTTAGTAAGCTTTTTCAGGATATAAACCTAAATTCAAACTTGCTTATTTTAGTGGGGAACACTACTTGGATATATAGGTAATCCCTGAAATTTCGTTTGAAGGATCCCTCTTTCTGAGATACTAGGTCTTTATGCTCAGTGATATCTGGGGTATTATCCCGAGACTTCTGATTTTGAGGAAGCAATGGCCTAGTCCCCGGGGAATACTTTACGCTTGCTTGAAATAAAAGCCTGCCCTCAGCATAAAAATGATGAAACATTGAAAAATGCTAATTATGTGCTGTTGTAAAAAAGAACCTATAAAGGGGACCCACCAAAAGTCGAAGCCGTCATCTCTCTGCTGAATGGAAGTTCTGACCTGAGCTCTCACGGTCCTCGCATTTAACTCCTTACAGATATCATCTGTGGTATATTCACCTGTAAGACTGAATATTGGGATCTGGATACGGGAGTATATTCATGAGGTCGGACACATGAATGAGTTTAAGTCCTTAATACATCTAATTCATATCCTGAATCAGTTGAAATTTGTGTGAGAATTTAAGTGGATCAGTATATCGACAATCTAAGTGAATTGTTTAATTCTTAATGTGTAACTAAGCTCAACGGTACTTGTGACTTGTCAAAAACTGATATGATCCTCTTACACAAACTCACAAAAACATTGTCTGTAAATATTTTTTTACTGCATTTCTTAATTTCAAAAATTCAAAAAGATTTTCAGTGTGTTTTAGCTTATATTTTGAAAAATACAAAAAGATTTTCGACAACTGGTGTTGGAGAGCTGATTTTCAAAATTCCAAGTGCTAAACATGATGAACAAATGGTTTGGGAAGTGTGTTTTTGTAAAGAAAAATGATATTTCTTCAAGTAGTTCATCAAAGTTTAACATTGTAAAATCATACATTGATTGAATAATTTCTGCAAGTGGTTCATCAGAGATTATAAATGTTAAATCATTTTGAGAATTGATTTTACATGTGGTTAGCAGAGTGTAAATTTGTCAAATTTTAAATTTGTGAAATTTATTTTTGGGTAGAGATTTATGTAGGAAAAGTAGAGTCAGCAACAGATCTTGAGATAAACAGATAAAAACCAGGTTTTGATCCAAAGCAGGATGTGAGCTAGGACATGATCTTGAACCTGTGGAAGCCAGAGTGCGATCCCAGCTTATCGAAAGGGGGAGTCTGAATGACCAAGAGCTTGGTTCTGATTCTGATATTGCTGATACTGATGAACTTAAGGAATCAAGAGATCTGATCAAGAGAAGATAGAGCCAGAGAGAAGGAGGTTATCTGTTGGTGCTGATAAAGAAAGAAGAGAGATTTGAGGATACTTTACAATGTCAGATACTTCAAAAGAGAAGCTCGAAGACTGATAAAGACTGAAGATGTTGAAGACTCGACACTTAAGACTCGTCAACATTTGAGGGGGAGTCTGTTGGTGCATGCGTATGTCGACTTCGTCTTGTATCGAGTCTTGTATTAAGAATGTTAGATCATGGCACGAAAATCAAGAAAGTGTGTTTATGGGTAATTCCGTTTGAAATGACACATGTCATTTCAAACGAAATCAAACATGTTAATTCCGTTTGAAGTGTATCATGCGGAATCTGATTTCGTTTGAAGCAGTCTCAAACAGAATTAGCTCTCCTATAAATACATCCTCAAGCGAAATTAGTTGTAATCTTTTCCGGTTGAAGCCACGAAGTGCTGCCGAAGTGTCGTCTCGCTGTAAATTGTCATCAAATCAATAATATCGATAGTTAATTAGTATATCTTGCTGAATTGAACTCAATACGTCTGTTTCCGCCTTTCGTATTGAAAAAACTCTTCTGATCGACTCGTTCGGGTCTGAAAACGATCCTACAGTTACATAAAAGAATCTCGCGCAAGGGAAGAGGAGTCCCGTGCAAGAGAAGAGTTAACTTGTAATAATAACGTAGAAATAGTTGAAAGCGTGAAAATGGAAGAACAAATAAGTGAAAAACCGACACATGAGTTAAACAATGAAAAAGGTGAGTCCGATAACGTTAAAATTCAAGAAGAGTCTAATTTTGAAGAAATTAATCTCTTGTCATCTTCCTTTGAAAATCATTGTTTAGTACCCACTCATGCTAAGTTTTTAAAAAAGTTAAACACTAACACTAAAATTGACGAAACAATAAGCATTAAGTTAACAAATGATCAAACTTCGCTAATAAAAGAAGACCCATTTGAAATTAACATTACACCGGTTCCATGTTTTTTTTTTCAAAATTCCTTTATTAGTAATATCACAATTGATAAAGATCTTTGCGTTAATATAATGCCTAACTACATTTTCAAAAAATTAAGTATTAGTGATTTTTCTCCACTTCAAATACCCATTTTTCTATCCAATCGGAAAGTAATAAAATCAATCGGTGTAATTGAGGATGTCTTGGTCCAAACAAATCAAATGGTAATCCCAACCGACTTTGTCATCCTTGATGACGCTCCTCTAGTGTTGGGACGACCTTTTGTAAAAACCCACGAAGCTTTGAAAAACCGGAAGTACAACAATCTATTTATTCAATTAGGGGCATTTAAAAGAAGTGTCGATCTTGAGCGTTCAATGAAATATCCGTTTGGCAATGACGACCCCTTAATTGAAGACGAGCCAGAACCACCCGATAAGGTGGGTCTACCCAAGGACCCTTATAAACGTGGCGCACCACGGAGGCATTCCGCGGAACTATCCTTAGTTTTAGATTTGTTTAACTTTTATGTTTTCTAGTTTAGTTTTAATTTTCAGGAATAAAGCACACTCGAAATGGTGGAGGTTACTAAGGGAAACTTGAACCCACACCCCATGCAAAAAAACAAAGCCTCCCGACAATTTTTCTTCATTACAACAAGTTCAGCACGGGGTCGTGCTCACCCCAACACGCCCCGTGCCCGAGGTTCTGCAGAAAATGCCCAGTTCAGGTAACTGGACACGGGGCCATGCTCACTGAACACGCCCCCGTGCCCAGCCTTCTGTTTAAATTTGATACTGGCAGTCTGACCACGGGGCCGTGCTCAGCCAACACACCCCGTGTTCAGCTACCCAGTAACATAAAATCTTGTTTTTAACACAATTTTACACATTTTAATCAACCCAAAAACTTATTTTTGGGACACATTGAGGACAATGTGTAATTTAAGTGTGGGGGGGATGCTAAAACCTTGAATTTTGCAAGTCCTAATCACAAGCCTTACACAAAACTCTATTGGAACTGCTAATCACCCCAAAAAAAATTTCAATTTTTTTTTCATTTTTTTACTTGTCTTGGTTTAAGTTGGGAATTACAAGTTTTAAAAAGGTTATGTTTTTACAAATTTACAACCGATAGCGTCGTGATAAAAAGAACCAACATAAGAAAATTATGAAACAGCATGACAAATCTAGTTAAAATTTGATTATATATACTTGATAACATAAAAAAACTCATTCCCACAAAAGTGAGTTTTGAGCCTTTATTGAGCATACAAATACATATCTTAAAATAAATGCTCATTTTTTCGTTTCCTGTGTGAATAGCCGCTTGGTTTCTTACAACTCTAGAACTTGCCACGACGATACATTCCCGGTCCTTACCAACTTAAACCCAAGTAAGTAAATGATGGAGGCATTAGGACTAACCCTTTTTATTTCAACACCATTATTTTTCTTTTTTTTTTTTACCACCTACCCAAAATCCCCCTAGTTACCCCCTTTGAGCCTAAACCTTTTCATTTCTTAACCAAAACAAACACCCTTTTACCCACCAAAACCCTTTTTCATTTTAAACCCTTTATTTTAGTACAAAGCTCGGTTTTCATGTGACATTCCTTATAAAAAAATTGTTGAAGCCAAAAAAATAAACAAACAAGTTCATCAAAAAGAACTTTGTTTGAAGACTTGCTTCATTAAAAAAAATAATAACAAAAAGTCTTACGAAAACCGACGCTTTTTACGCCTTTCGCCCTTTTCTACTAACGACTAACCCAACCACCTACTTTTAACCCAAGCCTAACCCTACCCCCAAAAAGTCCTCTTGATATATACAAAGGTATATAGTTAAAAAGGAGGAGGATTGATTGCTTGGCAAGCTTATGGTAGGAGTAAGTTCCATGCCGCTCTCGAGTGTTTCACAAAAATACATCTTCGGCCAAGTGTTGAGTGATCCCCCGTGAGGTATGTGAACTTGTATATAAATGGAATTTTAAAAAGGCATGTTATGCCTTAATAAGTAATTTATTTTATGTAATGTTCTATATAAATCATGAGGAATAGGATTGTAAATAAATAAAAATAAAACCTAATAAAGAATCTTGGAAATCCCGACACTCTATGACAAGCCCTAAAACCTTCTCTTCTACCCATTCCATTTGGGAGTGTAAGCCACATTATAAAGAGTTTTGCTTGAGGACAAGCAAAGATTCAAGTGTGGGGGTATTTGATGTACGCAAAATGCAACATATAAATTACATCAAATGTGGCATAAAACTAACCATTTTTAGTACTAATGTTGGAAAAAATGTGTTTTTGTCATTCTTTTGTATTTTCAGGATTAAAAGAGCTTAAATGAACAAAAGAAGCAAAAATGCAGCTAAATCTATCAATAATACAAAAAAGGGAAGAAACGTGGCATGCCCGACCCCTCGACAGCATCTCCCAAAACAAAAAAACAAGAAGAAAGCTGAGCATGGGGTTGTGCCCAATTGAGCATGGGGTTGTGCCCAGCTCAACACGGGGCGTGCCCAGCGGACACGGGGCGTGCCCAGCGGACATGGGGGCGTGTTTAGGTGTCTGCAGAAAAGACAAAGTTGTAGAAGCATCTATTCCCAACATGGGGGTGTGCCCATCTCAACACGGGGCCGTGGTCAACGCCAAGATTCGCAGAATCCAAGCAAATCTTGATTGTACAGATACGCTTCTGCACACGGGGCCGTGCCCAGCGAAAATGGGGGAGTGGTCAACTAATGCAGACAAACTATAATAAATGAAGAAAGAGAAGAAGGGTGGACACGGGGCCGTGTCCAGGCTTCTGTGCAGGCTATAAATAGGGGTGTTTGGTTCACTTCAAAGGCATCCCTTGGCACACCACCTCTCTCACAATTCACCCACCACCCTCCACCATCACAACACCATCATCCGTCATCCATCATAGAGTGTGTGAGTCGTCTCGGGATGCAAGATTGATTGTAAGAGTTCTTGACAATCAAAGGCCATGTTTGCCTAAGTCTCTTACATCACTTGGTGAAGACAAGTGTCTAGTGTAATAATTTTTATTTTTAATCTTTTCACACTTTTTATTTGGTTATGTATTAATGACTTTAATAACTAGTTTCTTATGTTGAAGGTGATTCTTCCTTATCGTTTGTCCGTGGTGGCTTGGCATTATTTTACTGTCTATATAAAATAAAAGATTTTCACCATTCATATCTCCACGGTCTATATGGAGATATGTTGGCTACCTGGTCGGGGGTTAAGGGAACGGTTTGGTAAGAGTCTTGCCTTGTTCAGTGTATAGATCCTGCAAGTACCTGGGTCAAATTTAGTAGGACCTCCTTCAATACCCACCGGTATTGGATGGCGGGGGTCCAAACTCTTTGATCCCCTCATATGTAAGCTACTATTAAAAATTTAACCCGGCTACTTAGGACCGTATCCCTGCTGACTCAGACTACTTAGCCGAGGGTAACGTCACCTTCAAAAGAGGGGCCTACCACATTATGCATTAATAACTTAATTAATTATCTTTCAATAATCCGACCCTTTAGGATTGTATCCTTGCTGACTCAAACTAGTGGGTTGAGGGTAACGTCACCTTCAAAAGAGGGTCCTACTACAATAACTAAGATAATCTCTTAAAAAGTGCAAAAGTGCGGAAATAATCAAAGGTTACACTAACATGAGTCGGATCCAAGTGATTCATCTTGTCTATCTGTTTTTACTTTTATTTTATTTTTCAGCATTTTTTATGTGTGTAAAATGCAACATATAAATTACATCAAATGAGGCATAAAACTAACCCTTTTTAAGTACTAATATTGGAAAAAAGAGTGTTTTTGTCTTCCTTTTGTATTTTCAGGATTAAATGAGCTCAAAAACACAAAAGAAGCAAAAAGATAGCTAAATCCAACATAAATACAAGGAAAGGAACATAAGTGGACTGCCCGACCCCTCAACGGCATCTTCCAAAGCAAAATAGAGAAGGCAGAAGGCTGAACACGCCCCGTGCTCAGCCAGCACGGGGCCGTGCCCAAGAAGCAGCAGAAAAGACAAACCTATAGAAGCTTCCATTGCCCACAACGGGCCGTGTCCAGCGAACATGGGGGCGTGTCGAAAGTACAGCAGGCGCATTAATTGTAATTGCGAATTACAATTAATGAGGAGAGAGAGTGTCAGACAGGCACGGGGCCGTGCCCAGCGGACACGGGGCCGTGCCCAGCCCTCTGTTCAGCCTATAAATAGGAGTGCTTGGTTTCATTTCAACTCATCCCTTGGCACACCACCTCTCTCACACCTCATCCACCACCCACCACCATCACAGCACCATCATCCACCACCATCATCCATTGTCCATCGTAGAGTGTGTGAGTCGTCTCGGGATCCAAGATTGATCGTAAGAGTTCTTGACAATCAAGGCCATGTTTGCCTAAGTCTCTTACATCACTTGGTGAAGACAAAGTGTCTAGTATAATACTTTTTATTTCTAATCTTTTGCACTTTTTATTTGGTTTTGTATTAATGACTTTAATAACTAGTTACTTATGTTGAAGGTGATCTTTCCTTATCGTTTGTCCGTGGTGTCTTGGCATTATTTTACTGTCTATATAAAATAAAGGATTTTCACCATTCATATCTCCACGGTCTATATGGAGGTATGTTGGCTACCTGGTCGGGGGTTAAGGGAACGGTTTGGTAAAGGTCTTGCCATTGTTCAGCGTTTAGAGGTCCTGCAATGGACCTGGGTCAAATTTAGTAGGACCTCCTTCAATGCTTCACGGTATTGGATGGCGGGGGTCCAAACTCTTTGATCCCCTCATAAGTTAACTACTATTAATACTATAACCCGGCTATTTAGGACTGTATCCCTGCTGACTCAGACTACTTAGCCGAGGGTAACGTCACCGCCAAAAGCGGGGCCTACCATAATATTGCATTAATAACTTAATTCATTATCTTCCAATAATCCACCCTTTTAGGATTGTATCCTTGCTGACTCAAACTATTGGGGTGAGGGTAACGTCACCTTCAAAAGAGGGGCCTACTACAATAACTAAGATAATCTCTCAATTATGTGCAAAAGTGCGGAAATAATCAAAGGTTATACTAGATACGAGTCGGAACCAAGTGATTCATCTTGTCTATCTGTTTTTCTTTTATTTTTATTTTCAGCATTTTTAGTTAGTTTTTATTTTTCTTAGTTTAAAACATTTTTCTAAACTTTTTATTTTGATTAGACGTTGAGGATAAACCGGTATTAAAAGCTCTTGTGTCCTTGGACGACCTCGGTATCTTACCAACGCTATACTACGCTCACGATGGGTGCACTTGCCCATATGTGTGTTTAGTGTTAGTAAAATATCGTGTTTTATAAATTTAAAACTTGGCTAAAATAAGTGTTAAAAGGGCTTAAAATATACACCTAATATATATAACACTTCACACGCATCAAGTTTTTGGCGCCGTTGCCGGGGACACAAGGATTTTAAGGAAGTTAGGAATCAACGGCCTAATCATTTTTTTCTTTTTCTTTTTAATTTTTTTAGGATTTTCTAAGTTTTTCAGCTTCTGCAAAGCTCAGCACGGGCCGTGCCTGGTCAGACACGGGCCGTGCCCAGCATCATCACTGGCAGTTTTTATTTTCTGAGTTACAGAGAGCTGAGCACGGGGCCGTGTCGGTGCAACACGGGGACGTGCCCAACTCCCAGTAACTGGGATACAGAAAACAATTACTGTACCTCTGACCACGGGCCGTGTTCACTGAGCACGGGGCCGTGGTGAACATTCTGACCAACGTTCTTTTCTGTTTTTATTGCAGGATTTGGAACCCAGGCGCCACATTTGAACCTCCTACATAGTGCATGAGCTCCAGTTCTAGTAGAGACATAAAAGAACCTTTAGAAGAACCCGAACGCTTTCTCAGGAAAAGACTTAAAGCTAAAAATCAGGAGAAAGCTTCGGGGGACCAACTTCCAATGGCGGACCAACGTACCCTCATGGATTACCTACGGCCCACCGTAGGCAATCTTGGCGCCGCTATCAATGCACCGAATGTCGAAGCCAACAACTTCGAACTTCGGCCGCATTTGATACAAATGCTCCAAAACTCCGCAACCTTTCATGGGCTTGCGGACGAGGATCCTCATCTACATATTACTAATTTCTTGGAAATATGTGATACTTTTCGGATCAATGGAGCATCAAACGACGCCATTCGCCTTAGGATGTTTCCATTTTCACTAAAAGACCGAGCTAAGGCTTGGCTTAACACCCTCCCAGTTGGCTCGGTAAACACCTGGGATGAACTAGCCCAAAAGTTTCTATATAAGTATTTCCCTCCTGCTAAAACGGCTAAATTAATGACTGAAATTAATACATACTCACAAGAGGATGGGGAATCCTTATATGAAACTTGGGAAAGGTTCAAGGAGCTTCTAAGAAAGTGTCCTCATCACGGTCTAGCGGTATGGCAACAAGTATCCACTTTCTACAACGGGTTGTTGCCACACACAAGACAAACACTTGATTCAAGCTCCGGGGGACTTTTAGGTAATCGTCGCCCAAATGAAATATATAATCAAATTGAGGAAATTGCTCAAACCAATTTTCAATGGCACACTCCCCGAGGTAATAAATCTATTGCCCCGGGCGCCCATAAGGTTGACGAAAGCACCTCTCTACAAGCCCAAATCGAGGCCCTCTCTTCGAAAATCAAAAAGCTAGAAATGACAAAAACGGCCTCGATTATGGCTTGTGAAGGGTGTGGTGGGTCACATGAAAATTGGAGTTGTATGAAAGAATTAGACGAACAAGCGGAAACGGTAAACTACATTGATAATAGACCTAGGCCGTCGGGTCCTCCAACGGGTACCTACAACCAAGGATGGCGTAACCACCCAAATCTTGGTTGGAGAGATCCCGGCAATAGTAGTAATCAACAAAACCAACGAACTAATTTTCAGCAACCACAAAATTTC
Source organism: Helianthus tuberosus (assembly GCA_030545235.1). Taxonomy (NCBI): domain Eukaryota; kingdom Viridiplantae; phylum Streptophyta; class Magnoliopsida; order Asterales; family Asteraceae; genus Helianthus; species Helianthus tuberosus. Next base: position 146,947,178 of record CM060406.1, read on the forward strand.
TCTCAACAACAAGGTGGAAGAGAAAGGCTTGAAGATACTGTATCTCGCCTCATCTCTGACACTGAAAAGAAAAACTCGGATCGATTTCAACAATTGGAATCGAATTTTAGAAATCAACAAGCTAGCATTCAAAACGTTGAAAAACAATTAAATCAACTAGCTCAAATTTTCTCCGAGAGACCACAAGGCGCGTTACCAAGTAATACCGAACCCAACCCAAAGGCGCAAGTACACCTCATCATGTTGAGAAACCGGACCGTGGGTCCCGAGGATGAGCCTTTACCACCAATTGAAGGAAGTCAACGCCAAAACACTGCTTCGCCCACGCCTCAACCAGAAAAAGCTCCTTCAACTACTCAAGAACCCACCAAGACTCATCCGATTCCGTACCCCGGTAGGTTAAATCGTCAGAAGACCGATGAGCAATTCGCAAAGTTCGAAAGTTTACTAAAACAATTGCATGTTAATATTCCTTTCATTGAGGTCCTAACCCAAATGCCTAAATATGCAAAATTCATGAGGGATTTCCTCACTCACAAAAGGAAAATTGAATCATTGCAATTAGTTAACTTAGGCGAAGAATGCTCAGCTTTAGTACTCAACAAACTTCCACAAAAGAAAATCGACCCCGAGAGCTTCACAATCCCTTGATCGATTGGGAAGTCCCCCGTCCGTAATGCTTTAGCCGATCTTGGGGCAAGCATCAACCTAATGCCCACGTCAATGTTCAACCGGCTTGGCCTAGGAACAACAAGCCCTACAAAGATGAGCATACAACTCGCCGACAGGTCCGTCAAATTTCCACAAGGTGTCGCTGAAAATCTGCTAGTCAAGGTTGACAATTTCGTCTTTCCAACCGACTTTGTTATCCTAGACATGGAAGAAGACACCGATGTCCCTCTCATCATCGGGAGGCCATTTTTAGCCACCGCCCAAGCAGTGGTGGATATGAATGACGGAACTCTAACATTGAAGTTTGGGGAGGAGGAAGTAAAATTTGAATGTGGAAAGAAAGTAGAGGAAGAAGATCCGGTCAACTACATGAAGGTCATAGACTCAAGCTTGGATGATGCTCTCCGACGGTGTAACATGGGATGCAATACATCCCACTTGGGTGACATATGACCGGCTTTGGGTCTAGCCAAGGACCCTTATAAACGTGGCGCACCACGGAGGCATTCCGCGGAACTATCCTTAGTTTAATTTAGATTAATTTTATGTTTTCTAGCTAGTTTTAATTTTCAGGAATAAAACACACTCATGGTGGTAAAGGATGAAAAGGGGAACGAGAAAAATGACCCCATGCACAAGAACAAGGCAACCCGACAATTCTCTCCATTTCAGAAGGTTCAACACGGGCCGTGCCCAACCAACACGGCCCCGTGCTGAACCCCCTGCAGAAAAACGCCCAGTTCAGGTAACTGGACACGGGCCGTGTTCACCCGACACGCCCCTGTGTCCAGACTTCTGTTTCTCTTGTTTTAATTTTGTTACTGGCACTTGAACACGGGGCCGTGCCCGGATAACACGGGGCCGTGTTCAGCGCCCAGCAACACAAAATTTTTGCTTTTTAACACCATTTTACACATCTAATCAACCTAAAAATTTATTTTTGGGACACATTGAGGACAATGTGTAATTTAAGTGTGGGGGAGATACTAAAACCTTGAAATTTTGCAAGTCCTAAATACAAGCCTTACACAAAACTCTATTGGAACCGCTAATCACCTCAAATTTTTTCAAAAATTTCATTTTTTTTTCTTCTTGTCTAGGTTTAACTCGGGAAATTCAAGTTCTCAAAAAGGTTATATTTTTAAGAATTTACAACCGATAGCGTAGTGGTAAAAAGAACCAACATAAGAAAATTCTGAAAAGGCATGACAAACTTAGTTAAAATTTGATTATATATACTTGATCACATAAAAACCCATTCCCACAAAAGTGAGTTTTGAGCCTTTATTGAGCATACAATTACATATCATTAGACTAAATGCTCATTTTTCGTTTCTTGTGTGAATAGCCGCTTGGTTCTTACAACTCTAGAACTTGCCATGACGATACATTCCCGGTCCTTATCAACTTAAACCCGAGTAAGTAAATGATGGAGGCATTAGGACTAATTTTTTTTCTACACCATTATTTTTTTCTTTTTCTTTTACCACCTACCCAAAAATCCCCCTAGTTAACCCCTTTGAGCCTAAACCTTTTCATTTCATCACCCAAACAAAAAAAACCCTTTTACCCGCCAAAACCTTTTTTATTTTTAACCCTTTGTTTTAATAACAAGTTCGGTTTTTCGTTAAAAAAAAAATATATTTGTTGTTGATGAAGCAAAAAGAAAATAAACAAACAAGTTCATCAAAAATAACTTTGTTTGAATAAAAGCTTCATCAAAATAAAAGTTACAAAAATAGAAAATCTTACGAAAACCGACGCTTGTTACGCTTTTCGCCCTTTTTCTACTAACCACTAACCACTATCCCAACCACCTACCTTTAACCCAAGCCTAACCCTTAACCCACAAAGTCCTCTTGATATTTACAAAGGTATAAAAGTTAAAAAGGTGGAGGATTGATTACTTGGCAAGCCTATGGTAGGAATAAGTTCCATGCCGCTCTCGAGTGATTCACTAAAAATACACCTTCGGCCGAGTGTGAGTGATTTCTCCCGTGAGGTATGTGAACTTGTATATAAATGGAATTTTAAAAAAAGCATGTTATGCCCAAATAAGTAATTTCTCCTATGAAACGTTCTAAATAAATCATTACGAATAGGATTGTAAATAAATAAAAATAAAAACCAAAAAGATCTTGGATTCCCAACACTCTACGACAAGCCAAAAACCTTCTCTTCTACCCATTCCATTTGGGAGTGTAAGCCACATATTAAAGAGTTTTGCTTGAGGACAAGCAAAAGTTCAAGTGTGGGGGTATTTGATGTGTGTAAAATGCAACATATAAATTACATCAAATGAGGCATAAAACTAACCCTTTTTAAGTACTAATATTGGAAAAAGAGTGTTTTTGTCTTCCTTTTGTATTTTCAGGATTAAATGAGCTCAAAAACACAAAAGAAGCAAAAAGACAGCTAAATCCAACATAAATACAAGGAAAGGAACATAAGTGGACTGCCCGACCCCTCAACGGCATCTTCCAAAGCAAAATAGAGAAGGCAGAAGGCTGAACACGCCCCGTGCTCAGCCAGCACGGGGCCGTGCCCAAGAAGCAGCAGAAAAGACAAACCTATAGAAGCTTCCATTGCCCACCACGGGCCGTGTCCAGCGAACACGGGGGCGTGTCGAAAGTACAGCAGGCGCATTAATTGTAATTGCGAATTACAATTAATGAGGAGAGAGAGTGTCAGACAGGCACGGGGCCGTGCCCAGCGGACACGGGGCCGTGCCCAGCCCTCTGTTCAGTCTATAAATAGGAGTGCTTGGTTTCATTTCAACTCATCCCTTGGCACACCACCTCTCTCACACCTCATCCACCACCCACCACCATCACAGCACCATCATCCACCACCATCATCCATTGTCCATCGTAGAGTGTGTGAGTCGTCTCGGGATCCAAGATTGATCGTAAGAGTTCTTGACAATCAAGGCCATGTTTTCCTAAGTCTCTTACATCACTTGGTGAAGACAAAGTGTCTAGTATAATACTTTTTATTTCTAATCTTTTGCACTTTTTATTTGGTTTTGTATTAATGACTTTAATAACTAGTTACTTATGTTGAAGGTGATCTTTCCTTATCGTTTGTCCGTGGTGTCTTGGCATTATTTTACTGTCTATATAAAATAAAGGATTTTCACCATTCATATCTCCACGGTCTATATGGAGGTATGTTGGCTACCTGGTCGGGGGTTAAGGGAACGGTTTGGTAAAGGTCTTGCCATTGTTCAGCGTTTAGAGGTCCTGCAATGGACCTGGGTCAAATTTAGTAGGACCTCCTTCAATGCTTCACGGTATTGGATGGCGGGGGTCCAAACTCTTTGATCCCCTCATAAGTTAACTACTATTAATACTATAACCCGGCTATTTAGGACTGTATCCCTGCTGACTCAGACTACTTAGCCGAGGGTAACGTCACCGCCAAAAGCGGGGCCTACCATAATATTGCATTAATAACTTAATTCATTATCTTCCAATAATCCACCCTTTTAGGATTGTATCCTTGCTGACTCAAACTACTGGGGTGAGGGTAACGTCACCTTCAAAAGAGGGGCCTACTACAATAACTAAGATAATCTCTTAATTATGTGCAAAAGTGCGGAAATAATCAAAGGTTATACTAGATACGAGTCGGAACCAAGTGATTCATCTTGTCTATCTGTTTTTCTTTTATTTTTATTTTCAGCATTTTTAGTTAGTTTTTATTTTTCTTAGTTTAAAACATTTTTCTAAACTTTTTATTTTGATTAGACGTTGAGGATAAACCGGTATTAAAAGCTCTTGTGTCCTTGGACGACCTCGGTATCTTACCAACGCTATACTACGCTCACGATGGGTGCACTTGCCCATATGTGTGTTTAGTGTTAGTAAAATATCGTGTTTTATAAATTTAAAACTTGGCTAAAATAAGTGTTAAAAGGGCTTAAAATATACACCTAATATATATAACACTTCACACGCATCAATTTTAGATAGTTTTTATTTTCTAGTTTTAAACATTTTTCTAAACTTTTGATTTGATTAGACGTTGAGGATAAACCGGTATTAAAAGCTCTTGTGTCCTTGGACGACCTCGGTATCTTACCAACACTATACTACGCTCACGATGGGTGCACTTGCCCATATGTGTGTTTGGCGTTAGTATAATATCGTGTTTTATAAATTTAAAACTTGACTAACGTGTAAAAAGGGCTTAAAATATACACTAAAATATATACACACCACACGCGCATCAGTGTCAGTGTGGATGGTAGTTACTTTCTATGTGGGGCGTGGTCCTTACTATAATTCTGAATATGTGGAGGTAGATCTTGTGTGGTCTCATGTACATGATTGGAAATTTTGACCCGCTTGATTTATCTAACAAAAGAAGTGAGAGGCATCTACTTACATGTTGTTTGCTGATTTGAAGAGGATCTTGTCTTTGAAATATTTTGATTCTTGCCGGTGGAATGGTAAACAGTTACAACTTACAACAAAAATAGCAGCCTTAGCACAGAAGGTATTTTCAACTACAATCTCTTTCGAGTTGTTAATTTATCTAAAGTTTACTTAAAATGCTTGTGTAGTTTGGTAATCTTTACTCAGGTTCCGGGGCCATCTGAAGTCACTTTAGGGAACCTATTGGAGCAAACTAGACCTGGCAAACAGGTCGGGTTGGGTCGGGTCGGGTCATGAGTCATAACCGGTTTGGGTTAAAATGGGTTCGGGTCAAAACGGGTCAATTAAAAAAAGGGGTGTTTTGGTTTGGTTCAAAACGGGTTCGAGTCAGAACGGGTTTCGGGTCGGGGCAGGTTAGTTAAAAAAATGTTTTTTTAAAAAGGTTGTACATAAATGGGCAATTTTGTCGGGTTAAAACGGGTCCGGGTTGGTTCGGGTTGAGAATGGGTTCGGGTCAGGACAGGTTCGGGTCAAAAAAGTGCATGAGCTGTTAAAACGGGTCAAAAATTAGAGCTGTTCCACAATTATTACACTGTTTTATTCGAATCATCTTTCCGTCCGAATTAATACCTTCTGTTCCATTCGAATCACAGTCCAGATTCGAAACAAGCTTTTCGGATCCTCTTCGAATCAAAAGTCTTTGAATTTATTCGAAATCCATCGTATCTTCACTGAACATCGCACATCATCACCGTATCCATGTGGTCTAGTCATCTTCATCTTTACTGAACACTGTACATCATCATCGTCACTCATTAATACCGGTCATCGTCAGATCTCCAAAAAGCATCATCTGCGTGTCATCTTCTGTGCCACTATTACATTATCATCGCCGCCGTCATCCACCGTCGGACCTCTACAATACCTGCAACATCCCACAGGTAATAATACCACAACCTCATATAATGGCTTTGTTTTCATCACTTGCAGAAATCCTTAAGCAGGTAATAATGATGGCTTTGTTTGCATTTTCAGACCCATTAATAAGCATTGACGCACTTGATGTTCTTGAGGTAATTTGGTTAAATAAAGTGGTTAATTTTTTCAATTTATCTTTGTTAAACAAGGGATGCCAATATGCCATTAGCAATTCCATTTTCATTATAGGCAATAAAAGATGCTCCTGGATATGTTCATCCGCTTGTTTCGCGTGTTTTGCCATACGTGGGGCCGATCCTCTGTTGGGTTTCAAGCATCAATTACACTAAAAAAAACTCACAAACACCAAAATTATTTTACTGCTTGAATACCCACACTTTATTCATTCTCAAAGTTTAATATATATACAGCTCATGCAAACGTAAATAAAGGAAAACCTAACTAACTATGACCACTTCTCCATTACTTGACTCAACTAACAAACACTAACCCATGTTCTATTTAAAACAATAAAACATGTGACTAATTAACAAAATTATCAACCCATTTGACCTACCAAGCTCCATTTCTGACCCGTATCCATGACCCGAACCGGAAACGTCAAGATTAATCCTACACTCACCCCCTTAATCTTGACCCGTTTCTTCATTCTTTCTTGCTTGATCCCTTGCGTCATGCTAAACGAACTGCATAGATCCGGTTTCTTGCTTAAACTTGCTTCATGCTTTAATCGGTTCATGAAGATCCGACTTGAGTCCACTCTTGCTCACTTGCTCTTACTTCTTTCAAGTTTCTCTTGCTATTATTCCCTCCTTTTTGTTCTCTTTCCTCGTACAGTTCTTCACCACCAAAAATTCCTTTGACTTTTAAACCTCAAAAACCAAACATCCTCGCACTCATTATCTTCCTCAATGTCAGCCCCTCTTTTTCTTGCTTAAAAAAAAACACATACAACACCCACACACAACAGGTTTACTTCTAGGTTACACAACCCCAACACAAGTCACAAGCTTCTCGAATAGTTGTCTTCTCCGCAACCGCACCACATATGTCTTTCTCGACTCGAATCGCTGAACCACACAGGTGTTGTTCGCCACACAGATTACTTCGATCACACAGATCCACACTTCACCACTTTTCAATTCACACAGATCTCTTCAAACTTCTCACACATATACTTGAATCACTAAGATTCTCCTTTTTTCTTGATCGATTCACACAACACCACTAAGGTTTTTGATCTTCTTGATCACAAAGATCAGGTCCTCCTTTCTCACGCCTGCGATACACAGAGCAGGTACGTTTTGATTACACGGATCATCTTCTTCCTTTTGTTCACGTAGAACCCTTCTTCTCTTGGCTTCTTGTTCACCCCTGAACTCTTCTTATGGCTCACACAGAACCGTTCCACAATCACAAAGATTGTCTTCTTCATTGTCTCTGTCGGCTCACTCAGAACCATGTTTGGTTCACTTAGAACTCTTTTCAACTCTCGATCTCGTCTCCACATGGCTCACTCAGAACCATGTTCGGTTCATATAGAACCTGTTTCTCATCTTTCTTTCTTTCTTTAAACTTCCATTATCGCTATCCATCTCTTTCTCTCTATCTTCTCACCCCCGCAGTTTAGAGGGATGCTCCCCTCTTCTCGAAACCGACTCTCAAACCGGCTACACTGTCTTCACCCTATCTGATACCAAATGTTGGGTTTCAAGCTTCAATTACACTCAAAACAAACTCACAAACACCAAACTTATTTTACTGCTTGAATACCAACACTTTATTCATTCTCAAAGTTTAATATATATACAGCTCATGCAAACGTAAATAAAGGAAAACCTAACTAACTATGACCACTTCTCCATTACTTGACTCAACTAACAAACACTAACCCATGTTCTATTTAAAACAATAAAACATGTGACTAATTAACTAAAATTATCCAACCCATTTGACCTACGAAGCTCCATTTCTGACCCGTATCCATGACCCGAACCGGAAACATCAAGATTAATCCTACATCCTCAACAAAGTACGTTTGTTCAAACTCCCTCGTAAACATACTAAATTAGTTTTAAATTATTTTACTTACATGAGTTGAGTTGTTTTCTCAACCTCAATAGCAGGCTGATGGCTTAGTTGCTAGTTCATTGGATCTTTTGACAATGTTACTCAAGGCAAGTTATAAATACAATTTAAATGTCGGTTTACCACTTTTTAACGTTTAAAGTTTATAGTTTATTTCTACCACTTAATGGTTTTCACTGTGATATATTAGAATGCACCTATCGATGCGGTAAAAGCAGTTTACGAAGTTTGTTTTGATCCAGTTGTACATATAGTCCTTCAAAGTGACGACCATGGTGAAATGCAGGTTTTTATCTGGCTCAAAAGTTTTTCATCTTTTTATGGAACATTTTTTAGTTTCACTTTCCTTTATAATTTATATCCTACTTGTTTACATATTAAACCAGAATGTAACTCAATGTCTTGCTGCTCTCGTCTCTGGTGGAAATCAACAATACTCACCTGGAGTGGTGATTTCGGTTTTACAATGAGATGTTTACTTGATGTCGCTTCAAGGTGTGCGTCGTTTTAAAACTCATTATCTTAAATGATTTTTAATCTCTCTACTAATTTATTCCGGAAACATGACATTTTGACTATTTTGGTAGGCTTCTTGACCCTGAGTTACATAGCTCATAGTTGGTTGGTTGTTTGACAAAACACGCCGACTTTGACCAAATAGTCATCCGGGAAAACCTTGAAGACCCAGTAAATCTATTTTGCTTTAGAAATTATATGTTGTATACCCAACAAGTGTGTTTTGCTTTTAGCAATTTTATGTTGCATTTTGATATACATAAAGATTGTATTGATGTGTTGCTCATTTGGGTGACTATAAGCACGAAAGAGTTTAGACGGTTTGTGGTTTAAGAATCTTAGGGTGGAAGGGGTACTCAGTCCCCATACAGGGAGTGACAAACTCTCTACCTAGCCAATCATCTCATCTCCATTCTCCATTTTATACTCAAACATAATGGATGCTCCCCACCAGGGGCACAGGATAGTGTATGTCCGGGGGGGCGCCCGCCCCCCCCCCCCCCCGAACTTTTCGATGCGTAGTGTTATGAATAGTGCTTTCGTATAGGTATATACGTTAACGCCCCCCCCGGTTTCGGGAAAATTGGGGGGGTGGGGGGGCGTGGCTTCGCCAATGCTCCCCACATGGGGAATGGTAAACAATTTTTTCTTAAAAGAAAAAAAAAAGATAAAAGTGTGATTGGTTAAAAAAAAGTGGAGCTCACCATTATCCCCCTCTCTTTCATCTTCCCTACGCGGTGACTACTCCTGGATATTTGTCATTCACCGCACACCGATGGGGGCTAGCGGCGTTGTGCCTGCGATGTGAACCCCATCCCCGCACCTCTTCGCTGCACACACTTGTCCCCCTTAGGAGTTGGACCTGATTTTAGATCCATTTTGATGGAAATCAACCTTGAGTTACACGTGATTGGTTCTTTGTCTCATACCTAACTACGTGTTCCATGCCCATAAATTGGGGATGTCAAATGGTACCGGGTATCGGGGTACTGAATTTGCCGAATCGTAATATTTTCGTTGCCGACTTTTGACGTTCTTAGTACCGGTATCCTTTTTTGAAGATTCTTAGTACCGATATTTTCTATACCAATTGGTACCAAGCTCATCCCTACCAGAAATTCTAACATGTGTGTTAGACAATATTTTACTTTAATAATATCTAAAATAAATATACAATTCAAATTAGACATGTAATTGCGCGACATGTACATAAGACCCCGAAGGCTAAAACAATCATTAATAATGCATAGATTTTGACCATTGTCATTTTGATACTAGATAAAAAAATAAATTTGTATAAAAATTATTTATCTCAAAGTAAAACAAATTTGTCGGAAGTCACGTGACATAAAAATACTCTTTTCTTAACTATTGGACTGAAATAGATATTTTAGACAAACCAAAATTACTAAAATAGTATTTAACTCTATTTAAAATGGGTCAATTTTAAATTCTAAATGATTATGTTTATGATAATTATTTTCTCATTCGTGTGTTAATTTATTGTACTGGGGCAATAATTACCAATAGTAGTTGATAACTTTAATGTTAAATTATCATTCATTTTGTAAAATATAATACGGATAAGAAATCTAACAGAAGTGTCACACCCTGACTTTTGCGGAAGCGTGTTACGTGTGACTTGCTTAATATCATTGCATCCAATCATAACAAACAACTATATGATAGAAATCACGATGATCATCCATTAAAGAGTTTCAACATAATACAACCAACAATGTTTTAGAACCAACACAGACTTCAAGTTTAAAGTACAGAACTACTAAAGTTTCAAGTTCTGTAATGGACTTTAACCAAAAGACACTGATAACACGAGGCTTTGAACCATGTATCCTATCAAAGATAAAATACACGTTTCAAACCCTCCAAGACTGGATGACATCATTATTTGTAGACACAACTTGTAAACCTTGATCGCCCGCCAGATCCATTCTCAATTTCCTGAAATACATGTAGTTTGAAAACATCAACAAAAGTTGAGCGAGTTCATGTGTTGTGTATGTGTGCATGGATAACCTTGTAAACATTTGTATGTATTTATTTGTAAAATGTATGAAAGCAACAAGGAAACAGATCAATTAATGGTTTGCAAGTCCATTAATATGTGTGCAATGGTGTAGGAAGGCTCAATCCTTTTATGCGTATTTCGTACCGCGCCATCCGGCGGGAACGACATAGTCGCCACATAGTCCAACCAGCGGGCTCATGGGCGGGGCTCGCAACACCCAATAGATCTATCACTCATGCCCCTCAGTCCTTATACAAGGATTAATGGTCTTAAGTTAATCGCCTACCCATTCACATGATCTAACAGTTCATTCCTTAGCTAACCATACCATTCGTAATCATTGAAATATTTGTAACATGTATTTCACCCCCAAAGTTATAAAACTGAAAACAGTTAAAAGAAAATGGGGACATGAACTCACAGTCTTGCGTCTCGTAACTTGGTATAACTCAAAGCTTCTTCTTGGTCGCACGACTACCTACACGCGTGCTATGATTTATTAGACGGATGGGTCGTGCCTTGACGTTTGGTCTTATTTGTTATGACTTAGTATCCTTGAGTTACATTTCTTGTTGTCATAATATTATTCCAAAGTATGTAATTATTTGTTAAAATAATAATTATTTTAACTTAAATTATATTTATTAATTATTGGAATATTTGTTAAAATAATATATTTTAACTTGTTTGTTTTATAATCCTTTAAGAATATTTTCCCCAAGGATGGGTATACTTATACATGTATTCTTAACCTTGTGTATTTTGCCAAGTATTGGTGGCGTATTCCGGTGTGTGCTTATACGTACAAGAATACGTATTTTATTGTATTTATTAAGTATTCTTATAATTAATTCTTGTATTAAATTTTTCGGAATAATATTTCTAATAAAAAAATTAACCAATATATATTCTTAAAAATATATATATTTAAGAAATCATTTATAGAAAATTATCTATACTTCTTTATTGGCAAAAATAATTATATTTTCATATAAATCTCTAAAATAATATATTTTCAAGATTAACTTAGAAAATATATATAAATCGGTTTCTCTCCAAAAATAATATATTCTAAATTTTTTTAAGAAAATATATATTTTCTCCAAAAATATTATATTTTCTCCAAAAATATTATATTTTCTAATTGTTCAAGAAAACATATATTTTTTCCTTTCTCAAAAATAATATATTTTCTTCTTGACAAAAATATGATATATTCTTGTATTACTTGTAGAAATCATATTTTCGTTCTCTTGGTTTCCAAAATACCGTTTACAAAAATATACTTATGAATTTAATTTCCGGAATATTTATGTAGGTGATATTCCTTGTTCGGTTTGTCCAATTTTGGGTATAATTATATACTTATTTCCTTGGCATTTTGCTAATATTTTGTATTATAATTCTTGATATTTTGGTGGGTTATATTATTTCAAGTCCTAAAATAATATAACTAATACGCATATTGTACAAGTAATCACACAAATTGTGACATCTAAATATATATTTTCCTAAATACATATTTAGTCACTTTTAATAACCAAAAATCAACCTCCAATATTTGTAATTTTGTAGCAAAAATCATGGCCATTTTTATATGAAAATTTATGGTTAAATTAGGGCTGTAAACGAACCGAACGTTCAGCAAACAGTTTGTGAACCCGTTCGACTGGAAGTTCGTTTATGTTCGTTTGTTTAATAAACGAACGAACATGAACAAGAAATTCCGTTTGATTAGTTAAATGAACGAACATGAACAAAGGTCTCGTTCGTTCAATTGTGTTCGTGAACGTTCGGTAAGGTGTTCGTGAATATTCGTTCATTTGCGTTTGTTTATTTTTGTATGTTCGTCTTTTAATTAAAGATTTTTATACTTTCATATATTTTTATGTATACTTTTTATATTATTAAACTTTTATTTATATCATTACCCTAACAATTAAACTAGGAAACCCTCTTTCACCTTGTTTATGCACCATTTCCCTTTCTTTTCTCATTATTTACATCGACAAATATGATCTACCTCCGTTCCACAATAAGGGATTCAAGCTCTAGTGCTACTCTATGGGCCATCCACCTTTATCCTTCATCGTGTTCGTCAAATTTATCTGTGTTCGCTTGTGTTCGTGAACCGTTCGTGAACACGATCATTTCCTTAATGAACGAACAATAACAAAAAATCTCGTTTGGTAAGTGTTCATGAACCGTTCCTGAACACATTTATTTCCTTAACGAACGTACACGAACAAGGCCCCGTTCGTGTTCGTTCGGTTCGTTTACAGCCCTAGTTAAAATACACTTGTAAACACTTGTTTAAAAATATTTTTCTAAGTGTTTAATTTTTAGAAAAATTTTGCCATAGTTTCCTCTTAAAAATTGAGGTTTCTATGCTTTCAAAGCATATTATTTTCTTTTAAAAATCATCACAAATCATCAACAAATCAAACAATACTTACCAAGTGCCAAAATCATGCATTTTACACTACTTCATGAACTTGAAAATTTATAAAAATTTGTAGTAACTTAGTATGGTGTTAAGTAAGCTTAGTTACCTTCTAAAGTGTGGTTATTTATTTATAAATCATATTCTTGATGCTTTTGGACTTTTACAACTTGTAACATGATTTTCTAAAAACATTTCTTTTTGAATTTTTCTTGTTATTAACATGTTTCTACACTTGATTAACCACTGAAAATGTGATTAGTTTCTTTAAAAATCAAGTTTATGTAAATCTTGTAATTCAACTTAGTTTCTTGAGAAAACTAGTTTTGAAATCATCAATTTACAAGATTCATATCATACTTTGATCATCATTATTCAAGAAAACATCTTCATATTTCAAGTCCATGTTTACATAAAGTATGATCATCTTGGTTTTTCACAAGATCATCCTTTCATCTTGCTAGATCATGTGTTTAATCAAAATCTAGTAAGTTTCATATGATGTTTAATATCATAAACACAAACAATCAACAATCAAGAAGCATACAAACACTTAAACAACGTAGATCATGATGATTTAGAGCTTTATGTTAGTGATTATGTTCTTGATTCTCTATGTTCTTCATGATTAGTTACTTATATCATCTTTTAACCAACATAACAAGAAGTAAAATGAGATTAGAAGAGCCTTACTACTAGCACAAGGTTAGGGATGAGATTCAAGAAGATGAAGATGATAATCTTGGTGGTTAAAAGCACTAGAGAGACGTCCTTCAAGCTTCAATGGCACCAAGCTCCTTAAACAAGATCCTTACACCTTATGATCACTAGATATTGGATGATTATGTGGTGAAGATGTAGGTGATGGTGGTGGTGGCTCACGGCCGTGAATGGATGAGGAGGGAGAGAGAGTTTTTTGTGTTATGTGTTGGTGAGAATGAAAAATTATGAGGACTAATGGTTTATAAATTAGATCATCCAACTTCTTGTTATATATTGTGTAATGTGCCTTCAAAATATTAAACAGAATCTATTAAAATAATTGAAACAAATCAAGGTGGTGGCCCACCTTCATGACCGTAAGTATGGGGGGGGGGGGTATAGTTGAGTTTCAATGGTAAGTTAAGTTATCAAGTTAGATCCTAAGTGTCTAGTTAGTGTATTTAGTTGTTATGTTGTTATATGATATGTTATGATGTTCGGGGACCATAACTAGCTCGGAAATGATAAAACAATGCTTCAAGTGAAAATTTGGTGTTTCGGGTAATGTCCGATTGTTCGGTTAGATACCGGTTCGTTAAGGTGCTAAACTACAAAGTTTAGTGTGCTTTATGTTACCTTTTGTGACAGTTTTGATTCCCAACACTTAGGAATGTATTTTGGACCATTAAACCATAATTCTGCATAATATTTAGTTGTTTAAATGCTGATTTTTGCTGAAAATTGCAGAATTCTGCAGTTTATGTGAGTTTTAGGCACTTTCCGCACTTAAACTATCACTAGGAAGGTAGTTTTATGGTCCTTACTTTCCTACACACCATACTAGTGTAACTCTTGGTTTCTGGCTCATTCTGTGTCTCAATACCATGTCTGTCTTAGTACTGAACTCCCGTCAGTATTTCTGATTTGTCTGATAACTGTGCTAGCTTTGTTTCGTGCATCATTTGAATCATAAAATGTTGCATGCAATAATGATATGAAACCATGCAATATGTGATGCACTTGTATGTTTATGACAATAATCAGAAAGCATTCATGTCATTAATTTGGATCAAGCGCAGTCATTAAGGCACTAATTGTTGTTTAATCAATGTACGGATACATGAAATTTTGACAGTTGTCACATTCTCCCCCCGTTAAGAAAATTTCGTCCTCGAAATTTAGACTACTTTAACTCCTTAGAGTTACGTTATGCGTAGATAGGTATGAATAATACCAAAGCAAATGACCACGAAATCGAATCAGGTGAATCCAAGGACATATTACAACAATAAGATCCCAATGGTTAAAAGGTATGTGTTTCAGAATTTGATGTCAAAGGAAACGAGACGTACAGACATACTAACTAGTGTGACTTAGTTAACAGGGGTTCAACAAAAGAGGAGTTTCGACCAATAGAATTCCAAACGATTGTTCACCATATGCAAATGAGTTTTAGAATCAAGAGCATTCACTAGATGAACTCAGAATTAGCAAGCTCAAATGTAATAGTAACATGAAAATGATCCGTCAACTTTCGAACATATAAATGAATAAAATTAGTGTGTTGACATTAGTGAATTGCGAGAATTCCCTGAATTGAAATACAACCGAACCTGGTGTATCATCGTCTTAATTCGTAGTTGCATTAAAAGTGTTTAAATGACGAGTCAAACGAATAGTATACGTAGTTTCGTATGAAATGGTTGACCATGATTAGCACAAGCTGCAAGTTTATACCGACGTCACAAGGTGTTGTAGTGAATGAAATAATTCAATAATAGCGGTGACCGAACAAGTTCACCGTGTTTGAAATCAAATGAAAGCGCAATGAAGCAAATTTGAAAACTTGATTCAAACGACATCATAGGGTTTTCAATTGAATATGGAACATCAAAGAACTACTGTTTTCGATCGATGATGAAAAAGAAATAAATATCGCAAGGCATTCGATCGATAATGAAAGAACCGTTAGGAGGTACACTGGAATATAAAATGAATTTATGTACCATTGTCTTAACACACGATTGCTTTAAGACCGCTTTAATATGATAAATCAGAGTGGATTTAGAGCAAGTCAATAAATAAATAATTAAATCCGTGCGTGAGATGTGTAAACTAGATTAGCGCAAGCTTCAATTTAGTGAAAACACCACCACAAGGTGTCGAAATCAACAAACGACTTAATGGAGTCGTAGACCGAACAAGTCTACTACGACCCGGAACAAATGAAACGCTTGTTATAACAAATTTGAATATGATGTTTTCAATACATCACATGATGTCTCGAATTGAATATGTGTAATGGACAAGTTCAAACAATTGAACTTGGTTTCGGCGCAATCCTCCAATAAATACACGTATCGACAAAGGAAATTTTGGCATGGTTACAAAGATAAACCATGTATGTAACTCGAAGGAAAAGAAATTTGAAGGAGGTTTTGTTGTTTCGATATCAAGGAGTCAACACTTACAATAATGAAGATTATCTGAGTCACCAGGCAATAACTGGATAAAGCGAAATAATATTTGAAACTTTGATGAAAACGATCGTTCGAGGGGAAGCCACATGCGTAACAAACGATGCATGTGTAACATATGGAATGATCAAGTACCGAAACAAATGGGTGTTCACTCTAATGAAGAAAATTGTCGTGATATAACTACCATTAAGAGGAGTAGGGATGTAAAAATCTACTCGCTAGATGCCAAAGTGGGAATCTCAATAAAAGGAATTTAAGTACTTTACCTGTTCAGTTAACTAAAATAGCATACACGACAGAATAATGGCGTTTGCCCGAGTTAATAGACATGGTTCTTACGTGATAACCTTTAATGAACTTCGACATAAGTTCTCGAAGGTCGTAAGTGCATGTTTCCTAAATTCTCAAAGTTTTGTATTCTTTGTGTAACTGTTTTGTGTATCGAGTATAAAACACAACATTAGCGTATGTTTAAAAACAAATTTTTGACTCACTGTTCTTTGGTAAACTTTCTTCCTGAATCCGCAGCTGAAGATGACCCGATCGGGGATAAATCTTAGAATAGTAGTTGGATCCTTGCAGTTGGTCGAATAAATCATTAATCCTCGGCAAGGGATATCGATTCTTGATGGTTAGCTTGTTCAGCTCCCGGTAGTCGATGCACATTCGAAAGCTACCATCCTTCTTTTGAAGAACAACACTGGAGCTCCCCAAGGCGAGAAGCTCGGCCTTATGAATCCTTTATCTAGTAACTCCTGATGCTGCATGGATAACTCTTGCATCTCTGAAGGCGTAAGTCGATAAGGTGCCTTGGCTACAGGCGCGGCGCCTGGAACCAAGTCAATGTGGAATTCGACTTGTCGTTGAGGAGGTAATCCTGGCAAGTCTTCGGGGAAGACCTCAGGATATTCCCTTACCACAGGGATATCTCCAAGCTCTATCTCTAATCACTTCATTCGTCTCTACTAACTTCCCGTTAGCCAATTCTATCGAATATTGGATGTCTAACTTACTAGCAACTAAACCAAACATGTTCTTAAATTCTAGAGATATGAAGCTAAAATCGGCACCAGTATCAAATAGCACAGATGCATAACGTTGATTAATAGGGAACGTACTCGTAACCACGTTTGGATCTTGGCGTGCTTCCCTAACTCCGATGTTGAACACTCTTCCACGTGCCTGATTGTTTTTAGGGCAATCCTTCCTGAAATGCCCTATGTCACCACAGTTAAAACAACCTTGACCATGTCCTTGATCATTACCATCCCCACCCTGATAGTTGTTGTTGTTGTTGTTTCCTCCACGATTTCCATTACCGTCCTGGTTCCCATATCCACCGCGATTTCCATTACCACCTTGATCTCTATTTCCACGTCCAGCACCATGCCAACACATCTCCTTAGAATGCCCCACTTTGCCACAGTTATCACATTTTCCATACCTACATCGCCCGGTATGATGACGTTGGCAATTGTCGCACTTAGGTAGGGTACCCATGTACCCTCTTCCCTTTTTAGCACTGTTGTTGTTATTCGCCCGAGTACCCTTCTTGAAATTAGTGAACTTTCTCTTGTTATCTCTAGATGACTCCACATGAGTCTCCTTTTTCTTCTCAGATATTGAAAATTTTCCCAACCTAACTGCTTCTTCAGTGAGCGCCACACTTAAGTCAATAGCATTGGTAATTGTTGAAGGCTTGGATGCTGTCACCGTGCTTAGAATCTGAGGGGCCAATCCCCAGATGAAACGTTCTATCCTCTTAAACTCTGGTTCCACCAAATCAGGGACAACTCTGGAGAAATCATGAAATCTCTGCACATACTCAGCCACCTTTGGACCTTCCATTTTCAAGTTCCAGAATTTAGTTTCCAACTTCTGGATTTCTGCCCTAGAACAATACTTTTTATGCATCAGCTCTTTCAGTTCATTCCACGTCAACGCATACGCAGCCGCCTCACCCAACGTCGGAACCTGAAGGTTCCACCATGACAATGCTCCATCTAAAAACAGTCCAGAAATGCATGTGACTTGATGCTCTGGAGCACATTTACTCATCCTTAAAACAGAGTCCGTCTTTTCCACCTATCGTATGAAGGCGACGGCACCCCCCAGTGCCATCGAAATTCAGGGGCTTGCAGTCCAAAAACTGCGTGTAGGTGCAGCCTGCAACACAAGCAACATCATTCATAGAAAGCATCAGCAAAGCACACTTGGAAATGTCCGAACGTTTTGTAATGTTTCTTAGGTGACTAAACATTATCTTTGGGTGGGTTAATCCTTGAGGTACCTCCGCTGTGTTCGGAGCGAAGGGCGTCGTGCTGTGCGATGGCATGTGAGATGCGCTCTTGTAATTCCGCCTCTATCATAGGCAGAGGGTTGTTGGTATCGGTGTTCCTTCGCGGTGGCATTCTTCTTCTAGGAAGAAGGTCGGATAGGCCAGGTCTTATTCGTCAAATAATTAAATAGTTGTCCAGAGGTCATGTGTATATATATAAGCAATCATCATATCAAACAATCATGCAACCACATAATCATAGCACAAACATGTAAATAAACAATGTATTTAATGAGAACATGACTATTGAGTTTTCATTAGAGTCCAACCACAATCCACATTGTTTACAAGGGTATCACATCAAGACGGACATAGGGTCACACTACCCTTGTTAAATGAGTCTGTCAATATACAAAAATCACATAGTCAAAAAGTGGTCTTCAAAGTCTTCACAATCTCGTCTCAATTGTAGTGCTCTCACTAAAAGTAATACATCTGAATAAGACCAAAAACCTACTGTGCAGATGGCGGAGGAGGAGGGAAGAAAGCATATTGCGAACATGTGCAAGCTCCTCTTTGGGTTCATACACACGACGAAGCAAATAGCTAATATGCTGCTCGACAGTAAGGAAACCGGCATCAAAACCTGGAAAAGGAGCGGGAGCAGCAGGTGGATGTGCAAAAGGAGATAACGATGAACATGGAGGAACAAAAGTAGACTGGCAGGGACAGGGTGTCCGTCGGGCATCCTCGCCGAACTCTAACTCTAGAACTCTACGACTCAAGATCTAAAACTGCAACTACAGCGATAAAAGCAACTCATCCCGTGTGTAGCATCCATAATGTGAGGGATGATAGGGTTCTGAGATAGGCATGGTGTATGGTGGAAACCACCGAAACAGCACGTCAAGCAGTGTAGATGTGAAGGGAGTGAAAGGTGTAGTATGTGGGATCGGAGGGAAAGCTGCTGAAGCAAATGGGTCAAAACTCGGGGGCTGGCCCGAAGTACCCTCCCCTGGTCGAGGAGCAGGGACGTCCTGGAGGAAAACAATCAGTAGGTCAGTGCGGTGAACATCAGGCTCAACAGGAAGTAGGGGGCAACATCAGCGGGTGGGGGTGGTGGAATGAATGGCTCAACAAGTGGGAGATCAATAGGTGCAGGTACTGGCTCCGGAACAAGAGGTGCGATATCTAGTAATCCAAATGGGATAAGGTCATGATCGAGAATCAGCTCAGGGTCAAGAGGTGCAATATCAGGCTGGCCAAAAGGAATAAGATCTGGCACAGGGACAGGCTCTGGGTCGTGTGGAGGTGTGGGGACTCGAGCAGGGGATAGTGGTGCAGCAGACATCACTGTGTCGTCATCAGAACCAGTGGCAAAAAGCTGTAATCCTGCCGCCTGCAGGGCTGAGGAAGTCACAGACACAAAGGAGTCTGAAACTGAATGCAAACTGGAGTCAGAAGATAACTCAACAACTGGAATAGCAGGAGGAGGTATAACATCAACATCATCATCATCAATCTCCCTGTCGCCCTAGGCGTCAGCTGGGGGACCGTCCACAAATAAATCGACATCATCACCAAACAAGTCATCGAATGGCCAATCCTCAGGAGGAATAACCACAAGGGGAACGACATCGAGGATCGGAGCCACAATGTGCTCACCATCGGGGTGACCGATGATGGGGTGTTCATGAACAGGAGCAGGAATATCAAAAGGATCCTTAACGGGAAAGCCATTAACTAGAGGTCCAAAATCTGGTAATGCGGATGGCTGGAAGTCGTCTTCATTCTGGGACAACATCTCGGGATCACTCTCAGTGTCCGACATGAATATCTCTGGCTCTGGCATAACCTCATCGTCCGAAACGATGGCAGTCGGGTCGTGGGCGTCATATAACCCACTCTAAGAGGAAGACATGGGTGCCTGTAACATAATAATCATAACATGTGCACCTATACCAACTACTAACTTGCAGTGCATGCAAACAAAGACAATCATTACTTAATCAGGTATTCACTTTAACCTTCATGAAACTTTTTATATCCTTCCTAGTCTACCCCATGCAGACTAAACCACCATTGTGACCTTGCATTGTGTTCCTTATCTTTCCTTTGTTTGTTCCATGGATCTTGGCATTTTGTGTATGCAATGAAAAATATGTTGTAAAATATTTTCATGAGAGAGCCCTATTGATTGTAGTCTAGACTCGAGAAGGAATCCTAGTTCGCTACAATCGAAGCTCTGATACCAAACTATCACACACTGACTTTTACGGAAGCGTGTTACGTGTGACTTGCTTAATATCATTGCATTCAATCATAACAAACGACTATATGATAGAAATCATGATGATCATCCATTAAAGAGTTTCAACATAATACAACCAACATTGTTTTAGAACCAACACAGACTTCAAGTTTAAAGTACAAAACTACCAAGGTTTCAAGTTCCATAATGGACTTTAACCAAAAGACACTGATAACACGAGGCTTTGAACCATGTATCCTATCAAAGATAAAATACATGTTTCAAACTCTCCAAGACATGTAGTTTGAAATACATGTAGTTTGAAAAAATCAACAAAAGTTGAGCGAGTTCATGTGTTTTGTATGTGTGCACGAATAACCTTGTAAACATTTGTATGTATGTATTTGTAAACTGGTATGAAAGCAACAAGGAAACAGATCAATTAATGGTTTGCAAGGCCATTAATATGTGCGCAACGGTGTAGGAAGGCTCAATCCTTTTATGCGTATTTCATAACGGGCCATCCGGCGGGAACGACATAGTCGCCATATGGTCCAACCCGCGGGCTCATGGGTGGGGCTCGCAACACCCAATAGATCTGTAACTCATGCCCCTCGGTCCTTATACAAGGATTAATGGTCTTAAGTTAATCGCCTACCCATTCACATGATCTAACAGTTCATTCCGTAGCTAACCATACCATTCGTAATCATTGAAATATTTGTAACATGTATTTCACCCCCGAAGTTATAAAACTGAAAACAGTTAAAAGAAAAGGGGGACATGAACTCACAGTCTTGCGTCTCGTAACTTGGTATAACTCAAAGCTTCTTCTTGGTCGCACGACTACCTACACGCGTGCTACGATTTATTAGACGGATGGGTCGTGACTTGACGTTTGGTCTTATTTGTTATGACTTAGTATCCTTGAGTACATTTCTTGGTGTCATAATATTATTCCAAAGTATATAATTATTTGTTAAAATAATAAATATTTTAACTTAAATTATATTTATTAATTATTGGAATATTTGTTAAAATAATATATTTTAACTTGTTTGTTTTATAATCCTTTAAGAATATTTTCCACAATGATGGGTATACTTATACATGTATTCTTAACCTTGTGTATTTTGCCATGTATTGGTGGCGTATTCCGGTGTGTGCTTATACGTACAAGAATACGTATTTTATTGTATTTATTATGTATTCTTATACTTAATTCTTATATTAAATTTTCTGGAATAATATTTCTAATAAAAAAATTTCACCAATATATATTCTTAAAATATATATATTTAAGAAATCATTTATAAAAAATTATCTATACTTTTTTCTTGGCAAAAATAATTATATTTTCATATAAATCTCTAAAATAATATATTTTCAAGATTAACTTTGAAAATATATATAAATCCATTTTCTCTCCAAAAATAATATATTCTAAATTTATTTAAGAAAATATATATTTTCTCCAAAAATATTATATTTTCTAATTGTTCAAGAAAACATATATTTTTCCTTTCTCAAAAATAATATATTTTTTTCTTGACAAAAATATGATATATTCTTGTATTACTTGTAGAAATCATATTTTCGTTCTCTTCGTTTCCAAATTCCGTTTATCAAAATATACTTATGAATTTAATTTCCGGAATATTTATGTAGGTGATATTCCTTGTTCGGTTTCTCCAATTTTGGGTATAAATTATATATTTATTTCCTTGGGATTTTGGTAATATATTGTATTATAATTCTTGGTATTTTGGTGGGTTATATTATTTAAACTCCTAAAATAATATGACTAATACACATATTATACAAGTAATCACACAAATTGTGACATCTAAATATATATTTTCCTAAATACATATTTAGTCACTTTTAATTACCAAAAATCAAACTCCAATATTTGTAATTTTTGTATCAAAAACCATGGCCATTTTTATATGAAAAATTAAGGTTAAAATACACTTGTTTAAAAATATTTTTCTAAGTGTTTAATTTTTAGAAAATTTTTGCCATAGTTTCCCCTATGTTGGTGCACTGAATGTCTGATGACTACGTCTTAATCGAGTCATAGGTCTAGATAGAATGAACGAACACACAACAGAGTTGAAATTAGGGTTTGTATATGTTAATAATAGGTGAGTCCGCTTGAAATGACATCATGTCATGTTCAAGCGAAACCAATTCATGTGAGTTCGCTTGAAATCATTCTGTGACATTTCAAGCGAAACCCAATCATGTGAGTTCGCTTGAATGCAATCTGTGTCATCCTCAAGCGAACAAGCTTCATCTATAAATAGGTGGTGTGTTGTTTCATTTCAAGCGAACTTGTGTGTGTGTGAGAGACAAGGTGCTGCCAAAATTTCATCAGAAATCATTGTAAAGTCTCGGAAAAGCATTAATAGAAAAGAATTGAAAGGAACAAGCTGTTGTAACTTTGTTTACTTTGATTCTGCCTCTGTAAACGAAGATGAACAGCCTTTACTGACTGTTTAGGGTCACGAAAACGGTCCAACAAGTGGTATCAGAGCTCAGGACAAGGAGTTCATACCATTGCAGCTTGAAATCATCGGATTTTCTTACTTCTACTCATTCTTTTCTGATTTGGACATTGTTTTACGGTTGAAATGGCCTGAAACTCACGTATATTGAGCGAAACATAGAGTTAACAAATCCCTGAGTGAATTGGACTTAAAATCGATCAACTTCATATAAAAATTGACTTTTCGCTTGAAATTGTTCGTAAAAAGATGACGTCATAAGGTGTTCTCGCTTGAAAGCATTGGTATCTCGCTTGAAAATCACATTTCACTTGAAAATTTCAAGCGAAACCTCTTAATATAGTTAGTTCGCTTGAAATATCTTTTGGTTTCGCTTGAAAAGTACTTTAAAACTGTGTTCGCTTGAAAGTTATAAGTCAGTTCGCTTGAGTGTGGTTTTGCTTGAGTTGATATTGTCCTTTCGCTTCAAGTGTTTTGAGTTCGCTTGAAGTGTTTCGCTTGAACATGTATTGTCATTTCGCTTGAAAAGCTATATTGTTTTAAAGCTGTTTTCGCTTGAACAGATTCCGCTTGAATCTGTATGTTTCAAAATCAAGAAATTTCTAAGTGTTTGCTGATTTTTCAGGTACGTACAAGATGGATGATTTCAATCCATTTTATGATGCATTTGCATTTGCTGGAAATTCTGGAGATGATACTTCTCCTAGCAACACCAATGAGAACACTCCGAATACAAAGAAAAGCTTATCGGATGTTTTGGGAGTTGAAAGTGCTTTTGGAACACATAACAAACCCCCGAAGTTGATGGCTATCGAAGAGTACCGTTGGTGGGCCAAGAAGTTTGACGATTGGTTGAGGGCCTTTGCATATCCTAGCTGGAAGAGTCTAAAGAATGGATATAATGATGGAGGCAAAACTGGTGAAAGCTTGACAACATCTGAAGAAATAGAGTCATTTGTTGCTGAGCAAAAATGCATCGCAGTGCTATTTCAGTCTGTTCGGGAAGATATAATATCCTTGATCGAATACACTAATTCGACAGATCTTTGGAACAAGTTGAGAGCTAAATGTTTGGGAAGTGCAGAAATAGTGAAAAACAAAAAGAAATTGCTTAGAAAAGAATTTGATTTATTTGGTTGTTTAAAGAATGAATCAGTTTGTAAAATGATTGAGAGGTTTGGGCACCTAAAGCTGGAGCTGGCGAGACATGAAATTTTCTATTCTCAAGAAGAGCTAGTTGACAAATTGTTTGATTCATTGCCAGATGAGATGGATTGGCAATATCATGCCTTAATGTTGAAGAATACTATCAAGCCACCAGAAGTGTTGACTGTAGATTTGCTGATTGAGAGACTAGAAAGTCATGAGCTGGAGTTAAAGAAAACACATAAAATCAATCACTCATCATACCAGCATAACTTGGATTTGTATTATCCAAAAAGCATGATGCCAAAGAATACTTCACCCAAGACTGCATTTTCTGCTGTAAATTCCTACACTTCAAACAAAGAAAGTCAAAGCAGTGGATTTCACAGCAGTTCTTCGTCACATTCAAGTCAGTCTGATGCAAAGAACCTATTTCAATGCAATATCGCTGTAGACTTAAAGAACGCTCAAAATTTCAGCGAGGAGTCTACTAAACAACAGATGGTTTTCCTAGCGTCAGTGCTGGAATCATATGAAAGTCTTGTGGCAGGGAAGATTGGTAACACCAACCTGACAAAAGAAGATTACGATCAGATAGATCCTGAGGAGATGGAACCGATCGACATAAGGTGGTGTATGGCCAGTGCAGTTCGTCGAGCACAGCATTTCATGGAGATAACTGGAAGAAAGTCTATTGGTGGACCATCTACCAAGTTAGGCTTTGACAAGTCTAAAGTGACATGCTTCAAGTGTAAACAGAAAGGTCACTTTAAGCGCGAATGTTGAAACGCATATGCTGATGAATCTGAAAACCCGTTCAGAGAAGATTACTACAAGAAGGCGATTTATCATCAGAATAAATCAGAACCGCCAAGGATGAAGCAGCTTGAGGATAACAAAGAGAAATCCAGAGCTCTTGCAGTGATTCATGACGATGAAGGTTTCGACTGGAGTGAGTTGTTACCTGAGGAGGATGCGGTTGGATATGCATTCATGGCAAAATCTGAACCTGTTCCTTGGAAAGACAACAGAACTGAAGAACAGAAGTATGGTCACAGAAAGCTGATAGCTCAGAACAAAATGATCAGAATATCTGGTATCTATCTTGAAGCAAAAAGAGCAAATAGATGGGATCCAGACAGAGAATGTTATCTTGACCCCCAGGGAAACATTGCTATTGACCATAACACTCTTGACATGGAAACTATAATCAAAGAAATGAAAGAAGAAGATGATTATTGGCAAAGGAAATGGTGGGGAAGTGGAGAAGAGAAAGAGAAAGAAGAGAAGGAGAAAGAAGAAAAAGAGAAGTCAAAGAAAGTTGATACTTGAATCATTGACACGACTCAAAAGTTGAATGTTGAAAACATGGGAAAGATGGCTGACAAGGTGTTGGCTGCTAAGGCACTTGAGGTAGATTCTAAATCCGTCTCTGAGTCTAAAAGCCAGGTCAGTTCAAACGCGTCAACGAATGAGTCAGGTAAGAAAGTCAATGGTGATGTTGACTGCAAAAAATTGCATCAAAGAATGCAAAGTTTGTAGTACAAACACTTATCTCAAAGGTAAGAAGATTGGTGATCTGACTGCTAGAGTTAGAAGTGTTGAGGATCAAATCCTTAACCGTGATAAAATGTTGAAGGCTTCGAACGACAGAGTAAAAGAATTAACTAACAAAATTGAAACTGATAAAATTGATCAAGAAAAGGTTAGGAAAGAAAATGAGAGGTTAGTTCTTGAAAATCGTCAGATTACTGAAAAAATTGAGAAGCTTAAAAGCAAGGTTAAAGATAATGATGATAGAAACGGGAAAACATACAAAGAAAATTTCCAATTGCAATGTGTTTTGAGGATTAAAGAAGAATTAATCAATCAATAATTGGATGAAATTGCTAAATTGAAGCTTCAGTTTGAAGAAGCTAAGATTGAGAATGAACGTATCAATTTGAAATTGAACAGTTACAGCTCTGCAAGCTTTGTTTTGCAACATATTGTTCCCAAACCCATCGGGAAAAACAAAGCAGGCGAAGATGTATACTGTGATGGAACCGGGGTGGGTTTTCATCAAGTTCCACCACCGGTTCTAGACAATTATTCGAAAAAGCAATCTGGGTTGGTTAATCTTGAAGATGAAAATGAAGTGAAACTTCCTGATTCAATTGATGTGACATTTTCTTCATCATCATCATCTGATGATAGTGTTCAAACTGAGATTGTTAAAGGCATGGCTGAAAGTGTTTTGGATAGTGATTCAGCTAAGGATGAAAAATGTTTTCTGGATAGATACATTCCGAAACAAAAGTCCAAAAACAACTTAAATGAAGAACCTGATCTTGTCATGTACAAGATGTCGGGATCGGATAAGTTGTATTCGGATTCTGAGTTTCCTCTGGAGAATGTAAATGTTTCAAAATTGACAAATGTGTTCAAAATGGTTGAAATTGATTTGTCTGAAGTAAAGAGTTTGAAACAAACAAAAAGGCAAATGAATTTTGAGAAAGATTAAGCTTACTACAAGAAACCTGTAGTTCCTCCATGTTTTTATAACAACAATCGAAACAATTGGTCGGAAGGATATCAGGGTGGTAAGAACTATCAAAGAAAGAATTTTCAAAACAAAAGGTTTGCTGAAAAGAAGGTGTTTGTGAACGGTTCAAGTTCACTTTCTGATGAGGAAAATGAATTTTTTTCAAAATCAAATGAAGAATTTTTTGAGAAGAGGGCCTCACAACCTCAGTCTGAAGGCACAAGTCGGGTAGTTGATATTCGTACGTGCTTTAGATGCAACAAAGTTGGTCACATTGCAAGAAATTACACCAACTTCAAGCCTAAGACTGAAGTTGTTGAGAGTCGAAAGAAGAAGGTTGATGCAAAAGGAAAAGCTCCAATGGTTGTTGAGAAAGTTTTGAAAAATGAGAAAACAAAAGTCAAAATTGAACCTGTTAAGAATGTGGTAACTAAAAATGACAAATTCTATAAACGGGTTGCATCATCTCAATAAACATGGAAGCCAAAAGTGGTTGACAAGAAAGAAAGTTCATCTAAACCAAAGGTTTCTGAGTCAGAAAAACAGTCGTCTTCTACCACTCCGGTAAAGATGGATGTTCCTTTGGATTATTATGAACAATTGGAGAAACAATCTTCTACTCCAACAGAGAAAAAGAATGTTCAAAAGAAAAAGCAACCAACCGGTCAACTTAAGATAGATGAGTTTTTCTTATACAAAAAGGTTGAGGTTGGATCTGAGGCAAGCTTAAAAATGAATGATAAAAATTTTCCGCCACTTTACGCTGCTAAAAGTCACATTAAAGTCCAGTTACCTGAGTCGAAAGAGGCTTGGGTAGCATCAAAATCTCATTAAAAAGTTTTTGGATTTGCCGGAGCTTCCTAGTTGGTAATTGTGAAGCATGAATTGGCATCTTTATTGAAATGTTTTTTAAAATCAATTTGTGATATGTGCAGGAACTTCCGAGAGCTGTTTCTCGATGGATTATGGATAGTGGAGCATCTCGACATATGACAGGGAAGACTGCATTGTTGTACGATGTTAGAAATTTCAATGGTGGTTATGTGGGATTCGCAGGAAACCAAGGTGGTAGAATTGTTGGTGAAGGAACGTTATCCAATGGGATTGTTACGTTTGAAAGAGTTAACTACATTGCTGAGCTGGAGAATAATCTGCTGAGCATCTCGCAGATTTGTGACAGGATGTATACCACTCACTTCACAGACAAAGAATGTTTGATCTTGAAGCCAGGATTTGTTATCCCTGAAGAATGGATTATCATGAGGGCACCTAGAGTGAATGATCTGTACGTGTTGGACATGAGTGTAGCTACTACAACCACGGGTCAAGCTCATTGTTTTGTGTCTAGAGCAACAGAGAAAGAATAGAAGTTGTGGCACCGGAAGATGGGGCATATTCATCTTAGAAAAATGAATCACTTGGTGCACAATGATTTAGTTCTTGGAGGGTTTTCATCTGGAAGGGGAGTGCATTAGTTGCATCAAAGGAAAGTAGAAGAAAAAGTCACACCCTAAAAAACAAGTCAATTCAGTTTCCAGACCTTTAGAGAGATTACATATGGATCTGTTTGGTCCAGTAAACGTCAAAAGTATTACAGGGGATCTCTACTGTCTTGTGGTTACTGATGATTATTCCAGATTTTCGTGGGTGTCATTTTTGAAGTCGAAAGATGAAACGTTTGATAGTTTGATGGCGTTGTTCAGAAAGATTGAAAACTTGTACCAAAGGCGTATCAAAAGAATTCGAAGTGATAATGGTACTGAATTCAAGAACAACAAGATGGAAGAATATTGTGATGAAAGAGGTATATTGCATGAGTTTAGTGCTCCATACACTCCATAGCAGAATGGAGTTGTAGAACATAAAAACAGGACGCTAATCGAAACGGCCAGAACAATGCTTGCTGATTCAAAGTTACCGATAAATTTTTGGGCAGAAGCAGTTTCCGCCGCATGCTATACACTCAACCGGGTTCTCACTGTCAAGAAATTCAACAAGACATGCTTTGAGTTGATCAATAACCGCAAACCGAACCTGAAGTTTTTAGAACCGTTTGGGTCTCCTTGTACAGTTCTAGAGCCTTTTGGTAAATTTGGTCCAAAGAGTATCGAAGGAATATTTGTGGGTTACTCAAGTCCACAAAGACGCGTCTTCGTTCCAAGCCTGAAGCAGATCATCGAAGCACAACATGTTGAGTGTCAGGGGTATACTATGCCGCCTCAGAATCCCGGTGACTCATGGCGTTTTAATTATGATAAATTGTGGGATTCGTTTGACATGATGGAAGAACAGGAAGAAGAAGAAGATTTCTTTAATGAGTTGGATATTCTGAGAGAGTATGAAGAATCGCAGGAAAGGTTCCCAGCTGAGTATTCAAGAAGACCACAACGAGCTTTGAATGATGATGAAGCAGGTCCTAGCAATGCTGGTGAACATGATGATGTCCAACAAAATGAAGTTGCTCAAGATAATCAGTCGACACAGAATGATAATCAAGAATCTGAGAACATGCCAGTATTTGATCGTGGTGATTCAGATTCTGAGGGGGAGCAAATTCAGATTTCAAGTCAAACAAACCCAGTCTGTGAACAAGATGCAAATCAGAATGTTACTAATCTGGAAGGCGATGTAGATGTTCCAGGTGAAGTGATGCATCGAACTCTCTCATATCATCTAGAGGAATTGATCATTGGAGAATTGCAAACAGGCGTCCGCACTCGAAGACAGCTTGATAAAGGGCTTACATGTTTTTATACAAAAGTTGCCCCTTTCCAAACTTAATTCTCATTGAGTTGTTTTATCTCGCAGGTTGAACCAAGGACTTATAAAGAGGCGCTTACTGAAGATTCTTAGGCCAATGCAATGCAGGAGGAACTAAGCCAATTTGAAAAGTTAGGTGTATGGAAGTTAGTGGACTTGCCTGATGGTCAAAGGAAGATAAACACCAAGTGGGTGTTCAAGTGTAAGAGAGATGATAGAGGAGTTGTGGTTCGCAACAAAGCTCAACTCGTAGTCCAGGGTTTCAGTCAGAAGGAGGGTATAGATTTCACTGAAGTATATGCTCCGGTTGCTAGACTAGAAGCGATCAGAATCTTCCTAGCATTTGCGTCTTGGAAAAATTTCAAAGTATATTAGTTAGATGTGAAATCGGCTTTTCTTTATGGGAAGGTAAAAGAGGAGGTATATTTGGGACAGCCACCGGGCTTCACCGATCCAATCCACAAAGACAAGGTCTACTTGCTAGACAAAGCGCTGTATGGTTTACACCAGGCCCCGAGAGCTTGGTACGAGACATTGTCTCAACATTTGCTAGCCAACAGCTTCATCCGTGGAAAAGTGGATGCCACTCTCTTCACCAAAGAGGTCGACAGACATCTTCTGATTGTTCAGATATACGTGGACGACATCATATTTGGGTCAACAAATGAAAATTTGTGCAAAGATTTTGAAAGAGTTATGAAGCAGAAATTCGAAATGTCATAGATGGGTGAGATGAAATTCTTTTTGGGATTGCAGGTTGATCACCTACCCAAAGGAATTTTCATACATCAAACGAAGTATGTTCATGATATCTTGGAGAAATTCGGGATGTCAGGTTCTACTCCAGCCTCTACCCCATTAGCAACGAATCATGGGATAAACCCTGATCTCACCGGAGAGAAAGTAGATGAAACGATGTATCGTTCCATGATCGGATCGCTGATGTATTTGACCGCTTCAAGACCCGATATCATGTACCCAACCTGCCTCGCAGCAAGATTTCAATCTAACCCGAGAGCTTCGCATATGGTGATTGTGAAAAGGATATTACGATACCTGAAAGGAACTCCATCGTTGGGGTTGTGGTATCCACGAGAAGGCGATTTCACGCTCGAAAGGTATTCCGATTCCGATTTCGGATGCTGCAAAGTTAACGCTAAATCAACAACAGCGGGGTGCCAGTTTTTCGGATCACGACTAGTCACCTGGCAATGCAAAAAGCAAACCTCTGTGGCTTTATCCACATGTGAAGCGGAGTATGTATCTGCTAGCAGCTGCTGCTCACAGATCTTGTGGGTCCAGCAACAGATGCGCGACTACGGTTTGCAATTTCTAAACACCCCTATCTTTGTTGATAATGAGGCAGCGATTAACATTACAAAAAATCCAGTACATCACGCTAAAACCAAACACATTGAAATTCGTCATCACTTCATTCGAGTTTGCTTCGAGAAGAAGTTGATACGAATTGAGAAAATCCACACTGATGATCAAAAAGCTGATTTACATACCAAAGCATTTGATAAAACACGTTTTCAATATTTGCTAAAACTGAGTGGTATGAAGCTTTTATCGGTGTTGGAGGAGATTATTGGTGTTGATGAAGGAGACATGGTAGATGATGTTGAGAAGCAATCTGCAATGGTTTGTCGATTTTTTACCTGTTTTGGTATTTAGGGGGAAGTATAGGGTAATATTTCAGAAAATACAAAAACAATAAAAAATGACAAAAATACAAAAACATGAGATATTTGCAAAATCCAAAAACAATAGAAAACTAGAAAAGAGCTTGTGTAAAAAGGGAAAATGATAGTACATCGGCTTGACAGTTACGGTATGCTAAAGAAATGGAATGTTTAAATGCGTTAAACAGTCTCGCTGATGATGTGCCGATAGGTTTTTACACATTTAGTAGGTTTGTTCGGGATATAAACTTAAATCTTTACTTACTTATTTTGTGGGGAACAGTACTTGGATATATAGGTAACCTCTGAAATCTTGTTTGAAAGATTCCCTTTTCTGATATACTAAGTCTTTATACTCAGTGATATCTGGGATATTATTCCGGGACTTCTGCTGAATGGAAGTTCTGACCTAGTCCTCGAATAATACTTTCCGCAAGGCTTGAAACATAGCATCACCCTCAGCATAAATGATAAGACAATAAAATTGCTAATCAATGTTGTTGTAATAAAAGATCCTCTAAAGGGGACACACCCAAGTCGATTCGTGATCTCTCTGCTGAACGGTAGTTCTGGCCTGAGCTCTCACGGTTTCGATCATAATTTATTTCCCTTACAGATATCATTTTTGGTATTCTCACCTGTAAGACTGAATATTGGGATCTGGATACGGGAATATATTCAAGAGGTGGGACACACGTATAAGTTTAAGTCTCTAAAACACTAAATCCGTATCCTGGACAGATTGAAAATTGTGTGAAAATTTAAGTGGATCAATATATCGACAATCTAAGCGAATTGTTTAATTCTGTGTATGTAATTGAAGCTTAATGGTACTTGTGACTTGTCGAATAGCGGATATGAATCCCTAACACGCTTAATCAAAAATATGTTTGTAAATAGTTTACTTTTACTGCATTTTAGTTCTGTATTTCATTTCTTGTTTAGAAGCTTTATGAAAAATCCAAAAAGATTTTACATTTTTGCTTTATTTTTGACAAACCAAAGTGGAGAGTTGATCTTCAGATTCGAATTGAAGCAGATGCAGGAAGTTTCTGAAATGGATGATGAGTTTGGAGCTAAACATGATAAGTTTGAGAAGTTGAAATATTAAAGCAAGTTCATTAATTTGAAACTTCTAAATTTTCAGAAAATCAAATTGAACTAAATGTCAGTGTGAATTATCTCTGATCAACCAAGATCATTAAGTTGGACTTGGTTGATAAATTGAGTAATCAGGTCATTAACTTAGACCTGAATACTTAAGTGGATTTCTAACACTGAAGGTTAAAAGGTAAGTTTTGGATTAAAACTGTTATTGTCATATATCTTATATTTAGGTAGAGTTTATGCAGGTAACAGGAATCCCCATGGCAATGAAATATCAAAGTTTGAACCAGAATTTAAACCCTAGCTTATCGAGAGGGGGAGTCTGTGAAAGGGGGAGTCAGAATTCTGGATCAACAGTCAAAAGGGAGATTGAAGATGGAGCTAAGTTGAGTTCCTGAACCTGTGAAGAAAGAGTTTTTGCAATGTGAAGAAAATTTGGAGAGAGATAAAGACTAAAGACTTGACGCCGAAGACTTCGTCAACATCCAAGGGGGAGTCTGTTGGTGCACTGAATGTCTGATGACTACGTCTTAATCGAGTCTTAGGTCTAGATAGAATGAACGAACACACAATAGAGTTGAAATTAGGGTTTGTATATGTTAATAATAGGTGAGTTCGCTTGAAATGACATCATGTCATGTTCAAGCGAAACCAATTCATGTGAGTTCGCTTGAAATCATTCTGTGACATTTCAAGCGAAACCATATCATGTGAGTTCGCTTGAATGCAATCTGTGTCATCCTCAAGCGAACCAGCTTCATCTATAAATAGGTGGTGTGTTGTTTCATTTGAAGCGAACTTGTGTGTGTGTGAGAGACAAGGTGCTGCCAAAATTTCATCAGAAATCATTGTAAAGTCTCGGAAAAGCATTAATAGAAAAGAATTGAAAGGAACAAGTTGTTGTAACTTTGTTTACTTTGATTCCGCCTCTGTAAACGAAGATGAACTGCCTTTACTGACTGTTTAGGGTCACGGCAACGGTCCAACACCCTAAAAAACGGAGGTTTCCATGCTTTCAAAGCATATTATTTTCTTTTAAAAATCATCACAAATCATCAACAAATCAAACAATACTTACCAAGTGCCAAAATCATGCATTTTACACTACTTCATGAACTTGAAAATTTATAAAAATTTGTAGTAACTTAGTATGGTGTTAAGTAAGCTTAGTTACCCTTTAAAGTGTGGTTATTTATTTATAAATCACATTCTTGATGATTTTGGACTTTTACAACTTGTAACATGATTTTCTAAAAACATTTCTTTTTGAATTTTTCTTGTTATTAACATGTTTCTACACTTGATTAACCACTAGAAATGTGATTAGTTTCTTTAAAAAAAAACTTTATGTAAATCTTGTAATTTAACTTAGTTTCTTGAGAAAACTAGTTTTGAAATCATCCATTTACAAGATTCATATCATACTTTGATCATCATTATTCAAGAAAACATCTTCATATTTCAAGTCCATGTTTACATAAAGTATGATCATCTTGGTTTTTCACAAGATCATCCTTTCATCTTGCTAGATCATGTGTTTAATCACAATCTAGCAAGTTTCATATGATGTTTAACATCATAAACACAAACAATCAACAATCAAGAAGCCTACAAACACTTAAACAACATAGATCATGATGATTTAGAGCTTTAAGTTAGTGATTATGTTCTTGATTCTTTATGTTCTTCATGATTAGTTACTTATATCATCTTTTAACCAACATAACAAGAAGTAAAATGAGATTAGAAGAG
Organism: Helianthus tuberosus; assembly: GCA_030545235.1. NCBI lineage: Eukaryota > Viridiplantae > Streptophyta > Magnoliopsida > Asterales > Asteraceae > Helianthus > Helianthus tuberosus. The sequence goes on from CM060406.1 coordinate 146,981,439, forward strand.
CCTTACTACTAGCACAAGGTAAGGGATGAGATTCAAGAAGATGAAGATGATAATCTTGGTGGTTAAAAGCACTAGAGAGAGGTCCTTCAAGCTTCAATGGCACCAAGCTCCTTAAACAAGCTCTTTACACCTTATGATCACTAGAGATTGGATGATTATGTGGTGAAGATGGTGGTGATGGTGGTTGTGGCTCACGGCCGTGAATGGAGGAGGAGGGAGAGAGAGTTTTGTGTGTTATGTGTTGGTGAGAATGAAAAATTATGAGGACTAATGGTTCATAAATTAGATCATCCAACATCTTGTTAACTATTGTGTAATTTGCCTTCAAAAGATTAAACAAAATCAAATAAAATAAATGAAACAAATCAAGGTGGTGGCCCACCTTCATGACCGTAAGTATGGGGGGTGGTATAGTTGAGTTTCAATGGTAAGTTAAGTTATCAAGTTAGATTCTAAGTGTCTAGTTAGTGTATTTAGTTGTTATGTTGTTATATGATATGTTATGTTGTTCGGGGACCATAACTAGCTCGGAAATGATAAAACAATGCTTCTAGTGAAAATTTAGTGTTTCGGGTAGTGTCCGTTTGTTCGGTTCGTTACCGGTTCGTTAAGGTGCTAAACTACGCAGTTTAGTGTGCTTTATGTTACCTTTTGTGGAAGTTTTGATTCCCGACGCTTAGGAAAGTATTCTGGACCATTAAACCATAATTCTGCATAATATTTAGTTGTTTAAATGCTGATTTTTGCTAAAAATTGCATAATTCTGCAGTTTATGTGAGTTTTAGGCACTTTCCGGCACTTAAACTATCACTAGGAAGGCAGTTTTATGGTCCTTACTTTCCTACACACCATACTAGTGTAACTCTTGGTTTCTGGCTCATTCTGTGTCTCAATACCATGTCTGTCTGAGTACTGAACTCCCGTCAGTACTTCTGATTTGTCTGATAACTGTGCTAGCTTTGTTTCATGCGTCATTTGAATCATAAAATGTTGCATGCAATAATGATATGAAACCATGCAATATGTGATGCACTTGTATGTTTATGACAATAATCAGAAAGCATTCATGTCATTAATTTGGATCAAGCACAGTCATTAAGGCACTAATTATTATTTAATCAATGTACGGATACATGAAATTTTGACCGTTGTCAAAAGAAGTACCATATAATGCGTTACGAGAGGATTGATAAACTAACATAAACGTAGATCGTTGTAACTTGTCTCTCCCGCCGCATCACGGGTTTCCTACTAGATTTTAGTTATGACCTAACTGAACTGAACCTTCTCATGCACACCCTTAGAATTACTAACAAGTGTTGTGTTTTCCTTTGCATAGCGAATTTGGTTTTTGTTATGGCTCAAAACCGAATGGCCCCGTACATAGCCCTAAACTCACCAACCTAAGTGATATGTTTCCCGCCGCATCGCGCTGGTAAATGACTAGTATATATATATGTATATATATGTATATATATATATGTATATATATATAGGGTCCAAGAGTGAACCATATTGTTTTTGTGAACAAAATGAACAAATCTTGTCCATTGATTTAGGAGATCTTGAGATTTATAATAATAACAATTTTTAATTATTTATATGTGGAAAATAAATGAAAAGGGTATAAGGGTAAATTGTTAACTAATTATCTTTCTAATTAAATATTTAATTACATTCTCTCTCTTCATTTCTCTCACCAATTAACTAATATTAATTTAAAAATATACACAATTACTATTCAGCCAAGCTATTTTATACACTTACATATATCCATTTTATACACATGCGTACATATGTAATTTGAATAATACATATGTGTACTTTGAGTATTCGACACAAGTACACATGTGTATAAATCATTTATTAGTTCTGTTTGTGTATTTTTATATATAGTTTCTATCCAACAACCACAACATGCACCGATGTACACCACTAGATAGGAACACCTTCAGTGATTAATAGAACAAAAGTTTGATAAATAAAATAAAAAAGATATACAAAACAAATATGTACAAAGTAAAATAAAACTTGGCCAAGAAAGCTTTGAAAATGGTGTTTAGGGTGGATTGGATATTGTTGCAAAATTTGTTTGCACCCATGATGAAAAATTCATTGAGGTTGATGATGATGATGATGATGATGATGATGATGATGATGATCTGATAATGTCATAAACAACCAACAATTCAAAGCTCTTAGCCGTAAACCAAAATCCTCAAAAATTTATTTTCAATTCTAAAACCAAATAGAATAATGGAGAAAAGAAACTTGCGATTTTTTATTTTTGCTTAATTCTTGCATTTGAATCTTGATTCATTTGAGCGAAATATAGAAATCACAAGAATATAGGAATTAGTTTGCATATTTGGTAACTGATTGTGAAAAATCTCATTAAAATTTGATATACAATTTAAAAAACTAAAATTAAGTTTATGTGGTTAATGACAATCCTATCCTTATATTCTTAAATTAAATCAATGGCTAGGATAAGTTCACAAATGAGGGGGGTGTTCACAAATGTACTACAATTGCATTACATGCTTAAAATTAGTTTTTTGAGTCTAGTTTAGCTTTTAGGGTTAGTTTTTTTGGAGGTTTAGGATTAGGATTAGGTTTTTGGGTGTGGGGGGGGGGGGGGGGGGAGGGGGGTTTAGGTTTTTGGGGGGTGGGGAGGGGGTTTAGGTTTTTTTCGGGTTTACAATTGCATTACATGCTTAAAATTAGCTTTTTGAGTCTAGTTTAGCTTTTAGGGTTAGTTTTTTTGGAGGTTTAGGATTAAGATTAGGTTTTTGGGTGTGGGGGGGAGGGGGGTTTAGGTTTTTGGGGGGTGGGGGTGGGGGGGGGGGGGTTTAGGTTTTTTTCGGGTTTATGTTTAGGGTTTAGTTTTAGGTTTTCGGGAGGGTGGGGGTGGGGTGGTTAGGCTTTTGGTGGGAGGGTGAATTTAGGTTTTTTTTTTTGGGGGGGGGGGGGGGGTGGGGGGTTTAGGTTTTTGGGGGGTGTCGGTGGGGTGGGTTAAGTGGTTTAACCTTTATGTATTAGTGCACATGTGCAGTACAACCAAAAAAAATTTTTTTTTTTTTTTTGAAATTTTTTTTCTAGGCATAAAAACTAGCGATTTTTTTATTAAAAATTGTAAAAAAAAAAAAAAAATTGGTATGTTTTTAGTTTTTTTTAGGCTTTTTTTGTTAGTTTTTTGGTTTTCTCATTTAAACTAGTTTTCTCATGATTCATCCCCTATATATATATATATATGAACATATGTATATATATATGTATATATGTATATATATATGTATATATGTATATAGGGAGAGGATCATGAGAAAACTAGATATAAATGAGAAAACTAGAAAACTAACTAAAAACCACTGAAAAGGAGGGGGGAGACTTTTAATGAAGGAGGGAGGGACTTTTATTGAAGGAGGGGTAAAATTGAAAAAAAAATATATATAACTTTTCAAACATTTCCCATTTCTCCAAACGTTATCATTTTAAAACAAAAATGGAACCATAATATCACAAATTTTTGTATCTTTAATTCAAGTATATTCGAGCATATTTTTTATGACATAAAAAAAGATTTATGGTGTCGTCTTGTTTTCAATACTATTATTATAGTAGTGCACATGTGCAATATAACATGTATTACAATTGCATTACATGTTTAAAATTGGCCTTTTGAGTCTAGTTTAGCTTTTAGGGTTAGTTTTTTTGGAGGTTTAGGATTAGGATTAGGTATTTGGGTGTGGGGGGGGAGGGGGGTTTAGGTTTTTTTCGGGTTTATGTTTAGGGTTTAGTTTTAGGTTTTCGGGAGGGTGGGGGTGGGGGGTTTAGGTTTTTGGGGGGTGTCGGTGGGGGGTGGGTTAAGTGGTTTAAGCTTTATGTATTAGTGCACATGTGCAGTAGAACAAAAGATGTTTTTTTTTTTTTTTTGAAATTTTTTTTCCATACATAAAATGTAGCGATTTTTCTATAAAAAATTGTAAAAAAAAAAATTGGTATGTTTTTAGGTTTTTTTTAGGCTTTTTGGTTAGTTTTTTTGTTTTCTCATTTAAACTAGTTTTCTCATGATCCATCCCCTATGTATATATATATGTAGGGTCAGGATTTAGGGAAAATGGTGGAAAGTGTGAGAACTATGAGAACGCTTATAGATCATCAGATCAAAACAATATATGGACTAGATTGGCCCGGTGGCGTTTTCTTAAATAACATCAATTTTATTACGTAGACGCGCTTCATTAAGGGTAAAAAGGGCTTTGACTTCTCTACACAAAACGCCAAACTCATGAATAAACGCCATTAAATTCCCCGACTTAAAATACAAAGCACATATCATTGTAATCTAAACGCCATTAAATATAAAACGCCAAACTTTGTTTTTAAACGATAAAGCTGAACAAACAGTAACTGAAACGATGGAACTTAATTACTAGCATTTGTTATAATCAAATCCCACCTAAAATACGCGCCTAAACATCCTATATAAACAACATCTCAGACCTTCCATTACACACCAAACCCAAAATGCCATATTTTACTATATACCATTCATTTTAAAAACGCCAAAAAATCCAAACATCAAAGATTTCAAAAATCTATGTTTCTTTGAGATACACTATTTTCTCAGAAAAAAGGCAAAAAGTTAAAAAATCAAAAATGGCAAACATTATTTCTTGGATATTCAATAGTGTTCTACGCGAAGTTTGGCCGAATGGATTGTTAGCTGAGGGTTGTAACTCAATAACATTTTGCTGCATGAGATTGACAAATCTTCAAGAAAAAGATGCTGATGTCAGACTTATGTTTTTTTCTGTGCTTTGTTCTTGATGTATATTTGAATGGCATGAAAACACGGATGACACTGAAAAGTGGGATGAAGATAAAGATGAACATAAAGATGAACATAAAGATGAACTTCAAACAAAAAACCCACGTTATTTTGTCCTTTCAAACGGCCACAAAAAAGTTACTTAAAAAAAACAAAATGTCATACCAAAGTCAAACCGCCAGTGAAGATGTTCCAAGAAAAAAGAGATTGGTGACAATGAAGATTTAGAAGATGAATTGTTTCTATTTTTTTAATTTTCTTTTTCTGTTGTTTGTTATGTAATTTTCAGCTAAGAACAAAATACATTATTTCTCAAAAATAAGATATAATAAAACTTCACACAGACAAATGCTTGTGAAACGCCATCATGCCACAAAACGCCCAAAACTCCCAAACTATAATAAAATTTCTTTGGACAAGTATTATTAAAAACTCAAAAAAAAAGTATAAAAAAAGGTACAAGAGAATAGAACAAAGTACCATCTTTATCTAAACCCGTTAAAAATAGAGAACGCCAAAATCTCAAAGAGCTAACTACAAACAGTAAATTGAAACGATAAACATATGAAGCTGAACAAACAGTAACTACAAAAAACAATAAACTGAAGCGACATAAACTTTATTATTAACATTTATTATATTAAAAGCCACTACATGGGAAATTGAATTTATTTATCTTTTCAAAACACCATAATTATCTGTTGAATTTATTTATCTTTTCAAAACTCCATAATTACCTATCACTAATATAGACTGCATCCTATATGTGCGGGAAAAAAGTCATTATAAAAGTAGAACATGTAAACACAACTTAAAACTCTCTACACATTATCCAAAATGCCACATATTGTCCAAAACGGCATAAACTTAAAAAATGGCCAACGTTATTACATGGAGGTTTGAAAAGGTCTGAGAGACGTTACATCCTAAAAGTTATCTGATAGGAGACAATCAAAGCCATAGTTAGTATGGATGAAGGGGTTCAGAAGGATACTCTAGCCCTTGGGGTTCCAATAGCCAACGATTGTGAAAAGAACCTGAACGATAATAAGAAGATTGGAGAGAAATTTCCAACAGAAAATGATGAGACAGATAAAAAAACAGTGAAACGCCATGTAGTTAACGAATCTAATTAACGCCAAAATAATCTTAGACGCCAAAATTTAATTTCCAGCAGAAATTAAAATGACATAAAAGCCCCTCGCACCCTGATTAAATCCCGCGCCACGTGTTCCATCAGGATAATTTCTCACTGTTCTCATACTTTAGGGCGTTTTCTCCTTATCCCGTTTCTATATATATATATATATATATATATATATATATATAAAGAGAGAGAGAGAGGAAGGTTCATTGGGGAACACTAAAAAAATGTGGAACAACGGGGAACCGACTCAAACGAACTCCGATTAGCATTCCAGCGGCGTTGGAATCGACTCGTCGAACCCTAACTAGGATCTCTTAACCCTAAATCCTAAATCCTAACCCTTAAACTCTAAACCCTAAAGCTAAAAAATAACGCTAAAACCTAAACTAAACCGTGAAATCTAAACTATAAACCCTAAAAGCTAAACCCTAAAGCTAAACCCTAAAAGTTAAACCTAATATATTTAGGGTTTAGGGGTTATGATTTAGAGTTCAGGGTTAAGTGATCGTAGTTAGGGTTTGACGAGCCGGTTCCAACGCCGCTTGAATGAGTCCAATCGGAGTTCGTTTGAGTCGGTTCCCCACGGTTCCCCATTTTTTTAGTGTTCCCTAATTAAACTCACACTATATATATATATATATATATATATATATATATATATATAGTTGAAGGTTCAATTAAAAACCACTAGTTAAAGTGAAAACCCGAAAACTAAATAAAAAAAGCTTAAAAAACATATCAATTTTTTTTACAAATTTTCGATAGGTTTTATATATAAAAAAAAATTGGATTGCACATATGCATTATATATGTACTACACATGTGTATTATTGCACATGTGCACTACAAATTTTTTTTTGAAAAAAGTTATTTTTATATATAAAAAATAGGGATTTTTAATAAAAAAACTTGTATGTTTTTAGGCTTTTTTAGTTTTCACTTGAACACACACACACACACACACACACACATATATATATATATATATATATCATGAGAAAACTAATTAAAAATAAGAAAACTAAAAAAACTACCAAAATAAGCTTAAAAAGCACACAAGTTTTTTAATATTTTTTTGTTTAGTCTAGCACTTTTATGATAAGATTTTTTTTTTTTTGAAAAAAAATTATTACACATGTGCAACACTATGCATGCAACGATATGACAATATTCATATCCCGAACTATATGACCATCTAAGTCAAACCCAGAAATCAAAACCCCAGACCAAAATCTTCAACCCACAACCACAACCACCTGTACTTTGAACGGCGAAACCCTAGACCCAAACCTTCGTCCCACAACCACAACCACCTGCACATTCAAAGGTGAAACCCTATACCGCCGTGAAACCCTAGACCCAAACCTTTAACCCACAACCACAACCACAACCACCTGGACTTTGAACGGCGAAACCCTAAATCGCCATAAAACCCTAGACCGTCGTGCAACTGTTGATTCACCCTCGTTACTTGTTTTCTCCATGATGATTTGGTCTGAGAACCCTCAATCGTCGTCTCTGTCGTTAGTCACTATCCATCAACGGGGTGGTGGTTGAAGTGACCTAGTGGGTGGGGGTTGTTTGGCAGGTGGGTGTAGTGGGTGGTGGTTGGTGGTTGGAGTTGTGCGGTGGTGGTTGTACTTAGTAAGGTGGTGGTAGTGATGTGGGCTGGATGGTGGTGGTGGTGTGAGAGAGAGAGATGTGAGAAATCAGAAAGAGAAGAAAGAGAGAGAGAGAATGAGAGTGTAGTTTATTTATTTTTATATAGATTTATATTTTTTGGTTTATTAAAAGCATTTTTAAAGTATATTTTATTTTTTATAAATGGTTGAAAATTCTAGTTATTTACATAATTAATCCCTACAAAGGTGAATTGACAAAAATTCCCTTATATGCAAAGTGCATGACTAGATTTAAGCTAAAAAATTAACTAGGTTGGGCTTAAAGGATAGAGCGTGTAGAATTTTAAAACACAAACTATAAAACTCAACAATTTTAAATACAAAAGACACCGTCTAATGAAAAACGGTATAAAGATAAAGGTCAAAACGTGCAATTCAATCTATATTTTATAATAAATGAAAATCTTTTATTACACGTTTTCACTTTCTAATGCATGTTTACCTATGTTCATGCCCCCCCCCCCCCCCCCCCCCCCCCCGCCCCTCTCTCTTATTAAATGATAATAAATTTTAGAGCAAAATGCATGGATAGTCCATGTGGTTTGTCAAAGTAACACATTTAGTTCTCAACTTTTAAAAATTATATTTGTATTTCCTGCGCACAAGTTGTTAATGGATATAGTCTCTAGAGTAGATGATAAGTGAGTGTGAAACTACATAGTTACCCTTACCGTTGCTAAAAGACAAAACAATTAAAGTGATTAAATTGATTAAATTAACTTATTATTATTGTTGTTGCTGTTCCGTTACCGTTGCCGTTGCCGGTGCCGGTGCCGTTGTCGGTGCCGTTGCCGGTGCCGGTGCCGGTACCGGTACCGCTATTGCTAGTACTACTATTAGTATTACTGCTACTATTACTATTACGATTACTATTACTATTATTACTATTATAGGGTAAGCCCCACCCCTCCCCCACCATTTCTTCCTTAACACCTATCTACCACCATCACAACAAAAAAACCCAACGCAATTCACAGTCACCAGCACACGAACATAGAAACCCCCGACAACAACCCAAAGAAAAACCGCATAATAATACTTCACATTGTGCATTATATTCTGCATACCAATCGCAATAATCAACAACACAACAAACACTACAACACAACATTGTACACTACCAAAACCAAACCCACCCATAAGAATGTGATAAAAAATCATTTAAACACTATTGGAATAGCTTAAATAGTGGATGAAAATGAAACTGGTTTAGAAGGTGCAGGAAGATTGTTTGGAGATGGGGATTCATTCCTTGAGGATGTCGATTGTGGAGAGGAATTGGAGTCATCTGGAGGTAGATCCATGGTGGATGGTTATAGAGGGATGAAGATGGATCTGAGGTGAACGACGACTGCATGGATTGTGGAGTCGCAGACTCGCAGGTGATTGCTGGTGGATGGAGAAGAAGGGTAGGCTTAAGGGTGGGTTGGGGATTTTATGGTTTAAAAAAAGTGGGCTCCACTGTTAACGCTTTTACCAATTAATTTTAACTAGGTTATTAGTTCACGCGTTGCCGTGGTACATTATTGCGGGCCTTCTATCGGTATCGGTTCGGTTCATTACAGTACTAATACGATACGGGCACCCGATATAGATAATAACACGTGTTTTACACCGATCGAAAACGATAAAAATGAACACCAATATTGGAGCCAATGTTGTTCGAATGGTACGAACGGTTCAAATCATCACGGTATTATGCCGATATTCGTTTATCATCACAGACAAAGTTGTATTAAAATGAATACATGTACCAGTACCAATGTTGTTCGATAGGGTATGATAGCGATACAATATTAGTTTATCGAAAGCAGAAAAATAATATATATATATAGGATAAGGATCATTTGAGAAGTAGTAGGCTAAATGAGAAACTTGAGAAGCATTCTGACCACACATTTTCCCTAAGCAAAAAAAAGGTGAAAAAATGCAAATTTTTTTTTTTTTTTTTTTTTTTTTTTTTTTTTTTTTTTTTTGGAAAAATCGCAGCTTTTTCTTTAAGAATTAAATTTTTTTTTTTTTTTTGGATTTATACACATGTGTATATTGTTAATCTTTTAACTATACATATATGTATATTGTCAATTATATATATATGTATATACATGTTTAAAATTAAAAAATAAGTGTTATTTAGGGTTTAGCATTAGTATTTAGGGTTTAGCATTAGGGTTTAGGGTTTAGCTTTATGGTTTAGGGGTTTAGCTTTAGGGTTTAACATTAGGGTTTAGTATTAGGGTTTAGCAATAGTATTTAGGGTTTAGCATTAGGGTTTAGCTTTTGGGTTTAGCATTAGGGTTTAGCTTTTGGGTTTAGCTTTAACTTTTGGGTTTAGCTTTATCTTTAGGGTTTGTATTAGGGTTTAGCATTAAGGGTTTAGCTTTAGTGTTTAGTTTTAGCTTTTGGGTTTAGCATTAGGGTTTAGAATTAGGGTTTAGCTTTAGGGTTTAGCATTAGGGTTTAGCTTTAGGGTTTATCTTTAGTGTTTATGGTTTAAGATTAACAATATACACATTTTTTCAATTTTAAACATGTATATACATATATGTATAATTGACAATATACATATATGTATAGTTAAAAGATTAACAATATACACATGTGTATAAATCCAAAATTTTTTTTTTTAATCCTTAAAGAAAAAGCAGCGATTTTTCAAAAAAAAAAAAAAAAAAATATGCATTTTTTTCACCTTTTTTTTTGCATTTTTTGCTTAGAGAAAATGTGTGGTCCAGATTGCTTCTCAAGTTTCTCAAATAGGGTGGACTTCTCTTAGGATCCCTACCCTATATATATATATATTGAACAACGGTTTCAGTTCACTAAGGTAGCGGCATGGAATCCGTTATTAAACAATAAACCATAATAATGAATACATGTACAAGTACCGATGTTCTGTATGGTATGGTAGCGATATCGTGTCATCTTGTTGAAAGCAAAAACAATATAAATAAATATCAATACCGGTACAACTATTGTTCGGGTGGTTTCGGTTTAATATGATAGTGACATGATATCGTTCTCAATAAAATTCATATCATAAAGTTGAAAAAAAAACAATCGGTCTCGGTTCGATTTGATTTGATACGACAGCGATACCGTATTTACTTTCAATAAAATACAAACAAATAAAAATAGAACTCAAGTTATCAGAAACAAAATCAATAAAATATCATTAGATAAATTATCCTATATATTAAAAACATAACCTTATGAATAGTACTCTGGCCACATGACAAACCTAATAAATAGTGAAAGTCGACGCTTCATACGTTTCTTCTCCACATCTCTTGAAGAAACCCTAACACACATCTCTCAACTTCAGCCACACACCAAGTCTCTGCCTCTCTCCCTCTTGCAACTCCGACCACCGGAGTGAGCTCCGGCGACAGGCACATACCCAGCTCCGGTTCTCTTCTCCAGCCGCATACCTACCTCCAATCTCTGGTCTCTCCATAAAATCAAAACGACAGATAGAGAGCCTAAAACAGAGACTAAGAACACATACATACAAACCCTAGAGAAAGGAGTGTGAGAGAGAGTGAGATGTGCAGATGTCTAGAGATGGAAAGAGAGTCTGGGAGAGAGAATCGTGATGGACTGGTGGCTCACCACCGCCACCGTTGGCGGCGCCACCTGATTCCGGCGCGTCAACGACCCCAACCGACGGAACAATGGCTGAGCCCTTGAGAGAGAGAAAAGACGCTGGCCTTGAAGACGGTTAGCATTCCGACCAAATTAGACCAGGTTCCGGTAAGATCCGAACCCATTTGCAAGTTATTCTTTGTTATATCGGTTCAAAATAAGTCTTGTAAGGATCATATATTCTGATTAAGTGAACACACGTGTTCCGGTGAAGGTACGACTAGGGTTCTAGGAGCAGTGCCGACAAAGATAATCAGTTGAAGATCCGGTGAGCGGATTAAAGCCTGTATGGGAGTTCTTCAAGTGAATCGGCAACTTTCCAGACCGACTCTACATATAAGGTAAGCCACGAACTACTTCCGGCCACATATGTGAATTTCGGTTATATACTCAAGTCTAAATGTGTAGGAACAATGACTAGGGGTAGGCACCGTTGGAATTGGGGGCTGCTTAGGTGAATTTGATTTGTGGGTTTGGTGTGTTTTAAGGATTTGTGTTTTGTTAATCGCAAATGCATCTTCATTGTTGCAAGAATCGATCCCTAATGCTGATTTTTGGCCAATTGCAGGTCATGTTCTTGACCTAAAAGTTTGATTGTTAGATGAAAACATGTTTTATTTTTGTTGGGTTGCTTTATTCGTTCAGTTTTGACTTAAATGTTAAGTTAAAAAACCTAGATGTAATTAATTTAAAGAGCTGATTTGCAACAATTAAAGAGCTCATTTGCTATGTGACATATTCTCCTATATATTAAAAAACCAAGTTTGTGAATAGTATTTGGGGTAACTTTGGTAATTTTTGTCACTTTATTTTGTTACATGTTGTGCTCTCTGGAACGTGGCAAAGCAAGATGTTGGTCTGACCGAAGATGATCTAGGGTTCCGCTGCGAACCCTATTGTTGAAGCCGGTTTGGTCAATCGGACGCGTCGGTGGAGATAAAGTCGTTAACGGCGGCGATGGTGGTTGTCGGTGTTGACGCAGGCCGTCGGTCATCGAATAGGAGAAGTTTGAGGCGAACAAGGTAACTTTTCGACACATATTTTTAGAATGATTTATGTTTTAGTGACATGCAGTGACAACTAAATGCTATTTGAGCAGGTTATTTTGATATATTGCTAGATCGTAATTAAACTGTTGTTGTTGGTTCAGTTTAATTACCTATCTTCAAGTGTGATTGTGTTTTCCTTTTCGGCTTACATTAAAGAGCTTCCATTGATGCAACCCTAGGGAAGGAAATAGCCCTTGTTAGACAAAGAAGCTATGACACACTATATGAAAGTTACCGATTACGATGTTTGGAGCACACACCAAAAAGGATAAACGTGTAGTTCAACCAAGCACTTTAAAACTAACACATCTCTGCATTGCAGGGAGAGTTCAGCTGGCATCTACAACAGCAACACATGTCTATCTAAACCCAGCTACCAGCCCTGCGAAGTCAATCGCCATGCTTTCAGTTTTGATCAAGGACTGTTGCAGAACGGAGCATGATTCGTAACTTCTCGTCGCTGTACATTTTGTGAGTACGAATGAATCTGGGGTGATTACAGTTACCGGAAAAGCATCGTCTGGTGTCCGTAGGAATGAATTTCTCACAGGTTATATTAAAATTTTGTTCAAATATAGTTTTTTATGTTTATGTTATAAAATTTCCTAAAAATAAGGAGTGATATATATATATATGTAAAAAGATATACAGGATCCAAAGATATGCTATTGTGATGATGTGCTACCAGATGGTTATAATGTGAAGAAAGGGGATATGGTTACATACATGCCATATGCAATGGGCAGGATGAAGTACCTATGGGGAGAGGATGCAAATGAGTTCAAACCAGAAAGATGGCTTGATCATAGCGGTGTCTTCCATCCAGAGAACCCTTTCAAATTTACAGTCTTTCAGGTAATTCATTAGTGTGTGTAATACTAAAAAACAGGGACCTAGCTACGACTGACCGCTTCATATATTTGTCCCTACCAAAGTACGTGGTGTGGATTCATGTACCTCATAAATGGATTTTACAAGTAATTTAAATGTGTATATGAATTGATGTTCAAAAGAAAAATAAGAAAAAAAAAACGATATGACTAATTTATTGTAGAAGTGATAAGTAAAACTCTAAAACCGAACTTTTCGCTCAGTAGCATTATATAGGTAGTTTTCATATAATTTTTTTTGGGTATATACGTTTTCGACCCCCCGGTTTTGGTTTCCCTGTTAGCTTGCTAGATTCTTGCTGGTTTAATAAAATTAACCTTTCAAATTAGTTAATACTAATTTGTTACTTAAAGTAGAATTTGAATTGAATAAATTAATGATAGTCTGTCAGTTAATGTTGAAAAGAAAATTTAATTCATAGTTGTTATAGTTGCATATTTGGTAAGAGATGATAATAATATTTTCATTGCAGTATTAATTAACCTAGCTAATTTCTATTATTGTTGTTTATATGATGTATTTAGGCCGGACCACGAATTTGTTTGGGTCGAGATTTTGCATATAGGTACCTGAAGATCTTTTCTTCTATCTTGTTGGGCTGCTTTGTCTTCAAGTTGAGTGATGAAAACAAAGTTGCTTCCTACAAAACCACTATTAATCTTTCTATCGATGGTCCATTGCATGTTTTTGTTTCTTTTGGGTCTGCTTTATTAGCCAAATCTTAGACTTAAAATGCAATAATCTTGCATATATATTTTATTATGTTCAATAAAAATACTCAACACGATCTGCGTAATAGAGTTTTGGTACGAAAGTTTGGTTCCGGCGGTATTCAGTGAATGATACGTTCTGTAAGTTGTATTGGAAAGAAATCTTACAAAAGTGAAGTTGTATTCATATAATTATCTGATTTTTTATTTGAATAGCTCTTAATCCCTGATTTTGAGGTACGCATATTTTACTTCAGAATCAGTTGTTGGTCTCTTAATTTGGTTTTTGATTGTTTGTTGTTTTTTTACTTTATAATTTTACAGAATTTATGTTTGAATAGTACTCGCAATGGGGAATGATGTGTTGTGAAGTACTTCGGGTGAAGTGGAAGGACATGTAAGTAATTTATCTTTTACATTTTGGCAAATAATTATATTTTTTAAATTTACAAAATTTGTATAGCTTTCATCTCTATTTTTTTTATAGATAATGCAAGGTACGTAGGTATCTTTAATCCATGTATTTACATGTTTCTACATAGGAAATCGATGAGAAGGCAAACCATCCGAGAGACGACCAGTGTATCAATCGATCGACTGAAAAAGTGTGGCCATATGTAGAGGTGATGGGGTAACCAAGACTAAGGTAACCATTGATATTGATTCACAAGTTGATGGCAAAGTTCTTAATTTTTATTTTTGTTAAGAATTTGAATACAAACCACACTCAAATGTGAAAAATATGAACATCTGGGCTAAATAAAATACTCATTTAATAAAAATAATAGGATTTGAGCCAATTAAAAGCTCAGATTAACTAACTAAGTGGACGAATGTGGGATATTATTTATTAGTTAAACATTTATTTTGATTTAACATTTAGATTGTCAAGGGCCTTACATTTTATATTAATGGTTGGTGTCATTGAACTTTGATTTAAAGAACGATGTGGGTCTGCAATAATAAGAAATTCTTTAAGAGATGTTTTTTTTTTTTTTTTTTTTTTTTTTACAGGTGTTATGACCATAAGAAATCCCACTCTCCACTCTATTCTTTTAGTGACATGGATCTAGCATCAAGGTTTTGGTATGACTTGGGGTTTATCTCTAATAATTATATTGATGAATTTGTTATATTTTATTTTTAATTGGTTCGGTTCATTTAATTCGGTTATGCCACACACCATAGCTAAAATCAAACCGTAATCTTCAGTTAATCGGTTATGGCTTAACTGGATTATCGGTTAATTGTTCGGTTTGGTTAAAGTCGATTAATTGTCTGGTTCCGTTGCTCGGTTAATTGTTCCGTTCAGTTTGGTTAAGGTCAGTTAATTCGGTTATGTGCTCACCCCTAGGTCAGTTAATTTTGGTATTCATAATTCATGAGATCTGTTTTTTTACTTTATTAAAGATGTAGAATGTAGAATATAATATAAATATAAAATAATTTTCGACATCCTTTTTATGAATCCCACGTTACTATTAATAGTATAAAAAAGTTAAAATAGATTCGGAAATAGTGCAAAGATAGTGGCCCTGCACCATACTTTGTTCCCTAATTTTAAAGTAATTTGGATATCATCACGCGTTTAGATGCAAGAACATAATAAAATTACCAATATACCCATATAATATTCACAAGAATTTCCAAACTTTGATGTTTGTATTTGAGTCAAACTCCAGCTTGGATCTGTATCGAGTCAACTCGGGCCAGTTACACTTTTAAATGAAATCAAACTCGTATTTGTCAAAACAACAATAACCTTTCGTTTCTTTACAGGCAAAACAACAGGTCATCATCCACCACTCATCAGAATGACTTCTCTACCCATAACTCAGAAACGATACTAGGGCATGAATCATATCTGAATCTTGGCAAGAGATTAATGAGGATGATCTGAAGTTTTTACAGCCAGGGGCTTTCAGCAGTGAAGTTGCTACTATTGGTGAATCGTGTTAGTAATCATATTCATGAAGCGCGGCGCAACGCGCGCGCCGGATAACACCTAGTTAAATTAGTTACAAAAGAAATACAATCACTATTCATGGCCAACTGAAATTCATGTTTATATATAATAATTGTTTATCTAATTAGTAAGGGTAATGTGGTCATGTTGCACCAACTTAACGAGATAAATTAACGACCATTCACTCTATGGATGGACTATCTGAGTAAAACATTGTCAAACCACAGGGAACTCGAATGTAATTTTCATACTATTTACTTTAGTTTTCTGGTGATTTAATATGTTATAGTACCAACGCAGTGTAATTCACGATTTTCTAACCTAGTATAATATATATACAAGCAAAGAATTCTTTATCATTTTTATTTCAATAATAAAGGGAATTTTGTTTATTTCATATTATTTAACAGAATAAAAAAAAACAGCTTCATTTGTAGTTAGGGACTAAAGACATCATATTTTTTAAAGTTCTTGGACAAAATTCGTAGTTACTGAAAAAATAAGTATCCTCTTGAAAAATTAATAAATCACAAGAACCATCCATGTGCTTTATTATTAGAACTATTAATGAAAAGAAAATAAATATGTACTTTTTCTTAATAAAATTGAACACAAAATGCAAAATTTAAAGTAAATATAATCCATGCAATATATACCAATAAAAATTGAATGTATATTACTTACAGAATAGAATGAAATACATAACGAACAATAGAGTGTTGTTGACCTATTTTACATATTGTTGTTATGCGCTAGAAACATGTGTTTCTATATGAAGATGGGTATATAACAATGGGTGGAGATACAATAGGAAGTTTATTTGGCTAGGAAGGATAGGAAGTGATCTTGACCATCCATTAAGTTAATCAAGGGCTAAGATTAAATCAGGCAAATTGAAATGAAGAAAAGAGACGCGTGAGTTTGTTCAAGGGCATTCTAGTCAATCCAAGCCAATAGTTTCTCTCTCCTCCAATTCCCCCCCATTTTTTAAACGTTAATAACTCTTTCATACGACATTATTTTTTTATAAAAATTGCACCAAAAAAACGAGCGTTTTTTTATCTTTAAAACGAGTATACTATTGCTATATTTTAAAAAAAAATTTAAAACCCAGTTGCGTAAAACGCAATAGAAAAACCACCAGTTACGTAAAACGCAATGAAAAAAAAAAACCTAAAAAATGACATTTTTCTAAAACGCAATGCACCAAAAACACAAAGAAATGACTTATTTGTAAAACGCAATGGCCAGAAAACACATAAAAATGTGTTTTACCTAAAACGCAATGCACCAAAAACACAAAGAAATGACTTATTTGTAAAACGCAATGGCCAGAATACACTTAAAATGTCTGTTTTCTAAAACGCAATGGACTGAAAACACATAAAAAAGTGTTTTTACCTAAAACGCAATGCACAAAAAACACAAAGAAATGTCTTATATGTAAAACGCAATGGCCAGAAAACACTTAAAAATGACTCATTCTAAAACGCAATGGACTGAAAACACCTAAAAAAATGTGTTTTACCTAAAACACAATGACTAAAAACACTTAAAAATGTGTTTTTTCTAAAACGCAATAGCCAGAAACCACATAAAACTCTCTTATTTCTAAAACGCAATGGACACATAAAACTGTCTGTCACTGTGAACTGTCTGAATTGTCTACGAATTACTGTCTTCGAAATGAGCCAATTTATGGAAATTTAATTTTTCTGATGCGTTTTTAGTACAGCAATTTATGGAAGCTCAACCCCAGCCAGGGGCTCTGCCCCTTGAACCCCGCCAGGGGCTGCCGCCCCTGGGACCCCGCTACCGGGGGCTGCCGCCCCCGGACCCCCGCAAAGATCGTAAAACGCAATGACTAAATCAAAAACCCAGATCATGAAAATGAAATTAAAGAATTTCTTACATGGATCGAAGCCGATTTCTTCATCAATTGACGAAATTTGAATGATAGAAACACTTATCAACGCTCGAATCGAACGAATCGAGTGATTATCTCCAAAATCACCGGAAAAAACGAGATTTTTTTATGAAATTAAACTGGGTTTTCTTCAAAAAAAGCTGAAGAACACGTTGATCGGGTTCTGAATCATTGATTTGTGATGAAAATCGCACTATAATGTAGTGATTATTGAGATAGAAAGTGAAGAAATAGTTGAAGATGGTGGGTTTTGAAAATGATGGGTTTTTGAATTTACTGGGTTTTGAAAAAGGAAGAAGAAGGAGTTGGATTGACTAAAATACTCTTTCTCTTTATTTTAAAATTTGCCACATGTTATAATCCTATGGCTTCCTATCCTTCCTAGCGAAAATTAACTTCCTATTTGATCTTTACCCATATAACAACACCTTATAAAATAATACAATACGTGTTACTCTTTACAAAAAAAAATCAATATTTCTTTTTATAAAACGTATATCAATATTATACAAATACTAAAGAGAAAAAATAACTTATTTTAGGGTATAGTGTTTTTAAAAATGTAATGATGCGTGTAAAAGTTATTCAAGTTTAAAAGGTTTGTATAAGTAGTATTCAATAAAAAACAAAAAAACACAAGAGACCAATTAGGCCAGGCGGGGCGGTCCGTGATGGACGTCCGGCCACGCGTTATAAAACCAAGAACACCGCCGCCTCCCCTTCTATCACTCGTTAAAAAAATAACGAGTTGAAAGCATAACGCATGAAACTTCAATTATCAATTGTTTGCATGTTTGACACCTGTCCTGTTGACCAACTTCACCAATTGTTCTGCAGGATTGAAGTTGGCTTTTTTTGACACGTGTTGACCCACTGCATTTTTGTGAGAGTAAATATTTTTAAAATTTGGGAGTGATAGAATTCTATCACTAGTGATACCCCCCCCCTACCTTTCAATCACTAGTGATAGAATATTGGCTGATGACATGGCATGATCTGATTGGATAGTGGGAGTGATAGAAATCTATCACTAGTGAACCACCCCTCCTCCCCTTATCTCTTTTACCCTTCTCAATCTTTTAACTTTTTTACAAAACTATCACTCAATCAATATTAACCATTATTGATTTAATGCATGTAAAAAGACAATATTACCCCTAATCTAGTTCAATTAGTAAAAAAATAAAACATTATTTATATTTTAACCTCTTCTTGATCTCAACTATTAACTAAAAGATTTAAGAGATTAAAACACTTCTTACACTTTTCACAAAACCACCCCTTTTTACACTAACCCCACCCAATAATTGATACAAAATAGAGTGCACGTAAAATGCACCGATCGCGTATACACCAATATTGCGCTCTGTGTATCTAGCGAGATATAGTTTGAACTCAACATGTAGACACTATAATTGAATAAAGCACATATTCCAATAGATTTATCGAGTTCATAAAAAAGCACGATGTAATGAGGTTATGTGTTTATATACCAGGACACCGCGATATAATTGATATCGAAAAAGAAAATACTACAATATCACCTAATAATATGCTGAACTTATAGCATTATATGATATCAGTCAAGAATGCATATGACTAGGATCGATGATCCAACATATACAAGAAACATGTTGTTTACAGCAAAGTATGAAGGACTTTGGCAATTATTTACGAAGAGAATGCACCTTGTAAAAGCTCACTACATCAAAGGTGAAAATGCACCTTATATAATTGTAATCAGTGAAATGTTTGATATTTTAATTGTTCTTGCCATCATTTTTATTGTTTAATTTATGGGTATTACAACAAGAATCCTAAATGGAAGGTTAGATATCTTCACTGAATAAGATATATCAATGGGTATTACATTGTCAACGAGATGGGATCAAGTCGTGCAACGGGAACACAAACCAAAGGATTAGCTCTAGGAAGGGTAACTCCAATACCCTCTTCCATATCAACGCTTGCTAGATTCCCATTTTCTCCTGCCTTCCACTCAAAGCACTGAATCATTGCACCAAGGGTTGTATGTACCGTCAACAACCCTAATGAAGTCCCAGGACACATCCTTCTTCCACTCCCAAATGGTAATAAATTGAAGTGTTGTCCTCTCACATCTAACTGCTTCCCTACAAATCTTTCTGGCCTGAATTCAAGTGGGCTTTCCCAGTGTGCGGGGTCTCGGCCCAGGCTCCAGACATTGACCAAAGTTGTAGTGTTTGCTGGAATATGGTAACCACCCACGGTGCAATCTCGTGTTGATAATCTTTGAATCATTGGGGCTGTAGGGTGCAATCGTAGAGATTCTTTAACGATTGCTTGGAGGTATGGAAGGTTTGGTATGTCTGATTCTTGTACAAGCCTACTTTTCCCTACAACTTGGTCGATTTCTTCTACTGCTTTCTTCATTATGTTTGGATGGTTGATGAGTTCTGCTAAAGCCCATTCCATGGTTATAGCGGAAGTGTCTGTTCCGGCAGCTAATATGTCCTAGAAAGATATTCAAACATGTTAGTAGATGCATATACAAAGAGTAAACATGATTTAAAAATGATATGTGCACTGATGTTAATTACTTGAATGAAGGCTTTAATGTTCTCCGGTGTTAAATTTATCTCCATGCTCTCATCTTCGGATATATCAAGTAAAATGTTGAGCAAATCCTTTGTTTCTCCTGTCTTCTGCTTTCTTGCTTCTTCATGTTCCCTCATGACCCTTTCCATCAACGCATCAAATCTTCTATGAATATCCTTAGAACTTTTTCCAAGTCCCTGCAAGTCTAGATTCTTAAAAAACCATATGTGATCAGAAAGGTTAAATGTTCCGATAAGCTCGGCTGACTTGCTTATTATCTTGGTTAAATCCCCGGACTCATCTTCTTCTTCTGAACACCTCTTACTCATAAACATTCTGGATATCACATTGCTCGTCAACCTCATGAGCTCTCTTTCAAGATTCACAGATTTCCCATCTTTCGCCTTTTGGGATATATGTTTTATAAATTGATTAATTTCGTCACGCCTAACTGGAAAAAGGAAATCCAATGTTTTACCATTGAGAAGTTCTGACATAACAATCTTCTTCAAGAACTTCCAGTAAGATCCATAACGAGCGAAGAGAAAGCCTTTGTATCCATAGGACAAGTAATTGACGACGATGTATTGGGGTCGATCTAAAAAGGCAACATCTTGTGTTTTAAAAATTTCCTTTGCTGTTTCTGGTGTAGAAACAATAACACAGGGTGTGGAGCCCAGAAAGATTCGAAACACTGGCCCGTGTCGTTTAGAGAGCTTGTGAAAAGCTTGATGGGGGATTGAACCAAGGAGGTGTAGGTGTCCAATAATGGGAAGGCGAAAGGGGGTTGGTAGAACATCAGATTTAACATGAGAAGATTTGTATAGTTTAGTGATCAAAATGGAGCAGATCAGGCATATAACAAAGATGGTGAAGTAGCCTGCCTGGAAGTCAGGCATGATTGGAGTAAAGCTTAGACAGTTTTGCTTAATTATTTGTCTAAAATCTCCTGAATATTGTATGTTATGAATTAAGATTAAGGCAAGTTAGGTGCAAATATATAGAAAACATTTTGTTATGGCCCGCAATATTTAATGGTTAAGGCAAGTTAGGTGCAAATATATACAAAACATTTTGTGATAGTCCGCAATATTTAATAGTCCAGCTCAAAGTGTCTCAGTTTTGACTAAAATGAGGCATTAAAGCGCATGCATGCCAAAAACGAAAAAAAGGCTAAATTATTGATGGCCTATGGTTAATGGTTGATGAATGAAATAGTTAGAACATCTATTTGTAAAATTGTTTAGTGACAAAGTATAGCAATAATCAATGTTAGTTTTTTATTAAGTCATTCCTACATCAGTTAATTTAGTTTTTAATAAAATCGTTTCTACATCAGTTAGCAAGCTTAGTTTGTGGTTGATCAAATATTTTTCTAGTAGTTTTCTACATAAAATTAAAAGTATGTCTCTCTGAAAAAAACCGTCTCCCAAAGACCACTTACTTGTTTATAACTATAAAAGAAAGATTTAAGGGAAAATTACGAAATTGTTGGTTGACTAAGAGAGTTTTCAATTTTGTCACCCTCTTGCGTCCTTGGAAGGACCACTCAGCACGGGAAGAGTCCGCATGTTGATGCGTCCATGTCCCTAGAGCTGACACGTGTCCGACAGACCACTCCCGTGCGTCGGCGGACCACTCCCGTGCATCCGCGGACCACTCATGTGCATCTGCAGACCACTCCCGTTTTGGCTAACTCTTCGGACTGACCGACGGACCACTCTCGTGCGTCGCGGACCACTCCCGTGCGTCCGCGGACCACTCCCGTGCGTCGGCGGACCACTCCCGTGCGTCGGCAGACCACTCCCATTTTGACTGACTCTTCGGACAGACCGACAGACCACTCCCGTGCGTCGCGGACCACTCCCGTGCTCAGAGGTCCTTCCAAGGCCGCATGAGAGTGACAAAATTAAAAGCCATGTTGGTCAAAAGACAATTTCATAATTTTCCAAAGATTTAAAGCCAGGCATCACGTCAAGTTTAGTCCACACAATTTTATAAATAGAAGAAAGTATTAATAGCAACAATAGGACCATGCAAAACCCTTGGGCCCTCCGGCGCCCTTGAACAATTCGGCAAATCCATCAAAAGGGACAGGGTTGGAACTCCGCACCCTTGAAGGGAAGCCCTTGTAAACGGACGAGGTCCGACGGGTGTGAGTGGCCAGGTATAGCTGGGTTTTTTTTTTTACACTATGTTCATTAGTGACTTATACGCTAAACGCTTTTATGAGTTGTACAACATATTTGTTTTTAAGTTTGAATCATTTTAATTGTAGTGTAAGAATCAAATAAAAATAAGTCTTAATATATAAAATGGTCTTCTTATATGAGAAATGAAGGATTTTTTTTTTAATTTCTTGACCATATTTATGTATGATGTTTAATGCTAAAATTAAAAAGATAAAAATAATTCTTGATTTTACACTATTAGAGTAATTATGTAATTCTTTTATAGTAATTATAGTTATTCTACTATAATTACTCTACTAACGTAAAATCAATGATTTTTTTTTATATTTTAAGACTACAATACGAGCTTGATAAGATTGGGAAAAAATTAAAAAAAAAAAAAAACTCTCCTGGATAAGCCAATTTGTATGTTAAGAATTATTTGCGTATCGAAACCAAATTTTTTAAATGTAATAACTTGTAGAATAATAAATGTATGTAAATTTCAAATTCTAATAGCATTAATTTGTATAATTGTGTACGTTATTTATATATCTGTTATATACTGCCTTGGATCCTTAATTTATATGCTTTTTTTACTAACAAACTATTTGTATATTATTAATAAGTTCATTAATTTTTGAGTAAAATGCCAAAAAGTTATTTTCGATGGAATAAATAAATATGATCAAATCTTAGGGTTGATTTTGGCATTTTACTCTATTTTTTTAATGAGTATTTGTATATTATTAACAAGTTTATTATTTTTTAGAAAGAATTTGATTTATTACAGAAAAATAATTATAGAAAATGAAAAAAAAAAAAAAAAAGTGGTGATAATAGAGAAATATAAGCACGTCTGTAGAGTCGTAAAATAATGTTTGTTAAATTACAAACCTTATCAAATAATTTAATTAGATAAGCTTTACAAAAAGAAAAAAAAATTGTTCTTTATAAATGGATAACTAACACGCCATGTTTGCGGTATGCATATACATGTAATGTATATATGTGTGGATGCTCGGGGGAAAAAAGTGAAAGTGGGCTAATTTTAACATTATTTTATAATTTGGTGAAAATAATGTTAAAAGTGGAGATGGTTAATCATGCATAATGTAGTGGCGTTGATAGCCGAAAGACAACGAGGTACATACACTAATCGGCGTTTTTCTCAACAACCAAGTGTTATGTGCCTTAGGTCCAAGGCTTGATGGAAGGCTACTATCGAGTCGATGATCTCACTGGAGGAGTCTCTCTATTTCAACGTGGTAGGGGTAATGTTGTCTACGTCTTACCCTCCTTAGCCCTTATCTTAGCATTGCTATTGGTGAGATATACAGAGCATGATGATGATCACGACAAATGGATAACTAAAAATTACATAACTCTTTAGTCTGTTTTATATTTTCATAAAATATCACATATAAATCAAGATTTATCAAAATCAATTACCTCGTCGAATTTTATAAGAATTCATAACAATCAATGGAACACATTTTCTTTAAATGGGATTTTATTAAAATCTAGTTTTTCAAAGAAAAATTGATAAATTTATTTACCATAGTCAAATTCATTTCTTTGAATGCCAATATTTGATCATAAAACTTCTTTATTTCGTTAAGTCTAATTTAATTAGATAGATTGAACCATACTTGTTTTATAAAAACTCATTAACGTAATTTATTTTGATAGGTTTACGAACTTATTTATCCAATTTAATTGGATGCATTTTTAATACTTATTAATATCATGCCACCTTACAACTATCAACTATCAACAATATACCTCTACACTTGTATGATACACTTTTAAAATGAAAGACCCAATGTTTGAAAATCTCTTGCTTGTTTTTCATATAAACCTACCATATTTTGTACATGCATAGCTCCTTCTATCTAACAATTCACGTGAGACATGCTCCTGACCTTAAGTTGATGCTCTGACGCTCACTTCATTCAATTCATCTCTATTAACAAATGATTTTCGTAAACAACTCGTAAATAACTATGTACCATAGTATTATACTTTTTCCTTGAACTTAAACATTGGATTCAATAATTACAAAATATTCTTTTAAGAGGACAATTGAATTTGATAAAACTTTTCAAAAATAATCCAAACGATAGGGGACACCATCAACTTACCTCGCACAATTCTAATCAACCCTAAACTTGCATTTCAAACCTAACTTAGATTATATTACTCCTTTTTCAACAATCTATGACTTTTTCACAACTCGAAATAATTCTTCCATCTACGAGAAGGATAAATATTTCATAATTCCTACGACACAATCGTTGTCCTTTCAGAACCTTGTCACTAACAACATTTTAACTCTTAACCATGAACATAAGGTTATGAGAATTTTGTCATACTCATTATCATACTTGTGGAACTTCGACATATTATCAAACGTGATTTCCATATCTAGTTACATAAAATTCTAATTTTTATCTTTCAATGATTCCATATCCATTCCATATCTAGTTACATAAAGCATGACACGAACCTAACACGGAATTCATCTGTTTAGGTTTTGCCTAAACGCGTTCGGATCAGCTTTAGGTTGAACCCACGAACCCGTTTAGGTTACCGGTGTAACACCCCAACCGCATATAAAAACAACCCGTGGCGGAAACGTTGGGGGTCACGTTACAAATTGTTTCAAACACATGGTATTTAAAGTTTATTTTATTGAATTAATAATTTACATTGTCTTTGTGAACTTGAAACAAACACAACTACTATTTTATTTTAAGCAAGCTAAGGCCCGAGTCCACCCTATGTGTAGCATGATTTCAAAATCCTCACATATTAGCGCCTGAAACATATGTGAAAATAAAGTCAACAATGAATGCTAGTGAGTAACATAGGTTTTGTCACACCCTGACTTTTACGGAAGCGTGATTATGTGTGACTTGCTTAATATCATTGCATTCAACCATAACAAACAACTATATGATAAAACCAAGATGTTCATCCATAGATAGTTTTAAAACATTACAAGCAACATTGTTTTAAATCACAAGCATAGACCTCATGTCCAAAACACAACACCAACAAAGTTTTAAGTTCCAAACAGGACTTGACAAAAGACATTAACAAACTAGATTTTGTGCCATGTATCTTATCCAAGATAAAATACATAACCCAAACCCCTTTGACTTAGGATGACATCTATTATTATAGACATGACTTGAAAACTTCAGCGCCCGCCAGATCCATATTTAGTTTCCTAAAATACATGTAGTTTGAAAACATCAACAAAAGTTGAGCGAGTTCATGCGTTTTGTGTGTGAGCTCGTAATAAACTTTGAAACCATAGTATGTATGTATTTTTAAATCCCGGTATGAAAGCAAAAAAGGAAACAAATCAATTACTGGTTTGCAAGGCCATTAACATGTGTGCAACGGCGTAGGAAGGCTCAAACCTAGCAGATTTTGTACCGGGCTTCCGGCTGTAAGACATAGTCACCTCATGGGCCAAACCCCGGTCCTCATGGGTGGGGCTCGCTACACCCAAATAGATCTATCACTCATGTCCCTCGGTCCTTATACGAGGATTAATGGTCTTAAGTGTGTGCCTACCCATTCACATGATCTAACAATTCATTCCTTAGCTAACCATACCATATGTAAACATTTGTAAACATTTTGTAACATGTACTTCACCCCCGAAGTTATAAAACTGAAAACAGTTAAAGAAAAGGGGGACCTGAACTCACAGTTTTGCGTCCTTCAATCAAGTAACCCAAAGCTTCCTCTAGTGTGCACGACTACCTACAAACGTACTACGGTTTATTAGACGGGTGGGTCGTGCCTTGACCTTAGTCTTAATTAGTGTCTTTGAGTTACATCTCTTTGTGTCATCGATATTATTTCAAGTATATAATTATTTGTTAAAATAATAAATATTTTAACTTAAATTATATTTATTAAATTTTGGAATATTTTTTAAAATAATATATTTTAACTTGACACTTTTATGTATTTGTACATGTATAATTTCCCCAAGGATGGGTGTGTTCATACTTATATTCTTTACTTGTGTATTTTTGCCAAGTATCGGTAGCGTATTCCGGTGTATATTTATACGTACGAAAATGCGTAATTGTGTTCATTAAGTATTCTTATACTTAATTTTGTATTAATTTTCCGAAATAATATTTCTAATAACAATTCACCAATATATATTCTCAAAATATATATTTTAAGAAATCTTACATAGAAAAATTATTTATAATTTTTCCCTTGGCAAAAATAATTGTATTTTCATTTAAACCATAAAAATAATATATTTTCAAGTTTAACTTAGAAAATATATATAAATCTATTTTTTTCCCAAAAGTAATGTATTCTATGTTTACTTAAGAAAATATATTTTCTCCCAAAAATAATATATCTTCTAATAATTTCAAGAAAACATATGTATTTTTATTCATCCCAAAAATAATATATTTTCTTCTTGTAAAAATATGATATATGTTTGTAATAATTATAAAATCATATTTTTGTCCTCTTGGTGTCCAAAATACCATTTACCAAAATACACTTATGAATTTAATTCCGGAATATTTAGATGTGTTATATTCCTTGTTCGGTTTCTCCAATATTTTGGATATAAATTATATATTTATTTCTTGGAATTTTGGTAATATTTTGAATTGTAATTTCTTGGTCTTTTGGTGACTTATATTATTTCAAGTCCTAAAATAATATAACTAATACACAAAATATACAAATAATCACACACATGGTGACATCTAAATACATATTCTCCTAAATACATATTTAGTCACTTTTAATTATCAAAAACCAACGTCCAATATTTTGTAATTTTTGTAATAAAATTTATGGCAAACTTTATATAAAATCTTGGTTAAAAATATACTTGTAAATATTTGTTTAAAAATATTTTTCTAAGTGTTTATTTTCTAGAAAATTTTTGCCATAGTTTCCCCTTAAAAATGGAGGTTTCCATGCTTTCAAATCATATCATTTTCTTTTATAAATCATCACAATCAACAACAAATCAAATAATACTTACCAATTTGCCAAAATCAAGCTATTAACACTACTTCATGAACTTGAAAATTTATAAAAATTTGTAGTAACTTACTAGTGTGTTTAGTAGGCTTAGTTACCCTTTAAAGTGTGGTTATTTATTTAAAAACATCATTCTTGAAGGATCTAAATGTTTACAACTTGTAAATCATTTTTCTAAAAATATTTCTTATTGAGTTTTTCTTGTTAAATATATATTTCTACGCTTGATTAACCACTAAAAATGTGGTTAGTTTCTTTAAGAACCAAGTTTATGTAAATCTTGTATCTTTAACTTGGTTTCTTGAAAAATCATTCTTGAAGTCACATATTTACAAGATTCATATTACACTTTAATCATCATACTTCAAGAAAAACATTAAATCTTTCAAGTTCATGCTTTGCGTAAGGATGATCTCTTGATCTTTAACATACTCATCCTCTCATCTTGCTAGATCATGTCTTTAATCACCATCTAGCAAGATCATATGATGTTTAACATCATAAACACAAGTAATCATCAATCAAGAAGCAAAACAACACTTAACAACATGTATTCTTATGATCTTTAAGCTTATGTTCATGATTTTAGTTCTTGAATCATAGTGTTCTTCATGTTAAGTTACTTGTATCATTCTTTAACCAACTAAATAAGATGTAAAATGGAGTGTAGATGATCTTACTACTAGCTCAAGGCTAGGGATGATCAAAAGATGAAGATGAGGTGGTTAAAAGCACTTGCAAGAGGTCCTTCAACTTCCAAGAGTTCCTAGCTTCTTTGTATGGCTTCTTACAACTTTGGATATCAAGAGATTGGAAGAAAGATTGAATGATGATGATGGTTGTATGGGAGTGGGTTACGGCCGAGAGTAGAGGTGAGAGGAGAAGAAAAATGGTGTTGGTGAAATGTGATGAGAATGAAGGTTTAGAGACTTGTGGTTAAACTTATAACACCCAAACAATGCTTTCTCTAATGTGTAATGTGTTATAAAAAGATGGAGACAAGATCCAATTTAATAATCAAGGAAAATCTATGGTGGGGGCCCACTTCATAACCGTAAGGTGGGGGGGGGGGGTGCTTAGTTGAGTTGAAATTGTTAGTTAGGTTATTTAGTTGAAATCCAAGTGATTTAGTTAGGTGTTTAGTTATTAGGGTGTTATATAGTGTGTTAAGATGTCCGGGGACCATAACTAGCTCAGAAATGGTAAAAGAATGCTTCTAGTGTCCGGTTGTTCGGTTGGTTACCGGTTCGTTAAGGTGCTAAACTACGCAGTTTAGTGTGCTTTATGTTACCTTTTGTGACAGTTTTGATTCCCGATACTTAGGAAAGCATTCTGGACCATTTACCCATGTTTCTGCATGATATTAAGTTGTTTAAATGCTGAATTTTGCTGAATTCTGCAGAATTCTGCAGAATTCTGCAGTTTATGTGAGTTTTAGCCACTTTTCGGCACTTAAACTATCATTAGGAAGGCAGTTTTATGATCCTTACTTTCCTACGCACTATACTAGTGTAACTCTTGGTTTCTGGCTCATTATGTGTCTCAATACCATGTCTGTCTATGTACTGAATTCCGTCAACATTTTTCTGATTTGTCTGATAACTGTGCTATCACTGTTTCGTGCATCATTTGAATTAATAAAGTTTGCATGCAATAATGATATGACATTTTTCAATATATGATGCACATGTATGTATGATAACAATAATCAGAGAACATTCATGTTATTAATGTTAAATCAGCACAATCATTAAGCACTAATTACTGTTTAATTATTGTACGGATACATGGAATTTTGACAGTTGTCACATTCTCCCCCTGTAAAGAAAATTTCATCCTCGAAATTTAGACTACGTTGATTCCTTAGGGTTACGTTATGCGTGGATGGATATGAATATGAATAATACCCAAGTCATTAACCACGAAACCGAATCAGGACTTATTCGAATCAGGTGAATCCAAGGACATATTACAACCTCAAGAACCCAACGGTTAAAAGGTATGTGTTTCAGAATTTGATGTCAAAGGATACGAGACGTATAGATGTATAATCTAGTGTAACTTAGTTAACAGGGGTTCAACAAAAGAGGAGTTTCTGCAAATAGAATTCCAAACGATTCGTTTACAATATGCAAATGAGTTCTAGAAACAATAACATCCGCTAGATGAACTCAGAATCAACAAGCTCAAATGTAATAGTAACATGAAACGATGCATCAACTTTCGAACAAATAAATGGAAAAAATTTGTGTGTTGACATTATTGAATTGCGAGAATACACCATAACGAAATAGAACCGAATCTGGTGTATCATTGTCTTAATACATAGTTGCATTAAGAGTGTTCAAATGACGAGTCAAACGAAAAGTATACGTAGTTTCGTATGAAACGGTTGACCATGACTAGCATAAGCTACAAGTTTATACCGACGCCACAAGGTGTCGTAGTGAATGACATAATTCAATAATAGCGGTGACCGAACAAGTTCACCGTGTTTGAAATCAAACGAAAGCGCACTGAAGCAAATCTGAAAATTTGATTCAAACAACATCATAGGGTTTTCAATTGAATATGGAACATCAAAGAACTACTGTTTTCGACCGAAGATGACCAAGTAATAAATATCGCAAGGCATTCGATCGATAAAGAAAGAACCGTTAAGAGGTACACTGAAATATAAAAGGAATTTATGTACCATTGTCTTAACACACAATTGCGTTAAGGCTGTGATAACATGATAAATTAGAGCGAATTGAGAGCAAGCCAATGAATAAATAATTAAATCTATGCATGAGATGCGTAAACGAGATTAGTGCAGGCTTCAAATTAGCAAGACACCACCACAAGGTGTTGGAATCAATAAACGACTTAATGGAGCCGTAGACCAAACAAGTCTACTACGACTCGAAACAAATGAAACGCTTGTTAATAGGAATTTGAATATGATGTTTTCAATACATCATATGGTGTCTTGAATTGAGTATGTGTAACGGACAAGTTCAAACAATCGAATTTGGTTTTGGCGTAATCCGACAATAATTACACGTATCGACCAGGAAATTTCGGCAATGTTGCGAAGATGAACCATGTATGTAACTCGAAGGAAAAGAAATTTGAAGAAGGTTTTGTTGACTCGATATCAAGGAGTCAATACTTACAATAATGCAGATTATCCGAGTCACAAGACAATAACTGGATATAGCGAAATAATATTTGTAACTTTAATGAAAACGATCATTCGAAGGGAAGCCACATGTGTAACAAACGATGCATGTGTAATGTATGAAATGATCAAGTACATAAGCAAATGAGTGTTCGCTCAAATGAAGAAAATTGTCGTGATGCAACTGCCATTAAGAGGAGTAGAGATGTAAAAATCTACTTGCTAGATGTAAAAGTGGGAATTTTAATAAAAGAAGTTCGAGTACTTCACCTGTTCGGTTAACTAAAATAGCATACACGACAGAATAATGGTGTTTGCCCGAGTAAATAGAAGTGGTTCCTAAGTACATGTTTCCTAAATTCTCAAAGTTTTGTATTGTGTGTATAATTGTTTTGTGTACCGTGTATAAAACAGAATGTTAGCGTATGTTTATAACAAATTGTTGACTCACTGTTCTTCGGTATACTTTCTTCCTGGGTTCACGGTTGATGATAACCTGATCGAAGATCGATCTTGGAATAGTAACTTGATCCCTGAAGTTGGTCGAATAAATCATCAATCCTCGGCAAGGGATACTGATTCTTGATTGTTAGCTTGTTTAGCTCCCGGTAGTCGATGCACATTCGAAAACTACCGTCTTTCTTCTTGACGAACAGTACTGGAGCTCCCCAAGGCGAGAAGCTTGGTCTTATACATCACTTATCTAGTAGCTCCTGAAGCTGCATTGACAACTCTTGCATCTCTGAAGGCGCAAGTCGATAAGGTGCCTTGGCTACAGGTGCGGCGCCTGGAACCAAGTCAACGTGGAACTCGACATGTCGTTGCGGTAGTAATCCTATCAAGTCTTTGGGAAAGACTTCAGGATATTCCCTTACCACATGGATATCTTCGAGCTTCGGTTCTTCGGCCTCTTTGTCCATGACATGAGCTAAGAAGGCAGCACATCCTTTACGCAAAAACTTCTGTGCCTTCAAGCAACTGATAATCCGCTGAGGCGTATCCTGCTTCTCCCCATGAATCACGATCGTCTCTTCATTCGCCATCGGGATACGGGTAACCTTCTCACGGCATACAATCTCTACACGATTTCTTGACAACCAATCCATCCCAATACGACGTCGAAGCTTCCCAATTCAACCGGTAGAAGATCTATCGAAAACTCACGCTCTCCCAGCTTTATAACACAGTCTCTACTCACTTCTCTGGCTTCTACTAGCTTCCCATTAGCTAGTTCTATCGAATACGGGATATCTAACTTACTTGCTACTAAACCAAGTATATTCTTAAACTCTAGAGATATGAAGCTATAGTCGGCACCGGTATGAAATAGCACAGATGAAAAATGTTGATTAATAGGGAACGTACCAGTAACCACGTTTGGATCCTGGCGTGCTTCCCTAGCTCTGATGTTCTATGCTCTTCCACGTGCCTGATTGTTTTAGGGCAACCCTTCCTGAAATGCTCTATGCCAACACAGTTAAAACAACCTTGACCTTGCTCTCGATCATTACTGTTTCCGCCCTGATAGCCGTTGTTGTTGTTTCTTCCACGATTTCCACTACCGTCTTGACCTTCATTTCCACGTCCAGCACCGTGCCAACACGTCTCCTTGGCATGCCCCACTTTGCCACAGTTATCACATTTTCCATACCTGCATAGCCCAGTATGATGACGTAGACAGTTGTCGCACTTAGGCAGGGTACCCATATACCTTCTTCCCTTTTTAGCATTGTTGTCGTTATTAGCCCGAGTACCCTTCTGGAATTTAGTAAGCTTCCTTTTGTTCTCCCCAGATGACTCCGCATGAGCCTCCTCCTTCTTTTCAAAGGTTGAAAGTTTTCCGAATCTAATCGCTTCTTTAGTGAGTGCCACACTTAAGTCAATCGCATCAGTAATTGTTGGAGGCTTTGATGCTGTCATCAGGCTCAGAATATGAGGTGCAAATCCTCAGATGAATCATTCTATCCTCTTAATATCTGGTTCCACCAGATATGGAAAAACTTGCGACAATTCATGAAGTCTCTACACATATTCCGCCACCTTTGGACCTTCCATCTTTAGGTTCCAGAATTCAATTTCCAACTTCTGGATTTCCGCCCGAGAACAATACTTCCTAAGCATCAATTCTTTCAGCTTATTCCATGTCAAAGCATACGCAGCAGCCTCGCCCAATGTCTGAACCTGAAGATTCCACCATGACAGAGCCCCATCTAGAAACAGTCCAGAAATGTACGTGACTTGTTGCTCTGGAGTACATTTGCTCATTCGCAAAACAGAATCCGTATACTCGACCCATCTCACCAAAGCTACGGCACCTCTAGTACCGTCGAAGTTCAGAGGCTTGTAGTCCAAAAACTGCCTGTAGGTACAGCCTGCAACCCAAGCAGCATCATTCACAGAAAGCATTAACAAAGCACACTCGGAAACGTCCAAACGTATTGTAATGTGTCTTAGGTGAGTTAAACATTACCATTAGTAGGGTTATTCCCTGAGGTACATCCACTGTGTTTGGAGCAAAGGGCCTCGTGCTGTGCAATGGCCTGTGAGATGCGCTCTTGTAATTCTACCTCGGTCGTGGGCAGTTGATTGTTCCTTCGAGGAGGCATTCTCCTTTTAATAAGAATATTTGGTAGGTCAGGTCTTATTCGGTAAATAATTAAATAGTACGTATATATAATAGTATTCATCCTAGCTAGCAATCATGCAACAACACAATCATAACATAAACATGTAAATCAACAATGTGTTTAGTGGGAACATGACGATGGAGCTTTCATTAACTACCGACCATCGTTATATTTTTTACACATCGTATCACATCAAAAGGGACAAAGGGTCACACTACCCTTGCCCAACAAGTCTGTCAATACATAAAAATCACATAGTCAAATATGGTCTTCAAAAGTCTTCACGAATCTCTGCCCAATAGTAGTGCTCTTACCAAAAGTAATGCACTCTGCATAAGACCAAAAACCAACTATGCTGATGGTGGAGGTGGAGGAGGAGGGAAGAAAAGTAAGTTGCGAACATGCGCAAGCTCCTCCTCGAGCTTGTATACACGACGAAGCAAGTAACTGATCTGCTGCTCGACAGTAAGGAATTGAGCATCAAACTCTGGAAAAGGAGTAAGAGGAGCAGGTGGATGTGCAAAAGGGGATGGTGATGCGTGTGGAGGAATACAAGTAGACTAACAGGGACACGGTGGGGAACGCGGAGTCAGCTCAAGCTCCAAAACTCTACGACTCATAATCTCAAACTGAAGCTGAAGTGATAAAAGTAACTCATCCCGTGTGTAGCCAACAAAATGGGAGGGATGATAGGGATCTGAAATTGGCATAGAGTACGGTGGGAACCATCAGAATGGCTCATCAAGTGGTGAAGAAGTGAAAGGAGCAAACGATGCTGTCTAAGGGATCTGAGGATGAGCTGCTGAAGCAAAAGGATTGTAACTAGGCTGCTGACCTGAAGTACCTTCCCCTAGACAGAGTGCAGGGATGTCCTGTAGGAAAACGATCGGTAAGTCAGTGCGATGGACATCGGACTCTATAGGAGGGAGAGGAGCAACATCATTGGGTGCGAGTGGAGGAATAAATGGCTCAACAACTGGGAGCTCAATAGGTGTAGGAACTGGGTCAGGGATGAGAGGTGCAATTTCTGGTAAGCCAAATGGAATAGGATCAGAAGCAGGAATCGGCTCAGGGTCAATAGGCGCAACGGCCGGCTGATCAAAATGAATAGGGTCCGGCTCTGGAACATGCTCGGGGTCGTGTGGAGGAGAATGTGTAGCTGACATCACAGTGTCATCATCAAAATCAGTAGCGTAGCGCTGTAATCCGACCGCCTGTAAAGCTGAAGATGTCACAGACACAAAGGAATCTGAGACCGAGTGTAAGCTGGAATCAGAGGATATCTCAACGACAGGAATCTCAGGAGGTGGGATAGCAACAACGTCCTCATATATCTCTCCATCACCATGGGCGTCAACATGAGGATCTTCTACAAACAAGTCGATGTCATCATCAAACAGATCGTCAAAAGGCCAATCCTCAGGAGGGATGACCACGAGAGGTACAACATCGAGGATCGGAGCCACGATGTGCTCACCATCGGGATGACCAATGATGAGTTGATCATGGACTGGAACAGGAATGACAAAAGGATCCTCGTTAGGAAAACCATCAGCAAGGGGTAAATTATCTCCAAAGTCGGGCAATGCGAATGGCTGAAAGTCTTCCTCGTCGTCTGATAGCATGTCAGGACCACTCTCTGTGTCTGATGTAAAAATCTCCGGCTCGGGTGCAATCTCGTCATCTGAGACGATGGCCATAGGGTCATCGGCATTGGACAATCCACTCTCGGAAGAAAACATAATACCTGTAACATAGCAATCATAACATATGCACATATATTAACCACTATCACTTAGTATGCAATCAAAGACAGTGGACATGAAATCATGTGTCCTCCTTATTCGTCATGAAATCTCTTCTATCTTTCCTAGTCTACCCCAGACTAAACTACCAATGTGACCTTGCAATCGTGTTTCTTGTCTTTCCTTTTGTAAAACGTTTGTTCCATGGATCTGGGCGTTTTGTATATACAATGAAAACAAGTTGTAAAAATATTTTCGTGAGAGCCCTAATGATTGTAGTCTAGACTCGAGAAGGAATCCTAGTTCACTATAATCGAAGCTCTGATACCAAACTATCACACCCTGACTTTTGCGGAAGTGTGATTATGTGTGACTTGCTTAATATCATTGCATTCAACCATAACAAACAACTTTATGATAAAACCACGATGTTCATCCATAGATAGTTTTAAAACATTACAAGCAACATTGTTTTAAATCACAAGCACAGACCTCATGTCCAAAACACAACACCAACAAAGTTTTAAGTTCCAAACAGGACTTGACAAAAGACATTAACAAACTAGATTTTGTGCCATGTATCTTATCCAAGATAAAATACATAACCCAAACCCCTTTGACTTAGGATGACATCTTTTATTATAGACATGACTTGAAAACTTCAGCGCTCGCCAGATCCATATTTAGTTTCCTGAAATACATGTAGTTTGAAAACATCAACAAAAGTTGAGCGAGTTCATGCGTTTTGTGTGTGAGCTCGTAATAAACTTTGAAACCATAGTATGTATGTATTGGTAAATCCCGGTATGAAAGAAAACAAGGAAATAGATCAATTAATGGTTTGCAAGGCCATTAACATGTGTGCAACGGCTTAGGAAGGCTCAAACTTAGCAGATTTTTTATCGGGCTTCCGGTTGTAAGACATAGTCACCTCATGGGCCAAACCCCGGTCCTCATGGGTGGGGCTCGCTATATCCAAATAGATCTATCACTCATGTCCCTCAGTCCTTATACGAGGATTAATGGTCTTAAGTGGGCGCCTACCCATTCACATGATCTAACAGTTCATTCCTTAGCAAACCATACCATTAGCAAACATTTGTAAACATTTTGTAACATGTACTTCACCCCCGAAGTTATAAAACCGAAAACAGTTAAAGAAAAGGGGGACATGAACTCACAGTTTTGCGTCCTTCAATCAAGTAACCCAAAGCTTCCTCAAGAGTGCACGACTACCTACAAACGTACTATGGTTTATTAGACAGGTGGGTCGTGCCTTAACCTTAGTCTTAATTAGTGTCTTCGAGTTACGTCTCTTTGTGTCATCGATATTATTCCAAGTATATAATTATGTGTTAAAATAATAAATATTTTAACTTAAATTATATTTATTAAATTTTGGAATATTTGTTAAAATAATATATTTAACTTGACACTTTTATGTATTTGTACATGTATAATTTCCCCAAGGATGGGTATGTTCATACTTATATTCTTAACCTTGTGTATTTTTGCCAAGTATCGGTGGCGTATTCTGGTGTATATTTATACGTACAAAAATACGTATTTTTATTATGTTCATTAAGTATTCTTATACTTAATTTTTTATTAACTTTTCCGGGGTAATATTTCTAATTACAATTCACCAATATATATTCTCAAAATATATATTTTAAGAAATCTTACATAGAAAAATTATTTATAATTTTTCCCTTGGCAAAAAATAATTGTATTTTCATTTAAACCATAAAAATGATATATTTTCAAGTTTAACTTGGAATATATATATATATATATATATATATATATATATTTATTTATCCCAAAAGTAATGTATTCTATGTTTACTTAAGAAAATATATTTTCTCCCAAAAATAATATATATTCTAATAATTTCAAGAAAACATATGTATTTTTATTCATCCCAAAAATTATGTATTTTCTTCTTGTTAAAATATGATATATTTTTGTAATAATTATAAAATCATAGTTTGTCCTCTTGGTGTCCAAAATATCATTTACCAAAATACACTTTTGAATTTAATTCCGGAATATTTGGATGAGTTATATTCCTTGTTCGGTTTCTCCAATAGTTTGGATATAAATTATATATTTATTTCTTGGAATTTTGGTAATATTATGTATTGTAATTTCTTGGTATTTTGGTGACTTATATTATTTCAAGTCCTAAAATAATATAACTAATACACATAATATACAAATAATCACACACATGGAGACATCTAAATACATATTCTCCTTAATACATATTTAGTCACTTTTAATTATCAAAAACCAACCTCCAATATTTTTTAATTTTGGTAATAAAATTTATGGCAAACTTTATATAAAATCTTGGTTAAAAATATACTTGTAAATATTTGTTTAAAAATATTTTTCTAAGTGTTTATTTTCTAGAAAAAGTTTGCCATAGTTTCCCCTTAAAAATGGAGGTTTCCATGCTTTCAAAGCGTGTCATTTTCTTTTATAAATCATCACAATCAACAACAAATCAAATAATCCATACCAATTTACCTAAATCAAGCTATTAACACTACTTCATGAACTTGAAAATTTATAAAAATTTGTAGTAACTTACTAGTGTGTTTAGTAGGCTTAGTTACCCTTTAAAGTGTGGTTATTTATTTAAAAACATCATTCTTGAAGGATCTAGATGTTTACAACTTGTAAATCATTTTTCTAAAAATATTTATTCTTGAGGTTTTCTTGTTAAATATATATTTCTACGCTTGATTAACCACAAAAAATGTGGTTAGTTTCTTTAAGAACAAAGTTTTTGTAAATCTTGTATCTTTAACTTGGTTTCTTGAAAAATCATTCTTGAAGTCACATATTTACAAGATTCATATTACACTTTAATCATCATACTTCATGAAAAAACATTAAATCATTCAAGTTCATGCTTTGCATAAGGATGATCTCTTGATCTTTAACATAATCATCCTCTCATCTTGCTAGATTATGTCTTTAATCACCATCTAGCAAGATCATATGATGTTTAACATCATAAACACAAGTAATCATCAATCAAGAAGCAAAACAACACTTAAGAACATGTATTCTTATGATCTTTAAGCTTATGTTCATGATTTTAGTTCTTGATTTATAGTGTTCTTCATGTTAAGTTACTTGTATCATTCTTTAACCAACTAAATAAGATGTAAAATGGAGGTTAGATGATCTTACTACTAGCTCAAGGCTAGGGATAATCACAAGATGAAGATGGGGTGGTTAAAAGCACTTGCAAGAGGTCCTTCAACTTCCAAAAGTTCCTAGCTTCTTTGTATGGCTTTTTACACCTTTGGATATCAAGAGATTGGATGAAAGATTGAATGATGATGATGGTGGTGTGGGAGTGGGTTACGACCGAGAGTATAGGGGAGAGGAGAAGAAAAATGGTGTTGGTGAAATGTGATGAGAATGAAGGTTTAGAGTCTTGTGGTTAAACTTATAACACCCCAACAATGCTTTCTCTAATGTGTTATAAAAAGATGGAGACAAGATCCAATTTAATAATCAAGGAAAATCCATGGTGGGGGCCCACTTCATAACCTTAAGGTGGGGCGTGCTTAGTTGAGTTGAAATTGTTAGTTAGGTTATTTAGTTGAAATCCAAGTGATTTAGTTAGGTGTTTAGTTATTAGGGTGTTATATAGTGTGTTACGATGTTCGGGGACCATAACTAGCTCAGAAATGGTAAAACAATGCTTCTAGTGAAAATTTGGTGTTTCGAGTGGTGTCCGGTTGTTCAATTGATTACCGGTTTGTTAAGGTGCTAAACTACGCAGTTTAGTGTGCTTTATGTTACCTTTTGTGATAGTTTTGATTCCCGATACTTAGGAAAGCATTCTGGACCATTTACCCATGTTTATGTATGATATTAAGTTGTTTAAATGCTGAATTTTGCAAAATTCTACAGAATTCTGCAGTTTATGTGAGTTTTAGGCACTTTCCGGCACTTAAACTATCACTAGGAAGGCGGTTTTATGATCCTTACTTTCCTACACACTATACTAGTGTAACTCTTGGTTTCCGGCTCATTCTGTGTCTCAATACCATGTCTGTCTATGTACTGAACTCCGTCAACATTTTTTTTATTTGTCTGATAACTGTGCTATCTCTGTTTCGTGCATCATTTGAATCAATAAAGGTTGCATGCAATAATGATATGGCATTTTTCAATATATGATGCACATGTATGTATGATAACAATAATCAGAGAACATTCATGTCATTAATGTTAAATCAGCACAATCATTAAGCACTAATTATTGTTTAATTATTGTACGGATGCATGGAATTTTTACAGTTGTCATAGGTTTTGTAAGTCAAATTCATGGCTTTGTATTTGTTATTGCAATACTTCGTCCCACTACGAGAGTCGATGAGTGAAAACCTTGTAACCAAACTTGTATTAAATGTATTTGGTATTGCAATGTGTTTAACCAACTATAAAAGTGGGTATACGTAAGAAAATCTTGTAGCCATGAATCTTGACAAAACTGTTTCTTTTGTAAAACAGTGTAAGTAATCGATTTAAAAAGAAAACATTGTGTGGTTTATATATCTTTAATTGTAAACAATTTATGATTTGTGTAAGCCAATCGTTTTTGTTTTGTGTAAACCAATTGTCTTTACTTTGTATAAACCAATCGTCCTTGTTATGTATAAACCAATCGTCCTTGTTATGTATAAACCAATCGTTCTTGTTTTGTATAAACCAATAGTCTTGTTTAATTGCCTTTGTGTAAACAAATGTGGTCGTGTGGTGAATATATTCAAGCCTGTGTTGACTCGACTAGTAAACCACCAAAGGGTTTATCAAATTGTGTTTCATAGTTTCTGTCGTTCCCCAAACATCCCCACAAGCCCCGAGAAATTTAGAAATGGGATTGTAAATCCTATGGTATCATAACATACTACCGGTCGCCTTGGCCAAAGTTAATGAACATTGTCACACCCTGACCACGAAAAACAACAAAACGTGGCGGAAACATCGGGGAGTGTCGTAACAGAATCATTGTTTCACAACCATGGATTAAATGGTTTCATTTTATTGAATTATTGAACTCATTGTTTTATAACAAATCAGATAAGTACAAATATTATCTTTCAAGTTTTAAATTCGCTAAGGCACGAGTCCATCCTATGTATAGCATGCATCAAAAATCATCACATAGCAGCATCTGAAACATATGTGAAAATATGTACGTCAGCATAAAATGCCTGTGAGTAACATAGGTTTCGTTGATTTAGATTCATGGCTTTAGTTAACATAAGAAAAAGGTTTTATGTTTTACAAAAATAGCCATGAATCCTTGTAAAAGTTTTGTTTCTAAGAACACTGTTTTGATAAAAAGGTTTGTAGTATATACAAAAATATACTTTGGGTTGGAAATAGTTAAACAGATAGTATATGAAAATATACTTTTGTTACTGAAATAATAGATTTGGTAGTATATCACAAATATACTTTGGTTTTGTAAATAGCATTTCAAACTATGCTTTGGTTTTGAGAATAACATATCAACTATGCTTTGGTTTTGAAAATAACATATCAACTATGTTTTGGTTTGAAAATAGCATATCAACTTTGCTTTGGTTTTGAAAATAACATATCAACTATGTTTTGGTTTGAAAACAGCATATCAACTATGTTTTGGTAAATAACAAGGTCAGTAGTATACTAAAATATATGTTGGATTTTGTACATAGTATATCAAATTATACTTTGGTAAATAATATCACATTTGGGAGCACATCAAATTGTACTTTGGTAGTATATCAAAATATACAAAAGAAATCGTGGTTTGGTATTCATTCAAACCTTAGTGCATCAAACTACACTTTAGAGACTATAGAAATACCACAAAGTCAATTTCTATTTGGTTAAAATTTGGTTTCTAACATTCCATACAACAGGAATGTGGTGTCAAGTCCTATAGCGCTATATCGTACTACCAATCGGCTTGGTGAATGTATAAAATCAGTACAATCCAACAATTTGTTTTATAATCTTTGAAAATTTGTGATTAAACCATAGATAATTGTTTAATTCGTCAAAAGATGAGTACTAGCATGTATAATCATATAGTTGAAATCATGAAAATAACAAATAGGCACGTATGTTTCACCCTAAAATATTTGAAAATAGTAAAAGAGGGGACTATGTGTTGGACTCTGTATGCCCAAGACACATATTAAATTGATGTGGCTAGTACGTTATGATCCAAGTCGAGTCATACCCAAATACAAGCTAGACAAACACTTATATTATTTATTTGTGATATGATCAAACAAATAAATATTAACACTTAGAGTATTTAGAAATTGGTTTTCTAAATAATTGCACTTGACAAACTAATAAATTATATGGATAATTTATTTTGAGAGAATATTTTATTTTGTTATTTAATGGGTTAAATAACATAATAAAAGTTGTACAAGTCTTATAACATATGTTGTTATATTTTATAAAAGTTATAAAATACACATATATAAGACTTATATTATTTAAAAGAAAATTGAATTTTTTTTAAATAAAACTCTAGGCCGCCACCCCCCCCCCCCCATGGGGTCTTCCCAAGATCTTTGGTCCAATGTGGTTTCATGCAATTTTGCATGTGTAAGACACCATTTGATTGGGTGGTCTTCCCAAGCCCTTTTGTCCAATGAGAATACATGCATTTGCATGTGCTAGAGGTTTGGTGATTGGGTGAAAATGGTGGCAAGATTCTCTCAAGTATTATAACTAATTTTGTTGCAAAAATTAGAGTGGACACATGTCACACCCCCAAAATCCACATGCGGAGTACCACCGCTTGGAGGCGTGACATGACCAGGATCAAGCCACCAATCATATGAAACATAAGTACATATATATCAAAAGTCATTCATCAATACGATAGGTGTTTACAAAACCCAATATATACAAGTGTGTAGCGGAAGCATTAATGTAAAACCCAACATAAGTTTAAGTACAAAATGATATAATGTTTAACAACACATTCACGATCCATGTCCACAACGACCGTGCCTCCCGTGCAAGCTCCGTAAGTACCTATGGTCCTGCAAGGCATGTAACAGAGAGTCAACAACTAGTTGAGCGAGTTCACAGTTGGTTATTTAGTTATAATGTTCGTTTCGTAAATCGTATGTAATAACATCGCGGCCCTCTAGGCATGTTTGCGAAGATTGTTCTAGTATAGTTCGCGGCCATTCCAGGCATGTTTGCGAAGTTTAGAAATTGTATCGCGTTAGTCCTTGCTGCCAGTCCAGGCATGCGTGCGATGAATAGTGTTGACTAGTCGTATTTGTACGTGCCCTTCTTGATCCAAGGACCGTAGCGAGTGTGATTTGTCCTACCCAAGGAGGACGAGCATGCATTAAGGTTTGTTGTCCTACCCAAGGAGGACGAACGTATGTATTCTACCCAAGGAGAATACGCAGGATTAATATTGGCATCCTACCCAAGGAGGATGGCGGTACATATCCTACCCAAGGAGGATATGTAGGTTCCATTTTTAATTTCTTAACCCATTCCCAAACCATCGGGAATCCCATGCCTTAGAAAGAGTGTGAACTCACCTTGTTTTGCTCGGTATGCTAGGTATGTGCTCAAGTAAATCAATCACGTCCTAAGGTACGCACGTATACAATAATCAGTTTGTGTTCACGTATAAGTACAAAGTCGATAAGCAAGTAGCGCATGGCACGTATTTAAGATCATACACAGGATGGTTATGCTTAACAGCAGTTAACTAACCCGGTTAACTTCTAAACAGAATTAACTC
Source organism: Helianthus tuberosus (assembly GCA_030545235.1). NCBI lineage: Eukaryota > Viridiplantae > Streptophyta > Magnoliopsida > Asterales > Asteraceae > Helianthus > Helianthus tuberosus. The sequence continues at coordinate 147,024,432 of CM060406.1, forward strand.
AAGTTACTGTGCAGATTAACTGTTCGGCGAAACACACATAATGGCGAAACATAACAGTTGGCGAAACACAATAGTTGGCGAAACACATTCAGTTTCGTCGTGGCCTTGTTTGGCGAAACAGGATTCTAATTCGTCGATGACTCTTGGCGAAACACATTCAGTTTCGCCGAGAGTCCTGTTTCGTCGGATGTCTGTTTCGCAGACATCAGTTACAGCAGATGCGAATAACACATAAACCCTAATCCTTCTAGCAGCCGTCATCAATAACAGAAATCATACGAAGGTCAATGTGCATATCGAATCATCATAAATCAACCATCCAAGAATCATTGTCTAGCATAAACCCTAGTTTATGTGTATAGCATATCAAATAACATACAACATCATCACATCAATTCCCTATCAAGATACTAACGTAATCAGAATCAGGCCATATAAACAATCATTCAGAACCGAGCATTCGATTGTATCAAGTTTCGCATATCATTTATATATATCCTACTACATCATATCATACACATCGAAATCTATATCATCACCATCATACACTCATCACAGCAGTAACACACATCAATCATATGCACCAGCAAGAATCTATACAATACAGAAACATAGAATCGACTAACAAACACACACTAACCGATTCGAGATGAAGGAACAAGGATTTGAGAGCTAGGGATGATGGTGAACGATGGTTGTGGCCGTATCGCGCAGAAGAGAGTTCTAGGGTTTCTTATTCGCCAATAAGTGTGAAGACAGAAGTCGGTTCACGTTTTAAAATACAGATTTACTTACTGGGCCCGTAGTGGGCCTCGGCGAATCAATGGGCCGGCGAAACAGCCTGTTTCGTCGAGATTAGGTTGACGAAATGGATCCTGTTTCGTCGGGGTGTTCTCGGCGAATCAACTTCTGTTTCGTCGGGTTCACCTAGTTTAACAGTTTAAGTTTTCTAAACAGTCTCATGATATACAACCAAGCACAATATCATGCAAACACAATGCGTTTTATCATAACATAACATGTACAGTTACAAGTCAAATAAGTCAAACAACTAACAGTCAAAGTCAACGTGCATTTAATGCGAAAGTGAAAGTCGAAAACTCAAGTTGTCACAACACACTTGAAGAAGCTCTCAAAATCGGTCATGTATGGCTGATTTAGAGGGGACTTTAAAAGATCAAATATCAAGTGCAAAGCTCCAAGAAACACTCTCATAATTTCGGCCAAGGGTAGGGCTTCAAAGGTTTTGATTTTACAAGTTATTTCAAGTGTAAAATCACCTTTGTTCTTTCTCTAAAAATTGGCCATAAGAAGGTTTCCAAGAGTTGGTTTCAAGAGAGGTTTTTAGTGAGTTCATAAGTGTAAAAATCCTAGCTAAACATAAGGTGTTTGTTGGAAGGCTTGGGGTATACAAGCTTGAGGTCTTCTACACTTGAAGGCAACCGTTCAAGAAGCATCATCATCTTCTTCATATCCTTTACTCCTTGGAAGGTAGTATTCTAAACACTCTATGGTTGTGTTTTATTTTGATAGCATGCATGTTTGTATATGGATCCGGGATTGGGTTTTACACATAAAATGAGTTTTATATCTTGTAAGTAACATGTTTTAAATAAATAAATTTCCGCTGCGTTTTTATTTCATATGGATGAAATCACTTTGATAAACATGTGAAAAACCCAACAGTGGTATTAGAGCCGCTTATATGAATGCATGCTTCATAGGATATGAAATTTTCGGGTTTCGGGTTTGGTTAAACCCTATGGCCGAAATTTTTCATCATGGTTATCCCTTTGTTTTTCAAGATTATATTCTTACATGCATAAAAGAATCTTGAAAAATTATTTCATTTGGATGATTATTTTGTTTGGACAAAAACCCACATTTTTCGGTTTTTCATTCTTGACCGAAAAATTGTAGGTTGTAAAAGGGGACCATTTTCCTTCTTGAATTTTATATATGTGGATATATATATTTTGGTGTTCTTAACCTAGCCATGACCTTGTGGGAATATGTTAAATGATTGTGTTGTGATTCATTTTATTATTATTTCAATGGGTTGTAATAATTATTATTTTGTTCTTCCATTAGAAGATTTGTAATTTATTTATTTTCATTTGATATGTAAAATAAATAGATTAGGTGCATTTTATTTTACTAGAAAAAAATGTATTAGGATATATTTTGTAAAAGAAGATGCACACAAAAATGCGGTTTTGGTTTGGACCATAATATCCGGTCCAAAGAACTTCATGGTTCTCAACGGGATTTTAACCCGAAAACCAAAACACATTTTTGAAGTCCAAAAGAGTTTGGAGCTGAATATAAAAGACTTTTGGAAGCTCAAAGAAGGTGGAGAAATCACAAAACAAGAAGGAGACTTGAAGCATTTGGATGCGGGATCAAGTGGGAGTTTATCGACACATTACTTGTGTCATTTTTCACCCATTAGGAAGGACCTTTTGGCACACTTGTTTCGGCTAACAAGTGTTGTCAAAATAGTTGGCTATGGTTATGCACCTAATGATATGGGTGTTGTGGTTGTTTATTTTGTTGTTTGATGATATTTGGATATGCATGCTTAACAAACTAATAATCAACAACAAGCTTAAAAATGGTTCTTTGAAAAATCATTAAAATTGGTTAATAAAAGGTTATTAAAAATTAATGATTTTATAATAAAATGGGTTTTATCAAAAAGAACCTTGAAAATTGATTTTCACGAAAGTACCAAGGATTTGAATGCATGCAAATATATGGTACATAAAGTTTTCTAAACTAGAATTTTGAAAACTCAAAATCCCTTTTATAAAACAAGTCAAACACCATCCTTTTATACAACACTTGAATCACTTGGGAACTCTTTTGTGGGATAAAGGTCACCTAACCACATTTGAGGGAACTTGTATATTCGAGGTGGGTTTACCATGTTTGTGGGATAAAAGTCACCTAACCACTTATGTGTATAAACTCACACGTGTGTGTAAGTTGGACGACTTGATTTGTAAACCATGAACTTAGGGTCACCGAAGCATGGGGAACAAAAGGTGTTGATGGGATTAAACATGCCAACTAAACATAAAGATGTTTAACCAATCCCATATGGCTAGAAGTTGCAAAGGGTTGCAATCGTCAAACGTTGACTACCTTGTTAATTTAAATAATGGGATAAAGGTCACCTAACCAATATTTAAATGTAAAGTTGGATTCTAGATTTTAATTATTAATTGTCTATGAGACACAAAAGGGTATTAATGATTAAAATATAATAATATCGAAAATACTAAAATTGAACCTTGTTAAATTTTGTAGATGACCGCTAACAATATTACCCAAACCGTTCGTAACCTATCACTAAAAAAAATCCTTGACAAGGATCGTCTCAATCATAACACTTCATGGATTAATATCGAAACTTAAGAATCGTTCTCAAGTAAAAGAAATCCTATGTGTTGAACGATCCTAATCCCGATGAACATCTTATGGAAGATAAGGATGCCTATAACGATTGGATTAAGTATATCGAGGATACTACGCAAACCTCTTGCCTCATGTTAGGAATTATGATTCCAAAGATTCAAAAGGATTTTGAACATCATGAGCATACGACATGATTACCCAATTGAAGGAAATGTTCCTACAATATGCAAGGGTAGAACGCTTCGGGCGCTTCATGCATGTCGAATAGAGAAAACCCAATCGGACTCATCTTATGTCTTTAAGATGAAAAGCCACATTGATCGCTTCGAAAGGCTCAATATGGGTAAAAGGGTTTTACTCATTCTAACAATCAATGAGGGTGGCAACAAGCAAGGGCATCACCCCGACACCAAAGCGAAACCACCGAAACCAAAAGAGAAGAAGGCAAAGGTTGCCACGAACGATCCATACTTTGAGTATGGAGAGATAGGACATTTAAATAGGAATTGTCCAACCTATCTCAAAGAGTTGAAAACTAAGAGGGATGCTAGGCAAACCTCAGGTACAATCTTAATGATACATATTGACCTTAATGTTATTTCTTCTAACACATGGGTATTAGATACCGGATGTGGAACTCATGTTTGCAATTCGTTGCAAAAGGTTCAAAAGAAATAAACATTACAAGAAAGGAGACTATGTTTTGAAACTTCCAAATGGTTTGGAAATTGTTTTAAAATGTCTTGAATGTTCCTAGTTTGACTAGGAACATTATTCAAGTTTCCCTTATAAGACAATATGGTTTTGACTTAAAGTTTGCAAACATTGACATTTATATCGATGAATGACATGTTTTACTTTAAAACTATGCCTTCAAATGGTAGTTATGAATTGGTTCATAATAATACATCATTTGATAGTTTAATGTACCAATCAATCATCAAGAAGCTCAAAATGGATTTGAGTAAGACCTATCCTTGGCATTATCGCCTTGGTCATATAAACAGATGTCGCATGTAAACACTTCGAAAGAATTATCTTTTGGAAACAAATGAAATTGGTTCATTTGATACATGCGAATCTTATTTACAAGGAAAATGACCAAGTAATCCCTTAGTGGGAAAGGGAAAAAGATTTATTAGGTATCATACATTCGAATGTATATGATCCTTTTAAGCCAATGACTAGGAATGGTGAAAGATACTTCATTACTTTTACCGACAACTATAGTAGTTATGGTTATGTGTACTTGACACAAAGAAGAAGTTTTGAAACGTTCAGAATCTTCAAAAAGTGAAGTACAAAATCAACTCTTTTAAAGTTCTTCGTTTCGATAGAGGAGGAGTCGAACTCTATTAGATATGGTTCAATCTATGATGGCTAGGAGCGCATCATCTCTATCATTTGGGGTTACGCTTTGCTCTCTATGGCCTATATGGCCCCAGACCAAGAAAATGGATAAGACACCTTTTAAAATATGGCATGGAAGGGCTCTATCATTATCATATTTAAAGGTATAGGTTGTGAAGCTTATGTGAAGCAATACACCCCAAACAAATTAGAAGTACGATCCACTAAGTGTATCTTTGTAGGATATCCTAAAGATGGTATAGGATATTAATTCTACGATCCAACAGAGCAAAAGGTATTTGATTGCTCGAAAGGCTAAGTTCTTGGAAGCTAAGTTCCTTATGGAAAGAATTAGTAGAACAGTGGAACTTGATGAGGATCAAGAACCACAAGCCGATACACATTTGGTTGATACTAGCACTCAACAAGAGGTTGTTGAAAAACGATCAAGTTGTTGATCAACACACACAAAGCGTTCGCAGATCTGGTAGAATTAGTAGTCCAACTGAAAGATATGGATTTTTCATAGATGGATGCTACGTGGTAGATTCAGGTGAATCAACCACATACCATGATGCAATGTCAAAATCCGATTGCGACAAATGGCTTGAGGCTATGAACATAGAGATGCAATCCATGTATGACAACCAAGTTTGGGAATTGGTTGTAGCACCTCTTAATTCCAAAGTGGTTGGAAGTAAGTGGGTTTTCAGGAAGAAAACCGATATGCATGGTAACTTGGATACTTGTAAAGCGAGACTTGTAGCAAAAGGTTTCACTCAAACTCAAAGGGTTAATTATGATGAGACCTTCTCGCCCATGGCAATGCTAAAGTCAATAAGGATATTATTTGCCATACCTACATAATATGATTATGAGAGTTGGCAAATGGATGTCAAAACGACTTTCCTTAATAGATATCTTGAGGAAGGTATCAATATGGTTCAGCCTGAAGGTTTTGTCGATCCAAAACATCCTGACAAAGTATGTAAGTTAAAGAAATCAATCTATGGATTGAAACTAGCATCTAGAAGCTGGAATCACCGTTTTGATGAAGAGATTAGGGAATATGGATTCATCAAAAACGTTGATAAAGCTTGTGTGTATAAGAAGGCTAGTGGGAGCATTATTACTTTCTTAGTATAGTGTGTCGATGACATTCTACTATTTGGAAATGACATTCCAAACAAGGAAGGTGTAAAAACCTGGCTTGGAAGTTGTTTTTCCATTAAGGATTTTGGTGAAGTCGCCTATATTTTGGAAATAAAAGATCTATAGGGATAGATCAAGGCGCTTGATAGGTTTAAACTAAAGTGCATACATTGACAAAGTCTTGAAAGGGTTCAAGATAGAGAACTCTATGAAAGGTTTGGTACCTATTCAAAGAGGGGACAATATTGAATACGTTTCAATGTCCAAGCTCAAAGGATGAGCAAGAAAGAATGAAAGGAATCCCATATGCAATAGCTATAGGATTCACTATGTATGTAATGATATGCACTGAACCGGACATGTCATGCACTTTAGGCATGAAGAGAAGATACCAGCGAAATCTAAGTAATGGTCATTGGATGACTGTTAGAAAATATATTGAAATACCTTAGAAGGACTAAGGATATATTTCTAATATATGGATCTGGTAAAAAGGAACTCGTTGTAAAGGGTTACAGGGATGCGAGTTTCGGAATTCGTTGTAAAGGGTTACATGCATACGAGTTTCCAAACTGATCGAGATGATTCTCGATCACAATCAGGGTAGCATTGTCCAATACAGAATCAGAATACATCGCCGCTTCATTGATCGAGATAATTCATATGGATCTGCCACTTGAATTATTACCGATCTAGGGGTAGTCCCTACCATTCAGGACCCCTAGTGATCTTTGTGATAACGATGGTGTGATTGCTTAAATCACGGAACCTCGTATACATCAAAAGACTAGGCACATTGAGCGGAGTTTCAACTACATAAGGGATGAAGTTGAAAAAGGGAAAGATATGTATTCACAAAGTTCACACTGATCAAAATATTGCGGATCCACTCACGAAGCTCCTTGAATGGGCAAAGCATGAAAGGGTCATACTTGTGCCTTAGGACTTCGATATTCTAGTGATTGGATTTGATCTATTTTGTATTTGGATATTGGAACAACTGTTATTATAACTCTTTATGGTATTTTGAGTTATGTTCCATTTTGCATGTTTAAATCCGTGAATAAGTTACTAATTCTAAATGTCCGTAGTCGATCATACTTGTGGGAACAAATATGAATGTAAGACTATTATGAACTTGGATTGGTGGATATTCATGAAGTATGAATATAGAGCAAGGCGTTGCTGCCAAAGTTCATAGATATTTGTGGGATACAAATATTGGACTGACTCGCTCTCAAATATTACTGCGTGGAATCATTTGTGATTGATCATAAGTAAATTTGAGTAAAGGAGAATATCATAGTATCCTCAGACCTGAGATACATATTGGGTCTTGATATTCACCAAATATTGTACCTTGACTTATTTCTTCGCTGTTAGTAATATGACAGTACATAAGGCTAAGCTCAGGTGTGGTACAAGGTGATTGTGAGAGACGTATGTAGTCAAGATGGGATTTGTTCCTCTTATTCGATGAGAGTAAGATGTCTAAGGCCTGCTAAAGTTAAATCAACAGAGAGTGATCACTCTATGTCACTGGATTTAACATGACATCTGTAACGAAAGGATAAATGATAGATTCACCTAAATCATGTTCAAGTAAGGGACTTGAAAGGGATGATGTTATTGAATGGCAAATATAGTCATACGTATTAGGGGTAGTAAACCGTAGTTAGGCGTCATTTACTACTTGCATCAATCTTCTATGTATCTTGTGCAAGTGGGAGATTGTTGGACTCTGTATGCCCAAGACACATATTAAATTGATGTGGCTAGTACGTTATGATCCAAGTCGAGTCATACCCAAATACAAGCTAGACAAACACTTATATTATTTATTTGTGATATGATCAAACAAATAAATATTAACACTTAGAGTATTTAGAAATTGGTTTTCTAAATAATTGCACTTGACAAACTAATAAATTATATGGATAATTTATTTTGAGAGAATATTTTATTTTGTTATTTAATGGGTTAAATAACATAATAAAAGTTGAACAAGTCTTATAACATATGTTGTTATATTTTATAAAAGTTATAAAATACATATATATAAGACTTATATTATTTAAAAGAAAATTGATTTTTTTTTAAATAAAACTCTAGGCCGCCACCCCCCTCCCCCCCATGGGGTCTTCCCAAGATCTTTGGTCTAATGTGGTTTCATGCAATTTTGCATGTGTAAGACACCATTTGATTGGGTGGTCTTCCCAAGCCCTTTTGTCCAATGAGAATACATGCATTTGCATGTGCTAGAGGTTTGGTGATTGGGTGAAAATGGTGGCAAGATTCTCTCAAGTATTATAACTAATTTTGTTGCAAAAATTAGAGTGGACACACTTGAAGAAGCTCTCAAAATCGGTCATGTATGGCTGATTTAGAGGGGACTTTAAAAGATAAAATATCAAGTGCAAAGCTCCAAGAAACACTCTCATAATTTCGGCCAAGGGTAGGGCTTCAAAGGTTTTGATTTTACAAGTTATTTCAAGTGTAAATCACCTTTGTTCTTTCTCTAAAAATTGGCCATAAGAAGGTTTCCAAGAGTTGGTTTCAAGAGAGGTTTTTAGTGAGTTCATAAGTGTAGAAATCCTAGCTAAACATAAGGTGTTTGTTGGAAGGCTTGGGGTATACAAGCTTGAGGTCTTCTACACTTGAAGGCAACCGTTCAAGAAGCATCATCATCTTCTTCATATCCTTTACTCCTTGGAAGGTAGTATTCTAAACACTCTATGGTTGTGTTTTATTTTGATAGCATGCATGTTCGTATATGGATCCGGGATTGGGTTTTACACATAAAATGAGTTTTATATCTTGTAAGTAACATGTTTTAAATAAATAAATTTCCGCTGCGTTTTTATTTCATATGGATTAAATCACTTTGATAAACATGTGAAAAACCCAACACTATGTACTCACATAATCACCTTGAAAACATTTAAAAAGAGGGGTCTATGTACTCACTTTAGATTGTAAGTATCCTTGATTAAGTGTCCTAACGAAGCTAGGGAAATCAAGGAATCAAGTGGCACCTAGTATGGAATCACTATGTTAAATAATCGGATCCTAAATCGGGAGATAGGATAGAATGAAGTTCTATAAATCAAATGAGTGTTGGAGCTTATATGGCATGATTTAATAGACCTAACATTCTGGTTTGGAAGTCTACCTAAGTGCTTTTGGCCCGTTTCGACCCATTATGGTAGTATAAGCTACTATAATGCGTCGTTTACGTAAAACTATGGTTGGATGGTTAAATATGTGTTATGTCAAGTCTTACATGCCCAATTATGCCTAAACATGTTACTAAATCAGATTATATGTCAAAAAGTTGATCACATATGCAAAATACGGATTTATGCTTCAAAAGGGCATTTTGGTCATTTCCTATGGGCATATAAATTACTTATCAAATAATTAACCAATCCTAAGTGATCATAAGGTATAACCTCAGTAGGTTATTCCCTATGAAACTATGATCACTAAACAAGCTTGGTCGGATCCTAATGATCTACCAAACGGGCCGGGTTCGAAAGTCTAAGCGGTTGTTTAGACCGCTTAACTTACGACCCAAAACAAGCACTAAACTAGTAGTGACGAGTTAAACATGTCAAAACATGTTTAACTAACTTAGAAAACAAGGTGTTTTGATACCTAAAAGTAGTTCCGTTTCAAAATGCGCGCAAATGCGCATTTTGACCGAAACTTTGACTCGTCACTACACCTAGTCAACGTGGTAATCAGTAGGTATAATCGCTAAGGATTATAACCATCGTGATTACAATCACGTTGCAAAGTTCAAACGAACTTTGTGTTGACCATTGACTGGTCAAAGCAGAAAGTCAAACACTGTTTGACTTTCATGCTTGAAAAGCGATAAAAGCACAAACGAAGCTTACAAAGGGTCCAAGCTAGGAAGAACTTGATCTATAACACTCAGGTATGAAGCAAAGGCTTCAACATAGAGCATTAATTAGATCAAGGGTGAGGAAAATGGAATGAGAGCTTGGCTATTTATAGTGATCATGGAATCACAAGATGATGACAAGTGTTTGTGTAACCTCCAAGGAAAGATCATGACCCTACAAGTGTGTGGACATGAGTTAAAGCCTTGGTGATCACTTAAACTTAGCCAATACACAAAGAAATGGCAAGAACAGTCCCTGAAGTATCAAACAGTTACTGAAAATGAGTTTTCTGTCGCTGGGCCTTCTGTTGCGCCCCGCGTAAGAATTGGGGTTGGGCTACGCGGCCCGCGACCTCCCATCAGATCAGCAAAAGTTTCCATTTTAACAAGTTTGGTCCCTGCACAAAACTAAGCTCATTTTTGGCACTTTTAACCCTCGTTAAGCCATTTTCAAGGCTCTACAAGGTGGTTAAAGTATAGAGGACTCAAATTATGCTCGGAAAATTCACGGATGTCGGTTCGTTGTGTCGTACGGTCACGTTGTTCGGTTAATTACGACAAAACTCGAACAAACGCGAAAACGATCCAAATTAAGCGACGAATGGCATTTTTGCATGCCGATCACTAAAATAAAAATATTTTAGTGTCTACAAAAATTTTGGATGTCCAGATGTGGTCAGAACGTAGGATATGCGCGTAAATGCAAACTTACGTCGTTTTTGACGCTTTTAGTCCCTGTATGATCAAATGAGCATATTTTCGCACATTGAACCACTCAAAGCTTATTTCTAAGATATGTTTAGGTTATTTATGGTATTTTTAGCTTATAATCATGTTCTGGACTGTACGTTTCCATACGAAACGGCAGACTTTTGCAGTTTGACGCAAATAGTCCATGTGAGCGAATAAACTTGTTTCTGCCATACCAAACCCTTTAAAACTTATTTCTAAGTTATGTAAAAGTTATTTAAGGTATGTTAAGCTTAAGTCACTATTTTGGAGTGTTTGTTGCGTTAAAGTGATTGCATTTACGCATCAGTGTGCGCATAACCTTCCCGAAAGCGATTTAAAGCTCGGAAATGAACAAGAATTGATATGTGCAAATGATACACATATTTATATAAATACCAAGTATGAAACAAAATATTTTATTGGTTTGGTATTTGTTTGATGGTCGTAGTGACACAGGTGTCACAGTCTCCCATACTTTAGGAAATTTCGTTCCGAAATTTAATTTTAAAGGAAACTTGTGAAGACAACTGTGATTGTTTCGCTTCCAAATGAATACTCCGTTTCCCAAGTAAAACTCTAGGTCACGTTTGGATTCTTAGCGAATCTGTTAATTGTTAAAGTGTAATAACCATAAATTTAAAACCATTATTAGTATTATTTATTTTAGTTAATAGGAAACCCTAATTAAGACACCCAAGTAATTCTGTACAAAACCTAGAATTTTCAGAACAATAGGAATCAGGATTAGGGCCCCTAAAACTCAGGGGGGGATATTCCCCATTGACGATTATCATCACAGTTTATTATTAAAATCGAATTTTCTAGTTCTATCGACTCACCTAGGCTATAAATACACGCGGCAACCGTATATCAAAAGTAACCCATCGCGCCACGCGAAGGGCACAAGGAGACCTGTCGCGCCACGCGACAGGGGCCATTTTTCAGCTATATATAGTCGGCTGTGGGACTTGATTCTGGGCACAAAAACGACGAAGAAACTCAGAATACACTCTGAAATATCGTCCAATTACTCAATTAACACACACGAAATCACTAATTAGTATAGCGGGGTGCTGCAGAACAGGGTATTAACTCGATCGCTATTACGATTCATTGTCCGATCGATCAATGTACTCAATGGATGTTTAAGTGATGCCCACATTAGGGTGATGTTTTGTCATTAATTGTGATTCCGACCGGATGTTGAGTGCCACCCGAATACGGGGAATACTCTGTCCTTCGTTGTGAATCCGATGGATGTTTAAGCATAGCACTTTGTCATTCGTTGTGAGGGTTGATCTCGTGAGTTATCGTAAAAGCTGTATTAAGTTACTAACCTAGTTGTGTGCATGTTATTTAAATTAGGTTAAAAGACTAATCAGTAGTCTAAACTTTGCCCGTATAAATCTGAAATATTATCACAAGGTAGCATAACTTTGGAATTGTTAAGGTACGGATCCTTACCCCACTCTTTATTTGTTTCATATTCAAATTATTATAAACCACTAAATTACTATATCTTTTAAAAACTCCTCACGTCTTTGATTATCGATTCATTTGACAGTCCGTTCGATTCATATTCTAATCATTTGATTTAACTTTCATGTCATGCGATAGTATTATGTTGTTATACTCATTATCGCATGTTCCAATATATTTTAAGTTTTGTTATGAAAATAAGTTTTATAAGTTATGTGAATAAGACCATTTGTACTCTGATACCCTGAGTATCGCTTCTCGTGGAGTGTCCCACGAGCATGTTGTTGTGGCATCGACATCATGTACTCCATCCGTGACGGAGAGATCAGTTCACGGTTTCTCTTAAGTACAAGTGTGGTACATAAGGCTATTAGGAGGCGTATGGATCGATCCTAGGATTTAAGTATAAGGAGGTGGATAACGGGTATGCCAATTCGCCATCTCATGTGATAATTATGCAGGAGTAGCTACCTGTGTATTTTCACGTTTTAAGTTTGCTCATGGGTACATCCGTAAGATATGATTATGAAATTATGTTTTTGCATCGTATCATTTTCGTATAAAGTTCCATTCGGATAATATTTCATATAAAGCGTTATTTATTTGAGCCTAATATTCCGTACTGAGCATTCGGCTCATTCCATAAACTTTTTGAATATACAGGTCCACAGGTTACTTTGGGCGGGGAAAAGAGAGAAGAATAAAGCCTAGGAATAAATCCGAAGATGTTAGAAATCAAGTTGATGTGTCCGTTTGTATATTAAACTTAAGTTCAGTTGTTGTATCCTTGTCAAATAAATAAATGGAATTATGACTTTTGTTTATGATATCACTGTTATTGTGACACGTCAGCCCTTCCGGGTTGGGGTGTTACAGCTATGGTATCAGAGCAAAGGCTCTTTCCTGTAGAAAACTTGAAGATAGTAATTAAGACCTGTGAGGAATGGGTAGATATATATGATAGGATTCAACTTGATCTCTTATTTGGTTTAACTCCTATGTCTATTTGTATAGATGCCTCCTCGTCGTCCGCTACGTAGGAGTACTCGTACTAACCATGCACGTAACAACACTTCTTCGAATGAGACTTCAGTTGATCCAAACGTAATTAATGCTATCAACCAGACTGTTGCCGGGTTGCTTCCAAACCTTGTTGCTCAAACAGCTGAGGCCGTTATTCAACAAACTCGTCATCCAGAAGGCACTAACACTAATCCAACCTCTGGAGGTGAAACTCGTGAAAATACCACGAACAATATTACTTATAGTATAGACATATGGATTAGTAAATTTCAAAAACAAAAGCCGAAATCCTTTAGTCACGCTACTAATCCAGTCGAAGCAAGAAACTGGATAGCTCATATTGAAAAGATCTTCAGAGTTCTTGAAGTTCCGGAGCAATACAAAGTTAGATTGGCTACCTACAAATTTGAAGATGACGCACAAACTTGGTGGGAAGGATATAAGCAAGTCAAAGGAGGGGATGATTTTGACGCTAATCTTTCATGGGTCGACTTTCGTAATATCTTTTACGACAAGTATTTTTCGACCGCTGATAAAGAAGCTTATATTAGGGAGTATGCAGTGATTCGACAGGGGAGTGATGAACCAGCCTCTGAGTTCATTACTCGATTTTCAAGTTTGGCTAGTATTGTAGGAGACGTTGCAAGATCAGCAGAAGTCCAGGCAGAGAAATGCAAGTGGGCAGTCAATGATCGAATTCGGAAGTCAATCATGTACATGAAATTTAAGGATATCACCGAAGTTGCTGATGCAATCAAAACTTTTTAGTTCGAGAGGAAAGAATTTTTATCCCGAACTGAGGATAATAAGAAGAGAAACCGAGAAGGACAAATTAAGCAGGCAATCGGCCAATCATCCACTACGCCACAGCATCAAGACCGCAAAGTGCAAGGAAATCAAAACTCTGGAAATCAGGCACGTCCATGGCAACCTAGACTACAAAACCCGAGGCCTGCTCAAAACCAGATTCAGTTGTATGCAGAACCTATTAGAGCTCAACCACTGAATCAGCATGTAAACCCAAATCAGATTACATATCCTCTATGTAATACTTGTGGTAAGAGACATCAGGGCGTATGTCACCGAAGTACAGGAGCATGCTTTAGATGTGGCCAAACTGGACACATGATTAAGGAATGTACTAAGAAAGACACTAAGAAGAATAACCAACCCAATGTCGGAGGAAGAGTTTTCGCACTTTCTGCTACTGATGCTGCTAATGTCCCAGGTACTGTGTCGGGAACCCTTCAGCTTGGTAAACATAGTATCTATGTGTTATTCGATACAGGAGCGACTCATTCTTTAGTATCCCACTCGTTTACTAAATACCTTCCGATAAGACCAACTCTCTTAAATCATACCTTAACCATTTCCACTCCCATGGAAAATTCATCCGTAATCACTTACGTATATAAAGATTGTCCGATCCGTATTGAATCTATTGTGTTTAAGGCAGACCTATTTCCAATACATATGTGTGACTTTGATGTTATTCTAGGGATAGATTGGTTGTCTCGACATCACGTAACTATAGATTGTCATTTCTGCCGTGTTATTTTTGGTGATCTTCATCATCCTGATATAATATATCAGGGAACTCAAGCTCATAAACCTCTTAAAATTATCTCTGCGCTCAAGGCTCGAAAATTCTTATCAAACGGTTGTGCTGGATTCTTAGCATCGATTAAGGATACTTCTGCTAGTGTTAAGAGTATCGATAGCCACTCCGTTGTTCGTGAATATCCTGATGTATTTCCGGATGAACTACCGGGATTACCACCCGACCGTCAGGTAGAATTCACCATTGACTTGATCCCTGGTGCCGAACCTATTTCTAAAGCTCCATACCGTATGGCTCCAATGGAACTGAAGGAGTTGAAGGAACAATTGCAAGAATTGTTAGATCTAGGATTCATAAGACCCAGTGTTTCACCTTGGGGTGCTCCGGTCCTATTTGTGAAGAAGAAAGATGGTAGTATGCGTTTATGTATTGACTACCGAGAGCTGAACAAGATTACTATTCGTAATCAGTATCCTCTGCCTCGCATTGATGATCTCTTTGATCAACTTCAGGGGGCTCAGTTCTTCTCAAAAATCGACCTGAGGTCCGGGTACCATTAGCTAAAGATCAAAAATGATGATGTTCCCAAGACCGCCTTTCGTACTCGATATGGTCATTACGAATTTTTGGTTATGCCCTTTGGGCTAACGAATGCACCCGCAGTCTTCATGGATTTGATGAATCGCGTATTTCACAAATTCCTAGACAAATTCGTTATTGTCTTTATCGATGACATTCTAGTTTTTTCTAAGAGTCACGAAGAGCATGAAGCACATCTACATGTAGTACTTGGAACCTTGCGGCATGAGAAGTTGTACGCTAAGTTTTCCAAATGTGACTTTTGGCTTAGCCAAGTGGCATTTCTAGGTCATGTCATATTAGCAGAGGGAATTATGGTAGACCCAACAAAGGTTGAAGCTATTACAAAATGGCCAAGACCCACTTCTGTTACCGAAATACGAAGTTTCTTGGGTCTTGCTGGCTATTACCGAAGATTTGTTGAAAGATTCTCGGTAATTGCTTTACCACTCACAAAACTCCTAAGGAAAGGGGTGAAGTACTCATGGAATGAAGAACAAGAGAAAAGTTTTGAAGAATTGAAGAAACGACTCGTATCCTCTCCAATACTCACTCTACCTTCTGGATCAGGAGGTTACCAAGTCTATAGTGATGCCTCAAAGAAAGGATTAGGTTGTGTGCTAATGCAACATGGGAAGGTTATCGCTTATGCCTCTCGTCAGTTGAAGCCTTATGAAGTTAACTACCCTACACATGATTTATAACTAGCCGCAGTCGTATTTGCACTTAAGATTTGGCGACACTATCTGTATGGTGAGAGTTGTGACATCTTTACCGACCACAAGAGCCTCAAGTACATATTTACGCAGAAGGAGCTAAATATGAGACAAAGAAGGTGGTTAGAACTTTTAAAAGATTACGACGTAAATATTCAATACCATCCAGGTAAAGCCAATGTTGTAGCTGACGCATTAAGCCGAAAGAATTCCGGGACTATATCTTGTTTACAAATTCAGCCTCGTATTAGGAGGGATCTCGAAAGAATGAACATTTGGCTTTAGGTTAGTAAATCTGATGGAAATCTAGCTAGAATGCAGATTGAACCCGACCTCATATCACGGATCAAAGATGCACAAAAGCAAGATGGAGAACTTTGGGCAATTATGCAAAATCTCGAGGTGGGTAAGCAATCTGAATTTAGTATAGATCATCAGGGGGTGATTTGGTGCGGAAAAAGACTTTGTGTACCCGATGACTCCAGCCTTCGTGAGTCATTGTTAGCCGAAGCTCACAGCTCACCATTTTCAATTCACCCAGGATCTACCAAGATGTATCGAGACTTAAGACAGAATTTCTGGTGGAATGGCATGAAGGAAGACGTTGCTCGATACGTAAGTAAATGCCTCACTTGCCAACAAGTGAAAATTGAACACAAACGAGCAAGCGGTCTGTTGCAGCCATTGGATATTCCCATATGGAAGTGGGATGAGATCACAATGGATTTTGTTACCGGTTTGCCTAAGACTTTCAAGAAGAATGATGTTGTATGGGTTGTTGTCGATAGATTGTCGAAGTCAGCAAATTTCTACCAATTCAGCAAGGATTTTCGGTTAATAAGTTATCCGAAATATTTCTTCAAGAAATTATTCGACTCCATGGCACACCATCTTCCATTGTTTCAGATAGAGACCCACGATTCACCTCACGATTTTGGAAAGGTTTTCAGGCAGCTTGGGGGACACGACTGAAGTTTAGTACGGCTTTCCATCCACAAACAGATGGGCAGTCGGAACACACTATTCAAACCTTGGAAGACATGCTCTGAGCATGTGCACTTGAATGGTCTGGAAACTGGGATGAATATCTATGCCTTGTTGAGTTCGCTTACAACAATAGTTGGCAAGCAAGTATTGGCATGACACCTTTTGAACTTTTATACGGTCGTAAATGTCGCGCACCGATATGCTGGGATGAAGTTGGAGAAAAGATTATTGAAGGGCTAGAACTAGTTCAGATTACAAATGAAAAAGTCACTATGGCCCGAGAAAAACTGAAAGAAGCTCAGAGCAGACAAAAGAGCTATGCAGATCAAGATAGACGACCACTCGAATTTAAAATTGGCGACCACGTTTTCTTAAAAGTATCACCTTGGCGTGGCGTTCGTAGATTTGGAATTAAAGGGAAGCTTAGTCCCCGTTTCATCGGTCCGTTTGAAATCCTTGAAAGAATTGGAGAAGTGTCATATCGACTGGCTTTACCGCCTCAACTCTTTCACGTTCATAACGTTTTTCATGTCTCCTCGTTAAGAGGATATAATTATCATCCACTCCATGTCATTAGTTATCCGTTACTTACTATTCACGAAGATTTGTCCTACGAAGAGGAACCAGAAGCCATCTTAGATCGACAAGAAAGGGTTTTGCGTAGGAAAGTAATTCCGTTTGTTAAAGTCCTCTGGAAAAATCACTCTGAACACGAAGCAACATGGGAATCTGAAGAATCAATTCGCTCTCTATACCCTAATCTATTCTAGTAATAGAATTTTAGTCGAGTAACGGTAAATCTTGCTCTTTGATATATGTTTATTTGTTTCGGTTTACGGTCATTTATGCTTTACCTTATGTGAATATATCTTAGCTATGATTAAGCATATCTATGTAGGAAATATCAGTAGCAATAGTCACTCTAGTATCTGTAAGTCTCCATTGAATTTTCGTATGGTAAGATATTTTATTAAGATGCGTTATAGGAAGACCATTAGGGCACAAATGTAAGGTAATTGACAATTATAGTCATGAACGTAACTATGAATTTCAGATACACAGGTGTGTTTAAGAGATTCTTGTTATATAAGTTAGTAACTCTGCTATGAAAGTTCCGTTCTGTTACTTATGCGATAGGTTATATTCTTATTTTGAAAAATTTCGAGGACGAAATTTCTTTTAAGGGGGTAATAGTTGTAATAACCATAAATTTAAAACCATTATTAGTATTATTTATTTTAGTTAATAGGAAACCCTAATTAAGACACCCAAGTAATTCTGTACAAAACCTAGAATTTTCAGAACAATAGGAATCAGGATTAGGGCCCCTAAAACTCAGGGGGGGATATTCCCCATTGACGATTATCATCACAGTTTATTATTAAAATCGAATTTTCTAGTTCTATCGACTCACCTAGGCTATAAATACACGCGGCAACCGTATATCAAAGGTAACCCCTCGCGCCACGCGAAGGGCACAAGGAGACCTGTCGCGCCACGCGACAGGGACCATTTTTCAGCTATATATAGTCGGCTGTGGGACTTGATTCTGGGCACAAAAACGACGAAGAAACTCAGAATACACTCTGAAATATCGTCCAATTACTCAATTAACACACACGAAATCACTAATTAGTATAGCGGGGTGCTGCAGAACAGGGTATTAACTCGATCGCTATTACGATTCATTGTCCGATCGATCAATGTACTCAATGGATGTTTAAGTGCTGCCCACATTAGGGTGATGTTTTGTCATTAATTGTGATTCCGACCGGATGTTGAGTGCCACCCGAATACGGGGAATACTCTGTCCTTCGTTGTGAATCCGATGGATGTTTAAGCATAGCACTTTGTCATTCGTTGTGAGGGTTGATCTCGTGAGTTATCGTAAAAGCTGTATTAAGTTACTAACCTAGTTGTGTGCATGTTATTTAAATTAGGTTAAAAGACTAATCAGTAGTCTAAACTCTGCCCGTATAAATCTGAAATATTATCACAAGGTAGCATAACTTTGAAATTGTTAAGGTACGGATCCTTACCCCACTCTTTATTTGTTTCATATTCAAATTATTATAAACCACTAAATTACTATATCTTTTAAAAACTCCTCACGTCTTTGATTATCGATTCATTTGACAGTCTGTTCGATTCATATTCTAATCATTTGATTTAACTTTCATGTCATGCGATAGTATTATGTTGTTATACTCATTATCGCATGTTCCAATATATTTTAAGTTTTGTTATGAAAATAAGTTTTATAAGTTATGTGAATAAGACCATTTGTACTCTGATACCCTGAGTATCGCTTCTCGTGGAGTGTCCCATGAGCATGTTGTTGTGGCATCGACATCATGTGCTCCATCCGTGACGGAGAGATCAGTTCACGGCGTCTCTTAAGTACAAGTGTGGTACATAAGGCTATTAGGAGGCGTATGGATCGATCCTAGGATTTAAGTATAAGGAGGTGGATAACGGGTATGCCAATTCGCCATCTCATGTGATAATTATGCAGGAGTAGCTACCTGTGTATTTTCACGTTTTAAGTTTGCTCATGGGTACATCCGTAAGATATGATTATGAAATTATGTTTTTGCATCGTATCATTTTCGTATAAAGTTCCATTCGGATAATATTTCATATAAAGCGTTATTTATTTGAGCCTAATATTCCGTACTGAGCATTCGGCTCATTCCGTAAACTTTTTGAATATACAGGTCCACAGGTTACTTTGGGCGGGGAAAAGAGAGAAGAATAAAGCCTAGGAATAAATCCGAAGATGTTAGAAATCAAGTTGATGTGTCCGTTTGTATATTAAACTTAAGTTCAGTTGTTGTATCCTTGTCAAATAAATAAATGGAATTATGACTTTTGTTTATGATATCACTGTTATTATGACACGTCAGCCCTTCCGGGTTGGGGTGTTACATAAAGTGATGTCCTTGTTTAACAAAAACATGGAGTTTCGAAAAACGGATAGGAGAATGTTTCCTATGAAGACTATTATAGGAAACTTGTGTGTGCTCGAAATCAGAGTCGAAGAATGCAAGATAAAATAATAATGGTCAAGGTCCAGGACTTCTAGTAACTTAAATAACGCTACGTTCGCAATGTAATAAGGAATCCTTTGGAAGTACCAGCGGCGTATCCACCATTCCCTTTTTACATTGTTCCCGTCTCGTTATTCTCATCACTATAGGTCTTAACACATAACAAAACTTGCTGTGGTTTCTGTGCACTGAATTCCATAATTATGTATACATCCATAATTACGTGGATTAGGATCAAATACAAAGGCTCCTAATTGTAAGAAGGGTACAAAGGCTCCTAAAAAAACCCACTACAAAAAAAAAAACCTTAAACATCCACCACCACCCAAAAACCTAAACCCCCACCCCCTCCCCCATCACCCACCCCCAAAAAAAAATGAGGGGGTGGGTGGTGGGGGGTGGGGGTTTAGGTTTTTGGGTTGTGGTGGGTGGGGTGGGGGTGGGTGTTTAGTTTTTTTTTTTTTTTTTTTTTTGGGGGGGGGGGGTTAGGTTTTTGGGTGGTGGTGGGGTGGGTGTTTAGGTTTTGGGTGGTGATGTAGTGGGTTTAATTTTAGGTTATTGGACACTTGTCACTCTATAAATCCTTCTTACACTTCTTACAATTAGGAGCCTTTGTAGAATAACTTGACCCGTCGTAATTCCTTGCACAGTCCGCACAGTTCATTTTATAATGTGTAGGGGAAAAATCAATCGGACAAACATGAAGTGACTTGACTAGATCACCAAAGGATCTTTTTAACTAGATCAACGAACGATCTTTTTAACTAGATCAACACATGATCTCCTTAACTAGACCTTCGTACAATCTCTTTAAATAGACCACTTAAGGGATCTTTGTAACTCTGAATCAAATAATCGTTTTGAAATAGCACTTTGGAATCCAAGGGTCTGACTATTTGCATAGAAAGCTCCTTAAGGATTTAAGATAGTACTTTGAGTATCCTTCTGAGAATCTAACATTTGAAAACACGGAAGGTTTTACCAGGACTTAGATAGCGAGCTTTAGAAATAAACATAAAATCACAAAATTGTGCATTTGTTAATTTACTTATTAGCTCGTTCGTTAATTTGAATTAATGCATTTGAAGTACACTAGAAATCCAATCACGGACTTCAATTAGTACTTAAAACATCCTCAAGAATCTAACTATGAAGATAGGAAGATCTTATAAGGATTTGGAATTCGTGTGGTGAAAATGTTTTGAAATCCATGTACTAGGCATGTTAAGGCAACACACGAAGCAAAAATGTACTTGATGATCGTGTACATAGTCACATAACATGGGTCCAGTTAAGGACTTATGAAAGTACCTTTAGATATCAAATCGAGGATTTGAAATGGTACTTCAAATATTTGTTTAAGAATTTGTAATTTATACCTTGTACTTTGTTTTCTTTAAAAGAAACGAGTACTTGGGATTTTAGGGGAAGATCACGAGTGATCACAAAATGAAAGAACCACATGAGTAGTTTGTTCTGCAAGGAACACGGTTCCTTGGTGTCAGTATCGTAGGGGTACGTCACGCATACACACAATCATAACAGTTTCATATCATAAAATTGGAACAACAATTTTATTTATACAACAGCTGAATTGTTTCAAACGTCAAAAGATAACAAACAAGGAAAATACAAGAGTTTAATTGTTCTCAGCTGCATTGTCATTTGCGTTTTCCTCATTTATGTTAAATGCTTGTCCACGTGCTGGATTCGCATTAAGAAGTTTTGGGCAATTGTTCCTATAGTGAGTACGATCACCAAAGTTGTAGCACGATCCAGGTGGATATGGTGCTTGAACAGCAGCAGGATTTGCAGCATTTTGATTTTGGGTAGCATGACAGCATGTATTGACCAAATGTCCCAATCGTCCACAGTGGGTACATTTGTGACATGGTGTCTGATTCACATGATGACGGTTGCATTTGTTGCACAAGGGTGCAATACCAATATAGTTTTTCCTAGCACGAGGCTGTGCTAGCTGGTTTGGTGCAACCTAATCATTCTGAGCAACTACTGCGAAGTTTTGTGAAGCCTTACGCTTCTTCGACTTCTTAGGGGACTCGGTCTGTTTATCCTTTGGTTTTTCTTGTGCCGACTTGTCAGATGGTTTCTGGTCGCCTTTTCGGAAAAGTTTACCCTTCCTGATTTGAGATTCAGTCAGGGTAGCAGCTAGTTCAATGGCCTGTCTGACGGTAGTGGGGTTACTACCAGTAACAATGTCCTAAATTGGGTCAGGGAGGCCATCGATGTACTTTTCAATCGCCTTATCCAAAGGCGTAACCAGGGTAGGACATAACAGACTTAATTCCTCAAAACGATCAGTGTAGGCTCGATGTTCACCACTGTCTTGTTTAAGATCGTCAAATTCCCTTTCCAAAGCTCTGAGCTCATGACGAGGACATAATTCCTTCATCATTAGAGCTCGAAGCTCTTCCCAGGCTTGTTCCATTGCCACATCGGCACCCCGATCCCTCATTACGCCGTTCCACCATGTGAGTGCTCTTTTCTGGAATACACTCGACGTAAACTCAACTTTTCGCTCGTTTGGGCATTGTACATGACGAAACGTGCTTTCGAGACTCTCAAACCACTGTAGGAGCCCAGTAGCTCCTTCAGACCCAGTAAATGTAAGTGGCTTAGCTGAGTTGAATGTCTTATAGTTGCACTGAACATTGTTATTGTTATTGTTCACTTGATTTATCTGGGTAATAAGGTTCGGGAGTACAGCAGCGATTTGCTGAGTGATTAAGGCTGCCATGGCGGCATCCTGAACTTGATCACGTCAATGAGGCATTCTAAAAGAGTAAGGAAACATGAGGGAAAACGAGTGAGATGTTATTGGATATTCAAAACTGGATGTTAAAAATTTCGACAAAGCATAAGGATTGTGATCATTCGTTTGTTACTTCAAACAAACAAACAACACATAGTGACTAATCAAAGTAAGTGGGTTATATTAATGTATCGCAAAGACATGCTTTAGTCTATAGGTGGAAACTCACCCCAAGAGTTCCCAGGTAAGAGTGACTGGTCCGATACTGCGGATTTGTACGAACACTCTAGCCTTAGACAGAAAACTCGAGGTACAGGCACCCACCCTTCCGGATTGCATGTGTTCACATTATAAAGACCTAAACTTTGACGAGATTTTGAAAACAGCAAGGGCTTAAAAGCCTAAAACAAATCATCTAAGGATAGATGACTTCTTGTGATGTTTTGAAAAATTTTGACTCGAGAGAATGAATTGTGTTTTGTTTTTATTAATCACCTAAGGATAGGTGATGTGTATTGTTTTAAGATCTAAACACAAGATAACTTATGTTAGGGTCCTAGGAAGGTTATAGTCTAGGTCAAAGCATTACTAATAACCTAATTCCCTATAACCATGAGCTCTGATACCAACTTTTCTGTTACACCCCGACCACGTAAAACAACAAAACGTTGCAGAAACGTCGGGGAGTGTCGTAACAGAATCATTGTTTCACAACCATGGATTAAATGGTTTCGTTTTATTGAATTATTGAACTCATTGTTTCATTACAAAACAGATAAGTACAAATATTATCTTTCAAGTTTTAAAGTCGCTAAGGCACGAGTCCATCCTATGTATAGCATGCATAAAAAATCATCACATAGCAGCACCTGAAACATATGTGAAAATAGGTACGTCAGCATAAAAATGCATGTGAGTAACATAGGTTTTGTTGATTTAGATTCATGGCTTTAGTTAACATAAAAAAAAGGTTTTATGTTTTACAAAAATAGCCATGAATCCTTGTAAAAGTTTTGTTTCTAAGAACATTGTTTTGATAAAAAGGTTAGTAGTATATACAAAAATATACTTTGGTTTGGAAATAGTTAAACAGATAGTATATCAAAATATACTTTTGTTACTGAAATAATAGATTTGGTAGTATATCACAAATATACTTTGGTTTTGTAAATAGCATCTCAAACTATGCTTTGGTTTTGAGAATAACATATCAACTATGCTTTGGTTTTGAAAATAACATATCAACTATGTTTTGGTTTGAAAATAGCATATTAACTATGCTTTGTTTTTGAAAATAACATATCAACTATGTTTTGGTTTGAAAATAGCATATCAACTATGCTTTGGTAAATAACAAGGTCAGTAGTATATTAAAATATATGTTGGATTTTGTACATAGTATATCAAATTATACTTTGGTAAATAATATCACATTTGGGAGCACATCAAACTGTACTTTGGTAGTATATCAAAATATACAAAAGAAATCATGATTTGGTATTCATTCAAACCTTGGTGCATCAAACTACACTTTAGAGACTATAGAAATACCACAAAGGCAATTTCTATTTGGTTAAAATTTGGTTTCTGACATTCCATACAACAGGAATGGGGTGTCTAGTCCTATAGCGCTATATCGTACTACCAATCGGCTTGGTGAATGTATAAAATCAGTACAATCAAAAAATTTGTTTTATAATTTTTGAAAATTTGTGATTAAACCATAGATAATTGTTCAATACGTCAAAATATGAGTACTAGCATGTATAATCATATAGTTGAAATCATGAAAATAACAAATAGGCACGTATGTTTCACCCCAAAATATTTGAAAACAGTAAAAGAGGGGACTATGTACTCATATAATCACCTTGAAAACATTTAAAAAGAAGGGTCTATGTATTCACTTGAGATTGCAAGTATCCTTGATTAAGTGTCCTAACGAAGCTCGGGAAATCAAGGAATCAAGTGGCACCTAGTATGGAATCACTATGTTAAATAATCGGATCCTAAATCGGGAGAGAGGATAGAATGAAGTTCTATAAATCAAATGAGTATTGGAACTCATATGGCATGATTTAATAGACCTAACATTCTGATTTGGAAGTCTACCTAAGTGCTATAACGCGTCGTTTGCGTAAAACTATGGTCGGATGGTTAACTATGTGTTATGTCAAGTCTTACATGCCCAATTATGCCTAAACATGTTACTAAATCAGATTATATGTCAAAAAGTTGATCACATATGCAAAATACGGATTTATGCTTCAAAAGGGCATTTTGGTCATTTCTTATGGGCATATAAACTACTTACCAAATAACTAACCAATCCTAAGTGATCATAAGGTATAACCTCAGTAGGTTATTCCCTATGCAACTATGATCACTAAACAAGCTTTGTCGGATCCTAATGATCGACCAAACGGGTCGGGTTCGAAAGTCTAAGCGGTTGTTTAGACCGCTTAACTTACGACCCTAAACAAGCACTAAACTAGTAGTGACGAGTTAAACATGTCAAAACATGTTTAACTAACTTAGAAAACTGATTTGGTATCAAAACAAGGTGTTTTGATACCTAAAAGTAGTTCCGTTGCAAAATGCGCGCAAATGCGCATTTTGACCGAAATTTTGACTCGTCACTACACCTAGTCAACATGGTAATCAGTAGGTATAATAGCTAAGGATTATAACCATCGTGATTACAATCACGTTGCAAAGTTCAAACGAACTTTGTGTTGACCATTGACTGGTCAAAGCAGAAAGTCAAACACTGTTTGACTTTCACGCTTGAAAAGCGATAAAAGCACGAAAGAAGCTTACAAAGGGTCCAAGCTAGGAAGAACTTGGTTTATAACACTCAGGTATGAAGCAAAGGCTTTAACTTAGAGCATTAATCAGATCAAGGGTGAGGAAAATGGAATGAGAGCTTGGCTATTTATAGTGATCATGGAATCACAAGATGATGACAAGTGTTTGTGTAACCTCCAAGGAAAGATCATGACCCTACAAGTGTGTGGACATGAGTTAAAGCTTTGGTGATCACTTAAACTTGGCCAATACACAAAGAAATGGCAAGAACAGTCCCTGAAGTATCAAACAGTTGCTGAAAATGAGTTTTCTGTCGTTGGGCCTTCTGTCGCGCCCCGCGTAAGAATTGGGGTTGTCTACGCGGCCCGCGACCTCCCACCAGGTCAGCAAAAGTTTCCATTTTAACAGGTTTGGTCCCTGCACATAACTAAGCTCATTTTTGGCACTTTTAACCCTCGTTAAGCCATTTTCAAGGCTCTACAAGGTGGTTAAAGTATATAGGACTCAAATTATGCTCGGAAAATTCACGGATGTCGGTTTGTTTGGTCATATGGTCACATTGTTCGGTTAATTACGACGAAACTCGAACAAACGCGAAAACGATCCAAATTAACCGACGAATGGCATTTTTGCATGCCGATCACTAAAATAAAAATATTTTAGTGTCTACAAAAATTTTGGATGTCCAGATGTGGTCAGAACGTAAGATATGCGCGTAAATGCAAACTTACATCGTTTTTTTACGCTTTTAGTCCCTGTATGATCAAATGAGCATATTTTCGCACACTGAACCACTCAAAGCTTATTTCTAAGCAATGTTTAGGTTATTTATGGTATGTTTAGCTTATGATCATGTTCTGGACTGTACGGTGGCTTACGAAACGACAGACTTTTGCAGTTTGATGCAAATAGTCCCTGTGAGCGAATAAACTTGTTTTTGCCATACCAACCCCATTAAAACTTATTTCTAAGTTATGTAAAGGTTATTTAAGGTATGTTAAGCTTATGTCACTATTCCAGAGTGTTTGTTGCATTAAACTGATTACATTTACGCATCAGTGCGCGTATAACCTTCTAGAAAGCGATTTAAAGCTCGGAATTGAACAAGAATTGATATGTGCAAATGATACACATATTTATACAAATCCCAAGTATGAAACAAAATATTTCATTGGTTTGGTATTTGTTTGATGGTCGTAGTGACACAGGTGTCACAAACATACTCGTGTTAAGGATAACGTACCACCAAGTTTCACACATTATTGAAGAGTATATTGTTATATATATATATAAACCATATGCATCGTTTTGAAATTTTGAAAATAGTTTAGCACATATGAATCAACCCAAAACATTTAAAAAACATAAAAGAGGGGAACTATTTACTCACAAGTTGCATAGATGTCTTGTTCAGTTGTGTACGCAAAGCTCATGTGTTTCCCAATTATGTTGGATAATTATAAGGTTAGTGTGTATTGTGGCTTAAACGGAAGCACATATAGGATGTGGTTTTAAAATAAAAAAACGGAGGATCTCGTATAATATGATCCAACCTCAAATATTACACATAATCGTGCTCCACAACCACTCCTCTTTGAAAAGTTGAATCACACAATCCTTTCCTTTTGATTTGGGTCCAATGTATCAACCTTCATGTCCTTATATATCCAAGATCTCGTACACATGTAATACTTAATATGTGTTTCTCCTGTGGCATTTATCTTTTCAATCCCTTTCCTGACAGAAAAATCACAAGTCGTCGCATACCTAACATACAATGAATAACAATCATCGAGGCTTGGGAATATCATGTCTATTTTTGGCTTTATCTCTTCACTAACGTCGGGAATGATCAATAGAAAACCAGTTTTCGGGCAAAACCTTTCATTCGAAGAAACACCCTCGTCTGAAAAAACACAATGAGAACTAATTAAGAAAAAAGCCATTAGCGAACTATTTAACATAGAAAATGTCTCCTTAAAACATTATCAATGAAAACGCTTACTTTCTTAATAAAACATAATAATGAAAACGCCAAAATGAATACGCCATAATTAAAACTCCATTAGTTGAATAATAAACAATAAGAAGAACTGATGTTATTGTCTTCCTAAAACATGTTAATGAAAACACCATAAGTTGAATAATTAACAAATAGTAAGAACCGATGTGTACAAATTAACACCAATATTCACAACAAATCAGATATACGTAACTAGGTGTAAAACGCCATTGATCGTAAACAATAAGCATATATTAGATCCAAAATGACAATTAACATTAATAATGAAAACGTCAAATATTGAATATAGGAAGAACGCCAATGAAACATAACGGCCATTTTCAAATATTACTTTGAAAAAACGCCATTGAAACAAACATAAAGAACAAAATGCCATTTTGTTGCATGATTTGCTGGAACACATATGAAAACGCCATCAAATATTAATTTGTAGAACATAATTCACACGCCATAGATCTCGGAAGCTTGGAGAGGAGGTAACTGCTAATACAAAATTTTTGGAATTTTGTTTGAAACAAAATTATAAAGCCATTTATTGAGGGAACATGGACAATGAAAATCATGCCCCTACATATCATTTAGCGCCCTTTGCCACGTGTTCGACCAAGATCTGTTCTCACCGTTTTCACACTTCCAACCGTTTTCTCCTAATCCCGTTTCTATATGTATGTATGTATGTATGATTGTATGTATGTATGTATGTATGTATGTATGTATTTATGTATGTATGTATGTATGTATGTATGTATGTATGTATGTATGTATGTATGTATGTATGTATGTATGTATGTATGTATGTATGTATGTATGTATGTATGTATGTATGTATGTATGTATGTATGTATGTATGTATGTATGTATGTATGTAGGTAGGTAGGTAGGTATGTATGTAGGTATGTATGTAGGTATGTATGTATGTATGTATATATGTATATATGTATGTGTGTGTGTGTGTGTGTAGCTCGCTAAGATACACATATGAGGTGTGTGTGTGTGTGTGTATATGTATATACAATTAATGAGCTACATATATACAACTCATCGATCTACAAATATTGTTTGTTCGATATTTGTTACACCCCAACCGATGGCGGAATCATCGAAGTGAGACGAAATAGAATGCTTATTGCATCATAACACTAAAGTGAAAATATATTAAAGATAAACTGATTTCATTCATAGCAAAAGATGATACAATACATGGAAATTTGAAATACAACATGTTCGATACAAGGAAAGTGGTACAACAAACAAGAACAAAATTGATACAACATTTTAAGTCCTAAGATGTCTAAGTGTGTATTTCAGCATCATCACTACTTCAATTCAATCATCGGCATCAACCTGTTACATGTTAAAAATAAAGGTTCAACACAAAAGCATTGGTGAGTACACAAGTTTATAATATATAGCATAAGTATAAAAGAATTAACTCGAATCCACATGGCAATTGTATACAAGGTAACTAGCATGCAATACTAAATGTCAAACCCACCCAAGTGTTCACAAGAATTATAAGTGTCTTTCGCCACAAAGTAATGAGACTATGAATAAAACTTAACAAAACCCCAACGGGCGGCGTGCTACTCCTATAGTGCTATATATGTCAAGTTTGGGCTAGCTAAGTTAATGAAAAAAGCATATATGTATCTAGCATGAACCTAAGCATAACAATTAAACATGTATAATGTATTGAGCATAAAATAAGTTTAGGTGTGTGAATGTGTATTTTAGTAAATTAACATGTTACAACCCAAAATTGTGTAAAAAGGAAATGGGTCAGGTGTACTCACAGTTTTGCGTTAATTCTTCTAAGGATCCGGTAAGCATAGATTGAGTGGTTCGAAGTAGCGTGGAGACACAGAGGTTACCCTATAGGGCAAACGAAGGTGTAAGTTAGAGTTGTAGAATTAACGTTACAAAAAAATTAAAGGACATAATATACAGAAGTAACAGTGGGTAACGGAGGTACATCCTGACAAGCAGCAATGAGTTAAACTGAGTCAGAATGCGAAACGGAATCCTGAACCGTTCATTAACAGTGCATTCGTACGAACACAGAAAGGTGGGTTCATACGAATGTAGAAAGTTGGGTTCGTATGAATGGGGCCCATTCGTACGAATTGACTTTTCGTCGGTCAACTTCTGTTTTGAATTTTAACTATCTACTAGTTATGTTCGATAATTCTGTTAGTCTGTTACTGAGGTTATACGTATCTTAGTAGTAAGAAATATCATAAAAGTCAAGCATGGAGGTTGTTTCACCTCGTTATATAACACCAAAGCACAAATCAGTAGAACTGATTGGTTGGTCATGTTTACAGAAAGGAAATTACAGAATGATAAATATTAGCTATGTCCAGGATTAACAACAACAATATGGCAACAGTTGATGTCGAAAATCATAAAAAAACTGTTATGAACAGTGGATTCGTATGAATGTAGAAGAGTGGAATCGTACGAATGCGCTGGTGGGTTCGTACGAACGCACTGGTGGGTTCGTACGAATGTGCTATTCTTGAGGGGAAATCGGTTCGGTTTTGCTTGATATGACCCTCTATTCAACTGAAATCAGTCATATCATTAATCCACAACTACCTTCTCAGCTTGTGAGCTCAGTGGGACTTGGTTCCAGTTCTGTTTAGATTTGAATGTTTGTAAAAAGGTTTTTGATAGATTGACACTACACTATGTTGGTCCTCAATCTGATTGAGAGTTTGTATCAGCTGCCTATGCAAGACTGATACACCAACAAATTTGTGAGGAATCTATGTTTAAGAAACTATTTGTAAAAAGGTAAAAGAAAGGAGGAAGAAGATATAAGAATTCTCACTTTCGAATGCTAGAAGTGAGTTCTTGATTAGGAGCTTGAGAGTGAAAGAAGTGGGAGTGGAAGTTTGGAAGTGAAGGAGAGGGGTGGTATTTATAGAACAAAATTAGGGTTTAGGGTAAAATGGGCTTTAGCTACGAATGGGCCTTGGGCTTTAAGGATGGCCTGGTACGAATGGGCCTTGCACGAATGGGCTTGGCTCGTTCGTACGAACCCACTAGGCCTAAGCCCAAAGGTCGGATTTTGGGTGTTTTAGCTGATTTTAAGTGCTTTTAAGCGTAATTATGCAATGTACAAGTGTCGTATAAGTATAAAATAATGTAATAATGTATTTTATATGTAAAATAAATACGAATGTGTATGGAAACAGGCATCAAGTATGTATGTAACATAATTAAACACCACGTATTAATGAATAATGCATAACACAAGTATATAAAAGATGAGTTTTTCTATTATAATTCAAGTCTTGGATTACAATGTATGAAATGAAGTACGAATACAAGGATTACAAGTTTTCATAAAAGGAAATTACAAGGAACAAGCCAAATAAGGGAAGTTACAAAACACGAGGTGTGACAATATTATTCCCTCAAAGATTAGTAACGCATCGAAAGAATGAAAAATAGAATTATAAAAAAAAACTTGTTTATAAGTGGTTTTCTTAAAAAATTTTTAGAATATTTTAAGTTTTCTAATGATTCCACACACAGACACACACACGCGCGCGCACACACACACACACACATATCACACACACACACACACACATATATATATCTATATTAAAAAACTAAAAAAACTCATGCACCCACTAACTTTCTGTCTCTTATTTCTCTCTTTAAACTGGTGGTGGTGGTTGTGAAGCATGACAGTGGCCACACTAGTTCTAAGGTGAAGGGGGCGATCAAAGAAATAAGGAGGCAGTAAGGGGTTCTAGGAACTGCATGAACGGTTGTGGTTTAGACCAGTTTCACAGTGCTTTTTAAATTCCATTGAAGGGTTTTAATGGTCGTTGCTTTACCACTTCACAAATTAGGATCAATCACGCGATAGTTAAGCTCTCCATCAATCTAGGCGACAATGGTTATGGGGTTTTTAGACTAGATCTGGATCGATTGGGAGAGTAACAGTCACATAGGTGGCTAAGTAGGCGAAACCGATGGTAGGGTTGTTGTACGATGTCAAGTGGCGTGAATCAATGAGTTGCAGTTGTCACACCCTAACCGATGGCGGAAACATCAGAGTGAGACGAAGATAGATTGCTCATCACACAAAACGCTAATTGTGACAGTAGAATTAAAAATAAATTGATTTCATTCATAACAAGTGTTACAATACGTGGAACATGAAATACAACATGTTCAATACAAGGAAAACAATTCAATAACAAGTACAAAAATTGATACAATATATTAAAACCTAAGACGTCTATATGGGTATCTAGGCATCATCGCTACTTCTGTTTCATAGCATCGTCATCATCAACCTGTAACATGTTTAAAATAAAGTGTCAATGCGAAAGCATTGGCGAGTACACAGGTTTTCATACATAGCATAACAAGATAAGTTTAAACAATTCCACATGGCAAGCTTCGTTAAACAAGATAAACATTAAACTGGCATGTGATAAACTAGTCAAACCAAAGATGAAACGCAATAAGTTGTTAACATAATCCAACGTTCACAGGCGGTGCGTTAATCCTATAGCGCTATATATGTTAAGGACAGACTCGTACGAAGTTAATGATAAGTCTAACACAAAACATTCAAACCCAGATTTAAAGTATCAAGTAACAACGTATGCATGCATGTATAAGGATTGTTTGTGCATAAGAAATAAAGTATGTGTAAGTTCATAGTTTAACATGTTACACCCCAAAAGGTGGTAAACAAAAAGGGGGCTCAAGTATACTCACAAAATTGTTAGGTCTTTCGATTATCCAAGTGTTGACGAGTGAATAAGATTAGGAGGTTGAATGTATTCTGATTGGAGTTCAAGGTATGATTACATTTGGAATTAAAAGTATAACAAAGTAAACATACAAGAAAATAATCACTTAGACTTAGCACTTGTTCTTGACATTATGAAAACCCATGGGGTTTAGAATGATTACCTGAGTTTAATACCCATTAGAATCGTAACGAGGAACTACGTACTTAGGTGATGTAACTTAACAACATGATGAATAACCATTAGATTATCTTCAAGGGTTCAGTTACCATGGATATTATATATTTTATATAGTATTTATAAGTTTAGTCCAACAATGTTACAAGTATTATCATAGAAGTCAAGCATAGAGGTTGGGGATAAACCTTCCATTTAAGACCTCTTTCTTAGATTCACCAATGCACAAGTTGTTATGAGGACAACCAGGATGGTCATGAATGAACAATAAGTAAATGAAATGTACATACTAACTAAGAGAAATCATCAAGTGAAGTGTGGATTGTAAGTAGGATAGCCCAAGCTTTCCAAGTAATCACACATACACAAGTTCAAGCCTTGTTCAACACTAGTGGGTTAAAACGCTTTTACAATAGAAAGTGTAGAGGATTAAAACCTCTGAATTTGTTTGTTATAACCTTGATTTTAAGCACACATAATCATAGTCTTGATTAGTGGCATAAGGACATTGGAATGTATGAATAAAACATAAGTTTATGTATGTTTAACAAAGTCTTGTACAAAACAGAGAGTTTCTTGCACTTTTACCCTCATTATGGTGATGTTCCATCCTTGGTTTT
This sequence comes from Helianthus tuberosus, assembly GCA_030545235.1. Lineage (NCBI taxonomy): Eukaryota > Viridiplantae > Streptophyta > Magnoliopsida > Asterales > Asteraceae > Helianthus > Helianthus tuberosus. The sequence goes on from CM060406.1 coordinate 147,057,576, forward strand.
CCATGGAAAACCTGTGTAAACATACCTAGGGGTGTTCCAAGTGCTAAGAAGCAAGAAGGAATGAAAAAGATGGAAGATAAGTGAGTTTATGCTCACTTTTGCAACTTGATATGATTCTGAATTGCTAATATTTTCTTAGCTGATTTTAGAGTGTTTGAGAGTGAAAGTGAAGTGTTTGTAAAGTGGGAGAAGTGTGGAATTGAGTTGGGTTTTATAGGGAGTGATTAGGTTAAGTTAGGTGGCCATTTAATGGAAGAAACACACCTAAACAAACCAAAAATCACCCAATAAACAAGCTGTTAAGGACATTCTACGGATCCACATCTCTGGCGGGGCGCGAGAGGTTTGAGGCAGGGGGTCGCGGCCCGCGAGCCACCCTGGCTGGGTATTTTGTTTGTTATTTTTACAACTTTGGCTTTATATTTTCATATAGTTATGTTTTAAGGTGTTTTGTGGTGTTTTAAGTATGAAAGACAAAGTGTAGGGGCATGTAATGTAATTGAAGCATAAAATAAATATAAAACTAGTACGAATAAGTATGCATGTCGAGAATAAGTATAGTGTATGCATGAATTGAGCATGTATGACAAGTATTTGTAAGTTTAATGTATTTTGCAAGAATTGCGAATAAGGTATCGCATGTATAATTAAACCAAACGTAAGAACATGTATGGATATGTAGAATATGAATTTAAAGAAATACTAATTTTATTTATGATCCAAGTCTCGGATTTTACGACGATACAATGGAAAAGACGAGATACAAGAATACAAGATTCCAAAGAGAGAAGCATAAGACGATCTTTCTAATTAAGGAAATTGCGAAAAAGAAGGGCGTTACAGTCACCCTTCCTTTAGGAAATTTCATCACGAAATTTATTCAAGAGTAAGACTTTAAAAAAGGAATTTTAGCTAGAATAATGATTGGCTAAAATCGAGACTTGGAAGTTCCGAAACGTTTTGAAAAGTATGAAATTTGACGAGCGAAAAGATAGTTTCGTAAAAAGAATTTGTTTGACTAAAATGATTTTGAGGCATTAAGCATAATTAAAACGTGTATGTGTGTGTATTGTCAAAATGAGTTTAAGCAAGTTTTAATAACCTTAGAATGGGTGTATTTAAAATGTGTTACCTAAGAAGGAAAGCTTTCGTATAAAACAGTATGTGTTTTGTTAAAAGTGTGGTCTCAGTTTTGTAGAAAATTGTTTATTGGTGGGAACGAGAAAGTTAAGTATTTTAAGTAAAACGATCTAGGAGGTAACTGCCAACTAAGTATGTCTGCACATAAATTAAAGGATAGAAAAATAGTTTTAATCAAGAAAGTATTTTAGGTTTCGAACGTGTAAACATACTTGGTTGTAAACGAGGTTTGGATATAAGGTACGAAATATCGGAGAACAATAGAGGTATAAGAGTGAACGATTGTTCAAATAAACGAATTCAAGTATAAGCATGGCATAAGTATTGGATAAACGAAGCGATGTGTTAAGAATGAGGTTTCGTCGTGGATAATCAGATATTACGCGTTTAGCAATGCGTTTGTGAATTGTTATAGTTTGTATATTAGGTCTAAATAGGTCTACAAAACACCGAATTTCTCGTGGCACGTTTTATGAAAGTCTGCTAACATGGTGAAATGTGACAACTGTGTTCTGTAATCATCGTATAATGTAAAACAATATGCTTTGGTGTTATTATAAGTGTTTTGGTGTTATTATATGTGCAATTGTGTTTAATGATTTTAAAATTTGATTCGATTCCGATTTCAAGTTTTAAATCACTTTCTGGAAGGTTATACGCAAACTGGTGTGTAAACGCAATCAGTTTAACGCAATCAGTTTAACGAAATTTGTTTACGCTCCAGTTTGCGTATAACCTTCCAGAAAGCGATTTAAAGCTTGAAATCGGAATCGAATCAAATTGTAAAATCATCAAACACAATTACACACATAATAACACCAAAACACATATAATAACACCAAAGAACATTTTTTATTGATAATTGACATTTTTTTACATTATACATCCATTACAGAGCACAGTTGTCACAGTCTCCCCGACTTTAGGAAATTTCGTCCCGAAATTTTAACTAGAGGAAGCTTGTGAGAACAATTGCGGATATTTCGCCTTCATTTGGTCCTCACGTTCCCTAGTAAACTCTGGGCCACGTTTGGAATCCCAGCGAAGCTTGACCAATCGAATCCGTTTGTTCTTCAACCGTTTGAATGTACGGTCCACTATCTCCACATGTTTCTCGACAAAGTGCATCGTTTCATCAATTTGAATCTCGTCGAGAGGAATGTGAAGATCAGCATCAGCTAAACACTTTCACAAATTGGACACGTGAAAAGTCGGATGAATATTTCCAACCTCTGGAGGTAGCTCTAGTCGATAGGCAACCTTTCCAATCCTTTCAACAATCTTAAATGGTCCAACATATCGGGTGCAAGTTTTCCCTTCTTTCCAAATCTCACCACTCCCTTCCAAGGTGACACCTTGAGTAGGACACGGTCTCCGATTTGAAATTCTAAGGGCTTGCGTCGCATATCCGCATAACTTTTTGACGGCTTCGAGCTGTCACAAGATTATCGCGGATTTTCTTGATTTTGTCTGTTGTTTCCAGAATGAGCTCAGGTCCAGTAAGCTGAGCTTCACCAATCTCATTCCAGCAGACAGGTGAACGACATTTTCGACCGTAGAGAGCTTCTAATGGTGCCATATTAATACTAGCATGATAACTATTGTTGTAGGAGAACTCAATCAGTGGAAGATGAGAATCCCAATTACCACCAAAGTCTATCACGCATGCTTTAAGCATATCCTCCAAAGTTTGAATCGTTCTCTCAGATTGTCCATCTGTTTGGGGATCCTAAGCAGTGCTTAGATTTAGTTGGGTTCCCAAAGCAGATTGCATGGTCTTCCAGAAATCAGATGAAAATCGAGCATCACGATCGGAAATGATATCCAAAGGAACACTATGTCGTGATACAATCTCATCAACATAAATCTTTGCAAGTTTATCAGCAGATAGATCCTCGTGAATCGGAATAAAATGAGCTGATTTCGTTAATCGATCGATAACAACCCAAATAGCATCATGACCTCTAGATGTACGCGGTAACTTTGTGATGAGATCCATAGCAATGTTCTCCCACTTCCAAACCGGTATCTCTGGTTGTACAAGCAAACCAGAAGGTCGTTGGTGTTCAGCCTTGACTTTGAGACAAGTTAGGCATTTTGATACATACAAGGCAACATCCTTTTTCATAGCAGGCCACCAATACTGAGTACGAAGATCCTTGTACATTTTATCAGCACCAGGATGGATAGAATATCGAGACTTGTGAGATTCGTCCATTACCAAGGTGCGAAGATCGTCTTGTTTCGGAATCCACAAACGATCCTTGAAATAGAGTAAACCATCGTCCTTTGCATCGAGCTTAAGCTCAAGTTGACGTGGTAATTCCTTACCCATCAAATTTTTTGAAACAAAAAATTGTTGAGCTTGAAGAACACGAGTTTGAAGGTCAGATAGAGTTTGAACAGAATGAAGCTTGACTCGCTCCTTTTGACTAAGCGCATCGGCCACGACATTCGCCTTACCAGGATGGTAGCGAATTTCGCAATCATAATCGTTTAGGAGTTCAACCCAACGTCGTTGCCTCATGTTCAGTTCCTTCTGATTAAGAATGTGCTGGAGACTTTTGTGGTCTGTGAAAACCACACACTTCGTGCCATAGAGGTAGTGTCTCCATATTTTGAGAGCAAAAACCACAGCTCTAAACTCAAGATCATGAGTTATGTAGTTCTTCTCGTGAACTTTCAGCTGTCTTGACACATAAGCTATGAATTTACCTCGTTGCATAAGAACGCAACCAAGTCCTAGATTCGACGCGTCACAATAGACAACGAAATCATCATTTCCCTCGGGCAAAGATAGATCAAGAGCATCACAAAGCTTTTGTTTTAGCGTTTGAAACGCTTCTTCTTGCTTGGGTCCCCACTCAAAAGGCTTATTCTTCTGAGTCAAAGCAGTGAGTGGAACCGTGATCTTCGAGAAATTAGAAATGAATTGACGATAACAACCAGCAAGACCAAGAAAAGATCGAATCTCTGTAGGTGTAGTCGGTGTATTCCAATCCTTAATAGCAGTTATCTTGGATGGATCCACATGAATACCTTGCTCGTTGACTATATGACCCAAGAACTGAACTTCTTTAAGCTAAAATTCACACTTGGAGAATTTAGCAAAAAGTTGTTCCTTCTTAAGGAGTTCCAATGTTAAGCGAAGGTGTTGCTCATGCTCGGCTCGAGACATTGAATAAATGAGAATATCGTCGATGAACACAATGATGAACTTGTCTAAATAAGGTTTACAGACCCTATTCATTAAGTCCATAAAGATAGTTGGGGCATTTGTCAAACCAAAAGGCATGACAGTGAACTCGTAATGCCCATATCTCGTGCGGAAAGCAGTTTTGGGAATATCTTCTTCGAGAACACGAAGTTGATGATACCCAGAACGCAGGTCGATCTTGGAAAAGCATGAAGCACCTTGCAGCTGGTCGAAGAGATCATTAATTCGAGGTAGGGGATATTGATTCTTGATGGTAAGCTTATTAAGCTCATGATAATCGATACACATTCGAAAAGATCCATCTTTCTTTTTCACAAAGAGGACAGGAACGCCCCATGGTGAAAAGCTCGGACGGATGAATCATTTATTAGATAACTCTTGAAGTTGTTTCGATAACTCTTGCATCTCATACGGTGCAAGATGATAAGGTGCTTTCGCAATCGGGTTGCCATTGGGTACAAGGTCAATATGAAACTCGACTTGACGAACTGGAGGCAAACCAGGTAGTTCATCGGGAAACACCTCTGGATAATCCCAAACAATTGGAATATCCTAAATACTCTTGCTCTTGCCTTTCTCCTTGGTGACATGTGCCAGAAAAGCAACATATTCTTTTCTCAAATAACTTTGGGCTTTTGTACATGACATAAGCTTCAATCCACCAGATGGTTTCTCACCACGAACTTCCAGAACATTGCCAGACGGAAGAGGAATACGAATGATCTTATCAAAACAAATCACCTCTGCATGATGTTTGGTTAACCAATCCATCCCAACGATAATATCGAAACTCCCAAGTTGCATTGGTGTGAGGTCAATAGGAAAAAGATGGTTATCTAGGTTTAACTGACAATCACAAACAACAGAATTGAGAACAAGAGGTTTACCAGTAGCAACTTCGACAGATAAGGGTTTCCTCAGTTTAGTTCTAGGTATCGCAAGTAAAGGCTCAAAAGATAACGAAACAAAACTTCTATCGGCACCAGAATAAAAAAGAATAGATGCAGGTCGATTGTTAACAAGAAACGTACCATTGACAACCTCGTTGTCAGCCCTCGCCTCGTTTGCATTCAGATTGTACGCTCGCCCATGAGCGGGATTCACATTCGCGTAGACATTCACGTTCGGATTCGCATTTGCATTCACCAACCTCGGGCAGTTGTTGCGGAAGTGACCAAACTCTCCACAATTGAAACATGAACCCGGTGGGAATCTCGCAGCATTCCCTTGAACTTGTGCTGGAACCTGAGCAACCTGATTTTGACCCAGACGACAAATGTTGGCCAGATTCCCAAGTTTACCACACGTTGTGCATTGCTTGCAAGCTTTTTGTGCAACATGATGACTGTTGCAGCGAGCACAATGAGGTGCGGTACCAGCATACACTTTCTTCGCAGGCTGTTGAGCCGGTGGGTTCTGAGGGTTCTGAGCTGTTACTGCAAAATTCTGAGCACCCTTTCGCTTTCTCGACTTCTTCGATGACTCACCTTTCTTATCCTTACCCTTATCCTTGCCTTTAACAGAATCGGTTGACTTTTTCTTATCACCCTTGTGGGTAAGTTTACCCTTCCTGACCTGAGACTCAGTCAGGGTAGCAGACAATTCGATCGCGTGACGAACAGTAGTAGGATTAATGCCAGTCACAATATCCTGTATGGAATCGGGTAAAGCATCGATATACCTCTCTATCGCTTTCTCCAGCGGGATAACCATAGTAGGACACAAAAGATTGAGTTCCTCAAAAGAATCTGTATATGCACGGTGTTCTCCCCCATCTTGCTTTAGATCGTCAAACTCTCGTTCCAAAGCTCGAATTTCGTGACGGGGACAAAACTCTTTCAACATGAGAGCTCGAAGCTCTTCCCATGTCTGTGCCAATGCCACTTCGGCACCCCTATCATGCATCACTCCGTTCCACCACGTAAGAGCACGCTTCTCAAACACACTTGATGCAAATTCAACCTTACGCCCATTCGGACATTGCACATGTCTGAATGTGCTCTCGATACTTTCGAACCATTGAAGGAGCGCAGTTGCTCCTTGCGACCCAGAAAACTTCAACGGCTTAGCAGAATTGAAATTCTTGAAATTACACTGTGCATTGTTATTATTATTGTTGTTATATAACTCGTGGATTTGGGTCACAACGCCTAGAAGCACAGCAACCATTTGCTGAGAGACAAGGGCTGTGACTTCTTCAGCAGTAAAAGATTGTGCATCACGTCGAGGAGGCATTGTCTAAAAGGAAATATGAGGAATGAGTGAGGTTGACAATTAGGAAAAACAAAAGAGGTATTGAAAATATCGACAAAGCACAAGGAAGGCGATCATTTGTTCGTTACCTCGAACAAACAAACGACACGCAGTGACTAATCAAAGTAAATAGGTCAAAATAACGTATCGCGAAGACATGCTCGCCTATAAGTGAACACTCACCCTAAGAGTTCCTGGGTAAGAGTGACTGGTCCGATTATGTGGATTTAGACCCAAACTTTGACGAGATTTTGAAAACTCAAAAGGCACTAAGCCAAATATGAGTCAAACTAAAAGGGTTTAAAACCTTATAACAGAGGGTTCAAAACCTAGTAATCAATCATCCTAGAACGGATGATTAATTTTTGAAGCAGATTCGAAATTTGTGTTCTCGTTGTGGTTATCACCTAAGGGTAGGTGACGGTTTTGTTTTAAGAATCTAAACGCAAATTCACTTGCGTTAGGGTCCTAAAAGTTATAGTCTAGGTCAAAGCGTTACTAATAACCTAATTCCCTATAACCATTGGCTCTGATACCAACTCTTCTGTCACACCCCGACCACGTTAAAACAACAAACAGTGGCAGAAACGTCGGGGAGTGTCGTGGCAGAATTATTGTTTCACAACCATGGATGCAAAAAGAGTTTCGTTTTATTTATTTGATAAGAAATTTACATTGTTTTAACACAAAATAAACGAGTTACATATCGACTCTAACTGTTATTATGTCACTAAGGCCTCGTCCAGATCCTATGTGACTCATGCATCCTAGTAATCAACATCAAGCAACATCACCTGAAACATATGTAAAAACAAAGTCAGCAAAGAAATGCTGGCAAGCACATAGGTTTTATAAGAGTGTCGGATTCATGGCTAGGTTACATGTTGCAATACCTTATTAAAAACCTTGTTTTGAAAAGAGTATAATATCGCAACGAAATTAACCAACTCAAATCAAGCGGGTTATAATTTATAAAACCTCGTAGCCATGATTCTTAACCCAAAAACATTTGTTTTAGTAAACCAAATTGTAAAACATCTCGTATTAACTCGTTAATAAAACTCGTATGGTTTATATCCTTTCGAAAACATTGTTATGTGACATCGTTTTAAAATCGTTTACCCAAGTGAACTAAATAACGTCACGGTATGTAATATTTTGAAAACACTTATATATAAGAAGTACCAGCGGCGTATCTACCATGTTTTCAGCACATTACACCCGTCCCGTTATCTAAACACTTAACCAAAAACCAATCGTTTATCCAACTCGTTTAATCTTGTTCAAATCGTTTCCAAATCGTTAACTCGTTTAAATCGTTTAAATCATCCTCGTTTTAATTGTGAAAACTATTTTTGGTCGTCTCGCTAATAAAATTCAAACCTTCGTGACTCGACTATCTCGCTTCTCGCATTAAAAAACCACCAAAGGGTAAATTAATAATCACAGATTCAGTCGTTACCCACCTAACCCACACATAACCATGGGTGCAATCTGATAACGGGATTTATCATATCCTATGGTACCATAACCTAATACTGGTCGGTTCGGCCAAAATTAATGAATGTCATTCGTTATGTAACTACAACCAACAAGTTCGTTCACATTATTCAAATCGTTATTAGTTTAGTATAAACCATCTTATTCGTTTTTTAAACCATTGTTAAAATATCGAAAATCGTTTTGATACATATGAATCACCCCAAAACAGTTGAAAACAGTAAAATAGGGGAACTATGTACTCACATGAAGTGCAAAGTATCCTCAATCAATAGAACTTCAACAAACTCAAGTAAACCAGAGAAATCAAGCAGACCTAGTAATCGAATCACTAGTCAAACAATCGACACCTCAATCGGAAGATCGGATAGAATGAGGTCTTGTAAACCAAATGAGTGTTGGAACTCATGTGATATGGTTTAACAAAGCCTACATTCTAAATCGGAACCTAACCTAAGTGCTTTCGACCCGTCATGACCCATTAAGGTAGCTTACGCTACTTTAATGCGTCGTGCGCGCAAATGCGCGTTCGAGACGTCTAACTAGTCCTATGACAAGTATTATATGCCTAAACATGTTTAAATATGTTGCATAATCAGTTATGTGACAAAAGTTTATGTTACATATGCTTAATTATCAATTATGCATGAAATGGGCATTTTGGTCATTTACCTAAGGCATATAAACTACCTATCATACAACTAATTAAACCTAAGTGACTATAAGGTATAACCTCGGAAGGTTATTCCCTATACAACTATGGTCACTAAACATGCTTGGTCAGATCCTAATGATCGACCAAACGGGTCGAGTTCGAAAGTCTAAGCGGTGTTTAGTCCGCTTGACTTACGACTCTACACAAGCACTAATCTAAAACTGACGAGCTAAACATGCTAAAACATGTTTAGTTAAGTTAGAAAACAGGTTTTGATATCAAAACAAACGGTTTTGATACCCAAGAGTAGTTTGGTTACAAAATACGCATAAATAAGGCATTTTGGCCGAAACTACGACTCGTCACTACGCCTAGTCAACGTGGTAATCAGTAGGTATAGTCACGAGGGACTATAACCATCGTGATTACACTCACGTTGCAAAGTTCAAATGAACTTTGTGTTGACCATTGACTGGTCAAAGCTGAAAGTCAAACAGGTCAAACTCTGTTTGACTTTCATGCTTGAAATACAAGAACAAGCAAGAAGAGGACTTCCAAAGGGTCTAAGAAGGTGTTTTTATTCAAAGTTACTCAGGTATGAGGTGTTAAAACCTCAACTTAGAGCAGAAGTTGAATCAAGGTGTGAAAAACCCAAATGAGGAAGCTTGCTGTTTATAGGAAGTTGAGATCAATAGGATCATTCCATGTGTTTAGAGGGTGTAATCTTGGCCATACATGTGGGTACATGGTATTAGAATACAATGGGGGCCGAAAACCAGCTCAAGGTTTTGCAAAAGTTACAAAAAAGACCCCCAAGTTCAATCCCATTGCTGAAAAATGCTGAAAAACAAATTTCTGCCCAGATAGGGCCGTGGCTTCACACCACGGCAGAGACCTACGGTGGTAGCGCAGCGCCACCAGGTGCCAGTTCCAGAAAAGTTTGAAAAATGGCAGAAATGGTCCCTGCAGCCCATTTAAGCCGTTTTCGATGCATTTAAACCCCGTTAACCTCATTTCAATGCTCTAAAATGAAGTTAAAGTATAGGGTACATGAAACATGCTCAAAAATATCTCTAATGTCGGTTCGTTTGGTCGTACGGTTGCGTTGTTCGGTTAATTACGACGGAAGTCGTAACGGACGCAAAAACGATCCAAATTAAATGACGAATGGAATTTTATCAAGCCAATCACTAAAATAAAATATTTTAATGATTACATAAATTTTTGGATGTCCGGATATATTCAGAACGTAAGATATGCGTGAAAATGCAAATTATGCACTTTTTGACGCTTTTAGTCCCTATTGATCAATAAAGTTTATTTTAGCATACCGAAACCGTCAAAGCCTATTTCTAAGCTATGTAAAGGATATTTAGGGTATGTTTAACTTATGATCAAGTTCCGGAATGTTCGTTACTATACAAATCGATATAGTTTCACAGTTTGACACAATTAGTCCCTATGATCGAACAAACTTGATTTCAACACACCAAACCATCCAAAACTTATTTCTAAGTTATGTTGAGTTATTTAAGGTATGTCAAGCCTATGTCACTATTCCGGAGTGTTTGTTGCGTTAAACTGACTGCGTTTACGCACCAGTTTGCGTATAACCTTCTAGAAAGTGATTTAAAGCTTGAAATCGGAATCGAATCAAATTGTAAAATCATTAAACACAATTACACACATAATAACACCAAAACACATATAATAACACCAAAGCACATTGTTTTATTGATAATTGACATTGTTTTACATTATACATCGATTATAGAGCATAATTGTCACAATTCCAAACACGGACACACACACACACACACACACACACACATATATATATATATATATATACTAAAAAAATAAAAAAAACTCACGCACCCACTCACTTTTTGTCTCTTCTTTCTCTTTTTAAACTGGTGGTGGTAGTTGTGAAGCATGACGATGGCCACACTCGTTCGAAGGTGAGGGGTGCAATCAAAGAAATAAGGAGGCAGTAAGGGGTTCTAGCAACTGCATGAACGGTTTTGGTTTCGACCAGTTTCACAGCGCTTTTTAAATTCCATTGAAGGGTTTTAATGGTCGTTCCTTTACCACATCACAAATTAGGATCAATCAGCCGATAGTAAAGCTCTCCATCAATCTAGGCGACAATGGTTATGGGGTTTTTAGACTAGATCTGGATCGATTGGGAGAGTAACAGTCGCATTGTCACACCCTGACTTTTGCGGAAGCGTGGGTTATTGGTGTGACTTCTTAATACCATAGCATTCAATCATAACAATGCTAAATGATAAAACCATAAGATGTTCATCCATTAATTAAGTTTAGAAAATACCACACCATACTTGTCTTGAAAACATCGACACCAAATTAAGTTACAAACCATGAAATGTTCAACTGAGTTCATAAAGACTCCACAAAAGACTTTAAATAAAACCTGAGTTTAGAAACATGTATCCCGTCCAGGGGTAGGATACACCCCCTAAACTCAACAACCATGGACAACATCTTATTCACGACGCAGCTCGAAGACACATGCATACACCTGCCAGATCCACTAGTTCCCTGAAATACATGTAGTTTGAAAAATCAATAAAAGTTAAGCGAGTTCATGTGTGTGTATATGTATGTATAAACCTTTGTAAACAGTATAAGTATAAATGTCACGGTATGATAGCAAACAAGGAAAAGATCACCAATGGTTTGCAAGGCCACTGATATGTGTGACGGTGTAGGGAGACTCGAACCTAGCAAAGTTGCACTGGGCTTCCGGCTGGAAGACATAGTCACCACTATGGGCCACCCTGGCCTCATGGGTGTTGGCTCGCTACTCCCAAATAGATCTATCACTCATGTCCCTCGGTCCTACAACGAGGATTGATGGTCCCAAGTATCCGCCTACCCTATCACATGATCTATGGTTCTTTCCTAGGCTAACCATACCAATTGTATCTGCATAAAGTCCTTTTGTAACATGTATTTCACCCCCGAAGTTAATAAACAAAAACAATTTAAAGAAAAGGGGGACATGAACTCACTGTATTGCGTCTTCAGAACTAGCAACTCAAATCTCCGCAGCAAACACGACTACCTACAGTGTACTAACGTCCATTAGACGAATGGGCCGTGCCTTGGCTTAGAGTTTAACGTTTTAAGTTGCGTTACTAATGTTTCCCAATATTATTCCATGTTATAATCACTAGTTAAAAAAATAGTTATTTTAAATTTAAATCATATTTAATTTTTGGAATAATCGTTAAACAATATTTCTGTAACACTATTTCTCAAGTATTTTACTTCCCAAAGATGGGGGTATCTTATACATGTATCTTTGTAGTCCTGGATAATATATTTCCAAGTCTCACTTTAGAAAATATATCTAAACTTATTTTGTCCAAAATAGTGTATTGTCCAGAAAATATATATTTTCCCAAAAACTATATATCTTTTAAATATACTAGGAAAATATATTTTAACTTCCCAAAAATAATATATTTTCTCTTTGTCAAAAATATGATATACTTGGTAATATGTACAAAAATCATATTTTCACTTCCTTTGTATCCAAAATAATATTTACCAAAAATATATTTGTAAGAGTATTTCCCAGAATATTTCGTAAGTTACGTTTTTGCGTTCGGTTTCACAATATCAAGTGTGTAACTTATATTTCATTCCTTGTGATTTTTGGTATTTGTTAAGTTATATTATTTTACCCTAAAATAATATAACTATTCCACAAAGTATACAAATATTCACACAAGTGTCTTTAATATAAAATATATATTCTAAATATATATTTAACCACTTTTATTTACAAAAACCAACCTCCAATACTTGTATTTTTGTAACAAAATTTATGGCAAAGGTTTTATTGAAAACCATAGTTAAAATACACTAGTAAATATTTGTTAGAAAATATTTCTAAGTATTTGCATTTTTAGAAAATTTTGCCATAGTTTCCTTTGAAAATGGAGGTGTCCATGCTATTTAGCATATCATTTTCTTTTCAAAATCAACACACAATGATCAACATTCAACCCTAAACAATATTATACTTACCAAGTGTAAAAACTATACAACTCCCATAGCAACATGAACTTGATCTTTTCACAAAAACTTGTAGTAACATGGTAAAGTGTTTAGTGGGTTTAGTTATCCTCCAAAATATATTTACTTCTTGATAAACCTCATTCTTGGAAGTTTTAGATGTTTACAACTTGTAAACATGTTTACAAAAATGTTTATTTATAACCTCTTCTTGTTTCTCTGGTATTTCAACACTTATTTCATCACCAAGATAGTGTAGGCTTAAGTAAAAACCCGATCTTTCAAAAATCATAATTTGAACTTGGTTTTCTTGGAAAATCATTCATAGATCTTGGATCTACAAGTTTACTAGCTCACTTTGTTTATTATTTTACAAGAAATCTCTTTATTCATCAACTTCATGTTCACACAAGAAGATGATCATCTTATGTTGTTACATAATCATCCTTCCACTTGCTAGATTATGTGTTTAATCACCATCTAGCAAGCTCCATGTAATGATCAATATCATAATCTCTAGTAAACAACAATCAAACATCATACATATACTAAAAAACATCATTCATACACTAATCAACATCATTTCATCCATATTTCATCATAAGATAAGCTTTATGTTCAAGATTCAAGTGTATGTCTTTTAGTAATCTTATGATTTTCAACATAACATATCTTTTAACCACTAAAAATAGAAGTAACAAAGGTTAAAAAGCATCTTACTACTAGCTTTAAGCTAGGGAAGAACAATGATGAAAATGGAGTGGATAAAAGATTTCTATAGAGGTCCTTCAAGTTCTTCAAGCACCAAACCTTCTAATCTTGCACCTTACACCTTGAGATAACCTTGGAATGGATGAACTTGACTTGATGATGGTGGTGGTGTGTGGGTGGAGGTCGGCCGAGAGCTTGGGGGGAAGGAGGAGAGTGAGAGGTGAAGTGGTGAGAAGATGAAGTTGTTTAGTGTTCTTATAACCACAAGGTCCTATTACCCAATGGATTACATGTTCCCTCAAGTACATTCAAGATCTAATCACAATCTAAGCAAGATCCTTGAGATTTAGGAAGATTGAGTGAGGATTTGGGGTGGGGCCACCTCTTGGGCCATAGACAAGGAAGGGGGGGGGGGGGGGGGTTGGTTAAATGTAATTTGAAATGGCAATTAGGTTAATTAGTTAGGGGTTAAGTGTAACGTCTAGAGTTTTATGTGTGACACCCCAGGAAAACCAGTAAACTACACAACACAACTAGCTTCCTCAGTAACCACGTGCTAAATTTCGGGAGGAAATTTCTTTCAAGTTAGGGATAATGTGACAACTCGAGTTTCCACGATTTCCATCTTCGCATTAATTGCGCGTTAATTGTTTAAGTTGTTTGTTAAAACGACTTGTTTGTTTCACAACGGTACACGTTTGTAATATGTTAAATCATATTGTGATTGATATGTTATATATATATATATATATATATTTGGGATGCATGTTAATAATGTGCTTTGTGTCAACTTGCGCCTTATAATTAAATATGTAACCTTAGTCGAATACCCCTGTCCTCACGAAATCACTCATAACCCTCCTCACAAAATCACTCATGGACGAAAACACAAAGTGTTTTCGCCAAGGTGGGCCGGCGAAAAGCAGAAATGGGCCTTGGCCCAGTATCAAGCTGGTATATGTTTTGATTTAGACCCTTTACGTGAAAGGGTAATCCGAAAACCCTAACCACTTCTCTATCCTTAACCTTGTGTGCGACGGCAGCCTGGAAACACTCGAAGCCTCCTTCATTGCTCGACACCAGCTTTTCCTCGAAGACATCAGTCTATTGATCGAATCTTGTGGTTAGTAAATACATGTTTATATTTTATGATCTTGCATGATTAATTAATGTTAGGATGCATGATATTGAATATGCTAGTTGATTGTTAGAGTATGATTGGGCCACTTAAATAAGGATCTGAGATATTCACATGATTGAGTTACTAATATATGTCAGATGAGCACATGAACCTCAACATCACATGTGCTGCTATTGGACCGAATGTATTGAGGATAATTTATCATTGTTTGAAATTTGGACTACATGATATCATAATTGTTTGGTTGACTTTTAGTGCATAAGAACCGTGTATTTAAGATGTTCAAAATTGTTGAATAGGTGCATGAGCGGTTGTAGATGATCCTGATCTCGATCGGATTCAAATGTTATAATGACGAACTGTTATTGCAAGCTAGAAGTTATTAGGGTGTTCGACTCATGATCTTGATCTATGTGATGATTAGAATTATTTGAAAGATGTTATGTGATGTCGATAACTATTGGTACGATTTAATAAACGCGGAATTTGTTATATGATTTGTAGCAAGCTATAGTCCACGGGTTATGTATACATGATGATGAACGATCATTGAAATTGTTATGTTAATTGATTTGATTGGATATTAATTTTGATAATAATAAGGCATACATGATTAAATTGAATATCGATTAGAACAATAATGGTTAGACGAAATTGAAAAGATAGCATGCACGATGTTTTGGGCAATGGACTTTGAAACTGATTAAGATTATAATATACACTTGGGCCTCACATGTAAATATCTTAAATTGGGCCGCAAACATGTAAAAGTCGCACAGCAGTATGTGATATAAATTCTATGTGGCCCAAATGTCTAGTGTTATGTGCATGGTATGTGATTAACCAACTAATCGATTGGGTGGTAGTTTGACACAAGAACATGATATGGAAAATATTTAGAGGATTCGTATGAATATTATGTGTTTTGTGGTGGTGTTATTACGCACAACCTACTAGAGTGTGTAGTGTAAGTGAATACGAAAATGATTGTTACAAAGGGTGCTATGGTCAGTGTGACGTATGATTTCTTGTTACGATTTGTATAACATTTTGGGCGCTACTTGTACGACACTTGTGTGGTGAATGTGAACTACGTGATTTACGTGCATACAAACTGACTGCCTTTGGTAACCATGTTAGGACGTGGTTGACCACTAGCAGCTTGATTGACCTCTTTGTGTATCTGCCGAGCAAACCAAGGTGAGTTCACACTAGCCAAGGCATGGGATTCCCAGGGGTTGGGGATGGGATTGGATAACTACTCGTACAACCATTACTATTAAAACTACTTATTACTGTCCTCGGGTTGAAGGGCACGTACGTAAAACCTACGTACAGATATACTTACTACTGTCCTCGGATTGAATGGCACGTACGTAAAGCCTACGTACACGATCTTAAGACCATCAACTCTATCAAAGGAAGTCCCTCAATTATCAACTTAATCGCCGAGGCCTAGGGCGAGCGGGTCATTAGTTAATAGCGCTATTAGGTTTAACAAACCTCACACCGTGCCAGTCGGACGGGCGTGTACTAATGGACTATGGGCAAAGGGTCAATGCTGATAGACATTGACTTAGGGCACCTCTTATATTTTCGTAGCAGTCGATACGCGTGGTCTAGTAACACATGGGAAACCCCCACTAATCATCGCACACATGCCTGGATTGGCCGCGATACGGATTAATACAATACATGGTTTACAAAACGAACATACGATTACGAAATGAATACTGTAACCAAACAATCAACTGTGAACTCGCTCAACTTTGTTGTTGATTCGTTGCTACATGCCTTGCAGGTCATTAGGTACTCATGGAGCTTGCACAGGGAGGAACAGTCGTTGTGGGACATGGCAGTGTGTGCCATGCTTTAAACATTACTTTATTTCATACTTAATATTTGCTATGAGTTTTACAATTATGCTTCCGCTAAACACTTAACTATGCTTTGGTTTTTGGACACCTTTCATATTGTTGGTTGAAGTATGTTTACTTTTATGCTTGTTCAATATGATTGGTGGCTTGATCCTGGTCAGTCACGCCTCCAAGCGGTGATACTCCGCGTGTGGATTTTGGGGGTGTGACAGATTGGTATCAGAGCCATTGGTTATAGAGAACTCGGTTTTAATAAGGGGAAAACGTTTTTATTAAAACCAGACTATAACCTGTACAGTGCTCAATGATCCACAACGACGCCTCGCTCCACGTGCAAGACTCAACATTCTAGATAATATGCTATATGTTTTATTGCCTACTTGCTAGAATCACATAGAACTTTGCTCATGGTATGCTTAGATAAACGTAACAACTAGTGTTTGGAAACACATGTGTGCTTACTCTCCTCTGTCATCGCACTTTCGCGAACCTCTCTCACTCATGTTTCCTTTGGTATGAAGATCATGAGCGGACGCGTTAACCTAACTCAAGCCCAGTTGGCGGCTTTGAACACTGAACAAGTTACTGCAGCACTCGTAGCTGCACAGGCAGGAGGTATAACCTGCCATCACAATTTACTCTAGGATCCTTAGATCCTACTTACGTAAACCAACACTCGTGCTCAAGTATGTTTACTCTTACACACACGACAGGTCAACACGCTCAGCCACCTGTGTGCACGTTCAAAACTTTCATGGACTGTCGTCCTAGTACTTTCAGTGGAACTGAAGGGGCCGTTGGACTCCTCCACTGGTTCGAGAAGCTCGAATCGGTCTTCGAAATGTGTGAATGCCCCGAGGCTCGCAGGGTGAAATATGCCACTGGTACTCTCGAAGGCACTGCGCTAACATGGTGGAACGCGCAAGTTCAGATGCTGGGGCTGGCGGCTGCTAATGCCACCCCATGGAATGATTCTTAAGGAACTGATCAAACGTGAATACTGTAGTCGTGATGACATCCACAAACTGGAAGTGGAGTTCTTTAACTTGAAGATGACGGGGTCAGAGATTGAGGTGTATACGAAGCGATCTAACGAACTGGCAATTTTGTGTCCAACTATGGTGGATCCTCCCATCAAACGCATTGAACTGTACCTCAAAGGCTTAGTATCAGAGATTCAAAGTCATGTGACTTCTGCTAACCTTGCTACCATTCAAGATGTTACTCGCCATGCTCATCGTCTCACAGACCAGGCAGTGGAACAGAACAAGCCGCCTAAGCGTATTGGTGCTACTGCTGCTACTACTTCTGCTATTCCCAGTGACAACAAGCGAAAGTGGGATGGAACCTCTAGCAAGGGTTCGACTACGGTTCAGTCCCAGGCACAGCTGCGAAATATCGATGATTACCAGAGTCCTGGTCAGCAATTTTCTGCTAGTCAAAGACAGGGTGGATATAGAGGAAATCTCCCAAGGTGCAATACATGCAACAGGCACCACAATGGCCAGTGCAACAAGGGTCGTTGTCAGCGGTGTCTCAAGATGGGTCATGAAGCTAAGGATTTCAGGAGCTCACGACCTGCGAATCAGAACCAACAACAAGAACCAACAGCTCCACAGAACCAACAGCGACAGCGAGGTAACATGGGATGCTTTCAGTGTGGTGCTGAAGGCCACTTCAAACGGGACTGCCCCCAGTTAAATCAAAACCCAAACAACAACAACAATAATCAGGGCAACGGGAATAACAACGGGGGGTAATAACGACGACAATGGTGCCAGGGGTCGAGTGTTCGTGATTGGTCAGGGTGATGCTAGGAATGACCCCAACGTTGTGATGGTTTCGACATCGTTATTGGTATGGGTTGGCTACCTCAACATCGAGCAGAGATTCTTTGCAAGGAAAAGATCGTCCGCATTCCTTGTGCTGGTGAAGAACCTTTGGTAATTCATGGTGACAAGCTACTGGAGTAGCACCCATAGCTCAAGCACCTTATCGCTTAGCTCCAACCGAACTGGAAGAACTGTCCAAGCAATTGCAAGAACTATTGGAAGAGGGTTTCATTCGTCCTAGCTCTTCGCCCTGGGGAGCTCCCGTGTTATTTGTGAAGAAGAAAGACGGTACCTTCCGCATGTGCATAGATTACTGCGAACAGAACAAGGTGACCGTGAAGAATCGCTATCCTCTCCCACGCATTGACGACTTGTTCGATCAGCTGCAAGGGTCGAGCTACTATTCAAATATTGATCTGAGGTCAGGTTACCATCAACTGAGAGTCCGGGACGAGGACGTCTCCAAAACAGCATTCAGAACACGCTACGGCCATTACGAGTTTCTGGTCATGCCATTCAGATTAACAAACGCACCGGCAATCTTCATGGATCTTATGAACAGAGTGTGCAAACCTTATCTTGACAAGTTTGTTGTTGTTTTCATCGACGACATCCTGATCTATTCGAAGAGTCAGGAGGAACACGAGCAGTATTTACGACTCATTTTGGAACTCCTTCAAGCAGAACAGCTGTACGCCAAGTTTTCAAAATGCGACTTCTGGCTTCGTGAAGTCCACTTTCTAGGCCACATGGTAAACAAGGATGGGATTCATGTTGATCCATCCAAGGTAGATTCGATCAAGAACTGGCCTGCACCTCGCACACCAACAGAAATTCGCCAATTCTTGGGTTTGGCAGGTTACTACAGAAGGTTCATCAAAGACTTCTCAAAGATTGCACAACCGCTTACACTACTGACACAGAAAGGTGTTACTTATCGTTGGGGTAATACACATGAATCAGCATTTCAGCACTTAAAGGATAGACTTTGTAGCGCACCTATCCTCTCATTGCCTGAAGGTACAGATGATTTTGTAGTCTACTGCGACGCATCCATTCAGGGTCTTGGATGTGCGTTGGTGAACGGGATAAAGTCATTGCTTATGCTTCGCGCCAACTTAAGATTCACGAACGGAATTACACTACACACGATTTAGAGCTGGGAGCTGTTGTTTTTGCGCTCAAGATATGGCGACATTACCTGTACGGTACCAAGTGCACCATCTACACCGATCACAGGAGTCTCGAGCATATCTTCAAGCAGAAAGAATTGAACATGCGACAACGACGATGGGTCGAACTATTTAACGATTACGAGTGTGCTATAAAGTACCATCCGGGCAAAGCCAATGTGGTGGCCGACGCCCTCAGTCGAAAGGATACTACACCTAGGCGTGTAAGAGCGTTGCAACTCACTATTCAGTCTAGTCTTCCTTCTCAGATACGAGATGCTCAGGTAGAAGCATTGAAACCAGAAAACGTCATGGCTGAAGCTCTACACGGCTCAAGGCAACGGTTAGAACAAAAGGCAGACGGCGCCTACTATGTAACGGGACGCATCTGGGTCCCACTCTATGGCAACTTACGTGGGCTTGTAATGGATGAAGATCATAAGTCTCGCTACTCAGTACATCCTGGTTCGGATAAGATGTACCACGACTTGAAAACCACATATTGGTGGCCTAGCATGAAAGCTCGCATAGCAACTTACGTTAGCAAATGTTTGATTTGTGGAGAGTCAAGACTAAATACCAGAAACCATCAGGCCTACTCCAACAACCAGAGATACCACAATGGAAATGGGAGCAAATTTCCATGGATTTTGTTACTGGCCTACCTAGATCTCAACGTGGAAATGATACTATTTGGGTGATCGTGGATCGACTCACAAAGTCTGCACACTTCCTGGCTATTAAGGAAACAGACAAGTTTTCTACCTTAGCAGACATCTACTTAAAAGAAGTGGTCTCAAGGCATGGGGTGCCAACCTCCATTATCTCTGATCGTGATGCACGTTTTACTTCAGAACTGTGGCAAGCAATGCACAAATCTTTTGGCTCTCGTTTAGACATGAGCACGGCTTATCACCCTCAGACGGATGGGCAATCTGAGCGCACTATTCAAACTCTAGAAGACATGCTTCGTGCGTGTGTAATCGATTTCGGCAATGGCTGGGAAAAACATCTCCCGTTAGTGGAGTTCTCGTATAACAATAGTTACCACACCAGCATCCAAGCCGCTCCATTCGAGGCATTGTACGGGCGTAAATGCCGATCACATCTTTGTTGGGCAGAGGTGGGTGATAGTCAGATCACAGGTCCAGAACTGGTAGTAGACACAACATAAAAGATTGCTCAAATACGACAACGCATGGCGGCAGCTCGCGACCGTCAGAAAGCATACGCCAATAAAGACAGGAAACCACTCGAGTTCCAGGTTGGGGATCGAGTGCTACTCAAAGTTTCACCCTGGAAGGGTGTGGTTCGTTTTGGCAAACGAGGCAAACTTAATCCGCGATATGTCGGACCGTTCGAAATCATTGAGAAAATAGGCAAGTGGCCTACAGACTGAATTTACCAGCTGAACTCAGTGCAGTTCACAACGTTTTCCACGTGTCGAATCTGAAGAAGTGTCTGTCAGATGAGACTCTCATAGTTCCTGTGAAGGAGCTCACTATCGACGATCAGTTGCGATTCGTCGAGGAACCAGTTGAAATCACAGACTGGGATGTTAAGGTCCTCAAACGCACCAGAATACCTCTTGTTCGAGTTCGTTGGAACTCCCGTCGTGGCCCAGAGTTTACCTGGGAATGAGAAGATCAAATGAAACTCAAGTATCCCCAGTTATTCGGAAACAGTGCAACCACTACTGAGGCTGAAGCTACTACAGAATTTCGGGACGAAATTCCAAATCAACGGGGGGATGATGTGACACCCCAGGAAAACCAGTAAACTACACAACACAACTAGCTTCCTCAGTAACCACATGCTAAATTTCGGGACGAAATTTCTTTCAAGTTGGGGATAATGTGACAACTCGAGTTTCCACGATTTCCATCTTCGCATTAATTGCGCGTTAATTGTTTAAGTTGTTTGTTAAAACGACTTGTTTGTTTCACAACGGTACACGTTTGTAATATGTTAAATCATATTGTGATTGATATGTTATATATATATATATATATATATATATATATATATATATTTGGGATGCATGTTAATAATGTGCTTTGTGTCATCTTGCGCCTTATAATTAAATATGTAACCTTAGTCGAATACCCCTGTCCTCACGAAATCACTCATAACCCTCCTCACAAAATCACTCATGGACGAAAACACAAAGTGTTTTCGCCAAGGTGGGCCGGCGAAAAGCATAAATGGGCCTTGGCCCAGTATCGAGCTGGTATATGTTTTGATTTAGACCCTTTACGTGAAAGGGTAATCCGAAAACCCTAACCACTTCTCTATCCCTAACCTTGTGTGCGACGGCAGCCTGGAAACACTCGAAGCCTCCTTCATTGCTCGACACCAGCTTTTCCTCGAAGACATCAGTCTATTGATCGAATCTTGTGGTTAGTAAATACATGTTTATATTTTATGATCTTGCATGATTAATTAATGTTAGGATGCATGATATTGAATATGCTAGTTGATTGTTAGAGTATGATTGGGCCACTTAAATAAGGATCTGAGATATTCACATGATTGAGTTACTAATATATGTCAGATGAGCACATGAACCTCAACATCACATGTGCTGCTATTGGACCGAATGTATTGAGGATAATTTATCATTGTTTGAAATTTGGACTACATGATATCATAATTGTTTGGTTGACTTTTAGTGCATAAGAACCGTGTATTTAAGATGTTCGAAATTGTTGAATAGGTGCATGAGCGGTTGTAGATGATCCTGATCTCGATCGGATTCAAATGTTATAATGACGAACTGTTATTGCAAGCTAGAAGTTATTACTGTGTTCGGCTCATGATCTTGATCTATGTGATGATTAGAATTATTTGAAAGATGTTATGTGATGTCGATAACTATTGGTACGATTTAATAAACGCGGAATTTGTTATATGATTTGTAGCAAACTATAGTCCACGGGTTATGTATACATGATGATGAACGATCATTGAAATTGTTATGTTAATTGATTTGATTGGATATTAATTTTGATAATAATAAGGCATACATGATTAAATTGAATATCGATTAGAACAATAATGGTTAGACGAAATTGAAAAGATAGCATGCAAGATGTTTTGGGCAATGGACTTTGAAACTGATTAAGATTATAATATACACTTGGGCCTCACATGTAAATATCTTAAATTGGGCCGCAAACATGTAAAAGTCGCACAGCAGTATGTGATATAAATTCTATGTGGCCCAAATGTCTAGTGTTATGTGCATGGTATGTGATTAACCAACTAATCGATTGGGTGGTAGTTTGACACAAGAACATGATATGGAAAATATTTAGAGGATTCGTATGAATATTATGTGTTTTGTGGTGGTGTTATTACGCACAACCAACTAGAGTGTGTAGTGTAAGTGAATACGAAAATGATTGTTACAAAGGGTGCTATGGTCAGTGTGACGTATGATTTCTTGTTACGATTTGTATAACATTTTGGGCGCTGCTTGTACGACACTTGTGTGGTGAATGTGAACTACGTGATTTACGTGCATACAAACTGACTGCCTTTGGTAACCATGTTAGGACGTGGTTGACCACTAGCAGCTTGATTGACCTCTTTGTGTATCTGCCGAGCAAACCAAGGTGAGTTCACACTAGCCAAGGCATGGGATTCCCAGGGGTTGGGGATGGGATTGGATAACTACTCGTACAACCATTACTATTAAAACTACTTATTACTGTCCTCGGGTTGAAGGGCACGTACGTAAAACCTACGTACAGATATACTTACTACTGTCCTCGGATTGAAGGGCACGTACGTAAAGCCTACGTACACGATCTTAAGACCATCAACTCTATCAAAGGAAGTCCCTTAATTATCGACTTAATCGCCGAGGCCTAGGGCGAGCGGGTCATTAGTTAATAGCGCTATTAGGTTTAACAAACCTCACACCGTGCCAGTCGGACGGGCGTGTACTAATGGACTATGGGCAAAGGGTCAATGCTGATAGACATTGACTTAGGGCACCTCTTATATTTTCGTAGCAGTCGATACGCGTGGTCTAGTAACACATGGGAAGCCCCCACTAATTATCGCACACATGCCTGGATTGGCCGTGATACGGATTAATACAATACATGGTTTACAAAACGAACATACGATTACGAAATGAATACTGTAACCAAACAATCAACTGTGAACTCGCTCAACTTTGTTGTTGATTCGTTGCTACATGCCTTGCAGGTCATTAGGTACTCATGGAGCTTGCACAGGGAGGAACAGTCATTGTGGGACATGGCAGTGTGTGCCATGCTTTAAACATTACTTTATTTCATACTTAATATTTTCTATGAGTTTTACAATTATGCTTCCGCTAAACACTTAACTATGCTTTGGTTTTTGGACACCTTTCATATTGTTGGTTGAAGTATGTTTACTTTTATGCTTGTTCAATATGATTGGTGGCTTGATCCTGGTCAGTCACGCCTCCAAGCGGTGATACTCCGCGTGTGGATTTTGGGGGTGTGACATTATGTGTATCTTGCATTTTGTAGTATGTTAGGGTGTTCGGGAACCATAACTAGCTCAGAAAAAGTAGAACAATGCTTCTAGCAATATTTTGGTATTCCGGGTAATGTCCGGTTATTCGGTTAGATGCCGGTTTGTTAAAGTGTCTAGTTATTCCGTTTAATGATTTTTAAGTACCCTTTTGTGACACTTTTAATTCCCGACACTTAGGAAAGCATACATGACCATTTTGCCAATTTTTTGCATAATACAAGTATGTTAAAATGCTGAATTTTGCTGAAATATGCATAATTCTATACTTTGGGTGAGTTTTAGGCACTTCCCGGCACTTAAACTATCACCTAGTGACGCAGTTTTATGGTCCTTACTTCCCTACACTCCATACTAGTGTAGTACCTTGTCTCTGGCCCTTACGGGGTCTCAAAACACTGTCTGTCTATGTACTGTCAGCATGTTTCTGTCTTATCCGTTAACTGTGCTAACTGTGCTCTGCGCATCGTTTATGTCACTAGAGTTTGTATGCGATAAATGATGTGACAATATGAAATGTGATGCACATGTATGTATGATACAGAAATCAGAAAGCAGTTTATATCATCAGATGTAATTAAGCACAGTCATTAAGCATAAACCAAAATTAATTAATTGTACGAATACCTGGATTTATGAGGGTTGTCACATTCTCCCCCTGTTAAGAAAATTTCATTCCGAAATTTAAGTTCTGCTACTAGCTGCAGGGGAGTTGGGGAACAAGTGCGGGTATTTCGCCTTCATGCGATCCTCACGCTCCCAAGTGAACTCTGGGCCGTGTCGTGCGTTCCAACGGACCTTGACGAGTTTGACACTACTCTGCGCGTCTTGTTAACCTTCCAATCAGTAACCTCAGCAGGTTCTTCAGTAAAGTGGAGTGTGTCGTCAATATGAACTTCGTCTGCAGGAATGACAACCGTTTCTTGTGTTGGACTCTTTTTCAGATTAGATACATGAAATTTATCATGAACGCCATTCAGTTCTGCGGGTAAATCCAACTTGTAAGCTACGAGACCAATCCGTTCCAGGATTCTAAACGGTCCAATGTATCGCGGGTTCAGCTTCCCACGCTTCCCAAAGCGTGCTACCCCCTTCCAGTGTGAGACCTTCAACAGAACCATATCTCCCACTTGAAACTCCAAAGGTTTCCTCCTTTGGTTTGCATAGCTCTTTTGTCTGTCACGAGCCGCCTTGATGCGCTCTCGAATCTGAAAGATCTTGTCTGTCGTCTCCTGAACCAGTTCTGGACCAACAAGTTGTCTATCACCCGCATCTGCCCAGCATAACGGTGATCGACACTTGCGTCTGTAGAGAACTTTGAATGGTGCAACTTGAATACTCGTATGATAGCTGTTGTTGTATGAGAATTCAACCAATGGTAGGTGAGTGTCCCAACTGCTACCCAAATCCATCACGCAAGATCGTAACATATCTTCCATCGTTTGAATCGTTCGTTCACTCTGGACATCTGTTTGTGGGTGAAATGCAGTACTCAGATTCAAATGAGAACCAAAAGCTTCTTGGAAGGATTGCCAAATCCTTGACACAAACCTTCCGCCTCTATCAAAGATAATCGAGATAGGCACTCCATGACGTGCTACAATCTCTCTCAGGTATAGCTCAGCAAGCTTGCTAGTGTTGTCATTCTCCTTGATGGGCAAAAAGTGTGCAGATTTGGTCAGATGGTCCACGATTACCCAAATCGTATCGTGACCTCTGGGTGTCCTTGGCAATTTCGTTATAAAGTCCATTGAAATCTGTTCCCATTTCCACATGGGTATTTCGGGTTATTGCAGAAGACCTGAAGGCTTCTGATATTCGGCCTTTACCTTGGCACAAGTCAAACATTTGCCAACATACGTTGCGACATCGCCTTTCAATCTTGGCCACCAATAGAAATCCTTTAAGTCCTGGTACATCTTGTCCGATCCTGGATGGATCGAGTACCTTGATTTGTGTGCTTCATCGAAAATCACGTCTTTAAGACCGCCAAAGAGGGGAACCCAAATTCTTCCCAAGAAACACAACGTTCCATCCTCCTTGGGCACCAACTGTTTCTCCATCCCACGGAGATATTCATTCACAAGATTCTCATTCTTGAGAGCTTCCCTCTGCACCGCACGAATGCGCAACGAGAGGTCCGTTTGTACAATCATTTCCAAGGCCCTAACCCTTATGGGCTTGATTCTTTCCTTTCGACTTAAGGCATCGGCAACCACATTCACCTTCCCTGGGTGATACTTAATTTCATAATCATAGTCGTTCAATAGCTCCACCCATCGGTGCTGTCTCATGTTAAGCTCTTTCTGGTCGAAAATGTGTTGTAGGCTCTTGTGATCAGTGAAGATTGTGCATCGCGTGCCATACAAATAATGTCACCAGATCTTTAATGCAAATACCACTGCACCTAACTCCAAGTCGTGCGTAGTGTAATTCTTCTCATGGACCTTCAATTGGCGTGAAGCGTAAGCTATGACTTTCTATCGCTACATCAACACACAACCCAAACCTTGACGCGAGGCGTCGCAATATACCACGAAGTCTTCAGTGCCTTCGGGTAGTGACAAGATGGGTGCGTCACAAAGCTTGTTCTTTAATAACTGAAATGCTTCTTCTTGGTTGTCTCCCCATTCATACTTTTTGTCTTTATGTGTAAGGGAGGTCAATGGTTAAGCGATTTTCGAAAAATCCTCAATAAATCTGCGGTAATATCCTACCAAACCTAGGAACTGACGGATCTCGATTGGCGTTTTCGGGGTCTCCCAATTCTTAATCGCCTCGATCTTGGCGGGATCCACATGAATTCCATTTCCGTTTACCACGTGACCAAGGAACTGAACCTCACGTAGCCAGAATTCGCACTTTGAGAACTTAGCGTACAACTTCTCTTTCTTAAGCAGCTCTAAAATAGCTCTTAGGTGTTGCTCGTGCTCGTCCTTCGTCTTTGAATAGATCAAAATATCGTCAATAAACACAATCACAAACT
Source organism: Helianthus tuberosus (assembly GCA_030545235.1). Classification (NCBI taxonomy): domain Eukaryota; kingdom Viridiplantae; phylum Streptophyta; class Magnoliopsida; order Asterales; family Asteraceae; genus Helianthus; species Helianthus tuberosus. Next base: position 147,084,643 of record CM060406.1, read on the forward strand.
TATCGAGATACGGCTTGCAAACTCTATTCGTTAAATCCATGAATACTGCTGGCGCGTTTGTCAACCCAAACGGCATTACCAGGAACTCGTAGTGTCCATAACGAGTCCTGAAGGCAGTCTTCGGTATGCTTTCCTCTTGTATTCGCAACTGGTGATAACCTGATCGAAGATCGATCTTTGAGTAGAAAGTAGAACCTTGTAGTTGATCGAACAGGTCATCAATCCTTGGCAAAGGATATCTATTCTTGATAGTCAACTTATTCAGCTCACGGTAGTCGATACACATGCGGAAACTACCATCTTTCTTCTTGACAAACAGCACTGGAGCTCCCCAAGGCGAGAAGCTTGGTCTGATAAATCCCTTTTCTAAAAGTTCCTGAAGTTGAGTTGACAGTTCATACATCTCTGAAGGCGCAAGTCGATAAGGTGCTTTAGCCACAGGCGCAGCGCTTGGAACTAAGTCAATGTGGAACTCGACTTGCCAAGAAGGCGGCAATCCTGGAAAGTCTTCGGGGAAGACTTCAGGATATTCCTTCACGACTAGAATGTCTTCTAGCTTTGGCTCAGCGGCTTCTTTATCCACAATGTGTGCCAAGAAGGCGACACATCCTTTCTACAAACACTTTCGAGCCTTCAAACAACTGATGTTCCTCAAAGGCATATCGTGTTTTTCTCCATGTACCACAATTGTTTCTCCATTCGCCATTGGAATGCGAATGACCTTTTCGTGACATACAATCTCTACTCGGTTGCTTGACAACCAATCCATCCCCACTACCAAGTCAAAGCTTCCCAACTTGACTGGTAGCAGATCCAGTGTGAACTCGTGCTCCCCAAGCTCTATTACGCAACCCCTAATAACTTCACTTGCTTCTACTAGCTTCCCATTAGCTAGTTCTATCAAATATGGAATGTCTAACTTACTGGCTACCAACCCAAGCATTTTCTTAAATTCTAGCGATACAAAACTATAATCGGCACCGGTATCAAACAGTACAGATGCAAAGCGTTGATTGATAGGGAACATACCAGTAACTACATTTGGATCTTGGCGAGTTTCTCTCGCTCCGATGTTGAATACTCTTCCTTGTGCTTGATTGAGCTTTGGGCACTCTCTCTTGAAATGCCCCACGTCTCCACAATTAAAACAACCTGGTCCTCGACCATTACCGTTCCCATTACCGCCTTGATTGTTATTCGCCCCACGGGTTTCCATTCCCAGCTTGATTCGCAAAATTACCACGATTTCTATTACCGCCATTTCCTCCCTGAGGGCGGTTTCCGTATCCATTACCTCCACGGTTGTTGTTACCAAAACCCCTTTGGCCACCACGGCCAGTACCAACCCAGCATGTTTCTTTCGAGTGACCAACTCTTCCACAAGATTCACATTTTCCAGCTCGGCATCGTCTATTGTGATGCAATTGACACGCATCACATTTGGGCAAGGTGCCCATATACACTTTTTCTCTGTTTTCAGCACCAGTTTTGGCCCTGGCTAGTGCGTTTGCCTCTTCCTTCTTGTTTGCACTGCTGGTTCCTTTCTTAAAGTTTGAGAACTTCCTCTTGTTCTTGCCCGATGACTCAACGTGAGTCTCTTTCTTCTTCTGATCAGGAATTGAGAACTTGTTTAACCTGATGGCTTCTTCAGTTAACGCTACACTCAGATCGATAGCCTCTGTGATCGTATCAGGCTTCGATGTTGTCACCATACTCATAATATGAGGCGCCAACCCCCAAATGAAACGCTCAACGCGCTTGAATTCTGGAGTAACCATATATGGTACCACGTGAGATAGATCATGAAATCTCTGCACATATTCGGTGATCTTCGGGCCGTCCATCTTGAGGTTCCAGAATTCAGTTTCTAACTTTTGGATTTCGGCCCTGGAGCAGTATTTCTTTCGCATGAGTTCCTTTAATTCATTCCAAGTGAAAGCGTAAGCTGCTGTCTCTCCCAGAGTTTGGAATTGGAGATTCCACCATGAAACCGCTCCTTCTAAGAATAATCAGGAGATGTAGGTTACATGGTGTTCTGGAGCACATTTACTCATCCTCAGCACGGAATCAGTCTTCTCCGTCCATCTGACAAAGGCCACAGCACCCCCGGTGCCGTTGAAATTCAGCGGTTTACAGTCTAAGAACTGCTTATAGGTACAGCCTGTACAAGTAACGTTATTTACAGAAAGCATTAGCAAAAGCACACAGACTATCCAAATGTAACGTAATGTGTCTCAAGCGACTTGAACATTACCATGAGGTGGGTTGTTCCTTGAGGTACCCCTGCTAGTTTCAGCGCGTGAGGCCTCGTAATCTGCTATCGCTCGAGAAATTCGTTCTTGTAACTCAGCCTCAGTAGTGGGCAAGCGAACGTCTCTTCGTGGAGGCATCTTCTAAGAGAAGATTGTATTGGTCAGGTCTTTATGTATATAAGTATGTAATAATATTTATCAACACAAGCAAGCATATAAACATCCCATGTCATAATTCAAACAAGTAATTCAACAATGTATGTAATGAGAATGTTGCGATTGAGCTATCATATATCAAGACCACAAGTACAGTTTACAAGTTTCACAACTGTATCACACATCAAAAGAGACTAAGGGTCACATCACCCTTGTCCAAATCGTCTACCAACTACAATAATCGAAAGTCAAAAGTCAAAGTGTGGTCTCCCAAAAGGCTGTTGTAACCACCTTGGTTTTAATACATGTGAATGTTCATTTTACAATATAACAGTTATCATATATGAATGTGCAATTTGGTTGATACATGCTTGTTTTATGATTTTACATGAAATACCGCCCCAAACGCGTAAGTAGTTGCTAATTTGATTGAGTTTTATACTTGTAAACTAGGCTACATTAATTACAAAGGCCTAATGTGTCATTATGTGAAAGTATAAGTTAAGGGACCTTTTTGTCATTACTTAAAACTTGTCCAAAAACTTTGATTTTAAGTCCGAGGACTAAAACCATCATTTTTAGAAAATACAAAATTCGGGGACTAAATTGTCATTTTTGAAATCTTATAAGTTGGGTTAAAAGTGTAAATTTTTTAAAACTATAAGTTCAGGGTCCTTTATGACATTTTTGAAACTTATTTTATAAATAAAATAAATATATATATTTTGAAATAAAAGTCAAAGGATCATTCTGTCATTTTATGAAACTAGTAATTCAGGGACCAAAATGGTCATTTTTTAAACTGTTTTAACTAAAAAGGGCTAACCGGGTTAATTTTGACAAAAGGGTTTCTTATTTAAACACTAACCTAGTTAGTTTATTTAACTTATATTTCAGGGGCTGTTTATGTCAGTTCTAGAACCTCAGGGACTAAAATGTAAATTTTAGTCATTTAAAACACAAAAATCATCGAACCAGTCACAAGGGGGGGATCGAACTCGCGACCTTTCGCTTAACAAACAACATCGTGACCGGTCGGGCTAAGCCCTCATCCAGTAATTATTTAGAACCATAATATATATATATATATATATATACACATATTACAAGTTAAATAATATTATTTCAAAACCTGCAAACCCGCTGTTGTTGCCGGACTTATACCAAACCACGTGTTTAGTGGTTTTCTCTGCCTAACGTGAATGCACGCGGAATCTTTACCTCGGAACCAACTTCCACGCGTGTTATCCGACCCAGAACGTGCCTAACATCGACCTTATCGGAGAAAAATAAACAATTCAAAGTGGAGTTTAATTCCACTGCTTAGTGTCGATTTCGGTTTAAATTGAAGTGTTATAAAGAGTCCTTGAACTCCTTCGAACCTGCTACACCCTTCAAACTTCACAACCACTTCGAAAACCCACCCCTGTTCGTCTCTGCAATCCGTCGCCGGAATAAGTTTTAATTGTTCATCCGGTATGATTATACTTATACAATGTTTTCCTGAATTTAATTTGAAAATGATCATAGTTTCAGTCGAAATCGGGGCCTGTTGACTTTCGGTTTGACTATTTTGGGGAAGAAGATGAATAGTCTCAAACAAGTGACCCGGGTTCGAACCCGGGCACATGCAATTTATTCTATTTCCTTTGTTTTCGATAATCTTTACATTCTGTTAATTTTTATAACATTGTTAAGTGCTGCTACATTTATTAAAAATATATAACCTATCAAATTATTTATAAAACTATTTTATTTAATTAAAAACAGTTTTAATCTTTAAAAATTTATAATAAATCGATTTTAATGAGATAATTACTGAAGTTTTATGACAATTATTTTAAATGATAACCTTTACAAAAATAATATTCTTACTGATATTTTATATAATTTTGATATTTATATAAATAAATCAGTATTTACACTTAAAAGTATAGTTTAATTTAATATATTTAAATTATATAACTATATAATTTTTGTCCGAAATTATTTTTATGACAAAATATACATGTTACTGAGTTTATATAAATTTAGAGCCTAAATTTTTATTAAAGTAAATTATTTAGATAATTAAACTTAAATAAACTTATTTATTGTTATCATAACCATTTTAATTCATTTTATTTATATAAAATGATTTCAAGGGCCAAAATAATTATCTTAAATCAGTGATATTCCAGGTTCATAATTAAAAATATTATTTTTAATTAATTATTCTGATTTAAATTAATTATTTAGATAATTGTTAGATAATTATCATGTATTTCACGTTAACATTATATATATAGTTGATTATTTTAAGAAAATATAGGCGAGCATGTCTTCGCGATACATTATTTTTGACCCATTTACTTTGATTAATCACTGTGTGTCGTTGTTGCTTTGTAGTGACAAACAAATGACCACCATCTTTGCTTTCATCAATTTTGTTTCATCTCATTCTTTCCGTCTAATCCTCTCACTTGTTTTCCTTCCTGTTTCCCCTTTTAGAATGCCTCCTCGACGCGAAAATCCGCTCCCAAATGCCGAAATGGCACATATTATGGCATAGCATATGGCTGCTGTACTCCCCGATATTATTGCTCAAGTGAATTAAGCCAACAATAACCAGAATGCTCCATGCAATTTCAAAAGCTTCAATTCAGCTAACCCACTCAAGTTTAATGGTTCTGAGGGAGCAACTGGGCTCCTACAGTGGTTCGAGAGCATTGAAAGTACGTTTCGTGACGTTCAGTGTCCTGAAAATCGGAAAGTCGAGTTTGCTTCCAGTGTGTTTCAAAAGAGGGCTCTTACATGGTGGAACGGAGTTATGAGGGACCGTGGTGCTGAGGTGGCATTAGCACAGACTTTGGCTTAGCTAAGGGCTCTTATGATGAAGGAGTTTTGTCCTCGTCATGAATTGAGAGCTTTAGAGAGGGAATTTGATGACCTAAAACAAGACAGTGGTGAACATCGAGCCTATACGGACCGATATGAGGAATTGAGCCTGCTATGTCCTGCTATGGTTATGCCTGTGGATAAGGCGATCGAGAAATACATTGATGGTCTTCCTGACCTAGTTCAGGATATTGTCACTGGCAGCAACCCTACTACTGTCAGACAAGCCATCGAATTGTCTGCCACCCTAACTGAATCCCATATCAGTAAGGGTAAGCTATTTCGGAAGGGCGACCCAAGACCATCCGACAAGATTGCTCAAGTTGAACCGAAGGAAAAACAGGCTGAGGTATCCAAGAAGAAGAAGCGTAAAGCCTCCCAAAACTGCGCCATAACTGCTCAAGACAAACAGGTTGCACCAAACAAGCCAGCACAACCTCGCAAAAGGCAAAATTATGTTGGTACCGCACCCTTGTGCAATAAATGCAACCGTCATCATCTGGAGCAAGAGCAATGTCACAAATGTACCCACTATGGGCGGTTGGGACATTTGATCAATGTTTGCCGTTATGCAAATCAAGCTGCTGCAAACCCTGCTGCTGTTCAAGCACGGTTCCCACCAGGGTCATGTTATAACTGTGGTGACCTTACTCACTATAGAAACAATTTCCCAAGACTTGTTAACATACCTCCAGCGCATGGACGGGCGTTTAACATCAATGAGGCAAACGTGAACAATGATGCAGCAATGAACAATTAGTGTTTTGTTATTTCCTCTGGTTGTTATCTTTTGACGTTTAAAGACAATTCGGTTGTTTTATAAATAAAATTGTTTGCTTCAATTTTTATTTTGCAAAACTGATACGATTGTGTGAATGTTTGATACAACCTTATGATGCCAACACCAAGACATACTACTCGTGTAGGTTTGTCATTTTTAGGATCACTTGTGATCTCCCCAAGAATCTTAAATGATTGTTTCTTTTAAGAAACAAAGCCAAATTCCTATTAAAGATCTTTCTATCTCCATAGATAGATTCTTGAAAATGATTAAAGCGACAAACGGAATCAACGGATTGGATTCCTGGTATGCTTTAAATATCCGTGTCCAAAGATAACAAACTAAAGATTAAGTTAATTAGTTATGTGCTTATGTGTTTTCTTATATGTTTTGTGTTTTATGTGATCCATCCAAATCCTCGTAGAATCTTCCATATCTCATATGAGGGATTCATAGTAGGATATCCAAAGGTACTATCTTAAATCCTTAATGGACTTCAATGTTGTAGTTAAGTCCCATGGGTTATAAAGTACTATTATATAATTGGACCTCTTGAATGGTCTAGTTAAACAGATTAATTTTGAAAATCTGTTTAGGAATATCATGAGATGATATAATTGAAAAGATCCCTTTAAGCGGTCTATTTAAAAAGATTATACAACGGTCTAGTTAAGAAGATCATGTGTTGATCTAGTTAAAAAGCTCGTTCGTTGATCTAGTTAAAAAGATCCTTTGGTGGTCTAGTCAACTCGCTTCATGTTTATTCAATTGAAAATTTTCCCCTACGCATTATGAAATGAACTGTGCGGACTGTGCAAGGAATTACGTAATTATGGATGAATACATAATTATGGAATTCAGTGCACAGAAACCACATCAAGTTTTGTCATGTGTTAAGACCTATAGTGACAAGAATAATGATACGGGAAAAGTCCTGGACCTTGACCGATGCCATTTTATCTTACACTCCCCAATTCTGAATTTAAGCACACACAAGTTTCCTATGATAAGTCTTCATAAGAAACGTTCTCCTGTCCATAGTCCGAAACTCCATGTTTTGCAGGGTTGACAATTTCGCTAAGAATCCTACCATGGCCCAGAGTTTAACTTAGGGTTCAATGGATTTATTTGAAGGCGAAGCCATCACAGCTGTCTTCACAAGTTTCCTCTAAAATTAAATTTCGGGACGAAATTTCCTAAAGTAGGGGAGACTGTGACACCTGTGTCACTTCAACCATCAAACAAATACCAAACCAATGAAATATTGTATTTCATACTTGGGATTTGTAAAAATATGTGTATCGTTTGCACATATCAATTCTTGTTCGATTTCAAGCTTTAAATCGCTTTCTGGAAGGTTATACACGCACTGATGCGTAAATATAACCAGTTTAATGCAACAAATGCTCTGGAATAGTGAAATAGGCTTAACATACCTTAAATAACCTTCACATAACTTAGAAATAAGTTTTGGATGGTTTGGTATGTTGAAATCAAGTTTGTTCGATCGCAAGGACTAATTGTGTCAAACTGCGAAACTATACCGACTTGTATAGTAACGAACATTCTGGAACTTGATCATAAGTTAAACATACCTTAAATATCCTTTACATAGCTTAGAAATAGGCTTTGAGGGGTTCGGTATGCTAAAATAAACTTTATTAATCAATAGGGACTAAAAGCGTCAAAAAGTGCACAAGTTTGCATTTTCGCGCATATCTTACGTTCTGAATATATTCGGACATCCAAAAATTTATGTAAGCATTAAAATATTCTATTTTAGTGTTTGGCATAATAAAAATCCATTCGTCGCTTGATTTGGATCGTTTTTGCGTTCGTTACGACTCCCGTCGTAATTAACCGAACAAGGCAACCGTATGACCAAACGAACCGAAATCCGAGATATTTTTGAACATGTTTTGAGTTCCCTATACTTTAACTTCATTTTAGAGCCTTGAAATGAGGTTAACGGGGCTTTAACGTGTCAAAAATGAGCCGAAATGCAAGTTTCTGAAGTGCAGGGACCATTTTGTCATTTCTGGAAACTTAGCCCACACGGGCCGCGTAAGGTTTAGATCTATCTTACGCGGGCCGCCTGAGTCACCCAGATCAGCAAAAACTGATTTTCCAGCTGTTAACAGCTGTTGCACCTGATTATTCCACTTGCAAATGGATTTTTTGCAACACCATGGACTCATTCTAGGGGTTCTAATGGTTTTGGAAAACAATGGGCCCAAGTGGAGGATCTAGATCGAAGCTTGGTTTTCGATAAACGATCCTAACTGTTGGTGCACACATCTGTCGTCTTCGTCTTGTATCGAGTCTCGGTTCGGTGCGGATCTTATCAAGCATGATGTCATCATCTAGGATGATGACATCACATTTATGACATCATCAATGCATCATCCACACAAAAGGACAAAAGTGAAATGCTTGAAAGTTCAAATCAGATTGCTGTTTGTGAAGTTTCGCTTGAAGACAAAGATTTTAATTGTAACATTTCGCTTCAACATGTTAGGTTCGCTTGAAGGTTTCGCTTCAAGATTGTTCAAGCGAAATCATGTAGCTTATATATAGGGGTAGTGTGCTTTCATTTGTAACAGTTTCTGAAAATTGATACCGAGGTGCTGCCGGTTTCTCTCCTGATTGTAAAGGTTGTAATATCAATATAAAAGAGGTTTAAAGTGAAATAAGCTGTTTACATGTCCGTTTCTCTGTTTCCGCCTTTGAAACGGACTAGAACTCTTCCAAACGACTCGTTTAGGTCGGAATCCGATCCTACAATTGGTATCAGAGCTAGTGAAGAAGAGTTCTTGTTGATTCAGCCGTAAAATCTGTTTCTACACCTTTCTTTTTCGAAAAACAAAACTTTTTACGGTCAAAATCGGACATATTTCACATATATTGTGCACAAACATGGTTTAATCAATCCTTGAAAGTTTCAAGTTTAAAATCAGCCTAAATCTTGTAGTTTTGTGTGTTTTCGCTTCAACTGCTCGTTAATATGATGACATCAGCAACATTTTGTATATGATTTCGCTTCAAGTTGATGATAATCTGTTGATTTTCGCTTCAAGTGGATGTATTTTTGTTGATTTCGCTTGAAAACATGACAGTCTTGATGATTTCGCTTGAATAGTTGAAGCGAAACTGATCTGTTTGCATTTCGCTTGAAAATACGTTGACTTCTGATTGAAATTTACAGTGCTGTTTTAACTAAATTGTGCTGTTAATCGAAACCTGCTGTTCATTAAAATCTGTTTGACTGCTACGTTGAGAAACTGTTCTGAGTTGTGTGAATATATCAGTTTATATAGTGCATGTGAAGACTGAAACATCGATTTTATGGATTTGCTTTGAATATTGATATTGTCGAGATATATGTGATTTTAAAAAAAATTGTCTGCCATCGATTTATGTGTGAATATATCGGTTTATAAAGTTCATTTGATTGTATACGTTGAATTGTGTGACATATTCTGATCGAGGATTGTTAGTTAATTGAGAAAAAAGAAATCACGTGTTTGTGTTAAACTACATCGATTTATGTGTATTGCATATGATGTTCATCGATTAAATCACTATTAAGTTTGTCTGTTCTAAACTTCTTGAATATAATAATCCATGTTGTCAGCCAAAGCATGTGTTTGCATGTGTATAAGATTTACATGTGATAAGTGTTAAACAATTAAATAGTTGTCAGTTTGTTGTCTTTGTAATGGTGTGAGGACTGATTGTAAACGATAGTATATCAATATAATCAGTGTTAAAGTGATACGCAAGCTGTTTCGCAATCGGTTTCTTAGTTTCCGCCTCTGAAACTGATAAATCTCTTCTGAACGACTCGTTCGGGTCTCAAACCGATCCTACACTAACGGTGGTCCATTTCCTATAAATACCCACCCTCACTTCCTCCCAAAGCACACTTGATCTGATTTGGGCTCTCTAAGTTGAAGTTTATGCTTCATACCTGAGAGTAAATCGGGTCAAGAGCTTGCGGGGACCTTTTGTAAGTATTCTTACGTTCTTTTCATTCGTTTGTATCGTTAAAGTCAAACTACGTTTGACTTTATGCATTGAACAGTTTATGGTCAATGCGAAGTTCGATTGAACTTCATAACGTGAGTGTAATCACGATGGTTATAGTCCATAGTGACTATACCTACTGATTACCACGTTATCTAGATGTAGTGACGAGTCGTAGTTTCAGTCAAAATGCGTGTTCTCACGTATTTTGTAACCAAACTCTTTTTAGGTATCAAAACCGTTTGTTTTGATACCAAACCTGTTTTCTAATTTAACTAAACATGTTTCGACATGTTTAGCTCGTCACTTTTTAGATTAGTGCTTGTGTAGAGTCGTAAGTCAACCGGACTAAACACCCACTTAGACTTACGAACTAGACCCGTTTGGTCGATCATTAGGATCCGACCAAACATGTTTAGTGGCCATAGTTGTATAGGGAATAACCTTCCGAGGTTATACCTTATGGTCACTTCGTTTAAGTAGTTGTATGATAGGTAGTTTATATGCCTTAGGAAAATTTCCAAAATACCCCTTTTATGCATAATTGATATTTAAGCATATGTAACCCAAACTTTTATCACTTAACTGATTATGCAACATAATTAAACATATTTAGGCATATAATACTTGTCATAGGACTAGTTAGGCGGTCCGAACACGTTTTACGCGAACGACGCGTTAAAGTAGCATAAGCTACCTAAACGGGTCGGGATGGGTCGTAAGCACTTAGGATAGGTTTCATTTTAGTATGTAGGCCTTGTTAAACCATATCATATGAGTTCCTACGCTGATTTGGTTCACGAGACCTCATACTATCCGATCTCCTGATTTAGGTCCGGTTATTTATGTAGGTACCTATATTAGGTGCCGTTTGATTCCGTGCTCACTCTAGCTTCCTTGGAAGTTGTTCAAGACTTCTAAGCACTCCCAAGTGAGTACATAGTCCCCTCTTTTACTGTTTTCAAATGTTTTGGGGTGAAATATGTATACCTATTTGTTTTGTTCTTGTTTTCAAAAGTATAATTGATTATACATATTAGTACTTATCTTTTTACAAACTGAATGATTATTTATGGTCTAAACTCAAATTTTCTTAAAGAAAATAAAATTAATTGTTGGATAGTACTTAATTTTGTTCTGCAGACCGGTTGGTAGTATGATATAGCGCTATAGGATTTGACACCCCATTCCTGTTGTCATGGAATGTCTGAAACCAATTTGTTTCTCCATCCAAATAGGGATTGCCTTTATGGTATCCCTATAGTCTCAAAGGTGTATTTTGATGCACTAGGTCTGAATGAATTCTTAAATCACATTATTTTTGTATATTTTGATATGCTCTCATATGTGATATTGTACAAAACCAACATATATTTTGTTAAAATCCAAAACATAGTTTAATATGTTATTTTCAAAACCGAAGCATAGTTTAATGTGTTATTTATAAATCCAAATTATACTTTTGATATACTACTGAACATTATTATTTTTAACAACTAAAGTATATTTAATATACTATTTGTTAACGATTGGGTTTTGGTTAGTGTTTAGATAACGGGATGGGTGTAATGTGATGAATACATGGTAGATACGCCGCTGGTACTTCTTATATATAAGTGTTTTCATCTCATTACATACCGTGGCGTTATTTAGTACACTTGGGTTAACGATTTTGGAACTAAAATATATTTTAATATATTACTTATTCGACTTTCTTAAAACCAAAGTATATTTTTATATATACTATGAACCCTTTTATCAAAATATTGTTTTTCAAACAATATATATATATATATATATATAAACTCATTTTTACTTAATTATTTATTTATACAATTTTCTTTTATATCATCTGCTTTCTTATCGATTTTTATATGATTTACAAAACAAAAATATTTTACAAGGATCATGTGTAGGATCGTTTGCACGACCAAACGAGTCGTTCAGAAGAGATCTCGTCCAATACGAGAGGCGGAATCAAACGTATCGGATTTATTTCAGCTACAAACACACGAGAATCACTTTAACTATCTCTTGTATAGATTTGATGACGATTACAGACCTGGAGATACTTTGGCAGAGCTTCGCTACCGGAATGACCAAGTTACAAATGAAAACAACAAGTCCACTATTTATACTAAATCCAGTTCGTTTGAACAAGCATCTTCAGTTCGTACGAACTGGTCCAGTTCGTTTGAACTGACCACTTCGTTTGAACTGGCCACTTCATTTGAACTGGCTTGTTCACCTCTGTATCCTGTTAATCTCGAACTGTGTGACTTGTTTTATCTATTCTATTACACGACTCGATACAAGACGAAGTCGACAGACGTATGCACTAACAGACTCCCCCTCGAATGTTGACGAGTCTTAAGTGTCGAGTCTTCAACGTCTTCAGTCTTTATCAGTCTGAACATGTAAGCATCCTCAAACTTTATCTCTTTCTCCTCATCAGCATCAACAGACTTCTCCCGAATAATCTTTACTCGGATGTCTTCAGACTCCCCCTTTCGATTTGCTGGGATCGCTGTCAGGCTTATTGAAATCACAGAGTCCTCAGGTATCGGAATCTGGCTCTCTATCAAACAGAGACCTGCACATCCTCTACCTCACAATAAATTTCACAAACTTAACATTTGACAAATTTATATATATAGACTCTCTCTCAAATTTATTCAGAATGATTTAACAATGTTAATAACTGATGAACCACTTGTAAGTAAAAATCCAAACTTTTTCTCATTTAAACACAAGCTCGCCCTCACCACATGCTCATCATGTTTAGCACTTGGAATTTTGAAAATCAGCTCTCCAATATCAGTTGTCGAAAATCTTTTTGAATTTTTCAAAATTTATGCTAAAACACACCGAAAATCTTTTTGGATTTTTAATGAAATGAAATGCAGTAAAGAAATATTTACAAACAATATTTTTGTGAGTTTGTGTAAGAGGATCATATCAGTTTATGACAAGTCACAAGTACCGTTGAGCTTAGTTACACATTAAGAATTAAACAATTCACTTAGATTGCTGATATACTGATCCACTTAAATTCTCACACAAATTTCAACTGATTCAGGATATGAATTAGGTGTATTAAGGACTTAAACTTATTCATGTGTCCCACCTCTTGAATATACTCCCGTATCCAGATCCCAATATTCAGTCTTACAGGTGAGTATACCTAGATGATATCTGTAAGGGGTTAATTGCGAAACCGTGAGAGCTCAGGTCAGAACTTCCGTTCAGCAGAGAGATGACGGCTCGACTTTAGGTGTGTCCCCTTTAGAGGATCTTTTTTCCAACAGCATTGATTAGCAATTTTATTGTCTTATCATTTTATGCTGAGGGCGGCGCTATATTTCAAGCAAGCAGTAAAGTATTCTCTGGGGACTAGGCCATTGCTTCCGCAAAATCAGAAGTCCCGGGATAATACCCCAGATATCACTGAGCATAAAGACCTAGTATCTCAGAAAGAGGGACCTTTCAAACGAGATTTCAGGGGTTACCTATATATCCAAGTAGTGTTCCCCACGAAATAAGCAAGCTTGAATTTAAGTTTATATCCCGAAAAAGTTTACTAAGTGTGTAAAAACCTATCGGCATATCATCAGTGAGACCGTTTAACGCCATTTAATCATTACATTTCTTTAGCATACAATAATTGTCTACTGATGTACTATCATTTCCTCTTCTTTGACAACAAAACTCATTTTGTATTTTATCATGTTTTTGTCTTTTTCAAATTTTCAAATGCTTTTGGATTTTCTGAAATTTTACTCCCCCCTAAAATGCAAACACATTTTAGAAAATGACAACTGATATCAAATCACTTCACTTCGCCATCCACTTGGCATAAACAATCAGAACTCCCCCTTACAACAAACTATTTTCCCATTGTGATTTCAAAACACATAAGTTTGTTTTAATCAAATGGTTTTTTCGGAAAATAAGTTTCGTTGATTTTACCACTTGTAAGTTAGGGGATCAATTCATCATATTGTTTCTCAATCATGTGTAGAAAATCAGATACAACTTAATGTCCCTGATTTACCACTTGTAAGTGAAAACCTCTTCAACCACTTGTAAATTCACTCACCAACCAAAACCATTTGTAAATCAACGTATAACAATATAAAGATATCACCTGTAGATATACCAACCAAACAATTTCAAGAAAGATGCCGATTCCTGCTCCACTCTTACCAACCTAGGAGCTCCGGCAAGTCAGGTTTTTCAAACAAATAGAATGGACACCCAAGCCTGACCTTCCTTGGGTGTGACTTTCTCAACTTCACTAGGGGTTGGGCTGTAAGTTGCCTTCTTTGATTCGTAAAATTCTTTTACCCCTTTGGCCTTTCCCTCGACCATTTTCCCAAAAAACTTTTTAACATTTCCATTAAATGCTTTCTCAACATCAAATTCATTCTTTTCAGAATAAAATTGATTTGAGATTTCAACTTTTACAATTTTTGATTTAAAATTATCAGCCCTCAATAGTGGAAAATGAACATCATCCATTGGAGGCACTGGGTTTTCATCATTTTTAACAACATGTGGCTCCTCTGACTTTGCGAAATCAGTTTCATCGCCATATTTTACATCTGATTTCTTAACAACCCAAGCTTGTTTATCAAGATTTCCCCGTTTCTTGTAAAATCTTTTGGAACACTCACCAACTTCATATGTAGAGTTTTTAAACACTTTAAATCGTTCAGTTGATGGTTCCGTTTTATCAATAACTACTTCTTTAAGTTTTTCTGAGATTCCCTCTTTTGTGTTGGTTGCTTTAGAACAGTTCCAAGCTATATGACCAACTTCTTGACACCTGTAACAGGTTCTAGTCTCTTTTCTCTGATGAGCTTCAGTTTTCTTCTGTTTTTCAGTCAAAAACTCTTTGTTTGATTGTCTCTAGAAAGAGCTCTTCTTTTCCTCCTCAGTAGAAGTACCTGACACAAATTTTGTATTTTTAGAAATTTTCTCATTTTTTATAATTTTCTGGTGGAATAAATCCAAGACCTTTTCTTTTGAAATTACTGTTATGGTTTGGCTTCTTCTGAAAACCAGAACCAGAACTGTAACCTTTTTTCTTGTTCAATCTTTGTTGAACTCTTGAAGTGTACTTTTTAGGTTTTTCAGAAAGATTTACATCTTTTATTTCAGAAATATTAATTTCTGTCAGTTTGAAAACCTTTTTGATCATTTCTGGTTTAACACCTCTTATTGGAAACTCTTTATCAAAAAATAATTTGTCAGAATCATTCAAAGTATATGCAACTTCAAATGTTTCATCATTCAAATTAGATTTTGACAACAAAAATTCCTTACTATACACCCGTTTTCCCGACGATTTTGAATTCTTTTCAGACAAACTCGAACTCCCGACCGACTGACACGAACTTTCGGACTCTGATTTTGACTCTGACTCCTCATCCTTATCCAACACCTGATCGACCATTCTTTTTATTAGTTCGGACTCATGATCTGTGTCGGACGCTGTAAACGTGACGTCAATGTTGTCTGGTAATACATCGGTTAACTCGGACTCTAACTTTATATTGACTGCCTTTTTGACTTGTTCCTCATTCGGTTTTCGGGGCGAATACCCTTCCCAAATTGGAGGCGTACACTTATTATAACATACAGTCTGTATCTTACCAGTATCCTTTTTCTTCGGCTTCTTGTCTTCAAATGCCTCAAAACCTGCAACAGTTGGATAAATTCGATCAATTAAGTAATCAGAACTTGTATAACTTCTCAACAATCTTCTGATTCTTTCATTTTCAACGGTTTCACTATCCAACTCCTTCTTCCATTTTGCACACTCTTCAATGTAAAAGTTTATCTCTTTCTGCTTCGACATCATTGTTGCATTCAACATCTTCAAAGCATCTTCTTTTTTAGAATTTGTTTTCTGCAAACTAGTCACCGTTCTGTTTAATACATCGTATGATTCTTTCAAATTCTTGATATCAAACAACAACTTCTCTTTCAACTTCTCAAGCTCAAAAAACTTTTTATCTTTATCTTCACATTGTTTGCAAGATTCCAAACATGTAAGACACGGTTTTGTGACTTCAACAACCTTTTCGATCTCCACAATCTTCTCAACTTCAACTACCTTTTCCACTTCAACTATCTTCTCAACAATCTTGTCTTCTTTCATTTCTTTTACAGCTTTTCTCTCTTTAAGTTTCTTCAATTTATCTGCAAAATAAAATTCAAAACTGTCAGAAGATAAATGAGTTTTTCCAACATTTATTTATTCAAGCTCTTCATCATCATCACTGCTTTCTGAAGAAACAGATTCTTCATTTTGACTCTTCTCATCATCAGATAACACTGCTATCCATTCCTTCATCAATTCTGGTTTTTGAACGATTTGAGCAATGAAGGCTTTAAAATTTCCATTTTCATCTGCAAACTTATCCCAGCTAAATCCTGGTGCCATTTTCTCATCTTCTTGATCAATGATACCAAAATAAGCTTTCCTATTTGCATCTTCGATCATCTTCCCATGAGCAGATTGTGAATCCTTTTGTTGATGTGGTTGATGAGCAACTTGTTGATATATGGCCTTCCGATAATAATCATGACCACCAAAAGGATTCTTTGCTCCACTAGCTTCCTGATTCTTGCATTCTCTCTTGAAGTGACCTTTCTCCCTACATCGAAAACAAGTAACTTTAGATTTATCAAAACCTAAAGCAGAAAGATGTGCATCC
Organism: Helianthus tuberosus; assembly: GCA_030545235.1. Lineage (NCBI taxonomy): Eukaryota > Viridiplantae > Streptophyta > Magnoliopsida > Asterales > Asteraceae > Helianthus > Helianthus tuberosus. The sequence continues at coordinate 147,101,460 of CM060406.1, forward strand.
AAGACATCATTTCTTCCTATAATCATTTTAAACTTTTCAGCTCTTCTCGGGACACTAGCCAGACACCATTTAATTTTCATCAGCTCCAACTCTTCTGCATCAATCCGATCGTAATCCTCCTTGGTTAGCATAGGATTTCCGATTTTTCTAGCAATCAATCCTTCATAAGATTCCAAAGCAGTAACCAGTAAACCCATATGATTTTTCACAACTTCTTCAGAAAAATTTTGACCCTTTTGAAGATGTAGAGCTACATTGCACTGAATCAGATGTTCATTTCCAACATTCGTACTTTGAACACTTGGAGGATTAACATTTGAAAATCCACTAGTGTTAACTGAAATTTGACTGGCTGTTCCAGTAGAATTTCCTGTACTAAACGCGGTTTGGATCTTTGGACTTGATTCAACAGTTTGAACATTTCCTTTATAGTATAGTTTGATGTCTTGTTGATTGCTTGAACTGTTCATTCTGGCAATCTTCTGCTGTTCAAGATCCTGTGCCTCAAGCTTTTCAATAAACTGTCCGATCGACAATCTGCTAAACTGTCCAGAATTCTTCAGAATCATCAGATAAGTACCCCATTCTTTCTGTGGTAATGCGTCAGCAAGCTTTTCAACCCATTCTGCTGGAGTTTTAGTGATTTTCAGTTGAGACATGGTACGCACAAGATGACAGTATCTCTCAATGAGAGTCTTTGTAGTCTCACCAGGCATACTAGTAAACAACTCAAACTCCTTTTTCAGCAACGATGCTTTACTCTGGAGCATTTCTGTACTTCCTTCAAATTTCTTCTCAAGTGCTTTCCAAATCGAAAATGCATTTCCATCATGCTGAAGCAAAACAAATATATCCTCTTTGATAGCTTGCTGCAACAGACTTATCATCATTTTCTCTCCTTTATAACTTTCTCTCTCTGTGTCTGAAAACTCTGAGATAATTTTATCAACTTTCATAGCAGTCTGTGGTCTGACGTATTCTGTTTCAATGCTTTCCCAAGCTCTTAGATGATTTGCCTGAACCCAATTCTCAAAATGATTTTTCCACCCATGATATTCTTCAATTCCCATAAGTTTCGGGGGGGGTTTTGCAACGTTCCAGTTTCGTTTTCTGTGTTCATGTTTTGAGCAATGGTAGCTGGACTAGTCGAAGATGTAGCAAACGCGTTGTAGAACTCTTCTTCCATGATTCGATATCGAAGAATTTTTTTCAAACAAGCTTTCAAACGAACTGGTTCACCTTGTAAAACACCTTTATCACCTGGAGATACAAAAACAAATGATCAGTTTAAACAAACTGAATATGTGAACGTGTGTGACGGTTGAATCGATCTAGAACTTGTGTCAAAGATTCGCGGACTCGTTCCAATACTAAATGAGTGGATGAACACCTCTTTACTCAAACAATCACATAAATTCTGATAGTGGATTTGAACAAATATAATATCCGACAAAATCTTTAATCACTTCACATAAGCCATCAAATCATATGAATCATTTAATGAAATCAAATGTTTTTGGGCCGATGAAATGGACTTCACATGGGCTTACAAAATAAACAACTGTGATTGGATCTTCAATAGTTGAACAGATAACCGTTGATGTTATTAATGAGACCGAGATATTCACGTGCCCAACTGACAATGACCTTAGATTTTATTATTTGATTGGGCCGAACAATTTCACCAACTACACATGCACACTGATATTGCCGACAAGATCAAAGTAATATTCAAATTTGATTGGACCAAGATACTATAGTGGGCTGACAATCTCTTGATATTATAAGCACATGAAGCTTTAAAATAACCGACCACCTTTAGAACTAATTGAATTTAATTTGACCTTTATCACATGCAACTTTGATTTTATAAATTGCCAACAACTGTTAGACTTCACATGCAAACTTTAAATGTCCGACAAAACTTTAACACGCAAATCAGATTTCACGTGACCTGAAACTATTTCACACGAAATGATGTACACATGAACTACGATTCAGACGAACTGAGAAGATTCAAACGACCTAAGGTTCACACGAGTTAGGGTTCAAACGAACTGATGTTCTTCAAACGAATTAAACCTTTCAAACGGATTGACCTTTTCAAACGAACTAAACCTTTTCAAACGGACTGAACCTTTCAAACGAATTAACCTTTTCAAACGAATTGTGAGGCTTTCAAATGGACAGAGTTCAATTCAAATGAACTTGTAATCTAATCACTTCGTATCAACTGAAACGGACTGGGTTACTCCGTGTGAACTGAGGTAAAAAATACAAACGAACTGATCTTAACTTGTAGGATCGTTCTCTGATCTAATTGAGTCAATCAGAAGAGCTAATACTGATTTGAGCGGCGGAAACAAACAAATCAGATTCAATTCAGCAAGTATTCACTATAGACTGTCGATATTATTGATCTGGATAACGTTTACAACCTGTCGACACTTCGGCAGCACTTCGTGGCTCACCGGAAGACAACACCTAGAACTATGTATGTGATTTCGCTCATAGACTTATATATAGGCTTACTGATTTCGCTTTTACATACATGACACATAAGCGGAATCAGATAATTACCATATAAGCGAAATCATCACTTTTGACACATGAGCAAAATCAGTTCTAACTTTATGAACAAAAACAACATCTAAGGTCATAAATGCTTTTGTCTCTTGTGAGGTGATGCAATGATGACATCACTATTATGATGTCATCATCCAAGATGTTGACATCATCCTCTTTCAGATCCGTAACGAGACTAAGACTCGACATAAGACGTAGACGACAGACGGATGCACCAACAAACTCCCCCTCGGATGTTGACGGAGTCTTCAGTGTCGAGTCTTTGCATCTTCAGTCTATATCAGCCTTTTAACTTCTCTTTGAAATGTTTGACGCTGTAAAAATCCTCAATCTCTATCTTCTCTTCTCTTTTCATCACCAACATACTCCTTCCTTTAAGTATCTTCAGACTCCCCCTTTCGATATGCTGGGATCGCAGCCTGGCATGTTGAAATCACACAATCCTCAGGTATCGGAACTTGACTCTTCCTCAAACCTGTACATTCTCTACCACAAACATAAGTTTTATGATAAACATTTAAGCATATAGACATCATTTAAAACTGTCTCAAACAAATATATCAATTCATTTATAGACTCTGATGAACCACTTGAAGAAATATCAAATTCAAAACTTCTGATGAGCACTTGTAACAAGACTTAAAATTTCTTCACATACAACACTCCCAAACCAGTTCGTCAAGTTTAGCACTTGGAATTTTGAAAATCAGCTCTTCAACACCAGTTGTCGAAAATATTTTTGACTTTTTCAAAATTTACACTAAAACACACTGAAAATCTTTTTGGGATTTTTGAATAGAATGAAAAACAGTAAAGAAATATTTACAAACAATATTTTTGTGAGTTTGCGTAAGAGAATCATATCAGTTTATGAGACAAATCACCAACACCATTAAGCTTCATTTCATTTTAAGTTCTAAACGATTCACCTAGACTGTCAGTATACTGGTCCACTTAAATTCTCACACAAAGTTCAACTGCTTCGAGATACGATATTAATGTCTTAAGCACTTAAACTCAATCGCGTGTCCCACCTCAGAATATACTCCCGTATCCAGATCCCAATATTCAGTCTTACAGGTGAGTATACCACAGATGATATCTGTAAGGGGTTATAATGCGAGGGCCGTGAGAGCTCAGGTCGATCTTTCGATACGCAGAGAGATGACGACTTCGACTTTTGGTGTGTCCCCTTTAGAGGATCTTTTGATTACAACAGCAATGACTATCAATTTTATTGTTTCATCAATTTGCTGAGGGCGGCGCTATGTTTCAAGCAAGCAGAAAGTATTCTCCGGGGACTAGGCCATTGCTTCCGCAAAATTAGAAGTCCCGGGATAATACCCCAAATATCACTGAGTATAAAGACCTAGTATCTCAGAAAGAGGGACCTTTCAAACAAGATTTCAGGGGTTACCCATATATCCGAGAGATGTTACCCACGATATAAGAAAGTTTGAAATTTAGGTTTATATCTCGTCACAATCTACTAAATGTGCAAAAACCTACTGGCACATCATCAGTGAGACCGTTTATCACTTTTTAACTTTCCATTTCTTTAGCGTGTTGTGATAGTCCACTGATGTACTATCATTTCCTCTTTTATTCAACAAAACTCATTTTTCATTTTATCATGTTTTTGGCTTTTTCAAATTTTCAAATGTTTTTGGATTTTCTGAAATTTTACTCCCCCTAAAATGCAAACACATTTTAGGAAATTTGAAAACAAACTGTACAACAAATATGACAACCGATATCAAATTACATCAAATCGCCATCCACTTGGCATAAACAATCAGAACTCCCCCTTCCAACAAACTATTTTCTCATTTAGATTTCAAAACACTTAAGTTTGTTTTAATCAAAATGATTTTTCCGGAAAATAAGTTTGTTTTTACCACTTGTAGGGGCATGGTTCATCATATTGTCTCTCAATCACTTGTAGGAAAATACAAGTACAAATTAATGTCCTTGATTTACCATATGCAAGTATGCTGTCACACCCCGACCACGTAGAACATACAAAACGTGGCGGAAACGTCGGGGAGTGTTGTAACAGAATTAATTGTTTCAAATCCATGGCAATTGAAGTTTCGTTTTATTAATCAAACATGAGAGTTTACATTGTTTTAAACAAGAAACAAAGAGTACATAACATAAATTAACTAGTTCTTGTCTCGTTTTAAGTCACTAAGGCACAAGTCCGCCTAAGTATGTCTTGATAAGTCCTATGCATCATCTCCTGAAAACACATGTGAAAATAGGTACGTCAGCATAAAAATGCCTGTGAGATACATAGGTTTTGTGAAAACAGAATTCATGACTTATGTTTGAGAAAATGTTTAGTCATGAACCTTGTAATTTGCTTTGTCTTGTAAATCATTTGAAAAACGATAAGATCAGATGATATGTGTAAATAAGAGAATAATGTATGGTTAAATGAATAACCATGTAAAATGGGTTTGTACAAGATAAGTTGTTTGTAAAACAATGTCTTGTGAAAAGTATGTTATTTGTATAAAATGTTATATGTCTCAAATTGAAATGGTTCAAATAACGCTACGATATGTAATACCATACAGACACTTATATATAGGAAGTACCAGCGGCGTATCCACCATGCTTGTATCATATTACACACGCATCGTTACTTAAATCACTTACTCAAATCAAACCACCAAGATGTAATGTTTAACAATTGTAGAAATGTTTATGTATAGTCAAATGTCTATTGTCAAATGTAAATCAGGTCAACAGATACAAATGGTTCACACGGTTCAACAGTTACAAACGGTTCACATGGTTCAACAGTTACAAATGATTCACATGGTTCAACAGTTACAAACGATTCACATGGTTCAACAGTTACAAACGGTTCACACGGTTCAACAGTTACAAACGGTTCATATAATCAAATGGTTACGATGGTTCACATAGTCAAATAGTTACAACGGTTCAAAATGTAGTATAATGTGTTCATATGCTGGATGAGCATATGCAACAGAAATGCAATGTAAAACAATGTACTAAGTATGCACACAATGGACATACATAGCATGAAATGTAATGTAGAACGATGTACTAAGTACGCACACAATGGGCATACATAGCATGTAATGTAATGAAATCATGTATTATAATGTACTAACAAACATAGCAGGTATATGATGTGAAAACAGGAAAGCATGAAAGTAACAAGTAGGCACATGTGTTCCACCCCAAAACAGTTTGGAAAACAGTAAAAGAGGGGTCTATGTACTCACCTGAGATTGCTCAGAAGTCCTAAGATAACCACCAAGCAATGCTAGAGATCACGGATATCAAACGGCACCTAATATAGGTAACTATGTTAATAAACCGGACCTAAACCGGAGGATCGGATAGACTGAGGGTTTGTAAACCAAACGAGTATGGAGACTCGTGTAGTATGCTTTGACAAAGCCTACATACTAAATGAAACTTAACCTAAGTGTTTGTGACCCATTACGACCCGTTTAGGTAGCTTATGCTACTTTAACGCGTCGTTCGCGTAAAACGCGTTCGGAACGCCTAACTAGTCCTATGACAAGTAAAATATACCTTAACATGTCTAATATGGTTGTCAAATCATTTTAGATGTCAAAAGTTATGTTACATATGTTTAAAACGAATTTTGGCATCAAAGGGGTATTTTGGTAATTTACCTAAGGCATATAAACTACCTATCATACAACTACTTAAACGTAGCGACCATAAGGTATAATCTCGGAGGGTTATTCCCTATATACTACGGTCACCTAATGTGTTTGGTCGGATCCTAATGATCGACCAAATGGGCCGGGTTCGAAGGTATAAGCGATTTATTAGATCGCTTACCCTTACGACCCTAGACAACGTGGTAATCAGTAGGCATAGTCACAAGGGACTATAACCATCGTGATTACAGTCACGTTGCGAAGTTCAAATGAACTTCGCATTGACCATAACTGGTCAACGCAGAAAGTCAAACAAAGTTCGACTTTCGGACTCGAAAAGCAGGAAAAGAACGAAGGAATACTTACGAAGGGTCCCCGAATGCTAATCTAGATCAAAATAGCTCAGGTATGAAACAAAGGTTTCAACTTAGAGCACATTAGATCAGATTCTAGTGGGTTTTGAAGTTAAGTGGGTTGGGTATTTATAGTATTTCCCGAACCGTTAAGATCGTTTCTTGAATAACGTGATCGAATCTCGTGCGTACACTTGTTGAAATGTTGTGGTGACTAAAAATGGCCCCTAATGAGCTGAAAGGGCAAGTGTGAGTGTGTGGATGAGGTTTAATCAGCTGAAATCTGCTGACTAATCAGTCTTATCTGATCTGGGACATTGACGCGGGCCGCGTAAAGATACTCATCAACCTTACGCGGGCCGCCTGGCCATGTCTGATCAGAATTAAGTTTCAGAAATGACAGTTTTGGTCCCTGCACGTGTTAAAGGCCATTCCCGACACTTCTAAGGCCCGTAAAGCCAACTTTAAGGCCCTAAAATGATGCCTAAACATTGTGGACATGAAACATGCTCAAAAATATCTCGGATGTCGGTTCGTTTGGTCGTACGATCGCGATGTTCGCTTAATTACGACGGAATGCGCATAAGCGCGAAAAACGATCCAAATGACGCGACGAATGGATTTTTCTTATGCCAAACACCAAAATAAAATGTTTTAGTGCTTACATAAATTTTTGGATGTCCAGATGTATTCAGAACGTATGTTATGCGCGAAAATGCAAACTTGTGCACTTTTTGACGCTTTTTGTCCCTGAATGACCCAAAAGTTTATTTTAGCACACCGAACCCCTCAAAGCCTATTTCTAAGCTATATAAAGGATATTTAAGGTGTGTTTAACTTATGGTCATGTTCCGGAATGTTTGTTACAGTTCAAATTGGCATACTTTCGCAGTTTGTCAAGTTTAGTCCCTGTAAGCGAATTAACTTGTTTTTGCCATACCAAAGCCTTCAAAACTTATTTCTAAGTTATGTAAAGGTTATTTAAGGTATGTTAAGCCTATTTAACTATTACGGAGTGTTCGTTGGATTAAACTGGTTATATTTACGCATCAGAGCGCGTATAACCCTCCAGAAAGCGATTCAGAGCTTGAAATCGAACAAGAATTGATATGTGCAAAAGATACACATATTTATACAGATCCCAAGTATGAAATACCATATTTCATTGGTTTGGTATTTGTTTGATGGTCGCAGTGACACAAGTGTCACAGTCTCCCCTACTTAAGGAAATTTCGTCCCGAAATTTATTCGTAGAAGTCTGTCTGTGACTTTGTGTTAAATAGCCATCAAAGATATGTGAAGCATAATTTTGTTATTTTCCTCAACGGATATTTTTCAGAAGTGAAAATGAACGAACGGGGTCATTTTCTTCAACGGGTTCTTCGGAAATGGAAAATAAAGGATTTTAACTAAACGGATGTACATTTCCCTCAACGGATATTCTTCAGAAGTGAAAAGGAATGGATGATTCATTCTTCCTCAACGGGTCCTTCTTCAGAAACGGGAATGAAGGAAAAATCCATGGATATTCATTTCTCTCAATGGATATTCTTCAGAACGAAAATGAACAAACGGGGTCATTTTCCTCAACGGTTATTCTTCAGAATTTGAAATGAAGGAATAATCAACGGATATTCATTTCTCTCAATGGATATTCTTTAGAACGAAAATGAACAAACGGGGTCATTTTCCTCAACGGTTATTCTTCAGAATTTGAAATGAAGGAATAATCAACGGATATTCATTTCCTCAACGGATAATCTTCAGAAACGAAAATGAACTAACGGAGTCATTTTCAACGGTTGCTTCTTCAGGTACGGAAATGAAAGATTTAACAACGGATATTCATTTCCTCAACGGATAATCTTCAGAAACGAAAATGAACTAACGACGTCACTTTCAACGGTTGCTTCCTCAGAGTTGGAAATGAAAGATTTAACAACGGATATTCATTTCCTCAACGGATAATCTTCAGAAACGAAAATGAACTAACGGAGTCATTTTCAACGGTTGCTTCCTCAGAGTTGGAAATGAAGGATAAACGGATATTCATTTCCTCAACGGATATTCCTCAGAAGTGAAAAATGAATAGCTAGTTCATTTTTCCTCAACGGATACTTCATCAGAATTGGAAATGAATTGGGTTAACATAGATACATGATAGAACTTGCTGTGATTTCTGTGCACTAAATTCCATAATTATGTATGCATCCATAATTACGTAATTCCTTGCACAGTCCGCACAGTTCGTTTTGTAATGTTGTGGGGAAGGAGATCAAACTTGTGATGAGGGTGACTAGACTACCATAGGGTCCTTTTTAATTAGATTGACAGAGGATCTTCTTAATTAGGCCACCAAGGAGTCATTTCATCTATATCATCACATAATGTTCCTAACCAGATTTTTAGATCGATCAGTTTAACTAGACCACTAAAGGGGTCTAATTATGAAGTAGTACTTTATAATCCAAGGGACTTAACTACAACGTAGAAGTCCATTAAGGATTTTAGGTAGTACCTTTAGGTATCCTACTACGAATCTCTTGTACAAGGATATGTAAGATTCTACGAGGATTTGGATAACATAATTTGGATCACATGACACATAAAAGGAAACACATAAGCACTTAATCACATAATTGTTTAATTGTTATTATCTTGTTATTGATTGCTATTAACTTGGCACCTCGTACTTCGTTTCTCTTGGAAGAAACGGGTACTTAGGATTTTCATGGAAAACGCAAAAGATCATACAATGGAAGAAATTTGGGGGTAGTCTGTTCTTCAAGGAATATGGTTCCTTGATTGTTGGTATTGTAGAGGATATGTTTATACATGCAACCACATAAACATATTAAAATGTAAATGAAAGATTTATTCATAACAACAATAACAACAACTGTTTCATAGATCGTGATAACAAAAGAAAATAATACACAAGGCTCGATTATTTTCTAAACAGCGTTGTCTTCTGTCGGTCTGATACTCATCTCTGTGCTGGATTTGCATTAGCAAGCCTTGGGCAATTCCTACGAAAATGGCCCATCTCACCACAGTTGTAGCAAGACCCCGGTGGGAAACGAGCTTGAGCAGGATTGTTGCCAGCTTGATTTGGTGCAGCTGCGGTTGGGCAAACCCTCGCTGTATGACCTACAAGTCCGCAAACTTGGCATGTGCGGCACTTCACACCAGCATGATGATGTAGGCCACATTGGTTGCACAAGGGTGCAGTTCCGTTGTAGGGTTTCCTGGCAGGGGGTTGAGCTGGTTGGTTGGGGACGACTTGATCATTGTGAGTAACCATGGTGAAGTTCTGAGAAGCCTTCCGCTTCTTTGACTTCTTAGGGGATCCAGTCTGTTCATCCATGGTCTTTGATTCCTCGATTGGGTTCGATTCCTCGACCGGTTTCTTGTCACCCTTTCGGAAAAGCTTACGTTTCCTGATCTGAGATTCAGTCAAGGTTGCAGCTAGCTCAATGGTCTGCCTAACTGTAGTAGGGTTGCTACTAGTCACAATGTCTTGTATTGAGTCAGGGAGGCCATCAATGTACTTTTCGATTGCCTTATCCAACGGCGTGACCATGTTTAGGCATAATAGACTTAACTCCTCATAACGGTCCGTGTAGGCTCGATGCTCATAGCTATCTTGCTTCAAACCATCAAACTCTCTTTCCAATGCTCGCAGTTCATGACGAGGACAAAACTCCCTCATCATAAGAGCTCTAAGTTCAGCCCATGTCTGTGCTAGAGCAACTTCTGCACCACGGTCTCTCATAACCCCGTTCCACCATGTAAGGGCCCTCTTCTGAAACACACTCGAAGAAAACTCGACCTTGCAATTGTCAGGACACTGCACGTGGCGGAAAGTATTCTCAATGCTCTCGAACCATTGAAGAAGCCCAGTCGCTCCCTCAGAACCACTAAACTTGAGTGGTTTAGCCGAGTTAAAACTCTTGAAATTGCATGGACCATTGTTGTTGTTGTTGGCTTGGTTCCATTGAGCAAAGAGGTTTGGGAATTGAGCAGCCATTTGCTGCGCAATAATTTCTGCCAGTTCGGCAGTCGCTATCTGGTTTTCGCGTCGAGGAGGCATTCTAAAAGGGGAAACATGAAAGGAAACGAGTGAGAGTATTAGACGAAAAGAATGAGATGAAACAAATCTGATGAAAGCAAGGATAGTGGTCATTTGTTTGTTACTACAAAGCAACAAACGACCCCGGTGACTAATCAAAGTAAATGGATCAAAAATAATGTATCGCGAAGACATGCTCGCCTATAAGTGAACACTCATCCCAAGAATTCCCAGGTAAGCACCACTGGTCTCGCGTCTGATGAGATATATATCAAGTGCTTGCCTAGACAGAAAACCCAGAATACAGGCATTCACCCTTCCAGTTTGCACGTGTTCACATTATTTAAAACCCAAAACCTTGACGAGATTTTGAAAACTCAAAGGGGTTCAAAACCTTATAACAGAGGGTTCAAAACCTAGTAATCAATCATCCTAGAACAGATGATTAGTTTTCAAAGCGGTTTTGAAATTTATGTTCTTGTTGTGGTCGTCGCCTAAGGATAGGTGACGGTATTGTTTTATGACTAAACGCAAGTAAACTCGCGTTAGGGTCCTAGAAAGGTTATAGACTAGGTCAAAGCATTACTAATAACCTAATTCCCTATAACCATTGGCTCTGATACCATCTTTTCTGTCACACCCCGACCACGTAGAACATACAAAACGTGGCGGAAACGTCGGGGAGTGTTGTAACAGAATTAATTGTTTCAAATCCATGGCAATTGAAGTTTCGTTTTATTAATCAAACATGAGAGTTTACATTGTTTTAAACAAGAAACAAAGAGTACATAACATAAATTAACTAGTTCTCGTCTCGTTTTAAGTCACTAAGGCACAGGTCCGCCTAAGTATGTCTTGATAAGTCCTATGCATCATCTCCTGAAAACACATGTGAAAATAGGTACGTCAGCATAAAAATGCCTGTGAGATACATAGGTTTTGTGAAAACAGAATTCATGACTTATGTTTGAGAAAATGTTTAGTCATGAACCTTGTAATTTGCTTTGTCTTGTAAATCATTTGAAAAACGATAAGATCAGATGATATGTGTAAATAAGAGAATAATGTATGGTTAAATGAATAACCATGTAAAATGGGTTTGTATAAGATAAGTTGTTTGTAAAACAATGTCTTGTGAAAAGTATGTTATTTGTATAAAATGTTATATGTCTCAAATTGAAATGGTTCAAATAACGCTAGGATATGTCATACCATACCATACAGACACTTATATATAGGAAGTACCAGCGGCGTATCCACCATGCTTGTCTCATATTACACACGCATCGTTACTTAAATCACTTACTCAAACCAAACCACCAAGATGTAATGTTTAACAATTGTAGAAATGTTTATGTATAGTCAAATGTCTATTGTCAAATGTAAATCAGGTCAACAGATACAAATGGTTCACACGGTTCAACAGTTACAAACGTTTCACATGGTTCAACAGTTGCAAATGATTCACATGGTTCAACAGTTACAAACGATTCACATGGTTCAACAGTTAAAAACGGTTCACACGGTTCAACAGTTATAAACGGTTCATATAATCAAATGGTTACGACGGTTCACATAGTCAAATAGTTACAACGGTTCAAAATGTAGTATAATGTGTTCGTATGCTGGATGAGCATATGCAACAGAAATGCAATGTAAAACAATGTACTAAGTATGCACACAATGGACATACATAGCATGAAATGTAATGTAGAATGATGTACTAAGTACGCACACAATGGGCATACATAGCATGTAATGTAAAATGATGTACTAAGTACGCACACAATGGGCATACATAGCATGTAATGTAATGAAATCATGTACTATAATGTACTAACGAACATAGCAGGTATATGATGTGAAAACAGGAAAGCATGAAAGTAACAAGTAGGCACATGTGTTCCACCCCAAAAAAGTTTGGAAAACAGTAAAAGAGGGGTCTATGTACTCACCTGAGATTGCTCAGAAGTCCTAAGATAACCACCAAGCAATGCTAGAGATCACGGATATCAAACGACACCTAATATAGGTAACTATGTTAATAAACCGGACCTAAACCAGAGGATCGGATAGAATGAGGGTTTGTAAACCAAACGAGTATGGAGACTCGTGTAGTATGGTTTAACAAATCCTACATACTAAATGAAACTTAACCTAAGTGTTTGTGACCCATTACGACCCGTTTAGGTAGCTTATGCTACTTTAACGCGTCGTTCGCGTAAAACGCGTTCGGAACGCCTAACTAGTCCTATGACAAGTAAAATATGCCTTAACATGTCTAATATGGTTGTCAAATCAGTTTAGATGTCAAAAATTTATGTTACATATGTTTAAAACGAATTTTGGCATCAAAGGGGTATTTTGGTAATTTACCTAAGGCATATAAACTACCTGTCATACAACTACTTAAACGAAGCGACCATAAGGTATAACCTCGGAGGGTTATTCCCTATATACTATGGTCACCTAATGTGTTTGGTCGGATCCTAATGATCGACCAAATGGGTCGGGTTCGAAGGTATAAGCGATTTATTAGATCGCTTACCCTTACGACCCTAGACAACGTGGTAATAAGTAGCCATAGTCACAAGGGACTATAACCATCGTGATTACAATCACGTTGCGAAGTTCAAACGAACTTCGCATTGACCATAACTGGTCAACGCAGAAAGTCAAACAAAGTTTGACTTTCGGACTCGAAAAGCAGGAAAAAAACGAAGGAATACTTACGCAGGGTCCCCGAATGCTAATCTAGATCAAAATAGCTCAGGTATGAAACAAAGGTTTCAACTTAGAGCACATTAGATCAGATTCTAGTGGGTTGGGTATTTATAGTATTTCCCGAACCGTTAAGATCGTTTCTTGAATAACGTGATCGAATCTCGTGCGTACACTTGTTGAAATGTTGTGGTGACTAAAAATGGCCCCTAATGAGCTGAAAGGGCAAGTGTGAGTGTGTGGATGAGGTTTAATCAGCTGAAATCTGCTGACTAATCAGTCTTATCTAATCTGGGACACTGACGCGGGCCGCGTAAAGATACTCATCAACCTTACGCGGGCCGCCTGGCCATGTCTGATCAGAATTAAGTTTCAGAAATGACAGTTTTGGTCCCTGCACGTGTTAAAGGCCATTCCCGACACTTCTAAGGCCCGTAAAGCCAACTTTAAGGCCCTAAAATGATGCCTAAACATTGTGGACATGAAACATGCTCAAAAATATCTCGGATGTCGGTTCGTTTGGTCGTACGATCGCGATGTTCGCTTAATTAGGATGGAATGCGCATAAGCGCGAAAAACGATCCAAATGACGCGACGAATGGATTTTTCTTATGCCAAACACGAAAATAAAATGTTTTAGTGCTTACATAAATTTTTGGATGTCCAGATGTATTCAGAACGTATGTTATGCGCGAAAATGCAAACTTGTGCACTTTTTGACGCTTTTTGTCCCTGAATGACCCAAAAGTTTATTTTAGCACACCGAACCCCTCAAAGCCTATTTCTAAGCTATATAAAGGATATTTAAGGTGTGTTTAACTTATGGTCGTGTTCCGGAATGTTTGTTACAGTTCAAATTGGCATACTTTCGCAGTTTGTCAAGTTTAGTCCCTGTAAGCGAATTAACTTGTTTTTGCCATACCAAAGCCTTCAAAACTTATTTCTAAGTTATGTAAAGGTTATTTAAGGTATGTTAAGCCTATTTCACTATTCCGGAGTGTTCGTTGGATTAAACTGGTTATATGTACGCATCAGAGCGCGTATAACCCTCCAGAAAGCGATTTAGAGCTTGAAATCGAACAAGAATTGATATGTGCAAAAGATACACATATTTATACAGATCCCAAGTATGAAATACCATATTTCATTGGTTTGGTATTTGTTTGATGGTCGCAGTGACACAGGTGTCACATATGCTCAACCAAAACTTCTAATCACTCGTACAACATACACAAACAAACCTTTTACCGTTTGTATGATGACATTACCGAATAAATCCTCAAGAAAGATGCCGATTCATGATCCAATCTTACCAACCTGGGAGCTCCGGCAAGTCCACAGACTTACTGTTCATAGTATGAGCCATCCCAGTCACAAACCAGGGATGGTTCAACTTTATCTTTCTTCGTCTTCTTCTCATAGAACTCTTTAACCCCTTTGACTTTTCGATCAATCATTTTACCAAAAATATGTTTCACAGTGGGGTTAAAGGCTTTTTCAACATCAAAAAACTTGTTATCATCATAAAATTGGTTTGATATTTCAACTTTACCAATTTTCTTCTTAAAATTTTCAGCCCGAAGTGGTGGAAAATTATCATCATCCACAGTCAGAACTGATTTTTCACTTTTTGAAATAACCTGTGGCTCCTCTGATTTTATGGAATCAGATTCATCGCCAGAAGATAGCTCCTCTGATTTTGACCTATCAGAATCATCACTAGAACTACCTCCAGACTTCTTAACCACCCATTTTTGTTTGTCATTTTTTGCTATTTTCTTGTAAAACTTGTTTGAACATTCACCAATTTCAAATGTAGAATTTCTGAATAACTTTGTTCTGTCAATTGGTGGTTTAAACTCAATCACTTTCTCTTTGAATTTACGAGAAACTCCCTGTTTTGATGGTATTGCCTTAGAACAATCTCTGGCAATATGTCCAACAGTGTTGCATTGGAAACAGGTTCTCATATCTTTCATCTGATCAGCAAATTTCATCTCTTCTTGCTTCTTCACAAGGAATTCTTTGTTCGATTGTCTCCAGGATTCTTTCTTTTCTTCTTCTTCTTCTGCTGATGTACCTGAAACAAATGTCATCTTTGATTTAAAATCACGAACATATTTTTCATTTTTCTGTTGGAATAAATCCAAGACCTTTCTTTTTGAAATTACGGTTTTGGTTTGGTTTCTTTTGAAAACCAAAACCAGAACTGTAACCTTTTTTCTTGTTTAATCTTTGTTGTACTCTTGAGGTGTAAGGTTTAGGTTTACCATTAAGATTTAAATCTTTTATTTCAGAAATATTAATTTCTGTTCGTTTGAAAACCTTTTTGATCAATTCAGTTTTGACACCTCTTATTGGAAATTCCTCATCAGAATATAATTTGTCGGAATCATTCAATGTTTATGCAACTTTGAATGTTTCGTCACTCAAATTAGATCTTGATAATAGGAATTCTTTATTATAAACCCTTTTAACTGAAGACTTTTGACTGTTGACTGTCGAACTCGAACTTTCAGAACCAGACTTTGACTCTGAGTTTGACTCCAACTTTGACTCCTCAGTTTCATCTGTATCCAACACCTGATCGACGACTTTCTTTATTAACTCGGACTCATGATCAGTATCAGATGATGTAAACGTGACATCTATATTTTCTGGTAAATTGACTGAGGACTCTGACTCCCACTGTAAATTTGTTGCTTTTTCGACTCTTTCCTGATTTGGATTTCTGGGCAAATATCCATTTTCTAACGGGGGTGGACACTTGTTGTAACCGACATCTTGTTTCTTACCAGAATCCTTCTTCTCAGTCTTTTTCTTTGTGTCGCTCTTCTTCTTGTTCTTCTTTTCTGGAGTCTTTTCTTCAGTCACTTTTCCATCATCATTCTTTTCTTTAGTTACTGCATCCTCTTCAAATGCCTTCATGCCTTCAACAGTCGGATAAATCCTGTCAATAACATAAGAAGTACATGAGTAACTTTTCTACAATCGATTTACTCTTTCAGTCTCAATTCTTTGCAATTCTAATTTTTGTTCTAGCACAGCACACTTCTCAATATAGTTGTTCACCACTTTTTGCTTTGTCATAAAAGCTCCTTGAAGTGTTTTCATCGCTGTTGCTTGTTCTTCACTTGTTTGATTGTATTGGTTCATTGCTTTGTTCAGTACATCGTAAGATTCCTTCAAACTATTCAAATTATAGATCAGTGTACTGTTCTGCTTCTTCACAGCTTCACAGTTTTCACACTTCACTGGAATCTTCTTTGCATCAACTTCTTGATCAACTTTGAATTTTGGAACTTCAACCTTTACTTTCCTTTTGATTACTGGAACTTCTTCGTCATCACTGCTCACTGGTGTTTTTACCTTTTTCTTCTTCTTTTTAACTTTTTCATCTTCACTGTCACTTTCAGCAATCAGTTTCATATCAGCTTCAAATTTTCTCGCCCAATACTCACGATCATCATCACTATCTTCTTCAACTTTGGCAACAAAAGCCGTGTAAGCTGTGGCTTGATCAGGAACATAATTATCCCATGTGAAATTTTCCCAGCTAAACCCTTCAGGTAATTTTTCATCATCTTGATCTATTATCAATGCACTACCATCAGCTCTCTTTGAAGAATCTTGATTAACTGCACAAGCTCTCTTTCCAAAATCTTCAATAATGTGTCTTCCATGTGCAGTTTGTGCTTGATGTTGTTGAGATGGTTGTTGAGCAACTTGATGATAGATGGCCTTTCGATAGTAATCATTGTTGTTGTTGAACGGATTTTGAGCTCCACTTGCTTCGCGGTTTTTGCACTCCCTCTTGAAGTGTCCTTTCTCCCTGCAACGAAAACAAGTGAATTTAGATTTGTCAAAACCTAAAGTAGAAGCACCAGCCTCACGAAGATCATCTCTTCCAGTGATTTGCTTGAATTTCTCAGCTCTCCTCAACACGCTTGCCAAACACCATTTTATGTCCATTAGTTCCATCTCTTCAGCATCAATCTGGTCGTAATCTTCCTTTGTCAGCATTGGATTCCCGATTCGACCTGCAACAAAACTACCATAAGATTCAAGAACAGTTCCCAATAAAGACATATGGCTTTTTGCTAACTCTTCAGAATATTCCTGATCATTTTCAATGTTCAACACAATGTTGCATTGAAGCTTTTTGCCATTTCTTGTTGTTGAAACATTCAGATCAAAAGATGGAAATGATGAGAAACTTGCTTTGCTATTTGATCCTGATGATGAACTTCCAGAAGAATTCTTGGCATTGTAAGCAGTTTCTATTTTTGGAGATAAATTTGTAGATTTCTCATTCACCCCTGCTTTGTAATACAATCCAATATCCTGTTCACCATCGAAATCTTTCATTCTAATAATCTTTCGTTGCTCCATCTCTTGAGCTTCCAACTTCTCAATGAACTTGCTAAGTGTCAAACTGCTAAAACCTTTCTTGTTTCTAAGCATCATGAGATATGTTCCCCAAGTCTCGTGTGGCAATGAATCAGCAAGCTTTTCGATCAACTCTTCATTGTCTTTCTCGATGCTCAATCTCTTCATGTTTGCTAGCAGATTGCAATATCTTTCAATAATCTGTCTTGTGCTTTCATTCTTCAAACCACGAAACAGATCGAACTCTTTCTTCAGAAGTGACTTCTTGTTCTTTATCATTTCTTGACTACCAACAAACTTTGATCTTAAAGCTTTCCAAATCGAATAGGAAGTTCCATTATGTTGTAATAACACCAAGATGTCTTCTTTCATAGCTTGTTGTAGAAGACTCAGCATCATTTTCTCATCTTTGTATTTCTTTCTAGCATCAGCACTTAGATCTTTAATTGGAACCACCTCTTCATCATCATTCATTGGTCGAATGTATTTTGTCTCGACACATTCCCATGCATCAAGATAGTTAGCTTGCACCCAGTTTTCGAACCGTCCTTCCCAACCCTTATATTCCTCAATGTTCATGAGCTTTGGCGGTTTTTGCATTGTTCCTGTTTCGTTTTCGAGCATTGTGTTCTGTGCAATAGTGATCTGGGTAACTGGAGTAGCGAATGCGTTGTAGAAATCTTCGTCCATGTTTTGGATTTTTCAAATGAACTGTATCACCTTGAGAAAATACCTGATGACACACAAACAAAATACAATCAGTTTAAAGACTTATCAATTAACCGAATAAGACTGATACTTGAACTGATGAATATTCTGTTCGGACTGAAAGTTGACACACTGTGCGGACTGCTATGACCTGACCCTTTTACGTGCAAACTGACGGACTTTCAAACGACCTGATGAACCTTTAAACACTTTGAACTTCAAACTGAGTGACCTGTAGTTCAATCTTCAAACAACCTGAACTGGTGCTAATTGAATTTGGTGTGGACAATCTCAAATCTTGGGCCGAGATGTTTAAGTGACAAACATTTACAAACACATTTGATAAAAGACTTATGACTAGGCCGTAAATACAAAATCACATGCAAATGTATTGGATCCAAAATCACATTCAAACATGCATTGGGCCTCAATTCTTGTTCACATGCAAACTAGTTATGAGCCGACAATTATATAGTGTGCTGTCAATTTGTAAATGTTACAAATCAGATCATGTGATTATGCACAAAGTGGCAGACAAAACTTTCAATTTATGAAAATGGCCGACAACTTTCAATAATGAAACAATTCTATTTGACCTCCTTAATGCTCACTGATTTTACCAACAAAAACTCACTAGGCCGACAACAACACATTATCAAATGTCTCGATTTTCACATTTATATCGAATACTGAAAACACAATTAATTTAATCACATGTATTCTTACAAACATTTTCATGGGCCGATGATCACATGCACATATATTATACCATTTCCAAGTTTCAAGAACTAATCATATCACATGCAACCGATTTTAATTCAAAGGAAATGATGATAATTGATCAGATAGAGACACGTATCACAAAACCTACTGAACCACTTTTGGAGCTGAATCACAATGTAATCAAGAGCGGAATTACGATGTATTCAAAAGCGGAATCACGATGATCAAATGAGCGAAACCTAAGATATTGTGTCACTGGAGTGAAATCAGTCTGTTCAAATGAGCGAAACCTTATGTTCAAATGAGCGAAACCTATGATTTGTGCATCTATGAGCGAAATCTGATTGTTCAAATAAACGAAATCAGCGATGACTTAAGAGCGAAATTAACACATGACGTCATCATTTCTCGAAATTGTTTCAGGCGAAATCACTATTTTGACAAGTTTTACTTTGAATTAACTGTTGAAACTTTCACGGATATATAAAAATCAGACCAATTCGATCATTTCTCCTCGGTCAAATTTCAAAAATCAGTAAAGAAAGGGTAGAAAATCAGAAATTTCGGCTGAATTGGCAAGAGCTCTTCCTCCTTAGATCTGATACCACTTGTAGGATCGTTCTCTGATCTAATTGAGTCAATCAGAAGAGCTAATACTGATTTGAGCGGCGGAAACAAACAAATCAGATTCAATTCAGCAAGTATTCACTATAAACTATCGATATTATTGATCTGGATAACGCTTACAACCTGTCGACACTTCAGCAGCACTTCGTGGCTCACCGGAAGACAACACCTAGAACTATGTATGTGATTTCGCTCATAGACCTATATATAGGCTTACTGATTTCGCTTTTACATACATGACACATAAGCGAAATCAGATAATTACCATATAAGCGAAATCATCACTTTTGACACATGAGCAAAATCAGTTCTAACTTTATGAACGAAAACAACATCTAAGGTCATAAATGCTTTTGTCTCTTGTGAGGTGACGCAATGATGACATCACTATTATGATGTCATCATCCAAGATGTTGACATCATCCTCTTTCAGATCCGTAACGAGACTGAGACTCGACATAAGACGTAGACGACAGACGGATGCACCAACATAACTTCGTGTGAAATCTCAAACGAACTGAATCATCTCATGCGAACTAAACATAAATCTCAAACGAAGTGAAGCATGTTCGAATGATCTGGAGATGTTTTTGACAGATTTGAACAAGTTTTTGGTAGAATTACTTTCTGATTTCTTCAAGGATTGTTCTATAACAAATTCCGATCAGTATGATGTGATTTCCGTTCAATTTCGTCCACTAAATCATCGTAGATCTGAGTTTGAAGTTCTGTTCGTGTGAATTGGATATCTCTGAAATGATCTGGTCGGTTTTTTACCAAATTGAACAAGTTTTAAACTGTTTTATGTTTTATGGTCTGATACTTTCACAGATTATTCAAAACATCATTTCGCACAATATACTTAAAAATCAAGTCATTTTATCTTGAAAATCTAGGTTAATTTTGAAAAACGTGACAGAATGGAGTAGAAATCAGAATTTATTGGCGAAAATAGGCTGAAATATCAAGAGCTCTTCCGCCTGAGCTCTGATACCACTTGTAGGATCGTTTGCACGACCAAACGAGTCGTTCAGAAGAGATCTCGTCCAATACGAGAGGCGGAATCAAACGTATTGGATTTATTTTAGCTACAAACACACGAGAATCACTTTAACTATCTCTTTTATAGATTTGATGACGATTACAGACCTGGAGATACTTCGGCAGAGCTTCGCTACCGGAATAACCAAGTTACAAATGAAAACAACAAGTCCACTATTTATACTAAATCCAGTTCGTTTGAACAAGCATCTTCAGTTCGTACGAACTGGTCCAGTTCGTTTGAACTGACCACTTCGTTTGAACTGACCACTTCGTTTGAACTGGCCACTTCGTTTGATATGGCTTGTTCACCTCTGTGTCCTGTTAATCTCGAACTGTGTGACTTGTTTTATCTATTCTATTACACGACTCGATACAAGACGAAGTCGATAGATGTATGCACTAACATCATGACTAACTTTTCTTAAACAAAATTTTTCTTTAAACTTATAAGTCATGAATCCTAAATCAATAAAACCTATGTATCTCACAGGCATTTTTATGCTGACGTACCTATTTTTACACATGTTTCAGGTGCTGCTTTGTGATGATTGTTGATACATGCTACACTTAGGATGGACTCTTGCCTTAGCGACTTTAAAAATTGAAAGATAATATTTGTATTTATCTGATTTGTAATAGAACAAAAACTTCAATGATTCAACAAAACAAAATTATTTAATCCATGGTTGTGAAACAATGATTCTGTTACAACACTCCCCGATTTTTCCACCAAGTTTTGTTGTTTTACGTGGTCGAGGTGTGACATAAGGCATATTTTACTTGTCATAGGACTAGTTAGGCGGTCTGAACGCATTTTACCCGAATGACGCGTTAAAGTAGGATAAGCTACCTAAACGAGTCGTAATGGGTCGTAAGCACTTAGGCTAGGTTCCGTTTTAGAATGTGAGCTTTGTTAAACCATATTACATGAGTTCTTACACTCATTTGGTTTATGAAACCACATTTTATCCGATCCTCTGATTTAGGTCCGTTTATTAACATAGTTACCTATATTAGGTGTCGTTTGATTCCGTGATCCCTCTAGCTTTGCTTGGTTGTTGTTCAAGACTTCTAAGCACCCTCAAGTGAGTACATAGTGATGGGATTTTAACATGTTTATCAAAGCAATTTCATCCATATGAAATAAAAACGCAGCGGAAATATTGTTTAAAACATGTTACTTTTATAAGATATAAAACAATTTATATGCAAAATCCCAAAACCCGGATCCACATATGAGATGTATACTTACAAACACAACCATAGGATGTTTAGAAAACTACCTTCTTGAAGTACAAGGATTATGAAACGGATGATGCTTCTTGAAATGGTTGTCTTCAAGAGTAGAAGACCTCAAGCTTGTATACCCCAAGCTTCCGACAAACACCACAAGTTTAGCTAGGATTTAACACTTGAAGATCAAAATTTGAACACTTGAAAAACACCCTTATGGCCGAAAATTATGAGAGCAAAATTCAGCTCTTCCACTCTTAGATTATCTCTAATAATCTTTATTTTTGTCATACAAAAATATATAAATCATGATAGAAGAGCCACCTCCTTTTTGCCCAATCAAGAGGCTTCTTCCACATGCAAAATGCATGAAAAGAGATTGGACCATATATTTTGGGTTAGAGAGAAAGGGGGCCGGCCCCTAGGTGAGTTTTTATAAAAAAAATTAATTTTATTTTATTAAATAAAGTCTTGTTTATTTTTATAACTTTTATAAAATAAATACCATATGTTTTCAAGACTTTATGCACGTCTTTTAAAATGTTATTTAACTTATTAAATAACAAAAATAAAATATTCTCTCATAATAAATTATCCACATAATTTATTGGTTTCTCAAGTGTAGTTATTTAGAACACCAATTTCTAAATATTGTAAGTGTTAATATTTATTTGTTTGATCATATCACAAATAAATAATATAAGTGTTTGTCTAGCTTGTTATTGGGTATGACTCGACTTGGATCATAACATACTAGCCACATCAATTTAATATGTGTCTTGGGCATACAGAGTCCTACAATCTCCCACTTCCACAAGATACATAGAAGATTGATGCAAGTAGTAAATGACGCCTAACTACGGTTTACTACCCCCAATACGTATGACTTTATTTTCCATTCAATAACATCATCCCTTTCAAGTCCCTTACTTGAACATGATTTAGGTGAATCTATCATTTATCCTTTCGTTACAGATGTCATGTCAAATCCAGAGACACAGAGTGATCACTCTCTGTTGATTTAACTTTAGCAGGCCTTAGACATCTTACTCTCAACGAATAAGAGGAACAAATCCCATCTTGACTACATACGTCTCTCACAATCACCTTGTACCACACCTGAGCTTAGCCTTATGTACTGTCATATTACTGACAGCGAAGAAACAAGTCAAGGCATAATATTTGGTGAATATCAAGACCCAATATGTATCTCAGGTCTGAGGATACTATGATATTCTCCTTTACTCAAATTTACTTATGATCAATCACAGATGATTCCATGCAGTAATATTTGAGAGCGAGTCAGTCCAATATTTGTATCCCACAAATATCTATGAACTTTGGCAGCAGCACTTTGCTCTATATTCATATCTAATGAATATCCACCAATCCAAATTCATAATAGTCTTACATTCATATTTGTTCCCACAATTATGATCGACTACGGACATTTAGAATAAGTAACTTATTCACGGATTAAAACATGCTAATATGGAACATAACTCAACATACCATAAAGAGTTATAATAACAATTGTTCCAATATCCAAATACAAAATAGATCAAATCCAATCACTAGAATATCGAAGTCCTAAGGCACAAGTATGACCCTTTCATGCTTTGCCCATTCAAGGAGCTTCGTGAATGGATCCGCAATATTTTGATCAGTGTGAACTTTGCGAATACATTTCTTTCTCGTTTTTCAACTTCATCCCTTATGTAGTTGAAACTCCGCTCAATGTGCCTAGTCTTTTGATGTACACGAGGTTCCTTGATTTAAGCAATCGCACCATCGTTATCACAAAGATCTCTAGGGGTCCTGAATGGTAGGGACTACCCCTAGATCGGCAATAATTCAAGTGGCAGATCCATATGAATTATCACAATCAATGAAGCGGCGATGTATTCTGATTATGTAGTGGACAATGCTACCCTGATTGTGATCGAGGACCATTTCGATCAGTTTGGAAACTCGTTTCTATGTAACCCTTTACAACGAATTCCGAAACTCGCATCCATGTAACCCTTTACAACGAGTTCTTTTCACCAGATCCATATATTAGAAATATATCCTTAGTCCTTCTAAGGTATTTCAATATACTTTCTAATAGTCATCCAATGATCATTATTTGGATTTTACTGGTATCTTCTCGTCATGCTTAAAGTGCATAACTTGTCCGGTTTAGTACATATCATTACATACATAATGAATCCTATAGCTGACGTATATGGGATTCCTTTCATTCTTTCTTGCTCATCCTTTGAGCTTGGACATTGAAACGCATTCAATATTGTCCACTCTTTGAATAGGTACCAAACCTTTCATAGAGTTCTCTATCTTGAACCCTTTCAAGACTTTGTCAACGTATGCACTTTAGTTTAAACCTATCTAGCGCCTTGATCTATCCCTATAGATCTTTATTCCCCAAATATAGGCGACTTCACCAAAATCCTTAATGGAAAAACAACTTTCAAGCCAGGCTTTTACACCCTCCAAGGTTGGAATGTTATTTCCAAATAGTAGAATGTCATCGACATATAATACTAAGAAAGTAATAATGCTCCCACTAGCCTTCTTATTCACACAAGCTTTATCAACGTTTTTGATGAATCCATATTCCCTGATCTCTTCATCAAAACGGTGATTCCAACTTCTAGATGCTTGTTTCAATCCATAGATTGATATCTTTAACTTGCATACTTTGTTAGGATGTTTTGGATCGACAAAACTTTCAGGCTGAACCATATAGACATCTTCTTCAAGATATCTATTAAGGAAAGCTGTTTTGACATCTA
Source organism: Helianthus tuberosus (assembly GCA_030545235.1). Lineage (NCBI taxonomy): Eukaryota > Viridiplantae > Streptophyta > Magnoliopsida > Asterales > Asteraceae > Helianthus > Helianthus tuberosus. Next base: position 147,126,385 of record CM060406.1, read on the forward strand.
TTTGCAAAATCTCATAATCATATTATGCAGGTATGGCAAATAATATCCTTATTGACTTTAGCATCGCCACAGGCGAAAAGGTCTCATCATAATCAAGCTCTTGAGTTTGAGTGAAACCTTTTGCTATAAGTCTCGCTTTACAAGTATCCAAGTTACCATGCATATCTGTTTTCTTCTTGAAGACCCACTTACTTCCAACTACTTTGGAGTTGAGTGGTGGTACAACCAATTCCCAAACTTGGTTGTCATACATGGATTGCATCTTTATGTTCATGGCTTCAAGCCATTTGTCACAATCGGATTTTGACATTGCATCATGGTATGTGGTTGGGTCATCTGAATCTACCACGTAGCATCCATCCATGAAAAATCCATATCTTTTTGGTGGATTACTAATTCTACCAGATCTGCGAACATTTTGTGTGTTCTGATCAACCTCTTGATCGTTTTCAACAACCTCTTGTTGAATGCTAGTATCAACCAAACGTGTATCGGCTTGTGGTTCTCGATCCTTATCAAGTTCCACTGTTCTACTAATTTCTTCCACAAGGAACTTAGCTTCCAAGAACTCAGCCTTTTGAGCAATAAATACCTTTTGCTCTGTTGGATCATAGAATTAATATCCTATACCATCTTTAGGATATCCTACAAAGATACACTTAGTGGATCGTACTTCCAATTTGTTTGGGGTGTATTGCTTCACATAAGCTTCATAACCCATACTTTTAAATATGTTAATGATGGAGCCCTTCCATGCCATATTTAAAAGGTGTCTTATCCACTTTCTTGGTTTGGGCCATATTTAATATACGAGCCGCGGAGAGCAAAGCGTAACCCCAAAATGATAGAGGTAATGTGCTTCTAGCCATCATAGATCGAACCATATCTAATAGAGTCCGATTCCTCCTCTATCGAGACGAAGAACTTTAAAGAGTTGATTTTGTACTTCAACTTTTGAAGATTCTGAACGTTTCAAAACTTCCTCTTTGTGTCAAGTACACATAACCACAACTACTATAGTTGTTGGTAAACTTAATGAAGTATCTTTCACCATACCTAGTTATTGGCTTAAAAGGATCACATACATTCGAATGTATGATACCTGAGAAATCTTTTGCCCTTTCCCACTGAAGGGTTTCTCTTAGTCATATTACTTCGTAAACAAGATTCGCACATATCAAATGAACCAATTTCATTTGTTTCCAAAAGACAATTCTTTCGAAGTGTTTACATGCGACATCTGTTTATATGACCAAGGCAATAATGCCAAGGATAGGTCTTACTCAAATCCATTTTGAGTTTCTTGGTGATTGATTGGTACATTAAACTATCAAATGATGTATTATTATGAACCGATTCATAAATACCATTTGAAGGCATAGTATTAAAGTAAAACATGTCATTCATCGAAATATAAATGTCATTGTTTACAAACTTTAAATCAAAACATATTGTCTCAAAAGGGAAACTTAAATAATGTTCCTAGTCAAACTAGGAGCATTCAAAACATTTTAAAATAATTTCCAAACTATTTGGAAGTTTCAAAACATAGTCTCCTTTCTTGTAATGTTTATTTCTTTTGAACCTTTTGCAACGAATTGCAAATATGAGTTCCACATTCGGTATCTAATACCCATGTGTTAGAAGAAATAACATTAAGGTCAATATGTATCATCAAGATTGTACCTGAGGTTTGCCTAGCATCCCTCTTGTTTTTCAACTCTTTGAGATAGGTTGGACAATTCCTATTTAAATGCCCTATCTCACCACACTTAAAGCATGGATCGTTCGTGGCAACCTTTGCCTTCTTTTCTATTGGTTTCGGTGGTTCCGCTTTAGTCTTTCTTTTTCTTTCCCTTTGATGTGCCCCTTTCCAGTTGCCACCCTCATTGATCGTTAGAATGGATAAAACCCTTTTATCCATATTGAGCCTTTCGAGGTGATCATTGTGGCTTTTCATCTTAAAGACATAAGATGAGTCCGATTGGGTTTCCTCCATTCGACACGCATGAAGCGCTCGAACCGTTTCGAAGCGTTCTACCCTTAGGAACATTTCCTACAATTGGGTAATCATGTCGTATGCTCATGATGTTCAAAAATTCTTTTAAATCTCGGGAATCAGAATTCCTAACATGAGACAAGAGGTTTGCATAGTATTCTCGATATACTTAATCCAATCGTTATAGGCATCCTTATCTTCCATAAGATGTTCATCGGGATTAGGATCGTTTTCTAGTGATAGGTTACGGACGGTTTGGGTAATTTTGTTAGCGGCCATCTACAAAATTTAACAAGGTTCAATTTTAGTATTTTCGATATTATTATATTTTAATCATTAATACCCTTTGTGTCTCATAGACAATTAATAATTAAAATCTAGAATCCAACGTTACATTTAAATATTGGTTAGGTGACCTTTATCCCTCTATTTAAATTAACAAGGTAGTCAACGTTTGACAATTGCAACTCTTTGCAACTTCTAGTCATATGGGATCGGTTAAACATCTTTATGTTTAGTTGGCATGTTTAATCCCATCAACACCTTTTGTTCCCCATGCTTCGGTGACCCTAAGTTCATGGTTTCCAAATCAAGTCGTCCAACTTACACACACGTGTGAGTTTATTCACATAAGTGGTTAGGTGACCTTTATCCCACAAACATGGTAAACCCACCTCGAATATACAAGCTCCTTCAAATGTGGTTAGGTGACCTTTATCCCACAAAAGAGTTCCCAAGTGTTTCGAGTGTTGTATAAAAGGATGGTGTTTGACTTGTTTTATTAAAAGGGATTTTTGAGTTTTCAAAATTCTAGTTTAGAAAACATTATGTACCATACATTTGCATGCATTCAAATCCTTGGTACTTTTGTGAAAACAAATTTTCAAGTTTCTTTTTAATAAAACCCATTTTATTATAAAATCATTAATTTTTAATAACCTTTTATTAACCAATTTTAATGATCTTTTAAAGAACCAATTTTAAGCTTGTTGTTGATTATTAGTTTGTTAAGCATGCATATCCAAATATCATCAAACAACAAAATAAACAACCACACAAGCATAACAATAGGTGCATAACCATAGCCAACTATTTTGACAACACTTGTTAGCCGAAACAAGTGTGCCAAAAGGTCCTTCCTAAAGGGTGAAAAATGACACAAGTAATGTGTCGATGAACTCCCACTTGATCCCGCATCCAAATGCTTCAAGTCTCCTTCTTGTGTTGTGATTTCTCCACCTTCTTTGAGCTTCCAAAAGTCTTTTATTTTCAGCTCCAAACTCCTTTGGGCTCCGAAAATGTGTTTTGGTTTTCGGGCTAAAATCCCGTTAAGAACTATGAAGTCCTTTATGCCCGAAATTGGCAAAAACCAAAACCGCATTTTTGTGTGCATCTTCTTTTACAAAATATATCCTAATACATTTTCTAGTAAAATAAAATGCATCTAATCTATTTACTTACATACCAAATGAAAAATAAATAAATTACATATTTTTACAAATGGAAGACAAAATAATAATTATTACAACCCATTGAATAATTAATAAATAAATCACAACACAATTATTCAACACAAGGTCATGGCTAGGTCATATGCACCAAAATATATATCCAAATATATATATATATTAATTTCAAGAAGCATAAAAAAAATGGTTCCCTTTTATAAACATTTTCGGCTATTTTCAAAAAACCGAAAAGTTAAGTTTTGTCCAAACAAACAAATCATCCATATGAAATAAATTTTTCAAGATTCTCTTATGCATGTAAGAAAATAATCTTGAAAAACAAAGGGTTAACCATGTTAAAATTTTCGGCCATGGGGTTTTCTTCAAACCCGAAACCCGAAATTTTTAATCTATTGAAGTATGCACTCATATAAGCGGCTCTAGATGCCATTGATGGGATTTTAACATGTTTATCAAAGCAATTTCATCCATATGAAATAAAAACGCAGCGGAAATATTGTTTAAAACATGTTACTTTTATAAGATATAAAACCATTTATATGCAAAATCCCAAAACCCGGATCCATATATGAGATGTATACTTACAAACACAACCATAGGATGTTTAGAAAACTACCTTCTTGAAGTACAAGGATTATGAAACGGATGATGTTTCTTGAAATGGTTGTCTTCAAGAGTAGAAGACCTCAAGCTTGTATACCCCAAGCTTCCGACAAACACCACAAGTTTAGCTAGGATTTAACACTTGAAGATCAAAATTTGAACACTTGAAAAACACCCTTATGGCCGAAAATTATGAGAGCAAAATTTAGCTCTTCCACTCTTAGATTATCTCTAATAATCTTTATTTTTGTCATACAAAAATATATAAATCATGATAGAAGAGCCACCTCCTTTTTGCCCAATCAAGAGGCTTCTTCCACATGCAAAATGCATGAAAAGAGATTGGACCATATATTTTGGGTTAGAGAGAAAGAGGGCCGGCCCCTAGGTGAGTTTTTATAAAAAAAATTAATTTTATTTTATTAAATAAAGTCTTGTTTATTTTTATAACTTTTATAAAATAAATACCATATGTTTTCAAGACTTTATGCACGTCTTTTAAAATGTTATTTAACTTATTAAATAACAAAAATAAAATATTCTCTCATAATAAATTATCCACATAATTTATTGGTTTCTCAAGTGTAGTTATTTAGAACACCAATTTCTAAATATTGTAAGTGTTAATATTTATTTGTTTGATCATATCACAAATAAATAATATAAGTGTTTGTCTAGCTTGTTATTGGGTATGACTCGACTTGGATCATAACGTACTAGCCACATCAATTTAATATGTGTCTTGGGCATACAGAGTCCTACACATAGTCCCCTCTTTTACTGTTTTTCAAACATTTTGGGGTGAAACACATGTGCCTACTTGTTACTTTCGTGCTTTTCATGTTTTTATATCCTATACTTGCTATGTTCATTAGTACACTATTAGTACATGATTTCATTATGTTTTTGCTATGTATGTCCATTTAGTGCATACTTAGTACATTTGTTTTACATCACATGCTATGTATGTCCACTTGTTTCATACTCAGTACATTGTTTTACATTACATTTCTGTTGCATATGTTCCAGTAGCATATGGACGCATTGTTTTACATTTCTACCTTGTATGTTCACTTAGCATACTAGGTACATTATTTTCATAAAACATGCTTACATTTGGTATGACATTTGGTTTGTTTAACGAACTAATACATTCATTAACACCGATCATGCCGCTCGGTAGTAGGTAGTGGTACCATAGGACTTGACAACTCCCATTCCTGAAATCCTAGGTTTGTTTGGGTGGAAGGAATGACCGAATCCGAAAACATTTCTAGGTAGACCATTGACTTTGTTCCAAGGTTTATCCTACAGTCTCAAGGCTTGGATGTAGACGTTTAACATTACCGCATAGATGTTTGTATCAGTAAAGCATGCATTATTTTACAAAGCATAACTTTTGATTTATTCAAATACTTTTTTTTGTACATTTTCTTTTACATATGATTAAGTAATTATTTTTTTACTTATCATACATGACATTTCTTACACATTACATGATTTACATTTGACATTAGACATGGTTTTCACATAAACATTTTGACATTTGATTATACATAAACATTTTTACATTGGTGGTTTGTTTGGGTAAGTGATTTAAGTAACGAGACGTGTGTAATATGATACAAGCATGGTGATACGCCGCTGGTACTTCCTATATATAAGTGCTTGTATGATATTACATATCGTAGTGTTATTTAAACCATTTCAATTTTTACATATTACATTTTTCACAAATTAACATATCTTTACAAAACATTGTTTTACAAATAACACATTTTATACAAATTCATTTTACTGGTTATTTATTTAACCATACATATTTCTTTTATATCATCTATTTCCTTATCGATTTTTATATGATTTATAAAACAAAAACATTTTACAAGGTTCATGACTAATTTTGTTAAACATTTTCTTTAAACTTACAAGTCATGAATCCTAAGTCAATAAAACCTATGTATCTCACAGACATTTTTATGCTGACGTACCTATTGTGACAACTGTGTTCTGTAATCGATGTACGATGTAAAACAATGATGATTGTTAATAAAACAATGTGCTTTGGTGTTATTATATGTGTAATTGTGTTTGGTGATTTTACAATTTGATTCGATTCCAATTTCAAGCTTTAAATCGCTTTCTGGAAGGTTATACGCAAACTGGTCCTTAAACGCAGTCAGTATAACGCGACAAACACTCTGGAATAGTGACATAGGCTTAACATACCTTAAATAACCTTTACATAACTTAGAAATAAGTTTTGAAGGCTTTGGTATTGCAAAATCAAGTTATTTCGCTTACAGGGACTAAATTTGACAAACTGCGAAAGTATGCCAATTTGAACTGTAACGAACATTCCGGAACATGAACATAAGTTAAACATACCCTAAATATCCTTTACATAGCTTATAAATAGGCTTTGAGGGATTCGGTGTGCTAAAATAAACTTTTGGGTCATTCAGGGACTAAAAGCGTCAAAAAGTGCACAAGTTTGCATTTTCCCGCATATCTTACGTTCTGAATATATCCGGACCTCCAAAAATTTATGTAAGCATTAAAATATTTTATTTTAGTGTTTGGCATAAGAAAATTCCATTCGTCGCTTAATTTGGATCGTTTTTGCGTTCGTTACGACTTCCGTCGTAATTAACCGAACAACGCAACCCTACGGCCAAATGAACCGACATACGAGATAATTTTGAGCATGTTTCATGTTCCCTATGCTATAACATCCTTGTGAAGCTTAAAAATGGGCTTGACAGGTGTTAGAAGTGCCAAAACACGACCATACGCGCACAGGGACCAAAACTGCCAAAACTGAAACTTGCTGGTCTGCAGGGTCCTTACGGACCGTAAGGGGAGGACCATACGGTCTATAAGCATGTCCCAGTTCATCAGAAACTTCTTTCCAGCCTGTTTCCAGCTGTTAAACACTCAAAACCCAATTCCACATGTTACTTCCTGATGCTAGGGGGCCATTTTGATGTATCCTTAGTATTGTAACACATGTATGGATGAGATTGAATCACGGTTTTCGATAAACGATCTTAACGGATCTCCGAACACTATATATACCCCATCCATTTTACTTCAAAACACACAATTTGAAATCTGATTTATGCTTTCTAAGTGGAAGTATATGCTTCCTACCTGAGAGAAAATCGGATCAAATCTTGCGGGGACCTTCTGTAAGTGTTCTTTCGTTCTTTTCATTCGTTTTAGCGTTAAAGTCAAACTGTGTTTGACTTTCTGCATTGACCAGTTTATGGTCAATGTGAAGTTCGTTTGAACTTCATAACGTGAGCGTAATCACGATGGTTATAGTCCCTAGTGACTATACCTACAGATTACCACGTTATCTAGGCCCAGTGACGAGTCGTAGTTTCAGCCAAAATGCGTATTCTTGCCTATTTTGTAACCAAACTACTCTTAGGTATCAAAACCATTTGTTTTGATACCAAACTTGTTTCTAATTAGGTAAGCATGTTTTAACATGCTTAGCTCGTCACTTTTAGTTTTGTGCTTGTCTAGGGTCGTAAAGGTAAGCGATCTAAACAATCGCTTATACTTTCGAACCCGACCCGTTTGGTCGATCATTAGGATCCGACCAAACACATTAGGTGACCATCGTAGCATAGGGAATAACCTCCCGAGGTTATAACTTATGGTCACCTAGTTTAGATAGTTGTATGATAAGTAGTTTATATGCCTTAGGTAAATGACCAAAATGCCCTTTTCATGCATAATTGGTAATTAAGCATATGTAACCTAAAATTTTGTCACATAACTGATTATACAACATGATTGAACTTGTATAGGCATATAATACTTTTCATAGGACTAGTTAGACGTCTCGAACGCGCATTTGCGCGCACGACGCGTTAAAGTAGCATAAGCTACCTTAATGGGTCGCGATGGGTCGAAAGCACTTAGGTTAGGTTCCGATTTAGAATGTAGGCTTTGTTAAACCATATCACATGAGTTCCAACACTCATTTGGTTGCAAGACCTCATTCTGTCCGATCTTCCGATTTAGGCGTCTATTGTTTGACTAGTGGTTCGATTACTAGCAGCTCCTTGATTTCTCTGGTTTACTCGAGTTTGTTGAAGTACTATTGATTGAGGATACCTTGCACTACATGTGAGTACATAGTTCCCCTATTTTACTATTTTCAATTGTTTTGGGGTGATTCATATGTACAAAATGTTTTCAAGGTTTAAACGATGATTTCAAAAACGAATAGAACGATTTATACTAAACTAATAACGATTTCGTTAATGTGAATGAACTTGTTGATTGTAGTTACATAACGAATGACATTCATTAATTTTGGCCGAACCGACCAGTATTAGGTTATGGTACCATAGGATCCGACAAATCCCGTTATTGCACTATACCCATGGTTATGTGTGGGTGTTGTGGGTAACGACTGAATCTGTAATTATTAACTTACCTTTTGGGGGTTTGTTAATACGAGAAGCGAGGAACGAGGTAGTCAAGTCACGAAGGTTTGAATGTTATTAACGAGACGACCATATATAAGTTTTTCACAATTTAAACAAGGATGATTTAAACGATTTAAACGAGTAAACGATTTGGAAACGATTTGGAAACGATGTTAAACGATTTGGGTAAACGATTGGTTTTTGGCTAGTGTTTAGATAACGGGACGAGTGTAGTGTGGTGAAAACATGGTAGATACGCCGCTGGTACTTCTTATATATAAGTGTTTTCAACATATTACATACCGTGGCGTTATTTAGTTCACTTGGGTAAATGATATTGAAACGATGTCACTCAACGATGTTTTCCAAATAATATACGAGTTTTATTAACAAGTTTATACGAGATGTTTTACAAGATGGTTTTCTAAAACAAAAAGCTTTTGGGTTAAGAATCGTGGCTACGAAATTTTATAAATTATAACCATCTTGATTTGAGTTGGTTAATCATGTTGCAATATTATACACTTTTTAAAAACAAGGTTTTCGAGGTATTGCAATATATGTAAACAAGCCATGATTCCGATACACTTATAAAACCTATGTACTCACCAGCATTTCTTTGCTGACTTTGTTTTTACATATGTTTCAGGTGTTGTTGCTTGATTGGCGTTCTAGGATGCATGCGTCACATAGGATCTGGACGAGGCCTTAGTGACATAAAACAATGATAGTCGATATAAAACTTGTTTGTTATGTGTTAAAACAATGTTAATGTTTAATATTATCAATAAAATGAAACACTTTTTGTACCCATGGTTATGGAATGATAATTCTGTTACAACACTCCCCGACGTTTCCGCCACGCTTTGTTGTTTTACGTGGTCGGGGTGTGACAGAAGAGTTGGTATCAGAGCCAATGGTTATAGGGAATTAGGTTATTAGTAATGCTTTGACCTAGACTATAACTTCTAGGACCCCAACGCAAGTTTATTTGCGTTTAGATTTTTAAAACAAAATCGTTACCTATCCTTAGGTGATAACCACAACGAGTAACACAATTTTCGAATCCGCTTTGAAAATTAATCATCCATTCTAGGATGATTGATTTCTAGGTTTTGAACCCCCTGTTGTAAGGTTTTGAACCCTTCTAGTTTAACTCATTTTTTGCTTAGTGCCTTCTGATTTTTCAAAATCTTGTCAAAGTTTGGGTCTAAATAATGTGAACACGTGCAAACTGGAAGAGTGAGTGCCTGTACTCTAAGTTTTCTGTCTAAGGCTAGAGTGTTCGTACAAATCCACATAATCGGACCAGTCACTCTTACCTGGGAACTCTTGGGGTGAGTATTCACTTATAGGCGAGCATGTCTTCGGCGATACATTATATTGACCCATTTACTTTGATTAGTCACTGTGTGTCGTTTGTTTGTTCGAGGTAACGAACAAATGATCACCTTTCTTGTGTATTGTCGGTATTTTCAATACCTCTTTTTCTTTTCAACCTCACTCGTTTCCTCTATTTCCTTGTTAGACAATGCCTCCTCGACGTGAAGCACAATCTTTTACTATTGAAGAAATCGCAGCCCTGGTCTCTCAGCAAGTGGCTGCTGTGCTTCCCGGCATTGTGACCCAAGTCCACGAGATATACAACAACAATAATAACAACAATAATGCACCGTGTAATTTCAAGAATTTCAATACTGCGAAGCCGCTTAAGTTTTCTGGGTCGCAAGGAGCAACTGCGCTCCTGCAGTGGTTTGAGAGTATCGAGTGCACATTCAGACATGTGCAGTGTCCGAATAGGCGTAAGGTTGAATTTGCTTCGAGCGTGTTTGAGAAGCGAGCGCTTACCTGGTGAAATGGTATTATGCGCGACAGGGGTGCCGAAGTGGCGTTGGCACAAACATGGGAAGAGCTTCGGGCTCTCATGATGAAGGAGTTTTGTCCCCGTCACGAAATTCGGGCTTTGGAGTGAGAGTTTGACGATTTAAAGCAAGATGGGGCTGAACACCGTGTGTACACAGATCGTTTTAAGGAACTCAGTCTATTGTGTCCCACCATGGTTACCCCTTTGGAGAAAGCAATTGAGAGATATATCGATGGTCTACCCGATTCTATTCTGGAGATTGTGACCGGTGTTAATCTTGTTACCCTTCGTCAAGCAATCGAGTTGTCTGCTACCCTGACTGAGACTCAAGTCAGGAAGGGTAAACTCACCCGCAAGGGTGATAAAAAGAAGGCGACTGATTCAGGGAAGGACAAGAAAAAGGGTAAGGGTAAGGAATGTGAGACGTCGAAGAAATCGAGGAAGCGAAAGGGTGCCCAGAATTTTGCTGTTACAGCACAGACTACTCAGAACCCGCAGAACCCACCGGCTCAGCCACCTGCAAAGAAAGCGTATGATGGTACTGCACCTCATTGTGCTCGTTGCAACGGTCATCACGTTGCACAACAGGCTTGCAAGCAATGCACGACGTGTGGTAAACTTGGGCATTTGGCAAATAATTGTCGTTTGGGACAGAATCAGGTTGCTCAGGTTCCAGCTCCGGGTCAGGGGAATGCTGCGAGATTCCCACCGGGTTCATGTTTTAATTGTGGAGGGTATGGTCACTTCCGCAACAATTGTCCGAGACTGGTGAATGCAAACGTGAATGCTAACGCGAACCCGAATGCGAACGTCAATGTTAATGTGAATCCCGCTCGTGGGCGAGCGTACAATTTGAATGCAAACGAAGCAAGGGCTGACAACGAGGTTGTCAATGGTACGTTTCTTGTTAACAATCAACCTGCATCTATTCTTTTTGATTCTGGTGCCGATAGAAGTTTTGTTTCATTGTCATTCGAGCCCTTGCTTGCGATACCTAGAACTAAACTGAGGAAACCCTTATCTGTTGAAGTTGCCACTGGTAAACCTCTTGTTCTCGATTCTATTATTCGTAATTGTCAGTTGAACCTTGATAACCATCTTTTTCCTATTGACCTCACACCGATGCAACTTGGGAGCTTCGATATTATCGTCGGAATGGATTGGTTAACCAAACACCACGTTGAGGTGGTTTGTTTCGATAAGATTGTTCGTATTCCTTTGTCTTCTGGCAATGTTCTGGAGATTCGTGGCGAGAAGCCATCTGGTGGTTTGAAGCTTATGTCGTGTATGGAAGCCCAAAGTTATTTGCGAAAAGAATATGTTGCTTTTCTGGCACATGTCACTGAGGAGAAAGACAAAAGCAAGAGTATTCAGGATATTCTGATTGTGCGGGATTATCCAGAGGTGTTTCCTGATGAACTGCCTGGTTTGCCTCCAGTTCGTCAAGTCGAGTTTCAAATTGACCTTATACCCAATGCCAACCCGATTGCAAAAGCACCTTATCGTCTTGCTCCGTCGGAGATGCAAGAGTTATCGAAACAGCTTCAAGAGTTATCTGATAAAGGATTCATCCGACCGAGCTTTTCACCTTGGGGAGATCCTGTCCTCTTCGTGAAAAAGAAAGATGGATCTTTTCGAATGTGTATCGATTATCGTGAGCTTAATAAGCTCACCATCAAGAATCAATATCCCCTACCTCGAATTGATGATCTCTTCGACCAGCTGCAGGGTGCTTCATGCTTTTCCAAGATCGATCTGCGTTCTGGGTATCATCAACTTCCTGTTCTCGAAGAAGATATTCCCAAAACTGCTTTCCGCACAAGATATGGGCATTACGAGTTCACTGTCATGCCTTTTGGTTTGACGAATGCTCCAGCTATCTTTATGGACTTAATGAATAGGGTCTGCAAACCTTATTTGGACAAGTTCCTTATTGTGTTCATTGACGATATTCTCATTTATTCAAAATCTTGAGCCGAGCACGAGCAACACCTTCGCTTAACATTGGAACTCCTGAAGAAGGAACAACTTTTTGCTAAATTCTCTAAGTGTGAATTCTGGCTTAAAGAAGTTCAATTCTTGGGTCATATAGTCAATGAGCAGGGTATTCATGTGGATCCATCTAAGATTGCTGCTATTAAGGACTGGAATACACCGACGACGCCTACAGAGATTCAATCTTTTCTTGGTCTTGCTGGTTATTATCGTCGATTCATTCCAAATTTCTCAAAGATTGTGGTTCCACTCACTGCTGTGACTCAGAAAAATAAGCCTTTTGAGTGGGGACCCAAGCAAGAAGAAGCGTTCCAAACACTGAAGCAGAAGTTATGTAATGCTCCTGTTCTATCTCTGCCCGAGGGAAGCGATGATTTCGTTGTCTATTGTGATGCGTCCAACTTAGGCCTTGGTTGCGTCCTTATGTAACGAGGTAAAGTTATTGCATATGCATCTAGGCAACTGAAAGTTCACGAGAAAAACTACACGACTCAAGATCTTGAGTTAGGAGCTGTGGTTTTCGCGCTTAAAATCTGGAGACACTACCTCTATGGAACGAAGTGTGTGGTTTTCACAGACCACAAAAGTCTCCAGCATATTCTTAATCAGAAAGAGCTGAACATGAGGCAACGACGTTGGGTTGAACTCTTAAACGATTATGACTGCGAGATTCGCTACCACCCTGGTAAGGTAAATGTTGTAGCCGATGCGCTTAGTCGAAAGGAGCGAGTCAAGCTTCATTCTGTTCAAACACTATCTGATCTTCAATCTCGTGTCCTTCAAGCTCAGCAATTTTGTGTTTCACAAAATTTGATAGGTAATGAATTACCACGTCAACTTGAGCTTAAGCTCGAAGCGAAAGACGATGGTTTGCTCTATTTTAAGGATCGATTGTGGATTCCGAAACAAGACGATCTTCACACTTTAGCGATGGACGAATCACATAAGTCTCGATATTCTGTCCATCCTGGTCCTGATAAAATGTACAAGGATCTTCGTACTAAGATCTGGTGGCCTGGTATGAAGAAAGATGTTGCCTTGTATGTGTCGAAATGCCTAACTTGTCTCAAAGTCAAGGCAGAACATCAACGACCTTCTGGTTTGCTTGTACAACCAGAGATACTGGTTTGTAAATGGGAGAACATTGCGATGGATCTCATTACTAAGTTACCGCGTACGTCTAAAGGTCACGATGTTATTTGGGTTGTAGTTGATCGTTTGACAAAATCTGCTCACTTCTTACCAATCCGTGAGGATTTCTCTGCTGAGAAGCTTGCCAAGATCTATGTAGACGAGATTGTATCACGACATGGTGTTCCCTTGGATATCATCTCTGATCGTGATGCTCGATTTTCATCTCATTTTTGGAAGGCCATGCAATCTGCTTTGGGAACCCAACTGAATCTAAGCACTGCTTATCATCCCCAAACACATGGCCAATCGAAGAAAATGATTCAAACTTTGGAGGATATGCTTAGAGCATGCGTGATAGACTTTGGTGGTAATTGGGATTCTCATCTGCTACTGATCGAGTTCTCTTACAACAATAGTTATCATGCTAGCATTAATATGGCGCCATTCGAAGCTCTCTACGGTCAAAAATGTTGTTCACCTGTCTGTTGGAACGAGACCGGTGAAGCTCAGCTTACTGGACCTGAGCTCGTTCTGGAAACAATTGACAAAATCAAGAAAATCTGTGATAATCTTGTGACAGCTCGAAATCGTCAAAAGAGATATGCGGATATGCGACGCAAGCCCTTAGAATTTCAAATCGGAGACCGTGTCCTACTCAAGGTGTCACCTTGGAAGGGAGTGGTGAGATTTGGAAAGAAAGGAAAACTTGCACCTCGATATGTGGGACCATTTAAGATTGTGGAAAGGGTTGGAAAGGTTGCCTATCGATTGGAGCTACCTCCAGAGCTTGGAAATATTCACCCGACTTTTCACGTGTCCAATCTGCGAAAGTGTTTAGCTGACACTGATCTACACATTCCTCTCGACGAGATCCAAATCGATGAAACAATGCACTTTGTCGAGAAACCCGTGGAGATCATGGACCGTGCTTTCAAACAGTTGAAGAACAAACGGATTCGATTGATCAAACTTCGCTGGGAATCCAAACGTGGCCCAGAGTTTACTTGGGAACGTGAGGACCAGATGAAGACAAAATATCCGCAATTGTTTTCACAAGCTTCCTCTAATTAAAATTTCGGGATGAAATTTCTTGAAGTAGGGGAGACTGTGACAACTGTGTTCTGTAATCGATGTACGATGTAAAAAAATGATGATTATTAATAAAACAATGTTCTTTGGTGTTATTATATGTGTAATTGTGTTTGGTGATTTTACAATTTGATTCGATTCCAATTTCAAGCTTTAAATCGCTTTCTGGAAGGTTATACGCAAACTGGTGCTTAAACGCAGTCAGTATAACGCGACAAACACTCCGGAATAGTGACATAGGCTTAAAATACCTTAAATAACCTTTACATAACTTAGAAATAAGTTTTGAAGGCTTTGGTATGGCAAAATCAAGTTATTTCGCTTACAAGGACTAAATTTGACAAACTGCGAAAGTATGCCAATTTGAACTGTAACGAACATTCCGGAACATGACCATAAGTTAAACATACCCTAAATATCCTTTACATAGCTTAGAAATAGGCTTTGAGGGATTCGGTGTGCTAAAATAAACTTTTCGGTCATTCAGGGACTAAAAGCGTCAAAAAGTGCACAAGTTTGCATTTTTGCGCATATCTTACGTTCTGAATATATCCGGACCTCCAAAAATTTATGTAAGCATTAAAAATATTTTATTTTAGTGTTTGGCATAAGAAAATTCCATTCGTCGCTTAATTTGGATCGTTTTTGCGTTCGTTACGACTTCCGTCGTAATTAACCGAACAACGCAACCGTACGGCCAAACGAACCGACATCCGAGATAATTTTGAGCTTGTTTCATGTTCCCTATGCTTTAACATCCTTGTGAAGCTTAAAAATGGGCTTGACGGGTGTTAGAAGTGCCAAAACACGACCATACGCGCATAGGGACCAAAACTGCCAAAACTGAAACTTGCTGGTTTGCAGGGTCCTTACGGACCGTAAGGGGAGGACCATATGGTCCGTAAGCATGTCCCAGTTCATTAGAAACTTCTTTCCAGCCTGTTTCCAGCTGTTAAACACTCAAAACCCAATTCCACATGTTACTTCCTGATGCTACGGGGCCATTTTGATGTATCCTTAGTATTGTAACACATGTATGGATGAGATTGAATCACGGTTTTCGATAAACGATCTTAATGGCTCTCCGAACACTATATATACCCCATCCATTTTACTTCAAAACCCACAATTTGAAATCCGATTTATGCTCTCTAAGTGGAAATATATGCTTCCTACCTGAGAGAAAATCGGATCAAATCTTGCAGGGACCTTCTGTAAGTGTTCTTTCGTTCTTTTCATTCGTTTTAGCGTTAAAGTCAAACTGCGTTTGACTTTCTACATTGACCAGTTTATGGTCAATGTGAAGTTCGTTTGAACTACATAACGTGAGCGTAATCATGATGGTTATAGTCCCTAGTGACTATACCTACTGATTACCACGTTATCTAGACTTAGTGACGAGTCGTAGTTTCGGCCAAAATGCGTATTCTTGCCTATTTTGTAACCAAACTACTCTTAGGTATCAAAACCGTTTTTTTTATACCCAACTTTTTTCTAACTTAGTTAAGCATGTTTTAACATGCTTAGCTCGTCACTTTTAGTTTTGTGCTTGTCTAGGTTCGTAAAGGTAAGCGATCTAAACAATCGCTTATACTTTCGAACCCGACCCGTTTGGTCGATCATTAGGATCCGACCAAACACATTAGGTGACCATAGTAGCATACGGAATAACCTCCCGAGGTTATAACTTATGGTCACCTAGTTTAGATAGTTGTGTGATAAGTAGTTTATATGCCTTAGGTAAATGACCAAAATGCCCTTTTCATGCATAATTGGTAATTAAGCATATGTAACCTAAACTTTTGTCACATAACTGATTATACAACATGATTGAACTTATATAGGCATATAATACTTGTCATAGGACTAGTTAGACGTCTCGAACGCGCATTTGCGCGCACGACGCGTTAAAGTAGCATAAGCTACCTTAATGGGTCGCGATGGGTCGAAAGCACTTAGGTTAGGTTCCGATTTAGAATGTAGGCTTTGTTAAACCATATCACATGAGTTCCAACACTCATTTGGTTGCAAGACCTCATTCTGTCCGATCTTCCACTTTAGGCGTCTATTGTTTGACTAGTGGTTCGATTACTAGGTGCTGCTTGATTTCTCTGGTTTACTCGAGTTTGTTGAAGTACTATTGATTGAGGATACCTTGCACTACATGTGAGTACATAGTTCCCCTATTTTACTATTTTCAATTGTTTTGGGGTGATTCATATGTACAAAATGTTTTCAAGGTTTAAACGATGATTTCAAAAACGAATAGAACGATTTATACTAAACTAATAACGATTTCGATAATGTGAATGAACTTGTTGGTTGTAGTTGCATAACGAATGACATTCATTAATTTTGTCCGAACCGACCAGTATTAGGTTATGGTACCATATGATCCGACAAATCCCGTTATTGCACTATACCCATGGTTATGTGTGGGTGTTGTGGGTAACGACTGAATCTGTAATTATTAACATACCTTTTGGGGGTTTGTTAATACGAGAAGCGAGGAACGAGGTAGTCAAGTCACGAAGGTTTGAATGTTATTAACGAGACGACCATATATAAGTTTTTCACAATTTAAACAAGGATGATTTAAACGATTTAAACGAGTAAACGATTTGGAAACGATGTTACACGATTTGGGTAAACGATTGGTTTTTGGCTAGTGTTTAGATAACGGGACGGGTGTAATGTGGTGAAAACATGGTAGATACGCCGCTGGTACTTCTTATATATAAGTGTTTTCAACATATTACATACCGTGACGTTATTTAGTTCACTTGGGTAAACGATATTGAAACGATGTCACTCAACGATGTTTTTGAAATAATATACGAGTTTTATTAACAAGTTTATACGAGATGTTTTACAAGATGGTTTTCTAAAACAAAAAGCTTTTGGGTTAAGAATCGTGGCTACAAAATTTTATAAATTATAACCATCTTGATTTGAGTTGGTTAATCATGTTGCAATATTATACACTTTTTAAAAACAAGGTTTTTGAGGTATTGCAATATATGTAAACAAGCCATGATTCCGATACTCTTATAAAACCTATGTACTCGCCAGCATTTCTTTGCTGACTTTGTTTTTACAAATGTTTTAGGTGTTGCTTGATTGACGTTCTAGGATGCATGCATCACATAGGATCTGGACGAGGCCTTAGTGACATAAAACAATGATAGTCGATATAAAACTTGTTTGTTATGTGTTAAAACAATGTCAATGTTTAATATTATCAATAAAACGAAACACTTTTTGTACCCATGGTTATGAAACGATAATTCTGTTACAACACTCCCCGACGTTTCCGCCACGCTTTGTTGTTTTACGTGGTCAGGGTGTGACACCTATTTTCACATGTGTTTCAGGAAATGATGCATAGGATTGATCAAGTTACACTTAGGCGGACTTGGGCCTTAGTGACATTAAAAGACGCAAGACTAGTTAATTATGTTATGATTCCTTGTTTGTTAAGACATTGTAATTTATTTTAATCAATAAAAAACATTTAAATTTCCATGTGTTATGAAACAATGATTCTGTTACAACACTCCCCGATGATTCCGCCACGATTTGTTGTTTTACGTGGTCGGGGTGTGACAGAAAAGTTGGTATCAGAGCTCATGGTTATAGGGAATTAGGTTATTAGTAATTCTTTGACCTAGTCTATAACCTTCCTAGGACCCTAACACAAGATCCTTGTGTTTAGACCTTAAAACAATATCGTCACCTACCCTTAGGCGACAACTACAACAAGAACATAAATTTCAAAACCGCTTTGAAAACCAATCATCTGTTCTAGGGTGATTGATTACTAGGTTTTGAACCTTCTAAGTTTTCAAAATCTCGTCAAAGTTTGTGTCTTATAATGTGAACATGTGCAAACTGGAAGGGTGAATGCATGTACCCTGAGTTTTCTGTCTAAAGCTAGAGTGTTCGTACAAATCCGCAGTATCGGACCAATCACTCTTACCTGGGAACTCTTGGGGTGAGTGTTCACTTATAGGCGAGCATGTCTTCAGTGATACATTAATATGACCCGTTTACTTTGATTAGTCACCGTCTCATTTGTCTGCCTTAGGTTACAAACAAATGATCGCAATTTCTATGCGTTGTCATTTTGTTTTGATTTTCCGATAACATTTCACTTGTTTCTTCCTATGTCTTTCATTTTCTCTAGAATGTCTCTTCATCGCAATGACGCCCAGATATCCGAGCAGACTGCTAAATTTTCCCAGAGAATAGGCGAAGTAATCCTAAAGTCTATTGATTTAGGTGTCGCCATGTCTCGTCTCAACAATGAAGCCACTCAAGAGTCACTGAAGGGAGCAAAAGTCAAGCCTGGACCAAAATCAAGGAAGCGTAGGGCTTCAAAGAAACCCGCAGCAGTAGCACCAAATCAAGAGGGACCTAGCCAAGTAGCAACACCACCAGCCAGGAAGCTGTACTTGGGAGCTGCCCCATGGTGCAATCGGTGCGACCGTCATCATTCAAATCTCATACCCTGCCTCAAATGTACCTACTGTGGATGATGGGGACATTTGGTTAACATATGCCGCTTTGCTATCCAAAACAAAGCTGTTGCAAATCTTGTTGCTGCTCCACCTCCTGCCAGGAAACCTTATGCCAGTATTGCACCGATGTGCAACAATTGTAATGCATCTCACCAAGCTCACCTACAGTGTCTTCTGTGTGTATCATGTGGGCGAGTCGGTCACCTGGCAAATGCTTGTCAATTCAACCCAATCCAAGGTGGTCCAACCCAACCTCAAGTCAACCCTGCTCATGCTCGTTTTCCGTCTGGTACTTGCTATATCCATGGCGAGACGGGTTATGTCAGGACCAAATGACCAATGGTTGTCAATGCAAGTCTGACACATGAATGAGCAGAAGATGTTGATATCTTATGCTTTTGTTTCTTTTGTTGAACCCTGAAACAATCTGTTTTGTTTATAAATAAATTCTTGTTCACAATTCTGATGTACAAGTGTAGTTACATGTGTGTATGGCATTCCCCTATGATACCTACAACAAGGAACTGTGTTCTTACAAACTACTCTTGTGATTCTCCCTTTCAAGTGATCACTCATGATTTCCTCAAAAAATTTAAGTACTCGTTTCATTCTAAACGAAGTACAGAAAATAAAGTGGCCTTATGAGTAATCGTGCTTTTGCACATCTGTGCCTTTAAATCCTTGGTTAGAAAAATAAGGTATTTTTCAATCTCCTACCCATATCATTTCATTCTGGTTTCATAATAATATACATAGTATAAGTCTTTCAAAAACAACCTTCATGATTTCAAAATATTTCATATAGTTTGAAAACAATTTTTCAAATGCATGATTTCAAAAGCATTGTCTATGCTTCAAAAACAACATTCATGATTTCAAAATGTTTCATATAGTCCGAAAACAATATTAACACAGTATATTTACTTAACATATAAAGTGTTCAAAAGCGTCATCCATATTTTCAAAAACCTTATACATAATTTCAAAATCTCATCTCGCATAATTTTAAAACATTTTATAAATATACTTACATAATACACCTACTTTATGATTTCAAAAAAATATTATGTTTCAAAAACATTTAACGCATTTTCAAAAAGAACCTCATGCATAGTTTTCAGAAACATTTTTCTCATACATTGACTTAACCTTCAAATTCTGCTTCATATGTCGCCTTGGCATATCTAGTATCTCAACTTCATAAGCATTCTACCTCGTGTATCGACCTAAGCACGTCTAGTGCAAGGTTTTGAAACGCCTCCCGCTTTTCAAATCCCAAAATCCATATGGGATCTTCTTATCTTCACAATTAGATCCTTGTGGATGATTATCATTCAAATCAGAATCCTTCATTAGATTCCTTGTATGCCTTAATTCGAACATTTCGATTCCTTATAATCGAAATGGAATTTTCTTTTTAAGATCTTCCTATCTTTATAGTTAGATTCTTGAAAATATTTAAAGTGCAAATCAAAATCCACGGATTGGATACCTGGTATGCTTTAAATACATGTGCCCAAGTAACAAATTAACAAAATGATAACAAATTAAAAGATCAAGATAAACAATTTTGTGATTATGTGTTATGTATTTTCTTTTTTGTTTTTTTTTTCATTATCCAAATCCTCGTAGAATTCTTCCATATCTTCATATGAGGGATTCACAGTAGGATATCCAAAGGTACTATCTTAAATCCTTAACGGGCTTATACGTAATAGTTAATACCCTTGGATTATATAGTACCATTCCATAATTCAAAGAGACCCCTTGAGTGGTCTAAGTCAAAAGATTGATTCAGAATCTGGTTAAGAATGACATGTGGTGATATGGCTGAACAGACTCCTTGGTAGTCTATTTAGATCATTTATTGATTTAATTAAAAGGGCCCTATGGCGACCTAGTCACAATCATCACAGGTTCGTTCATTGTTTTCTCCCCCTACACACTATAAGAGGCACTATGTGGACTATGCAAGGAATTACATAATTATGGACGCGTACATAATTATGAAATTTAGTGCGCGGAAACCACAGTAAGACTTATCATGTGTAAGAACCTATAGTGGCAACAATAACAAAACGTAAACGATGTAATGGAGGTACGGTGGACGCACCAATAACGCTTTATATACTTATATATAAGTGTCCCTCTCACATTGCAAGCATGATGTTATTTAAAGTTACTAGAAGTTCAGGACTTTAACCAGTGTTGTTGATCTTTTCAACTTCATGTTTCAAGCTCTCACAAGTTTCCTCTAAATAAATTTCGGGATGAAATTTCCTGAAGTAGGGGAGACTATGACACCTGTGCCTCCACAGCCATCAAACAAATACCAAATCAATGAAATATTGTATTTCATACTTGGGATTTATATAAATATATGTATCATTTGCACATATCAATTCTCGTTCGATTTCGAGCTCTAAATCGCTTTCTAGAGAGTTATACGCGACCCGATGCGTAAACGTAATCAGTTTAATGCGACAAACACTCTGGAACAATGACATAGGCTTAACATACCTTAAATAACCCTTACCTAACTTATAAATACGTTTTGGAAGGTTTGGTGTGCCGAAATCAAGTTTATTCGCTTATAGGGACTAAATTCGACAAACTGCCAAAGTATGCCGATTCGTACTGTAACGAACATTCCGGAACTTGATAATAAGTTAAATATGCCCTAAATATCCTTTACATAGCTTAGAAATAGGCTTTAATGTGTTTGGTGCGCAAAAATAAAGTTCTTGGTCATTCAGGGACTAAAAGCGTCAAAAAGTGAATAAGTTTGCATTTTCGCGCATATCTTACGTTCGGAATACATCCGGACATCCAAAAATTTATGTAATCATTAAAATATTTTATTTTAGTGATTGGCATGATAAAATTCCATTTGTCGCGTAATTTGGATCGTTTTTCGTATTCGTTCGTGTTTCGTCATAATTAACCGAACAACGCAACCGTACGACCAAACAAACCGACATCCAAGATATTTTTGAGCATGTTTCATGTTCCCTATACTTTAACTTCATTTTAGAGCCTTGAAATGGGATTAACGGGGCTTAAACATGTCAAAAATGCATCAAAAACCATGTTTTGCACATTCAGGGACCAAAATTGACAATCTGCCATAGTTATCTTAGGAAGGGACCAAAGTTGAAAATCTGATTTCCAGCTTGTTCCAGCTGTTCCCCTCATTTTCACATGGTTTTAATGAAACTAGGGGCTTATTTTGGGGTATCCATGGTATTCTAAAACCATGGGCACACATGTAAGGTCCAGATCGAAGCTCGGTTTTCGATGAACGATCCTAACGGTCTTGGTTTTCCTATAAATACCCCCACCCTCTTGCTTCAAAACTCACACTTTGATCTGATTTGGCTCTCTAAGTTAAAGTTATACACTTCATACCTGAGAGTAATCGGATAAAAACTCCATAGCTTGGACCCGTTGTAAGTCCTCTTTCGTTCTTTTACACGTTTTAGCATGAAAGCCAAACAATGTTTGACTTTTAGTTTTGACCAGTTTATGGTCAACACGAAGTTCGTTTGAACTTCGTAACCTGAGCATAATCACGATGGTTCTAGTCCCTTGTTGTGACACCTGTGCCTCTGCGACCATCAAACAAATACAAAATTTATGAAATATTGTGTTTCATACTTGGGATTTGTAAAAATACGTGTATTGTTTGCACATATCAATTCATGTTCGATTTCAAGCTTTAAATCGCTCTCTGGAAGGTTATACGCACACTGATGCGTAAATATAACCAGTTTAATGCAACAAACACTCCGGAATAGTGACATAGGCTTAACATACCTTAAATAACCTTTACATAACTTAGAAATAAGTTTTGGAAGGTTTGGTGTGCCGAAATCAAGTTTATTCGCTTAAAGGGACTAAATTTGCCAAACTGTGAAAGTATACCGATTCGTACTGTAACGGACATTCCGGAACTTGATCATAAGTTAAACATACCCTAAATATCCTTTACATAGCTTAGAAATAGACTTTGAGGGGTTCGGTGTGCTAAAATAAACTTATTTGATCAATAGAGATTAAAAGCGTCAAAAGTGCACAAGTTTGCATTTTCGCGCATATCTTACGTCCTGAATATATCCGGACATCTGAAAATTTATGTAATCATTAAAATATTTTATTTTAGTGATTGGGATGAAAAAATTCCATTCGTCGCGTAATTTGGATCGTTTTTGCGTTCATTACGATTTCCGTCTTAATTAACCGAACAACGCAACCGTACGACCAAACGAACCGGCATCCGAGATGTTTTTGAGCATATTTTAAGTTCCCTATACTTTAACTTTATTTTAGATCCTTGAAATGGGGTTAACGGGGCTTAAAAGTGCCAAAAATCAAGTTTTACAAGTGCATGAACCATTTTTGAAATTTCTGACCAGATTCAATGAGCCTTGTCCAATTTTAAAGTTTTGATGGTTTTAGCCCATGGTTTTACAAACTATGGGCTGGTATTTAATGGTTTTTATGATACTATGTGTGACACCTGTGTCACTTCAACCATCAAACAAATGCCAAACCAATGAAATATTGTATTTCATACTTGGGATTTGTAAAAATATGTGTATCGTTTGCACATATCAATTCTTGTTCGATTTCAAGCTCTAAATCGCTTTCTGGAAGGTTATACATGCACTGATGCGTAAATATAACCAGTTTAATGCAACAAACACTCCGGAATAGTGACATAGGCTTAACATGCCTTAAAATACCTCTACATAACTTAGAAATAAGTTTTGGATGGTTTGGTATGCCGAAATCAAGTTAATTCACTTACAGGGACTAAATTTGACAAACTACGAAAATATGCCAATTTGAACTGTAACAGACATTCCGGAACATGGCCATAAGTTAAACACACCCTAAAAATCCTTTACATAGCTTAGAAATAGGCTTTGAGGGGTACGGTGTGCTTAAATAAACTTTTTGGTCATTCAGGGACTAAAAGCGTCAAAAAGTGCACAAGTTTGCACTTTCGCGCATAACTTACGTTCTGAATACATCCAGACATCCAAAAATTTATGTAAGCACTAAAAAAATTTTATTTTAGTGTTCGCATAAGAAAAATCCATTCGTCACGTCATTTGGATCGTTTTTCGCGCTTATGTGCATTCCGTCGTAATTAAGCGAACATCACAATCGTACGGCCAAACGAACCGACATCCGAGATATTTTTGCGCATGTTTTGAGTTTCCAATACTTTAACTTCATTTTAGAGCCTTGAAATGGGGTTAACGGGGCTTATACGTGTCAAAAATGCATCGAAAACCAAGTTTTGGGCATGCAGGGGCTAAAAATGTAAATCTGTCAAAGTTCTTAGGCCTGGGGCGTAAACCCAAGCTTAAACTTTACGCGGCCCGCGTCAGTCCCAGACAGCAGAATGTGCAGAAACATCGAATCTGGTCCGTTCCACTTGTTGCACATGGTTTTGGGGAATCTATGGGCTGGTTTGATGTGCACATGGTATTACAATACCATGGGTGCAAGTGTATGGCCAAGATTGAAGCACGTTTTCCAAGAAACGATCCTAACGGTTCGGGAAATCCTATAAATACCCCATGCCTTCATTTGCAAAACCCACTAGAATTTTGATTTGAGAAACTCTAAGTTGAAACCATTGTTTCATACCTGAGTTACTTGGATCGAGATTAGCATTCGGGGACCCTTCGTAAGTATTCTTTCGTTCTTTTATTGCTTTTCGAGTCCGAAAGTCAAACTTTGTTTGACTTTCTACGTTGACCAGTTTATGGTCAATGCGAAGTTCGTTTGAACTTCGCAACGTGATTGTAATCACGATGGTTATAGTCCATTGGGACTATGCCTACTGATTACCACGTTGTCTAGGGTCGTAAGGGTAAGCGATCTAATAAATCGCTTATACCTTCGAACCTGACCCATTTGGTCGATCATTAGGATCCGACCAAATACTTTAGGTGACCATAGTAGGTAGGGAATAACCTTCCGAGGTTATACCCTATGGTCACATCGTTTGAGTAGTTGTATGATAGGTAGTTTATATGCCTTAGGTAAATTACCAGAATACCCTTTTCATGTCTAATTGGTAATTAAGCATATGTAACCTAAACTTTTGTCACATAACTGATTATGTAACATGTTTAGGCATATAACACTTGTCATAGGGCTAGTTAGACGTCTCGAGTGTGCTTTTGCGAGCACGACGCGTTAAAGTAGCATAAGCTACCTTAATGGGTCGCGATGGGTCGAAAGCACTTAGGTTAGGTTTCATTTAGTATGTAGGCTTTGTTAAACCATATGACACGAGTCTCCATACTCGTTTGGTTTACGAACCCTCATTCTATCTAAATCCTCCAATTTAGGTCCGGGTTATTAACATAGTTACATATATTAGGTGTCGTTTGATATCCGTGATCTCTAGCATTGTTTGGTTGTTACTCAAGGACTACTAAGCAATCTCAAGTGAGTACATAGACCCCTCTTTTACTATTTTCCAAACATTTTGGGGTGGAACACATGTGCCTACTTGTTACTTTCATGCTTTCCTGTTTTCACATCATATACTTCCTATGTTCATTAGTACATTTATAGTACATGTTTTACATTACATTTCATGCTATGTATGCCCATTGTGTGCATACTTAGTACAGTTGTTTCACGTCACATGCTATGTATGTCTATTGTTGCATACTTAGTACAGTTGCTTCACGTCACATGCTATGTATGTCTATTGTTGCATACTTAGTACAGTTGTTTCACGTCACATGCTATGTATGTCTATTGTTGCATACTTAGTACAGTTCACATGCTATGTATGTCCATTTGTTGCATTGTTCATCATACTTAGTACATTTGTTATTCGTTACATGCTTACATTTTGGATACACATTACATGATTTACATTAGACATGAACATTTTACTTTGGTAGTTTGGTTTGAGAAAGTGATTAAGTAACGAGGCGTGTGTAATATGATACAAGCATGGTGGATACGCCGCTGGTACTTCCTATATATTAGTGATTGTATGGTATTACATGTCGTAGCGTTATTTAAATCATTTCAGTTTGAGACATATAACATTTTATACAAATAACATACTTTTCACAAGACATTGACTTACAAATAACTTATCTTATACAAACTCATCTTACATGGTTATTCATTTAACCATACATTATTCTCTTATTTATACATATCATCTGATCTTATCGTTTTTCAAATGATTTACAAGACAAAGCAAATTACAAGGTTCATGACTAAACATTTTCTCAAACATAAGTCATGAATCCTATTTTCTCAAAACCTATGTATCTCACAGGCATTTTTATGCTGACGTACCTATTTTCACATGTGTTTTCAGGAGATGATGCATAGGACTTATCAAGACATACTTAGGCGGACCTGTGCCTTAGTGACTTAAAAAGAGACAAGAACTAGTTAAATTTTGTTATGTACTCTTTATTTCTTGTTTAAAGACAATGTAACTCGCTTGTTTGTTGAATAAAACGAAACTTTAAATTTCCATGGTTGTGAAACATTAATTCTGTTACAACACTCCCCGACGTTTCCGCCACGTTTCGTGTCTCACGTGGTCGGGGTGTGACAGAAAAGATGGTATCAGAGCCAATGGTTATAGGGAATTAGGTTATTAGTAATACTTTGACCTAGTCTATAACCTTCTTAGGACCCTAACGCGAGTTTACTTGCCTTTAGTCATAAAACAATACCGTCACCTATCCTTAGGCGACAATCACAACAAAAACATAAATTTCAAAACCGCTTTGAAAACTAATCATCTGTTCTAGGATGATTGATTACTAGGTTTTGAACCCTCTATTTTAAGGTTTTGAACCCTATGTTATAAGGTTTTGAACCCCTTTGAGTTTTCAAAACTCTCGTCAAAGTTTTGGGTCCTAAATAGTGTGAACACGTGCAAACTGGAAGAGTGAATGCCTGTACCCTGAGTTTTCTGTCTAAGGCTAGAGTGTTCGTACAAATCCACATAATCGGACCAGTCACTCTTACCTGGGAACTCTTGGGGTGAGTGTCCACTTATAGGCGAGCATGTCTTCGCGATACATTATGAGGATCTATTTGCTTTGACTCAGCCTTTGTGTTGTCTGTTTGCTTCGTGGTTCAAACAAATGACCATCACCCATGATTTGTTCGGTAATTGTAACATCCTATTCTAACCCAATGCCATTTCATTTGTTTTCTCTCTTGTTTCCCCTTTTAGAATGCCTCCACGACGCGAAAATCCGGTATCTATTGAAGATCTGGCAGCTGTCATTACACAGCAAATAACTGCTGCAATCCCGAACATCGTTGCCCAATGTCACCAAGCTCTCAACAACAATAATGCCCTCTGCAACTTCAAGACGTTCAACTCGGCTAAGCCATCAAAGTTTTCTAGGTCTCAAGGAGCGACTGCACTTCTGCAATGGTTCGAGAGTCTAGAGAGCACCTTCAGGCATGTTCAATGTCCAAATGAGCGAAAGGTAGATTTCGCATCTAGTGTCTTTGAGAAACGAGCTTTGACGTGGTGGAACGGTGTGGTGAGAGATAGGGGTGCCGAAGTGGCACTGGCTCAAACGTGGAAAGAACTTCGAGCACTGATGATGAAGGAATTCTGTCCTCGTCACGAGATCAGGGCCTTGTGTAGGATCGATTTGACCGATCAAATGAGTCAATTTGAGTGAATACACACTATTTAAGTGGCGGAAACACTTAAACAGCTTAGAATCAGATAGAAGGAGTAGAAAAACAGAAGATTGTAACTTTAATACTCGTTTCTCATTCACTAATCACTTGAAAATCCGGCAGAGTAACAGTACATCACAGAGCTGACCGTTTCAAATGAGAAACACACAAGCCTATTTATAGGCAGACACCCCTGTCCGTTTGAAACTGACATGACATGTTCAAACGGTCACGACTAAAATCATGTGCGTTTGAAAGTGACAGGCCACTTTCAAATGGTCACCCTTAAAAATAACATAAACATTACATTTCAGCCCCCTAAACTATATAAACTTGACACTTTAGACCCCTAGACTTAAGACATAGGCTTTAGACATCTTTGCACTAACAAACTCCCCCTTGGATATAGCCGGAGTCTTCAGTCTTGGTCTTCATAGGGACTTGAATTTCTCTTCATGAGGTTTAGGTTTCTTCAGCAACATTTTCCTAAGCTTCTCGTTTTCGTCTACTCTCTTCTTTTCTTCAGCATCTTGTCTTTGAGCAAACGTCTCACGCAGATATCTATCTTTTTCTTCTTGAGCTTTACGAGCCTTCTCAGCTTTCAATTTGACTTTCTCTTCCAGTTTCCACCATTTAGAGTTCCATTTGTTATCTGTATTTATGCCTTTCTGAACACAAATAGAAACAACTCTTTGAAATTGCATCGCCTGCTCTTTGTCTTCAGCTTGAAAACGAATCTTGTGAATGAATAGACATTCTATATCTTTTGCAGAGCAGTTTACGAGCCACATCGGATCAAACACTCGGATTTCTCTAACTTCACTTCCAGCCCGATAAGTAATCACTGCTTCAGCTGATTTACAACTATACACCCAATCCATGAATCCTTTATAAAAATCTTGTTCCATTTGTGGCATTGGTATAGTCTTCATGGCTCGCGGTTTCTTAATACGTAAAATCGTTTCTTCAATCCCAGTTTCAGGATTCATTCTTCTATCCTTCTTTGGGTAATGTGGTTGCCAGTGCTTGAAATTCTTCAAGGCTTCAAACTTTATACAACGCCACATTTTACGATCGTTCTTTCTTACTGGATAGTCTAACGTTTTGACTTGAGCCAATTCATCAACATCCCACCAAGGCAATGACATAATATCATGTAACTTTTCAAAATATTGCACGCCGCATTCTCTTCTTATCACATAAGCATTCACTTGAGGTAGAAAACCCCAGCTTATGATATCACCCATTGAAACACTTCTATCTTTCTGATAAAACTTCAACGGTCTCTTGAACTTTCTTTCATTTGACTGTCTGAACCATTTCTTATGATCTTCTTTCTGAGTTTCCTTTTTCGTGTCATCAAATCTTACTTCTTTGCGAATTTCTTCAACTTTACGCCTCAATTCTTCTCTATTCTCCTTAGAAAAGAATTCCATCATAGTTGGCAAATTCGAAGTATCAACATTAGCATCATCTTCATCCGTGCAATCTTCTACTTCAACTCGATCATAAAGATCTGCATCTTCCACATATTTATACTTATATTCAACCTTTTGATTCATATCAAACGCATTTAACTCTTCTACAACATCGGACTGAACTTCATTTTCTTTGACATTGAACATCTTAGAAACTTCATCCAACGTGTAAATATGTCTAATCTCTCCATCTTCAATTTCAGGTTCAATGCATAAGATCTGCTCTTCAATAGTATCAACACTTTGATTACCAGCAAACCCCCCCTTTCCTGTTACATCCTCTGACTCTTCATTTATTGCATCATTCAATAAATCATCTGCATTTTGTTCTTTCGACCTTTCAAAAATCATAAAACCGGATGCATCTTGATCATCATCATCATCATCATCATTTGAACTACTAGCAGAAAATATTTTCTCATTATCATCATCTGCTTCATCATCATCCTCTTCTTCATCTTCCTCTTCAATATCTTCTTCAACTATACTATTTTTATCACAAATGACTCGAACTGATGAAATCGGTTCAGGTTGTTCAATTAACACTAAAGCAGTTCCTGATGTATCCTCAGGTTCTTTACCCTTTCTTCTCATTTCTGCATCAATGGCCGCTTGCTTCTGAGCTTTATCTTCTTGAAGCATAATTTCATCATATTTCTGCTCCAGAGGCATTCCAACCACACTTTCTAAAACCCTCTTCAACACATAATTTTCATGTTCATTTTTAGCTTTGATATCTTTCAATTCTTTGTTTTTCAACTTGAAATAATCATATTGTTGATCTTTGCGTGTCTTTTCTTTTAACAACTCTGCAATCTGAACTTTCATAAAATCCATCTCTTTTTCATCAGTTTCAATCTTCTTCATCAATTCTTTGTTATCACTTTCCAACTTCTTTACTCGCATTTCAAGAATTCGTTCACGATCAGAAACCCTTTTGTTTTCAGCATCTAATTTCTTGTTATCATTCAACACTTCATCCATTTTCTTCTCCAACTTCTTCACTTGTTCATCATTTATAAAGCCAAAACCTCCAACACCAATATCTTCAAGATTGTCATAAGGAATGTGAAGACCTTTGCTAGAAGAACCAGGTGTTAGTTGTATTTGTGTGCCAGGTGATGTTTGGAAAAGCTCTTGTGATGTGAATAAGGTTTGTTGAGGAGGTGATGAGAGATGTAATGGTGATGGTGGTCTAGGTGGTGTTGGTTGTCGTGGAGGTGATTGTATTGGTGATTGATGTGATGGTGGTGTGGGTTGTCTTGGTGGTGTGAGTTGTCTTGGTGGAGTTGGTTGAATTTGAGGTGAATTGTGTGGTGATTTAGGTGGTGAAGAAACAGATTGTGGTAAAGATGATTGTGATGGTTGTTTTGTTTTTGGTGTACTTTTTGGCAATCTGATAATCATCTTTCGTTTGGCTACCTTTGGAGAAACCATTTTCTTCTTCTTATGAACTTTCTTCTTTTTGCTAGGCGTTGTAGACATTTGCATTTCTTCTTGAGAAGGAACATAATCATCATCTTTCTGTTTTTCTTCTCGTCTCTTTCTTTTTAGCTGATTTTCTTTTTCAATCTCAGCTTGAACTCGTTTAGCTCGTTCAATCTCATCTACTTCGTCATCAGAAGAACTTGTGATACTTTTATCCACATCATCACTACCTTCAATGTCACCAATCTTTTCTCGATCTAATTCATCTCCAAGATTTTTCAATATCTGTTCAATACTAGGAGAAACTGGATCTTGTTCTTTTTCTGTAACTCCTTCAGTTTCAATTTCAACTTCTACATTGACTTCTTCTTCAAGTTCATCAACTAACAAAGTCTTAGCTGCTTTCTTTTGTTTCTTCTTTGGCTGTGAAGAAGAACCTTCATCTTTCTGAACCTTAGGAGTAGTTTTCCTGGTCCTCTTCTTTTGTTCTTTTAAGAACCATTCACTTCTCTTTGATATGAACTTTTCAAGAACTTTCAGCTCCTCAGAATAACCTTTCTCTTTTCTTTCTTCTTCGTTTCTCCAGTGTTCATGATTCTCAGGATCAGGATCCTGATAATTTTTGTCTCTAATAGCACCAAAGAATTCAGCAATCTTTGTTGGCTCTGGATATTTTGGGTGATATCTTGCCAAAGCTCGAATAGAATCATTATCCATATGTGATAACACAAACACATCATTTACTTCATCTCGAACAATTTCAGGATAAGCATGATCTATCAACATCTGAATAAATCTTGGATATAACCAAGTCTTTCTGTTCGAAACTACTTCATCAACCATGTAATGAAAAATGACATGAGAGAAATTATATTTCTTATTCAACACAAGAGCTACGATCATATTCATCAAATAGTCACGTATCGAATCATATCCTCCTTTTTGGTGACTCAATGCTATCAACACGGAATGAATAAGAAACTTGTACGGCTTTGTAAATTTTGACTTCAAATAACTTCCACTGTTTAACTCACCAGCATATCCCATTCTCAACATACAACCCTTTACCATCTTTTCGGGAAACTTCGTCGGCGAATCCTCTTCATCCGGGAAATCAATTACTTCTCGAACAATGACTTCAGAAATTATAATTGGTTTCTTCTCATCATTAACCCTTACAACTGACTTGATTGTTTTGCTTTGTTCAACATAAGTTGCATTTTTCCAAAACCGTTGAATATGAGATTTGAACACTAAACGTCTGTCAGTCAAAGCTTTCTGAATTGGAACTCTCCTCATAAAATCCAAAATACTGCTGAATTCGGACAACAATGGATTCTGCTGCTCATCCAGATTACAACACACATTATGATTAGGATTGGACAACACTGTAGATGGCTGCACACACATAATCATACAACACAATTAGAACTCTTTAATAGAATTTCAACTTTTATACATCATATCAAGCAGATAAAAAAATACACTACAAACAGAACCTGTCAACACATGCATTCAAAACAGAAACCTAATCAGCTTTTAAATGAAAGATTTCAAACATACAACTCTCAACCGAACAATTCTCAAACTGTCAACACTCAAACAGACAATCTTCAAACTGGCAGCCCTCAAACTAACATGTCCTCAAACGGTGATGTCCTCAAACTGTGATGTCCTCAAACGGTGATGTCCTCAAACTGTGATGTCCTCAAACGGTGATGTTCTCAAACTGTGATGTCCTCAAACGGTGATGTCGTCAAACGGACAACCCACTAAACCATTTTAAATTTTCACAATCCTAAAAATTTCTAAGTTATCTGTTGTCAAAATTATGATGTAGATAAGAACTCTGTGAGATTCCGAGTACATGTGTACCAATTTTATCCAACAACAATTCCTAAAAAATTCTAGATCTGATCTTAAAGATCTGTTTAAATGACAAGATTCATCAAGCACATCAAACTGATTCAATTAAACTGACACACAATCATCTATAACCAAAACCGACACAAACCCTATGATTTGATTTCAGATTTAAAACATTTAAAACCCTAAATCTAAAAGTTCTAACAACAGATATCGCCGACAACAGAAAGACATGAAATCAATGATAAATCGAAACAGATACTAACCTTCACCATGTTTAGAGTTGAGCCAGCCAACAATAAACACAAGATTCTAGTGAAATTTTGGCAGAATAACGGCTGTAAAATCGAGTTTTTGATGACCGTTTGAAATCGCCCAAAGAGATCTTCAAGCGGAGAGGGTGACAAATGATTTCTCAAACGGTCACGATGCTATTTATAGACTTAGCCCCCTGTCCGTTTGAAGCTGGCAACTTATGGTTCAAACGGTCACAATTTTACCTTTCAAACGGTCATGTCATTTACAAAAGAGATGGTCTTTTTCAAACGGTCACACCATCTTCAAACGTTAATCAATTTAGAAATTTCAAACATTTTTCAGATTAAACACTGTCACAACCAATCAACCAAGTCCAAGTCAATGACCTTGGTTAACTGCTTGGTTCACCAAGTCCAAGTTAATGACCTTGAATGACCGAATTATGAAGTACGCAAATATTTCATTCTGAAAATAGTTCAAGTGAATGAACTTTTGAACTTTTTGAACTTTCAAACACTTTTAATCATCAAACACTGTACCAATCATTGTTTTGCATCACCAGCTTACCCATCCCTAAACAAACACTGACATGTTCTGCACTTAGGCTTTGATCTTCCGATTCCCAATATCAGTTGTCGAAAATAAAATGAGAAACTAAAATCTTTTTGGAGTTTAACTGAATAAACTAAAAACTGTACACACAATCTTTTTGTGAGTGTGTTAGGGGATCATATCAGCTGCCGACAAGACACAAGCACCGTTAAGCTATTATTTCATTTTAAGCATTAAACAATTCACGTAGATTGCCGATATACTGATCCACTTAAATTCTCACAAAACTATCAATCTGCTCGGGATACAGAATTAGTGTTTTAGGACTTAAACATCTACATGTGTCCCACCTCAGTATATACTCCCGTATCCAGACCCCAGTATTCAGTCTTACAGGTGAGTATACCTAGATGATATCTGTAAGAGGTTAATTGCGAGGGCCGTGAGAGCTCAGGTCGATCTTTCGATACGCAGAGAGATGACGGCTTCGACTTTTGGTGGGTCCCCTTTGGGGATCTTCTTTTCAACAGCACATGATTAACCATTTTGCAATGTGTTATCATTTTTTATGCTGAGGGGAGGCTTATTTTTCAAAGCAGCGTAAAGTATTCTCCGGGGACTAGGCCATTGCTTCCGCAAAATCAGAAGTCCCGGGATAATACCCCAGATATCACTAAGCATAAATACCTAGTATCTCAGAATACGGGACCCTTCAAACAGGATTTCAGGGGTTACCTATATATCCTGGAGGTGTTCCCCACGAAGACGCAAGTAAATTTTATGTTTATATCCCAAACTGATCTACTGATTTTGTGAAAACCTATCGGCACATCTTTAGCGAGACTGCTTAATTGCATTTTATACATTACAATTCTTTAGCGTACTGTGTCCGTCTAGCTGATGTACTATCATTTCCTCTATTCTACACAACTCTTTTTACTTTTTCAAATGTTTTTGGTTTTTGTATATTTTATCATGTTTTTGTACTTTTCTGCAAACATTCTCCCCCTAAAAAGAAAAACATATTTTTGTGTTTTTCTTTTTATCGAAAAGCAGAAAATAAACTGTACAAACAAAATTGACAACACGACAAAAGTTCACGTCTGATCGCCGCCCAATTCGGCTTCACATTCAATAACCCTCCCAGATTGCAGATTTTTCATCCCGTTCAATTTTAAAAGATAATAAAATCTCTTTTTATCAAAAGGTTTAGTATAAAAATCCGCTTTCTGATCATCGGTGTGCAAGTGTTCAATCCGAATTAACTTTTTCTCGTGACAATCACGGATAAAATGGTGACGGATTTCAATATGTTTCGTTTTTGAATGGTGAACCGGATTTTTAGTGATGTTTATAGCTGCTTCATTGTCCACATAGATAGGAGTATCTAAGAACTGCAAACCGAAGTCGCGCATCTGTTGTTAGATCCAAAGGATCTGCGAACAACAGCTGGAGGCTGAAACGTATTCAGCGTCGCATGTAGAAAGCGCTACTGCGGTTTGTTTCTTACACTGCCAGGTGACAAGTTGAGTTCCAAAGAACTGACACCCAGCAGTGGTGGACTTTGCGTTTTGCTTGCAGCTTCCAAAGTCAGAATCAGCAAAACCAGATAAAGTAAAGTCACCCGATCTAGGATACCACAAGCCGATGCTTGGGCAGCCTTTTAAATATCGTAAGATACGTTTTACTATGGTCAGGTGTGACTGCTTTGGATTTGACTGATATCTGGCGCAGAGACACGTCGGGTACATAATGTCTGGACGGGAAGCCGTGAGATACATCAGAGATCCAATGATTGATCGGTACAATGTCTCGTCCATCTTCACACCATTCTTATCTGGACAAATTCCATGATTCTGCGCGAGGGGGGTGGATGCAGGACTGCAATCTGTCATGTCAAACTTGTCTAGCACATCCTTCACATACTTCGTTTGGTGAATGAAAATTCCATCGGGCATTTGCTCTACCTGTAGCCCGAGAAAGAATTTCATCTCCCCCATTGAACTCATCTCGAACTTCTTTTTCATCACCTTCTCAAATTCTTTGCACATGTCGTCATTTGTGGATCCAAAAATGATATCGTCAACATATATCTGCACAATCAACAAGTGGCCTGCCTCTTCCTTGATGAACAAAGTGTTGTCTACTGTCCCTCTTGTGAACCCGTTGTCCAGCAAGTATGTTGAAAGCGTCTCGTACCAGGCTCTCGGGGCCTAGTGAAGTCCGTACAACGCTTTATCCAGTAGATACACCTTGTTTTTGTGCAGTGGGTCTGTGAACCCCGGCGGTTGCCCCACATACACTTCCTCTTTGATTTTTCCGTAAAGGAAGGCAGATTTGACGTCCAATTGATATACTTTAAAATCTTTCCACGACGCAAAGGCTAGAAAAATCCGAATTGCCTCAAGTCTGGCAACCGGTGCGTAGACTTCATCATAATCTATTCCTTCCTGTTGACTGAAGCCTTGAACCACAAGTCGCGCTTTGTTTCTCACCACGACACCTCTGTCATCACGTTTGCATTTAAACACCCATTTCGTCTTGATTAACTTCTGGTTTTGTGGCAAATCGACAAGTCTCCAGACTCCCAGCTTTTCGAACTGTTGCAATTCTTCTTGCATTGCATTTACCCAGCTATCCTTGGTTAATGCCTCTTTGTATGTTCTGGGCTCTATCTGCGAGATAAAACATTTTAATGAGACTTCTTTCTGCATATCAGCAATAGATGAATAAAAACATGTAAGAGCTTGGTCTAATTGATGTCGGGTTTTGACACCACTTTGCAGGTCGCCAATAATCTGTTCTGAGGGATGATAAGACAACGTCCGTGGCATAACATTTTCAGGCACATTTACTTCCGATTCCAAGCTCGATATGTCAAGATCAAGGGTTTGATCCTCAGCTTCCGTTGGACCCTCGTCACAAGTCGGAGCGGGTTCCGCTTCTGAGTCGTCAGATTCATCAAATGATGGAGCTGGTTCCTCTGGTGGTTCGGTAGCTGTTCCACTCGGTCCTGCTTCATCATCGTGAGTACCCACGGTGGGTTGAGAAACTTCTAGTGGACTAGATACTGGCTCTTGTGATGAATTTTGCTGATACAGGTACATAAAAGCTAGTTCCTCATCACTCGGCTCGACCGGCAGATCAAATGACTCCCAGAGCTTATTGTCATAAAAGTCACTTATTGTTTGATCTACCTCTCTTATCTTCGCCATGAGAGCTTTGTCAGCTATATCTTTCAAAGTCTCTTCAGTCAACTCTTTCGAAACATCTATCAATTCTTCAACGACTTCTTTCTTCTTTTCAAACCTCGGACATGATCCGGTTCTTGGTTCTTCAAAATATCCTGCAAAAGATTCAGAAATGTTAGGAGGCAATACAGATTTCATTAAACTTCCCAAAACCTTTTGTTCAGACTGATCATAATACACTTCAGCAGCTAATTCTTCAATATTGATCGCATTATCAGTAGAAACCTCTTCAACACCCACAGAAACCTCTTCAGCCACTATTTCCGGCTCAGACACTGTCTCAGATATTTCAACAACTTCAGCCATCATGGCCTGTCCATCGCTACCGGGGATATACTTATCCCAGCTGAAGCCTGCAGCTACCTTTTCATCGTCTTGATTCACGAACAGCGCTTTTTCACATTTATGCTCAATTTGTGGTCTTTGAACAGTTGGCTGTTGATTTGGTCGGTGATAGATCGCTTGCTCGTAGTAGTCGTTGGTGAACGGGTTTTGATGATTGTTTACTTCACGGTTCGGGCATTCTCTCTTGAAATGACCACGTTCTTTACACTTGAAACACGTAACTTTCGATTTGTCGAACCCTAACTTTTGATCGGGGCCTGATAGACTATTTCGGCCTGTAATTTCCATGAAGCGTTGTGCCCTTCTAACCAAACTTGCCATGCCCCATTTTATATCAATCAATTCAAACTCTTCCGGGTCGATCTGGTCGTAATCCTCTTTTGTCATATCAGGATTACCAATCTTACCCGCCACTAAGCCTTCATAAGCCTCTACAACGGAAGCAAGTACCGCAATGTGTTGTCTCGCGGCAGTTTCAGTAATTTCATTTCCATTCTTAATATTCACCGCGATGTTGCACTGCACTCCAGAAACATAAGCCTGATTATTTGAACTTGTAGAGCTTTGAGGTGAAGGCTGCTCTTGAGCTTTGAAGTTTGGATCATAGTTCACAAATGGTGAAGGCTTGTTTGATTGTGGAGTGTTTGTGGAACCACTCGAATTTGCATCAGCACTAAAACCCGTCTGTATCTTTGGAGTTTGATTTGTTGCTACAGGAGTACTTCCTTTGTAATACAGAGATATGTCTTGCTGCACATTTGCTGAATTCATTTGTTTAATCTTTGTTAGTTCCAATTCATGTGCCTCAATTTTCTCAATGAAACCACTCAGATTCATACTAGCAAAACTTGTATTGTTCTTTAACACCATCAGATACGTTCCCCACTCATCATAAGGTAACGCGTCTGCTAATTTGTCAATCCACTCTTCATTTGTCTTGGTTATCTTCAATCTTCCCATCTCCAAAACCGAATGGCAGTATCGTTCAATCAATTGCTTTGTGGTTTCCCCTTTCATTCCCGTGAAAATGTCAAACTGCTTGTTTATCAATGCCTTCTTGCTTTTCATCATCTCTCCACTTCCTTCAAACTTTATCAACAATTTATCCCAAAGAGATTTTGAATTATCATTGTGCTGTAACAGTACCAAGATATCCTCCTTAATTGCTTGTTGAAGGATGCTCA
Source organism: Helianthus tuberosus (assembly GCA_030545235.1). NCBI lineage: Eukaryota > Viridiplantae > Streptophyta > Magnoliopsida > Asterales > Asteraceae > Helianthus > Helianthus tuberosus. The sequence continues at coordinate 147,164,577 of CM060406.1, forward strand.
TCATTTTCTTTTCAGCCTTAAAGTCTGCTTGTTACGTTTGGGTCAAACTTCCAATCACTTTCGCATGACCCATACCATCTACAGGAGGTACATATTTTGTATCAATCTTCAACCAGCTTTCAAAATGATTGGCTTGAACCCACGTTTTAAATCTTCCTGCCCAACTCGAATATTCGTCGATGTTCATGAGTTTAGGGGGTTTTTGCATCGTTCCCAATTCGTTCTCCATGTTGACGTTTTGCATAACACTACCCGAGGTCTGTCCTGCTACCATACCACTGCCCGAGAAAAAGTTATAAAACTCTTGGTTTTCCATTTTAGTTTTACCGAATATTTTTACGTTTACAATTTTCACAAAATCAGACTATCGAACAATATCACGAACACTATAGACTTTTTAGAGAAATCAGATCCTCAAACGGTCAGGTGTTTTCAAACGGTCAGGTGATTTCAAACGGTCCAGTGATTTTCAAACGGTCAGGTGATTTCAAATGGTCAGGTGATTTTCAAATGGTCAGGTGATTTTCAAACGGTCAGGTGATTTCAAACGGACAGGTGCTTGATTTCAAACGGTCAGGTGATTTTCAAAAGGACAGGTCAATTTTCAAACTGTCATGTTGGTTTTTCAAACGGTCATGTCAGTTTTCAAACGGTCAAGCACGCTCGTTCAAACGGTCACCCCTTTTCAGTCCATTTTTACCAATTTTAATAAGAGTTTAGATCTGATATTCTCGAGGGTTTATTAAAACATAGTTTTACACACACTGTCCAAAAATCAGTCCATTTTGTCCGGCCAAAAGTCCAGAAATCAAATTTTGTGTAGAAAAACCAACTGATTCAGGTGTATTTACTCATAACTGGCTCTGATACCAATTGTAGGATCGATTTGACCGATCAAATGAGTCAATTTGAGTGAATACACACTATTTAAGTGGCGGAAACACTTAAACAGCTTAGAATCAGATAGAAGGAGTAGAAAAACAGAAGCTTGTAACTTTAATACTCGTTTCTCATTCACTAATCACTTGAAAATCCGGCAGAGTAACAGTACATCACAGAGCTGACCGTTTCAAATGAGAAACACACAAGCCTATTTATAGGCAGACACCCCTGTCCGTTTGAAACTGACATGACATGTTCAAACGGTCACGACCAGTTCAAACGGTCACGACTAAAATCCTGTCCGTTTGAAAGTGACATGCCACTTTCAAACGGTCACCCTTAAAAATAACATAAACATTACATTTCAGCCCCCTAAACTATATAAACTTGACACTTTAGACCCCTAGACTTAAGACATAGGCTTTAGACATCTTTGCACCAACACCTTGGAAAGGGAATTCGACGATCTTAAGCAAGACAGCGGCGAACATCGAGCATACACTGATCGATATGAGGAGCTGAGCCTGTTGTGTCCTACCATGGTTACGCCTCTGGATAAGGCGATCGAAAAATACATTGATGGTCTCCCTGACTCAGTTCAGGACATTGTTACTGGTAGTAACCCCACTACGGTTAGGCAGGCCATTGAGCTAGCTGCAACCTTGACTGAATCTCATATCAGGAAACATAAGCTTTTCCGAAAGGGTGACAAGAAACCGGTCGAGGAATCGAAACCAATCGAGGAATCAAAGACCATGGATGAACAGACTGGATCCCCTAAGAAGTCAAAGAAGCGAAAGGCTTCTCAGAACTTCGCCATGGTTACTCACAATGATCAAGCCGTCCCCAACCAACCTGCTCAACCCCCTGCTAGGAAGCCATACAATGGAACTTCACCCTTGTGCAACCAATGTAACCTTCATCATCATGCTAGTGTGAAGTGTCGCGAATGCCAAATTTGTGGACGTAAAGGTCATACGGCAAAAGTTTGCGTAGCAGCAGTTGCACCAAATCAAGCTGACAACAATCCTGCTCAAACTCGCTTTCCACCAGGTTCTTGCTACAATTATGGTGAGATGGGTCATTTCCGAAGAAATTGACCAAAGCTTGCTAATGCTAATCCAGCACAGGGATGAGCATCTGACCGACTAGAAGACAACACCCTTTAGAAATAATTACGTCTTATGTATTATTTTCTTTTATTGTCAAGGTCCATGAAACAGTTGTTATCATTTTTTATAAATAAATCTTTTATTTACATTGCAATGTATTTATGAGGTTATATGTATAAAGAACATATCCCTTACAATACCGACAATTAAGGAATCGTATTCCTTGAAAAGCAAACTACCACCCAAAATTTGTCCATTTTATGATATCTTGCGTTTCCACGAAATTCCTAAGTACCCGTTTCTTCCAAGGAAACGAAGTACAAGGCGCAAGTTACAACACTGAACGAATGCCCAAAGTACCTCTATAAATCATTAATTGGGTACCTAAGGGTATTTCCATAAATCCTAAAAACGTTGTGTTCCTTAATTCAAATGTACGGCCTAGATCAAAGCTTGGGTTTCAAGAAACGATCTTAACGGTTCTATGAAATCTATAAATACCCCACCCACTTCACTCTCAAAATCACACCTTTGATCTGAATTTGTTCTCTAAGTTGATGTGTTATCACTTCATACCTGAGAATATTTGGATCAAAGCTTCCATTCTTGGACCCGTTGTAAGTCCTCTTTCGTTCTTTACGCGTTTTTAGCGTGAAAGTCAAACTATGTTTGAGTTTCTGCATTGACCAGTTTATGGTCAACATGAAGTTCATTTGAACTTCATAACGTGAGCATAATCACAATGGTTTTAGTCTCTTTTGACTATACCTACTGATTACCACGTTATCTAGGCTTAGTGACGAGTCGTAGTTTCGGCCAAAATGCGTATTCTTGCGTATTTTGTAACCAAACTACTTTTAGGTATCAAAACCGTTTGTTTTGATACCAAACCTGTTTTCTAACTTTGTTAAACGTGTTTTAACATGTTTAGCTCGTCACTTTAGGTTTAGTGCTTTTGTAGGGTCGTTAGGTAAGCGGTCCAAACAACCGCTTACACTTTCGAACCCGACCCGTTTGGTCGATCTTTAGGATCCGACCAAACACATTAGGTGACCGTAGTTGTATAGGGAATAACCTTCCGAGGTTATACCTTATGGTCACGTCGTTTAAGTTAGTTGTATGATAGGTAGTTTATATGCCTTAGGTAAATTACCAAAATGCCCTTTTTACGCCAAAATTCATTTTAAGCATATGTAACATAAATTTTGATATCTAAACTGATTTGGCAACAATATTAGACATGTTAAGGCATATAATACTTTTCATAGGACTAGTTAGGTGGTCTGAACGCGTTTTACGCGAACGAAGCGTTAAAATAGCGTAAGCTACCTAAACGAGTCGTAATGGGTTGTAAGCACTTAGGTTAGGCTTCATTTTAGTATGTTGGGTTTATTAAACCATATCATATGAGTTCCAATACTCATTTGATTTATGAAACCTCATATTATCCGATCTTCCGAGTTAGGTCCGTTTATTAACATAGATACCTATATTAGGTGCCGTTTGATTTCCGTGATCTCTAGCATTGCTTGGTTGTTACTCAAAGACTTCTAAGCACCCACAAGTGAGTACATAGTCCCCTGTTTTATTGTTTTCAAATTGTTTTGGGGTGAAACACATGTGCCTACTTGTTACTTTCATGCTTTCCATGTTTTCATATCATATACATGCTATGTTCATTAGTACACTATTAGTACATGATTTCACTATGTTTTGCTATGTATGTTCACTTAACATGCTAGCCCATTGTTTTACATTTTGAACTTTTTGAACCATTTGTAACCATCTGATATATGTGAACCATTTGTAACCATTTGATGTATGTGAACCATTTGTAACCATTTGATATATGTGAACCATTTATAATCATTTGATGTATGTGAACCATTTGTAACCATTTGATATATGTGACCCATTTGTAACCATTTGTTATATGGGAACCATTTGTAACTGTTTGAACCATTGGGATTTTGGGAAGTGATTAGGTAACGGGGCGGGTGTAATGTGTTAAAAGCATGGTGGATACGCCGCTGGTACTTCCTATATATAAGTGTTTTTAACACATTATATATTGTTGCGTTATCTAGATCACTTGGGTAAACAATTTTGAATCGATGTCACACAATGATGTTATCTGAATAATATAAACCATACGAGTTTTGTTGACAAGTTTCTACGATATGTTTTACAATTTGATTTCATAAAAAAATGTTTTGGAGTTAAGAATCATGGCTACGAGATTTTATAAATCATATCCAATTTGATTTGAGTTGGTTAATTATGTCGCAAAAATATACTTTTCAAAATAAGTTTTTTTAATAAGTATTGCAACATGTAAAACGAGCCATGAATCGGACACTCACATAAAACCTATGTACTCGCCGGCATTTTTATGCTGACGTATTTTCACATGTGTTTCAGGTACCATAGTTGATGATGTTTGATGATGATATTTGTGTACGCTCACAAAGGAATGGACGAGGCCTTAGTGACTTAATAACAATGGAAGTCTATTTGTTCATGTTTTGTTTCTAATTCCAATGTAATGTAATACATTTAAATTCAATAAAACAAAACTGTTTAAACCATGGTTGTGAAACAATGATTCTGTTACAACACTCCCCAACGTTTCCGCCATGTTTTGTTGTTTTACGTGGTCGGGGTGTGACAGAAAAGTTGGTATCAGAGCCAATGGTTATAGGGAATTAGGTTATTAATAATGCTTTGACCTAGACTATAACCTTCCTAGGACCCTAACGTGAGTTTACTTGCATTTAGTCATAAAACAATACCGTTGCCTATCTTTAGGCAGCAACCACAATAAGAACACAAAATTCAAATCTGCTTTGAAAACTAATCATCTGTTCTAGGATGATTTATTATAAGGTTTTGAACCTTCAAAGTTTTCAAATTCTCGTCAAAGTTTAGGGCCACATAATGTGAACACGTGCAAACTGGAAGGGTGGGTGCTTGTACCCTGAGCTTTCTGTCTAAGGTTAGAGTGTTCGTACAAATCCGCAATATCGGACCAGTCACTCTTACCTGGGAACTCTTGGGGTGAGTGTCCACTTATAGGCGAGCATGTTTTCGTGATACATTATGAGGACCTATTTACTTTGATTCAGCCTTTGTGTGTCATTTGTTTGCTTCGTGGTTCAAACAAATGACCATCACCCATGATTTTGGTCGGTAATTGTAACATCCTATTCTTACCCAATGCCATTTCATTTGTTTTCTCTCTTGTTTCCCCTTTTTAGAATGCCTCCACGTCGCAAAAATCAGGTACCTATTGAAGAGCTGGCAGCTGTCATTACGCAGCAAATGACTGCTGCAATCCCGAACATCGTTGGACAATGTAACCAAGCTCTCAATAACAATAATGCCCCCTGCAACTTCAAGACGTTCAACTCAGCTAAACCATCAAAGTTTTCTGGGTCTCAAGGAGCGACTGCACTTCTGTAATGGTTCGAGAGTCTAGAGAGCACCTTCAGACATGTTTAATGGCCAAACGCGTGAAAGGTAGATTTCGCATCTAGTGTCTTTGATAAACGAGCTTTGACGTGGTGGAATGGTGTGATGAGAGATAAGGGTGCCGATGTGGCACTGGCTCAAACAAGGGAAGAGCTTCGAGCTCTGATGATGAAGGAATTCTGTCCTCGTCACGAGATCAGGGCCTTGGAAAGGGAATTCGACGATCTTAAGCAGGATGGCGGTGAGCATCGAGCCTACACGGATCGTTATGAGGAGTTAAGTCTGTTATGCCCGAATATGGTTACGCCTTTGGATAAGGCAATCGAAAAATACATTGATGGCCTCCCTGACTCAGTACAAGACATTGTGACTGGTAGTAATCCCACTACAGTTAGACAGGCCATTGAGCTATCTGCTACCTTGACTGAATCTCAAATCAGGAAAGGTAAACTTTTCTGAAAAGGTGATAAGAAACCAATCAAGGAATCGAAACCTAAAGATGAACAGACTGAATCCTCCAAGAAGTCAAGGAAGCGAAAAGCTTCCCAGAACTTCGCCGTGGTTGCTAACAATGATCAAGCTGCCCCCAACCAACCAGCACAACCCCCTGCTAGGAAGCCATACAACGGAACTGCACCCTTGTGCAACCAATGTAACCTTCATCATCATGCTAGTGTGAAGTGCCGCAAATGCCAAATTTGTGGACTTATAGGTCATACAACAAGAGTTTGCCGAGCTGCAGTTGCACCAAATCAAGCTGACAACAATCCTGCTCAAGCTCGTTTTCCACCAGGTTCTTGCTACAACTGTGGCGAGATGGGTCATTTCCGAAGAAATTGCCCAAAGCTTGCTAATGCAAATCCAGCACAGGGATGAGCATCTGACCAACTAGAAGACAACACCGTTTAGAATTAATCACAAGGATGTTTTCTGAATCAATGTCACACAAGGATGTTTTCTGAATAATATAAACCATACGAGTTTTGTTGACAAGTTTCTACGATATGTTTTACAATTTGATTTCATAAAACAAATGTTTTGGAGTTAAGAATCATGGCTACGAGATTTTATAAATCATATCCAACTTGATTTGAGTTGGTTAATTATGTCACAAAAATATACTTTTCAAAATAAGTTTTTTTTAATAACTATTGCAACATGTAAAACGAGCCATGAATCTGACACTCACATAAAACCTATGTACTCGCCGGCATTTTTATGCTGACGTATTTTCACATGTGTTTCAGGTACCATAGTTGATGATGTTTGATGATGATATTTGTGTACGCTCACATAGGAATGGATGAGGCCTTAGTGACTAAATAACAATGAAAGTCTATTTGTTCATGTTTTGTTTCTAATTCCAATGTAATGTAATACATTTAAATTCAATAAAACAAAACTGTTTAATCCTTGGTTGTGAAATAATGATTCTGTTACAACACTCCCCGATGTTTCCGCCACGTTTTGTTGTTTTACATGGTCAGGGTGTGACACTTGCGACTATACCTACTGATTACCACGTTATTTAGGCATAGTGGCGAGTCGTAGTTTCGGCCAAAATGTGTATTCTTGCATATTTGGTAACCAAACTACTTTTAGGTATCAAGACCGTTTGTTTTGATACCAAACCTGTTTTCTAAATTCATTAAACATGTTTTAACATGTTTTAGCTCGTCACTTTAGGTTTAGTGCTTATATAGGGTCGTAAGGTAAGCGATCTAAACAATCGCTTAGACTTTCGAACCCGACCCGTTTGGTCGATCATTAGGATCCGACCAAACACATTAGGTGACCATAGTTGTATAGGGAATAACCTTCCAAGGTTATACCTTATGGTCACGTCGTTTAGTTAGTTGTATGATAGGTAGTTTATATGCCTTAGGAAAACTACCAAAATGCCCTTTTAACGCCAAAATTCATTTTAAGCATATGTAACATAATTTTTGATATCTAAACTGATTTGGCAACAATATTAGACATGATAAGGCATATTTTACTTGTCATAGGACTAGTTAGGCGGTCCGAACGCTTTTTACATGAACGACGCGTTAAAGTAGCATAAGCTACCTAAACGAGTCGTAATGGGTCGTAAGCACTTAGGATAGGTTCTGTTTTAGAATCTGAGCTTTGTTAAACAATATTACATGAGTTCTTACACTCATTTGGTTTACGAAACCACATTTTATCCGATCCTCCGATTTAGGTCCGTTTATTAACATAGTTACCTATATTAGGTGCCGTTTGATTCCGTGATCCCTCTAGCTTTGTTTGGTTGTTGTTCAAGACTTCTAAGCACCCTCAAGTGAGTACATAGTCCCCTCTTTTACTGTTTTTCAAACATTTTGGGGTAAAACACATGTGCCTACTTGTTACTTTCATGCTTTTCATGTTTTTATATCCTATACTTGCTATGTTCAAGAGTACACTATTAGTACATGATTTCATTATGTTTTTGCTATGTATGTCCATTTAGTGCATACTTAGTACATTTTTTTTACATCACATGCTATGTATGTCCACTTGTTTCATAATTTGTACATTGTTTTACTTTACATTTCTGTTGCATATGTTCCAGTAGCATACGGACACATTGTTTTACATTTCTACCTTGTATGTTCAGTTAGCATACTAGGTACATTATTTTCATAAAACATGCTTACATTTGGTATGACATTTGGTTTGTTTAACGAACTAATACATTCATTAAGACCGATCATGCCGCTCGGTAGTAGGTAGTGGTACCATAGGACTTGACAACTCCCATTCCTGAAATCCTGGGTTTGTTTGGGTGGAAGGAATGACCGAATCCGAAAACATTTCTAGGTAGACCTTTGACTTTGTTCCAGGGTTTATCCTACAGTCTCAAGGCTTGGATGTAGACGTTTAACATTACCGCATAGATGTTTGTATAAGTAAAGCATGCATTATTTTACAAAGCATAACTTTTGATTTATTCAAATACTTTGTTTTGTACATTTTATTTTACATATGATTAAGTAGTTATTTTTTAACTTATCATACATGACATTGCTTACACATTACATGATTTACATTTGACATTAGACATGGTTTTCACACAAACATTTTGACATTTGATTATACATAAACATTTTTACATTGGTGGTTTGTTTGGGTAAGTGATTTAAGTAACGAGAGGTGTGTAATATGATACAAGCATGGTGGATACGCCGCTAGTACTTCCTATATATAAGTGCTTGTATGATATTACATATCGTAGCGTTATTTAAACCATTTCAATTTTTACATATTTCATTTTTCACAAATTAAAATATCTTTACAAAACATTATTTTACAAACAACACATTTTATACAAATTCATTTTACTGGTTATTTATTTAACCATACATATTTCTTTTATACCATATGTTTCCTTATCGATTTTTATATGATTTATAAAACAAAAACATTTTACAAGGTTCATGACTAATTTTGTTAAACATTTTCTTTAAACTTACAAGTCATGAATCCTAAATCAATAAAACCTATGTATCTCACAGGCATTTTTATGCTGACGTATCTATTTTCACATGTGTTTCAGGAAATGATGCATAGGATTGATCAAGTTACACTTAGGCGGACTTGGGCCTTAGTGACATTAAAAGTCGCAAGACTAGTTAATTATATTATGATTCCTTGTTTGTTAAGACAGTGTTATTTCTTTTAATTAATAAAACAACATTTAAATTTCCATGTGTTATGAAACAATGATTCAGTTACAACACACCCCGACGATTCCGCCACGATTTGTTGTTTTACGTGGTCGGGGTGTGACATAGAGTTCCAACGTACTCTCACAATCGGGATACGACTATGTTTACGCACCTTGATCTCCCGGTCCATGATCTCTATGGGTTCTTAGACAAACTGTAACTTGTCATCAATCTTGGGCTCTTGAAACGACACAATTAGTGTTTCATCAGACAAACACTTCTTCAATTACGATACATGAAAGACATCGTTAACATTGCCCACCCAGCAGGTAACTCAAGCTTGTACGCCACTTTACCGATTCGCTCCAGGATTTTAAATGGTCCAACATAACGTGGATTAAGCTTACCGCGCTTCCCAAAGCGTACAACACCCTTCCACGGCGAAACTTTCAACATGACACGATCACCTACCGCAAACTCCAACGGTTTCCTACGCTTGTCAGCGTAGCTTTTCTGACGATCACGCGCTGCTGCCATACGGTTTCTGATTTGGACAATCTTTTCTGAAGTTTCAAGTACAAGCTCAGGACCCGTGATCTGGCTGTCACCCACCTCAATCCAACAGAGAGGAGAACGGCATTTCTGCCGTACAATGCTTCGAACAGAGCTGCCTGAATACTAGTGTGGTAGCTGTTGTTGTAGGAGAACTCTATCAACAGCAAATGTTTCTCCCACCCTTTCCCGAAATCAATCACACATGCACGCAGCATGTCTTCAAGTGTCTGGATGGTGCGCTCACTCTGACCATCCGTCTGTGGGTGATAAGCAGTACTCATATCGAGACGTGAACCGAACGACTTATGCATCGAATGCCATAAATCAGAAATGAAACGTGGATCTCGAACTGAGATGATAGAGGTTGGCACCCCGTGCCTAGAAACCACCTCCTTAAGATAAACTGCTGCAAGCTGTGAGAACTTATCTGTTTCCTTGATTGCTAGAAAATGCGCTGACTTCGTGAGACGATCAACAATCACCCAAATAGTATCGTTTCCAGCCTGAGTTTTCGGTAACCTTGTGATGAAATCCATGGCAATCTGCTCCCATTTCCATGTGGGTATCTCTGGCTGCCGAAGTAGACCCGAGGGTTTCTGATACTCCACCTTGACTTTAGCACAAGTCAAACATTTACTTACGTATGTCGCGATGTGAGCCTTCATCTTTGGCCACCAATACATAACCCTGAGGTCCTGATACATTTTGTCTGAGCCCGGATGAACAGAATACCGAGACTTGTGCGCTTCGTCCATCACAAGCTCTCGAAGATTACCATACAGAGGAACCCATACCCGCTCCATAAAGTAATGAATACTGTCAGATCTCTCCACCAGTCGCTTTTCCATGCCTCGCAAGTATTCAACCTTGATGTTCACTTCTTTCAATGCCTCGATCTGAGCGAAACGAATCTGAGCAGGTAAACCAGAGTGAATAGTAAGTTGTAGAGCGCGAACACGCTTAAGCTTCGTCTCCTTTTGGCTAAGTGCATCAGCTACAACGTTAGCTTTACCGGGGTGATACTTGATGACGCAATCATAGTCGTTCAGTAGTTCTACCCAGCGACGGTGTAGCATATTCAACTCCTTCTGGTTGAAGATATGTTGAAGGCTTCTGTGATCGGTGTAGATGGTGCATTTGGTACCGTACAGATAGTGCCTCCAGATCTTCAATGCGAAAACCACAGCCCCCAATTCTAAATCATGAGTCATGTAATTCCTTTCATGAACCTTCAACTGTCGAGAAGCATAGGCTACCACATTGTTGCGTTACATCAGCACGCAACCAAGACCCTGAATGGAAGCATCACAATAAACCACAAAATCCTCGGTGCCTTCATGTAGAGACAAGATTGGTGCACTGAAGAGTTTCTGTTTCAAAAGTTGGAAGGCATCCTCCTGTCTTGATCCCCAAGAATACACAACACCTTTCTGTGTTAACGAGGTAAAAGGTTGAGCGATCTTTGAGAAATCCTTGATGAACCTTCGATAGTACCCGGCAAGACCAAGAAATTGTCGCACCTCCGAAGGATTCTTTGGTGCCGCCCAATTCCTGACAGCATCAACCTTTTGCAGGATCCACGTGTATCCCCATTTCGTTAACAATATGCCCAAGAAAGTGTACTTCCCGAATCCAGAAATCACACTTAGAAAACTTCGCGTAAAGCTGCTCCTTCCTCCGGAGGTCCAAGATAAGACGTAAATGTCGCTCGTGGTCTTCCTTGCTCTTGGAGTAGATCAAGATGTCGTCGATGAAAACGATAACAAAGTCGTCGAGAAACGGTTTGCACACGCGGTTCATGAGATCCATGAAGACCGCTGGTGCATTAGTCAACCCAAACGGCATAACCAAAAACTCATAGTGGCCATACTGTGTTCGAAAAGCCGTTCTAGGAACATCCTCCTCTCTGACTCGTACCTGATGATAGCCCGACCTTAAGTCGATCTTAGAATAAAAACTTGACCCTTGCAGTTGGTCAAACAGGTCATCGATACGTGGTAAAGGATAACGGTTCTTAACCGTCACCTTGTTTAGCTCGCGATAATCAATACACATCCGAAAGGACCCATCCTTCTTCTTCACAAACAGCACTAGGGCTCCCCAAGGCAAAGAGCTAGGTCATATAAAACATCTATCCAACAACTCTTGGAGTTGATTCGACAACTCCTGCAACTCTCCTGGTACAAGACGATAAGGAGCACGAGCAATCAGGGCTGCTCCTGGCATGAGGTCAATCTGAAATTCCACCTGACGATGTGGAGGTAAACCAGGGAGTTCTTCAGGAAATACATCAGGAAACTCACGAACAACCGGAATGTCCTCGATCCTTCTCTCATCAGACTGCGAATCAGTAACCAGAGCTAAAATAGTAGGGTAGCCCTTACGCAGACACTTCTAAGCCTTCATCGCTGAGATAATACTAACCATAGCACCACTACGATGACCCTGAACCGATAAGGATTCTCCGCTAGGGAGAGGAATACGCACGATTTTCTCCTTGCAGAAAATTTCCACCTGGTGCTTGGACAACCAGTCCATGCCAATAACCACATCAAAACTTCCAAGAGTAATAGGGAGTAGGTCAATGTCGAACACTTGACCCATGAGATCGAGTTTACAACCAAATAGAACATGAGAAGCTTCTATCAATTTCCCATCAGCTAACTCTACTACATGCTTATTTACAAGAGGTGTGGGAGTCAACCCTAACAGACGACTAAACCCCAAGGACACATAACTCCAATCGGCACCAGAGTCGAATAAAACATAAGCAAATAAATCATTTATCGAAAACGTACCAGTCACTACGTTGCCATCATTCCTGGCTTCCCCAGCTCCAATAGTGAATACTCTCCCGTGCGCACCATTTCCTCCATTGCCCCCATTGTTGTTGTTCCTGTTGTTATTGTTCCCATTGTTGTTACCACCAGCATTCTGATTCAGTTGAGGGCAATCTCGCTTGATGTGACCCTCGACCCCACACTGAAAACAACCCTTACGATTACCCTGATTCTGCTAAGGCTGCTGTCTATCCTGCTGCTACTGGTTTGGAAGTGAAACCCTACAATCCTTGGCCTTATGCCCCACTTTGTTGCACCTGTGACATACTCGGGTACACGGACCCCAATGGTGATAGTTGCACTTATTGCACTTTGGTAGTTTTCCCGCATAAGAACCCTGACCCGAGTTGTTGCCCTGACTTTGATTAACGGATGACGACTGACTGAAACTGTGATTGCTGCTATTGTCTGGCCGTTTCTGAGACTGATTCGAGTTTGCCACCTTATCTACATCACTCCATTTACGTTTACTATCAGTAGCGGGCGTAGTAGCTGTGGTTGCAGCAGCAGTAGTGGTAGAAACACGCGGTGGTAGCGAGCCACGCTCCACCTCCTGATCGGTGATCTTGTGAGCCAAACGGATAATCTGAGGTAGATTATCAAGGTTCGCTGCAGAAACATAGCCCTTAACCTGTGGGGCTAATCCCTTGAGATACAGCTCGATTCTTCGGTGTGGAGGTCGTAACAACTTTGGGCACAAAATTGCTAGCTCATGAGATCGCTTCGTGAATGCCTCGATCTCCGACCCCACCATCTTCAGATCATAATACTCATTCTCCAGTTTCTGAATCTCATCACGAGGGCAATACTCCTCCCTCATCAACTCCTTGAAATCATCCCAAGTAGTGGCATTCGCCACTTCAATGCCCAACATCTGGACTTGGGCATTCCACCAAGTCAAGGCGCCATCCTTGAGAGTGCCTGAAGCATACTTCACTCGGTCCCCCATGGGTCAGTTACACATAGCAAACACAGATTCGGCCTTTTCAAACCAACGCAAAAGTCCCACAGCTCCTTCGGTCCCACTGAAGGTCTGTGGCTTACAATCCATGAAGGTCTTAAATGTGCAGGCAGGTGGATTGTTTTGATTCGCAGGTTGACCTAAAACGAAAGAACGTACAACACACAAGTAAGATTCGAGTATACGACACAAGGATAGAAAGTAATTGGCACATATCGTACCAGCCTGGTAAGCCGCTAGGGCTTCAGCCACACGAGTGTTGATCAAGTGGTTAATTCGGCCTGAGTCATAGCAATGTGGCCGCATCCATGGCCTCGTCCGCTCATGTTTCTGTACAAGAAGAGGAAAGATTTAAGATGCAAGTTCAAGTAGGAGTCAAGTATTACTATGACCTCCATAGACTACTGAGTTCTAACATAACGTTAATTTATAGAGCGGAACCCTTTTCACACTTGTCAAGTTTCACTGGGACTCACATGCACCCCACATTATTATTATGTGTGCACCCATAATAACAATCCAGCTTGCATGTTCATCTCAGTTCCTCCCAACTCGTGTTAAAAGGTTCCTCAAATTTGAGCAATAAGACAACAGAAATCACAACATAGATCATGAAAGTTCAAGGAGTGTCACACCGTTAAAACACATAACATGGGTTGGTAACCTAGGGATTCATACTGTAGTGCCGAGTGTGCATTCACATGTGGTGTTAATCATAAGCAAACACTAGATATGCGATGCAATAGTAAACGAGAAACAAACCTTCCAGTCTGGAGCTGAGTGTCATGGTCGATTTCAGAACTGTTCGGTTATAGTCTGGTTTTATGAAAACGTTTTAAAACCCAGTACACTATAACGAGTGGCTCTGATACCAAACTATCACACCCCCAAAATACCACCTAGGGAATGTCCCTGCTAGGCGTGTGACATACCAACAACGAGCCACTAATTACATTGAACCCATACAAGTTTATAAATAAAATCCTCAATTATTAATGAAAATACTATCAACAAGTTTAAATGAAAACCAACATGTTCAGCGGAAGCAATTAATAAACCAATGTTAAACTGTTTCGAAACCAATTTATAGTAACAATAATTCAATCACATGAATCCTTCCAGTCGACCCATGACCACTCCAGCTACTCCAAACAGCAAGTTCCAATTCCAAAACATCTAAAGACCTGCGAGCATGCAACAAGTGTATCAGACAACGCTGGTGAGTTCACAGCTTTTCGAAAAAGTTAGTTACCAAGTGTTTATTCCAGTTCATTATCAAATCCAAAAGTAATATTGATAATATCTCGATACTGAACACGACGGCTCCTGATGTATGTTTTGCCCGTTCCCAAGTGCTTCTATCAAAGCACTGGCATGACTGGGTTATTAGTTCACACCCGTCCTCTCCGGTACGGGGTGACGGTGCCAAACCTAAGTAGCGCTACTAACCAATACCCCGTTACCTCCCCGGTAACAAAAGATGGGACTTAAGAGTGATAGGGTGAGATTATTATCCAATATTCGAGTTTTACCCAAAAGACTTATCCCTCCCCGGGATTCCCACTGACTGTCCCAACCACC
This sequence comes from Helianthus tuberosus, assembly GCA_030545235.1. NCBI lineage: Eukaryota > Viridiplantae > Streptophyta > Magnoliopsida > Asterales > Asteraceae > Helianthus > Helianthus tuberosus. Next base: position 147,179,653 of record CM060406.1, read on the forward strand.
GGGACGCATGCTCAAGAGTAGTGAACTCACCTTTGGTTTGCTCGGTAGGATTATCTACGAGTCTACCAGTTAATCAAGTACGTCCTAAAGGAGTTACCGATATCAGTCAGTTTTACGTGCATATGAACCACAATTTTCATATTCAAGTAATTCATTGATCACATAAAACACATTTACTATACATGTAACGCATGCATGTAATTAAAGTCATGGTAGTTAATCCATTCTCATAGTGCCATCGAATACTCGCTTAACAGGTAGTAGCTCAAACAAACTCCATACATACATACACAATTTACTTGCATACACTACAAGTCCACATATTAAGCATATGCGGCCCATTGATGTAATCAGGCCCCTTACACTTCTAGCTGAGGATGCGGCCCAGTTGGCCCGAGGCCCGACATGCAAGACCCAAGCCCAAACTTGTCCCGGCTTGCACCCTAATACAAATTTCTAGTTAACTAACAATCAGTGAGTGTGTGTGTATAGTGGGTTAATGAGTGTGGCCTCAAAACAGCCCTAATGATATGTTATTCACTGATGTTGTCTGGCCCAAATGATAAGTCTCAGCAGCCCAGCCCGCATTAACTGTGTGGCGGCCCGCAAACACAAACAACCCTATTTATCAACTTTATTCGTCATTAAGTAGCAATACCCTAATCATCTTAACAATCAGTACATGACATCCGAATCTCAAAGACATCAAATATCAACTATTATGTCAAGATCATTCATGAATTCCATTATTACATAATATCGAGTTTACGTACAGCAAGTATAGGGCATCATCGAGTCGTTTATGATTACATAAACACCAAGATTACTTCAATCATATATACGAAATCACTAGTACCAAATTACGTATACCAAAGAAACTAATCACGTCACAAGATGAGTCATATAAAACACAAAATCATATCCAAACTTAAGTCACGATCAATGCACAGATTCGTCTAACACTAATCATATTAGACTATCACCCAAGTAATAAGTCATAGACAAGCATACGTAAACAAGAACCACAAATATATATATGAACGGACAATATTGGAATTGCTAACTTCGAGATCAGGTGTACTAAGAAGATGCTGACGCGATTAATGGAGGGCTTCTAATGGGAATAAGGAGACTACCGTCGGGTCTTGAGGGAAAAGAATCAGTATTTAGGGTTAGCTTATGTGATAATTATGATATCTATAATGGCCATGCACCCCTTATCCGAACCTAAGAGCCTCTACTACTACTGGGCCTGACCTTGGGCTAATTATAAAGAAACTGGGCCAGCTCACAAGTGAATTAAATGAAAGGATTTCAAGTGGAGCGTCTATGGTCCCTGGCCTAATTGTGAGTGTGTCGAGATGAGCATGTATAGCCCAATAATTATTGTGTGTGCTAGACCACATATGCGATGTATACGGCCCAAATACGTGGCCCAGATACACACTAACATATTCCCATTTTCTTTACATTAAGCAAGTTCATTACAGTTACGAGTGTTTACTAATTTGTATCATTGCCAGGAATATGAAAGAGAAATAACAAGAAGCAGGATCAAGCGAGTAAAAGGCACTGACCTTGAACGTTCGGGTTATCACATAAATAAAAAAATATTGGGTTCAAAACACATTGTTTTATTGATAATTGAACTGTTTGGAGTTGTAAAATGATTACACAAGCACAGATGTCACAACATTCGGAATTAAAAGTATAACAAAGTAAACATACAAGAATATAGTCACTTAGACTTAGCACTTGTTCTTGACACTATGAAAACCCATGGGGTTTAGAATGATTTCATGAGTTTAATACCCATTAAAATTGTAATGAGGAACTACATACTTAGGTGATGTAACTTAACAACTTGATGAATAACCATTAAATTATCTTCAAGGGTTCAGTTACCATGGATATTATATATTTTATATAGTATTTATAAGTTTAGTCCAACAATGTTACAAGTATTATCATAGAAGTCAAGCACAGAGGTAGGGGATAAACCTTCCATTTAAAAACTCTTTCTTAGATTCACCAATGCACAAGTTGTCATGAGGACAACAAGGATGGTCATGAATGAACAATAAGTAAATGAAATGTATATACTAAATAAGAGAAATCATCAAGTGAAGTGTGGATTGTAAGTAGGATAGCCCAAGCTTTCCAAGTAATCACACATACACAAGTTCAAGCCTTGTTCAACACTTGTGGGTTAAAACCCTTTTAAAACAAAAGGTGTAGAGAATTTAAGACCTCTGAATTTGTATGTTACAACCTTGTTTTTAAGCACACATAATCATATGCTTGATTAGTGGCTAAGGACATAGGAATGTATGAAGAAAACATAAGTTTATATATGTTTAACAAAGTCTTGTACAAAAAAGAAAGTTTCTTGCACTTTTACCCTCATTATGGTGATTTCCATCCTTTGTTTTCCGTGAAAAACCTGTGTAAACATACCTAGGGGTGTTCCAAGTGCTAAGAAGCAAGAAGGAATGAAAATGATGGAAGATAAGTGAGTTTATGCTCACTTTTGCAACTTGATATGATTCTGAATTGCTACTGTTTTCTCGGCTGATTTTAGAGTGTTTGAGAGTGAAAGTGAAGTGTTTGTAAAGTGGGAGAAGTGTGGAATTGAGTTGGGTTTTATAGGGAGTGATTAGGTTAAGTTTGGTGGCCATTTAATGGAAGAAACACACCTAAACACACCAAAAATTGCCCAATAAATGAGCTGTTTAGGACATTCTGCGGATACACCTCTCTGGCGGGGCACGAGAGGTTTGGGGCAGGGGCTCGCAGCCTGCGAGCCACCCTGGCTGGGTATTTTGTTTGTTATTTTTACACTTTTGGCCCTTTTATTTTCATATAGTTATGTTTTAAGGTGTTTTATGGTGTTTTAAGTATGAAAGACAAAGTGTGGGGATATGTAATGTAATTGAAGCATAAAATAAATATAAAACAAGTATGAATAAGTATGCATGTCGAGAATAAGTATCGTGTATGCATGAATTGAGCATGTATGAGAAGTATTTGTAAGTTTAACGTATTTTTCAAGAATTACAAAAAAGGTATCGCATGTATAATTAAACCAAACGTAAGAATATGTATGGATATGTAGAATGTGAATTTAAAGAAATACAAATTTTATTTATGATCCAAGTCTCGGATTTTATGATGATACAACGGAAAAGACGAGATACAAGAATACAAGATTCAAAAAATAGAAGCACAAGACGATCTTTCTAATTAAGGAAAGTGCGAAAAAGAAGGGCGTTACAGTCTCCCCTCCTTTAGGAAATTTCGTCACGAAATTTATTCAAGAGTAAGACTTTGAAAAAGGCATTTTAGCTAGAAGAATGATTGGTTAAAATCGAGACTTAGAAGTTCTGAATCGTTTTGAAAAGTATGAAATTTGAGGAACGAAAAGATATGTTCGTAAAAAAGTTCGTTTGACTAAAATGATTTTGTGGCATTAAGCATAATTAAAACGTGTATTGGCAAAATGATTTTAAACAAGTTTGAATAACCTTGGAATGGGTGTATTTAAAATGTGTTACCTAAGAAGGAAAGCTTTCGTATAAAACGGTATGTGTTTCGTTAAAAGTGTAGTCTCAGTTTTGTAGAAAATTGTTTGTTGGTGGGAACGAGAAAGTTAAGTATTTTAAGTAAAATGATCTTGGAAGTAACTGCCAACTAAGTATGTCTGCACATAAATTAAAGGATGGAAAAATAGTTTTAATCAAGAAAGTATTTTAGGTTTCGAACCTGTAAACATACTTGGTTGTAAACGAGGTTTGGATATAACTTACGGAATAACGGAAAATAATAGAGGTATAAGAGTGAACGATTGATCTAATAAACGAATTCAAGTATAAGCATGGCATAAGTATTGGATAAATGAAACGATGTGTTAAGAATGAGGTTTCGTCGTGGATAGTCGGATATTGCGCGTTTAGCAATGCGTTTGTGAGTTGTTATAGTTTGTATATTAGGTCTAAATAGGTCTACAAAACACCGAATTTCTCAAGGCACGTTTTACGAAAGTTTGGTAACATGGTGAAAACACTTATATATAGGAAGTACCAGCGGTGTATCCACCATGTTTTAACCATGTTACGCCCATTTCGTTATTCGGCGTCATGTTACTTTTCTTGTCTTACCATACACAGTAGTACGCTCTATGATTCTCATGCGCCTATCACTATAACCCCGTGTGCACCCACAATTATTTTGACCGTCGCATGAACCGCATATCTTGTACTAGTTGTGTATCCATCGGGGTATACATAAATTTGAAAATAAGAATGTGTCTGTATAAGAATGTAGTATATGATCATGTTTATGTAAGACCAACGTGAGTGAACCCCTTGGGTCACGCTCACGTATAGGTACGAATGTATGAATATAAGTATGAATAAATGTATGCGTATGAGTATAAGTATAAGTATAAGTATGAATATGTATATAAGTATGAACATATTTGAACATGAAAATGCGTATAAGTATGAGTATAAGTATAGGTATAAATAATGACGATTTTGTGTGTATGGCATGAATTGAATACAACGAATTTAAGCATATAAAATGATCAAGAAGTTTGAACATGTAAAAATGAATGATATTTAAGAAATTGTCGTGAGATATTGATTAAAACATGTACGATAATATGTATATGTAGTCATTTGAGCAAAATGTTGAGTTTTTTGAATCAAAATAGATTGAGTTTAACTTGGAATATAGAATTTGGTTTATGAATGCAAAAGGATGTAAAATAATTATTGGTTATGCATGATGTATTTTGTAAAGAACGGAAATGCTACTCTTGTTCTAGAAGAATTTATGTAAGTCGAAAATGGTCGGTTCCCATGAAGTTTTCTTGCCTACGTGTTTTGAATTTAAGTGACCTATTGAGCAGTGTATGAAAAGGCTTTTGAAAATAGTAAGTTTGCATCATTTTAAAGGATCTTGAATTAAAATAAGAAATTTGAAATTTTGTAGGTACTCGTGAAACATTGATCCTTAAAAAGAAAGGTTGGTTTGAAAATAGTGGTTGTTAAAAGTGTTTTAGCAAGATGATTTATTGATTTTGAAAAGATGTAAAACGATCTTATAATATCTATCAGATCTTATAGGCATGTACGAAAGGTTGGTTTGATTTCCGATTGAGAATGAAAGTCTTTAGTACAATGACATGACGAGAGCGTGTTTTAGTGATTACGTTAAGCATGAAATTTGTGGGCAAGAGACTCATTCGGCCGATTAAGTTCATGAGTAGCATTTCGTAAAATTTTGAAAATCGGGAAACAAAACGTTTATGGTATGATTAAGAATTTCGTGTATGTGATTTATGTGTAATAGATTGTAAGGTAAGAAATATGTTTGATAAAACAATAAACTTTGAAATTTGCATAAGTAGGGATTTTGTCAAATGAATAACGATTTAGCTATAAAATTTGGTCATGTTTGCAAGAAAACATTTTGGTAACGATCAACTAGGTAAGGGAATCACCCCTAACCTGTTGGTGAGGTCATTTTAGGAAAAGAAGAAGTGGAGTTAATCATCAAGTTAAGGATATCACTCCTATCTCGATGATATGTCTTCATTTTGCGCTTACAAAAAATGTAAACCTAGTTGGTGATGTTTTTTTTTGTTTTGAAATCATGCATGTGACATACGTATAAGTGTATGAAAAGATTTAGTATTACGTGTGTGTAAGAAAATAATCTCAAAAATAATTCAATTTGAAAAGACAGGATTGCATCGTATAAGATTGATAGTAGTAAAATATAGGTTTGGTCAAAACTTGGATTGCTCCAAAACGGAACTTTGACTAAACCAAAGTGGTCTAAAATTCCTTTGAATTTGAGAAACATGCTTTAGCCTAATAGGTGGAATACTCTCACCGAAATTTCGGTTAACGCTATTCACCCTTCCAGTTACTACATGTTCCAAATCAATTGAAAATTCGAGACTTGGCGGGATTTTTGAAAATCAAGGAGTGGGACTACTCGACAAGATGTGGGTTTCACCCCTAACTTAACGATTTCAAACCCTTAGTGTGGTTGGTACTCGTCGGGTCAAACTTTAATTTCGACTCTTTGACGAGGGTCCACTAGAATTTAAAATATAAATACTCCATTAAGGTGAGGATATCACTCTTAACTTGACGGCGAATTTTGTGAAAAATAATTGGTGGATTGAGAGTCGTTCACCAAATTGTGAGTTTCACGCCTATTTTGGTGAAGTCGTCTCGTTTGTATAATACGAGTGTTTTGGAGTTTCGTATAATCGAGTAAAATGCCTTAGGAAAGGCATACGTTATGGAATAATAAAACAAGTATGAGCACATAAATAGGCATTTCAAGCATAGCACATAAAGAAGTTTCATGAAAGTAGCATATGAATCAAGTATGGTTGAATTTGGTACTTAACTATAGACTAGGTCAAAAGCATAGCTATTTTCCAAATTTCCTATAGTTATGGCTCTGATACCAATCTGTCACATCCCAGCCGATGGCGGAAACATCGGAGTGAGACGAAGATAGATAGCTCATCACACATAATGCTAATTGTGATAGCAGAATTAAAATTAAATTGATTTCATTCATAACAAGTGTAACAATACATGGAACTTGAAATACAACATACTCAATACAAGGAAAATAATTCAATAACAAGTACAAAACTTGATACAATAAATTAGCCCTAAGACGTCTATATCGGTATCTAGGCATCATCGCTACTTCGGTTTCATAGCATCGTCATCATCAACCTGTAACATGTTTAAAATAAAGGTCAATGCGAAAGCATTGGCGAGTACACAGGTTTTCATAACAAGATAAGTTTAAACAATTCCACATGGCAAGCTTCGTTAAACAAGATAAACATTAAACTGGGATGTGATTAACTAGTCAAACCAAAGATGAAACGCAATAAGCTCTTAACATAACCTGTAACGCCCCGCTCTATTGTACTTTCCATAATTAAAAGGTCTTGTTTGTATTTCTATTTTTGGAAGTCTTGTGTTTTTGTAATCGTTCTTTCATTGTAATCCTTGTAAAATCCGAGACTTGGATCATAAATAAAACTCGTATTTCTTTAAGTTTGTGTTATACATAATTCATACATATTCATACGTTTGATTTTGTGAAACAATTAATTCATATTCGTAATTCTTGGAAACTGTGTGTTAATCTTGAAAATACATGAAACTTATGCATAATACATCTTTTGAACGAATAAGATACGTAAATACGACATTCATACACTTAATTATATTTGTTTTATGTTCATGATACATGATTGATCCTTATAAATTGCCTAAATATCATAAATGGCCCATTAAACACCTAAAAAGCCTAAATAGGAAACTCTAGGGGCCAAAATGTCATTTTTGAAAACTTTCCACGCATCAGACCAGGCATGGCGGCCCGCGACCTGGCCCAGGTCCTAGCTTCACGGTCTACGAGCCCATCTCCAGCACAGAAAAGTCAGATTTGGTTTCAACTCGTTTCTCTTGGCGGGATTAGTGTTTGTTTGAGGTTTAAGCTCATTTTTAACATTAATTACCCAACTCCAACCTACCCTAATCCTTCCCTATAAATACCAAGCCATCTACAAGCTATTTTCACTTTGCAAAAACTTCAAATCTCTCTCAAAGTCCCTAAATTCGCAGCTTATTGCAGAAGTTCGGACAAATTCATCAAGCTTCACTAAAGTGAGCACAACTCACTCATTTCTTATCCGATTTACTTGATTCTTTTTCCTACATTCTTGGATTAATCTTAGGAATGTTTCCATTGGTTTTCCATGGAAAACCAGGCCCTGGAACGTCACCAAAAAGGCTCCAAAGTTCATTGATTGTTTCTACTTTGGTTCAAACTTTACTAAACTTGATTAAACTTGAGTCTAACTCATCTCAAACCTATATCCTTATGCTAATAACCACTTCTATGGTTAGTTAGGCTTAAAACAAGGTAGAGACATGGAAAATCAGAGGTATAAACCTCATAAACTTTCTATTTTGTTCAAGGGGCTAACCCACAAGTGATGTTCAAGCTTAAGACTTGACAAGTGTGTGATTTAGGATTAGCTTGGGCTATCCTACTTGAATATCCACCCATTGCTTGATGATTTCTCATATATTAGTGGTCATATTCTATTATTACTTGTAAGTTCATGACCCTCCTTGAATGTTCATAACATCAGGTGCAGTGGTGAACACTTAGAGGTGCCTAAATGGAAGACTTGTTCTTCCTACCTCCTACATGATTTCTATGACACTTAAGAGGTTCCTAAATGGAGGATTCATCCTCCTACCTCATGCTTGAAATATAGGACATAATATATTGTTAGGATCTGAGTTTCATTTGATTGTGCTTGTTTGATTAGAATGAAGATGAAACAGAGTTAAATGCAGCGGAATTAGATGAAACAAACGTTCAATACACAATCAATGAGAGAAATAGTTTAAGCAAACATGTTTAACTTGGCATTGAATGATTGTATTTATTACAACTATCAATCACAATGCATGCATGCACTAATCTCCCCCTCAGCCCGAGCTCACAATGATTGTTCGTACAGAATGACTTTGTGATGAAGAGAGCTAATAGAACAGTACAGGGTACTGTTCTATTTATAGTACCGAATAAACCACTAAGCATCTTTGGCTGACGTCACCATGAAAGTGACATCTAACCTCCTAACAACCTCTAACAACTGTTCTATTCAAACACTGCTTTCTAACTACTGATTACAATACAATACAATGAATAAAGTAAACTACTGCTTCTTCATTCCACTGTTATAGCTCCAGCAGTGCTTTGTGTCTTCAGCAATACTTGAACCATATCAGTAGTTTGAGCATCAGTGATTTATCTTCATCAGTCTTTAGGCATCAGCAGTTGTTGTGAAGAGCAGTGCTTAGAGGTCAGCAGATGATAGGATCACTTTCAAGGGGAAATATTAAGTACAAACCACTGCTTATTCTGGATCCACTGATCTGATCCAGTTTTGGCGTTTTCAATTGTTCCTTTGTAGGGTTCAATCCCAACAATCTCCCCCTACAACAGATGATTCCAAAACCCTTCATTATTTTGGATCTTTATTGCCTCATCAGTAGTTCCCTAACTTGCCCTTTGAATTGTAATTCAAAGTCCATGGAATCCATGTCATCCTCATCCCTGCACAGTGTAAGCTCAAGGAGATCTTGTAAATCTTCAACACTCAGGCCAAGTGCTTCTTCCCTTGATATATGTTTCACTTCACCACTGGATTTGAGCAGAGTCAATACGTGGGTCTTTTGATCAGACTTCCACTTTAGTATTTTTTAATTCAGTGGGTTTCTTGGGAAAGTCTTTATTTTTTATGAGTTTGGAGAAGGAGGCCTGCTCAAAACCTTTTTGGCTATATTTTGAAGTGTTGCTGAGTCATCATCCTCTAGAGCCATTCTTTTGATAGCCTCCTTGAAATACACAGCTTCTTGTTCCTTTTCTTCTGCATCAGTCTGTTTTTGCCTCTTTGTTTGGTTTAACTCAATGATAGAGGTGTCAGATGATGTGAACAGTGGTTTAAAAGTGTGGGCCTGCTGCTTTGGCTTATCAGTGGTTTTGTAGACTGGTTTCTTTTGAGCAGTGGGGTCTTTCTTTCTTAGTTCTTCCAGCCTTTTGTATGTTTGATCAATATTTTGTTTTGACCATCTTGCTATCTGCCTGGTTGTTCCATATTGTGCTGCAACCAACTCTTCTCTTTTCCTTTTGTATTCCAAGGTAACATCAGCAATTTTCTTATTGTATTTGCTCCAGTTTGGTGCTGTTCTTTTCATACCTCGATCATTTTTTATTCTTTCAATTCTTTTAAGTTCAGCTTTGAGAGCAATGAGTGGACAGTCTTGGAATTGTTCCGCTTTGGCAGGGTAGAATTTTTCACTCATGATCAACTTTATGAGATCTTCTTTCAGATCTACTTGTAAATCAGCATCTGGAGGCAGGTTGGACATCTCTTTGCTTAGGTCTCTTGCATAATCTTCTAATTGTTTAACCTTGGTGAGCAAAACTGCATTCGACTTGAGATGGCATTATCACCTTGCCCTTTGCATTCATATTTTGCCCTCCATTCAGCTTACTTTGCTGTGAGTTTTAGATATTCATCCATGTTTTTAGGATCTCTAAAACCAGCAAGAGAAGGGAACTTCCTTTTGGAAGGATCATCCACTAGATAAAATTGTTTCATTTCATTCTTTACTGCATGCAACTCTAGTGGATAATCAGCTGCCACTGGTATAACATCAGAAGGATTATATCCTACCAGTGTTGTTGGATCTTTGATTGGATTAGCCAGTTTTGGTGGAATGAATGGTTGAGGTGGGATTACATTGTAAGGTGTGGAGGATAAAGGAACGTGTGCTGGTATATCATCATCATTCACCTGAAATTTCCTTTTTCTTGTATAAAACTTTTTGGGTGAAGGGGATTTTGTTTGTGGTTTGGAAGTAGAGATGTTTGGAGTGACGGGTGACTGACTAACAGTTGTTGAAACAACTGGTGTCTCAACCAATGTTGTCACTACAACAATTGATGTGTCAATTGTTGTCTTTTGCTCTTTGGCAGGTGGTTTTTGTGATGGAGGTGTTGTTTGTGGTATGTGTCACACCCCGGATTTCCACGTGTCACCGGTGGGCCCGGTGGGGAGTATCGTGACGTGGTTGGCAACATAATAGTCAAACAACACAATATATAAATGCACAGCGGAAGCAAAAGGTAAATTATATTACAATCCGAATTTAAAGTAATATCAAGTATTACAACGGAAAGTAAAGGATCCACAGGCGGATCTTAAAACATAAATATTGTTCAACAGACTTTAGACGCCTAGAACTTGCAAGATTCCTTATTAACGTCCTGAGCAGCTTCCAGCCTATTACGTACTTGTACCTGTCACTTAGACTTTTGAAAATACGTCAGTTTTCACTGGTAAATACACTCAACCGACTCATTTGAAAAGAGTTTGTAAATTGGTTTGAATGCACTTCGGCACAAAATATGTAGACACATTGATTAAAATGCACAAGACAAAATTAATCTTTTATACTTGATTAAAATGCACAGAGGCAAAATTAATCTTTTATAACTCGGGATAAACTATATTTCATGTTATCAGTTTTATATAACTTGCTCTACATACGCGGCCCGGTTCTATGCCGGTTCATGATTAACCGACACACCACTATTCCCTTATTGGGTATAATTAATTAATTAGCATATAGCATCTGTCAGGTGTATGCCTACACCCCGTGCTTAAGTCGTGGCCATTGCATTTAATGAGTCAAGGATATCCAGGACACGGTCGCATTAATCCCCAATGTTTCAGTCAAGCAATACGAATTAAAACAGGTTATTTGGATTTCCTGACTTATTGGTATTTGAATCCCATACCTTACCATGCGGTATTTATATTACCGTATCCCAAGCCCGTAATAGGGAAAATAAGTTAAGAGTATTTACCCGAGCTAGCTCCTGTCTTAAATAGCAAGAATTATAATAACTCAGCCGTATTCACTTAAGTAAGCGTAGGTACAATTTACCAGAAGGCTCTAGTCTGGAATGATGGTATAAATAACCAATTAGAATGCTAACGGGTCTTTAATTAAGCCTAAGCTTAGACCGGTTAATTATACGGTTCAAACGCACGATTAGGCGAAAACCGGAATAGAATGTGAGTTAGACCCAACAAGTTTGGAGACTTGCTTAATATGGGTATTTCATACACATTCTGGATTTTGAGATAAAACCGATAAGGTTTGACCCGTTTAGGCTAATTTATGTAAACTAGTTACATAAACCGAACCGAACGCGTAAAAAGCGTAACGGGTATCCATATGAGCCATTTACAGGTTTCCTAAGTTAATATGCTTCATATATGTTGTGACATCAGTAAGATGTCTTTTATTATGCCCGAAACGAAATTAAACTCAAACTATGCCCCGTAGGGGTAGTTTGGTCATTTAAAAGGTTATAAAAGAGTTTAAGTATTTACCTGAGTTACGGGTCTGATGTAATCAGAAAAAACACTTATTTTACTAAGTTATAACAGTAGGGTAAATTATATATGTGAAATTTATCAATTATAACCAAACTAGGCACCGTAGGGGCATTTTGGTAATTTCACATAAGCCGTAAAGCTCAAAACCGAAGTCTGAGTTAAACAACTTTTGCTTACTGTTAAAATATTTTAATTTTCCTCAAATATCAGTAGGTATAAACCCTTGTATGTTTAAAATAGTCTTAGTACATACTAAGCGTTAAAAACGCTTAAAAAGACGACTAGAAGCCATTTCCGGGTTCGATACAAGAAGCTGATATTTTTACTATTCCAGAAGGCTTAAAATAATTTATTTGTCATATGTGATCAGTAGCAAAAGGTTTGAAGTCAATTAGATGTGTAAAACTCATTTTATAGCCCGTAAGGGCAAAACCGACAATTACCGGATTAAGCCTACGACTATAAGTTATGCTCAGCCTAAAATTTATTAAAAATCTTCAAAAATCCCAAAATAATATATTACATCAGTGGGTAATAAGTTTGATATAAAAAAGTAGGCTTAACTAGGCTATACGCTAATTACGCCGTTTAATTAACATAAAGCTTTCATTTAACGCTAACGAGCATAACTCTTAATCTACACCTCAAACTGATGTCAAACTTTGGGTACAAGTCTATATATCAGTGATTAAGGTTTCTATGCTTTTACATTTTCAAAAATCACGTTTTAAGGTGAAAAGGGCATAATGGTCAACATATGAGCAATTAACGGAATCATGCGTATTAATTGGTTAACTAATGAACCATGGTGTATAATCACAGAGGGTTATACTAGCATGTAACCTGGTCTAAATAGAGCTGTGAGGCATTTCTAAAACATGCTTAAACGGATCAGAACTGAAGTCAAAGCTTTGCGACTTTTGGTCCCGAACCGTGTCTAAACATTTAATTGTCGGGTTGAACATGTTTAGACATGTTCTTACACTAATTACCAAGTTATATTAATGATCAAACAGGTTGTAGGTGTTCTAAATTGCTAATTATGCATAAATTAGAATTTAAACATTCTGTTGACTTTTTACTTACAAGTTTGACCCGACATTTGACCTAGTTAGAGTGGGAATCAGGGGGAACCCATTTAAGGGTTTATTACCAACATAATTACCAACTTATAACTACTTTCAATTCGACTAATCACTAGACCATCAGTGATTAATCGCTAAGTCAACCGTTAATTACGACGGTTTGACTTTTAAGCTAATTACTAAGCAAAACTTAATCAAGGAAGGATTAGTAAACTTACTGAAGTCCTATGCTTAATTAGGAAGGTCTTGTGTCTGCTCTTAAGCTCCCAAAGGCTCCAGAATTGCACAAGAAGTGAATGATCAAATGGTTGCAACTTCATGGCCTTATATAGTGAATTTTGATCCACAAAATGTTGACATGTAAGTCTACCAATGACCACAACTCTTCAACAAGTGTCCCTAAGTGCTAAAAATCAGTTTAGGCAACTCATGGAAGTGTTAAAGGGCAAGACTTGGCGTTTGAATAGGCTGAACAGGCAAAAAAAAAACGAGTTGCTGCATCTGGGGACTGCTTGCGCACCGCAACAACCAGAGTGTTGAGGTGCGCAAGCCATTGGCCAGCAATCAGAAATTTTCAAATGTTGACAGTTTTAGCCCCATACCTCCAATTGCCATTTCCGACACATCCAAGGCCCGTTAAATCATTTTTATGGCTCTAAAATGATGCCTAAGCATAGAGAACATGAAACATGCTCAAAAATATGCCGGATGTCGGTTCGTTTGGTCGTACAGTCACGTTGTTCGGCTAATTACGACGAAACACGGACAGACGCGAAAAACAATCCAAACGACGCGACGAATGGAATTTTATCAAGCCAAACACTAAAATAAAATATTTTAGTGCTTACATAAATTTTTGGGTGTCCGGGAATATCCAGAATGTAAGATATGCGTGTAAACGCAAACTTGTGCGCTTTTTGACACTTTTAGTCCCTGCATGACTTAAAAGTTTATTTTTGCGCACTAAACACCTCAAAGCCTGTATCTAAGCTATGAGAAGGATAATTAAGGTATGTATAACTCATGGTCATATTCCGGGAGGTCCGATAACATACGAATCGGTATACTTTAGCACTTTGACGCTTTAGGTCCTTCTAATGCGCAAACTTGCGTAACTTATCATTTAACAGCATTGAAGCCTTATCTAATTCATATTAGGCATTCTTGAAAGTATTATTAAACATCATAATGATTCGGGCTCGATAAAAGGTCATTCAAAGGTATAATTAAACATATTGACACTTCTAGTCCCTTATACTTGCAAAGTTGCGCGTAACTTCACTTTTAGGCGTAAAAGCCTTGGATTGCCAATAATTGGCATTCCCGAGAGTATAATCAAATATCATGAGGATCTCGGTTTGTTAAAAGGTCACTCAGAGGTAAGAATTTACATGTTGACGCTTTTAACCCTTTTCTGCGCAAACTTTCAATTATTTACATAAACGGCTACACTTGATTAAAAAGTGGCTCATTTGTGAATATAAAACCATAAAAGGTTAATTAGAAACTTATTTTTGGTATGACAATACTTCTAGTTCTTTTATAATCAAATTTTTCGATTTTTCAAAAAATTAGTCCCTTGAATTCAATGTTTGACTTCATTAGGGTTTATTACACGTATCAATACTTCATTGGACGTGATTTTACGAGGTGTTACATCCTCACCCCTTTAAAAGAAATCTCGACCTCGAGATTTGCTAGAATAATGGAAGTATTTTCTGAAGTAGCATGGACTTACTTCCATAGTATATTTGGGCCTCTAAGGGTATCCCAGTTGACCTATACAATAGGTACATACTCTCCTTCGGAGTTTCTTAACATGTCGATTCTTAGTCTATACAGGTTTATTGTTTAATCATAAAGTTTCATTAGTCTGCCTATCATTACGTGATAATGTTTTGCGGTTATTGGTGAAACACATCCTTTGGTTACTAGTGTGTAATGTATTGCGAGCTCCGCCAAGCTCCTTAAATAGGTTTTAGCTTATAAGCTACTTGATCTTGATACCTTCGATTTCCTTCGAATGATTCTATATATTCAGAGCTTAACTAGCCTGATAATTTAATAAATTTGGTACACAGAGATGTCAGAGATGTCCGTACACTCAGGCTTTGGTTCATCTATCGATGTCGGTGTCAGATAAATGACACATTCTCTTTACAAATTGCAAGGATGTCCTTAGTAGAGATACTTATAAGGACATTTTATATTGGATATCTTCATTGAATACTACTAGTCGACTTCAGTACAATATGATCATTGGGATATCTCAGGGGTTCCATGCATTAAACCTCCATACTGATCAGGCATGGAAGCAATCTATAGGACACACTAGGATACGCCAATCCTCATATGGCACTCTTATCAAACATAGTTTGGCATTCGCAGGCGATATGAAATAATGAGAAAATAATAAAATAAAATAATATATATTGCCGTACTCTTTCTGGGGAAAAGTTCTCCAGATTCTTATGAAAGGATTTATCTCCGAGGATGGGAGAGAGGGTCATTAAAGATTCCATTGGTAAATTATACCTCATTTTTAATATCTGAAGTTCTCATGAATGTAATCTAGAGTTTACTATGATTAAGGTTTACTAAAGGTTTATTATCCCTTGCATTAACGTAAGATACTTAGCAGAAACTTTCAATGCTAAATGGTACGGGACGTACCTAATGCTATTATTGATATGTACTGCCTCTGTCATCCAATCGGTAGTTCAGGCGTTTCCTTTCTTATCCTTCCCAGAATTAGCTGCTCCTTCCTTGGCGGCCTCAGGGCAATTAGTACTGATGTGGCCCTTTTCGCCACAGCTGAAACAGTTTGCATTTTTTATGTCCCTACATTCGTGGGACTGGTGACCAGTTCTTTTGCAGATGCCACATTGCTTTATCTTTTGGTTTGATCGACATTGTCCCCAGTGTCTTCTGTTGCAGGTTTTGCATGTAGGCTTCTTGTTGGAATCCGGTTGGTTATTGTTGAGCTCAGATTTGCTCTTCTTAGGATTCTGGGAGTTATCCTCCTCCCTTTGATGCTTCCCATCTTCAGAAGCCTTGGCAGCCTTGTTTCTAACCACATCGAGTGTGAGAGATAGCGACAGATCTGCCGCTGACCTGAATGTAGTAGGTCTTGAGGCTTTCACACTTGCCTTTATTTCTGGGGCTAGACCCCCAATAAAGCGAGCTATTCGCTTTGATTCCGGTGTGATCAAATAAGGAACCAATCGAGACTTGGTATTGAAACTTGTGAGGTATGCTTGACAATCTAAGTTCTCCATGACTAATGTCAAGAATTCAGTCTCGATCTTCTCAACTTCATGTTGAGGACAATAATTTTCTTTTATAAGAGCAACGAACTGATCCCAAGTCATGTTGTACAAAGGGATCTTCCCGGTGGCTTGAATCAACGATCTCCACCAGGCTAGGGCCTCACCCTTAAATGATTGCGACACGAACTTGACCACATCCCTCTCAGTGCATCCGCTGATATCCACAACTGTATCCATCTCATCTAACCACGTCATACAATCTACAGCTCCTTCCTCCCCAGTGAAATCCCGGGGTTTACATGAAACAAAGTACTTGTAGGAGCAACCCTCATCACGGGGTCTTTGATTCAGTATGATCTGTTGAGACGGATCACTGTGATGATTAGAAGAGTGACGCTCGTCATCTTCCTTCTTCGGTTCATCCTTCTTAGGAGGTGGCTTTGCATGTGGTGTTGATAGGGTCCTACTTCGAGTCCCACTATACTCTTCATATTGTCGTTCTAAGGCTTTTGTAACGGCGTCGTCTACTAACGCCTTTAACTCAGCACCCGTTAGATTAATTCGGGCGTTGTTAATATTCTCCTTTGGGTGACTGTTTATTTCATCTGAGTCAGCCATTTTTAAATTTGAACTGTTGCATAAAACAATTGTTTATTTAGGAGTTTATTTTGGAATTGTCTTTTATGGCAATTCATTAACAATGGTAAACATAGACCATATTTGGTTAATTTATCATTCACATTTATTTAGGATTTATATCATAACTTATCCTAATTATAAAAACAATAACAGTTTTACTAGTGGCACGAAAGGCATAGTCACATGGACATTTATAAATTATAAGCTATGATTTCAGAGAATCAAAGCATTGAGGTTTGAATCATAGTTCATTACCTATTTCGGTCAGGGAGTCATCGCTACCCCTGTCCTTTGGCTCATGTAGAAATGAGCAAGGCCCGTAGGCACTATATTACCAATGCATGGTCAAAATATGATCATCTCAATTGATGATTTAAACCCATGATGCAGAGATCATTAAGTTGGGTTAGGAATCTTTTGAAGAATCCTTATATAAGAATGACGTGTGCGATTTTAATGAATCACGTCTGCCCGGAGTGTTAACATATTTTCAGATGTTAACAGGTATACGAATCTTTTAAACAGGTCTTACCATCTTGGCCATGTCTTTATAATGACACTCAGGCTAGGTTTCACTCTTAAGATTCTTATTCATATGTATACTGGCAGGGAAGGAAGGATATTTATTTTATTCAGGATTTTTATTATAAATCCTAATTTACAAGTTAATAATAGCACCAATGGCCTAGTCGCGTAGACAAGTTTAATTTATAAGCCATGATTTCAGAGAATCGAGGCATTAAGGTTTGAATCAAAGTTCATTACCTTTTCTTGACAGGGAGTTATAGGCTACCACTGTCTCTAGTTTCAGAGGACATTAACTATAGCCCGTAGGCATTTCCCTTCTAAGGGATGTTTATAATATGATCATCTTATAGGATGATATTAGCCATGATTTCAGAGAATCGAGGCATTAAGGTTCGAATCAAAGTTCATTACCCTTTTCTGGACAGAGAGGCAAAGGCTACTACTGTCTTTAGTCCCTTAGGACAATAAGTATGGCCCGTAGGCATTTCATCACTAATGGATGATTATTTCAAATGAGGGAATTTAGATTAACCCCTTTTTTAAAAGATGTCCTGTGTGACTTTAACGATTCACAGTTTACCAAAAATGTTAACGTACTTACAGATGTTAACAGGGATTGGAATCCTTTGGATAGGTTTTACCGTCTTGGCCATGTCTGCAATGACATTTAGGCTAGGTTTTACCATCTTGGCTATGTCTTCATTGACATTTAGTCTAGGTTTTACCATCTTGGCCATGTCTGCATTGACATTTAAGCTAGGTTTTACCTTTAAGATTCCTTTAATATTTAACGCAGAACAATCCTAAATTGAAATGTTAACAAGGGTCTGAATCTAATTGTGGAACTACCGTCTTGGCCCTGTCTTAAAATGACACATGAGCTAGGTCTTGTCCTTTTTAGATTTTTCCATTTTATTATAATGGTAGATTTTATAATATAGGAATGATATTTTTAATAAAATCGTTCCTTTAAATTTAAACAAGTACATGGTTGCCCTAAACGGGACTTCTCCAAAATTGACTTGCCCATGCAAGAGCTAATCAGAAAATAACAAAGGAACCAAATAAGGACAACTAAAACAAATTAGAATTTGTCCTATGTTCTTGTCTAGAATCAAGAATGTCCAACTGTGTAACTGAGATTAAACACAAAAAGGCTAGTGTTTAATTCGCTCAGTGTTGGCTCTGATACCAACCTGTCGCACCCCGGATTTCCACATGTCACCGGTGGGCCCGGTGGGGAGTATCGTGACGTGGTTGGCAACATAATAGTCAAACAACACAATATATAAATGCACAACGGAAGCAAAAGGTAAATTATATTACAATCCGAATTTAAAGTAATATCAAGTATTACAATGGAAAGTAAAGGATCCACAGGCGGATCTTAAAACATAAATATTGTTCAACAGACTTTAGACGCCTAGAACTTGCAAGATTCCTTATTAACGTCCTGAGCAGCTTCCAGCCTATTACGTACTTGTACCTGTCACTTAGACTTTTGAAAATACGTCAGTTTTCACTGGTAAATACACTCAACCGACTCATTTGAAAAGAGTTTGTAAATTGGTTTGAATGCACTTCGGCACAAAATATGTAGACACATTGATTAAAATGCACAAGGCAAAATTAATCTTTTATACTTGATTAAAATGCACAGAGGCAAAATTAATCTTTTATAACTCGGGATAAACTATATTTTATGTTATCAGTTTTACATAACTTGCTCTACATACGGGGCCCGGTTCTATGCCGGTTCATGATTAACCGACACACCACTATTCCCTTATTGGGAATCCCTTATTGGGTATAATTAATTAATTAGCTTATAGCATCTGTCAGGTGTATGCCTACACCCCGTGCTTAAGTCGTGGCCATTGCATTTAATGAGTCAAGGATATCCAGGACACGGTCGCATTAATCCCCAATGTTTCAGTCAAGCAATACGAATTAAAACATGTTATTTGGATTTCCTGACTTATTGGTATTTGAATCCCATACCTTACCATGCGGTATTTATATTACCGTATCCCAAGCCCGTAATAGGGAAAATAAGTTAAGAGTATTTACCCGAGCTAGCTCCTGTCTTAAATAGCAAGAATTATAATAACTCAGCCGTATTCACTTAAGTAAGCGTAGGTACAATTTACCGAAAGGCTCTAGTCTGGAATGATGGTATAAATAACCAATTAGAATGCTAACGGGTCTTTAATTAAGCCTAAGCTTAAACCGGTTAATTATACGGTTCAAACGCACGATTAGGCGAAAACCGGAATAGAATGTGATTTAGACCCAACAAGTTTGGAGACTTGCTTAATATGGGTATTTCATACACATTCTGGATTTTGAGATAAAACCGATAAGGTTTGACCCGTTTAGGCTAATTTATGTAAACTAGTTACATAAACCGAACCGAACGCGTAAAAAGCGTAACGGGTATCCATATGAGCCATTTACAGGTTTCCTAAGTTAATATGCTTCATATATGTTGTGACATCAGTAAGATGTCTTTTATTATGCCCGAAACGAAATTAAACTCAAACTATGCCCCGTAGGGGTAGTTTGGTCATTTAAAAGGTTATAAAAGAGTTTAAGTATTTATGACTGATCTTGTGACGTGGATTTCTGAAATCACTGATCAAAACCCCAAATTAGGCATTCTTGAAAGTATTATTCTTGAAATGAAATTTGAATTCGATTCGACAGTGAAAACCTTGTTTGGGATTTTGATCAGGGTTTTATAAGGTGGAAAAGTGAATGCTGACGTGGCAGCGGTTACAAACATCTGACGAATATGTATTGTCCACGTGCCAACCTCTGATGAATAATGGAAGACAGTTGTTTAGGAAACCATTGATGGTCTATATCAGTGGTTTACAGTGGTGAAAGTGAAACAGTGGCTGACTTTTAACTATCAGTGGATAGCCATCAGTGGGTCAAAACACTGATGTTTGATCAACAATGATTATCAATGAAATGAAGGAACAGAGGTTGACTTTCAGCAGTGGATAATATCAATAGATCAGATGTTTGAACCAAAACAATGGTTGTGGCAGACTTTTAAGGATTTAATGAAAATTTTCATTTTTAGCTATGTTTAAGGATAAATTTTTGATTTTCTGAAAACATTTTAATGCTTTTATTCATAGAAAAACAAGATTTTGCCTGTTATTCCATGTTCAGTATGCCAATCCTATAGATCAAGCTTTCAAAGGTGGATGTATCTAATGCTTTTGTTAGCACATCTGCCAGCTGATCTTTAGTTGGAACATGGTGCAGAGAAATCAAACATTTTTCATAGCAATCCCTCACAAAGTGATGTCGGATATCAATGTGTGTTAGTGCAGTATGTCTATCGCCTCCGTCATCTCAAGACCGTAGCAGAAATAGATTAAGTTTAGTGCTTATAGTGTTATATTTTAGTAAAAGGCAAGGTGGCATTTGTGTAAATAATGAGATATCTCATTATGTCCCTTGGCCTATAAATAGAGACCTTAGTGTTCTCATTTAGGACTTTTGCCACATTTGAGACTTGGAGCTTTGGAGAGCTAGGATCTAGAGAGAGAAAGCCTAGAGAGAGAAAGTTCCTTGTACGTGATTCAGGTGCTGTACGTTATCAGATCTTTCAATAGAATCACGGTTATTATTACGTCACGTGTGTTCAGTCACGTTCATGTACGGATTCCGCACGTTACACGAGTCGGTTCGCAATCGAAACGGAGTCAAAACCGGTCCTAACAAGTGGTATCAGAGCAGGTGCTCGGTTGCGAAGATCAAACGCACAGATTCGTTCAAGATCTGATCAGATTCAGAGCCAAAATCATCCAGATTTGTCAAAATTCTTCATATTTTTCTTGTTCTTCACGTTTTTCTCTGAATTTTGCAAAATTGACAGGGTTTTTACGGTCCAAATTCGCTAATTTTTTGATATGTTATGCGAAATTGTCTGATCTATAACCCTACAAATTTTCAGATCAAAATTCCATGTCATTTGAGAGAAATCTGAGTTTTTGTGGTCGAGTTTGCTGAACTGTTCGTCAAAATCCGTTCGGGCCACACATCATCCGGACGAATCATCCTATCCGCACGGATAACCCACTCGCGCGGACAAACAATCCGTGTTGACTTGTTGACCACTCGCGTGGATAACTTATCCGCACGGATAAACCACTCGCGTGGATAACTTGTCCGCACGAATAAACCACTCGCACGGACAACTTGTCCGCACGAACAACAATCCACTCGCATGGATAACTTCTCCGCGCGGATAACAATACGTGTCACAACATCTCACCCGATTGAGCAACTTAGTCAACATGTGCATGTGAACATTTAAGTGTATGTCAGCACCGATACATGTGATCATTAAATTTAGTGTGGTCATATAAAAATAGTCTGCATGTTTTGATAAAAAGTGATGTCAGATCTCGGTCCAATGAGAATTTATATGTGTTAATTGTTGTCGCATAATTGACTGTCATTTGCATGTGATGTTTAATTGAAATTGTTGAACATATGATCTTAATTACAGCTGTCAAAATTCCTTAGTCATATTAATTGTTGAACAGAAGTTCAAACAGACAACAGTTTTGTCGTCTAGTAGAGAGAGTCGGATATTTTCAGTCGCACGGATCCCCACCCGTACGGATTACCTTCAGCCAAACTTCATCCGCACGGATAACTTCCTCGTGCGGATAACTTGCTCGCACGAATAAACTATCCGGGGCAAAGTCTTGTTGACTGGATACTCGCACGGATACCCATCCGCACGGATCCCCATCCGGATACAATCCCACCTGAACGGACAAGCGTTGTCACGAGATTATTTTCATTGTTGACTCACTCGATCGGATACCCGTCTGATTCATTTGTTTGATATTGATTAAACTCATTGTGTTTGTTTGTTCGTGATTTAGGTTTAAGGTGCTTGTAAATCGAGAAGATCATATCATGGCTGAAGAGTTCTACAACACGTTCTACAACGCGTTTACATCCGAATCATCTGAAACATCTAATGTCACACCGAAAACCATAACAAAGGCGATCAATGAAAACATCAAGAATGATAACTTCTACGGAACACACTCGAAGCCACCAACTCTGGAAAGCATTGAAGATTACACGTGGTGGAAAGAAAGGTTCATTGGTTGGGCAAAAGCCTATGCTCACGAGAGCTGGTTTTGTTTGGAGTTTGGGTACAAAAGGCTGACTAATGATAAAGGAGAAGAGCTTCCACTCAAAGACTTACCTAAAGATGACAAAGCAGAATTCTCAGCAGAACAGAGAATGATTGCTTTGATCCAGTTGGCAATCAGAAATGACATGTTTGCTTTACTGCAACATGACGGAACTTCAAAATCGGTTTGGGAAGCTTTACGGGTTAAGGCAGAGGGTGGTAAACAAATTCAGAAAAACAAAATCGCGTTATTAAAAAAGGAATTCGATCTGTTTGACAGTTTAAAAGGAGAGACAGTAAGGCAAATGATTGAGAGGTTTTGCCATTTAAAAATTGAACTTGAAAGGTTTAAAATTGTGAAAACTAGAGAAGAAATTGTTGATAAAGTAATTGAAGCATTACCACGAGCTGATCAGTGGCAAACGTTTGTTTTTATCCTGAAAAATGATGCTTTATATGATACAATTTCTCTTGATGTTTTGATAGAAAAGATAGAGAGTCATGAACTTGAGTTGCAAAAGCAGGACAAGATGAGCAGTTCTTCGCATCAGCAGAATGTTGGTCTTTGTTATAAAGGCAATATACCTTCGGTGAAAGCTGATAGATCACCACAGACAGCATTCAGTGGTGAGAGGACAAAAGAACCTCAGAAAAGCTCATCAAGTTACGATCCGGGTTATCATTCATCTTCAAAAGCAATCTTTGAAGAATCTGAAGAAGTTCTTTGCAACATCGCTCTTAAACTGAAAAATTCTCCGGCTATGAGCATCAATGCAGCTAAGCAACAAATGAGCTTCCTTGCATCTGTTCTGGAATCGTATGAAGGTCTAGTTGCAGGCAAGATTGGTAACTCTGAGTTAACCAAAGAAGACTACGACCAGATTGATCCGGAAGAGATGGAACTCATTGACATTCGTTGGTGTTTGGCAAGATGCATCCGCAGAGCTCAAAGATATATGGAAATTACTGGGAAGCAATCTCTCGGTGGTGCATCTACAAAGCTTGGATTTGATAAGTCCAAAGTGACCTGCTTCGAATGTAAGCAAAAATGTCATTTCAAAAGAGAGTGCAACAATTCTGCGGTTGGTGGAAATGAACATCCGTTCAATGATGATTACTACCGAAAGGCAATTTACCACCGTAGCAGAGAAGAGCCAAAGATGATTGAAGACAAACCCAGAGAGAAGTCAAGAGCTTATGCTGTGATTCACGATGATGAAGGATATGATTGGAGCCAGATTTGTCCAGAAGAAGATCGAGTTGATGTTCGAAAAACAGCTCATGGCAAAGCTATATTAAAGAACAACCATTACGCCTTTGTTGCTGAAATCAAAGATGAAAACAAAGAAGAAAAAATTGTTGCTGAGGCTAAAAAGAAAACCAGAGAAGAAATTCTGAGTGAGAATACAGACAGAGAAATAAGAATGGCTGCGAACAGAATGAATGATATGCAAAGAGAATTTGATGAAGCTGTCAGATACAAAAGACGGGATAAAAAACGAGAATGTTATGTCAACAGATATGGTGAACCTGTTGTTTCTAAGAAGGACATAGTTTTTGATGATGTTCTTCTAGTAATTCCTCGGGTCAGCGAATTTTATTCAAATGCTGTAAAAGACAAAAATTATGAGGAAAAGCTGGAAAAACTCATAAGAGAAGTCATGATATCGAGTTTGAAGAAGAGAGATGAAGAAAGAATGAAGAAGAGTGTTGATGAGATGGTGAACGATTTGAAGAGAGTCGCTGAGGAAGTTCAAGTTGTTGAAAAAGATAAGATTGCTGAGGAAGAGAAGGTTAAAGAAAAAGTTGAGGTGAATGAAGAGGTTGAGAAAGCTGTTACTGAAGAACAGCAGGTTATAGAAGCTGAGAAAAAGCTTGAAAGTTTGATTGAAGTGAAGAATGAGAATGAAGCTGGTGATGCTGTTAATGAAGCTGAGTTAAAGCAAACAGAAGCAAACACCGAAGTGTCAATCACTGAGGTAAATTCTGATTCTGAAATTTCAAAAACAGTTGAACAGTGCAAGAAATGCATGGAAACGTGCAGTGCTTGTACTGAAAAAGACAAACAATTTAATAAAATTGAAGAAGTTTTCAAAAATAAATGCAAAGAAAACGAAAAAGTTTTGAAAGATAATGAAGAAAAACTTTTGGAAAAATGTAAAAAGTTAGATAAAGAAAATGAAGGTTTGAAAGAAAATGTTTTAAAAAAGACAGAAGAATGTGACCAAAAAGAAATTGTTTGTCAAGAAATGAAGAAAGAATATGATTCAATAAAATTGGCATATCACATTACAAAAGAATCATATGAAAAAGTGAAGGACGAAATGAAATTTGCTCAATCAAGAATGAATTACTTATCTGAAACAACTAAAGAGCTTAAACGAATGTATGAAATAAAACAAGGTGTTGTTAATTCCTATATTGAAGATGTTGCTAAGCTAAAGCGACAGATTACTGATTTAGAACAGGACAACAACAAGTTAAAAAGTTATCACGTGTCGTCATATGTGCTTGAACGTATTTTCAATATAAAACCGGGAGATGGTGAGTCTGAGCAAAACAAGAAAGGCATTGGCTCAGAGTTTCATCAAGTTCCACCACCGGGAAAATTTGCATTTTATGATGATGAACAGGTAGAAAAAGCTTTAAACATGGTAGATCAATTGCCAGATAACATTGACGTAACCTATTCCAAATCTGATGATTCTAGTGATTCAGAGGTGGTAGGTAAGGTCGTTGAAAGTGTGTTGAAAGAAGAGTCAGTTGATACAGGTAAATCTGAATCACAGTATGAATATGAAGGTAATTTTCATGATGGATATCTGAAAAACTCGAAATCCGAGAAAAATTTGAATGAAGATTCAAAAGGATTGGTTTATACCATGATTGGATCGGACAAATTATTCTTAGATGTAGTATTCTCGATTCAGAATGTGATTTCAGAAAAAGTTGATAAAGTTTCCAAAATGGTTGAGATTGAGAAGTCTGAGATTTCAAAGTTTGTTGGTAAGAGTCATAGAGGTTCGTATAACAAACCTAGTTACAAGAAGAAAAACATGAAGGCTGGGTTGGGTTATAAGAAGAAACAAAATTGGAAGAAAAATGAAACCTCAAAATTTCAGGCAAAAATGAATTTTGTTCAAGGAATAAGTTTAGAAGAAGAGAAAGAACTCCAAGTTATACGACAGTCTAATGAAGAGTTCTGTGCTTAAAAGAAAAGGCAACAACCACAGGTCAAGGATGTGTCCAAGAAAACATGTTTCAAATGTGATCAAATAGGACATCTTGCACGAAAGTGTCCAAATCTGAAACCTATGGATGTTGACAAAAAGAAGTCTGTTTATATTCAGAAACAGAAGTCTGATGTTGTGAATCAGAAGACAACCAAGTCTGATTCGAAGCAAACTTGGAAGCCAAAAATGTCAAAGGCTGACTCACAACAAACATGGAAACCAGTGACACCAAAATTAAGAACAACACAAAGTTGGAAAAACACTGTTGATGCAACAAAACCAAACGAGTTTTGGAAACCAAAAGTTGTTGTTCAAAATCAAAATGTTCAAAAAGAGTCACATTTTTACAAACGATGTACTCCGAAAGGTCAAACATGGTGTGCTAAGAAACAAATGACTTCGGTAAAAGATGAAAAAGTTGTAGTAAAAGATGAAAAAGTCTTTGTACAAAACGACAAAGATTTTCCAAAATTGAATGAAGCATATTGTGTTGAAATGCCTAAGGTCCAATAAACCTGGTCTAAATTGTTCAAGTAATTGAGTAATTTGAATGTGCAGGTGCTTCTAAAGAATTCTGAATGTCAACAAGAGGAGTCTCGAAGCAGCCTGGCACGAGATGAGAAGGCTGCTGATCCCTGCAACTGTTGAACCGGGAGTTTGTTTGTTTTCTGTACATAAATAAACAATATTTCAAAAATCCTAAAAATTGAAAATTTTAAAAAATCAAAAATATGTTTGTTTTTAAATTTTGTCAAAAAATTCAAAAATTCAAAAATATGTTGATTGAATACGCCGAAACCCTCACGGCTGAACAAACATGATTAATTTCACAAGATTGAAAAACGGTTTTCAAACTGTAAAATATCAATGTGTTGTAAATCATGGGGGTACATTATTTTTCTGCAAAACAGAGCACTTTAAGCAGAAAATGGATGGCGAGACAAAAACCTATCTACATCGGTTTGTCAAATTTTCTTTAAATGGTTTTGAATTTTAGGGGGAGTAATATTGTTAGAAAATCCAAAAACATTAGAAAATTTGTAAAAGCCAAAAGCATGATAAAATTCAAAAATGAGTTTTTGTGTAAAAAGAGGAAATGATAGTACATTAGTAGACAGTTACAGTATGCTAAAGAAATGTATTGATTATATAAGCGTTAAACAGTCTCACTGATGATATGCCGATAGATTTTTATACATTTAGTAAACTTTTTCGAGATATAAACCTAAATTCAAACTTGTTTATTTCGTGGGGAACACTACTTGGATATATAGGTAACCCCTGAAATCTCGTTTGAAAGGTCCCTCTTTCTGAGATACTAGGTCTTTATACTCAGTGATATCTGGGGTATTATCCCGGGACTTCTGATTTTAAGGAAGCAATGGCCTAGTCCCCGGAGAATACTTTCTGCATTGCTTGAAATATAGCGCCGCCCTCAGCAAATTGATGAAACAATAAAATTGATAGTCATTGCTGTTGTAATACAAAAGATCCTCTAAAGGGGACACACCAAAAGTCGAGCCGTCATCTCTCTGCTGAACGGAAGTTCTGACCTGAGCTCTCACGGTTTCGTACTATAATTTATCCCCTTACAGATATCATCTAGGTATACTCACCTGTAAGACTGAATATTGGGATCTGGATACGGGAGTATATTCAAGAGGTGGGACACATGAATGAGTTTAAGTTCTTAAAACACCTAATTCGTATCCTGAATCAGTTGAACTTTGTGTGAAAATTTAAGTGGATCAATATATCGACAATCTAAGTGAATTGTTTAATTCTTAATGTGTAACTAAGCTCAACGATACTTGTGACTTGTCAGAAACTGATATGATCCTCTGACGCAAACTCAAACAAAAATATTGTTTGTAAATATTTCTTTACTGCTTTATGTTTCAGAAAAATACAAAAAGATTTTCATTTCTGCTTTATTTTCGACAACCGATGTCTGAGAGCTGAGTTTCAAAATCTAAGTATGCTGATTGTGTTTCTGAAAATAAAACAAGTTCATTAATTTGAAACTTGAAGTTTTATAATCAAAAATCAAAAACAGTTTGTGATATCTCCAAGGTCATTAATTTGGACTTGGATGATTAACTGTGAGGGAGTTGGATGCTTATATTGTTAAAATCTATAATAGAGCCAGTTTTCGATGTTGGATTTTTAAATTCTGCCAAATCTTTGAAGATTGTTAATAGGGGGAGAGTATTAAGTAATCCTGGATATATTTCATATTATTATATCTTAGTCCCAGGATCTTGATTTAGAAAGTTTAATAGAGCCAGGTTACGATACCTGGACAACTGAAAATGTTTTCACTGTAAAATGTTTTACTTATGAATGTATGAGATTTGCAGATGGTATTCCAGATTACGATCCCGATAGCCGAGTCTAAGGGGGAGTATGAAGACGAGCTCAACGCGAGGGGAAGCGTGAAAGGAGCCAGGTATCTTTCCCAGAAGAGCTTGTAACCGAAAAGCCAGGTGTCGATCCCAAAGCACGGAAGCTTGACGACAGGGGGAGCCTGAAGAGTCTACTGAAAGGAAGAAGCTGAAGCTGGAGACAGATCCACGGGGATTCTCTTCGAGCTAGAGAGAGAAAAAGACCAGAAGCTACGAGTCTGACTAAATGTTTGAGATTGACTGCAGCAATATCCAAGGGGGAGTCTGTTAGTGCAGTATGTCTATCGCCTCCGTCATCTCAAGACCGTAGCAGAAATAGATTAAGTTTAGTGCTTATAGTGTTATATTTTAGTAAAAGGCAAGGTGGCATTTGTGTAAATAATGAGATATCTCATTATGTCCCTTGGCCTATAAATAGAGAACTTAGTGTTCTCATTTAGGACTTTTGCCACATTTGAGACTTGGAGCTTTGGAGAGCTAGGATCTAGAGAGAGAAAGCCTAGAGAGAGAAAGTTCCTTGTACGTGATTCAGGTGCTGTACGTTATCAGATCTTTCAATAGAATCACGGTTATTATTACGTCACGTGTGTTCGGTCACGTTCGTGTACGGATTCCGCACGTTACACGAGTCGGTTTGCAATCGAAACGGAGTCAAAACCGGTCCTAACAATGTGCATGGTGGTTGAATGTGAAACTGGATTTTTGATGATATTTTCTGCTGCCTGACTATCCAACATGAGAGGTGTCTTTAAGGCAGTGATACCAAAATCCAGCAGTTGATTTTGAAGCCACAGCAGTTGGGCTGTACAGCTTACAACAGCAATATATTCTGCCTCAGCAGTGGATGTTGAAACAGCAACTTGCTTTTTGCTTTTTGCTTTGCCAAGACACTAAGCAATTACCTAGGAATTGGCACCCTCCTGAAGTGGACTTCCTTGTTGTATTGCATCCAGCAAAGTCACTATTTGAGAAACCTGAAAGCTTGATATTTCCATCAGCTGGATACCAGATACCAAGTGTGGGAGCACCTTTTAGGTATCTGAATATCCTTTTTACAGCAATAAGGTTTGACTTTCTAGGGGCTGACTGGGATCTTGCACAAACACATGTTGCAAACATGATGTCTGGCCTAGATGCAGTTAGGTACAATAAAGACCCAATCATGCTTCTATAAAGAGTTTGATCAACCAAATCATCCTTTTCATCAGACATGTCTAACTTGGTGGTTGCTATGGGTGTACTACATGGTTTGCAATCATTCATGTCAAATTTTGTTAAAAGTTCTTTGGCATATTTGCCT
Organism: Helianthus tuberosus; assembly: GCA_030545235.1. NCBI lineage: Eukaryota > Viridiplantae > Streptophyta > Magnoliopsida > Asterales > Asteraceae > Helianthus > Helianthus tuberosus. The sequence continues at coordinate 147,209,328 of CM060406.1, forward strand.
TGATGAATGAAAGTACCATTTTACAGTTGCTTAACTTGGAGTCCAAGAAAGCACTGTAGTTCACCCATTGCACTCATCTCAAACTCAGCTGTCATGAGTTGTCTGAACTCTTCACACATTTTAAGACATGTGCTTCCAAAGATGGTGTCATCCACATAAATCTGGACAATCCTCAAATCTTTCCCTCTCCATTTTAGAAACAGTATTTTATCAATTTTACCCCTTGTGAAACCAATGGAAAGTAGAAAGGTGGAAAGAGTTTCATACCAGGCTCTAGGTGCTTGTTTCAAGCCATACAAAGCTTTGTTTAGCTTGTAGACATGATTTGGATAAAATGGATCCTCAAAACCTGGAGGCTGACAAACATATACCTCTTCTTGAATCTTACCATAGAGGAATGCACATTTGATGTCCATTTGAAACACCTTTATGTTGTGGTTGACAGCAAAGGCCAAGAACAGTCTGATAGCTTCCAATCTTGCTATAGGGGCAAAAGTTTCATCATAGTCAATGCCCTCTTCCTGTCTGAAACCTTGAACCACTAGCCTTGCTTTATTCTTGACAACAATGCCCCTTTCATCAGTTTTGTTTTTGAAGACCCACTTTGTGCCAATAGGACTCACATTCTCTGGCAGTGGTACAAGCTCCCATACTTGTTGTCTTTGAAACTGTTGGAGCTCTTCTTGCATGGCTTCTACCCAGCTGTTGTCTTTTAGTGCCTCTTGGTACTTGACTGGCTGATGAAGTGATAGGAAAGCAGCAAAAAGACAGATGTTTTGGGATTGGCTTCTTGTGAGCACCCCTTCACTGATGTTGCCAATGATTTGGTCAGGTGGATGAGAGTTCAAGAAGATTAAATCTCCTTTTTATGGAATAATGGCATTTAAGAGTGAGGGCTGCAGATGTGAATCATCTGAGCTAACCACTGTTGGTGACTTTGATGATCCATCAGTGGCTTGAAATGGAGGTGGAAGGATAGGAGGAAGTGGTGTGGAAACATGTTGATTTTTATCCACTGTTTGAGGATTTTTATCAACAGTGTTTGAGAATGTGGAAGCAGGGGTTAAAGGGCTACTTTGGTCAACAACTGTTGAGGTAGCAGTGGTTGAGCTTTGACAGCTGTTTTGAACATCTGCTGCTCTAGTAATGGATGCAGACTTTTGTTGTGGAATGATGACTTCATATCCATAGTCAGATGGAGGATTTTGAGATGGACCTGCACTGTTAGTCTTGACAGAAACATTTTCAAAGGTAAATTTATCAAGATCAAATAAGTCTGCAGGATTTGCTGGGATTTTCATTGAAGAATGTTCATTGAACTTTACATTCAAAGTCTCTTCCACTATTTTAATCCTAGTGTTGAACACTTTGTATGCCTTAGCAGTGGTTGAATATCTCAAGTGATAACAACAATCAACTTTGGCTGCAAATTTTGAAATGGAATCTTTTAAGTTTAAAATGAAGCATGGACAGCCAAATAATTTAAAGTATGAGATCAGTGGTTTGAGTTTATATCGAATTTCATTGGCAGTCTTTTGATGCCTGGAGTTGATCAAAACTCTGTTCTGAACATAGCAGGCAGTGTTTACAGCCTCTGCCTAGAAAGTTAATGGCAAACCTGAATCAGCAAGCATGGTCCTGGCAGCCTCAATCAATGTTCTGTTCTTTCTTTCAAGAGTTAATTGCCATTTTAGTCCCTGTGGTTTGGCCCATTGTCACAGCCCGACCACGTAAAGCAACTAGACGTGGCGGAAACGTCGGGGAGTGTTGTAACAGAATCATTGTTTCATAACCATGGAATAAATAAATTCTGTTTTATTGAATAAATGAACTCATTGTTTTAATACAATCAAATAAGTACAACTATGATCTTCCAAGTTTTAAAGTTGCTAAGGCACAAGTCCATCCTAAATGTAGCATGTATCAACAATCATTGCAAAGCAGTACCTGAAACATGTGTAAAAATAGGTACGTCAGCATAAAAATGCCTGTGAGATACATAGGTTTTGTGAAAATAGGATTCTTGACTTGTAAGTTTAAGAAAATGTTTAATAAAGTTTAGTTATGAACCTTGTAAATTGATTTGTTTTGTAAATCGTTTAAAAAAAATAAGATCAGATGATATGTATAAATAAATGTAAGGTTAAATGAATAACCATGTAAAATGAGTTTGTATAAGATAAGTTGCTTGTAAAACAATATTTTGATAAAAAGGCTTATAGTATATTTGAAAATATACTTTGGGTTTTAAGAGAATCGAATGAGTAATATATTAAAGTATATTTCAGTTCCAATATCGTTAACCCAAGTGTACTAAATAACGCCACGGTATGTAATGCAATGAAAACACTTATATATAAGAAGTACCATCGGCGTATCTACCATGTTTTCATCACATTACACCCGTCCCATTATCTAAACACTAACCAAAACCCAATCGATAGATAGATAGTACATTAAATATACTTTCGTTGTTTAAAATAATAGTTTTAAGTAGTATATTACAAGTATACTTCGGATTTCTAAATAACATATTAAACTATGTTTTGGTTTTATAAATAACATATCAAAATATGCTTTGGATGTGATAAATAACATATTAAACTATGTTTTAGTTTTGTAAATAACAAATATGCTTTGGATGTGATAAATAAAATAACATATATGTTGGTTTTGTACTATATCGCATATGGGAGCATATCAAACTATACTTTTTGGGAGTATAACTAAATATACAAAAATAATGTGATTTAAGAATTCATTCAGACCTAGTGCATCAAAATACACCTTTGAGACAATAGGGATACCACAAAGGAAATCCCTATTTGGATGGAGAAACAAATTGGTTTCAGACATTCCATGACAACAGAATGGGGTGTCAAATCCTATAGCGCTATATCATACTAACAACCGGTCTGGTGAACAAAATAAGTACAATTCAACAATTAAGGTTATAGTCTTTGAAAAATCAGTGTTTAAACAATAGATAGTCATTCAGTTCGTCAACAGATAAGTACTAACATGTATAATCAATTATACTTTTGTAAAACATGAAAATAACAGATAGGTACACATGCTTCACCCCAAAACAGTTTGAAAACAGTAAAAAAGGGGTCTATGTACTCACTTGAGATTGCTCAGAAGTCCTAAGATAACCACCAAGCAATGCTAGAGATCACGGAAATCAAACGGCACCTAATATAGGTAACTATGTTAATATACCGGACCTAAATCGGAGGATTTAGATAGAATGAGGGTTCGTAAACCAAACGAGTATAGAGACTCGTGTCATATGGTTTAACAAAGCCTACATACTAAATGAAACCTAACCTAAGTGCTTACGACCCATTAAGGTAGTTTATGCTACTTTAACGCGTCGTGCGCGCAAAAGCGCACTCGAGACGTCTAACTAGCCCTATGACAAGTGTTATATGCCTAAACATGTTACATAATCAGTTATGTGACAAAAGTTTAGGTTACATATGCTTAATTACCAATTATACATGAAAAGGGTATTCTGGTAATTTACCTAAGGCATATAAACTACCTATCATACAACTACTCAAACGATGTGACCATAGGGTATAACCTCGGAAGGTTATTCCCTATATGCTATGGTCCTAAAGTATTTGGTCGGATCCTAATGATCGACCAAAATGGGTCGGGTTCGAAGGTATAAGCGATTTATTAGATCGCTTACCCTTACGACCCTAGACAAGCACAAAACTAAAAGTGACGAGCTAAGCATGTTAAAACATGCTTACCTAAGTTTGAAAACAAGTTTGGTATCAAAACAAACGGTTTTGATACCTAAGAGTAGTTTGGTTACAAAATACTCACGAATGCGCATTTTGACCGAAACTACGGCTCGTCACTGAGCCTAGACAACGTGGTAATCAGTAGGCATAGTCACAAGGGACTATAACCATCGTGACTACGCTCACGTTGCGAAGTTCAAACGAACTTCACATTGACCATAAACTGGTCAATGCAGAAAGTCAAACAAAGTTTGACTTTCGGATTCGGAAAGCAATAAAAGAACGAAGGAACACTTACAAAGGGTTCCAGAATGCTAATCTCGATCCAAGTAGCTCAGGTATGAAACAATGGTTTCAACTTAGAGCTTCTCAAATCAAGATTCTTGTGGGTTTTACAAATGAAGGCAAGGGGGTATTTATAGGATTCGTAGAGCCTTTAAGATCGTTTCTTGGAAACCGTGCTTTGATCTTGGCCATACATGTGCACACATGGTTTTGTAATACCATGTGCACTCAATACCAGCCCATAGATTCCCCAAAACCATGTGCAACAAGTGGAACGGACCAGATTCGATGTTTCTGCCAAGTTTCTGCCCAGATGAGGTGCTCGCGTAGCGCCACTGGTAAGGCATGAAGTGCTCGCGCTACGCTAGCATGTGCCATATTTAGAAAAGTTTCAAAAATGGGAGAAATGGTCCCTGCAGCCCGTTTAAGCTATTTTCGATGCGTTTGAACCCCGTTAACATGATTTCAAGGCTCTAAAATGAAGTTAAAGTATAGGGAACTCAAAACATGCTCAAAAACATCTCGGATGTCGGTTCGTTTGGCCGTACGATTGCGTTGTTCGGTTAATTACGACGGAATGCGCATAAGCGCGAAAAACGATCCAAATGGCGTGACGAATGGATTTTTCTTATGCCAAACACTAAAATAAAATATTATAGTGCCTACATAAATTTTTGGATGTCCGGATGTATTCAGAACGTAAGTTATGCGCGAAAATGCAAACTTATGCACTTTTTGACACTTTTAGTCCCTGAATGATCTTCCAAGTTTTAAAGTTGCTAAGGCACGAGTCCGTCGTAAATGTAGCATGTATCAACAATCATTGCAAAGCAGTACCTGAAACATGTGTAAAAATAGGTACGTCAGCATAAAAATGCCTGTGAGATACATAGGTTTTGTGAAAATATGATTCTTGACTTGTAAGTTTAAGAAAATGTTTAATAAAGTTTAGTCATGAACCTTGTAAATTGATTTGTTTTGTAAATCGTTTAAAAAAAATAAGATCAGATGATATGTATAAATAAATGTAAGGTTAAATGAATAACCATGTAAAATGAGTTTGTATAAGATAAGTTGCTTGTAAAACAATATTTTGATAAAAAGGCTTATAGTATATTTGAAAATATACTTTGGGTTTTAAGAGAATCGAATGAGTAATATATTAAAGTATATTTCAGTTCCAATATCGTTAACCCAAGTATACTAAATAACGCCACGGTATGTAATGCAATGAAAACACTTATATATAAGAAGTACCATCGGCGTATCTACCATGTTTTCATCACATTACACCCGTCCCATTATCTAAACACTAACCAAAACCCAATCGATAGATAGATAGTACATTAAATATACTTTCGTTGTTTAAAATAATAGTTTTAAGTAGTATATTACAAGTATACTTCGGATTTCTAAATAACATATTAAACTATGTTTTGGTTTTATAAATAACATATCAAAATATGCTTTGGATGTGATAAATAACATATTAAACTATGTTTTGGTTTTGTAAATAACAAATATGCTTTGGATGTGATAAATAAAATAACATATATGTTGGTTTTGTACTATATCGCATATGGGAGCATATCAAACTATACTTTTTGGGAGTATAACTAAATATACAAAAATAATGTGATTTAAGAATTCATTCAGACCTAGTGCATCAAAATACACCTTTGAGACAATAGGGATACCACAAAGGAAATCCCTATTTGGATGGAGAAACAAATTGGTTTCAGACATTCCATGACAACAGAATGGGGTGTCAAATCCTATAGCGCTATATCATACTAACAACCGGTCTGGTGAACAAAATAAGTACAATTCAACAATTAAGGTTATAGTCTTTGAAAAATCAGTGTTTAAACAATAGATAGTCATTCAGTTCGTCAACAGATAAGTACTAACATGTATAATCAATTATACTTTTGGAAAACATGAAAATAACAGATAGGTACACATGCTTCACCCCAAAACAGTTTGAAAACAGTAAAAAAGGGGTCTATGTACTCACTTGAGATTGCTCAGAAGTCCTAAGATAACCACCAAGCAATGCTAGAGATCACGGAAATCAAACGGCACCTAATATAGGTAACTATGTTAATATACCGGACCTAAATAGGAGGATTTAGATAGAATGAGGGTTCGTAAACCAAACGAGTATAGAGACTCGTGTCATATGGTTTAACAAAGCCTACATACTAAATGAAACCTAACCTAAGTGCTTACGACCCATTAAGGTAGTTTATGCTACTTTAACGCGTCATGCGCGCAAAAGCGCACTCGAGACGTCTAACTAGCCCTATGACAAGTGTTATATGCCTAAACATGTTACATAATCAGTTATGTGACAAAAGTTTAGGTTACATATGCTTAATTACCAATTATACATGAAAAGGGTATTCTGGTAATTTACCTAAGGCATATAAACTACCTATCATACAACTACTCAAACGATGTGACCATAGGGTATAACCTCGGAAGGTTATTCCCTATATGCTATGGTCCTAAAGTATTTGGTCGGATCCTAATAATCGACCAAAATGGGTCGGGTTCGAAGGTATAAGCGATTTATTAGATCGCTTACCCTTACGACCCTAGACAAGCACAAAACTAAAAGTGACGAGCTAAGCATGTTAAAACATGCTTAACTAAGTTTGAAAACAAGTTTGGTATTAAAACAAACGGTTTTGATACCTAAGAGTAGTTTGGTTACAAAATACTCACGAATGCGCATTTTGACCGAAACTACGGCTCGTCACTGAGCCTAGACAACGTGGTAATCAGTAGGCATAGTCACAAGGGACTATAACCATCGTGATTACGCTCACGTTGCGAAGTTCAAACGAACTTCACATTGACCATAAACTGGTCAATGCAGAAAGTCAAACAAAGTTTGACTTTCGGACTCGGAAAGCAATAAAAGAACGAAGGAACACTTACAAAGGGTTCCCGAATGCTAATCTCGATCCAAGTAGCTCAGGTATGAAACAATGGTTTCAACTTAGAGCTTCTCAAATCAAGATTCTTGTGGGTTTTACAAATGAAGGCAAGGGGGTATTTATAGGATTCGTAGAGCCTTTAAGATTGTTTCTTGGAAACCGTGCTTTGATCTTGGCCATACATGTGCACACATGGTTTTGTAATACCATGTGCACTCAATACCAGCCCATAGATTCCCCAAAACCATGTGCAACAAGTGGAACGGACCAGATTCGATGTTTCTGCCAAGTTTCTGCCCAGATGAGGTGCTCGTGTAGCGCCACTGGTAAGGCATGAAGTGCTCGCGCTACGCTAGCATGTGCCATATTTAGAAAAGTTTCAAAAATGGCAGAAATGGTCCCTGCAGCCCGTTTAAGCTATTTTCGATGCGTTTGAACCCCGTTAACCTCATTTCAAGGCTCTAAAATGAAGTTAAAGTATAAGGAACTCAAAACATGCTCAAAAACATCTCGGATGTCGGTTCGTTTGGCCGTACGATTGCGTTGTTCGGTTAATTACGACGGAATGCGCATAAGCGCGAAAAATGATCCAAATGGCGTGACGAATGGATTTTTCTTATGCCAAACACTAAAATAAAATATTATAGTGCTTACATAAATTTTTGGATGTCCGGATGTATTCAGAACGTAAGTTATGCGCGAAAATGCAAACTTATGCACTTTTTGACACTTTTAGTCCCTGAATGATCTTCCAAGTTTTAAAGTTGCTAAGGCACGAGTCCGTCGTAAATGTAGCATGTATCAACAATCATTGCAAAGCAGTACCTGAAACATGTGTAAAAATAGGTACGTCAGCATAAAAATGCCTGTGAGATACATAGGTTTTGTGAAAATATGATTCTTGACTTGTAAGTTTAAGAAAATGTTTAATAAAGTTTAGTCATGAACCTTGTAAATTGATTTGTTTTGTAAATCGTTTAAAAAAAATAAGATCAGATGATATGTATAAATAAATGTAAGGTTAAATGAATAACCATGTAAAATGAGTTTGTATAAGATAAGTTGCTTGTAAAACAATATTTTGATAAAAAGGCTTATAGTATATTTGAAAATATACTTTGGGTTTTAAGAGAATCGAATGAGTAATATATTAAAGTATATTTCAGTTCCAATATCGTTAACCCAAGTGTACTAAATAACGCCACGGTATGTAATGCAATGAAAACACTTATATATAAGAAGTACCATCGGCGTATCTACCATGTTTTCATCACATTACACCCGTCCCATTATCTAAACACTAACCAAAACCCAATCGATAGATAGATAGTACATTAAATATACTTTCGTTGTTTAAAATAATAGTTTTAAGTAGTATATTACAAGTATACTTCGGATTTCTAAATAACATATTAAACTATGTTTTGGTTTTATAAATAACATATCAAAATATGCTTTGGATGTGATAAATAACATATTAAACTATGTTTTGGTTTTGTAAATAACAAATATGCTTTGGATGTGATAAATAAAATAACATATATGTTGGTTTTGTACTATATCGCATATGGGAGCATATCAAACTATAGTTTTTGGGAGTATAACTAAATATACAAAAATAATGTGATTTAAGAATTCATTCAGACCTAGTGCATCAAAATACACCTTTGAGACTATAGGGATACCACAAAGGAAATCCCTATTTGGATGGAGAAACAAATTGGTTTCAGACATTCCATGACAACAGGAATGGGGTGTCAAATCCTATAGCGCTATATCATACTAACAACCGGTCTGGTGAACAAAATAAGTACAATTCAACAATTAAGGTTATAGTCTTTGAAAAATCAGTGTTTAAACAATAGATAGTCATTCAGTTCGTCAACAGATAAGTACTAACATGTATAATCAATTATACTTTTGTAAAACATGAAAATAACAGATAGGTACACATGCTTCACCCCAAAACAGTTTGAAAACAGTAAAAAAGGGGTCTATGTACTCACTTGAGATTGCTCAGAAGTCCTAAGATAACCACCAAGCAATGCTAGAGATCACGGAAATCAAACGGCCCCTAATATAGGTAACTATGTTAATATACCGGACCTAAATCGGAGGATTTAGATAGAATGAGGGTTCGTAAACCAAACGAGTATAGAGACTCGTGTCATATGGTTTAACAAAGCCTACATACTAAATGAAACCTAACCTAAGTGCTTACGACCCATTAAGGTAGTTTATGCTACTTTAACGCGTCGTGCGCGCAAAAGCGCACTCGAGACGTCTAACTAGCCCTATGACAAGTGTTATATGCCTAAACATGTTACATAATCAGTTATGTGACAAAAGTTTAGGTTACATATGCTTAATTACCAATTATACATGAAAAGGGTATTCTGGTAATTTACCTAAGGCATATAAACTACCTATCATACAACTACTCAAACGATGTGACCATAGGGTATAACCTCGGAAGGTTATTCCCTATATGCTATGGTCCTAAAGTATTTGGTCGGATCCTAATGATCGACCAAAATGGGTCGGGTTCGAAGGTATAAGAGATTTATTAGATCGCTTACCCTTACGACCCTAGACAAGCACAAAACTAAAAGTGACGAGCTAAGCATGTTAAAACATGCTTAACTAAGTTTGAAAACAAGTTTAGTATCAAAACAAACGGTTTTGATACCTAAGAGTAGTTTGGTTACAAAATACTCACGAATGCGCATTTTGACCGAAACTACGGCTCGTCACTGAGCCTAGACAACGTGGTAATCAGTAGGCATAGTCACAAGGGACTATAACCATCGTGATTACGCTCACGTTGTGAAGTTCAAATGAACTTCACATTGACCATAAACTGGTCAATGCAGAAAGTCAAACAAAGTTTGACTTTCGGACTCGGAAAGCAATAAAAGAACGAAGGAACACTTACAAAGGGTCCCCGAATGCTAATCTCGATCCAAGTAGCTTAGGTATGAAACAATGGTTTCAACTTAGAGCTTCTCAAATCAAGATTCTTGTGGGTTTTACAAATGAAGGCAAGGGGGTATTTATAGGATTCGTAGAGCCGTTAAGATCATTTCTTGGAAACCGTGCTTTGATCTTGGCCATACATGTGCACACATGGTTTTGTAATACCATGTGCACTCAATACCAGCCCATAGATTCCCCAAAACCATGTGCAACAAGTGAAACGGACCAGATTCGATGTTTCTGCAAAGTTTTTGCCCAGATGAGGTGCTCGCGTAGCGCCACTGGTAAGGCATGAAGTGCTCGCGCTACGCTAGCATGTGCCATATTCAGAAAAGTTTCAAAAATGGCAGAAATGGTCCCTGCAGCCCGTTTAAGCTATTTTCGATGCGTTTGAACCTCGTTAACCTCATTTCAAGGCTCTAAATTGAAGTTAAAGTATAGGGAACTTAAAACATGCTCAAAAACATCTCGGATGTCGGTTCGTTTGGCCGTACGATTGCGTTGTTCGGTTAATTACGACGGAATGCGCATAAGCGCGAAAAACGATCCAAATGGCGTGACGAATGGATTTTTCTTATGCCAAACACTAAAATAAAATATTATAGTGCTTACATAAATTTTTGGATGTCCGGATGTATTCAGAACGTAAGTTATGCGCGAAAATGCAAACTTATGCACTTTTTGACACTTTTAGTCCCTGAATGACCCAAAAGTTTATTTAACACACCGAACCCCTCAAAACCTATTTCTAAGCTATATAAAGGATATTTAAGGTGTGTTTAACTTATGGTCATGTTCCAGAATGTCTGTTACAGTTCAAATTGGCATACTTTCACAGTTTGTCAAGTTTAGTCCCTGTAAGCGAATTAACTTGTTTTTGCCATACCAAAGCCTTTAAAACTTATTTCTAAGTTATGTAAAGGTTATTTAAGGTATGTTAAGCCTATTTCACTACTCCGGAGTGTTCGTTGGATTAAACTGGTTATATTTACGCATCAGAGCGCGTATAACCCTCCAGAAAGCGATTGAAAGCTTAAAATCGAACAAGAGTTGATATGTGCAAACGATACACATATTTTTACAAATCCCAAGTATGAAATAAAATATTTCATTGGTTTGGCATTTTTTTGATGGTTGAAGTGACACAGGTGTCACACCCATTTTGCCAGTTTAGTCCAAAGGTTTCATTTTTAACATCTGGATCCAAAAAGGTTTCATCGTTGCCATTTTGGTCCAACTGACTTAACTCCATCCATGAACCTCTGTTAAGTTAGGGGAAACTTGGTCTTTTCCTTTTTATTTTATTTAAAGGTTTTATTAAATACTCCATATTTAAAAAAAATTATATATATACCTTACCCCTCTCTAAGTATCTCTCTATCTCTCTCTCTCTCTCTCTCTCTCTCTCTGCTCCTACCAGCCACCGCCGCCCCCAACCAGTCACCACCGCCACCTCCCCTACTATCAGACACCATCGCCCACACACATACACTTCTCTCTCTCTCTCTATCTATCTATCTATTCATTGACAGATTACAAACAACTTCAGATAAACCATAAATCAAACCAATAACACAATTTTGATAACCGAAACGCTACCCAATCCAATCAACAACATAGCCGACGAGCCATTTTCCGGTGATCTGAACACCTTCAAAATTCCATAATGGAGATTTTAATTTTGATTCAGTTCGATCGAGAACCTGTAACTCTAAGGATCGATCAAGAACCTGCAACTCCAACGATCGAGAACCTGCAACTCCGACGATCGAGAACCTGCAACTCCGACGATTATTGATTGTCGATCTACAACTCCGACGATTGTTGATTCAACTCTGACGATTGTTGATTCAGTTCGATCTACAACCCCTGCACCCCCTGCACCACCCGTCGCGTGTCCGATCTGACACCATTAACGGTAATTATTTCCACCATTCCACTCGTTTTTCGATTCCAAACAAAACCCCTTTGTAAATTTGCCATGATAGAGGAGATTCAACAATTAACTTGGTGGATTTGAAATATAGGGTGCTTGAGGATTTAGGGTTAGTTTCAGTCACCAACACAGGTGATCGTGATGGTGGTGGTGGTCGGATGCAGGTGATTGTGATGTTGGTGATGGTTAAGCAGGTGGTGGTGGTGAGGAAAAGATGGTGGCCGGAGAAGACGATCGGAATTTGGTCGGAGTTTGTGGGCATGGGATGGTGGTCGGAGTTGTGTGGTGACGGTGGATCACGATGTTTGATGAGGGTGGTTCAAAATTGTGTGTCTGCACAAGAGGTTTTAGGGTTTTGAAGCTTGTTTGCACGATGATAGAACAGGGGAAATGACACTTTAATAAACAATAAAACCCTAAAATGGCACTTTAATAAAACCCAAAGGAAAAGCAATTAAGAAAAAAAGGGTTAATAAAAGGAAAAATGAAATGACAAAAATGCCCTTGGCAGCTTTAACAGATATGGATGGAGTTAAGTCAGTTGGACCAAAATGGCAACGATAAAACCTTTTTGGATCCATGTTGGACCATTTGCGTGACCCTAAACATTAGTAAAGTAGTTCATCTCTGAATACGAAGGCGGAATCAACGTATACAAAGTCATAACAGCTCTCGGATCCTTTTAACTTGTTTCTATTATCAATTACAAGCTTTTACACGTGTTTCTGATCTGATTTTGACAGAGTTTTGTCACCGTACACAAGATCTAATTCCGCTCCAAAGTTACATAATGACAATGGCTAACCCTTATTTATAGACTTCCTGATTTCGCCCCTACATACATGATACATCAGGAGCGGAATCACTAATATCATCTATGAGCGGAATTAACAAATCACCTAGGAGCAGAATTAACAACTAAACCTCAGGAGCGGAATTACATAAGAACCTGATTTCGCTCCAAATGACACAAGTGTCATTTGGGGCGGAATTACAATCTACAAACACTATTTCATTTCCAAGCTCCAATCTAACCTATCTAGACCTAAGACTCTCCAAAGACATAGTCATCAGACATTCAGTGCACCAACAGACTCCCCCTTGGATGTTGACGAAGTCTTTGGCATTGAGTCTTCAGTCTTGGTCTCTTTCCAACTCTGTCTTTACACAACAAAAACTCTATCTTCACACAGGTTCAGACCTTATCCTGGCTCAATCTCCAATCTCCCCTTTGATTGTTGATCCAGAATCCTGACTCCCCTTTCACAGACTCCCCCTTTCGATAGACTAGGGCTCAAATTCTGGTTCAAACTTTGACCTATTGTTTCCATGGGAATTCCTGTATGAACTCTACCCAAATATAAGATATATGATAATAATATATTCAATCCAAACTTACCATTTAATCTCCAGTGTTAGAAATCCACATAAGTATTTAGGTTCAAACTAATAACCCTGATTACTTAATTTATCTACCAAGTCCAACTTAATGACCTTGGTTGATCTGAGACAAATCACACTGACATTTGATTCAATTTCTTTCTGAAAATTTACAAGTTTCAAGTTAATGAACTTGCTTTAACTTTCCAATTTTCACAATCTTATCATGTTTTAGCTCACGACTCCTTCTCCAGTCCAAAAATCTTCCTGCATCTGCTTTCATCTTTCAGAATTCGAATCCGAAGATCAACTCTCCACTTTGGTTTGTCAAAAATAAAACAGAAATGTAAAATCTTTTGGATTTTAACAAAGCTTCTAAACTAGGAATGAAATACAGAACTAAAATGCAGTAAAAGAAAGTAAACTATTTACAAACATATTTTTGGTGAGCGTGTTAGGGAATCATATCAGCTATTCGACAAAACACAAGTACCATTAAGCTGTGATTACATACTCAGAATTAAACTATTCGCTTAGATTGTCGATATACTGATCCACTTAAATTCTCACACAAATTTCAATCTGTCCAGGATACGGATTTAGTGTTTTAAAGACTTAAACTTATACGTGTATCCCACCTCTTGAATATACTCCCGTATCCAGATCCCAATATTCAGTCTTACAGGCAATTATAACACAAATGATATCTGTAGGGGTTAATAAATTATGAAGAATCATGAGAGCTCAGGTCAGAACTACCGTTCAGCAGAGAGATCATGACTCAACTTGTGGGTGTGTCCCCTTTAGAGGATCTTTTTTACAACAGCATTGCTAAGAAATTTTATTGTCTTATCATTTATGCTGAGGGTGATGCTATGTTTCAAGCATTGTGGAAAGTATTATTCGAGGACTAGGTCAGAACTTCCATTCAGCAGAAGTCCCGGAATAATACCCCAGATATCACTGAGTATAAAGACCTAGTATATCAGAAAAAGGAATCTTTCAAACAAGATTTCAGGGGTTACCTATATATCCAAGTAGTGTTCCCCACGAAATAAGCAAGTAAAGATTTAAGTTTATATCCTGAACAAACTTACTAAATGTGCAAAAACCTATCGACACATCATCAGCGAGACTGTTTAATCCACTTAAACATTCCAATTCTTTAGCATACCGTGACTGTCAAGCCGATGTACTATCATTTTCCCTTTTTACACAAGCTCTTTTCTGATTTTATATTTTTTTTATTTTGAAAATATCTCATGTTTACGTATTTTTGACATTTTTTATTGTTTTTGTATTTTCTGAAATATTTACCCTATACTCCCCCTAAATACCAAAACATGTAAAAAATCGACTAACCATTGCAGATTGCTTCTCAACATCATGTACAATGTCTCCTTCATCAACTCCAATAATCTCCTCCAACACCGATAAAAGCTTCATACCGTTCAGTTTTAGCAAATACTGAAAACGTGTTTTGTCAAATGCTTTGGTATGTAAATCAGCTTTTTGATCATCAGTGTGGATTTTCTCAATTCGTATCAACTTCTTCTCAAAACAATCTCTAATGAAGTGATGACGAATCTCAATATGTTTGGTTTTAGCGTGATGAACTGGATTTTTAGTAATGTTAATCGCTGCCTCATTATCAACAAAAATAGGGGTGTTTAGAAATTGCAAACCGTAGTCGCGAATCTGTTGCTGGATCCACAAAATCTGTGAGCAGCAACTGCTAGCAGATACATACTCTGCTTCACATGTGGATAAAGCCACAGAGGTTTGCTTTTTTGCATTGCCAAGTGATCAATCGTGATCCAAAGAACTGACACCCTGCTGTTGTTGATTTAGCATTAACTTTACAGCATCCGAAATCGGAATCGGAATACCCTTCGAGCGTGAAATTGCCTTCTCTTGGATACCACAACCCCAAAGATGGAGTTCCTTTCAGGTAGCGTAATATCCTTTTCACAATAATCATGTGCGATGCTCTCGGGTTAGATTGAAATCTTGCTGCGAGGCAGGTTGGGTACATAATATCGGGTCTTGAAGTTGTCAAATACATCAGCGAACCGATCATGGAACGATACATCGTTTAATCTACCTTCTCTCCGGTGAAATCAGGGTTTCTCCCATGATTCGTTGCTAACGGGGTGGCTGCTGGAGTAGAACCTGACATCCCGAATTTCTTCAAGATATCATGAACGTACTTCGTTTGATGTATGAAAATTCCTTTGGGTAGTTGATCAACCTGCAGTCCTAAAAAGAATTTCATCTCACCCATTGATGACATTTCGAATTTCTGCTTCATGACTCATTCAAAATCTTTGCATAGATCCTCATTAGTTGACCCAAAGATGATGTCGTCCACATAAATTTGAACTATCAAAAGATGACCATCGACCTCTTTGGTGAAGAAAGTGGCATCCACTTTTCCACGAATAACGCTGTTGGCTAGCAGGTGTTGAGATAATGTCTCGTACCAAGCTCTCGGGGCCTGGTGTAAACCATACAGTGCTTTGTCTAGCAAATAGACCTTGTCTTTGTGGTGTGGATCGGTAAAGCCCGGTGGCTGACCGACATATACCTCCTCTTTTACCTTCCCGTAGAGAAAAGCCGATTTTACATCTAACTGATATACTTTGAAGTTTTTCCAAGATGCAAATGCTAAAAAAATTATGATCGCTTCTAATCGAGCAACTGGAGCATACACTTCAGTGAAATCTATACCCTCCTGCTGACAGAAACCCTGGACAACGAGTCGAGCTTTGTTACGAACCACAATTCCTCTATCGTCTCTCTTGCACTTGAACACCCACTTAGTGTTTATCTTCCTCTGACCATCAGGTAAATCCACTAGCTTCCACACTCCCAACTTTTCAAATTGGCTAAGTTCCTCCTGCATTGCATTCACCCAAGAATCTTCAGTAAGCGCCTCTTTGTAAGTTCTTGGCTCAACCTGCGAGATAAAACAACTTAATGAGAATTCAGTTTGCAAAGGAGCAACTTTTGTATAAAAACATGTAAGCCCTTTATCAATCTGTCTTCGAGTGCGAACGCCTGTCTGCAGTTCTCCAATGATCAACTCCTCTGGATGATATGAAAGAGTTCGTGGCATTACTTCGCCTGAAACATCTACATCGCCTTCCAGATTAGTAACATTCTGATTTGCACCTTGTTCACTGACTGGATTTGTTTGACTTGAGATCTGAATTTGCTCCCCCTTAGAATCTGAATCACCACGATCAAATACTGGCATATTCTCAGATTCTTGATTATCATTTTGTGCCGACTGATTATCTTTAGCAACTTCATTTTGTTGGGCATCATCATGTTCACCAGCATTACTTGGACCTGCTTCATCGTCATTTGATGCTCGTTATGGTCGTCTTGAATACTCAGCTGGGAACCTTTCCAGAGATGACTCATACTCCCTCAAAATATCCAACTCATTAAAGAAATCTTCTTCTTCTTCTTGTTCTTCCATCATATCAAACGAATCCCACAACTTGTCATAATGATAACGCCATGAATCTCCAGGATTCTGCGGCGGCATTGTATAACCTTGACATTCAACATTAGGAGCTTCAATAATCCGCTTCAGACTTGGAATGAAGACTCATCGTAACGGACTTGCATAACCAATGAATATTCCTTCAATACTCTTCGGACCAAACTTTCCAAAAGGCTCTAGAACAGTACAGGGTGACCCGAACGGTTCAAGATACTTCAGATTCGGTTTGCGGTTATTGATCAATTCAAAACATGTTTTGTTAAATTTCTTGACAGTGAGAACTCTGTTGAGCGTATAGCATGCGGCGGAAACTGCTTCTGCTCAAAAATTTATCGGTAGCTTTGAATCAGCAAGCATTGTTCTGGCCGTTTCGATTAGCGTCCTGTTTTTACGTTCTGCGACTCCATTCTGCTGCGGAGTGTACGGAGCACTAAACTCATGCAAAATACCTCTTTCATCACAAAATTCTTCCATCTTGTTGTTCTTGAACTCAGTACCATTATCACTTCTAATTCTTCTGATATGCCTTTGGTACAGATTTTCAATCTTTCTGAACAACGCCATTAAACTATCAAATGTTTCATCTTTCGTCTTCAAGAATGATACCCATGAAAATCTGGAATAATCATCAGTAACCACAAGACAATAGAGATCCCCTGTAATACTTTTGACGTTTACTGGACCAAACAAATCCATATGTAGTCTCTCTAACGGTCTGGAAACTGAGTTTACTTGCTTTTTAGGGTGTGACTTTTTCTTCTGCTTGCCTTTGACGCAACTGATGCACTCCCCTTCCAGATGAAAACCTTTGATATTAACACCAAGAACCAAATCATTGTGTACCAAGTGATTCATTTTTCTAAGATGTATATGCCCCATCTTCCGGTGCCACAACTTCGATTCTTTCTCCATTGCTCTAGAAACAAAACAATGTGCCTGACCTGTTGTTGTAGTCGCTACACTCATGTCCAAGACATATAAATCATTCACTCTAGGTGCCCTCATGATAATCCATTCTTCAGGAATAACAAATCCTGGTTTCAAGATCAAACATTCTTTGTCTGTGAGGTGAGTGGTATACATATTGTCACAAATTTGCGAAATACTCAGCAGATTATTCTCCAGCTCAGTAATATAGTTAACTCTTTCAAACGTAACAATCCCATTGGATAACGTTCCTTCACCAATAATTCTACAACCTTCATGACCAGCAAATCCCACATAACCACCATTGATATTTCTAATGTCATACAATAATGTAGTCTTCCCTGTCATATGTTGAGACGCTCCGCTATCCATAATCCATCTTGAAATAGCTCTCGGAAGATCCTGCACATATCACAAACAATTTTAAAACATTTCAATAAAGATGCCGATTCCTGCTTCACGATTACCAACTAGGAAGCTCCGGCAAGTCCCAAATCTTTAGTGAGATTTTGATGCTACCCAAGCCTCTTTTGACTCGGGTAACTTGACTTTAATGTGAGTTTTAGCAGTGTAAAGTGGCGGAAAATTTTTATCATTCATTTTCAAACTATCCTCAGATCCAACCTCAACCTTTTTATATAAGAAAAATTCATCAATCTTAAGTTGAGCAGTTGGTTGATTTTTCTTTTGAACATTCTTCTTCTTCTCTAGTGGAGTAGAAGACTGTTTCTCCAACTTTTCATAATAATCCAAAGGAACATTCATCTTTACCGGTGTGGTAGAAGACGATTGTTTTTCTGACTCTGAAACCTTTGGTTTATCAACAACTTTTGGCTTCCATGTTTGTTGAGTTGATGCAACCCGTTTGTAGAATTTGTCATTCTTAGTTACCACATTCTTAACAGGTTCAATTTTGACTTTTGTTTTCTCATTTTTCAAAATTTTCTCAACAACCATTTGAGCTTTTCCTTTAGCATCAACCTTCTTCTTTCGATTCTCAACAACTTCAGTCTTAGGCTTGGAGTTGGTGCAATTTCTTGCAATGTGACTAACTTTGTTGCATCTAAAACACGCACGAGTATCAACTACCCGACTTGTGCCTTCAGACTGAGGTTATGAGGCCCTCTTCTCAAAAAATTCTTCATTTGATTTCAAAAAGATTTCATTTTCCTCATCAGAAAGTGAACTTGAACAGTTCACAAACACCTTCTTTTCAGCAAACCTTTTGTTTTGAAAACTCCTTTTCTGATAACTTTTACCACCCTGATAACCACCCGACCAATTATTTCGATTTTTATTATAAAAACGTGGTGGAACAACAGGCTTTTTGTAGTAAGCTTTATCTTTCTGAAAATTCATTTGTCTCTTTGTTTGACTCAAACTGTTCACTTCTGACATCTCAACTTCAACCAATTTGAAAACATTTGTCAACTTGTTTACATTAACATTCTCAATGGGAAACTCATAATCCGAATACAACTTATCAGATCCAGCCATCTTGTACATCACAAGACCCGGTTCATCACCTAAGTTGTTTTTGGATTTTTTTTTCGAAATGTATTTGTTTAAGAAACATTCATCATCTTCAGCTGAATCAGACAACAAAACACTTTCAGCTGTGCTTTTAACTATCTCAGTTTGAACACTATCATCAGATGATGATGAAGAAAATGTCACATCAATTGAATCAGGAAGTTTCACTTCATTTTCTTCCTCAATTTCAACCAACCCAGATTGTTTTTTCAAGTAATTATCAAGAACTGGTGATGGAACTTGATGAAAACCCACCCCGGTTCCATCATAGTACACATCTTCGCCTGCTTTGTCTTTCCCGATGGATTTGGGAATAATGTGTTGCAAAACAAAACTTGCAGAGTTGTAACTCTTAAGCTTCAACTGGATTCGCTCATTTTCAATTTCAGCTTCTTGAACTTTAAGTTTCAATTTAGCGATTTCATCCAGTTGTTGATTGATTAATTCTTCTTGTAATCTCAAAACACATTGCAATTGACAATTTTCTTTGTATGTTTTACCATTTCTGTCATCATTATCTTTAACCGTGCTTTTAAGCTTTTCAAAATTTTTAGTGATCTGATGATTTTCAAGAACTAACTTCTCATTTTCTTTCCTAACCCTTTCCTGATCAATTTTATCAGTTTCAATTTTGTTAGTTAATTCTTTTAATCGTTCAGTTGAAGCTTTCACCATTTTGTCATGATCAAGAATTTGCTCCTCAACACTTCTGACTTTAGCTGTCAGATCCTCAATCTTCTTACCTATGAGATAAGTATTTGTACTACAAACCTTGCATTCTTTGATGCAATTTTTGTAGTCAATATCACCACTAACCTTCTTACCTGACTCAGTCGTTGACTCGTTTGAACTGACTTGGCTTTTAGACTCAGAATCGGATTTAGAATCTACCTCAATTGCCTTAGCTGCCAGCACCTTGTCAGCCATCTTTCCCATGTTTTCGGCATTCAACTCCTGTGTCGTGTCAATGATCCCAGTGTCAATCTTCTTTGACTTTTCTATCTCTTCTTTCTCCTTTTTTTTCTTTCTCTTCATCTTCACCGCTTCAATTTGATATTCTTGAATTATGGTTTCCACATCAAGAGTGTTATAATCCACAGCAATGTTTCCATAGGGGTCAAGATAACACTCCCTGTCTGGATCCCATCTCTTTGCTCTTTTTGCCTCAGAAAAAATACCAGATAATCTGATCAATTTGTTCGTGGCTAACATCCTTCTGTAATTGTACTTCTGTTCTTCAGTTCTGTTATCTTTCCAAGGTTTAGGTTCAGAATTTTCCATGAATGCATATCCAACCGCATCTTCCTCAGGTAACAACTCGCTCCAGTCAAAACCTTCATCGTCGTGAATCACTGCAAGAGCTCTAGATTTTTCTTTGTTATCTTCAATCTGCTTCATTCTTGGTGGCTCCGATTTATTCTGATGATAAATCTCTTTCTTGTAGTAATCTTCTCTGAACGGGTTTTCAGATTCATCAGCATACGCGTTTCTGCATTCACGCTTAAAGTGACCTTTCTGTTTGCATTTGAAACACATCACTTTAGACTTATCAAAACCCAACTTGGTAGATGGTCCGCCAATTGACTTCCTCCCTGTTATCTCCATGAAACGCTGTGCTCGGCGAACTGCACTGGCCATACACCACCTTATGTCGATCAATTCCATTTCCTCAGTATCTATTTGGTCATAATCTTCCTTCGTCAGGTTGGTGTTGCCAATCTTCCCTGCTACAAGGCTTTCATACGATTCCAGTACCGAGGCTAGAAAAACCATCTGTTGTTTGGCAGACTCTTCGCTGAAGTTCTGAGCGTTCTTTAAGTCTACAGCGATGTTGCATTGAAATAAATTCTTTGCATCAGACTGGTTTGAATTTGATGAAGACCCACTGTGATATCCACTGTGATAACCACTGTCACTGCTTTGACTTTCTTTGCTGGTTGTGGAGACATTCTCAGCAGAAAATGCAGTCTTGGGAGATGTATTCTTTGGCATCATGCTTTTTGGATAATACAAATCCAAGTTTTGTTGGTATGATGAGTGATTGACTTTGTACGTCTTCTTTAATTCCAACTCGTGACTCTCTAATCTTTCAATCAGCAAGTCAACTGTCAACGCTTCTGGTGGCTTGATAGTATTCTTTAACATCAAAGCATAATATTGCCAATCCATCTCATCTGGCAATGCATCAAACAGTTTGTCGACTAGCTCTTCCCGAGAATAGGAAATTTTATGTCTCGCCAATTCCAGCTTTAGATGCCCAAACCTTTCAATCATTTTACAAACTGATTCATTCTTTAAACATCCAAACAAATCAAACTCTTTTCTAAGTAGTTTCTTTTTGTTTTTCACAATTTCTTCGCTTCCTATACATTTTTGTTTCAATTTGTTCCAGAGATCTGTAGCACTAGAATATTCGATCAAAGATATGATATCTTCTCTAACGGACTGAAACAACAACGCAATACATTTTTGCTCAGCAACAAATGATTCTACTTCATCAGGTGTTGTTAATGTTTCGCCACTTTTGCCTCCATTATCATAACCATTTTTCAGACTTTTCCAGCTGAGAAACGCAAAGGCCATCAACCAATCTTCAAATTTATTTGCCCACCGACTGTAATCTTCTATAGCCATCAACTTTGGTGGTTTGTTGTAGGTTCCGAAAGCACTTTCAACCTCCAATGCATCCGAAAGCTTTTTCTTTGGATTCTGCATGTTGTCATTGGTGTTACTCGAAGATGTATCATTTCCACCGTCTCTAGCAAATGCATACATATCACTAAACGGATTGAAATCATCCATCTCGAACGTACCTGAAAACAATCAATAAAACACTTAGAAAATTTTCGAAATTTTGAAACACAGCAAGTTCGAGCGAAATCAACTAAATTTTGATTTCGAGCGGAATCAGAAAGTGACTCTAGAGCGAAATCAGAATTTAACTTTCTGAGCGAAATCAGACTTAATTTCGGGCGGAATCAAACTTGTTCTGATTATGAGCGGAATCAGAAAGATGTTTCGAGCGGAATCAGAAAAACTCTGATTACGAGCGAAATCAACAAGTAAATCTCGAGCGGAATTAGATTGTCATTGGTGTTACTCGAAGATGTATCATTTCCACCGTCTCCAGCAAATGCATACATATCACTAAACAGATTGAAATCATCCATCTTGAACGTACCTGAAAACAATCAATAAAACACTTAGAAAATTTTCGAAATTTTGAAACACAGCAAGTTCGAGCGAAATCAGCTTTAGAGCGAAATCAACTAAATTTTGATTTCGAGCGGAATCAGAAAGTGACTCTAGAGCGAAATCAGAATTTAACTTTCTGAGCGAAATCAGTCTTAATTTCGGGCGGAATCAGACTTGTTCTGATTATGAGCGGAATCAGAAAGATGTTTCGAGCGGAATCAGAAAAACTCTGATTACGAGCGAAATCAACAAGTAAATCTCGAGCGGAATTAGAATTTAGGGCGAAATCAGCGAAGTACGTTACGAGCGGAATCAGGTTTTTAGGTTGTTTTTACCATTTTTACTCCGAATTTTAACCTGAATCTTTCTAGGGTTTATTAACACTATGTTTTACACACAATACTCGAAATTCAGTCCATTCCGACCGATGGAACTTGTTCAGTTCAGAAAAATATAAAAAGAAGTAAGTAGAAGTAAGAAATTCTGGTAGAATCAAGCTGCTATGGTATGAACTCCTCGTCCTGAGCTCTGATACCACTTGTTGGACCGTTTGCGTGACCCTAAACGTCAGTAAAGTAGTTCATCTCTGAATACGAAGGCGGAATCAACGTATACAAAGTCATAACAGCTCTCGGATCCTTTTAACTTCTTTCTATTATCAATTACAAGCTTTTACACGTGTTTCTGATCTGATTTTGACAGACTTTCGTCACCGTACACAAGATCTAATTCCGCTCCAAAGTTACATAATGACAATGGCTAACCCCTATTTATAGACTTCCTGATTTCGCTGCTACATACATGATACATCAGGAGCAGAATCACTAATATCATCTATGAGCGGAATTAACAAATCACCTAGGAGCGGAATTAACAACTAAACCTCAGGAGCGGAATTACATAAGAACCTGATTTCGCTCCAAATGACACAAGTGTTATTTGGCGCGGAATTACAATCTACAAACACTATTTCATTTCCAAGCTCCAGTCTAACCTATCTAGACCTAAGACTCTCTAAAGACATAGTCATCAGACATTCAGTGCACCAACAATCCAGATGTTAAAAATGAAACCTTTGGACTAAACTGGCAAAATGGACCAAACCACAGGGACTAAAATGGCAATTTACTCTTCTTTCAATAACTCCATTTTGTTCAGGTGTCCTTGGAATGCTGTGCTGCCTTACAATTCCTTTTGACACACAAAACTCATCTAACTCCCTATATTTGAATTATGTGCCATTGTCACTTCTAAAGACTTTTACTGGCAGGTCAAACTGCTTTTCAACCTGTTTGACAAAGTCTTGCAATATGCTTGCAGTCTCATCTTTAGAATGTAAGAAATAAGTCCATGTAAACCAAGAAAAGTCATCTACAATTACCAAACAATATCTTTTCTTTGTTAGACTCATGACTTTTACTGGGCCAAACAGATCCATGTGCAGCATTTGCAAGCACTTGGTTGTTTTGGACTCTTCAGTGGACTTAAAGAGCTTTTATGTTGTTTTCCTTTTAAGCAAGAAACACAATGCTCGGGACAGGTGAACAATTTTTGTGGTAGACCTCTTACAAGGCCCTGTTTTGATAAATCAGTGATTGTCTTGAGAATTGTATGCCCCAATCTTCTGTGCCATAATTCTGTCTCTTTGTTAGAGGTAGCTGAGAACAGACATGCATCAGTCCTGCGGCTCTCTTTTGACAAATCAACAACATAAACATTTCCACTCCTTTGAGCTACAAGTTGAGTTTTTCCATTTTTTATTATTTCTTCAATCTTTTTAACCATTTCTGGTCCAACAATCCTACAACACTCCTTAGTGAAAAATGATCCATAACCTTTTTCACTCATTTGAGAGACACTAAGGAGGTAGAATTATATATTGTCTATCAGCTTAACATTTTCAAACCTAACATTTCCAGACGGTACTGTACCAGAACCCATCAGCTTCCCTTTACTATTATTACCAAAAGATATATCACCCCCTCCAAGAGTTTTGAATTCTTTGAGTAGGGCTCTACATCCAGTCATGTGCCTGGAGCCTCCACTATCTACATACCAAAGACTATCTAAGCATGCAGAAGCTCCCTGCACATCAAGTAATTAATTAGTTCAGGAGGGTCTCCAAAGCCAATAAGGCTTTGGAAGGGGTCTCAACAGTGTCTATGTTAAGGTCAGGAAGATAGACAGTGGTTAGATCAGGGTATTGAGCAATTTTTGAAACTTGTTTCTCTAACCACTACTGGGAGCCATTTCCAATCAATTCTTGATATCCAAAGGGATGCCTATTCACTCTTGGTTTGGAAGGCCTTTTGTAGGCTTCATAGACATGTGGGACCCTTGGATATGGTGGTTGACCTTTACCTCTTTGGTATTGGTTAGCAAGGGGTGCATCAGTCACCTGAACTTCTCTTTTGATAGTGGTTTGGTTCAGCTGCTTTGTAACAGCTGTTTGAACTGGCACAAACAGTGGTTGTTTCTTGACTTGTGGTTTTGATGTACTCAAGAGTGTTTTTGATGTGTACTCTTCCTTTTTGACCTCAAAGGATTTTAAATACACACACTTCTGAGTGGAATGGTTTGATTTACCATAGATGGTGCAGCTCTTTGAAGGCACAATGGTGCTTGTTTTGTTAATGTCATAAGCTTTCAAATGAAAACAATCCTTGCTCAAATTATTTTTCTTTTCACAGAAATCACAAAACAAGTTTTTAATCTTTTCTTTTCTTTTCTTCGTTTCAGACTCCTTTGCAACAGAGTTTTGAACCACTGTTGGGATGTCCTTAAGAGGAATTACCTTGGCCTTTGGAGCTTTGACACCATCCACAGTTGTGAAGTCCATGGGTTTAAAATTTTCAAGGATGTCACACTTATCAGACCATGTGGGTTTGAATTGGTATTTCTCAATCTCCTCAAAAGTTGAGGACCCCACAGATCTTTCCAGAGTGATTTTGTTGCCACTTTTGTCAGTTATTTTAACTTCTTGGCCATCCTTGTTGGTGGGTATGATTTCAACAGTGGTTTGAACAGATTCATTTGTAGCAGTGTTTTCAACTTGGTCATATTTTCTGAATCCTACACCAAATTTTACATTGCTTTTGATATGTTTTTCAAGCATAACTTCATAACCTTTGCAAGATTCCACCCATTTTTCACATGTGATTTGGGTGGATTCTAACTCCTTTTTGCAGACCTGATATTTTTCTATCATTGTCTGAAGTTGGTCCTTGGTTATGCTTTGCTCTTGTTTGAGGCTGCAAATCTCATTTTCTTTATCTGACAATTTGTTTTTCAATTCTTTTAAAGATTTTTCAAATTGTACTTCACCATTTAACAATCTATCTCTAAGGTTTTCATTTACCTCCTTAATGTTTGCAAATGCTATGATGCATTTGTCTAAACAAAGGTTTTTAAGAACCTGGGGTGATACCTTAGTTGCAGCCATCATGGCACAATCACAGGTATGTTCACTTTCTTCTTGCACTTTATCTTCTTTTTCGCCTTGTTTCTTCTCTTCTTCTTCAGACCAGGGGTCAGACAGTGGTTCCAACAGGGGTTCTGAATTTTCTCCCAACAATATTTCACCAGCAACAGCATTAACCACTGCTTCAGCAATTATATCCATTGTTTCTTCATTTGACTGTCCTTCTTTAGTTTTCAGCCCTTCTGATATAGACTCCAATGCTACAAAACAGAAACCATCACTAGAAGCATCATTTTTAGCATAGAGTGCAAAGTTTTCATCTCCTAACTCCTCAGGTAAGCTACTCCAGTCAACAAAGCCTTGGGTGAAAAAGCTTTGATGATCTGGTTGAACCACTGCTGGTGCAGTTTGTTGAGGAGCTAGGGCCTGGACATACTGTATATGAGGAACAGTGGTTTGGACATAGTGAACAGGAACAGGGGTTTCAGGGTGTGCATAATGAGTAGTGTTTACATGAGCAGCAGGGGTATATTGGGCATAATGCATAGTGTTTTGGTTATTTTGTGGTCTAGGGTTAGAGCCAGGATGTGTGATGATTGGTCCATTGGTTTGACTCCTGCACTCTCTAGCAAAATGACCTAACCTATTACACTTGTAACATTTTATCTTTGATTTTTCCAACCGTACTTTTAAGTTCCCATGTAACCCTGGAAATTTTCTCTCTGTCCTTTTGTAAAACATGCTGGTTCTAACACTCAGCAGTGCAAGTTGGTGTAATATGTCCATTTCCTCTAAATTAGTTGGATCAAAATGCTGCAGATCATTGAGTTCAATGCAAAGATTGTTAGAATTTTGGTTTTCTCCATTAGCTGTAAAAGCATAATTGGATGAGTAAGAATCAGAGTTGTTAAAAGCTCCACCAGCTGTTATGTCAATATAATGGCCATAACCCTGATCCTTACTACTACCAAACTCTTCCTGACCCAAAAGAGCTGTGTTGCCAAATGAATAGTCATCTGCAACCTTTCCAGACTCTTGTAACTTCTTTTTCTGGTTCAACTCCCTTTCATAGGTCAGGAGTCTACCATGAAGTTGGGTTAGGGTCAGATCTTTGAACCCAACTGAATTTATGGTTACAAAAGCAACTATGTCCCATTTTTCAGGAAGTGACCTGGGAAACCTACTATTTTGGGTTGCATTAGGAAATTCAACCTTAACAAGTTTTAGTTCACTTATGAGACAACTAAATCGCTCAAACTGTTGTGTTAATAATTCACCCTTAATTTGACAAAAGGTTTCATACTGTTGATTCAAAATTTCCCTGTTATTTTCAATTACTTCTTCAGTCCTCGCAAATTGTTCCTTAAGTGCATCCCATAATTCCTTGCCACTGTTACAGTGTAACAGCCCAACATAAATTTCATTTGGGAGTGCAGATGCAACGATGCTAAATGCCTTGGCATCCAGTTCAATTTTCTGAAAATCCTGATCAGTATAATTTTCAACTTTCTTAGGTTCAAAAACTTTTGGATCCTCGACACCATTGGAACATGTGGTCCAAAGATAACCGACTTCCAACTTCTGGTATTCTGTTGAGCAAGGATGTGACCCATCCTTCTATCCCAGATGTTGTATTCAGATCTAATCAACATAGGTGGTTTGAAGAGCGAACCAATGTTATTAGTGTTATCCTGTGATTGTGACGTCATTCTGGTTGTTTTACAGACACTAATTAATCAACTTTTGTACATGATTAAACCTTACTCTGTTTTTCGACGAAACGAACAATTGAAAGTATCAACGAAATTGAGCTAAACTTTTACATCAAAATGATTGTTAGATCAAATTTGACTGTCCTTGTTCTGATACCAATTGTTAGGATCTGAGTTTACTTTGATTGTGCTTGTTTGATTAGAATGAAGATGAAACAAAGTCAAATGCAGCGGAATTAGATGAAACAAACTTTCAATACACAAGCAATGAGAGAAATAGTTTTAGCAAACATGTTTAACTTGGAATCGAATGATTGTATTTATTACAACTATCAATCACAATGCATGCATGCACTAATAGACATTGGGTCGGGTGACAGATATAGACCTTTTTTTCCCTTTTTACCCTTCTCTCCCTTTTTGGCATCACCAGGGTTCTTAACAAACACAACTGTAGGAGGAGAAGTGCCAGTGGTTTGAAGCAAATGGGCCTTGATTGTTAGATCAAATTTGACTGTCCTTGCTCTGATACCAATTGTTAGGATCTGAGTTTCCTTTGCTTGTGCTTGTTTGACTATAATGAAGATGAAACAGAGTTAAATGCAGCAAAATTAGATGAAACAAACTTTCAATACACAATCAATGAGAGAAATAGTTTTAGCAAACATGTTTAACTTGGAATCGAATGATTGTATTTATTACAACTATCAATCACAATGCATGCATGCACTAATATATATATATATATATATATATATATATATATATGTATATATATATATATGTATATATATATATGTATATATAGCTTTTGTAATATACTTAATAAACTGAACCTTTGATGCTGAACAAGTGGACATTGTCAAGTTAGTAAGTTTATCATCCAAACATCATATGTTAAAGATGATTATTTTCATATATCTAAGTTCATGTTGTTTAAATTCCTAATCCTTAATCTTCCGTATTCCCCAAACTCATACACTTTGTTTCTTCGTGTAGAAGCACTTGGTGTTCCTACCTCCAACAATAACTCACTCGCGGATTCACAAGTGGAAAGCTTGCAGAACCGTGAGTATACTCGAAACCCCCTTTTTATGTTTACGACTTTCGGGGTGTAACATGTTAACTTAGAAAACTACACTTAAACTTATTCTTTATGCAAATGCACGAAAACAATCCTTATACATGAAGGCTATGTTTGTTATATTTGATGCATATACTTGGGTGAATCTTATGTGATACCATAGTCATTAGCTTTATACGAGCCTCCATTTTACATGTATACCGCTATAGGAGTAACGCACCACCGGTGAACGAGAGGTCATGTTGAATTATATCATTTTTGCGTAAACAGAGGGTTGACTAGAAATATTGCATACCTTGTATGATGATCTTATATAAACTAGTTGCCATGTGGATTAGTTTTAAACTTTTAAACTTATACCTATACTTATTCTTAAACTTGTATACTCGCCTTTGCTTTTGCATTGAACTTTATTTTAAACTTGTTACAGGTTGAGGATGATGATGCTATGAAATGAAGTAGCAAAGATGCCTAGATACACATTTAGACCTGTTAGGTTTAAACTGTTGTATCAATTTTGTATTGTTATGTTATGAATAAGTTGTTATTTGAATTTCCTTGTAATATTTGAAAATTTGGTTATGAAATGAAAATGGTTAATTTAAATATTGTCACAAATAATGTTATGAAGTCTCTTGCAATCTTGAACTAGTCCCACTCCAATGATTCCGCCATTGGTTGGAGTGTGACAGATTGGTATCAGAGCCATAACTATAGGGAATTAGGTAGAATTGCCATGTTCGACCTAGTCTATAGCAGGAACCATATTTTTTTACCATTCTTGCTACATGCTTAAAATGTTATTCTTCCTAATTTGCTTCTTTCTCTTCTTTTTGGTCTTAATATTTACATAATGTCTTTCCTAAGACATTTTACATAATACACATGAAGACTTAAAGACATTCTTTATACAAAAGAGACGAGTTTACCAAAATAGGCGTGAAACCCACAATTTGGTAAACGACTCTCATTCCGCTTATTCTTATTTTGCATGAAATTTCGCAATTAAGCTAGGAGTGAAATCCACATCTTAATGGTGAATTTCCAATTCAAACTCTAGTGGACCCTCGTCAAAGTGTCGAAATTATTTTTTAACCCGACGAGTACTAACCACATTAGGGTACGAAATCGTCAAGTTGGGGTGAAACCCGCATCTTGTCGATTAAGTCACATTCCTCGATTTTCAATCTCGCCAAAGTTTCGATTGTTTCAATCGATTAGAGACGTGTAGTAACTGGAAGGGTGAGATACAGTTAATCGCTTCTCGATGAGAGTATCTTACCTATAGGCCAAAGCACGTTTCTCTACTTTGAAAGAACTTCCGATTCACTTTGGAGTAGTCGACGTTTCTCTACCCAAAACAATCCTATGTTTTATAAGCCTCTCTTTTATGTGATTCAATTTATATGTGATTTTTATACTTGTTACCTTGTTCATTTCAAAACCGTTACACAATTTGCACGTCTCGCGCAATCAAAAAACAATAATAATTCTCGTGAACAAACTAAATTTATACTCTTTTTACGCATTCATATGTGTTTATACTTGTTGAATACTTGTTAAATTCATGCTAAATATGTGAACCATACGTGATACATCATGCTTACATGCCTATACTTGCAAAACTTATTTTGAATTTATGATCAAGTCTCATATTTTCCTTCTCTTTCGATCCTTTAGATGTCATCCAGCACATCCAAGAAACTCCAATCGAGGAAGGGTTCTAGCTCCAAAACGATGTCAAAAAAGGAATGTATGAAGTTTATGGCTGCGCAGATGGCTAAGGTCATACCTGATATTGTTAGCAAAATCAACCCCGACTCTTCTCATGGCTCTGTTGACTCGAAGGTGGAAGCACCTCGATCGCCATTCCAATTTAAGCAATTCATGGCATGTAAACCTCTGGAGTTTACTCGGAAAGATGGTGCCACCGCCATGATGAATTGGTTCGACACGATCGAGCTCACTTTCCTTCAGAGTGGATGTCTCGATAACCTATGAACCTTGAATGCAACTGGAGTCTTCCGTTCGAGGGCACTCGAATGGTGGACCACCGAACGCAACAAGAGGGGAAACGATGTTGCACATGCTTTACCTTGGGATGATCTTAAATAACTCATGAAGGACCAATTATGTCCTCCCCACTAATTCCAAAAGTTGGAGAACGAGTTCTGGCACTTAACACAAAAGGGGAGCGACATCGATGGTCTGATTACACGTTTTAAGCAACTCAATGTCCTCTGTCCTGGACAAGTCGACACCGTCCCCAAGACCATAGCCAAGTTTACCCACTGTCTTGCACCCGCCTTGATCAACCATGTTGCCTCTGCTTGCCCTAAAACCATTGAGGATGCCTATCGTATAGCCACCGAACTTAACAACAATTGTGTTCTTCATGGAACCTATGCCAAGGTTTCAATGAAGAGTGCGCACCAAGCCACGACTGATATCGCCACTATTGAACCCTCACCTTCTCAACCATCCAAGAAAAATCGAGGCAAGAAGCGGAAGGCTTCGAGCCAAAATTGTGTGGTCGTCACTCCGCCAAACCCTATACCTTTATGTCACACCCCGACCACGTAGAACATACAAAACGTGGCGGAAACATCGGGGAGTGTTGTAACAGAATTTATGTTTCACAACCATGGAAATTAAAGTTTCGTTTTATTGATCAAAAGTGTTACAATGTCTAAACAAACATGGAAATACAACATAATTAACTAGTCTGCATCTTTTATTGTCACTAAAGCCCAAGTCTGCCTATATGTATCTTGATCATCTTATGCAACAGTTCCTGAAAAACACATGTGAAAATAGGTACGTCAGCATAAAAATGCCGGTGAGATACATAGGTTTTGTGAAAATAGGTTTCATGACTTATGTTTGAGAAAATGTTTAGTCATGAACCTTGTAATTTGCTTTGTCTTGTAAATCGTTTGAAAATCAATAAGTTCAAATGATATGTATAGATAAAAGAATAATGTATGGTTAAATGAATAACCATGTAGACTGAGTTTGTATAAGATAAGTTGTTTGTAAAACAATGTCTTGTGAAAAGTATGTTATTTGTATAAAATGTTATATGTATCAAACTGAAATGATTCAAATAACGCTACGATATGTAATACCATACAAACACTTATATATAGGAAGTACCAGCGGCGTATCCACCATGTTTGTATCATATTACACACGCATCGTTACTTAATCACTTAATCAAACCAAACCACCAAAGTAATGTTCATGTCTAATGTAAATCATGTAATGGATACAAACGGTTCAATAGTTACAAACGGTTCACATGGTTCAACGGTTACAAACGGTTCACGTGGTTCAACGGTTACAAACGGTTCACATGGTTCAACGGTTACAAATACAAACGGTTCACAGATATCAACGGATCACATAGTCAAATGATTACAACGGTTCAAAATGTAGTATAATGTGTTCATACGCTGGATAAGCATATGCAACAGAAAGGCAATGTAAAACAATGTACTAAGTAATGCACACAATGGGCACACCTAGCATGAGATGAAATGTAAAACGATGTACTAAGTAATGCACACAATGGGCACACCTAGCATGAAATGTAATGTAAAACGATGTACTAAGTAATGCACACAATGGGCACACCTAGCATGAAATGTAATGTAAAACGATGTACCAAGTAATGCACACAATGGGCACACCTAGCATAAGATGTAATGAAATCATGTACTATAATGTACTAACGAACATAGCATGTATATGATGTGAAAACAGGAAAGCATGAAAGTAACAAGTAGGCACATGTGTTCCACCCCAAAACAGTTTGGAAAACAGTAAAAGAGGGGTCTATGTACTCACTTGAGATTGCTCAGAAGTCCTTGAGTAACAACCAAACAATGCTAGAGATCGCGGATATCAAACGACACCTAATATAGGTAACTATGTTAATAACCGGACCTAGATCGGAAGATCGGGTAGCATTAGGGTTTGTAAACCAAACGAGTGTAGAGACTCGTGTCATTTGGTTTAACAAAGCCTACATACTAAATGAAACTTAACCTAAGTGTTTATGACCCATTACGACCCGTTTAGGTAGCTTATGCTACTTTAACGCGTCGTTCGCGTGAAACGCGTTCGGACCGCCTAACTAGTCCTATGACAAGTGTTATATGCCTAAACATGTTACATAATCAGTTATGTGACAAAGGTTTAGGTTACATATGCTTAATTACCAATTATACATGAAAAGGGTATTCTGGTAATTTACCTAAGGCATATAAACTACCTATCATACAACTACTTAAACGATGTGACCATAGGGTATAACCTCGGAAGGTTATTCCCTACCTACTATGGTCACCTAATGTGTTTGGTCGGATCCTAATGATCGACCAAACTGGGTCGGGTTCGAAGGTATAGGCGATTTATTAGATCGCCTACCCTACGACCCTAGACAACGTGGTAATCAGTGGGCATAGTCCCAAGGGACTATGACCAACGTGATTACACTCACGTTGCGAAGTTCAAACGAACTTCGCATTGACCATTACTGGTCAACGCTGAAAGTCAAACAAAGTTTCACTTTCTGACTCGAAAAGCAGTAAAATAAGGAAAAGAACGAAAGAATACTTACGAAGGGTCCCCGAATGCTAATCTAGATCTTAATAACTCAGGTATGAAACAATGGTTCCAACTTAGAGTCACTTAGATCAGATTCTAGTGGTTTTGGAGTAATGGGGGGTGGGGTATTTATAGTTTTCGGGTAACCGTTAAGATCGTTTTTCGAATATCGTGCCTTAATCCCATCCGTACAAGTGTCGGAAAGTTGTGGTGGCTTAAATTGGTCCTTATCAGCTGAAATGTCAAGTGGTGAGTGTGTGGTTGTGTTTAAAACAGCTGGAAGTTGCTGACTGTTCGTTGTTATCTGATCAGACAGGCGGACGCGGCCCGCTTTAGGATCAGGGAAAACTCAGGCGGGCCGCCTGAGGCTTCTGATCAGCAAACATGTTTCCATTTTGACAGTTTCAGTCCCTGCACGTGTTCAAGGCCATTCCCGACACTTCTAAGGCCCGTAAAGCCAACTTTAAGGCCCTAAAATGATGCCTAAACATTGTGGACTTGAAACATGCTCAAAAATATGTCGGATGTTGGTTCGTTTGGCCGTACGAACGCGATGTTCGCTTAATTACGACGGAATGCGCATAAGCGCGAAAAACGAT
Source organism: Helianthus tuberosus (assembly GCA_030545235.1). Classification (NCBI taxonomy): domain Eukaryota; kingdom Viridiplantae; phylum Streptophyta; class Magnoliopsida; order Asterales; family Asteraceae; genus Helianthus; species Helianthus tuberosus. The sequence continues at coordinate 147,243,204 of CM060406.1, forward strand.
CCAAATGACGAAACGAATGGATTTTTCTTATGCCAAACACTAAAATAAAATATTTTAGTGCTTACATAAATTTTTGGATGTCCGGATGTATTCAGAACGTAAGTTATGCGCGAAAATGCAAACTTGTGCACTTTTTGACACTTTTAGTCCCTGAATGACCCAAAAGTTTGTTTTAGCATACCGAACCCCTCAAAGCCTATTTCTAAGCTATGCAAAGGATATTTATGGCATGTTTAACTTATGGTCATGTTCCGGAATGTCTGTTACAGTTCAAATTGGCATACTTTCGCAGTTTGTCAACTTTAGTCCCTGTAAGCGATTAAACTTTGATTTCACCACACCAAACCTTCCAAAACTTATATCTAAGTTATGTAAAGGTTATTTAAGGTATGTTAAGCCTATTTCACTATTCCAGAGTGTTCGTTGCATTAAACTGGTTATATTTACGCATCAGTGCGCGTATAACCTTCCAGAAAGCGATTTAGAGCTTGAAATCGAACAAGACTTGATATGTGCAAAAGATACACATATTTATACAAGTCCAAAGTATGAAATACAATATTTCATTGGTTTGGAATTTGTTTGATGGTTGAAATGACACAGGTGTTACAGTCTCCCCTACTTTAGGAAATTTCGTCCCGAAATTTATTCGTAGGAGTCTGTCTATGACTTTGTGTCAAATAGTCATCAAAGATATGTAAAGCATAATCTGATTATTTTCCTCAACGGATATTTTTCAGAAGTGAAAATGAATGAACAGGGTCATTTTCTTTTCAACGGGTTCTTCGGAAATGGAAAATAAAGGAATTAACTAAACGGATATACATTTCCCTCAACGGATATTCTTCAGAAGTGAAAATGAATGGATGATTCATTCTTTCTCAACGGATTCTTCGTCAGAAATGGGAATGAAGGAATAATCCACGGATATTCATTTCTCTCAACGGATATTCTTCAGAACAAAAAAATGAACAAACGAGGTCATTTTCCTCAACGGTTTGTTCTTCAGAATTTGAAATGAAAGAAAAATCAACGGATATTCATTTCCTCAACGGATAAATCTTCAGAAACGAAAATGAATTAACGGAGTCATTTTCAACGGTTGCTTCCTCAGAGTTGGAAATGAAAGACTACACAACGGATATTCATTTCCTCAACGGATAAATCTTCAGAAACGAAAATGAACTAACGGAGTCATTTTCAACGGTTATTTCCTCAGAGTTGGAAATGAAGGATTACACAACGGATATTCATTTCCTCAACGGATAAATCTTCAGAAACGAAAATGAACTAACGGAGTCATTTTCAACGGTTATTTCCTCAGAGTTGGAAATGAAGGATTACACAACGGATATTCATTTCCTCAACGGATAAATCTTCAGAAACGAAAATGAACTAACGGAGTCATTTTCAACGGTTGCTTCCTCAGAGTTGGAAATGAAAGATTATACAACGGATATTCATTTCCTCAACGGATAAATCTTCAGAAACGAAAATGAACTAACGGAGTCATTTTCAACGGTTGCTTCCTCAGAGTTGGAAATGAAGGATAAACGGATATTCATTTCCTCAACGGATATTCTTCAGAACGAAAATGAATGGATAATTCATTTTCCTCAACGGTTATTCTTCAGAATGGAAATGAAAAGATAAACAACGGATATTCATTTCCCTCAACGGATATTCTTCAGAAGAGAAAAAAATGAATAGCTAGTTCATTTTTCCTCAACGGATACTTCATCAGAATTGGAAATGAATAGGGTTAACTCTGGATACATGATAGAACTTGCTGTGATTTCTGTGCACTAAATTCCATAATTATGTATGCATCCATAATTACGTAATTCCTTGCACAGTCCGCACAGTTCGTTTTGTAATGTTGTGGGGAAAGATATCAAACTTGAGATGAGAGTGACTAGACTACCATAGGGTCCTTTTAATTAGATCAACAGAGGATCTTCTTAATTAGGCCACTAAGGAGTCCTTTCAGCTATATCATCACATGATATCCCTAACCAGATTTTTGGATCAATCTGTTTAACTAGACCACTAAAGGGGTCTAATTATGAAGTAGTACTTTATAATCCAAGGGACTTATCTACAACGTAGAAGTCCATTAAGGATTTTAGGTAGTACCTTTGGGTATCATACTAGGAATCTCTTGCACAAGGATATGTAAGATTTTACGAGGATTTGGATAACATAATTTGAATTACATGACACATAAAAGGGAACACATAAGCACATAACCACATAATTGTTTAATTGTTATCATATTGTTATTGATTGCTATTAACTTGGCACCTCGTACTTTGTTTCTCTTGGAAGAAACGGGTACTTAGGATTTTCGTGAAAAACGCAAGAGATCATAAAATGGAAGAAATTTGGGGGTAGTCTGTTCTTCAAGGAATGCGGTTCCTTGATTGTCGGTATTGTAGAGGATATGTTGTTTATACATACAATCACATAAATACATTGCGATGTAAATAAAAGATTTATTTATAAACAATGATAACAACAACCGTTTCATGGATCGTGACAACAAAAGAAAATAATACATAAGACGTGATTATTTCTAAACGATGTTGTCTTCTGGTTGGTCATATGCTCATCCCTGCGCTGGATTTGCATTAGCAAGTCTTGGGCAATTCCTACTAAAATGGCCCATCTCGCCACAGTTGTAGCAAGACCCCGGTGGAAAACGAGCTTGAGCAGGGTTGTTGTTAATCTGATTTGGTGCTGCTGCTGTTGGGCAAACCCTCGCGGTATGACCTATAAGTCCGCAAACTTGGCATATGCGGCACTTCACACCAGCATGATGATGTAGGCCACATTGGTTGCACAAGGGTGCAGTTCCGTTGTAGGGTTTCCTGGCAAGGGGTTGAGCTGGTTGGTTGGGGACGGCTTGATCATTGTGAGCGACCACGGCGAAGTTCTGAGAAGCCTTTTGCTTCTTTGACTTCTTAGAGGATCCAGTCTGTTCATCCATGGTCTTTGATTCCTCGATTGGTTTCGATTCCTCGACCAGTTTCTTGTCACCCTTTCGGAAAAGCTTACGTTTCCTGATCTGCGATTCAGTCAAGGTTGCAGATAGCTCAATGGCCTGCCTAACAGTAGTAGGGTTGCTACCTGTCAAAATGTCTTGTATTGAGTCGGGAAGGCCATCAATGTACTTTTCGATAGCCTTATCCAAAGGTGTGACCATGTTTGGGCATAACAGACTTAACTCCTCATAACGGTCCGTGTAGGCTCGATGCTCACCGCTATCTTGCTTAAGATCATCAAATTCCCTTTCCAAAGCCCTGATCTCGTGACGAGGACAAAACTCCTTCATCATGAGAGCCCTAAGTTCGGCCCATGTCTGTGCTAGAGCAACTTCTGCACCACGATCCCTCATAACCCCGTTCCACCATGTGAGAGCCCTCTTCTGAAACACACTCGAAGAAAACTCGACCTTGCGATTGTCAGGACACTGCACGTGGCGGAAAGTATTCTCAATGCTCTCGAACCATTGAAGAAGCCCAGTCGCCCCTTCAGAACCACTAAACTTGAGTGGTTTAGCCTGGTTAAAATCCTTGTATTTGCATGTAACATTGTTATTGTTGTTGGCTTGATTCCATTGAGCAAAGAGGTTTGGGAATTGAGCAGCCATTTGCTGCGCAATGATTTCTGCCAGTTCGGCAGTCGCTATCTGGTTCTCGCGTCGAGGAGGCATTCTAAAAGAGGAAACATGAAAGGAAACGAGTGAGAGATTTAGACGAAAAAGAATGAAATGAAACAAATCTGATGAAAGCAAGGGTAGTGGTCATTTGTTTGTTACTACAAAGCAACAAACGACCTCGGTGATTAATCAAAGTAATTAGGTCAAAAATAATGTATCGCGAAGACATGCTCGCCTATAAGTGAACACTCATCCCAAGAATTCCCAGGTAAGCACAACTGGTCTCGCGTCTGATGAGATGTATACGAAGTGCTTGCCTAGACAGAAAACCCAGAATACAGGCATTCACCCTTCCAGTTTGCACGTGTTCACATTATTTAAAACCCAAAACCTTGATGAGATTTTGAAAACTCAAAGGGGTTCAAAACCATATAACAGAGGGTTCAAAACCTTACAATAGAGGGTTCAAAACCTTGTAATAAATCATCCTTGAACAGATGATTAGTTTTCAAAGCGGTTTTGAAATTTATGTTCTTGTTGTGGTAGTCGCCTAAGGATAGGTGACGGTATTGTTTTATGACTAAACGCAAGTAAACTCGCGTTAGGGTCCTAAGAAGATTATAGACTAGGTCAAAGCATTACTAATAACCTAATTCCCTATAACCATTAGCTCTGATACCATCTTTTCTGTCACACCCCGACCACGTAGAACATACAAAACGTGGCGGAAACATCGGGGAGTGTTGTAACAGAATTTATGTTTTACAACCATGGAAATTAAAGTTTCGTTTTATTGATCAAAAGTGTTACAATGTCTAAACAAACATGGAAATACAACATAATTAACTAGTCTGCATCTTTTATTGTCACTAAAGCCCAAGTCTGCCTATATGTATCTTGATCATCTTATGCAACAGTTCCTGAAAAACACATGTGAAAATAGGTACGTCAGCATAAAAATGCCGGTGAGATACATAGGTTTTGTGAAAATAGGTTTCATGACTTATGTTTGAGAAAATGTTTAGTCATGAACCTTGTAATTTGCTTTGTCTTGTAAATCGTTTGAAAATCAATAAGTTCAAATGATATGTATAGATAAAAGAATAATGTATGGTTAAATGAATAACCATGTAGACTGAGTTTGTATAAGATAAGTTGTTTGTAAAACAATGTCTTGTGAAAAGTATGTTATTTGTATAAAATGTTATATGTATCAAACTGAAATGATTCAAATAACGCTACGATATGTAATACCATACAAACACTTATATATAGGAAGTACCAGCGGCGTATCCACCATGTTTGTATCATATTACACACGCATCGTTACTTAATCACTTAATCAAACCAAACCACCAAAGTAATGTTCATGTCTAATGTAAATCATGTAATGGATACAAACGGTTCAATAGTTACAAACGGTTCACATGGTTCAACGGTTACAAACGGTTCACGTGGTTCAACGGTTACAAACGGTTCACATGGTTCAACGGTTACAAATACAAACGGTTCACAGATATCAACGGATCACATAGTCAAATGATTACAACGGTTCAAAATGTAGTATAATGTGTTCATACGCTGGATAAGCATATGCAACAGAAAGGCAATGTAAAACAATGTACTAAGTAATGCACACAATGGGCACACCTAGCATGAGATGAAATGTAAAACGATGTACTAAGTAATGCACACAATGGGCACACCTAGCATGAAATGTAATGTAAAACGATGTACTAAGTAATGCACACAATGGGCACACCTAGCATGAAATGTAATGTAAAACGATGTACCAAGTAATGCACACAATGGGCACACCTAGCATAAGATGTAATGAAATCATGTACTATAATGTACTAACGAACATAGCATGTATATGATGTGAAAACAGGAAAGCATGAAAGTAACAAGTAGGCACATGTGTTCCACCCCAAAACAGTTTGGAAAACAGTAAAAGAGGGGTCTATGTACTCACTTGAGATTGCTCAGAAGTCCTTGAGTAACAACCAAACAATGCTAGAGATCGCGGATATCAAACGACACCTAATATAGGTAACTATGTTAATAACCGGACCTAGATCGGAAGATCGGGTAGCATTAGGGTTTGTAAACCAAACGAGTGTAGAGACTCGTGTCATTTGGTTTAACAAAGCCTACATACTAAATGAAACTTAACCTAAGTGTTTACGACCCATTACGACCCGTTTAGGTAGCTTATGCTACTTTAACGCGTCGTTCGCGTGAAACGCGTTCGGACCGCCTAACTAGTCCTATGACAAGTGTTATATGCCTAAACATGTTACATAATCAGTTATGTGACAAAGGTTTAGGTTACATATGCTTAATTACCAATTATACATGAAAAGGGTATTCTGGTAATTTACCTAAGGCATATAAACTACCTATCATACAACTACTTAAACGATGTGACCATAGGGTATAACCTCGGAAGGTTATTCCCTACCTACTATGGTCACCTAATGTGTTTGGTCGGATCCTAATGATCGACCAAACTGGGTCGGGTTCGAAGGTATAGGCGATTTATTAGATCGCCTACCCTACGACCCTAGACAACGTGGTAATCAGTGGGCATAGTCCCAAGGGACTATGACCAACGTGATTACACTCACGTTGCGAAGTTCAAACGAACTTCGCATTGACCATTACTGGTCAACGCTGAAAGTCAAACAAAGTTTGACTTTCTGACTCGAAAAGCAGTAAAATAAGGAAAAGAACGAAAGAATACTTACGAAGGGTCCCCGAATGCTAATCTAGATCTTAATAACTCAGGTATGAAACAATGGTTCCAACTTAGAGTCACTTAGATCAGATTCTAGTGGTTTTGGAGTAATGGGGGGTGGGGTATTTATAGTTTTCGGGTAACCGTTAAGATCGTTTTTCGAATATCGTGCCTTAATCCCATCCGTACAAGTGTCGGAAAGTTGTGGTGGCTTAAATTGGTCCTTATCAGCTGAAATGTCAAGTGGTGAGTGTGTGGTTGTGTTTAAAACAGCTGGAAGTTGCTGACTGTTCGTTGTTATCTGATCAGACAGGCGGACGCGGCCCGCTTTAGGATCAGGGAAAACTCAGGCGGGCCGCCTGAGGCTTCTGATCAGCAAACATGTTTCCATTTTGACAGTTTCAGTCCCTGCACGTGTTCAAGGCCATTCCCGACACTTCTAAGGCCCGTAAAGCCAACTTTAAGGCCCTAAAATGATGCCTAAACATTGTGGACTTGAAACATGCTCAAAAATATGTCGGATGTTGGTTCGTTTGGCCGTACGAACGCGATGTTCGCTTAATTACGACGGAATGCGCATAAGCGCGAAAAACGATCCAAATGACGAAACGAATGGATTTTTCTTATGCCAAACACTAAAATAAAATATTTTAGTGCTTACATAAATTTTTGGATGTCCGGATGTATTCAGAACGTAAGTTATGCGCGAAAATGCAAACTTGTGCACTTTTTGACACTTTTAGTCCCTGAATGACCCAAAAGTTTGTTTTAGCATACCGAACCCCTCAAAGCCTATTTCTAAGCTATGAAAAGGATATTTATGGCATGTTTAACTTATGGTCATGTTCCGGAATGTCTGTTACAGTTCAAATTGGCATACTTTCGCAGTTTGTCAACTTTAGTCCCTGTAAGCGATTAAACTTTGATTTCACCACACCAAACCTTCCAAAACTTATATCTAAGTTATGTAAAGGTTATTTAAGGTATGTTAAGCCTATTTCACTATTCCGGAGTGTTCGTTGCATTAAACTGGTTATATTTACGCATCAGTGCGCGTATAACCTTCCAGAAAGCGATTTAGAGCTTGAAATCGAACAAGACTTGATATGTGCAAAAGATACACATATTTATACAAGTCCAAAGTATGAAATACAATATTTCATTGGTTTGGAATTTGTTTGATGGTTGAAATGACACAGGTGTTACACTTTACAAGCAGTAGCCGCCTTTACCCCGTAAACACCGAACTTCCAAAACGAGCCTACACTGGATCTCATCCCCAGTGTACTACCTGTTTGTACCATCATCCCACCAACACACCATGTCGTAAATGCGCCAGCTCCCATAGGTTTGGTATTTTGCTGACCGATGCCGCAACATCCCTCAACCCCTAAACAACAAGAATCAAGCTATGGTTGCCAATCCCGCTCCTAACCAGGTTCAACCCCAAGCTGCTCCTATGCAAGCATGCTTCAAATGTGGCGATCTCAATCATCTCGCCAATGTTTATCCCCAAAGGAATCAACTACAACAGCAGCAGCAACAACCACCACAGCATCCTCAAAATCAAGCTCGAGGCCGAGCATTTGTCATCACTGCCGCTCAGGCTCAAAATGAAAAGGACGTCATTACTGGTACGTTTCTTGTGAACCAAGTTTATGCTTCATGTTTATTTGATACTGGCGCTGATAAAAGTTTTGTGTCGTTAGAATTCGAACCTTTGCTTATGTGTAAACGCTCTAAGTTGCCAAGATCTTTCGCTGTCAAAGTCGCTGATGGTAAATCCGTCGCTGTCGATTCCGTTCTTTCCAAGTGTTCCTTGATTCTTAACGATTATACGTTCTCGATCAATCTTATACGTATGAAAATGGGTAGCTTTGACATCATAGTAGGCATGGATTGGCATTGGCAAGTTCATACTGAAGTGGTTTGCTCCGAAAAGTTTATCCGCCTTCCTCTTCCAAACGGTGACTCTCTACACGTGTATGGCGAGAAACCTTCTCAAGGTCTCAAGCTTATGTCGTGTATTCAAGCAAACAAGTGCTTGCACAAGGGTACCTTCGCCTTTCTCGCCCACATTATGGAAAAGAAGGACAAAGGCCCGAGCATAAGTGACGTTCCAGTCATACGTGATTTTCCCAACGTGTTTCCCGATGATCATTCTGGTCCGCCTCCTGCTCATTATGTCGACTTTCGCATCGATTTATTGCCTGGCGCTACGCCTATCGCTAAGTCTCCTTACCGTTTAGCACCCTCTGAGATGCAAGAGCTCTCGAGCCAACTTCAAGAGCTTCCTGATAAAGGCTTTATACGCCCTAGTACTTCTCCTTGTGGCGCTCCCGTTTTATTCGTCAAAAAGAAAGATGGGTCATTCCGTATGTGTATTGACTATCGTGAGCTCAACAAGCTTACTGTCAAGAATCGATACCCTCTTCCTCGCATCGATGATCTCTTCGATCAATTGCAAGGCGCGACCTGCTTTTCAAAGATCGATCTCCGTTCTGGGTATCATCAACTTCAAGTCCTCGAAGAAGATATACCTAATACCGCCTTTCGTACGCGATATGGTCACTACGAGTTCGTGGTCATGCCCTTTGGTTTGACCAACTCACCTGTTGTTTTCATGGATTTGATGAACCGTGTGTGCAAAGCGTACTTGGATCGTTTCGTGATCATCTTCATCGACGATATCCTTATCTACTCCCAGACTCAAGAAGAACATGAGCGACACTTACGTCTTATCCTCCAACTTCTTCATACTGAACGTCCATATGCCAAATTCTCCAAGTGTGAATTTTGGTTAAAAGAGGTTCGATTCCTTGGTCATACTGTCAACGAACTTGGTATTCACGTTGACCCCGCTAAAATCGAAGCTATGAAGAATTGGATTGCACCGAAGTCTCCATCCGAAATTAGTTCCTTCCTTGGTCTTGCTCGTTATTATCATCGTTTTATATCCAACTTTTCGAAAATCGTTGTTCCTTTGACCTCCTTGACTAAAAAAACGAAACCTTTTGTTTGGGGTCCCGAACAAGAGGAGTCTTTTCAAACTTTCAAGGACATGCTTTGTAATGCTCATATCCTAGCACTTCCTGATGGAAACTAGGACTTCGTCGTGTATTGCGATGCCTCAAACCTTGGTCTTGGTTGTGTCCTTATGCAACGAGACAAGGTTATCGCTTACGCGTTGAGGCAAGTCAAGATACATGAGAAGAACTACACTACTCACGACCTTGAACTTGGCGCAATTTTTTTTGCGTTGAAGATTTGGCGACATGATATTCGCCAATTTACACATATTTTAGTCCCCCATTTTATGTGTTTTTGGCCGTAAAACCGTGATTCGGATACTTAATCAGGTATACTTTTGTTTACAGGCCTAAAACAGCATACCAAACAAGAAGATGATGAAAATGAGGACTTTCTGGGCGAAACGACAAAGCTGTGAACTTTCTGTGAAGAATTCTGATCTGGGCAATTGGCACGGTCGTGCAATGAATGGCACAACCGTGCGGACCCGACAACATAGCCCAGCCCGGCAGTGCACGCCAGTGCGATCCGGAGTGCAAGCCAATCCCGGAGTTGAACGACCGTGCGGATGGTTGCACCCCGTGCGGATCCGATGACCAGCACCAACCCGGAGATGCAAGATCGTACCACCAATGGAACGGTCGTGCCAGAGCGAAGACTGGTCAAGATCTGATGATGTCACACGGTATGGTGAACAGTAATTCAAAAGTGAACGGTCGTGCACTTTATTGGCATGACCGTGCGATCGCAAAATATTATAAAAAACAGATAACAGCATTCTGTTCGATATTCTGGACATTTCGGGAGCTTCACAGGCGATTTTCAGGCTCCGGAGGCACTAGCTTTCACCGGATTCAAGACACATTGTGCCGTTTAGCTTCCTTATCATCCGGATTCTTAATCTACTGCTTGTTTATGGTTTGATTCTCTAATCTTTCCATAATTTTGTTAATGTTTCAAGCATTTAGATTAATGTTTTATGTATTATTGTAAGCCTTTGGGCAAAAACACTACAATCCCTTGCTTAATTATAACCATTAGTATGTTAATTTTGTTTGTAATGACACTTGGAAATATTTTCTATGTTAATCTTTGATGATTAGTTTGCAACCTTGTTTTTTGATGTTGAATTCTTGATTATAAGTAATTATGTTGGATGATTAGTATATGGTTAGTTGAGATAGTTGAAAGATGAAGATTAATTAATCATGTATTAGTAGCCTTTGAACATGCTTAACTTGTTTAACTTGTTTAAAATGTGTACACCATGATACTAGAAATGGTTAGTGGTTTAATAAAAGGTAATTAGTGTTAATCAAGAAAGCTTTCCTTTGCGTAAAGGCCTTAACGGGTTAAATGGTGTTGTTATGAATTATTGTCATGAATTGTTAGCTTAGTTAGTAGTTTAGGCCAAAATTGCTATCTTGGTGAATTTATGTGCAAGATTTGTAAAATGAACTCGGTTGTGATTTAATCTAGTTTATGCTTGTCTCGGTGGTTGCATTGTGTTTATCGGTGTCACTTTCCTTGATTAAGTGAGGTTAGAAAACTCCTAACGGATGACTAACTTAATTTTAGGAGATTTTCATAGACATTTATCAATTGCACATTAAAGAACAATTTTATGTGGTTAAAGTGTGTTTATCGTTTTAGCTTTCCGAATGATTATCATGTTAGGATTCCCGAAAGGGATACTAATTGTCTTGAAAATGGAGAATTGACCAAATGTTTCTAGTGACAAAACCGACTTAGTTCACATACTTTTGTTGTGTATAAAGCAAGGCTATATATCTATTTTCTTATTTGAAGTCTACTATGTTTTTATAAATATTTGTTTATGCTTATTTTAGTTTTTATAAAATCACACAACTTATCTTTCTTCGGTTTATTTAATGACAAAGGTCTAGTATTATTCCTCCGCCCATTTCCTTGGATCGATACTTGGTTCTTACCGATACTTTACTGCATATATGACAGGGTACACTTGCCTCTTTCGTGTGTGTTTTCATGTTGAAGTATAAATCACTTTTATAAATTTAAAACCGAATCGTGTGTAATTTCATTTCAAAATTATGTATATACGCGCACACGTCAAGTTTTTGGCGCCGTTGCCGGGGAATGTGGCGAGCTTTAGGAACGAACCGAGTCATTATTTTTATCGGTGCACATACTTGTTAATATTTGTGAATATTTTCGTGATTATTTATTCATTCATTTATTTGTTAATATTTCTTATTTTGATTTAATTTATTCGTTTTCCAAGTCTATTTTTATTCGCTTGTAAAATTTTTATTCCATTTATTTGTTCGAATTCGGACTAATAATTATTTATTTATTCTTTGAGTTTTCGGCTCTGAAAAATTGTTTTCACACTAGCCGATTCGATTATTTCTATTTTTTTATTTTTTATAAAATTTTGGGCCCATTTATGAATGTTTATAAAATTTCCAGCCTATTTTTATAAATATTCTGTTTCATTTCAGCAAAAAAAACAGCATTATTATATTAATAAAATATTCATTGTGTCATTTTTCGTTTGCATGTTGATGTCCTCAACCCCCGCTCCCGATCCTGTTGAGCCGTCAGACGAACCCGAGCGTGATCTGAGGAGACGTATTCGTGATAGATCCCGCGCGGTAGCGCTGCTACTAGCAGCTGGTGAGCCGGAGCAGGTGGTACCCGCTGAAGCCGAGGGCTCAGGGCAGCAGGAAACGCAATCATGGCAGACGACGAGCGACCTTTGAATGACTCGAATCAGCCCGGAGGGGCAGGCCTAGAGCCGAGTATCCTACAGCCGACTATAGATGCACCTACTTTTGAAATTAAATCTAGTATTATTAATATGGTGCAGAATTATGTGCAGTTTGACGGGCGTGGGCATGAGGATCCCGGGAGACATATCGCTGCTTTTCTCGCAGTTTGTTCGACGTTCAGGATTAGAGGTGTTTCAGAGGATGCAGTTCGGTTGAGGTTGTTTCCATTCTCACTGCGTGAGAAAGCTAAAGTGTGGCTTATGTCACTTCCAGCTGGGTCCATCAGGACCTGGAATGAGCTGGCGGAGCTATTTATGCAAAAATACTTTCCACCTGAGAAAACAACCAAATTAAGAAACCGAATTGTGACCTTTCACCAAGTTGAGGGAGAGTCGTTCCACGCGGCCTGGGAGCGATTTAAAGATTTATTGATTGATGTTCCACATCATGGTTTCTCCAAAAGACAGCTGGTCTTGACATTCTATCAAGGGCTTAGTTACAACATGCAGGAGAGATTAGACGTGAATGCAGGAGGCGATCTAGGAACGAAGATGTCGAATGAAGCTTATGATATCATAGAAAAAGTTGCGTTGAAGTCTAGCTAGCTTCGAGAAGGAGATAGAGGCCGGACAACATCATCATCATCAACACCTCGCCCAGGATTTCACGCTGTGGACGACTACACGGCCATTACTGCACAAATCTCGGCTTTTTCAGCGAAATTCGATAAGTCCGAGATAGCTGCGCAAGTTGGTTCAGGCTGTGACCAGTGCGGAGTGTCACACGAGCCTGGTGCATGTTTTCAGGGAGTCGTGTATGAGGGCCAAGAAGAAGTGGATTTTGTGAGTAATCAGGTGAGGCCGCAGAACAACCCTTATAGCAATACCTACAACCCGAGATGGAGAAATCACCCAACTTTTGGGTGGCGAGCGAATGTGGGTAATCAGAACCCATTGGGATTTTCCCAGCGCGCTCCAGCGCCGCAGCAGGCTCAGGGTCAGCAATTCCAGCCTTATAATCAATCTTTCCAGCCGCGTCCTTAATCGTACCAGAATCAGGGCACTGGGAGTAGTTCCCAGCAGCAGGCCCCTCAATCTAGTTCCAAGCTGGAGGATATGATGGCTCAGCTTCTTACTAGCTCCTTGAGTGCAAATCAGTTGGCTGAAAAACGATACCAACAAAGCGAGGATCGTTTTTTATCCCATGAGGGAGAAATGAGGAGTCATAAAGCCTCGATTCAGAATATCGAGAACCAGGTTGGTCAGCTGGCGAAGATGATGTCTGAAAGGCCCCCAGGTGGTCTTCCGGGTAATACCGAGCCAAATCCATGCGGGCATGTAAATGCTGTCATGGCCAGGAGTGGTAAGACTACCGGACCCGACATATCAGACTCATCACCAATCACTGGAGCGGTCCCGACTGATACACCGGACGAGGTGCAAGCCAGGCTACGGCCAGCAAGTACAGTACAAGTCCAGGAGCCAGTCAAAGATTACACTCCTCCAGTTCCATATCCGGGCAGGCTGAAGAAACAGAAAAACGAAGAACAATACGGTAAGTTCCTTGAATTGTTTAAACAAGTACACATAAACATACCGTTTGTTGAAGCCTTGGCCCAGATGCCAAAGTATGCGAAGTTCCTAAAAGACATCCTCTTGAATAAACAGAAGCTCGAGGATATATCATGTGTGGTGATGAATGAAAGTTGTTCTGCCATCGATGGGAGATCCGGGCAGTTTCACGCTCCCTTGCTTGATTGGAAACATGTCTGTTAGCCATGCATTGGCTGACTTAGGAGCGAGTATCAACCTTATGCCTTATAAGGTTTTTACTAAACTGGATCTGGGTGAACATTCACCCACTAGAATGAGCCTTCGATTGGCAGACCGTTCAATCAAGTATCCGCGTGGATTTGTTGAAAACATGCTTGTTAAAATCGATAAATTTGTTTTCCCTGTGGATTTTGTTATTCTTGACATGGACGAAGATTCAAAAGTGCCATTGATACTTGGGTGCCCGTTCCTCAATACTGCGAGGACGATTGTTGATGTGGCAGCTGGCCAAATCACGCTCCGAGTAAATAACGAGCACGTGACATTTGATATTAAAAGATCAATGCAGCATTCGCAAAGTCACGATGACATGCTTTATTATGTCGACGTTGTCGACGCATGTGTGTGCTCTCATTTCCAAGGCACTATTGAAGAGATTGATTCGGACACACGTCTGTCATGTGGGGACCTGATTGGCATTACACAGGAGGGCCACGATTTCGAGCAGCCAGTCTTTCAGAGTGGTGACGATGGTTCCCAGAGTCCGGAGCGGTTTTTAGAAATTGGCCATGTAGAAGAAGTGAAATCAAAACCTTCGATTGAAGATCTGCCGTCTTTGAAGTTAAAAGAACTCCTGCCACATCTCGAGTATGCATTTCTGGATGAGGAGTGTCGCTTGCCGGTCATCATTTCCGCATTATTGGAAAAAGATGAGAAGAAGCAACTTCTCGAGGTTCTTAGATTTCATAAGAGAGAAATTGCGTGGAGGATTATGGATATAAAGGGCATCAATCCTTCTTTTTGTACTCACAAGATTCTGATGGAAGACGAGTACAAACCCTGTGCACAGCATCAGAGGCGTTTAAATCCAAATATGCAGGACGTGGTGAAGAAAGAAGTGATTAAGTTGTTGGATGCCGGGTTGATATATCCTATATCTGACTCTGTGTGGGTGAGTCCAGTGCAAGTAGTACCCAATAAAGGAGGTATTACTGTAGTTTCAAATGATAGGAATGAGCTGATTCCTACCCGTATAGTCACTGGGTGGCGAGTTTGCATTGATTACCGCAAACTCAACGATGCTACTCCTAAGGATCACTTCCCGCTTCCATTCATCGACCAGATGTTGGAGCGTCTGTCAGGGAAGTTGTATTACTGTTTCTTGGACGGGTTATCGGGGTACTTCCAAATTCCTATAGCTCCTGAGGATCAGGAGAAGACTACCTTTACCTGCCCCTTTGGCACATTCGCCTACCGGCGTATGCCTTTTGGATTGTGTAATGCACCGGCGACCTTCCAGAGATCCATGGTTGCAATTTTTCATGATATTATCGAGGATTCTATGGAGGTTTTCATGGATGACTTTTCGGTATTTGGAGATTCCTTCGATCATTGTTTGGAAAATTTAAAGAAGATGTTGAAGAGGTGCGAAGAAACGAATCTGGTCCTAAACTGGGAAAAGTGCCACTTCATGGTAAAAGAGGGCATAGTTCTGGGACATAAGATTTCTCGTGCTGTTATGGAGGTCAATCCAGCTAAAGTTGACATTATTTCATGACTTCCGTCTCCCACCTCTGTGAGAGCGATACGGAGCTTTCTTGGTCATGCGGGGTTCTATAGGCAATTCATAAAGGATTTTTCAAAAATCGCTAGGCCCATGACCCATTTGTTAGAGAAAGACACTCTGTTTATCTTTGGAGATGATTGCTTGAGGGCTTTTGACCTTCTTAAGCAAAAGTTAATTGAGGCCCCTATTTTGGTTGCACCTGACTGGAGTCTGCCATTCGAAATTATGTGCGACGCTAGCTATTTCGCTGTAGGGGCCGTTCTGGGTCAAAAGAAAGAAAAGCACTTTCACCCGATCTATTATGCGAGCAAGACTCTTCACGATGCTCAAGAGAACTATACCACGACAGAAAAAGAGCTCTTGGTGGTTGTTTTCGCATTTGACAAATTTAGATCGTATTTGGTGCTTTCAAAAACAGTTGTGTATACTGATCACGCAGCCATCAGATATCTTTTTAGCAAACAAGACGCTAAACCGCATCTAATCAGATGGATCTTATTGCTGAAGGAGTTTGATATCGAAATTCAAGACAAAAAGGGTGCGTTGAATGTAGCGGCTGACCATCTATCTCGGTTGGAGCATGGAGACATCAAGGACACGCGTTGGGATTCAATCAATGACAATTTCCCACACGAGTCGTTGATG
This sequence comes from Helianthus tuberosus, assembly GCA_030545235.1. Taxonomy (NCBI): domain Eukaryota; kingdom Viridiplantae; phylum Streptophyta; class Magnoliopsida; order Asterales; family Asteraceae; genus Helianthus; species Helianthus tuberosus. The sequence continues at coordinate 147,259,372 of CM060406.1, forward strand.
GGTGTTGAGATATGCGACGAGTCACCTTGGTTCGCTGACTTTGCGAACTATCTTGCTTGCGGGATTCTGATTAAAGGGTTGACTCACCAACAAAAGAGGAAATTCTTTTCGGATGTCAAGCACTACATTTGGGACGATCCTTTCTTATTTAAGGTTGGTGCTGATCAGGTGATTCGAAGATGCGTTTCAGGGAAGGAGGCGACTGACATTCTGCGCCACTGTCACGAGGGACCTACCGGAGTCCACCATGGAGCCAATTTAACCGCTAAGAAGGTGCTTGATTCTGGGTTTTATTGGCCGACTATATTTCGTGATGCGCAGAGTTGGGTCAGAGCATGCGATGCTTGCCAGAGGGCAGCAAATATAACGGCACGTGATGAAATGCCTCAGAACTGGATACAGGTATGTGAAGTCTTCGATATCTGGGGGATAGACTTCATGGGACCATTTCCCCCCTCACGAGGTAACAAATATATCCTGGTGGCGGTTGATTATGTATCAAAATGGGCGGAGGCACAAGCCTTACCCACCAATGATGCCAGGGTATTCGTGAGATTTTTGAAAAGTTTGTTTGCCTGGTTTGGCGCACCGAAGGCGCTTATCAGTGACAGAGGGACTCACTTTTGCAATACACAGCTTGAAAAAGCTTTGTCCCGTTATGGTGTGCATCACCGTTTATCCACGCCCTATCTTCCAAAAACGAGCGGGTAGGTGGAGGTCACAAACCGGAGGCTGAAGCGAATCCTTGAGCGGTCATTAGGTGCAAACCACAAGGATTGGTCGGACAAACTAGACGAGGTGTTGTGGGCTTTCCATACAGCTTACAAGACCCCTATTGGGACTACTCCCTTTAGGCTTGTTTACGGAAAAGCGCGTCATTTACCTGTGGAGTTGGAGCACAAAGCGATGTGGGCTCTAAAAACTGCTAATCTGGACCTAAAAACCGGAGGTGAAGCCCGATTCTTTCAGATTCACGAGTTGGAGGAGCTACGATAACAAGCTTATGAAAACTCTGTGCTATACAAAGAGCGCACCAAGAGATTGCACGACAAACGCTTGAAGGACCATAAACAATTCCAAGCGGGCGATCTTGTTCTTCTCTACAACTCGAGGTTGCGTTTATTTCTGGGAAAATTACATTCATGTTGGACAGGACCATACACGATAAAAGAGGTATTTCCATATGGGACTGTTGCAATAGAGAACGCGGACGACGTCGTTTTCAAGGTAAATGGTCATCGTTTGAAGCTTTACGTTGCCGGGCCGACCGAGTCGGCGGTGGAGGTTATCGAACTCCACGCCCCGCACACATCATAAGTGTGGGGAGGAGAGTCTACGCTACTGACTCGAGGATTAAAAATGTTGCAAGAGCGTCTTTGGCACTTTAGGGGTAAAATCGTCCATTTTTATGTTTTTGTTGTTTTAGCGTAATTTAGGTGTGTTTGGTAGTTTCCGTAAGTTTGTACTGTCTTTAAACGTGCCGAACGTTGGGTCTATGTGGGAATAATGTAAGAACAGTTTGCAGATGGTAAAAATGGTGAAAAACGGTCAAACAGGTGCTGGAAATGAATTCTACAGAAAAAACTGATCTGCAGATGTGGCACGCTCGTGCCCCTATTGGCACGCCCGTGCGATTGCGGGCTGGCCGGCACCTCGAATTGCACTCTTGTGCATTACCGAGGTCAACGTGAAAGGATTGGTCAACACCGGTGATGCACGACCGTGTGAGAGGTCGCACGAGCGTGCGAGAGGCCAGGGGCAATTTGGTCATTTATACAATATAAAAACCCCTATCTGCTGCCCCCATTCTCATTCGCGAAAACCCTATCTGCACCAGCCGTTCCAGACCAATCTATCACCAAATCGAACCATTTTTCGCACGGTTACTCAGATCCTTTCGCACGGCATGTTCTTTCTCTTCGATTCTCTGTTTCATCCTCGTTCTAGGTTAGATTCGTTCGATTTCTTCAAGGCTTTTTAGGGTTCCCTTCATAAATACAAGCGAAACCCTAGCCCTTGCAAGAATCATATGTCTCGTGAACATCCGGTCGGATTTCCAACCCCTGTCTGCCAAAAATTTGTTAAATTTCGTAAAAATCTGGCTGTTTGAGTTCAAGGGTTCGGATTCTGCAGAAATATGGTCGCACGGTCATTCCTCGTGTGGAACGGTCATGCGGTTCCGACTATTCTCGATGATTTACTGTGGTCTCGGTGATGCACGGTTGTGCCATTGACCGCACGCCGTGCAAGTCCGACTATAGCCGACCACCGTCGCTGATTCTCGTGAACGCACGATTGTGCGGCTGGTCGCACGCCCGTGCCAATCGCCCAGATCAGCAAGAAAGTAGCTTCATAACTGTCTGTTCGGCTGTTCTGAATGAAATTTTTTCTGTTTCTCCTGTTCTAACTGCCATCCCTCATGTAGATGGACCATCCCTTCCTACAATTCGACCCCGAAGACGAGAAAGAAAGTCTTTGCATTCCGAAACTTCACGCATTGTGGCAAAGGCGAGGGCAGTTTGGCATCCCTAGAAGACTAGACTGGGATGTTATGATTGAATTAAATCAACGCGACCGACTCGAAAACGTTAACAATTCCGCTTGCATGGTTGGTCAACATTGACCGGCCGATCTATCGAGAGCTTACGCTTGAATTCTTCGCCACCTACTCGTATGAAAAGCCAAAAGCGCATAAAGTTCCAAACTTCCGCTACAAGAAAAGGATAAATTTCAGATTAGGTGGTCATTGGCATAATTGGACAGTGGGATGGTTGGGTCGAAGGCTAGGAATCTACACCGATGCGGATATTGATTCCGAGTTCTTTACAGATCTGTTCACCTTCCCCAGCGAAGACGAGCGAGGCGAGTTTTGGGCGTGAGTTGCAGTTGGCGACCCATATGTTCCTCGGATGTCCAAGGCTTCAAGGTTACGAGACCCTTTGTACAGAGTGATGCACCACATCTTTAGCCATACCATAGCAGCGGAATACTTTGTGCATATTTCAGGTAGAACCAACAGCAGTCAAATACATGGTGGTCAGTATGTGACCGAGATCACTTACAACATGGGTATTTTGACTGACGAGGTGGTTCAGGGTCTTACGTTGGTTACCGAGGGTTTGTATGTTGACATCCGTTCTCTGAAAGCGATGGGGCTTATTGTGGAGACAGATCATGGGGATAGGTTGAAGGGGCTCAACAACGAGGTATGGGACCCAAAGCCGGCGGAGGATGAGGATGAGGAAATGGAGGACCAGGAACAACATCAGGAGCCGCCACACTCACCACCACACTCACCACAGCAGCACCACTCACCGCAGTATCAGCACTGGCCCCCCGGCATCCCTTCGTATCCAGAGTTCTATAGCCAGTTCCAGCAGATGCAGGTAAGCCAGAATCAGCTGCGAGATACTCAGGAGCATATGCGCACGAATCAAGACTTTATGCGCCAAGAGATGCAAGCTGGATTTTCATACCTGTTTGGGGGTCTTCATATTGCCTTCCCTAACTACTTTTGGGAGCCCCCACAGTATCCATTTGGGAACCCAGGCGATTATGGCGGAGCAGGGCCATCAGGAACAGGAGGAGACGCGAGAGACGATGACGAGGAGTAGGTGGAGTTGTGAGTTGGTGGTTATGATATTTTAGTAGTTTATTTCTGGGGTGTTCATTTTGGTTTTCATTTCAAACACCCGCGGCTATGTACTTTATTTTTCAGACACTATCGTTCATTTGCTGTATTGTATGTTTGGATATTTAGTACTTCTATATTTATGTATATTATGGTTTGTTTGAGTTTAGATTATCGCTGCCTTCTGTTTTGTTTTGCTTTGCTTTGTGACATTCGTACAGGTTTTCGAAGCAAGTCTTGGACCAGAGCACACCACAGAATCAGCTTTGAAGTCTAGTTTCATAAAAATCATCTTCAGGGGAGTGTTATTCTCCTTTTTCTCTATATTTCGGGTTTCGCATTGGGGACAATGCGAAGTTCAAGTGTGGGGAGGGGGTTTAACATTTTGACTTTGTTTGTCCTAAAAAAAATAAAAATAAAAATAAAAATAAATAAAAAAAAATCAGAAAAATCAATCAAAAATAACATTTTGACTTAGTAAATAAACCGGTTAGTTGTGTTTTAGAAAGCTTCGGATATGATAAAAACCCGGCAAGCCAAATAAATTTTGAAAAAGAAAACTAGAAAGCGTGACAAACAAAGAAAGACTTGCATGATAATTTTCACAGTGTTACCCATTCCTTCTGTTATGTGAGCATATTTGAGCTTTGAAATTGTTATATATTTGTTCATTTCGGAGTAGGAGTGAGCCGGATGTCACGTGTAATTTAGAACAAGTCACTAGCATGCTTGTTAAGACCATGAACTTGCGAAATTGTGTAGAAGAGATAGAGGCACCTAGAAAACCCCTTTGTTGTTAGCCTTGTTCTTTGTGTTGTGCTTCCCCTAAACCTTACATTATCCCTTAGGATTAACCATGTCGAGTCTTCCCCGTGTTTCCCTTTGTTTACCCAACAAAATCACCCACTTAGCCAAATTTAGCCTTTTTATATTTTTAAACCTTTTGTGTTAAAACTCGGTTAAAATCATCGTTTAACTAGCGCTTCTTGTAGTTATTTGTTCATTGTATAAATCCATTAGATTATAAAAAAAAACAGAAAATAAAACACCCTAAAATAGGGTGAAGTCGACAAAATTCGAGCAATTTTGAATGCTAAAATGATGAAATCTCGTTGATGAGCTCGATGTCACAAAAGTCGCCTTTTTAAAGGCGTATGTATGTATAGTTTTATTGTTTTGCGCTTGTTAAACGTAACTATCGAGTTTTAACCATTTTGCCACTTTAAAATCCCATTCCATACCCTTCACCCAAGCCTATCGTTAAAACCCGTAAAAACCTCTTGATTTGCATTTTTTCGCATGTTAGTTGGTGGAGATGAAATCTTGTGACAAGCTTATGATATTACACGTTTCATTGACATGGCATTGAGTGTTTTCACATACACACTTTATGTATGTTTCACAAATAAAACCGAGTGTATGTGAACATTGTGAGGTGTGTGAAGATTAGCGTGTTAAGTCAATTGAAAGTGAAGTCACGGCTTTTTGGTTATCTATATACATATTTGCATGCGCTTGTTTGGTTTGAATCAATTGATGTTGTCTTTCGAAAAACCGGCTAACCGTTTGTTGTTGTTTTAGTAGATAGTTTGTAAATTCTCGTTTTTGTTAGATTCTAGCTTTTATTGCATTTTAGTTTTAGCTTGCTTGAGGACAAGCAAGGTTCAAGTGTGGGGAGATTTGATATTCACCAATTTACACATATTTTAGTCCCCCATTTTATCCCCATTTTATGTGTTTCCGGCCGTAAAACCGTGATTCGGATACTTAATCAGGTATACTTTTGTTTACAGGCCTAAAACAGCATACCAAACAAGAAGATGATGAAAACGAGGACTTTCCTGGCGAAACGACAAAAGTGCGAACTTTCTGTGAAGAATTCTGATCTGGGCAATTGGCACGGTCGTGCAATGAATGGCACGACCGTGCGGATCCGACAACATAGCCCAGCCCGGCAGTGCACGCCAGTGCGATCCGGAGTGCAAGCCAATCCCGGAGTTAAACGACCGTGCGTATGGTTGCACCCCGTGCGGATCCGATGACCAGCACCAACCCGGAGATGCACGATCATGCCACCATTGGAACGGTCATGCGAGAGCGAAGGCTGGTCAAGATCTGATGATGTCACACGGTATGGTGAACAGTAATTCAAAAGTGAACGGTCGTGCACTTTATTGGCACGACCGTGCGATCGCAAAATATTATAAAAAACAGACAGCAGCATTCTGTTTGATATTCTGGACATTTTGGGAGCTTCACAGGCGATTTTCAGGCTCCGGAGGCACTAGCTTTCACCCGGATTCAAGCCACATTGTGCCGTTTAGGTCCGTTATCATCCAGATTCTTAATCTAGTGCTTGTTTATGGTTTGATTCTCTAATCTTTCCATAATTTTGTAAATGTTTCAAGCATTTAGATTAATGTTTTATGTATTATTGTAAGCCTTTGGGCAAAAACACTACAATCCCTTGCTTAATTATAACCATTAGTATGTTAATTTTGTTTGTAATGACACTTGGAAGTATTTTCTATGTTAATCTTTGATGATTAGTTTGCAACCTTGTTTATTGATGTTGAATTCTTGATTATAAGTAATTATGTTGGATGATTAGTATATGGTTAGTTGAGATAGTTGAAAGATGAAGATTAAGTAATCATGTATTAGTAGACTTTGAACATGCTTAAATTGTTTAACTTGTTTAAAATGTGTACACCATGATACTAGAAATGGTTAGTGGTTTAATAAAAGGTAATTATTGTTAATCAAGAAAGCTTTCCTTCGCGTAAAGGCCTTAACGGGTTAAATGGTGTTGTTATGAATTCTTGTCATGAATTGTTAGCTTAGTTAGTAGTTTAGGCCAAAATTGCTATCTTGGTGAATTTATGTGCAAGATTTGTAAAATGAACTCGGTTGTGAATTAATCTAGTTTATGCTTGTATCGGTGGTTGCATTGTGTTTATCGGTGTCACTTTCCTTGATTAAGTGAGGTTAGAAAACTTCTAACGGATGACTAACTTATTTTTAGGAGATTTTCATAGACATTTATCAATTGCACGTTAAAGAACAATTTTAGGTGGTTAAAGTGTGTTTATCGTTTTAGCTTTCTGAATGATTATCATGTTAGGATTCCCGAAAGGGATACTAATTGTCTTGAAAATGGAGAATTGACCAAATGTTTCTAGTGACAAAACCGACTTAGTTCACATACTTAGGTTGTGTATAAAGCAAGGCTATATATATATTTTCTTTTTTGAAGTCTACTAAGTTTTTATAAATATTTGTTTATGCTTATTTTAGTTTTTATAAAATCACACAACTTATCTTTCTTCCGTTAATTTAATGACAAAGGTCTAGTATTATTCCTCCGCCAACTTCCTTGGATCGATACTTGGTTCTTACCGATACTTTACTGCATATATGACGGGGTACACTTGCCTCTTTCGTGTGTGTTTTGATGTTGAAGTATAAATCACTTTTATAAATTTAAAACCGAATTGTGTGTAATTTCATTGAAAAATTATGTATACACGCGCACACGTCACGACACTGCCTTTATGATACTAAGTGTGCGGTCTTCACTGACCATAAGAGCCTTCAACATATCTTCGATCAAAAGGAACTGAACATGCGTCAACGTCATTGGGTGGAATTGCTAAACGACTACGACCGCGAAATTCGCTACCATCCTGGTAAGGCGAATGTAGTGGCCAACACTCTCAGTCGTAAAACTCATGTGAAGAGTATTCATTGTCTCCAACTCGTTAATGATCTTCAAAACCGCATTCGTGAAGCTCAATATGCCTCTATTAACGATGGTAGTTTCTCCTTTGAAATACGAGGTGCTGTTGAAGAAGATCTCGTGTCTAAACCTGATGGTATTTTATACTATTGCAATCGTATCTGGATTCCCAATCGTGAAAACCTCCGAGACTTTCTAATGAATGAGGCACACAAATCGAGATATTTCGTACACCCTGGTGCTGATAAGATGTACCACAACATGTGTACGTCCTATTGGTGGCCTGTAATGAAGAAGGATATCGCCTCTTACGTTGCAAAATGTCTTACATGTTCAAAGGTTAAAGCGAAGCACCAACGTCCCTCTGGCCTGCTCGAACAGCTAGAGATTCCTGTCTGGAAATGGGAAAACATTGCCATGGATTTCATCACTAAGCTCCCTCGTACTTCTTCTGGTCATGACAGTATTTGGGTAATCGTTGATCGATTGACCAAATCAGCTCATTTTCTTCCCACTCGTGAAGATTTCAAAGTCGAGAAATTGGCTAGAATCTACACCGATGAGATCATTTGTCGTCAGGGTATCCCCATTGACATCATTTCCGATCATGATGCTCGTTTTACGTCTCGTCTTTGGCAAACTTTTCAATTTGCTATGGGTACTGTTCTTAACCTTAGCACCGCTTTTCACCCTCAATCTGATGGTCGAACTGAGCGTACTATCCAAACCTTAGAGGATATACTTCGTTCATGCGTAATCGATTTTGGTGGCAACTGGGATTTACACTTGCCTTTGATCGAATTCTCGTACAACAACAGTTATCATGCGAGTATTCAAATGGCACCTTTCGAAGCATTGTATGGTCACGAGTGTCATTCGCCTATTTGTTGGCACGAGATTGGTGAATCTCAATTCACTGGTCCCGAGCTTATACAAGAAGCAACGGACAAGATTTTATAGGTTCGAGACAACTTACTGAAAGCCAGGAGCCGACAAAAGAGTTACGTCGACAAGTGTCGCAAACCTTTGGAATACGAGATAGGTGACTTCATACTTCTCAAGGTATCCCCCTGGAAGGGTGTGGTTCGATTTGGTAAGAAAGGAAAACTCGCACCTCGCTACGTTGGTCCTTTCAAGATCCTCGAAAGGATTGGCAAGGTTGCGTATAGACTGGACCTGCCTGAAGAACTCAACAATGTACATCCTGTTGTAGGATCGAATCGCGACCCAAACGAGTCGTTCGGAAAAGCTCAAATCCGTTTCAGAGGCGGAAACAGAGAAACGGATGTGAAAACAGCTTGATTCACACTTTAAACCTCTTGTATATTGATTTAACAAAGTTTACAATCAAAGGATAAATCGGCAGCACCTCGGTATCACTTGGCAAATTCTGTTCCAAATGAAATGCACACTACCCTATTTATAGACTTCATGATTTCGCTCCAAACCACACATGGCTTGTTCGAGCGAAATCAAACATTAAATTCGAGCGAAATCTTCAAAGTTATACAATCTGATTTCAAGCGAAATCTTTCATATTGTTTTGTCTTCTTGTGAAATAATGCAATGATGATGTTACTTTGATGATGTCATCTTTGTATAAAATGATGTCACACTTTGTTCAGATCCGCAACGCAACTAAGACTCGATATAAGATGAAGTCGACAGATGAATGCACTAACAGACTCCCCCTCAGATGTTGATGAGTCTTAAGTGTCGAGTCTTCTCAATCTTCAGTCTTTATCAGTCTTTGGACTTCCTTCATGATCTCTATCTGGCTCTATCCTATCTCCAATTATCTTTTAGGATCTCTGGCGCCTAGCTCTTGCATCTTCAGACTCTCTTTCTCTAACAGACTCCCCCTCAACTTGTACTGGGATCGTAGTCTGGCTTTCACAGGTTCAGGTATCATAACCTGACTCACCTGCATATTCTCTACCCAACACATAAGTTTCATAAAAGATAAGATATAACAAATTTAGAAACTTTGCTAAACCCTTGAAGACACAACCCTGAAAAGATCATTTTTAATTATCGAACAAAAAGATTTATCGTGTAAGTCACTGATGAATCACTTGAATGATTATCATTGTCATTTCACACATCTTCAAACAAACTTTCCCAAACCTGTCCGTCATGTTCAGCACTCGGAATTTTGAAAATCAGCTTTTCAACATCAGTTGTCTAAAATCTTTTTGAATTTTTCAAAATTTATGCTAAAACACACCGAAATTTTTTTGGACTTTTTATATAACAGAAATGAAATGCAGAAATGAAATATTTACATACAATATTTTTGTGAGAATGCGTAAGAGGATCATATCAGTTTTTGAGACAAATCACCAACACCGTTAAGCTTTATACATTTTAAGTTCTAAACGATTCACTTAGATTGTCAGTATACTGATCCACTTAAATTTTCACACAAAGTTCAACTGTTTCGAGATACGAGATTAATGTTTTAAGCACTTAAACTTATTCGCGTGTCCCACCTCAGAATATACTCCCGTATCCAGATCCCAATATTCAGTCTTACAGGTGAGTATACCTAGATGATATCTGTAAGGGGTTGATTGTGAAACCGTGAGATCTCAGGTCAGAACTTCCGTTCAGCAGAGAGATGACGGCTCGACTTTTGGTGGGTCCCCTTTAGAGGATGTTTTTTACAACAGCATTAATTAGCAATTTTATTGTCTATTTTTGCTGAGGGCTGCGCTATTTTTCAAGCAAGCGAAAAGTATTCTCCGGGGACTAGGCCATTGCTTCCGCGTTATCAGAAGTCCCGGGATAATACCCCAGATATCACTAAGCATAAAGACCTAGTATCTCAGAAAGAGGGGTCATTCAAACAAGATTTCGGGGGTTACCCATATATCCGAGAGATGTTACCCACGATATAAGCAAGTTTGAATTTAGGTTTATATCTCGTCACAATCTACTAAATGTGCAAAAACCTACTGGCATATCATCAGTGAGACCGTTTATCACTATTTAACTTTCCAATTCTTTAGCGTGTTGTGATAGTCCACTGATGTACTATCATTTCCTCTTTTATACAACAAAACTCTTTTTCATTTTTTACTGTTTTTGACTTTTTCAAATTTTCTAATGTTTTTGGATTTTCTGAAAATTTTCACTCCCCCTAAAATGCAAACACATTTTAGGAAATTTGAAAACAAACTATACAATAAAGTGACAACCGATATAAAATCGCTTCAATTCGCCATCCACTTGGCATAAACAATCAGAACTCCCCCTCGCAACAAACTATTTTCCCATTGTGATTTCAAAACACTTAAGTTTGTTTTAATCAAATGGTTTTTCCAGAAAATAAGTTTTGTTGATTTTACCAATTGTAGGTTAGGGGTTCATCACATTGTTCTCCAAAATACCAGTTGTAAGTATGGTCCAATCAAGTTCAACTTAATGACCTTGATTAACCACTTGTCAATGAAAACCTCTTTCAACCACTTACAGGTTCACTTACCAACCATAATCACTTGTAAATCAAAATATAACAATTTAAAGATATCACCTGTAGATTTACCAACCAAGTCGTTTCAAGAATGATGCCGATTCCTGCTCCACTCTTACCAACCTGGGAGCTCCGGCAAGTCAGAATATTTAGTTTGGAAAAACTTTCCCCCAAGGCTGACCATCCTTGGGAGATTCTGGAACACATCTGTCCCACCAGCACTTTGATTTGTAGAATTCTTTAGCACCTTTCACTTTTCCTGCAACCATCTTTCCAAAAATATGTTTAACATTTCCATTAAACACCTTTTCAGCATCAAATTCTTTCTTATCAGCAAAGAATTGATCTGAAATCTCAACCCTACCTTTTGATTTCAAATAATCTTTTGTCAATGACGGAAAATTTTCCTCGTTCATCTCAAGAACGGAATTATCAACCTTTTTCTCAACACATGACTCCTTTGATTTTATGGAATCAGATTCATTGTCAGAACTTCTTTCAGATTTGACAACCCATTTTTGTTTTGTTAAATCAACTCTTCTTTTGTAAAACCGTTTTGAACTTTCACCTTCTTCAGAAGTTGAATTTTCAAACACTTTCGATTTCTCAGTTGATTGTTTCTTCTCAAAGACAAGTTTTTCTTTTAGTTTTGAGTTAGAAGTAACTTCCTGTTTTGTATTGTTGGACTGTTGGCAATTCCAGGCAATATGTCCAACTTTTTTGCATTTAAAGCAAGTCCTTCTGTCAACTCTTTGAGCAAACTTCTTCACATTCCTCTTTACCTCAGCAAGAAACTCTTGGTTGGACTGTTTCCAGAATGGTTTCTTCTGCTCATCTTCTGAACTTCCCCTTGAAACAAATTTTGTTTTTGGTTTATAATTTTTTTCATTTTTATAATTTTCTAATGAATTAAAACCCAGACCTTGTTTTTTGAAATTACGGTTGTGGTTTGGTTTCTTTTGATAACGTGAACCATAACCGTAATCCTTTTTCTTGTTCAATCTCTGTTGAACTCTTGAAGTGTATTTTTTAGGTTTTTCATGAAGATTTAAATCATTTGTTTCAGAAATATTAATTTCTGTTAATTTGAAAACCTGTTTGATCATTTCAGTTTTGACACTTCTTATTGGAAATTCCTCATCAGAATATAATTTATCTGAATCAAACAAAGTATATGCATCTTTGATTGACCCGTCATTCAAATTAGATTTTGATAACAGAAATTCTCTATTGTAAACCCTGTTAACCGGTAAACTCGGACTCTTTTCTGATGAACTCGGACTATCAGACTCAGACTCCGGTTTTGACTCTTCATCCATATCTAACACCTGATCGACCACTTTCTTTAATAACTCGGACTCATGATCAGTGTCAGACGCTGTGAATGTAACAACAATATTTTCTGGTAATTCATCAAAGATTTCAGACTTTAACTTGATGTTGACTGCCTTTTTTAGACGCTCCTCATTAGGATTCCTGGGAGAATAAGTTTCATGGATCGGGGGCGGACATCTGTTATACTTGACACTTGGTTTCTTACCAGTATCAGTATCTTCAGTCTTTTTATCCATGAACGCTTCCAAACCTGCAACAGTAGGATAAACACGATCAATCAAATAATCACATGTTGTATAACTCAACAGTAATCGTTTAATCCTTTCACTTTCAATCTTCTCAAGTTCCACATCTTGCTTCAGCTTTGCACAATCTTCAATGTATGCATTAATAACACTCTGCTTTGTCATTAATGTTGCACTCATCTTTTCCATTGCATTTTCGATTTCTGAATTTGTTTTTTTCAGACGATCAACTGTGTTGTTCAGCACATCATAAGATTCCTTCACATACTTCACATCACACAGTAAATCTTCTTTTATCTTCTCTAACTCAGCAATCTTCATATCTTTCTCCTCACAAGCTTTGCAAGATTCTGAACACTTCATACATGGTTTTTCAACTTCAACCAATTTTTCAACTAACTTCTCAACTTCAACGATCTTTTCAACTTCGACAAGTTTTTCAATTTCAACAATCTTTTCGATCTCGACAATCTTGTCAACAACTTTCTCTACTTCAACAATTTTCTCCACAACTTTCTCAATCACTTGATCAACATTTGCTTCTCCAGCTTCTGTCTTTGTCTTTTCATCAGCTTGCATTTTTGCTGCTTCCAGCTCTTTCCTCAATCTGGCCATCTTCTTCTGATACAGCATTTCCATTTTATCTGCAAAAAAACAAATTAAAACTAGTAGAATCAATGCCTTTTCTAGCTTTGTTGAGATGTTCTTCCTCATCATCGGTATCCACATCACTTCCAAGATCTGGAAATATCGGGATTCTTTTCTCACTAGCCTCATCTTCTCCTAGTATTCGAGCAACAAAGCCTGAATCAGATGGAATGTATTTATCCCAACTAAATCCCTCTGCAACTTTTTCATCATCTTGATGAATAAGTAAAGCTTTCTTCTTTCCATCTTCAATAGCATGAGCATGTGCAGTTTGTGGTTGTTGAGCAATCTGATGGAAAATTGATTTCTGATAATAATTGTTCCTATCTTGATTCCCGATTGCTTCTTTGCTTTTGCACTCTCGTTTAAAATGTCCTTTTCCTTTGCAACGGAAACAGGTAACTTTTGACTTGTCAAATCCCAACTGAGAGGTAGCCATTCCTCGAAATTCATCTCTACCAGTAATCTCTTGAAACTTTTCAGCTCTCCTCCAAGCACTCGCTAAACACCATTTGATATCCATCAGCTCAAGTTCTTCAGCATCAATTTGGTCGTAATCTTCTTTGGTAAGCATCGGATTCCCAATCTTCCCACCGATCAAACTTTCGTAAGATTCTAACATAGCAACCAGTGATGCCATGTGTTGCTTGGCAACTTCCGGAGATAGATTCTGACCATTTTGAATGTTTAAGGTAACATTGCACTGAAGATTTGATGAGTTTTGTCGTTGAGAACTTGATGTTGTGCTGTTTGGATCAAAACTTGAGAATGATGAAGAATATACACCACTTTGAGTAACATTACTCTTTGTTCCAGACGAACTGTCAGCACTAAAACCAGTTGGTATCTTTGGACTAGGGCTGGGGGTAGCCTCATACTTGTTCCCTCGGTAATACAGACTGACATCTTGTTTGGCATTTGGATTCGTCATTATAGCAGTTTTCTGAATATCCAGCTCCTGTTCTTCAATCTTTTGAATGAATTGTGCCAGATTCATACTCTCAGACTTTCTTATGTGTTTTAATATCATCAAATAAGTTCCCCATTTTTGTTGTGGTAGTGCTTCAGCTAGTTTATCGACCCACTCATCATCTTCTTTCTCAATATTGAATCTTTTCATTTCCAAAACTAGATGACAATATCTATCAATGGTCTGCTTTGTTGTTTCATAGTCGAAAGCTGAAAACATATCAAATGATTTCTTCAATAACGCCTTTTTGTTTTTAATCATATCTGCACTCCCTTTGAATTTCTGAATCAATGCTTCCCAAATTGACTTAGTATTATCATGTTGAAGCAAAACAAATATATCTTCTGTAATTGCCTGTTGAAGAATACTGATCATCATTTTCTCACTTGTAAATTTTAGTTTGTCACCCTCTGAATAGTCACAAATAGCTTTTTCTATCCCACGTTCATTCTTTGGTTTCTCATACTCTTTCAACAATGAACACTATGCATCAAATTTATAAGCTTGCACCCAATTCTCAAAACGATTTTGCCAACCTTTGAAGTCCTCAATATACATGAGCTTTGGCGGCTTTTGATGAGTTCCCGTTTCATTTTAACTGTATAAAGTCTCTGCAGCTGTAACGGGAGCGACTGGCATGGCAAACGCATTGTAGAATTCCTCTTCCATGTCTTCGGAAAATTTGATATACTTTGGCAAAAACACCTGAATGACAAACAAGCAATCGATCAGTTTAAACAAATTGAAAATATGAATGTGAGTGACGATTGAATCAATCTAAGACTCGTGTCGAAGATTTGTGGACTTGTTTAATGAATTCCGCAAACTGAATGAATGAACTAGATCAAATGGGACACGAAATATGGGCTTCCAATGGATCGTAAACAATGAAGTTCACTTGGGCTTTAAAATGATTTAGACCGAAGAACTTTAACTTTCTAATTTGGGCCGATGAATGAATAACTTGGGCCGACTACAAACAAAGTCACATGGGCTGCTTAATATAATTCTCGTGCAAAACAATATAATAAGGCCGAGAACTAGTGATTGGACTGAATCTTTTGGCAGTTCACATGCAACGTTAGAAGTAAGTGATTGGGCCAAAAATCTTTGGTCAGATTACATGCACTCTTGTGACCTACAACATTCTCGAGACAACAATTTAACTTTTAATACATCCCTCATGCAAACTGACACACTAATTCTTTCAAACAAATCCGATTGGGCCTCACTTTTGCTGACTATTACTCAATTGGACCAAACCTTTTAGAACAAGACAATTATCAATATGTTGGTGCTTTTAATGTTTCACATGGGCCTAGTATTAACCGAATAGGTCGAGTAAACAGTGGGCTGTCAACAACTTTCAACTTTTCACTCTATGAATTATCATTGGACCGTTCAATAACACTATGCCGACACCTTTAATTGATCAAATAAACTGATTGGGCCTATGAATCCAATAAACCGATATTATCAAATATGCATGAAATCAGATAAGGCTACACTTTTTAATCACGTGAACGATAACTTCTAGACAATCAGTCAACAGACAATCGATGCACTTTCAAGCGGAATCAGATGATAAATTTTGGAGCGGAATCTCTGATTTGGTACTCTGGAGCGGAATCTCTGATTTGGTACTCTGGAGCGGAATCAGAAAATAATTTTGGAGCGGAATCTCTGATTTGGTACTCTGGAGCGGAATCAGAAAATAATTTTGGAACGAAATCAACACTTTTAAGCTGAAACAGACTACTTAGAGCGGAATCTGTCACAAAACTCGAGCGGAATCACAAGAAATCCGATCAAGCGGAATCACTTCGAACATCAATTTTACCCATTTTTAAGCTGTATTTTAGCGTGAAACTTGCAAGGATTTGTTAATATGCAATTTTACATAATCTGTGAAAATTTTGACCGATTTTAACCGTGAAAACTTGAAAAATTGTGAAAAGAATGGTGTAGAAACAGAATTTGCAGCTGAATTATATAGAACTCTTCTTCCTGAGCTCTGATACCACTTGTAGGATCGAATCGCGACCCAAACGAGTCGTTCGGAAGAGCTCAAATCCGTTTCAGAGGCGGAAATAGAGAAACAGATGTGAAAACAGCTTGATTCACAATTTAAACCTCTTGTATATTGATTTAACAAAGTTTACAATCAAAGGATAAACCGGCAGCACCTCGGTATCACTTGGCAAATTCTGTTCCAAATGAAATGCACACTACCCTATTTATAGACTTCATGATTTCGCTCCAACCCACACATGGCTTGTTCGAGCGAAATTAAATATTAAATTCGAGCGAAATCTTCAAAGTTATACAATCTGATTTCAACCGAAATCTTTCATATTGTTTTGTCTTCTTGTGAAATAATGCAATGATGATGTCACTTTGATGATGTCATCTTTGTATAAAATGATGTCACACTTTGTTCAGATACGCAACGCAACTGAGACTCGATATAAGACGAAGTAGACAGATGAATGCACTAACACCTGTCTTCCACGTTTCAAACTTGAAGAAGTGTCCAGCCGATGAAGGACTTCAAGTCCCACTCGAAGACCTCCAAGTCAACGAGACCTTACATTTCGTGGAAAACCCGTCGAAATCATGGACCAAGGAGTCAAGATATTGAGGCGCAGTAAAATTCCTATTGTCAAGGTTCGATGGGAAGGAAAATGTGGCGCTGAATTCACTTGGGAACTCAAGAGTGACATGAAGACGAAGTATCCACCTCTTTTCGTTACTTTTTCCTAAATTTCGGGACCAAATTCTCTAAGGGAGGGCAGACTATAACGCCCCGCTCTGTTGTACTTTCCATAATTAGAAGGTCGTGTTTATATTTCTATTTTTGAAAGTCTTGTGTTCTTGTAATCGTTCTTTCATTGTAATCGTTTTAAAATCTGAGACTTGGATCATAAATAAAACTCGTATGTCTTTAAATTTATGTTGTACATACTTCATACATATTCATACGTTTGATTTTGTGAAACAATTGATTCATATTCGTAATTCTTGGAAACTATGTGTTAATCTTGCAAATACATGAAACTTATGCATAATACGTCTTTTGAACAAATACGACGCGTAAATACGACATTCATACGCTTAATTATATTTGTTTCATGTTCATGATACATGATTGATCCTTATATATTGCCTAAATATCATAAATGACCCTTAAAACACCTAAAAAGCCTAAATATGAAACTCTAGGGGCCAAAATGTTATTTTGAAAACTTTCTAAGCATCAGACCAGGCCTGGCGGCCCACGACCCAGCCCAGGTCCTGGCTTCGCGGCCCGCGAGCCTACCTCCAGCGTAGAAAAGTCAGATTTGGTTTCAGCTCGTTTCTCTTGGCGGGGTTAGTGTTTGTTTGAGGTTTAAACTCATTTTTAGCATTAAATACCCAACTCCAACCTACCCTAATCCTTCCTTATAAATACCAAGCCATCCCCAAGCTATTTTCACTTTGCAAACACTTCTAAATCTCTCTCAAACTCCCTAAATTCGCAGCTGATTGCAGAAGTTCGGACAGATTCATCAAGCTTAACAAAAGTGAGCATAACTCACTCATTTCTTATCCGATTTACTTGATTCTTTTTCCTACATGCTTGGATTAACCTCAAGAACGTTTCCATTGGTTTTCTGTTAGACCCAGTTTAGGCTCAAAACAACTTCTTTTCACGTAATATGGCAAGTGATTTCAGTAGATGTGAAAAAGATGTGCGGAAATGGAAATCAGACTTTCAAGAAACAAGACCTACAGAATTATCATGTTTATATCACTTTGAAATAAAATGGTTTACAAGGTGATTGTAAGATTATTATCTAATACAAATGAATCTTGAATTCTGTGGGGGAGAGAGCAATGGAGTTTAGATGTATGTGTGAATGCTAAGCTTCAAACTCACTCTGCTTCTCCTGTGATGGTTGTAGAAACTGGTGAGTTTGAAGCTTAGCATTCACACATACATCTAAAGTCCATTGCTCTCTCCCCCACAGAATTCAAGATTCGTTTGTATTAGATAATAATCTTACAATCACCTTGTAAACCATTTTGTTTCAAAGTGATATAAACTTGATAATTCTGTAGGTCTTGTTTCTTGAAAGTCTGATTTCCATTTCCGCACATTTTTTCACATCTACTGAAATCACTTGCCATATTACGTGAAAAGAAGTTGTTTTGAGCCTGCACTGGGTCTAACAAGTGGTATCAGAGCAGTGAGGATAAATTATTTCCAAGATCCCTTGCTCCTGTAAGAGAGACGTATATTCTTGATCTGTTAAAAGGTAAAAATAATTTTTTTTGCAGATCCAAAAATAATAAAGTTTGTAGTAGAGTTATTTTTTTCTGTTATTTTCATTATTATTGCTTTTATTGCTATTATTATTATTATTATTATTACTATCTCTATTAGTATTTTTTTTTCTAGTAAAAAAAAAAAAGAAAGGTGTAGAAAAAGGATATAATAACACAAAAAAAAGAGTTAAACAAAGATAAATGAACTTTAGTTTATCAGAAAGAAAAATTTTGACATATAAAAAGAAAGTTTCTGATAAAAGAAAGTTTATTCATATCTTATCTGTTGAAATAACTCCAAATTCTGGTTAGTAAAGGAATGATAAAAATAGATTTAAAAAGAAAAAAAACTGAGTATAACTTTAGAAAACATTCTCATTACTATTATCTTTTATAAAGTTTTCACAAAATATTCCTTGAAGAAAAGTACAAGTACTTAGACTTTTACCAGAAAAATATGTGTAATTAATATCTCTTTTCTCTACTTATTCCCTCTCATCTCATAAAAAAATCAGATTTTCTGATGCATTTGTCAGATTTTCTGGTAAAAATCTCAGATTTCTGCTGAGTTTCTTAGAATTTCTGATGATGTCATCAGATATCTGATGATGTCATCAGAAGGTTCTGATGATGTCATCATTTTTTTCTTTAAAAAAAAATTCAGATTTTCAGATTTTTTATCAGATTTTCATCAGAAACCATTAGATTCCATCAGAAATTCTGTTAAAAAAAAAAAACAGATTTTCTGTTTATTTTATCAGAAAAGTCATCAGATTGATCAGAAAATATCAGAAATTCTGTTAAAAAAAACGATTTTTTTCGGTTTTATCAGAAATTTCATCAGATTCATCAGATATTCTGATCCGAAAAAAAAAACTCGACGGTTCAAGATCATTTTTTATAGCCGTGCATGATTTGTTATTTTTTGAAGCCTCATCAATCGACAGCCTAAACACTTATCCTATATTGGATAGAAGACACTTATATCCTATGGCTTGGGGATACAAGATATAATGCTTACATTTAGGTGGAAGTATAAATCGAGGTGAAGAATTATAACGACAAATGAAGTATAATCAGATGATCATCCATAAAAAGTCGGACCTTTGCCAAATAAACTTTCATGCCAATGAAGATACAATCAATGAATATCACTAAAAAGATGCCTACATGATAACGTGCCAGGAGGAAAAGAAAGATACATCTTCAGAAAGTTTATTTATTTTTTCTAAGTATAAGTGCATTGTTTGTATTTTTTACAACAAATAGGGGGTGACTGTTAGGAAACTTTATTGTATTTGTTGTTAAAAATAGTTTAAGTTACTTAGAAATAATTCCGTCAACACGAAGCGACCGACGAACCGTCCCAGAAGCACTAAATATTGGAGCTTCTAATTCTTTGATGAAAGATCACGACAAGGTTTCAAGACTTCAAAAATGTTAACGGGACATTATGGAGTATGCAAGATACAAAGTCAAAGAATTGTGTTAATAAGATAATATATCTTATTAACACATCAAAACTTTTCTAGGAAAAAGCTTTCATAAGAAGAACAAAAGGAATTTTCCTTTTGGAAAAACAATCATCAGAAAGTAAAAGAAGAAAAAGGAATCTTTTCTTTTTGGAAAAAGCTAGAAAAGAATTCTGTTGAAAATGAATCTTTTCCTTTGATTCTTTTTCATCAGAAAGATATTATCTCAATATTTGAAGAGCTTTCACATAAAAGAAAAAGAATATATTAATATGTGGATAAGCTTCATCAGAAAAGAAAGAAGCAAGTTGGTGACAAAAAGAAGATAAGCCACTGATGGGCACACATACCAACTTCCATCAACCAATCACATTTGAGATAGGATATGAAAATTCTCTATATATACATAATTCCTTCGTAGGAATTATGTGTGCTTTTGTATTGTAATATTTATAGATAGAGTTTTCATGAGAGTTTACCCCCTGGTTTGGCCCAGGGGGTGACATTCAGATTCGAGTTTATTCTCGGATCGACCCCTTCTTCTTTGTTTAATAAAGATTAACCATTGAAGATATATCGCTCTCACTGTCTATATTTTTTACTCTTTATATATTTATACACTTCACAAAGACCCGTCTCAACGAGCGAAGAAAGTCGCACCGTTCTAACAGGGGCGCCGAAAGGGACCAACATTTTCCATGGAAAACCAGGCCCTGGAACGTCACCAAAAAGGCTCCAAAGTTCACTGATTATTTCTGTTTTGGTTCAAACTTTACTAAACTTGAGTCTAACTCATCTCAAACCTATGTCCTTATGCTTTTAACCACTTCTATGGTTAGTTAGGCTTAAAAACAAGGTTGAGACATGCAAAATCAGAGGTATAAATCTCATAAACTTTCTGTTTTGTTCAAGGGTTTAACCCACAAGTGATGTTCAACCTTAAGACTTGATAAGTGTGTGATTTAGGATTAGCTTGGGCTATCATACTTGAATATCCACCTATTGCTTAATGATTTCTCATAGATTAGTGGTCATATTCTATTATTACTTGTAAGTTCATGACCCTCCTTGAATGTGTTGGACTCTGTATGCCCAAGACACATATTAAAATGATATGGCTAGTACGTTATGATCTAAGTCGAGTCATACCCAAATACAAGCTAGACAAACACTTACAATATTTATTTGTGATATGATCAAACAAATTAATATTAACACTTAGAATATTTAGAAATCGGTTTTCTAAATAATTGCACTTGATAAACAAATAAATTATATGGATACTTTATTTTGAGAGAATATTTTATTTTTTTTATTTAATAGGTTAAATAACATTATAAAAGCTTGTGATATATTATATAAGTCTTATAACATATTTTATAAAAGTTATAAAATATAAAACAAGACTTAAATTAAAAGAAAATTTTGAATTTTTTTTATTAAACACATGTGGGCCCCACCCCGACATGGTCTTCCCAAGACCATTTTTTTGGTCCAATAAAATGACATGCAATTTGCATGGTTAGAGGCTCCATGATTGGGCAAGAATGGTGGCAACTTCTCTCTCATGCTTTAAGAACATTTTGTATGACAAAACAATAAGATGAACTTGAAAACACTAGAGACATGCTCTCTAAAAATCGGCTAACTTGTGTGTTCCAAGAAAGTTGTCAAGTTTGATTTTTTTCAAGTGCTAGAACTCTAGAAAAAGCTCCAAATTTTCAGCCATATGTGGTTGTCTTGATGGAATTTTTCAAGTGAGTTTATGAGTGTAAAATCCTAGCTAAACTTAAGTGTTTGTTGGAAGGCTTGGGGTATAAAAGCTTAAGGTATTCTACATTTGAAGACTACCATTCAAGAAGCATCATCTTCTTCATATCTTTTACTCCTTGGAAGGTAGTATTCTTCAAACTGATCGAGATGATCTTCGATCACAATCAGGGTAGCATTGTCCACTACAGAATCAGAATACATCGCCACTTCATTGATCAAAATGATTCTTGTGGATCTGCCACTTGAATTATTGCCGATCTAGGGTAATCCTTACCATTCAGGACCCCTAGAGATCTTTTTGATAATGATGGTGTGATTACTCAAATCAAGGAACCTCGTGCACATCAAAAGTTTAGGCACATTGAGCGGAGTTTCAACTACATAAGGGATGAAGTTGAAAAAGGAAAGATATGTGTTTACAAAGTTCACACTGATCAAAATATTACGGATCCACTCACGAAGCTCCTTGAATGGGCAAAGCATGAAGGGTCATACTTGTGTCTTAGGACTTCGATAATCTAGTGATTGGAATTGATCTATTTTGTATTTGGATATTGGAACAATTATTATTTTAACTCTCTCACATGGTACGTTGAGTTATGTTCCATGTTAGCATGTTTAAATCCATGAATAAGTTACTTATTCTAAATGTCCGTAGTCGATCATACTTGTGGGAACATATATGAATGTAAGACTATTATGAACTTGGATTGGTGGATATTCATTAGGTATGAATATAGAGCAAAGTGTTGTTGCCAAAGTTCATAGATAGTTGTGGGATACAAATATTGGACTGACTCGCTCTCAAATCTTACTGCATGGAATCATTTGTGATTGATCATAAGTAAATTTGAGTAAAGGCGAATATCATAGTATCCTCTGACCTGAGATACATATTGGGTCTTGATATTCACCAAATATTATACCTTTACTTATTTCTTCGCTGTAAGTAATATGGCAGTACATAAGGCTAAGCTCAGGTGTGGTACAAGGTGATTGTGAGAGACGTATGTAGTCAATAAGGGATTTGTTCCTCTTATTCGTTGAGAGTAAGATGTCTAAGGCCTACTAAAGTTAAATCAACAGAGAATGATCACACTATGTCTCTGGATTTGACATGACATCTGTAACGAAAGGATAAATGATAGATTCACCTAAATCATGTTCAAGTAAGGGACTTGAAGGGGATGATGTTATTGAATGAGACATATAGTCATACGTATTAGGGGTAGCAAACCGTATTTAGGCGTTATTTACTACTTGCATCAATGTTCTATGTATCTTGTGCAAGTGGGAGATTGTTGGACTCTGTATGCCCAAGACACATATTAAATTGATGTGGCTAGTACGTTATGATCCAAGTCGAGTCATACCCAAATACAAGCTAGAACACTTATAATATTTATTTGTGATATGATCAAACAAATAAATATTAACACTTAGAATATTTAGAAATCGGTTTTCTAAATAATTGCACTTGATAAACAAATAAATTATATGGATAATTTATTTTGAGAGAATATTTTATTTTGTTATTTAATAGGTTAAATAACATTATAAAAGCTTGTGAGATATTATATAAGTCTTAAAACATATTTTATAAAAGTTATAAAATATAAAACAAGACTTAAATTAAAAGAAAACTTTGAATTTTTTTTATTAAACATATGTGGGCCCCACCCTAGCATGGTCTTCCCAAGACCATTTTTTGGTCCAATAAAATGACATGCTATTTGCATGGTTAGAGGCTCCATGATTGGGCAAGAATGGTGGCAACTTCTCTCTCATGCTTTAAGAACATTTTGTATGACAAAATAAAAAGAAGAACTTGAAAACACTAGAGACACGCTCTCTAAAAATCGGCTAACATGTGTGTTCCAAGAAAGTTTTCAAGTTTGATTTTTTCAAGTGCAAGAACTCTAGAAAAAGCTCCAAATTTTCAGCCATATGTGGTTGTCTTGATGGAATTTTTCAAGTGAGTTTATGAGTGTAAAATCCTAGCTAAACTTAAGTGTTTGTTGGAAGGCTTGGGTTATACAAGCTTGAGGTATTCTACAGTTGAAGACTACAATTCAAGAAGCATCACCTTCTTCATATATTTTACTCCTTGGAATGTAGTATTCTTGAAACACTCTATGGTTGTGTTTTAATTTTGATAGCATGCAAGTTGGTATATGGATCTGTGTATTGGGTTTTACATATAAAATGTGTTTTATATAAACAAAGTAACATGTTTTAAATATATATATTCCGCTGCGTTTTTATTTTATAAGGATAAAATGACTTTGATAAACTTGTGAAACACCCAACAGAATGTTCATAATATCAGGTGTAGTGGTGAACACTTAGAGGTTCCTAAATGGAAGACTTGTTCTTCCTACCTCCTACATGATTTCTATGACACTTAAGAGGTTCCTAAATGGAGGATTCATCCTCCTACCTCATGCTTGAAATATTGGACATAATATATATATATATATATATATATATATATATATAGCTTATCTAATATACTTAACAAACCGAACCTTTGATGATGAACAAGTGGACATTGTCAAGTTAGTAAGTTTATCATCCAAACATCATATGTTAAAGATGATTATTTTCATATGTCTAAGTTCATGTTGTTTAAATTCCTAATCCTTAATCTTCCGTATTCCCCAAACTCATACACTTTGTTTCTTCGTGTAGAAAGACTTGGTGTTCCTACCTCCAACAACAACTCACTCACGGATTCACAAGTGGAAAGCTTGCAAAACCGTGAGTATACTCGAAACCCCCTTTTTATGTTTACCACTTTTGGGGTGTAACATGTTAACTTATAAAACTAAACTTAAACTTATTCTTTATGAAAATGCACGAAAACAATCCTTACACATGAATGCTATATTTGTTATATTTGATGCATATACTTGGGTGATTCTTATGTGATACCATAGACATTAGCTTTACACGAGCCTCCATTTGACATGTATAGCGCTATAGGAGTAACTCACCACCCATGAACGAGAGGTCATGTTGAATTATATCATTTTTGCGTAAACAGAGGGTTGACTAGAAATATTGCATGCCTCGTATGATCTTATATAAACTAGTTGCCATGTGGATTTGTTTTAAACTTTTAAACTTATACATATACTTATTCTTAAACTTGTATACTCGCCTTTGCTTTTGCATTGAACTTTATTTTAAACATGTTACAGGTTGAGGATGATGATGCTATGAAATGAAGTAGCAAAGATGCCTAGATACACATTTAGACGTGTTAGGTTTAAACTGTTGTATCAATTTTGTATTGTTATGTTATGAACAAGTTGTTATTTGAATTTCCTTGTAATATTTGACAATTTGGTTATGAAATGAAAAAGGTTGATTTAAATATTGTCACAAATAGTGTTATGAAGTCTCTTGCAATCTTGAACTAGTCCCACTCCAATGATTCCGCCATTGGTTGGGGTGTGACATAACCCAACATTCACAGGTGGTGCGTTAATCCTATAGCGTTATATATGTTAAGGATAGGCATGCATGTATAAGGAATGTTTGTGCATAAGAAATAAAGTATGTGTAAGTTCATAGTTTAACATGTTACACCCCAAAAGGTGGTAAACGAAAAGGGGGCTCAAGTATACTCACAAAATTGCTAGGTCTTCCGATTATCCAAGTGTTGACAAGTGAATAGGATTAGGAGGTTGAATGTATTCGAATTGGAGTTCAAGGTATGATTACATTCAGAATTAAAAGTATAACAAAGTAAACATACAAGAAAATAATCACTTAGACTTAGCACTCCTTCATTACACTATGAAAACCCATGGGGTTTAGAATGATTTCATGAGTTGTATACCCATTAGAATCGTAACGAGGAACTACGTACTTAGGTGATGTAACTTAACAACTTAATGAATAACCATTAGATTATCTTCAAGGGTTCGGTTACCATGGATATTATATATTTTATATAGTATTTATAAGTTTAGTCCGACAATGTTACAAGTACTATCATAGAAGTCATGCATTGAAGTAGGGGGATAAACATTCCATTTAAGACCTCTTTCTTAGATTCACCAATGCACAAGTTGTCATGGGGACAACTAGGATGGTCATGAATGAATAATAAGGAAATTAAATGTACATACTAACTAAGAGAAATCATCAAGTGAAGTGTGGATTGTAAGTAGGATAGCCCAAGCTTTCCAAGTAATCACACATACACAAGTTCAAGCCTTGTTCAACACTTGTGGCTTAAAACCATTTTAAAATAGAAAGTGTAAAAGATTAAAACCTCTGAATTTGTATGTTAAAACTTTGTTTTTAAGCACACATAATCATAGTCTTGATTAGTAGCATAAGGACATAGGAATGTATGAAGAAAACATAAATTTATGTATGTTTAACAAAGTCTTGTACAAAAGAGAAAGTTTCTTGCACTTTTACACTTATTATGGTGATGTTCTATCCTTGGTTTTCCATGGAAAACCTGTGGAAACATACCTAGGGGTGTTCCAAGTGCTAAGAAGCAAGTTGGAATGAAAAAGATGGAAGATAAGTGAGTTTTATCTCACTTTTGCAATTTGATATGATTCTGAATTGCTACTGTTTTCTCAACTGATTTTAGAGTGTTTGAGAGTGAAAGTGAAGTGTTTGTAAACTGGGAAAAGTTTTAAATTGAGTTGGGTTTTATAGGGAGTGATTAGGTTAAGTTAGGTGGCCATTTAATGGAAGAAACACACCTAAACACACCAAAAATCGCCCAATAAACGAGCTGTTAAGGACA
Source organism: Helianthus tuberosus (assembly GCA_030545235.1). Lineage (NCBI taxonomy): Eukaryota > Viridiplantae > Streptophyta > Magnoliopsida > Asterales > Asteraceae > Helianthus > Helianthus tuberosus. Next base: position 147,285,745 of record CM060406.1, read on the forward strand.
TTCTTCCGATCCACCTCTCTGGTGGTGCGCGAGAGGTTTGGGGCAGGGGGTCGCGGCCCGCGAACCACCCTCGCTGGGTATTTTGTTTGTTATTTTTACAATTTTGGCCCTTATACTTTCATATAGTTATGTTTTAAGGTGTTTTCTGGTGTTTTATGTATGAAAGACAAAGTGTAGGGGCATGTAATGTAATTGAAGCATAAAATAAATATAAAACAAGTACGAATAAGTATGTATGTCGAGAATAAGTATTGTGTACGCATGAATTGAGCATGTATGACAATTATTTGTAAGTTTAACGTATTTTGCAAGAATTACGAATAAGGTATCGCATGTATAATTAATCCAAACGTAAGAACATGTATGGTTATGTAGAATATGAATTTAAAGAAATACGAATTTTATTTATGATCCAGGTCTCGGATTTTATGACGATACGACAGAAAAGATGAGATACAAGAATATAAGATTCCAAAAATAGAAGCACAAGACGATCTTTCTAATTAAGGAAAGTACAAAAATCAGGGAGTTACAGCAAATATGCCGAAAAAAGTTTGTTGAGTTGCATGAAGATGGTGGTCGGGTGAGTTGCACAAGATTACGATGGTTGGATCAACGGTGGTAGGGGTTTACAGAGGTGTTATGGGTTAATAGAAGCAGTGGTTGCGGAAGAGGGGGTCTCTCTCTATATATATACACCAAATAGTTCCTTATTATTTTATTCTTAATATTAAAGGGCATTTTGGTTATTTCACACACTAAAAATAACTCCATTTTGAGGTTGTGGACTAAAGATGTTATATTATATATACTAGTATTCCCATTAATGGCAAGACATTCTATATCTAATTAACATTGTTGGATCAGGAGATCATATCTCAACTGTTTATTATACAAAAACCGTCTAGAAGGAGAAGGTTTTTGACAGTTTTTGAAATTCCTTTTGAGACCTGAAGAGAACTTAGGGGCTGTTTGTTTACCTCATAATGAGGATCTTAATGGCTTAGACCTCATACTGGTTCAACATTTAATGGTTCAGACTGTTTGTTTCGTGAGCAGATGTCTGAATGGTTCAGACATTTTCCTCTGAATGGTTAAGTATTATACAGAGTCTGAATGGTTAAGACATCTAATCTAAATTGGTCAGACATTTGCCTCTGAAGGGTTAAGCATTATACTGCCTCTTAATCGTTCAGACCTCTTACTAGTTTAGCACTTAACTATTCAGGAGCTGCCAAACAACCCCTTAGTAGTAGTTTCCAACTCCCTTTATTAGGGGTCCTGTAATTATGGTATATCATCGAGAATTTTACATTGCCTTAACTTATTTTGAAGTTCATCTTTCACTCTTGCCATAACCTCTAATCGCCATGTTCTTATTACCTAAATCGGAAGATATCCAACTCACCATCACTGCATTCTACCATTATCTATCATTTATGGCGAAGCACAAAACAAATAATCACGATTTGACCAATGACGCCGATTACGTCACTACGCCTAAACATGTAAGCAACACACTTCGTACTTTTTTCAATCGCTAACCAGCGGCAGTGTCTGATTTCTTTTTAAAGGTTATCACGTTTTTCTATACTTGACCTTCTAATTGTCGTTGTATTTGAAAGAAGCATAGAGACATAAAAGAGCGAAAGGTTAAGATGATCAGGTTTTTTTTGGCTCCTACTATTTTCACACCCCTATATCTTATTTTCACACCCTTTTTCACTCTATCTATGTCTCTCTATATCTATGTATATAGAAACAGATAAAGGGAAATGATATGTGAATATTAACTCTCTTTTTTTCTCTGGTGACAATTATTGCAACGGTAAACTGTGTGATGTTAATTGAAGAGACAACAGTAAACGTCCAATTCATCCTTTTCTACTGGGCTTTGTTATAGTAAGGTATCCCAAACTTAAACCTAACAAAAAGTAATTTATTTTATTAAAAATTTGTTTTATTATTGGGCTAAGGCTAAAGGGTGTGTGGGTCATTGTTGGGACATGATACACCACGTAGGAATATGAATGGAAGGCTACACCACCCCCTTGCATGATCCACCATGGTTTGTATGGATTAAACCATGGTCGTCCTTTCCATTTTTCAAGAAATTATTTCCTTTTCTTTAGAGAAAAGATAAATTAAAGAGCAAACCTCTGTTTTGCCCCCTGTTTGGTCGTTTTAATGGTTTTGTCTCAATCCTTTAAAAATAGTCATTTTACTCCAATAGTTTACCATGTTTTTTTCCATTTTGCTCCCTGACTCTTAACTAAGTTAAATCATTCAACTAAGGGTAGGGGTATTACAGTAATTTTATATATAAGTAATTAATTATATATTATTAATTCTTCCTCACCCCTTTTCTCTTCTCTCTTCTCCCTTCTCCCTTCTCCCTATAACCCTTCTCCATCTTCATATAAGCAACCCTAATTTTCAAACACCAATTTCACCCTACTTTTGTTTCACCTCATCTTTCCCTCTCTCTAGGGTGTTGTTTTCAGATCTGTCAATGAATAATTTCACTAGTAATCTTGAAAATTTTCACACCTGTGGCAAATCTATTCAAGAACTTCACGTCCATTCCAACTCATTTTCAGGCGATATACCAGAGTTTTCCGGCGAGCTCAGTACGAATCTAGGCACGACAATGAAATTACCGGTAAAATCTCTTTGGCTCAAAGATCCAACCCAGGTTTCCCTGGGTCTCCTATCATTGCCCACCAGTGACTCATTCTGCATCAAATGAGAGTTGAACCTGCATCTTTTAAGAGAAATGCAAGTCTTCCACCACTTGATCTAGAGATCATTGGATTTTTTTTTTTTGAACGGTAAATTTGGATCACTGACGGACCACTACAATATTATGGTGCCACCAGTGGAACCACCCGATCATATCCATCTCCACTAGGCATAATGCCTATACACCAATTCAGAAGGAAACCCAATAAATATAGGAAAACCCCCTTGTGAGAATCGATCACAGTACCTATTAGTCCAAAAGTCTTATTCCACCCACATGATGACACTAGACTATAAAGCCATGTAAAAAAATGAATTATTATTGAGCTAACAGTGGTACCAAAAAACTCAACAATCTGTAGCTTTATTTAACGGTCAAACTTAAAAATGATAAAATATGTAGCTTTATTTAATGGTTAAACATAAACAAGATAAAACAAACTCAGATAAGTTAACTTTCATTATCTTTTTTACCAAATTTGTTTATCTAATACAAAAATGTTAAAATGTATTTTTTATCTACTGTTTTCTTGTGATTTGATTATTTACTAGATTATAAGCCCGTGTATTACATGGATCTAAAGATAGAAATTATGTCACTTTACAATATTTACACAAATATACACAAGTGTATTATTTTTATACATACACCAATTTACTTAACTTAATTGTTCTTTTTTTTTTTGGCGGGAAGCAATGAAAGTAGATGATCATTTACTTTCTGTACAACTTCGTTTGTAGTAAGTATGACTCTGTTATGAAAATATTTTGATTTTTTGAAATATTGAAGAATAATAGCAGTGGTATGGTATTTTATGGTATGTTAATAGAAAAGGTAAACCGCTATACTTTGGTAAAGTTAAAATTGTTATTAGCGGTGATGTTTATAGATTGCCATTTAGATCGACACTGATAGCTTGAGATTAACTTTTTTTTTTTAAATTATGAAATTCTGATATGCATTTTGATAAGAGATCTGAAAATTAGAGTCATAAATAAAAAAATGGAGATGTTCTCTTATTGGATTGATCGAACCCGTGAATGACCAAAATTAAGGACATGGGAACCTAATTATCTTTACATCATTTAAATAATAGAAATCATTTCACTTTACAATATCTACACAAATATACACAAGTGAATTATTTTTATACATACAACAATTTACATAACTTCCTTATTCTTTTTCTTTGTCGGGAAGCAATGAAAGTAGGTAATCATTTACTTTCTGTACAACTTCGTTCGTAGCAAGTATGACTCTGTTATGAAAATATTTAGATTTTTTTAAAATATTGAAGAATAATAGGGGTGGTATGGTATGGTATTTTAGGGTATGTTAATAGAAAAGGTAAACCGCTATGCTTTGGCAAAGTTAAAATTGTTATTAGCGGTGATGTTTATAGATTGCCATTTAGATCAACATGGATAGCTTGAGATTAACATTTTTTTTAAAATATGAAATCCTGATATGCATTTTGATAAGAGATCTGAAAATTAGAGTCATAAATGCAAAAGTGGAGATATTCTCCGATTGGATTGATCGAACCCGTGAATGACCAAAATTAAGGACATAAGAACCTAATTATCTTTACATCATTTAAATATTGAATTTGTTTACAATACAATACAACACATAATAATATATTATTGATAATAACAATAATAGATATTAATATATTAAATAATATATTAATAATATTATTAATAAATTAATATAATTCATAACACATCTTAAAAAATACACTATGGTTATTAATTATAATATCGGATACCCATTAGAATTATTATAGAAGTAATTATTATATTAATTATATTTAACTAATATTATTATTAAATTAAAGGAGAGAACGCTATTTGCGTAAATATTTGAAAAAGGAAAAACTATATAGTTAATATTTATAATGTTTAAATATATTACATTTACAATTGCAATAATATAATTTATATTAACAATTTTTATCGTTAATACTAATTTAGAATATTTTGTTATTAATTCATTGTGAAAATAAAAAATATTTTGAGTATCCAAATAAAACTAATCAATAATAATATTAGAAGAAGAGATTGATGATATTTTTTAAAATATTAATTATTTTAGGGATTAAGATAATGTTATGTGATATTTATTATATATTAAATTAAAAAATATAAATAAGAATTGTGAGATTGAAGGAACAAATATCATGTGGCATTATTATATCTAAATAAGTGAGAAGAATGCCATGTGGCATTAAAATGATTTCTTTATTAGTATTAGATCTAAAATATTTTGAGTATCCAAATAAAACTAATCAATAATAGATATGGTCATAATATATATTATGATGAAGAGATTAAATATAATATTAATATTAGAAGAAGAGATTGATGATATTTTTTAAAATATTAATTATTTTAGGGACTAAGATAATGTTATGTGATATTTATTATATGTTAAATTAAAAAATATAAATAAGAATTGTGAGATTAAAGGAACAAGTGGCATGTGGAATTATTATATCTAAATAACTAAGAAGAATGCCATGTGGCATTAAAAGGATTTCTTTATTAGTATTAGAATATCCACATTATTTAATTTACATGTAGAGATGTTTTTTTTTATAATAGAGGTTTGTTAAAAAAAAACTCAAAGCAAATATTGATCGGCGAAATTTTTTACATCTTCGGAGATCGTCTCAGACTCCGCTTTAGCTATTTTAAGTTATTTTTATGTGAAAATATGAATTATATGTATCGTCATTATACCATTAATAAACCCGTTTACCGGACAGGTATACAACTAGTTTTTTAAAGTTTTTGAATTTAAGTTGTGGTTTCTGAAATAGGGACCATTTATTGAAATATTGATAAATGGATTGGATCTCTCAACCATTAACCATCTATACCATCTCCATCAATATTTTTTAGTCAAAATTGTGACACTTCGAGGCTATTATATCGCACAACTGCATTCAATATTGCGGGCTAATTGCTTGTAGCTATAACAAAAGGTTATGTATATATTGGCCCGTAGCTTACTTTAATCATGACAGGCAAAAAACTTAGGAATTTTTATTATATAAATTAAGCAAAACTTTCTTATCTTCACTACAACCATGCTAGAGTTCTTCTTAACCACCTTTCTTATATGCCTGATGTCCTCCATTTTGATCTCGAAATTACGCAAACCTTCTCATCTTCCACCAACCCCATTTCGCCTTCCTATCATCGGGCATCTACACCTCCTTGGTCCAATCCCTCATCAAGCTTTACACAAGCTTTCCTACCGATATGGGCCAGTATTTCAAATCTTTCTAGGCTCCACACCTTGTGTTGTTGCTTCTACACCAGAAACAGTAAAAGAAATCCTTAAAACGCATGATGCCGCATTTCTTGATCGACCCTATAACTCAGTCGTGAACCGCTTGTCCTATGGATACAAAGGCATTCTCTTTACTAATTATGGATCTTACTGGAAGTTCTTCAAGAAGATCACCATGTCAGAACTCCTCAATGGTAAAACACTGGATCTCCTCCTTCCAGTTAGGCAAGAAGAACTTAACCTTTTCATAAAATATATATCACAAAAGGCAAAAGAGGGCAACTCTGTCGAACTTGAAGGCGAGCTTATGAAGTTGACAAACAACGTGATATCGAGAATGTTTATGAGCAAGAGGAGTTCAGGAGAAGAGGAAGGGTTAGGGGAATTGACAAAGATAATTGCTGAGTCAGCGAAGCTTACCGGTATATTCAACCTTTCAGATCATATATGGTTCTTTAAGAATCTAGATTTGCAGAGATTAGGAATCAAATCAAAGAATACTCATAGAAGATTTGACGCGTTGATGGAAAAGATCATCACGGACCTTGAAGAGGCAAGAAAGCAGGAGACACACGAAGAAAAAAATTTGCTCAACATTTTACTCGATATATCAGAAGATGAGACCAGGGAGATAAAGTTAACCCGAGAGGACATTAAAGCCTACATTAAGGTAATAAACATCATCATATCATATTTAAAAGTTATTTACTGTTCGAATATGTATCTAGTAAGATGTGATGACTCTGGATATCATTGTAGGATATATTTGATGCCGGAACAGACACTTCTGCTATAACAACTGAATGGGCATTAGCAGAACTCATCAACCATCCAAACGTAATGAGAAAAGCAGTAGAAGAAATAGACCAAGTCGTCGGCAAAAGTAGGCTTGTACAAGAATGGGACATACCAAACCTTCCATACCTCCAAGCAATTGTTATGGAATCACTACGGTTGCACCCTGTAGCCCCACTAATTCAAAGATTATCAACACAAGATTGCACAATTGGAGGATATCATATTCCAGCAAACACGACAACTTTCATAAACGTTTGGAGTCTGGGTCGAGACCCCGCCTACTGGGAAAACCCACTTGAATTCAGGCCAGAAAGATTTAAAGAAAACAAGTTGGATGTGAGAGGACAACACTTCCACTTAATACCATTTTCAACTGGAAGAAGGATGTGTCCAGGGATTTCACTAGCGTTGCTCACAGTACCCACAACCCTTGGTGCAATGATTCAGTGCTTTGAGTGGAAGGTAGGGAAAAATGGGAATCAAGGTATAGTTGATATGGAAGAGGGTATGGGGCTAACGATTCCTAGAGCTAATCCTTTGGTTTGTGTTCCCATTGCACGACTTGATCCCATCCCCCTATACGTGTAACATGCCATCAGTCGATTTTTATTTTTATACGTTGTGACAATCGACAAATTCGGGTCAACATCCAAACAAATTTAAATTATGTTTTCGTTATGTTAATGCATTTTACACATAATTTTTAATAATTGGGTCTTTACAATTCTAGCAAAGCCCTTTTTGTAAGTTTAAGTCACGTTTGTAGTAACTTTTAAGGATTACAGGTACACGTGTAAACTTTTAAATAAATAATGTAAGATAAACAATTCAAACGATTCAAACATATATATATATAGAGAGAGAGATAGAGAGAAAGTGTAGAATACAAATCCTCTAATCCTACATTGCGTACACGATGCCAATAGCCGTACACATGTCCCTGATTCATTTTTCTTACTTAAGGGTATACCAGACTTTCCATTCAATCAGGAGAGGGGAAATTAGACAATTCCAGATCCCAATTAGTTCGTTACACCATTATCCCGATAATTATGATTCATATCAGAGCGATGTTACTCAGTTCCTTTAATTCCCTTATGATCTGGAACTGAATTGTATCAGAGCGATGTTACTCAGTTCTTTTTAATTCCCGTATGATCTAGAATTGAAAATTCGCATGTGTATAATAAAAATTTTGCATGTGCATGTTTACATGATAATAATAAATTCTCATGTGTTTGTTACTTTTTGATTTACATGACAATAATAAATTCGCATGTGTATGTTACTTTTTGATTATAAATTCGCATGTGGATGTTCAAAAAGTTTTCACTTATAAATGTTTGAGATGTTGTACCAGATTACGAACCCGATATCAGAGTGTAAGGGGGAGTCTGAAGACAAGCTTATCGCAAGGGGTAGCTTGTATCCGGAAAGCCAAGTGTCGATCACAAAGCACGGAAGCTTGACGAAAGGGGGAGCCTGAAGAAAAAGAGTCTACCGACAGGGGGAGCTGAAGCTAAAGACAGATCCACGGGGAGTCTGTTCGAGCAAGAGGGAGTCTGTGATTGCTGAAGATCATAAACCTTCAAGAAAACTCACAGAGAGAGAAAAGAAAAGACGCTACGAGATTGACTACGGAAAAATCCAAGGGGGTGTCTGTGAGTGCAGATATGTCTATCGCCTCGTCAATCCAAGTCGTAGCAAAAATCTGAAGAAAACATGATCTTATATTGTAATATTTAGATAGAAAAAGCAAGGTGGAATTTTGGTAATTAATGAGAACTCTCATTAATTGCCATGGCCTATATATAGGATCCTTATGTTTAGTTTAGGAACTTTTGCCATTTTGCACATTTGAGGAGCTTTGGAGCTAGAGAGAGAAAGTAGAGAGAGAAAAGGAAAAAGGTGATTCACATGATTGAACGATTTCATATCATTCTATAGAATCACAGATTATAGTACGTTCTTGTGTTCGGTCCACGTACGTGTACGGATTCCGCACGTCACATGTATCGGTTCGCAATCATTTCGGAGTCTTAAACGATCCAACAACGCGCTCACAGATGAACTAGGTATATTCAAGTCAGATGTCTTTATTGCATCAAGTAATTTTTGAAGTGGTGATGGAACACTTGTAGTGGGTGGAGGTGTGGAAAGAGAAGCAGCCTAAGGAGATGGGCTTGAGTAGGTATATTCAAGTGAGATATCTCCCCCTTGATTTGTGCACATTGTGCTTACAACACTCTCCTTTTGTGGGGGAGAGTGAGGAGTTTGGATGGGTGGAGATGTTTGCTTCTGTTGTGAGGAAGTAACAAAAGATGTTTGCTGCTTTTGTGTTACAATAGTTATCTCTGGCATCTCAACCCCCAATGACCCTTTCGTTTTGGTTTTTCTTTTGGATTTGGAAATAGGAATGGAATGATTTGTGTGGAAATGTCTGATGTAGGTTCCATAGTGCTGGGTTGTGCACCATCGCCATCAGAAGCAGTGAGCTCAACAACAAATGTTTCAACATATGTTGCTTGGTTTTGTAGAAAAATTTCTTCTAACACATTTTCTTGGCTTTTTTTCCTTCACGCGTGTAAAAGTTTCATTTGAGAGACTGTTTCTCTCAATTGCTTCACCTTGTTTAAAGCTCTCTTGTCTTAAAACTTTTTTAAGGTAAAGCTTAACACCCTTGGAAAGATAGAAAAGGATTGCCAGTTCCTTTTTTTATTGCCCTTAAGTTTAAAGCTCTCAATTAAACATGTTACAGGTTGAGGATGATGATGCTATGAAATGAAGTAGCAAAGATGCCTAGATACACATTTAGACGTGTTAGGTTTAAACTGTTGTATCAATTTTGTATTGTTATGTTATGAACAAGTTGTTATTTGAATTTCCTTGTAATATTTGACAATTTGGTTATGAAATGAAAATGGTTGATTTAAATATTGTCACAAATAGTGTTATGAAGTCTCTTGCAATCTTGAACTAGTCCCACTCCAATGATTCTGCCATTGGTTGGGGTGTGACATAACCCAACATTCACAGGTGGTGCGTTAATCCTATAGCGCTATATATGTTAAGGATAGGCATGCATGTATAAGGAATGTTTGTGCATAAGAAATAAAGTATGTGTAAGTTCATAGTTTAACATGTTACACCCCAAAAGGTGGTAAACGAAAAGGGGGCTCTAGTATACTCACAAAATTGCTAGGTCTTCCGATTATCTAAGTGTTGACGAGTGAATAGGATTAGGAGGTTGAATGTATTCGAATTGGAGTTCAAGGTATGATTACATTCGGAATTAAAAGTATAACAAAGTAAACATACAAGAAAATAATCACTTAGACTTAGCACTCCTTCATTACACTATGAAAACCCATGGAGTTTAGAATGATTTCATGAGTTTAATACCCATTAGAATCGTAACGAGGAACTACGTACTTAGGTGATGTAACTTAACAACTTGATGAATAACCATTAGATTATCTTCAAGGGTTCGGTTACCATGGATATTATATATTTTATATAGTATTTATAAGTTTAGTCCAACAATGTTACAAGTACTATCATAGAAGTCATGCATTGAAGTAGGGGGATAAACCTTCCATTTAAGACCGCTTTCTTAGATTCACCAATGCACAAGTTGTCATGGGGACAACTAGGATGGTCATGAATGAACAATAAGGAAATTAAATGTACATACTAACTAAGAGAAATCATCAAGTGAAGTGTGGATTGTAAGTAGGATAGCCCAAGCTTTCCAAGTAATCACACATACACAAGTTCAATCCTTGTTCAACACTTGTGGCTTAAAACCCTTTTAAAACAGAAAGTGTAGAAGATTAAAACCTCTGAATTTGTATGTTAAAACTTTGTTTTTAAGCACACATAATCATAGTCTTGATTAGTAGCATAAGGACATAGGAATGTATGAAGAAAACATAAATTTATGTATGTTTAACAAAGTCTTGTACAAAAGAGAAAGTTTCTTGCACTTTTACACTCATTATGGTGATGTTCTATCCTTGGTTTTCCATGGAAAACCTGTGGAAACATACCTAGGGGTGTTCCAAGTGCTAAGAAGCAAGAAGGAATGAAAAAGATGGAAGATAAGTGAGTTTTATCTCACTTTTGCAATTTGATATGATTCTGAATTGCTACTGTTTTCTCAACTGATTTTAGAGTGTTTGAGAGTGAAAGTGAAGTGTTTGTAAAGTGGGAGAAGTTTTGAATTGAGTTGGGTTTTATAGGGAGTGATTAGGTTAAGTTAGGTGGCCATTTAATGGAAGAAACACACCTAGACACACCAAAAATCGCCCAATAAACGAGTTGTTAAGGACATTCTTCGGATCCACCTCTCTGGTGGTGCGCGAGAGGTTTGGGGCAGGGGGTCGCGGCTCGCGAGCCACCCTGGCTGGGTATTTGTTGGTTATTTTTACAATTTTGGCCCTTATACTTTCATATAGTTGTGTTTTAAGGTGTTTTCTGGTGTTTTATGTATGAAAGACAAAGTGTAGGGGCATGTAATGTAATTGAAGCATAAAATAAATATAAAACAAGTACGAATAAGTATGTATGTCGAGAATAAGTATTGTGTACGCATGAATTGAGCATGTATGACAATTATTTGTAAGTTTAACGTATTTTGCAAGAATTACGGATAAGGTATCGCATGTATAATTAATCCAAACGTAAGAACATGTATGGATATGTAGAATATGAATTTAAAGAAATACGAATTTTATTTATGATCCAGGTCTCGAATTTTATTACGATACGACAGAAAAGATGAGATACAAGAATACAAGATTCCAAAAATAGAAGCACAAGACGATCTTTCTAATTAAGGAAAGTACAAAAATCAGGGCGTTACAGCAGATATGCCGAAAAAAGTTTGTTGAGTTGCATGAAGATGGTGGTCGGGTGAGTTGCACGAGATTACGATGGTTGGATCAACGGTGGTAGGGGTTTACAGAGGTGTTATGGGTTAATAGAAGCAGTGGTTGCGGAAGAGGGGGTCTCTCTCTATATATATACACTAAGTAGTTCCTTATTATTTTATTCTTAATATTAAAGGGCATTTTGGTTATTTCACATACTAAAAATAACTCCATTTTGAGGTTGTGGACTAAAGATGTTATACTATATATACTAGTGTTCCCATTAATGGCAAGACATTCTATATCTAATTAACATTGTTGGATCAGGAGAACAAATCTCAATTGTTTATTATACAAAAACCTTCTAGAAGGAGAAGGTTTTTGACAGTTTTTGAAATTCCTTTTGAGACCTGAAGAGAACTTAGGGGCTGTTTCTTTACCTCATAATGAGGCTCTTAATGGTTTAGACCTCTTACTGGTTCAACATTTAATGGTTCAGACTGTTTGTTTCATGAGCAGGTGTCTGAATGGTTCAGACATTTTCCTCTGAATGGTTAAGTATTATACAGAGTCTGAATGGTTAAGACATCTAATCTGAATTGGTCAGACATTTTCCTCTGAAGGGTTAAGCATTATACTGCCTCTTAATCGTTCAGACCTCTTACTAGTTCAACACTTAATGGTTCAGACCTCTTACTAGTTTAGCACTTAACTATTCAGGAGTTGCCAAACAACCCCTTAGTAGTAGTTTCCAACTCCCTTTATTAGGGGTCCTGTAATTATGGTATATCATCGAGAATTTTACATTGCCTTAACTTATTTTGAAGTTCATCTTTCACTCTTGCCATAACCTCTAATCGCCATGTTCTTATTACCCAAATCGGAAGATATCCAGCTCACCATCACTGCATTCGACCGTTATCTATCATTTATGGCGAAGCACAAAACAAATAATCACGATTTGTCCAATGACGTCGATTACGTCACCACGCCTAAACATGTAAGCAACACACTTCGTACTTTTTTCAATCGCTAACCGGCGGCAGTGTCTGATTTCTTATTAAAGGGTATCACGTTTTTCTATACTTGACCTTCTAATTGTCGTTTTATTTGAAAGAAGCATAGAGACATAAAAGAGCGAAAGGTTAAGTTGATTAGATTTTTTGGCTCCTACTATTTTCACGCCCCTATATCTTATTTTCACACCCTTTTTCACTCTATCTCTGTCTCTCTATATCTATGTATATAGAAACAGATAAAGGGAAATGATATGTGAATATTAACTCTCTTTTTTTCTCTGGTGACAGTTATTGCAACGGTAAACTGTGTGATGTTAATTGAAGAGACAACAGTAAACGTCCAATTCATCCTTTTCTACTGGGCTTTGTTATAGTAAGGTATCCCAAACTTAAACCTAACAAAAAGTAATTTATTTTATCAAAAATTTGTTTTATTATTGGGCTAAGGCTAAAGGGTGTGGGGGTCATTGTTGGGACATGATTCACCACGTAGGAATATGAATGGAAGGCTACACCACCCCCTTGCATGATCCACCATGGTTTGTATGGATTAAACCATGGTCGTCCTTTCCATTTTTCAAGAAATTATTTCCTTTTCTTTAGAAAAAAGATAAATTAAAGAGCAAACCTCTGTTTTGCTCCCTGTTTGGTCGTTTTAATGGTTTTGTCTCAATCCTTTAAAAATAGTCATTTTACTCCAATAGTTTACCATGTTTTTTTTTTCCATTTTGCTCCCTGACTCTTAACTCAGTTAAATCATTCAACTAAGGGTAGGGGTATTACAGTAATTTTATATATAAGTAATTAATTATATATTATTAATTCTTCCTCACCCCTTTTCTCTTCTCCCTTCTCCCTATAACCCTTCTCCATCATCATATAAGCAACCCTAATTTTCAAACACCAATTTCACCCTACTTTTGTATCACCTCATCTTTCCCTCTCTCTAGGGTGTTGTTTTCAGATCTGTCAATGAATAATTTCACTAGTAATCTTGAAAATTTTCACACCTGTGGCAAATCTATTCAAGAACTTCACGTCCATTCCAACTCATTTTCAGGCGATATACCAGAATTTTCCGGCGAGCTCAGTACGAATCTAGGCACGACAATGAAATTACCGGTAAAATCTCTTTGGCTCAAAGATCCAACCCAGGTTTGCCTGGGTCTCCTATCATTGCCCACCAGTGACTCATTATACATCAAATGGGAGTTGAACCTGCATCTTTTAAGAGAAATGCAAGTCTTCCACCACTTGATCTAGAGATTATTGGATTTTTTTTTTGAACCGTAAATTTGGATCACTGACGGACCACTGCAATATTATGGTACCACCAGTGGAACCACCCGATCATATCCATCTCCACTAGGCATAATGTCTATACAACAATTCAGAAGGAAACCCAATAAATATAGGAAAACCCCCTTGTGAGAATCGATCACAGTACCTATTAGTTCAAAAGTCTTATTCCACCCACATGATGACACTAGACTATAAAGCCATGGAAAAAAAATGAATTATTATTGAGCTAAGAGTGGTACCAAAAAACTCAACAATCTGTAGCTTTATTTAACGGTCAAACTTAAAAATGATAAAATATGTAGCTTTATTTAATGGTCAAACATAAACATGATAAAACAAACTCAGATAAGTTAACTTTCATTATCTTTTTTACCAAATTTGTTTATCTAATACCAAAATGTTAAAATGTATTTTTTATCTACTGTTTTCTTGTGATTTGATTATTTACTAGATTATAAGCTCGTGTATTACATGGATCTAAAGATAGAAATTATGTCACTTTACAATATTTACACAAATATACACAAGTGTATTATTTTTATACATACCCCAATTTACTTAACTTAATTGTTCTTTTTTTTTGGCGGGAAGCAATGAAAGTAGATGATCATTTACTTTCTGTACAACTTCGTTTGTGGTAAGTATGACTCTGTTATGAAAATATTTTGAATTTTTGAAATATTGAAGAATAATAGCAGTGGTATGGTATTTTATGGTATGTTAATAGAAAAGGTAAACCGCTATACTTTGGTAAAGTTAAAATTGTTATTAGCGGTGATGTTTATAGATTGCCATTTAGATCAACACAGATAGCTTGAGATTAACTTTTTTTTAAATTATGAAATTCTGATATGCATTTTGATAAGAGATCTGAAAATTAGAGTCATAAATACAAAAATGGAGATGTTCTCTTATTGGATTGATCGAACCCGTGAATGACCAAAATTAAGGACATGGGAACCTAATTATCTTTACATCATTTAAATATTGAATTTGTTTACAATACAATACAACACATAATAATATATTGTTGATAATAATAATAGATTTTAATATAATAAATAATATATTAACAATATTATTAATAAATTAATATAATTCATAACACATCTTAAAAAATACACTTTGGTTATTAATTATAATATCAGATACCTATTAGAATTATTATAGAAGTAATTATTATATTAATTATATTTAACTAATATTATTATTAAATTAAAGGAGAGAACGCTATTTGCGTAAATATTTGAAAAAGGAAAAACTATATAGTTAATATTTATAATGTTTAAATATATTACATTTACATTTACAATTGCAATAATATAATTTATATTAACAATTTTTATCGTTAATACTAATTTAGAATATTTTGTTATTAATTCATTGTGAAAATCAAAAATATTTTGAGTATCCAAATAAAACTAATCAATAATAATATTAGAAGAAGAGATTGATGATATTTTTTAAAATATTTATTATTTTAGGGATTAAGATAATGTTATGTGATATTTATTATATATTAAATTAAAAAATATAAATAAGAATTGTGAGATTGAAGGAACAAATATCATGTGGCATTATTATATCTAAATAAGTGAGAAGAATGCCATGTGGCATTAAAAGGATTTCTTTATTAGTATTAGATCTAAAATATTTTGAGTATCCAAATATAACTAATCAATAATAGATATGGTCATAATATATATTATGATGAAGAGATTAAATATAATATTAATATTAGAAGAAGAGATTGATGATATTTTTTAAAATATTAATTATTTTAGGGATTAAGATAATGTTATGTGATATTTATTATATGTTAAATTAAAAAATATAAATAAGAATTGTGAGATTAAAGGAACAAGTGGCATGTGGAATTATTATATCTAAATAACTAAGAAGAATGCCATGTGGCATTAAAAGGATTTCTTTATTAGTATTAGAATATCCACATTATTTAATTTACATGTAGAGATGTTTTTTTTTATAATAGAGGTTTGTTAAAAAAAAACTCAAAGCAAATATTGATCGGCGAAATTTTTTACATCTTCGGAGATCGTCTCAGACTCCGCTTTAGCTATTTTAAGTTATTTTTATGTGAAAATATGAATTATATGTATCGTCATTATACCATTAATAAACCCGTTTACCGGACAGGTATACAACTAGTTTTTTAAAGTTTTTGAATTTAAGTTGTGGTTTCTGAAATAGGGACCATTTATTGAAATATTGATAAATGGATTGGATCTCTCAACCATTAACCATCTATACCATCTCCATCAATATTTTTTAGTCAAAATTGTGACACTTCAAGGCTATTATATCGCACAACTGCATTCAATATTGCGGGCTAATTGCTTGTAGCTATAACAAGAGGTTATATATATATTGGCCCGTAACTTACTTTAATCATGACAGACAAAAAACTTAGGAATTTTTATTATATAAATTAAGTAAAACTTTCTTATCTTCACTACAACCATGCTAGAGTTCTTAACCACCTTTCTTATATGCCTGATGTCCTCCATTTTGATCTCGAAATTACGCAAACCTTCTCATCTTCCACCAACCCCATTTCGCCTTCCCATCATCGGGCATCTACACCTCCTTGGTCCAATCCCTCATCAAGCTTTACACAAGCTTTCCTACCGATATGGGCCAGTATTTCAAATCTTTCTAGGCTCCACACCTTGTGTTGTTGCTTCTACACCAGAAACAGTAAAAGAAATCCTTAAAACGCATGATTCCGCATTTCTTGATCGACCCTATAACTCAGTCGTGAACTGCTTGTCCTATGGATACAAAGGCATTCTCTTTACTAATTATGGATCTTACTGGAAGTTCTTCAAGAAGATCACCATGTCAGAACTCCTCAATGGTAAAACACTGGATCTCCTCCTTCCAGTTAAGCAAGAAGAACTTAACCTTTTCATAAAATATATATCACAAAAGGCAAAAGAGGGCAACTCTGTCGAACTTGAAGGCGAGCTTATGAAGTTGACAAACAACGTGATAACGAGAATGTTTATGAGCAAGAGGAGTTCAGGAGAAGAGGAAGGGTTAGGGGAATTAACAAAGATAATTGCTGAGTCAGCGAAGCTTACCGGTATATTCAACCTTTCAGATCATATATGGTTCTTTAAGAATCTAGATTTGCAGAGATTAGGAATCAAATCAAAGAATACTCATAGAAAATTTGACGCGTTGATGGAAAAGATCATCACGGACCTTGAAGAGGCAAGAAAGCAGGAGACACACGAAGAAAAAAATTTGCTCAACATTTTACTCGATATATCAGAAGATGAGAGCAAGGAGATAAAGTTAACCCGGGAGGACATTAAAGCCTACATTAAGGTAATAAACATCATCATATCATATTTAAAAGTTGTTTATGGTTCGAATATGTATCTAGTAAGATGTGATGACTCTGGATATCATTGCAGGATATATTTGATGCCGGAACAGACACTTCTGCTATAACAACTGAATGGGCATTAGCAGAACTCATCAACTATCCAAACATAATGAAAAAAGCAGTAGAAGAAATAGACCAAGTCGTTAGAAAAAGTAGGCTTGTACAAGAATCAGACATACCAAACCTTCCATACCTCCAAGCAATTGTTATGGAATCACTACGGTTGCACCCTGCAGCCCCACTAATTGAAAGATTATCAACACAAGACTGCACTATTGGAGGATATCATATTCCAGCAAACACTACAACTTTCATAAACGTTTAGAGTCTGGGTCGAGACCTCACCTACTGAGAAAACCCACTTGAATTCAGGCCAGAAAGATTTAAAGAAAACAAGTTGGATGTGAGAGGACAACACTTCCACTTAATACCATTTTCGACTGGAAGAAGGATGTGTCCAGGGATTTCACTAGCGTTGCTCACAGTACCCACAACCCTTGGTGCAATGATTCAGTGCTTTGAGTGGAAGGTAGGGAAAAATGGGAATCAAGGTATAGTTGATATGGAAGAGGGTATGGGACTAACGATTCCTAGAGCTAATCCTTTGGTTTGTGTTCCCATTGCACGACTTGATCCCATCCCCCTATACGTGTAACATGCCATCAGTCGATTTTTATTTTTATACGTTGTGACAATCGACAAATTCAGGTCAACATCCAAACAAATTTAAATTACGTTTTCGTTATGTTAATGCATTTTACACATAATTTTGAATAATTGGGTCTTTACAATTCTAGGAAAGCCCTTTTTGTAAGTTTAAGTCACGTTTGTAGTAACTTTTAAGGATTACAGGTACACGTGTAAACTTTTAAAGAAATAATGTAAGATAAACAATTCAAACGATACAAACATATATATATATATATATATATATATATATAGAGAGAGAGAGAGAGAGAGAGAAAGGAAGTGTAGAATACAAATCCTCTAATCCTACATTGCGTACGTAATGCCAACAGCCGTACACATGTCCCTGATTCATTTTTCTTACTTAAGGGTATACCAGACTTTCCATTCAATCAGCAGAGGGCAAATTAGACAATTCCAGATCCCAATTGGTTCGTTACACCACTATCCCGATAATTATGATTCATATCAGAGCGATATTACTAAGTTCCTTTAATTCCCTTATGATCTGGAATTGAATTGTATCAGAGCGATGTTACTCAGTTCTTTTTAATTCCCGTATGATCTAGAATTGAAAATTCGCATGTGTATAATAAAAAATTCGCATGTGCATGTTTACATGATAATAATAAATTCTCATGTGTTTGTTACTTTTTGATTTACATGACAATAATAAATTCGCATGTGTATGTTACTTTTTGATTATAAATTCGCATGTGGATGTTCAAAAAGTTTTCACTTATAAATGTTTGAGATGTTGTACCAGATTACGAACCCGATATAAGAGTGTAAGGGGGAGTCTGAAGACAAGCTTATCGCAAGGGGTAGCTTGTATCCGGAAAGCCAAGTGTCGATCACAAAGCACGGAAGCTTGACGAAAGGGGGAGCCTGAAGAAAAAGAGTCTACCGACAGGGGGAGCTGAAGCTAAAGACAGATCCACGGGGAGTCTGTTCGAGCAAGAGGGAGTCTGTGATTGCTGAAGATCATAAACCTTCAAGAAAACTCATAGAGAGAGAAAAGAAAAGACGCTACGAGATTGACTACGGCAAAATCCAAGGGGGTGTCTGTGAGTGCAGATATGTCTATCGCCTCGTCAATCCAAGTCGTAGCAAAAATCTGAAGAAAACATGATCTTATATTGTAATATTTAGATAGAAAAAGCAAGGTGGCATTTTGGTAATTAATGAGAACTCTCATTAATTGCCATGGCCTATATATAGGATCCTTATGTTTAGTTTAGGAACTTTTGCCATTTTGTACATTTGAGGAGCTTTGGAGCTAGAGAGAGAAAGTAGAGAGAGAAAAGGCAAAAGGTGATTCACATGATTGAACGATTTCATATCATTCTATAGAATCACAGATTATAGTACGTTCTTGTGTTCGGTCCACGTACGTGTACGGATTCCGCACGTCACATGTATCGGTTCGCAATCGTTTCGGAGTCTTAAACGATCCAACAACGCGCTCACAGATGAACTAGGTATATTCAAGTCAGATGTCTTTATTGCATCAAGTAATTTTTGAAGTGGTGATGGAACATTTGTAGTGGGTGGAGGTGTGGAAAGAGAAGCAGCCTAAGGAGATGGGCTTGAGTAGGTATATTCAAGTGAGATATCTCCCCCTTGATTTGTGCACATTGTGCTTACAACACTCTCCTTTTGTGGGGAAGAGTGAGGAGTTTGGATGGGAGGAGATGTTTGCTTCTGTTGTGAGGAAGTAACAAAAGATGTTTGCTGCTTTTGTGTTACAATAGTTATCTCTGGCATCTCAACCCCCAATGACCCTTTCGTTTTGGTTTTTCTTTTGGATTTGGGAATAGGAATGGAATGATTTGTGTGGAAATGTCTAATGTAGGTTCCATAGTGCTGGGTTGTGCACCATCGCCATTAGAAGCAGTGAGCTCAGCAACAAATGTTTCAACATATGTTGCTAGGTTTTGTAAAAAAATTCTTCTAACACATTTTCTTGGCTTTTTTTCCTTCATGTGTGTAAAAGTTTCATTTGAGAGACCGTTTCTCTCAATTGCTTCACCTTGTTTAAAGCTCTCTTGTCTTAAAACTTTTTTAAGGTAAAGCTTAACACCCTTGGAAAGATAGAAAAGGATTGCCAGTTCCTTTTTTTATTGCCCTTAAGTTTAAAGCTCTCAATTGCTTCCCACCGTTTGAGCTTTATATCCCCTTTCTATGAACTAGTTATTTAAGTCATTTTTGGGGTAAGATTCCATATTTGTCAAATCCTCTAATCAGAACATGATGGAGATGGATTATGTAGAGATTTCCACTTGTTCGTTGTTGATAGTGGAAGTGATGAGACAGAGCTTTTTTTCTAAAGCGAAATTTTCACCTTTGCCCAGAATTCTTTGAGAGTGGTGAGATAAATGGGTACGTTTGCGGTGACAATGTAATGGTATGTTGATGAATTTATGATGTCGATAATGGAGGGAAAATCTGTGTTCTTGCTGTGTTTTATAAGATACGTTAAATAGTTGTGAGGAGTTTTCAATTTGACGGCCATGATGAACTTTAGTTCAAATCTTTTGAAAATCTTTTATGCATATGATCTTTTGATTGAAAGCAGAGTTTGATGGAAGTAAATTCAGAGTTTCTCGTTTGTAAAGCTTTAATTTTATCAATAAAGGAGGACATATATAAACTCTATTTCTTATGGGTTTTTATAGGGTTCATGGAACAGAGATGCTAGCGTTGACAACAGTTACCTTTTTTGTCCACGTGGTCAGTTGCTATTTGTTATAGCAAACCTCTGTTCAGAAAGTGGGTGCCAATGAGGAAGCCCTTTGAAGAAGATATGTAGGATATGTTTTCAAAATATCTGTTTGAAACCTCTGTTGTGCTCAACAGACCTTTGAGTAACTGAATCAGTGGTTTTAATCATTTGTTTGACTTTTAGTCAAAAGAGTTTTTGAAAACCCATGTTTGCAACCTCTGTTGGTTTAAAAAGAGTTTTCGAAAACCCATGTTTGAAACATCTATTGGTTTAAATAAAGTTTTGAGTGAAAATAGTGGTAGGTATTGACAAAATAATGGTTCTATTTGACTTTTGAAGTCAAACAATGATTAGTGAATTAGTGGTTCTTTTGCCTTAAACAGTATTTCCAACGTTGAGCAGACTTTTGACTCACTGAAATAGATGTTATACTCCATTGAACATAGCTTTTGTTTTTGTTGATTTTATCAATCTTTTCTGAATTTTAAAGTAATACTTTTGATTTTATGATTTTAAAACAAAATTTTAACAACAACAAGAATGTAAGGATAAAATTTTTGGTGAATTTTCTTAACAATTTTCTTTCTTTTATTTAGATAGAGATAGATGTATAGGTAACCTCTATTAGCACTTTTAATTTACCAACAGTGGTTCCTTGCAGATGGTGATGAAAAGGTCAATCTTGCAGACGATTCAAAGCATTATCTGCTTTGGATTTGGTGTTATCAGCCACTGCAATGGCTCCTTGGGATTGATCATTGGTCACAAGGAGTTTTTGTACAATCTCCAACAAATTTTTTGACCTTATGCAAGTGTCGGCGCACTTGGGTTGTTAGGATCCGAGTTTGGTATTTGCAAACAGATATTGATTATCACAATATAATTCGCAGATAGAGAGACATTATCATAAACTGTTTTCTAATGATTCATATAGTCAAAAGTTTTACAGTGATGATTTTACCATTACCCCTTCAGCCGATCACTCACTAGAACTATTCATACATAAGAGAATGTGTGTGAAGTGATAATAGATCATTAACATGTGTGACTTATTTACATAAGTACTTAAGCTCAGTTCGTGATGTGCTGACGTCACCCTGATAAGACATCTAACATTCCTAACAGAAAAGATTCTCAAATGTTTGCAAACATCTGAGCAAATCTTATCATCTGATCTAGGCTATACTAAACACTATTAAAATAAAGTACTGTTACATTGAGAAAGCACTCTCTAGCCTATCCTATGTTGTAGTTGTCCAAACATTTGTTTGGCCTAATAGTTGTTCGGTCTTCTCCATCAGAACTTTGCTTAATTAGGGCTTTGGTCTTCAGCAGGTGCTAGCCATGTACTTGAACAGATGTTCTGAGTAGTTGTTCAAGATTCACTATCTTTGGGGAAAGAATTACTTCATCGACTAGTTATTTCTTAACCTAGGAATCATGTCTTGGCTTTTGGATATCATATGTTCTTTTGTAGGTCCAACATGGGTCAACTGGTAGTTGACCATTCCCAATGAGATAGTTGTACCCGTGTGGATTTGTACTTGCCTTGGGCTTATGGGGTCGATGCATAGGGTCTTCATAGCTGTAATGTACCCAATTGCACAGTGGTTGCCCATAGCCTCTAGGGTGTGGGTTTTCTGTACAACAGAGATTTAACCAGTCCTTTGTGTAGGTTGCTGGTATAAATTTTGTGGGTGAGAGAAATGGTCTTACTCAACTCTTTTGGGAAGTGAATGAGAATTCCTGTTAACAGGCCTATTATCCCTTTTGAAGTTCATTTTCTTTCTTGACCTGTTCTGATTTATATCATATGGTTTAAGAAACGAACATTGTTATGTCAAGTGGTTGAGTTTTCCACAAATGGTGCACCCAAGAGTAGATTCATAGACACTATTTGTTCGATTTATATCATAGGCTTTTAACTTAAAACAATCTTTTGCCACATGATTTTGTTTTCCATAGAAATCACATTGCAAGGCTGGAATCTTAGCTTTCGTTTTACCTTTATCTCTCTTTTTGAAAACAAATGTCTTAACATCTGTTTGAGAATTCGTAAGAGGAATGATTTTTTTCTTAGGTGGGTCAAGGTTATTTGAGTTTGTGAAATCAATGGGTTTGAAATTTTCTTAAACATCACATTCATCTGACCAAGTAGGTTTGAATTCATACTTTAGTTTTTCAGCTTGAATGGAAATTAATGGCTTTTCAAGAGTTATTTTCTTGTCAATAGGTTCAATCATCTTTATTTCTTCCCCAATTGATGTGGTTGGCATAACTTCAACCATCTTAGAGTCAATGGAAGCTTTAGTTTCTTGTGCTTGATCATATTTTCTAAAACCAACCCCACACTTCACATTGCTCTTTTTTCTTTATCTGAAAGCATCTCATAACCTTGACAAGATTCAACCTTTCACAGGTGATCTGTGTTAATTCTAACTCCTTTTTACAGTTTTGATATTTTTCTATCATTAACTGGAGTTGGTCCTTGGTTATGGATGCTTTATGTTTCAGACTGCTTATTTCAAGGTCTTTTTCAGCAATTCTTGTTTTAAAGTCTTTTTTTTTTCAATTTTTTCAAGAACAATTTCACTGATTTGTACCTTTTCTCTAAGATTTTCATTCACCTCTTTTATGTTAGCAAAAGCTATGATGCATTTTTCTAAACACAACTCTTTAAGAGTTTGAGGTGATACCTTAGAAGTAGCCATTTCAATCTGATCCACACTGATGCTATCAGTGGAACTTTTGGGATATATCTCATCAATCCTTCCTGCATGCTCCTGGTCACCAATAGATGCTTGACCAAAGCTTTTAGCAGTTTCAACAGCAATTCCTTCACCAATAGTGGTTTGAACTAGATCCTCTTCATCTGAAACATGCTCAATGGCCATAAAACAAAAGTTTTCATGTTCATCACAGTCATTTGCTATTAAAGCAAAATTTTCGTCTGTCAAATTCTCTGCCAAGCTACTCCAGTCAACATAGCCTTGTGTAAAGAAGCTCTTTTGACTAGGCTCTGCTGGTGCAGGAGCAGGTGTAGCTTGTGGTGCTTGAACATGTACAATTGGCATTTGGACATACTGAACCTGAGGGACATGTGGTGCAGGGACATAGTGCACAAGTGGGTTGTGTTTTTCACATTTATTCAAGGGGTATTTTGGGGATAAAACTGATGTTGTGCATTAGGTTGAGATCTTTGATTAGGGTATGCTATCATTGGTAAAGAGTTATTTGTTTGACTCTTGAATTCTCTAGCAAAGTGTCTAGCCTATTACACTTAAAATATTTGATCTTAGATTTATCCACCCCCACTTTTGACCTCCCACTTAATCCTGGGTAAGTCCTACCAGTCCTTTTGTAAGAATTGTTAGCTCTTAGACTGAGTAGGGCTACCTGGTGTAATATGTCCATCTCCTCTAGGTCAGTTGGGTCTATGCGCTTAAGATCATCAAGTACAAACGAGAGATTATCAGTGACATGAGTATCATCATTTGCTGCAAAAGCATAACTTTTGGAATGTTGATCAAAGTTGATTCCTATTGATGTGCCAATAAAATGATCAAAACTCTGATCATTTCCCATTCAAGAGGATGATCCATCCTGACTCAAAAGTGTTGTGTTACCGAGAACGTAACTATAGACACTATCCAGTTCCTAGAGCTTTTTCTTTTGGACAAGCTCCCTCTCAAAAGTTAAAAGCTTTCCATAGAGCTAGGTCAGACTCATGTCCTTGAAATCTGGGGATGTTCTCATCACTATAGCAATAGTGTCCCATTTTTAAGGCATAGATCTTAGAAATCGTTTACTTAAAGTGGTTTTTAGTAAATTCCTTGTTAACCACTTTAATTCACTAATAAGACATGAAAGTCGTTCAAACTGCTAAGTCAGGGTCTCCCCATTGACATGGGTGAATGCTTCATATTGCTGGTTAAGGATTTCTTGAGTGTTCTCGATAATATCCTCCATCCCACCAATTTATTGTGCATCCCATAACTCCTTGGAACTGTTACAATACAATAGGCCAGCATAGATATCATTCGGCGTAGCCATAGCTACGATATTGAAGACTTTTGCATCTAGCTCAAATATTTGATAATCTTGCTCATAATATTTCTCCGGCTTCTTTGGCTTAAATACATTTGGGTTTTCGGCATTTGGTACCATTGGAATATGAGGTCCGAAGACGACATACTTCTAACACCCTGTATTTTGTTGAGCAAGTGCTTGCCCCATCCTACGTTGCTAAATGTTAAATTATGATCTGACAAGTATAGGTGGTTTATTAATCAAGTTGGTGTTGTGTGGATCATTCTGTGTCATTTTCTCTAGTTCCTTTTCATAAAAACAGAGTATGTGAAAGACATTTAATTAGTTCTTCACTATACAACTCTAAGCTAAGAACTGTATTGGATCTTTGTTATGCTAATCTTTGATTGTTAAACTGATTATGAAATTAAGTTTAACTTGACCAAGCTGTGATACCAATTGTTAGTTCTGAGTTTGATACTTGCAAACAAATATTGATTATCATAATAGAATTTACAAGTAGAAAGTCATTATCAATGATTGCTTTTCATTTATCATAAATGTTAGGGGTGGATTTCTAAATGACCCGTGATCCTCAATTATTATCCTGCTTGGTGATCCTTACTTCTGTGCCAGTTAGTGATCCTCAGAAGTGCTTCAGGATCAGGATCATGGATCATCCTAAGGATCCTTATACTAATGATTGTCTGCTTTGAATTCGTAATTGTTTTGCAGGAGTATCAATTGGACTTGGTCTTGGCGATATTTCTGGAGTATATTCCTTGAAGTATTCCGCACGTGCTTGGCTGAAAATGGACGTTGTGGAGTCGTGGAGGACTTGCACCATTTACGGACAATTAGTTAATTAGATATTTTCTAATTTAAAAGGGGTAGCGAGCTAATTAGACAACACTTTTTGGCTATTTTTGGCTACACACACACTCGTAAAACTGCTCTCATCAATCTCGCTAACACACTTGGCGATTACACACATTTTTATACACGATACACTATAGTGATCCTTGTACTTAGCTCGCTATCATCCGAAGTTGTAACGGATTGTTTATTTAATTTAAGTTGGTGATCGGTAGTTTCCATCACCCGGGGTTTTTTGTGCCGGAGATCAACTCTTGATCAAGGGCTTTTTCCCCGTATAAATCTTCGTGTCATTTGTTCATCATACTTCATAGTGATCCTTATTATTTTTCATCAATTCAAGCATCACACCCCGTAACAAAGAGTTTGGTTGCATTATCCTCGTCTGATTTTTGACCAAAACAGTTTGGCACCCACCGTGGGGCCATTGGTGCTTCATTCCTAAGAAATTCTCATTTTTGTGATCATTTCGGTTCATTACATCCAATCAGATGGCTTCGTCATCAAAGAACACCTCCAGTGCGATGTCTGTAGTCAATTCATCCCCGGGCATTCCACCATTGCCTCCACCACCTTCTGGACCTCAGAAAAATGCCGAGAAGAAACCAACTCCCATTTTCTCAAAACCTCCAACTTCTTCTGCTTCTTATACTCCCACTACTAGTGACTTGTTTACTC
The DNA here is from genome assembly GCA_030545235.1 of Helianthus tuberosus. NCBI lineage: Eukaryota > Viridiplantae > Streptophyta > Magnoliopsida > Asterales > Asteraceae > Helianthus > Helianthus tuberosus. Next base: position 147,312,188 of record CM060406.1, read on the forward strand.
TGATTTTGCAGATGAAGGAGCATATACAGCAGCAGGATAAGACCAATGAAAGGATTCTTAGAGAAATTGGAGACATCAAGAAACAGAAGAGATCGGCAGGGGATCATTCCCCACTGATGCCCAGATCTTTGGATTTCGATACTCCGGTTATAACTTCTCAGCCTTCAGTGGTTCCAGACGTTCAATATGTGGGAGGACCAAAAGGAGTGCATTACGGATCATCAGCAATGACTCAGGCTTCAGGGTTACACTTCCAACCAGCAGGATCCCATCCTCAACATATAGGATCCGTCGCCAGCTCAGGAGGATACTCAGGAGCGCAGCAGATTCAAGGGTTCTGGCCGTTTCAAGGATCCTCCCAGGTCCAAGGATCCTCCCAGGTTCAAGGATCCTCTCAGGTTCAAGGATCCTCCTATGTTCCAGGATCCTCACAGGTTCAAGGATCCTCTCAGTTTCAAGGATCCTCCCAGTTTCAAGGATCCTCCTACGTCCAAGGATCCTCACAGGTTCAAGGATCCTCTCAGTTTCATGGATCCTTAAGGAGTTTGCAATCAGGGAATTCCGATATCCATCAGGGAGATTTCATTCCAATGCAGACCATTGCTTCTACTAGTCCATCGGTTATTCCAGAGCCCCAACAATATGGATTCACATCCGCTCTTCCTAATTTGAATCCAATGAGAGGTAACACTTTCAATAATTCTTATACCACTAACCATGGCCTTATGCAGGATACAGGTATCAATCATGCCATGGCCAGAGAATTGCAAAAGTTAAAGGATATGATATCAAGTGTCCCAGGAGTGGTCAAGCCTATCCTGGAGATTGCAGATGGGAGCCATAAGATATCTCATTTTGCACCACCAATCTGTGATGCTGAGATACCAAAGAGGTTCCATGTGCCTACTATGAAGTTGTATGACGGTTCAACAGATCCTGAAGAACACATAGCACAATACAGGGAAAGGATGGAGATCAATCCCATCCCAGAAAGGTTAAAGGAAGCATGTCTATGCAAGGGATTTGGATCCACTCTTACTGGATCAGCTCTTAAATGGCTGCTAAGTCTTCCCCCTTACTCTATTACCTCGTTTGCTAACCTAGTTAACCTATTTAATAACCAATTTTCTTGTAGTAGGAAATTTGAGCGTTTAACTAGTGATCTGTATAGGATAACCCAAGGTCATAATGAATCATTAAGGGATTATATCACTAAATTTAGTAAAGAATCCTTAGATATTCCTAACCTGGATATAGCTACGGCTGTTGAAGCCTTTAAAATGGGATTGCTTAGGGATTCGTTATTCTATGATGATCTTGTTATAACACCATGCCGGAATTTAGATGAGGTAAGAACCCGGGCCCTTAGGTTCATCCGGCTAGAGTATGACAAAAGGATACAGGAGAGGTTAGCAGGATCCTCAAAGCATGAGAAGCAAGGATCCTCATTCAAGAACAACAAGTTCAGATCCTATAACAAATCTGATAACCAGAATGTGCATGCCGTTGAACAAGAAGAGGACGATGAGGATTATCCTCCAATTTCTGAATATTGTTTTTCTGTTGATAACAATGAACTAATCCTTGCGATGCATAATTTAGGTGATAAGGCTAGATGGCCCAGGAAAAATGACAGACCAGCTGCAACCAAAGATAAGTCAAAGTGGTGTGCATATCATGAAGATTTTGGGCATCTCACAGAAGAATGCATCGCACTGAGAAAAGAAATTGGATACTTGTTGAGCAAGGGGCACTTAAAAGAATTACTGGGAAGAAAGAAGTCAAGGACTCAGGATCCTGAAAGGATCCCAGAGAAAGCTCCAGCCCCTCCAGCTGATGCACAAGTTATTAACTTTATTTCTGGAGGATCGGACATTTGTGGAACATCCTTCTCTGCAGCTAAAAGACATGCAAAAGAAACCAAGATGGATAATGGAGATAGACCCATTCGAACATCCAGTGTCTCCGAAGGAAAAGTTATAACTTTTGATGAGGATGATCGTGTTGACATTCAGGATCCTCATCACGATGGTTTGGTTATCACTCTTTTTATTTCTAACCATTTTGTTCGTAGGATCCTTATAGACGGAGGAAGCTCTGTGAACATTATCCAGCTTGATGTCCTCAAAAAGATGAATATTCCTGAATCCGATATCATCCCAAGATCCTCTGTGCTCGTGGGATTCAGTGGCGAGACTAAGAATACTCTGGGGGACATTAAACTCCCAATCTATATCGAAGGCCTACATTCTTACCAAAAGTTTTGTGTTATTGACTGTTTATCTTGTTGTAATGTTATCCTTGGCAGGCCTTGGATACATGACACGAAGGCAGTCCCATCCACTTATCATCAATGTGTGAAGCTACCTAGTCCTTGGGGAATAGTGAAGATTGATAGTGATCAGCAAGAGGCTAAGAACTGCTACACCTCATCAATGAAACCAGCCTCAAAGTCAAGGGAGCAATAGCAATTAAAGCATCCTCCAAGGGATGTCTTGGAGGCAAGAGAACAGGATGTGGTAGAAATCCTTATGGATCCTGATGATCCTGAATCTAAAGTTTACATAGGATCAGGGATCCTTGGCGAAATAAAGGAATACCTCATATCCTTCCTCAAAAGGAGAAAGACTACCTTTGCATGGAAACACGAAGACATGACAGGTATATCTAAAGATATAATCACTCACAAACTTGGCATTGATAGGTCCTTCAAACCACTCCATCAAAAGAGGAGGAAATTTGCACCAGAAAGAAATGCCATTATCCAGGAGGAGGTAGAGAAATTACTCCGAACAGGTATGATTAGAGAGGTCAAGTATCCAAGATGGTTGGCCAATGTGGTTGTTGTTCAAAAGAAAAACAGAAAGTGGAGGGTATGTGTCGATTTTACCGATTTAAATAAGGCATGTCCCAAGGATCCTTTCCCATTACCCCACATTGACTCCATGGTGGATGCAACTGCGGGTCATGAACTGTTAACCTTTATGGATGCTTCATCTGGATTTCAACAAATTCAGATGGAACCCTCCGATCAAGAGGATACAGCCTTTATGACTCCAACTGGTATATACTGTTATATTGCTATGCCATTCGGACTGAGAAATGCAGGTGCAACTTATCAAAGGCCAGTGAATATGATGTTCAAGGATCAGATTGGACAAACCATGGAGGTTTACATAGACGATATGGTGGTAAAATCAAAAAAGGCTGAGGATCACCTAAGAGACTTGGAAGAAGCGTTCAATATCCTTGATAAATATAATATGAAACTTAATCCTTCTAAGTGTCATTTTGGTGTAAAGGCAGGTAAATTCTTAGGATATATGGTGACAAAGAGAGGTATTGAAGCCAGTCCAGAACAAATCAAAGCTATAGTGAACATCAAGTCCCCTGCTAATGCTAAAGATGTTCAGAGGTTAACAGGCAGGATTGCAGCTCTAAACAGATTCATATCCAAATCCTCAGAAAAGTGCAAGGAATTCTATGATATCCTAAGGAAGAACAAGAAATTCGAGTGGACTGAGAAGCATGAGAATGCCTTAAAAGCTCTTAAGGATTACCTATCCTCAGCCCCAGCCTTGATGAAACCAGAAAAGGGAGATGTGTTATCCTTATACTTGGCGGTATCCTCAAAAGCAGTAAGTGCAGTCCTTGTTAAGGATCACCAAGGTACACAACATCCTGTTTATTATGTAAGTAAGAGTTTACTTGATGCTGAATCCAGGTATTCACACTTAGAAAAACTTATCCTTGCATTAATTATGGCATCTACTAAGTTGAGACATTATTTTGAAACTCATACCATTATCGTTAAAACTAATTTTCCAATTAAGAATGTCCTCAGGAAACCTGAAATGTCAGGAAGGATGGCCAAGTGGGCAGTGAAGCTTAGTGCATATGATATAAGATATGAGCCCAGGACAGCCATTAAATCCCAAGCATTAGCCGACTTTGTGGCAGATTTCAGTAGTGATTTGCAAAAGGAAGCTGAGTTAGAAGTCCAGCAGCTAGAGGAGACCAAGGATCCTTGGATACTCTATACTGATGGATCCTCAAATGTCAAAGGAACAGGGCTTGGAATACTACTAAAATCGCCACAAGGGGACATAATACCCCACTCTATAGCTTGTGAGTTCCAAACCACTAACAATGAGGCTGAATATGAAGCCTTTATAGCTGGTTTGCAAATTGCTAAGCATATGAGGATCAGGTATCTTGAGGTACATGTAGATTCTTTGTTAATCACTAATCACTTTAATGGATCTTATGCTGTTAAAGGTGAAAAGTTAACCAAATATTTGGAGATAGTCAAAGAATTGGCACTCTCTTTTGTATCTTTTAGTTTGACACAGGTACCAAGGGAAGAGAATGCAGAGGCAGATGCATTAGCCAATTTAGGATCATCCTTGAAGGTCCCGGAGGATACAAGTATTCCCATTATCCATATCCTGGCTCCTGCCATCGAGGATCACGTGGCTATGGAAATAGGAGAGGATTCTGCAATTATCCCTAGTGAGGATACTCAAACTCATCCAGGATCATGGATCCTCCCAATCATGAGATACATACAACATGGAGAGATTCCTACAGGAGAAAACCCTAGGGCTTTCAAAATTAAGGTATCTCAATTCACAATTTTAAATAATATGTTGTATAAACGATCTCTTGCAGGACCATATTTAAGATGCATTGAGGATCCTGAAATCCAAGAAGTTTTAAAAGACTTCCATGAAGGAGATTGTGGAAACCACACTGGGGGCAGGGCATTATTCTCAAGGATCCTGAGGACAGGATACTATTGGCCAACTATGAAGAGAGATGCTGTGAAGTATACTAAGAAGTGTGATCCTTGTCAGAGACACAGCAATATCCTTCATCAACCGGCTGAATTATTGCATCCTATATCCTCCACTTAGCCATTCATGAGATGGGGCATGGATATAGTTGGTAAGCTCCCTAAGGCACCTGGTGGAAAAGTGTTCATGCTTGCTATGACTGATTACTTCTCCAAGTGGATAGAGGCTGAAGCTTTTGCCCAAGTCAGAGAAAAGGAAGTTATATCCTTCATTAAAAGAAATATTATAACTAGATTTGGTATTCCTTCTGAAATTATATGTGATAATGGTTCCTAATTCATTGGGGGCAGAACTACTAACTTTTGTGACAGCTGGGGGATTAAGATGATAACATCAACACCAGTCCACCCACAAGCTAATGGTCAGGCAGAATCCTCCAATAAGATCATCATCAACAATTTGAAGAAGAAGCTTGGATCCAAGAAAGGGAAATGGGCAGAAGAACTACCTTATGTGCTTTGGGCTGATAGGACAACCCTTAAGAATGCTACAGGCCAAACTCCATTCTCTTTCGTATTTGGGGCAGAATCAGTGATCCCTACAGAAATGGTGGTTCCAACTGCTAGAACAAGTATTCGTGATCCTGAGGAAAATGATGAGAACTTGGTTCAAGACCTGGATACTATAGAAGAAATCAGAGATTTGGCAAGGATAAGGATGGCCAGTTATCAGCAAAGAATGGCTGGAGCCTACAACAAAAATGTCAGGATCAGGAAATTCCAAGTTGGTGATATGGTGCTAAGGAAAGCATTTCAGAATACTACCAATCCTGCTGATGGAAAGTTGGCACCAAAATGGGAAGGACCTTACTTGATTGAAGCTGAGGCAGGAAAGGGGGCATATCGATTGCTAACAATGGAATATGATTTGCTACCTAGAGCCTGGAATGCTGTCCATTTGAAGAAATACTTCATGTGATAAGGATCCATGATCCTCACATGATAAATATCCTTAAAGGATCCTTAAAGCATAGATGATCCTCATTTGGGTAACATTCTAATCTTAAAATATTTCATTTCCTTACTTTTTCACAAAAGGATAAGGATCCTGCATCCTTTATCCTCCTTTCACGTGATTTTGAGTTTTGAAGGTTCAGGTACTCTTAGTAAAAGGATGATTATCCACAAAAGCAACCAGTTACTTGGGTTTGACCCCAGTTGTTTGGGCTTGACCCCAGTTCCGCCAGTAGCGCATGATGATCCTGGTATAATTCATGGCAGTGGGACCAGTACTCGTTTTAGGGGCTGATAATTCCATTGTACTAGCTATACCTAGGATCCTACGTATAATGGTAGACGTACCATACATCCGTTCTTAAGGTTTCTAAAGTTTTCACGTTAGCTAAGTTTTTGGCATTTTCATGCCACTAAGTTTGGATAGTCGCCAGTTAGGGCCATACTCCGGTTCACACACGATCCTTGGGCTTGTCCCCAGTTATCCTTGGGCTTGTCCCCAGTTATCCTTGGGCTTGTCCCCAGTTATCCTTTGGGCTTGTCCCCAGTTGCTAACTTTTATCTTATAATGGCTTAGTCCCAAGTTATGTTCTATTTCAGGTCTTCGGAGTTAAACAACTAAGGATCCTTAATCCTTACTTCTTACTAAGGTTTGTCTTATGGTTATTCTGGTTATAACATTAAGGGTTAGGATCCTAACTTGGATCCTCAGGTATGATCCTTAACTATTTTGATTTTATTCATTAATTATTTGAATAACCCTAATACTTTGACAACTGAACTCATGATCCTTAGAATATACCACTTTTTGGAATTTTTCAACTATAGGATATTTGATCCTGCATTATATCCTAAATTTTTTATCTAAGTCGTTCAACTTTTCTTACTCAGACAAGTGTACATCAAAACAATTGAAAAATAAAATAACAACAAGGATATCAACACAGGATATAGCCAAAAAGTTAAAGTCATTTTATTCACAAAAGCTTAAACCCTTTTAAGGCTGTCAAAATTACCTACCCCGAGCATCTACCAGCAATACGTGGCCCGTCCGCTGGGGTAGGTAAAGGGTGCCCATTGTTCATAGGTTTTTCGAGTGCAGGAATCAAAAGACGGCAGGATCACATTGGCTTCATCCCCCAAACAGAGGATCCCTCCACCATTTGTAATCCTGCCTATTGTTCAAAGAATCATCCATGATCCTCAATCCTAGTTACTATTGTTTGAGTACAGACCAACCATTGTTCAATCAAAACATCATCAAAAGAAAAAACTACTACCAAATTTAAAAATTGGGCTCCGGCTACGTCTAGGAATGTCCATCATCGCCCAATCATGCAGCCTACACCTTCGCTGCATCTTCATCCCCTCCAGCTTCGGTATCCTTCACCAGATCCTTTCCACTGCTTCCAGCCTCAATCGCCAAAACCTCCTCAGCCTCCTCATCATCTTCCAGATCAGCTAACCTCGCCTTCCAGCCCTCAACATCCCAGCTGCTTCTGTCGAAGTCAGGATCTTGAGCCTCCTCAGCCATCTTCAGTTTTGTCTTGTACATTGTGATGGCAGCAGAGACCTTTGCACCTTCTATGAGATCATGTTTCTCGTAGTCAATGTCGATCAAGATCTTAGCTGTCTTAGTCTTGGCGTCTTGAAGGGCTTTTTCGAGATCAGCAATCTTAAGATCCTTGAGCACTGCAACTTGTTGGAGGTCAGCAATCTTCTTATCCAGCTCCTCAACACTCCCCACGTAGTCCTCAATCTCAGCAAATTTCTGCAAAAAAGACAAAGTAGTTCAAGATCAGGTGATCCTCAAATAAGTAGGATATCTAGGCAGAATTGGTGATCCTCACGTCATTGAAGTATTCAAGGAACTGGTGGCGGATCAGTGGCAGGCCTTGTAGGTCCTCTATCTCAGAGTTTTTCCTCTTCTTGCCACCCCTTCCTTTAGTGGGTGCCTTGGGGATGGAGACACTAGGGCTGGCAATGGCCTTCTTCTTTCTGGATCGAACAATGTCAAGGTCGGCCATGTTGAATTGGGAGGCAGGCTTGGAAGCTTTTCCGGCACCTACACATTCAAAGCAAGATAAGTATCCTTATACTATTTCTATTTAACTATTTATTTAAATCTTTAACTATATAAAAAGCAGGATACTTACTTGACATGGTGACTGAGCCTGAGGATATCTCTTGAGAATCCTGGGTGATTGTCTTGAATGATCTTGTTTCAGGGCCGAGTCTTCTAAAAACAGCAAGCCTTTCCTTAGTATCAGGAGATGGTATGAGATGTGAAACAGTGACAGCTGCATAACATAAAACAAAAGGGGGTTAGTGATCCTATCACAAAAGCAAGATTACCTGGTGATCCTTCTCAGGATCCTCTGTCCTACCATGGGTGGACCACTTCCTTGGTAGATCCTTTCCGTTTGGAATGGTATCCCTTCTGACAAAGAAAAAGCGTCGTTTCCAGTTTGTATCGTTCTTGGTGGCCTTAAAAATGGGATGTTCTTCGCCGGGTTTTCGCTTAAACAGATATCGGTGGGATCCAAACGTTGTGAGATCATACATCTCTGCCAGTTCCGACATTCCTAAATCAATCCCTTCCTGCTCTATGATCCTTTCAAGGGTATATAAGACCCTCCAGATCATCGGCATGGCTTGGATGTAAGAGATGCCGGTTAAGGAGAAAAAGGATTGGGTAAAAGCTGGAAAAGGATAGGTGTATCCTATGGTGAATGGGGTAACCGGAAAGGCAACCCATGTCTCAGAAATGTAATCGCTCAGAATAGTGGGATCAAAGGGTTTGAAAAAGGCGTTCGCCGGAAAGCAGTGCCGGATCTTATCTACTTGTGCATCGTTAAAGCAACACCTCTCATTCGCTGAGTCTTTGATGATCCCTTGACTCTTCAAGGGGCTATCCTTCTGGTGATCCTTGGCGGGGGAGGACCGGAGCATCATTCTTAACGTGATGTTGGTAAAGAAAGAAAAACAGAGTAAGAGAAGGAGAAGTAGGAAAAGAGATACCTGATTGATCTTCGGCTGAGAATTTAAAGGGAAGTTCTCTTGGATTTAAATGCAAATTGATCCCATCTCTAACTCCTATTTATAATGATGATTTGCAGGATTGTCACTTCGGTGACGTCAGGTTTGCAACGGCTAGTCCGTCTTCAACGGCTAGTTATCCGTTAGTTTGTTGCGGATAAGATCAACAAAATACAACTCGTTTAGTTACAATATAACTCCTTATATTTTGGGGGCAATTGTTAGGGGTGGATTTCTAAATGGCCCGTGATCCTCAATTATTATCCTGCTTGGGGATCCTTACTTCTGTGCCAGTTAGTGATCCTCAGAAGTGCTTCAGGATCAGGATCATGGATCATCCTAAGGATCCTTATACTAATGATTGTCTGCTTTGAATTCGTAATTGTTTTGCAGGAGTATCAATTGGACTTGGTCTTGGCGATATTCCTGGAGTATATTCCTTGAAGTATTCCGCACGTGCTTGGCTGAAAATGGACGTTGTGGAGTCGTGGAGGACTTGCACCATTTACGGACAATTAGTTACTTAGATATTTTCTAATTTAAAAGGGGTAGCGAGCTAATTAGACAACACTTTTTGGCTATTTTTGGCTACACACACACTCGTACAACTGCTCTCATCAATCTCGCTAACACACTTGGCGATTACACACATTTTTATACACGATACACTATAGTGATCCTTGTACTTAGCTCGCTATCATCCGAAGTTGTAACGGATTGTTTATTTAATTTAAGTTGGTGATCGGTAGTTTCCATCACCCGGGGTTTTTTGTGCCGGAGATCAACTCTTGATCAAGGGCTTTTTCCCCGTATAAATCTTCGTGTCATTTGTTCATCATACTTCATAGTGATCCTTATTATTGTTCATCAATTCAAGCATCATACCCCGTAACAAAGAGTTTGGTTGCATTATCCTCGTCTGATTCTTGACCAATACAATAAAGATTCAAATGTTTTACAATTTAATTGACTCTACAGACTCCCCTCAGCCGATCACGTAACAAAACAGTTCGTACAAGAGAAAAGGTGACGTGTGTGATAATAGATCACTAACAAGTGTGATCTATTTATACTAAGTACGAAAGCTCTATTCTGTGATTGACTGGCATCACCCTGATAGTGACATCTAACATTCCTGACAGAAATGATTCCACAGATCTTGCAAACTTCTATGCAAAACCTATCATCTGTTCTAACTAGTCTAAACACTGATAAGATAAATACTTTTACATTGGGAAGCCACTGTCTATGCTATCCTCTATTGCAATTATCCAAACATCTGTTTGGCCATACAAATGTTTGGTCTTCTTAATCAGACCTTTGACTTCAATAGACTTTAACCTTCAACAGATGTTGTTTTTTCTTGAACAGCTGTTCCAAATCTTGATCACATATTTTCTTTTGTTCTTGAACAAATGTTCTAATTAGGTGTTTAAGATTCACTATCTTTGGGGAGAGACTGGTTCAATCTTTTGTTTATTTCTGGATCAGTGGATCATGCTTTCAATTTTGGATATCATCTATTCTTCTGGAGCTCCAAAAAAATAACTCCAGGCTGTAGAGTAAAGATGTAATATTATATATACTAATGTTCCCATTAAAGTCAAGAAATGCTATATCTAATTAACACCGTTGGATTAGGAGATCAAATCTCAATTGTTTAAAATACCAAAAACCTTCTAGAAGGAGAGGTTTTTTGACGGTTTTTGAAATCCCTTTTGAGACATGAAAAGCACTTAGTAGTAGTTTCTCACTCCCTCTATTAGGGTCCTATAATTATGGTAGATCATCGAGAATTTTACATTGCCTTAGCTCATTTTGAAGTTCAGCGTTCAGTCTTGCCATAACCTGTAATCGCCATGTTCTTATTACCCAAATTGGAATATATCCAGCTCACCATCACCGCGTTCGACCGTTATCTATCTCCAGAGACGGTGCACAAAATAGATCACGATTTGACCAACGACGCCGATTACGTGACCACGTCTAAACATGTAAGCAACACACCTCGTACTTTATCAATCGCTAATCGGCGGCCGGTTTTGATTTCGGCAGTCGGGTCTGATTTCTTTTTGAAGGGTATCATGTTTTTCTATACTTGACCCTCTAATTATCGTAATTGAAAGAAGCATAGAGACATTGAAGAGCGAAAAGATAAGGTCAGCAGATTTTTTGCTCATATATCTTATTTTCACACACTTTTTCACTCTATCTCTCTCCCTCTCTCTCTCTTTCTCTCTCTCTTTCTATATATCTATGTATATGTGGTAGACAAATAAAGGAAAAGAATGTGTGAATATTAACTCCTTTTTTTTTCTCTAGCGACAATAGTTGCAGCGTTAAAGTGTGTGATGTTATTATTAACTTAAGTTGTGTGATGTTATTATTAACTTAAGTTATTGAAGAGACTACAGTACAGTAAACGTCCAATTCATACTTTTCTATTGGGTTTTTTAAGGTATAGTAAGGTAGCCCAAACTTAAACCCAACAAAAAGTATTCTATTTTATTAAAAATTTGTTTTATTATTGGACTTAAGAGTTGTACTGAAAAACTCCACAAATCTGTAGCTTTGTTTAACAGTCAAACTTTAAAATTATAAAATATGTAGCTTTATTTAACGGTCAAACATAAAAATGATAAAACAAACTCAAATAAGTTAACTTTCATTAACTTCTTTTACCAAATTGGTTTATCTAATACAGAAATGTTAAAATTTACTTTTTATCTAATGTTTTGGTGTGATATGATTATTTATTATCTACATTATTTAATTTACATGTAGAGATATTTTATTTTTATTTTTTTTATAATAGAGGTTTGTTAAAAAAAAAAAACTCAAAGCAAATATTGATGGGCGAAATTTTTTTTACGTCTTTGGAGATTGTCTCCCACTCCTCTTTAGCTATTTTATTTCATTTTGATGTGAAAATTTGAAGTAAATATATCATCATTATACCAATAATATACCCGTTTATCGGATGAGTATACAACTAGTTTTTTAAAGTTCCTGTATTAAAGTTACGGTTTCTGAAATAGGGACCATTTATTAAAATACTGATAAGCCAGAAAGATGATTCGTGTACTCAGTGCTGTCTCCGAAAATATTCGAAATATGTGGGCCCTGTGGGAAGATAAAATACGGGACCTTAAAATATAAACTTTTTAAAAAGAATATACAAAAACGTTTTAAATCTATGAAAATGAATTAAAAATTTGTGGAGTCACCGGTATGTTGTGGAGGGTTGATTTTTACGTGGAAGCGTAGATAAAAAATACATCACACGCGCATTTGGACAATGAAACGTAGAAAGAAAACACGTTGTAAGGGTTAATTCAGAAAATACGGAATAGTTACGTCGTAACTTTAAAAATTGTTATTTACGATCATGTAAAATCATCGTAACCTATCCAAATTTATTTAGAAAATACACAGAGTTGACAGAAAAAAAAAACAAAATAAGATTTTTTTCATAAAAAAATTAAACACACAAAACTAATAAAAAAATCAAGTAAAAATGAAGTTATGAGGATTAGAACCCAAGGTCTGCTTTTTAATAAAGTGACTTTGAAACAACCATACCATGTGCCTCATCATGTTAACTTCTAATTCAGTACTTATATATTCTAAGTTATACAGCGTAACTTTATTAAACAAATAAATTTTTGGGCCACCGAAGGGTTTGGGCCCTTAGCCGTCGCCCACCCCGCACCCCCTCAGGGCCAGCCCTACGTGTAGTTCTTTGTAATGAACTTGTTATTGTGCTGCACGCGTTGCGGGACATCAAGCCGAATATTCCTCTCATAATAAAACATGTACGTTTGTGTTTACCTTAATAGTAGATACTACTGATAACACGATCTAAAAAATAGCAACGAGTCAACTAATCAAAACAAAAACTACCATACCTTTGCTAAAAAAAATTAGAACGATGAAAAAACTATAATTTTAAACTTGTCAAAATTGTAAATTTTCAGGAGAAATGAGCGTGTGGCAGTCAGCCGTCTGACACCGGCACGAATAAAAATTACACCAAGTCAAACAATTAAAACAAAACACTACCCTAGTTTGTCACAAAAAAACTAAACTGATAGCATGCCTGTAATTTTACAATGGGAGAGAATCGTAATTTGATAGGAAAAAAACAAAAACGATGACAAAACTGTAAATTTGAACCGGAGACAAAACTGTAATTTGGTTGAGAGGAGAAAAAACAAAATCAACGGCAAAACTGTAAACTTTAACGGGAAAAAATTATAATTCGACTGTAACAATTAGGAAGTGTCAGACAGCATTGCCTGACACTATTTCCTTCCATGAGGTTTGTACTGTATATAAATATAAATATAAATATATATATAAATAAATATAAATGTTAAGAAGCATAGGTAAACAAACGTGTGCATGTGGTTTATTATAGCCTTTAATTCTTCTATCTATAAGGGGGTCGGGGCGCCCCATGGTGAACCCCCCCACCACGCGTGGTTCGAAAAAAACAACGCCGCCACCCTTAAACATAATGTGTGAAAGTTAAAACATTTTTTTCTTTTTAACGCGTGAAGAAGTTTAAAAATTGGACCGGTGTGTTTTTTACCGTTCAAATATGACCGTTATTTAATAAAAAAAAAACCACTTAAACAATCTATATATATTTCACACTTTTATACAATTTCACCCACACCAAAACACAAGCATATCGCACATTCCACATATTTCACAAATGGATTTTCCTACGGCTTCGACGTTTTCGATGGACAGCGATAGCGATAGCCAAACGTCTTCCGACAATGAGACGCTTGTTTTTAATTTATAATTTTATTGTTTTATTGTTAATTTATAATTTAAAAACAAAAAAAAAAAGTTGGGAGTGATGAAATTCCATCACAAGTGATAGGCATTTCCACTAAAATCCATCACTGGTGATGGAATAATGCTTGATAACATGTTGGAACTTGATTGGAAGTTATGAGAGAGTGATAAGTGATGGAAGTTGTGGACACAAGTTTTTGGACGTGGTTCATGCCTTGATTTGCTATAGAAACATATAGTATTACATTGGTTATTGTTATGCTAGTGACAAATAGATGGATTGGAGCTCTCAACCAAACCATCTCCATCAATATTTTTTAGTCAAAACTGTGACACTTCGAGGCTATTATATCGCACTACTGCATTCAATATTGTGGGCTAATTGCTTATAGCTATAACAAAATGTTATGTATATATTGGTACTTAACATACTTTAATCATGAGAGACAAAAAAAATTAGGAATTTTTATTATATAAATTAAGAAAAACTTTCTTATCTTCACTACAACCATGCTAGAGTTCTTCTTTTCCACCTTTCTTATATGCCTGATGTCCTCCATTTTGATATCGAAATTACGCAAATCTTCTCATCTTCCACCAACCCCATTTCGCCTTCCCATCATCGGGCATCTACATCTCCTTGGTCCAATCCCTCATCAAGCTTTACACAAGCTTTCCAACCGATATATGGGCCAGTATTTCAAATCATTCTAGGCTCTACACCTTGTGTTGTTGCTTCTACACCAGAAACAGTAAAATAAATCCTTAAAACGCATGATGTCGCAATTCTTGATCGACCCTTTAACTCAGCCGTGAACTGCTTGTCATATGGATACAAAGGCATTCTCTTTACTAATTATGGATCTTACTGGAAGTTCTTCAAGAAGATCACCATGTCAGAACTCCTCAATGGTAAAACACTGGATCTCCTCCTTCCAGTTAGGCAAGAAGAACTTAACCTTTTCATAAAATATATATCACAAAAGGCGAAAGTGTCACACCCCCAAAATCCACCATGCGGGGTATCACCGCTTGGAGGCGTGACATGACCAGGATCGAGCCACCAATCATATTGAACAATTCAATTAAGTAAATAAAACCAAACATAATACGATTGGTGACCAAAGCTAGTTAACCTTGTTTGGTTTAAACAGCGGAAGCATAAACGTGAGTTCAAAACATAAGTTCACAGTTCATAAGTTTAAAGTCTCAAACATAAGTTCCATAGGTTTATAAAGTTCAATTATTAAGTATGGGATATAACAACCCATGTTCCACAACGACTCCTTCCCCGTGCAAGCTCCAAGCATTTAGCGACCTGTAAGGCATGTAACAACTAGTCAACAACAAAGTTGAGTGAGTTCACGTTTGGTTGTTTAGTTAATGAGTTCGTATCAGGAATCGGAAGTTCGTTTCATAACCAAGTATTACCCATTGTTCTTGATTCCCAAACCTTTACGATATTTAGTGGGGGCTTCCCATTATGTATGTTACTAGACTAGGCGTATCCATAAGAGTCCTTCCCAATCCGAGGACGGTGTTAAGTATGAGTGTACGTAGGTTTTACGTACGTGCCCTTCTCATCCGAGGACAGTAGTGAGTGTGAGTGTACGTAGGTTTTACGTACGTGCCCTTCTCAATCCGAGGACAGTAGTAGGTGTGAGTGTACGTAGGTTTTACGTACGTGCCCTTCCCAATCCGAGGACAGTAGTAGGTGTGAGTGTACGTAGGTTTTACGTACGTGCCCTTCCCAATCCGAGGACAGTAGTAGGTAGTCTAGTAGTGTTGATAATATAAATAGTTATTCAATCCCATTCCCAACCACCGGGAATCCCATGCCTTAGTAAGGGTGTGAACTCACCTCGGTTTGCTCGGTTAGATTCTCAATATAGCTAACAGTCAAGGTCGGTCAATCACGTCCTAGTATGATTTACCAGTTAGTCATTTAGTGGCTTTCAAATAGAACACAAAGTTCCTACACGTATCTATCACACAACATGCATCACTGTAACGGTTTATGCCCATCTAAGTTTCCCGTCCATTCCCCACTCAAAATCAAACATACGATAATGCACATAACATATATAACATGTCAAATCATTCACAGATAGCATACTCGACATTTAGACACGCAAATCACTACTTATGTCGTTTCAGCATTAATACTCAAAACCGGCTGTTTTCGGACATTTAAATAAAATAGTTAGATTATTCCAAAAATTCCCAAATTTTTATAGAACGTCATAAACATTCCATATTTTATTGTGTAAAAATATCGGGGTCCGGTTTATCACCAATATTTTATAAAAATTCATATTCGGGACTGAACTCAGATTTATGTATTTCTGACCACAGTCCACGAAACAATTTATTACAAATTCATCGTAAGTCCGATTTGCGAAATTCCAGTGGGGTAATTACAAATACTTCAGTTATCATCTACAGTAAAATTTTCATGGTCCGATTCATTACAAAACTCAGGTTATGACCGAAAGTACGACGCCCATTTATTGCTGTCAAAATTCAGCTTAAGTAGCTGTTACAAATTAACACTTTAAAAATAGTAAACGAAGTCCAAAAATTACGATTCCGGTGCCATTAGAACCGTATTTCATAATAACATATTTTAGATTCAAAATATCGATTTTTCGTTGAGGTTAAGACCTGTTTACAGCCAACAGAAGTGGGCTGTAAAAGTTAGACAGATTCTGATTTAAAGTGTTTAACCATCTAAATCATGTTCGATCGATTCCGTTAACGAGTTTAGTGACCACAACAACATCAAACATCAATATTAACCAATAGATCAGCAAGTAATCAGCAATATAATCGCAACAACACAAGATTTACATCATTTACCCAAATAACTTCTCTTTATCCATCTTTAACACATTATGTTCTAGACTAGTTCATGAGCCTTAGAGTTTCTTACCTTTTTATCATTCTAACGTCTATTAACCACTAAAATAACATAAAGAATGAACGGATCTAAGTTCTTACCACTAGCTCAAGGCTAGGGAAGTTCAAGTGAAGAAAAGTGGTGGTTAAAAGCGAATAGAGAAGGTCCTTCCACTTCCGAACGCACCGAGCTTCGTTGTATGACCCGTAGCACCTTTGAGTGTATGTAAAATGGCTTGATCAAGACTTGATGGTGGTTGTATGGTGGGAGGTGGTGGCTGCCGTAGGTGATGGAGAGAAGAAGGAGAGAGTTTGTTGTTGTTGGGTGATTGATGAAAGAGATTGGTTAACTAGTGTGCCAATTTATAAACCAATTCCAAGATTAACCATTGTATAATGTGCATTCTAGATATGGGACATGAATAAATAAAATAATCATAAAATTTGTGGAGTGTGTCCCACATGGGGACCGATTTGGTTGAAGGGGGGGGGGGGGGTATTAGTTTGATTTCAATCATATAGTTAGTAACTAGTTATGTTAATTAGAACTTTAAGCTAGTTACTAGTGTGTTATGTAATATAACGGGTTTTAGGGTGTTCGGGGACCCTAACTGGCTCAGAAAAGGATAAACAATGTCATTGCAATTATTTTTGTGTTCCGGGTAAAGTCCGGTTGTTCGGTTCGATACTGTTCCGTTAAAGTGCTTAATTAATCCGTAAAGCGTCCTATTTATATATTTTGTAACGTTTTTACTTTCTAACACTTAGGAAAATATAACGGACTATTTAGTGACCTTTCTGTACACTATTAGTATATTAACAAGTACGTGTAAGCATAACACAGATATCAGAAAGCAGTTTAGTGATTCCGCACAGTCGTCAAGAACATTAATTATTATTAATAAACTGTACGGTTACATGTAAATTCGAGGGTTGTCACATTCTCCCCCTGTTAAGAGAATTTCGTCCCGAAATTTAGCGCGTGGTTACTGAGGAAGCTAGTTAAGTTGCGTTGTTTTCCATATTTTCCTGGGGCGTCACATCATCCCCCCGTTGATTTGGAATTTCGTCCCGAAATTTAGCGCGTGGTTACTGAGGAAGCTAGTTAAGTTGCGTTGTTTTCCAGATTTTCCTGGGGCGTCACATCATCCCCCCGTTGATTTGGAATTTCGTCCCGAAATTCTGCAGTAGCTTCAGCCTCAGTAATGGTTGCGTTTTTCTTAAACAGTTGGGGATACTTAAGTTTCATTTGGTCTTCTCGTTCCCAGGTATACTCTGGGCCACGACGAGCATTCCAACGAACTCGAACGAGAGGTATTCTTGTGTGCTTGAGAATCTTAACATCTCGATCAGTAATCTCTACTGGTTCCTCGACGAATCGCAGCTGGTCGTCGATTGTGAGTTCCTTGAGAGGAACTATGAAGGGCTCATCTGACAGACACTTCTTCAGATTTGATACGTGGAATACGTTGTGAACTCCGCTGAGTTCTTCAGGTAGATCCAACCTGTAGGCGACTTGGCCAATTTTCTCAATAACTTTGAACGGTCCGACATAACGCGGATTGAGTTTGCCTCGTTTGCCAAAGCGGACTACACCTTTCCAAGGTGAGACTTTGAGTAGCACTCGATCCCCAACCTGGAGCTCGAGTGGTTTTCTTCCCTTATCAGCATAGCTTTTCTGACGGTCACGAGCTGCCGCCATTCGCTGTCGTATCTGAGCAATTTTCTCGGTGGTATCTACCACATGTTCTGGGCCAGTGGTTTGGCTGTCACCAACTTCTGCCCAACAGAGAGGCGATCGGCATTTGCGTCCGTACAATGCCTCAAACGGAGCGGCTTGGATGCTGGTGTGGTAGCCGTTGTTATATGAGAACTCCACTAGCGGGAGGTGCTTTTCCCAGCCATTGCCGAAGTCGATTACGCATGCCCTAAGCATGTCTTCCAAGGTTTGGATGGTGCGTTCCGATTGCCCATCCGTCTGTGGGTGATAAGCGGTGCTCATATCTAAACGTGAGCCAAAGGACTTGTGCATTGCTTGCCACAGTTCAGAAGTAAAACGCGCGTCACGATCAGATATAATAGAGATTGGCACCCCGTGCCTTGACACTACTTCCTTTAGATAAATGTCTGCAAGAGTAGAAAACTTATCCGTTTCTTTGATGGCCAGAAAATGTGCAGACTTGGTCAGTCGATCTACGATCACCCAAATGGTATCGTTTCCGCGTTGAGATCTGGGCAGGCCAGTAACAAAATCCATGGAGATTTGCTCCCATTTCCATTTCGGGATCTCCGGCTGTTGAAGTAGGCCTGATGGTTTCTGATATTCAGACTTGACTCTCGCACAAGTCAAGCACTTACTGACGTAGGTTGCTATGTGGGCTTTCATGCCAGGCCACCAATACGTAGTCTTGAGGTCGTGGTACATTTTATCCGAACCAGGATGTACCGAATAACGAGACTTGTGCGCTTCGTCCATCACAAGCTCGCGTAAGTTTCCATAAAATGGAACCCAGATGCGTCCGTTTACATAGTAAGCGCCGTCTTCCTTTTGTTCTAGCCGCTGCCTCGATCCTCGTAGGGACTCAGCCCTGATGTTCTCTGCTTTGAATTCTTCGACCTGGGCATCTCGAATCTGAGCAGGAAGGTTAGACTGGATGGTAAGCTGTAATGCTCGTACACGCTTAGGTAAAGTATCCTTTCGACTGAGGGCGTCAGCCATAACATTGGCTTTGCCCGGATGATAATTGATAGCGCATTCGTAATCATTCAAGAGTTCGACCCATCGGCGTTGTCGCATGTTTAACTCCTTTTGCTTGAAGATATGCTCGAGACTCCTGTGATCGGTGTAAATGGTGCACTTGGTACCGTACAGGTAATGTCTCCATATCTTAAGCCCGAATACAACTGCTCCCAGCTCCAGATCGTGAGTAGTGTAATTTCTTTCGTGAACCTTGAGTTGGCGTGATGCGTAGGCAATGACCTTGTCACGTTGCATCAACACGCAACCAAGTCCTTGGATGGAAGCATCGCAGTAAACCACAAAATCATCTGTGCCCTCAGGCAATGAGAGGATAGGCGCGCTACAGATTCTATCCTTTAGATGTTGAAATGCGGACTCTTGTGCATCACCCCAACGATAGATGACACCCTTCTGAGTCAGTGAAGTGAGAGGTTGCGCAATCTTGGAGAAGTCTTTGATAAATCTTCTGTAATATCCTGCCACACCCAAGAATTGGCAGATTTCTTTTGGTGTGCGGGGTGCAAGCCAGTTCTTGATCGAGTCAACCTTGGATGGATCAACATGAATCCCATCCTTGTTTACTACATGGCCTAGAAAGTGGACTTCGCGAAGCCAGAAGTCACATTTTGAAAACTTGGCATACAACTGTTCTTTTCGAAGAAGTTCCAACATAAGACGTAGATGTTGCTCGTGTTCCTCCTGACTCTTGGAATAGATCAGGATATCGTCGATGAACACAATAACGAACTTATCCAGGTAAGGCTTGCACACTCGGTTCATGAGATCCATGAAGACCGCTGGTGCATTCGTTAGCCCGAATGGCATAACCAGAAACTCGTAATGGCCGTAACGAGTTCTGAATGCTGTTTTGGAGACGTCCTCATCTCGGACTCTCAGCTGATGGTATCCCGATCTCAAATTAATCTTAGAGTAATAGCTCGACCCTTGCAGCTGGTCGAATAAGTCGTCAATACGTGGAAGAGGATAACGATTCTTCACAGTCACCTTGTTGAGCTCGCGATAGTCAATACACATTCTGAAAGTACCATCTTTCTTCTTAACGAACAAGACTGGAGCTCCCCAGGGCGAAGAGCTAGGACGTATAAAACCCTTTTCCAAGAGTTCTTGTAACTGCGTGGATAGTTCTTCGAGTTCTGATGGAGCTAGACGATATGGTGCTCGAGCTACTGGCGCTGCTCCAGGAGCTAGCTCGATTTGAAACTCAACTTGGCGATGAGGCGGAAGACCAGGTAATTCCTCAGGAAATACCTCGGGAAAATCGCGCACAATAGGGATGTCTTCAATTCTCTTCTCTTCCGTTGATGTGTCAGTAACGAGTGCTAAAATGGCAGTGTGGCCCTTTCGCAAACACTTCTGGGCCTTTAGGAAAGAGATGATGCCCACGACCGCACCACTCTTGTCGTCTTGAATCACGGGAGGTTCTTCACCAGAACGAGGGATGCGGACAATCTTTTCGTTGCAAAGAATTTCCTCTTGCTGATGAGATGACCAATCCATCCTAATCGCAACGTCGTTCACTGATAGGAGTGTTACATCGATATGGTTGGCACAACCAGAACTAGCTGAAGGAGGATGACCGTCGTACAGGTTTGTAGTGTTAAGGTACACTGAAATTCCATCAAAGTTGTCGGGCTCCCCACATGCGAAGGGGAAATAATTCGCCTTGATCGATGAACTTAGATGAGTTTGCAGTTTATCGAGTCGGTAAGCAACCAAATTTAGAGGAATTTCCTTAGGTCGTGCGAATGAATCCAAAATACGTCTGCGTAGTCATAAGGTTCCAAAGATAAGACTCGAAAACGTGTTCAAGAGATTATGATCGTATCAACAATACATCACCATTCTCAAGGTTTCGAGGAGGGGTTCCAATGGTCGGGAGTCGAGCCTTCCAACTTAAACCAGAGGGTGTTCGTTTCGGTGCCTCAGCATGGAGAACCGAGGATGTAATGTTACTGTGGTAAGAGAGTGATGGTTTGGTCTAAGCCAATGGTAGAAACTGGACATATCATTAATCAACAATCATGTGTCGATGCAAAAGCTAGCGCAAGGATTCTGCCTATTAAAGAAGACTATCATGGAATTTAAAATATGACTCTTATATTGTAGGAGGGGTAGGGTAGACGTATAGGTCATCATGTTCGCCTGTAGGTTATGTGATCCGTAACTCCGTCCTCGAATGTCCTGAAGGCAATCCCATCAGTAAAGGCATCCATTCGTTAAGTGGGGTATACGAGGGAGCTAATCAAGTAGAATAAGAATAAACCATTCAACAGGGTAATAAGGTAGTCTTGTGATTGGTGAAAATCGTGGTATGGTTGTTGGTGTTTCATTAAATCGGTTGTCAATCGAAGCGATAGGGAATTAATGAGGTTCATGCGAAGAATCGAGTGAAGACAGGGGTCCAACAATGACCGAAGGATTTGACCAGCTAATCTGTTGTCTAGAAGTAACCTCTAGTAGTGGTGCGGGGCAGCATGGCACAAAAGGGAAGTTCGTTGCATCGCGGTCGCGCGAGTGTATCACTCGTCCAAAACAGGGCAAGGTTTCGTGTTGCATAACGACAAACGCGTGTAACTGTGACTGCTTCGCTTCTGGCGACGATGACAGGTGAAGGTGATAAAGCTCATCAACCGGGATGCGTGGGTTTTGTTCTCCTAAGCCTGAGTTCGTGCAAGCCAAGTCTGGTCTTTGCGGATGTTGACGTACGAACCGGCTGTACGGAGGGTCAGATGGCGACGTCATGTCGAGGTAAACGTGCGAGTAGATAGAATGCATAAACAGTCGTTGTAGCGGGGTGACAAGAAATCAAGAAAGAATTTGACCACCGTTTGTCAAATTTCAAGTAAACAATTGTGTGTCATAAAGAACACAATAGGGCTAACAGACAACATGCTGCTTTCCTAATTAAGCATACTATCACATCACGCTATGCAAAAGTAATCTAGCAAGTAGATAATATAAACTCAAATCATACCACCTAGTGTGTTGAGCCTTGCACGTGGAGCGAAGCGTCGTTGTGGATCGTTGAGAACTGTACAGGTTATAGTCTGGTTTTATCAAAAAGCTTTTCCCCTTTTTAAAACCAAGTTCACTATAACCAATGGCTCTGATACCAATCTGTCACACCCCCAAAATCCACCATGCGGGGTATCACCGCTTGGAGGCGTGACATGACCAGGATCGAGCCACCAATCATATTGAACAATTCAATTAAGTAAATAAAACCAAACATAATACGATTGGTGACCAAAGCTAGTTAACCTTGTTTGGTTTAAACAGCGGAAGCATAAACGTGAGTTCAAAACATAAGTTCACAGTTCATAAGTTTAAAGTCTCAAACATAAGTTCCATAGGTTTATAAAGTTCAATTATTAAGTATGGGATATAACAACCCATGTTCCACAACGACTCCTTCCCCGTGCAAGCTCCAAGCATTTAGCGACCTGTAAGGCATGTAACAACTAGTCAACAACAAAGTTGAGTGAGTTCACGTTTGGTTGTTTAGTTAATGAGTTCGTATCAGGAATCGGAAGTTCGTTTCATAACCAAGTATTACCCATTGTTCTTGATTCCCAAACCTTTACGATATTTAGTGGGGGCTTCCCATTATGTATGTTACTAGACTAGGCGTATCCATAAGAGTCCTTCCCAATCCGAGGACGGTGTTAAGTATGAGTGTACGTAGGTTTTACGTACGTGCCCTTCTCATCCGAGGACAGTAGTGAGTGTGAGTGTACGTAGGTTTTACGTACGTGCCCTTCTCAATCCGAGGACAGTAGTAGGTGTGAGTGTACGTAGGTTTTACGTACGTGCCCTTCCCAATCCGAGGACAGTAGTAGGTGTGAGTGTACGTAGGTTTTACGTACGTGCCCTTCCCAATCCGAGGACAGTAGTAGGTAGTCTAGTAGTGTTGATAATATAAATAGTTATTCAATCCCATTCCCAACCACCGGGAATCCCATGCCTTAGTAAGGGTGTGAACTCACCTCGGTTTGCTCGGTTAGATTCTCAATATAGCTAACAGTCAAGGTCGGTCAATCACGTCCTAGTATGATTTACCAGTTAGTCATTTAGTGGCTTTCAAATAGAACACAAAGTTCCTACACGTATCTATCACACAACATGCATCACTGTAATGGTTTATGCCCATCTAAGTTTCCCGTCCATTCCCCACTCAAAATCAAACATACGATAATGCACATAACATATATAACATGTCAAATCATTCACAGATAGCATACTCGACATTTAGACACGCAAATCACTACTTATGTCGTTTCAGCATTAATACTCAAAACCGGCTGTTTTCGGACATTTAAATAAAATAGTTAGATTATTCCAAAAATTCCCAAATTTTTATAGAACATCATAAACATTCCATATTTTATTGTGTAAAAATATCGGGGTCCGGTTTATCACCAATATTTTATAAAAATTCATATTCGGGACTGAACTCAGATTTATGTATTTCTGACCACAGTCCACGAAACAATTTATTACAAATTCATCGTAAGTCCGATTTGCGAAATTCCAGTGGGGTAATTACAAATACTTCAGTTATCATCTACAGTAAAATTTTCATGGTCCGATTCATCACAAAACTCAGGTTATGACCGAAAGTACGACGCCCATTTATTGCTGTCAAAATTCAGCTTAAGTAGCTGTTACAAATTAACACTTTAAAAATAGTAAACGGAGTCCAAAAATTACGATTCCGGTGCCATTAGAACCGTATTTCATAATAACATATTTTAGATTCAAAATATCGATTTTTCGTTGAGGTTAAGACCTGTTTACAGCCAACAGAAGTGGGCTGTAAAAGTTAGACAGATTCTGATTTAAAGTGTTTAACCATCTAAATCATGTTCGATCGATTCCGTTAACGAGTTTAGTGACCACAACAACATCAAACATCAATATTAACCAATAGATCAGCAAGTAATCAGCAATATAATCGCAACAACACAAGATTTACATCATTTACCCAAATAACTTCTCTTTATCCATCTTTAACACATTATGTTCTAGACTAGTTCATGAGCCTTAGAGTTTCTTACCTTTTTATCATTCTAACGTCTATTAACCACTAAAATAACATAAAGAATGAACGGATCTAAGTTCTTACCACTAGCTCAAGGCTAGGGAAGTTCGAGTGAAGAAAAGTGGTGGTTAAAAGCGAATAGAGAAGGTCCTTCCACTTCCGAACGCACCGAGCTTCGTTGTATGACCCGTAGCACCTTTGAGTGTATGTAAAATGGCTTGATCAAGACTTGATGGTGGTTGTATGGTGGGAGGTGGTGGCTGCCGTAGGTGATGGAGAGAAGAAGGAGAGAGTTTGTTGTTGTTGGGTGATTGATGAAAGAGATTGGTTAACTAGTGTGCCAATTTATAAACCAATTCCAAGATTAACCATTGTATAATGTGCATTCTAGATATGGGACATGAATAAATAAAATAATCATAAAATTTGTGGAGTGTGTCCCACATGGGGACCGATTTGGTTGAAGGGGGGGGGGGTATTAGTTTGATTTCAATCATATAGTTAGTAACTAGTTATGTTAATTAGAACTTTAAGCTAGTTACTAGTGTGTTATGTAATATAACGGGTGTTAGGGTGTTCGGGGACCCTAACTGGCTCAGAAAAGGATAAACAATGTCATTGCAATTATTTTTGTGTTCCGGGTAAAGTCCGGTTGTTCGGTTCGATACTGTTCCGTTAAAGTGCTTAATTAATCCGTAAGGCGTCCTATTTATATATTTTGTAACGTTTTTACTTTCTAACACTTAGGAAAATATAACGGACTATTTAGTGACCTTTCTGTACACTATTAGTATATTAACAAGTACGTGTAAGCATAACACAGATATCAGAAAGCAGTTTAGTGATTCCGCACAGTCGTCAAGAACATTAATTATTATTAATAAACTGTACGGTTACATGTAAATTCGAGGGTTGTCACAGAAAGTGGGCAACCCTGTCGAACTTGAAGGCGAGCTTATGAAGTTAACAAACAACGTGATATCTAGAATGTTTATGAGCAATAGGAGTTCAGGAGGAGAGGAAGGGTCAGGGGAATTAACAAAGATAATTGCTGAGTCAGCGAAGCTTACCGGTATATTCAAACTTTCAGATCATATATGGTTCTTTAAGAATCTAGATTTGCAGAGATTAGGAATGAAATCAAAGAATACTCATAGAAGATTTGACGCGTTGATGGAAAAGATCATCACGGACCTTGAAGAGGCAAGAAAGCAGGAGACACATGAAGAAAAAAATTTGCTCAACATTTTACTCGATATATCAGAAGATGAGAGCAGGGAGATAAAGTTAACCCGGGAGGACATTAAAGCCTACATTAAGGTAATAAACATCATCATATCATATTTAAAAGTTGTTTACGGTTCGAATATGTATCTAGTAAGATGTGATGACTCTGGATATCATTGCAGGATATATTTGATGCCAGAACAGACACTTCTGCTATAACAACTGAATGGGCATTAGCAGAACTCATCAACTATCCAAACATAATGAAAAAAGCAGTAGAAGAAATAGACCAAGTCGTTAGCAAAAGTAGGCTTGTACAAGAATCAGACATACCAAACCTTCCATACCTCCAAGCAATTGTTATGGAATCACTACGGTTGCACCCTGCAGCCCCACTAATTGAAAGATTATCAACACAAGATTGCACTATTGGAGGATATCATATTCCAGCAAACACTACGACTTTCATAAACGTTTAGAGTCTGGGTCGAGACCTCACCTACTGAGAAAACCCACTTGAATTCAGGCCAGAAAGATTTAAAGTAAACAAGTTGGATGTGAGAGGACAACACTTCCACTTAATACCATTTTCGACTGGAAGAAGGATGTGTCCAGGGATTTCACTAGCGTTGCTCACGGTACCCACAACCCTTGGTGCAATGATTCAGTGCTTTGAGTGGAAGGCAGGGGAAAATGGGGATCAAGCTATAGTTGATATGGAAGAGGGTACGGGGCTAACGATTCCTAGAGCTAATCCTTTGGTTTGTGTTCCCATTGCACGACTTGATCCCATCCCCCTATACGTGTAACATGCCATCGGTTGATTTTTATTTTTATACGTCGTGACAACCGACAAACTCGGGTCAACATCCAAACAAATTTTAATTATGTTTTCGTTATGTTAATGTATTTTACACTTAATTTTGAGTAACTGGGTCTTTACAATTCCAGCAAAGCCCTTTTTGTAAGTTTAAGTCACGTTTGTAGTAGCTTTTAAGGATTACTGGTACACGTTTAAACTTTTAAAGAACTAATGTAAGATAAACAATTCAAACGATACAAATATATATTATATACATAAATATGTATACTATTGGTTTATTACTTAAAAGATCAAGCTCGAAATTTGTATGAACGAAATTGTTACACGATGTTGAGAACGTGCAAGTAAGCGGGACCGGATTAAATATATTGGAATTCATTTTTAATCATAAAAAATATTTTAGATATTTATTTCTCATTTATAAATTTTTAATAATTCATGATAACTAGTAAAAATTCCGCGCGCGTTGCGCGGGAGTTCGGTCGGTATTAAATCGATTCCTTACGGTGTAGGCATTCAGTATAACAACTGAAAGCAAAAACCCTAAAAATAAACTCATGATACGGCCAAAACGTTATCATCACGTATTTTAAATCGATCAAAATAAAATAAGAAAAAAAACCAAATAAAAGAATATCAAAAACTATAAAAACATATATCAAAAAGTTAGGGTGAGCACCCTTCCATCCCAAGTTTTTAATTTGGGTTTCAAGACGAACCTTTACGTATGAATTTTTATTTTTGGCGAATAATTTACGAACATCAAAATAAAAAATAGATTAGTAGAGTGAGACCCTGATATAAATTGGCAATGAGCCTCTAGAATAAATGGAGCTAATATTATGCTATTTGATAAATATACATAATAAAGCTAAAATAAGTTAGATTTTGTTTATTTTTCAAACATAAAAAAAATTAATTTATATAGAAAAGAGGATAACATACTAATTCGTTTCATTTAAAAAAAGTCTCAAATAAATATTAGAAACAAATGTTTATAACTTAAATCCAAGCTAGGTTATTTTGTAACGAATGGATATATGCTATATTAAATTTTTTGTGCATTTCCTTTGGCTTTCTTTAAAACCATTTGAGTTGAAAACCAGTACACCTGGTTAGAGATGTACAAAAAAACTGATTACGCAACTGAAACCGAAAAATTAACCGAAATCGGTTATTGTGAAAACCGGTTTTTTTGTAACCGGTACGGTTACTAACCGGTTTGACCGGTTATATATCGGTTATAGGTTTGGAGTTCGATATCGGTTATAAAACCGGTTATATTAAAAACCGGTTTAAAAACTGGTTATGGTTAAAACCGGTTATAGAAACTGGTTATAGAACCGGTTATTCGATAACGGCTATATAAAAAACCGGTTATAAAAACCGGTTAAACCGGTTTTTGCGCGCAGATCTGCAGAAACGGTCATATGACCGTTGGGACCTCAATATAGCCGTTTTTCTTGTATTTTTTTGTCAAAAAATCATCTCCAATTACTATAAAAGGGTGTTGGATGTTTTGGTTCAATCACACCATTCTCTATTCTCCTAAATCTCATAAAAACGCTCACTTTTCTTATTCGATAATTGTAAAAAAACATGGCAAGCTCTAGTGCTCATGATTCGGTCAATGTTGGCGAGTCTACAACCGACACGGTTGTTCGTGTTCTTGCAACGAAGCGCAACCCCGAAGTTTGGTCACATTTCGATTTGTGCGAGATGGCGAGCGGACCGAAAAAAGCGCGTTGTCATCATTGTAATGGTTTTTACGCCGTTGGGGCAAACACCACCTTGAAACAACACATCGAAAAACCGTTTTGTAGGGCGTTGAAACAACAATCCGCTAGTGGTCAAGCTTCCATGACTTTTTACACTTGCATTGTTATGTTTTTATAAAAAAAACTGCTGTTTTTTTACAAAAAAAAGCCCACAAAATAGTTAAAAAAACTGCTGTTTTTTTACAAAAAAAAGCCCACAAAACAGTTAAAAAAACTGCTGTTTTTAAAAAAAAAAAAAAAAGCCCACAAAAACAGTAAAAAAAACTGCAGTTTTTTTTAAAAAAAAAGCCCAAAAACAGCATTCTGTGAACTTGCTGCGCAGACCGGTTTTTTACCGGTTTTTTTTAACCAGTTACAACAACCGGTTTTTTAATCAGTTTTTATAATCAGTTACAAAAACCGGTTAATATACAAACCGGTTATAAACCGGTCAGAACCGGTTGGTACCGGTTACGGTTTTCCAGCTTCTGAAACCGGTTAAAACCGGTTACGGTTAAAAAAAAAACCGGTTTTCCATTGTGCAAAAAAACCGGTTCGGTTAAAAAACCGAAACCGGTTTCTTAAAAAAACCGATTTGTACATCTCTACACCTGGTATACATCACACCACAAACCCATCATTTTCCCTATAGAGAGAGAAAGAGATCTATATACAAAAGAGAGAGAGAGAGAGATATGAAATCCGGCAAGCCTGGCGGAGTCGCGGTGGTGCTACGGCGGAGACACCGCTTCCGGTGGGTGCTTCACCTCTGACCCCTAATATGAAGCTGAGAAACCCATTGGCGGTGACAAATTGGACCGATGAGCGGCGAAGGTAGGGTTTTCGAAATATTATGGCCACTGTAAAGGTGGTCTTCTACCCGATCCGTGAAAAAAGGTAGAGATTGTCATGAGAGGAGGTGGAGACGACGAAGATGGTGGTGATCCAGAGACCTATCAGCCATCTCCGGCGAGGGGGCTAGATTTCTGGCAAAGCTCCGATAAGTCAATATTGAATTATGTAGCGGTGCGGTGGTGGTCCACCACACCCTCTCCTCACCATTATTTTCTCTGAATGGAACCTTGATGAAGGTTAAAGGTCACATCGTAGGGTCCAAATGATAAATCAATAAAGTCTGGGGCCAAAGTATGAAAAGTATAAACTCTCCTAGCGCAAACCTATGTTGTAAATTGATATATATATAATAATTATCGGATCGTTTTAAATAGTGAAAATCCGAGAAATGCTTGTTGTATGTGATTTAAACGCGCACCACATACGTGCGCGTTCCCTTTACGACAAAATATAGTTTTTTTTGGCAGTGTAAATGATTATTTTAATATGTATAATAATTTACTACCAAGTGATCGGTCGAAACGGAATTCGGTAGCAAGAACGGGTCAAAAGGATGCAGTTTGCATGGGATACTGGGCTTGAAGCGCACTTCAAACCCACTTATAAATATCTCACTTCCTCTCTCTCTCTCTCTCCTCATTTTCTCTACACCCAGTGTATCTCTACTTCCCAACTCTCTCCTTCTGGCAAATGAATCACCTATCCCCACTAATTTTGACGTCCCGGTTCATGTGGCGGTGTTAGTTTTTGCTTAAATGGAGTGGTGGTGGAGATACATATTTTCCGACAAAGATTCCCGCGATATCGTTTTTGAGTTTTCTCTTTGGGGATCAGTTCAGGTGTTTTTATGCCTCTATATGCATTTGGGTGATGATTCATGCTCTGGCTAAATTCCAATGAATTACGGTCGTTCAATTTTAACAAATAATGTATATTTGGACTCCTAACACCTGTAGAGTCCTTCAAAACACTTTCTTCGCAAAATTTTCCAGACACGGTTTCGGAGAATAGTCACGGTGGCGATGGTCAACGATGGTGGCCTCATGGTGTTAGAAGCGGATTTGATGATTCATTGTAGTTGAATCAATTGGTCAAAGTACAATCAAACTTGGGTCAACGCATAGATTGAGACGAGTGTACGCGTCAAATGAGTATTTTGGGAAGGTTTAACCACGCACCTTTAATACTTAGTTATTTAATTATGTCGTTATATTACTATATATAAATGTTTAACCCTCGTGTGAGACGAATAAAACAATCGAACTTGTGATTTTAAAATATTGTGACGTTTGTTTTAAAGGTTGAAAAAATGGATAATATGTAATATTGATAGTATACGGGACATACGAAGTGTTGGACATATATATAGAAGGAGGTTATCATACAAAACCCCTAATCCTACATTGCGTACGTCACAATCCTGACCGTCTGATCAATCTGATTTGTGCGTCATTAAAATGGAATGATTATCGGTGGCAAAATGGTAATTGTTCTAAGAAAAGGTTAAAATTGTAAATTAACCCATTCAAATACCCAGCTACATCATCTTCTCGAATCAAAATACAAAATTAGCACCTAAAAATCTCTCAGAAGAATCAACGTCGGCGCCAAGGAAAACTGATAAAACCGTATATCGATTTGAAGTGAAATAAGGGCAATGACGATTACTGTCACACCCCAACCGATGACGGAAACATGGCATGGCACTGAGCGAAACAGATTGTCCAGGATAAATCCATAACAACTAAAATTACCAAATATTTATCATTATGTCCCATACCATAATATATCAAATAAAAACAGCTATTACAGAAATTGTTTTCCCAAAGACAGATCAAATGTTCCGACGACTCAGATTCAAATAGATAAATTGTTTGTTTGTTTCTAGACTCTCTCCTACTTGATTCCACATAGCAGGCATCCTAGCAGATAGCATCCTAAACACCTGTCATAAACGTTAAAATAGAGGTCAATACACATAGTGTAAAGGTGAGCATACAAATTTGATAATAGCATAATAGAGTTCGAAATCGTTTACGCATAACCAGCATGTACAACGTATAATGTGAAGCATGTAAGTTATCGACAAAGATCCTATCAATACCAATGATAGCAAGTTGACTGCGAGTAGCGAGTACGCATCACATGTTACCCACTGCGAACACGTGAAGTATTGTCCTTAACAACCCCTTAGTGAACAGCAGCTGAGTCCAAACTATAGTACTATCGTTGCTAAGGCAGGTAGACAGCAATCAATGTGTAAACATAACAAACAGGCATTCATCGAGTCACGTATAACATGCATTAGAGGTCAGCGTATAAATAGTATTTGCGTTGTGTGTTCGATGTGATTTATAATAAGCAACGTATGTAACACCCAAAAGTGCATAAAGTAAAAAGGGATCGAGTATACTCACAGATAGCGTTTAACTTAATAAACACTGCCTTGGATTGAAGGGAGCGCTTGAGAGATTAGCCTGAACAGTTAACGATAGCATAAACGATGAGCGGCGCGATAAACGGTGAAAGGTAACCAAGTATCGGATGGTAATCCGATCGAATGGCAATCCGATCGGATGGCGAGTCGATCGGATGTCAATCCGTTCGGATGGTCACCCGATCGGATGGCCATTCGATTGGATTGACACCTTGCTTGGTATGGATGTGTTTGTGTATGATGGTTTGTACTTTGAAGTTTTCGTTGTTGCATTTTGAAAATAGAGAAGTATCTCTACCCTTCAGGTCGATCGATCGAACAGTCGTTCGATCGGACGACGATCCGATTGGCGAGGCTTCTCAGTTGAGAACAAGTTCACAGCAGGATGGTCACTCGATCGGATGGCTATCCGATCGGGTGGCAATCTGTTAGTTACTGATGTTCTTTTAAAAATTGAAAATGATTAAGTGTCGAAGTCCCAAATGTCACACGATCGGACGTTCACTCTATCGGATGGCAATCCGATCGGGCGGTAATCCGTTCGATGTTCAGATCCTTGAAAAGTTTGAATAAAAAGGTTTAAGTGTGGAACCAAGTGCAACCCGATCGGATGGCAATCCGATCGGACGGCAATCCGATCGGACGGCAATCCATCCCGACGTCCTGATCATCTTGGCACTTGATTTCGTTGAAGATTTTGCAGTTTTGAACGAGACGTTATGATAACTTGCTTAAACAATAGGAATCCCATCTTGACCCAAGTGACCTGATCGAACAGGAACCACCCTAGTCCGGCCGGTTCACGGTTCGAGACGGTTGTTCATGTTCAAACCCGAAATTAGTTATCTCTCGGATAGAATTCAGATCTTGAGCTAACCCATCACTACGAAAGAGTAGAAGATCAGAACGAGGTCCGATTCTATCGGTTTTGAGTGCATTGAGTGTAAAAGAGTTGAAAGAACGTTGGAAAACCTTCTTTGAATCCTTTTAACCATGAATTTGTATAGATCTATGTGAAAACATTGATTAATCTTGGGGAAATCCTTCAGATCTAAGTCGTTCTTAGTGGAATGAAGCCAAACTTTGAAGTTCATAAGAACTCCATGATGACATCACCCTAGAACACCTCAAATCCGGTGATTTCACGGTTAAAAGTTAAGATTCAAAGGTGAAAATGATGTAGAAGTGCGTGTAGATCATAGAAGTATAAGATTTAGGTTGAAAACTTACGAGAATCGAGAGAAATCGAGAGAAATGAGAGCTTGAGGTTGGTTGGTCGAACAAAGAGCTGTCACATCACAAATGATGTGACAGGTGAGTATTTATAGGGTTTCCCAAAAAGGAAAGTGGGGAAGTGTCGGGTTGATCGGGTGGCAGCCTGATCGGGTGGTAACTCGATCGGATGACAACCCGATCGGATGGCAATCCGAACGGATGGCCACTCGATCGGTTGGCCACTAGATCCTGGTGTCCGACGCGACGAGTTTTGTTGTTTCGATTCGCGTGTTGAGCGTTGCGATGTGATTCTAGTGAGCGATGCGATAGTATTTCCCATTAGTTACACAAATAACATAACTACTATATCTAACATACAATCACTATAGTTAATTTGCGTTTAGCGTTTGCGATTCGATTGCGATGCGATGAGTTTGCGATTGCGATTAACACCTCAACTTAAACATAACATGCACAAATAACACATAAATAGAACACACACGTAAAACAATATCTAGAACACATAATTCGAGTTGCGATAGCGATTAGCGATAAGTCGATTAACGATAAATATGTGATTAAATAGCGATAACACCTCGATGATTAATAGATACTCCACATAATACAACTAAAGCGATTAAATATCAGATTCGATTACAAGTCAAAGAAGTCAAAACAGTAGTTGAGCAAGGAGTGACAGATCGCAATTAGCAATCTTTTCTTCCTTTGACTTCAATCTTGACTTTGACTTTGACTTTCGAAACACGGGGTGTTACAGCCTCCCCTACTTAAGGGAATTTCGTCCCGAAATTAGGCTTTAGCCATAACAAACAACTGCGGGTACTTCGCCTTCATGTTGCTTTCAAGTTCCCAGGTGAACTCGGCGCCTCCTTTGCCTTCCCAGCGAACTTTCACAATGGGAATGCGTGACCATCTGAGCACCTTGGTTTCTCGTCCCACGATCTCGACATGCTTTTCCACGAAGTTTAATGTTTCGTCCACTTGCAAGTCCTCAAGAGGGACATGTAGTTCCTGGTCGGCCAAGCACTTTCTGAGGTTCGAAACGTGGAAAGTCGGGTGGACGTTACTCAGTTCCTGTCACACCCTCCAAAAACCCCACCTCGCCTTGGAGGCGTGACATGCCCAGGATCATAGCCACCAATCATATTGAACAAAGCATGTAAGTAATTTTTATAAAATCCAACACAATACAATTGGTGTCCAAACATAGTTTGAGTTTACAGCGGAAGCAAAACATAAGTTTAATATTAATTGAAATGTTTTCCCACAACGACCACGCCTCCTCGTGCAAGCTCCTTAAGCTAGGGATCTAACGACCTGCAAGGCATGTAACAACGAGTCAACAACAAAGTTGAGTGAATTCACGGTTTCTGTTCTCTGGCTTACTAGCCCGTAGGATTATCCCGAAGTTTTGTTTTGTTGTCCACTCCAGGATGAACGTACGTTATTCTGCACTCTGGAGAATTCGTATGTATCGCGGTCTCCCAGACATGTGTGCGAAGATTAGTGGAGTGGCATCCTACCTACTGAGGATGGCCGTGCCTTGTAGAAAGTCTGTGAACTCACCTTGATTTAACAAGCTTCCTGATTCTAACTCTTCTGAGAATTAGCATCTACTTTGGTATGAGGTAGAGTTTAGCCTACTGATAAGCTTAATAACCTAATTTGCACACGAAACTAGGTAAGTAATTTAATACAGCTTTTACGATAACTCACGAGATCAAACCCTCACAACAAATGACAAAGTGCGATACTTAAACATCCAGCGGATTCACAACGAATGACAGAGTATAGTCCGATTTCGAACAGCACTCAAACATT
Organism: Helianthus tuberosus; assembly: GCA_030545235.1. NCBI lineage: Eukaryota > Viridiplantae > Streptophyta > Magnoliopsida > Asterales > Asteraceae > Helianthus > Helianthus tuberosus. The sequence continues at coordinate 147,346,701 of CM060406.1, forward strand.
CAAGTCGAAATCACGACGAATGACAAAGTATAAACCCAATTTGAGCAGCACTTAAACATCTATCGGATAGTTTCAATCGATCGGACATTGAATCGTAATAGCGATCGAATTAATACCCTGTATCGTAGCATCAATTAGTGATCGTGTGTGTTAATTGTAGTATTCGGACCAAAACTCAGAGAATATAACGAATTTTCTCGTCGCTCAAACTCCAGAAACTAAGTGCCAATGTCTGCTATTTATACACCAATTTTGAACAGCTTACGGACCGTAACAAATATTCCCTTACGGTCCGTAAGGGACACCTTATTCTTATAGGGTAGCTACGTGTGAGACTAGGCCTGCTGAGTCAACAGTTTCTTAAAATTCTATTTCGACAACGAGATAAGTGGATAATCATCAATAGAAAATACCCCCCCTGAGTTTTAGGGGCCCTAATCCTGATTTTGATTCTTCTGAAAATCTTAGGGTTTATGCAGAATCACTTGGGTTTCTCAATTAGGGTTTCTTATTAGACTAATTAAAATAATAAATAGGACTTTTTAGTGAGAGTTGCTACAGTTCCTCTGGTAGTTCGAGTCTGTAGGCCACTTTTCCAATCCTTTCCAAAATCTTAAAGGGTCCAACATATCGAGGCGCAAGCTTTCCTTTCTTGCCGAATCTGATCACCCCCTTCCAAGGTGCAACCTTTAGGAGTACGTGATCGCCAACCTCAAATTCAAGGGGCTTGCGGTGTCTATCAGCATAACTTTTCTGTCGGCTTTGAGCTTTCAACAGATTGTCTCGAATTTGGAGGATTTTGTCTTTCGTTTCTTACAACAGGTAGGGACCAGTAATTTGCGCGTCTCCGATCTCGTGCCACACTATAGGCGATCGACATTTCCTTCCATATAAAGCCTCAAATGGTGCCATTTGTATGCTAGAATGATAACTATTATTGTACGAGAATTCAACCAAAGGTAAGTACGCGCCCCAATTACCACCGAAATCTATGACACACGAACGGAGCATGTCTTCAAGGGTACGAATCGTTCTTTCAGTCTGACCGTCGGTTTAGGGATGGAAAACAATACTTAGATTATGAGTAGTACCGAGAGCAGATTGAAACGTTTCCCAAAAACACGAGGTAAACCGACCATTGCGGTCAGAGATGATGTCGCGAGGCGTCCCATGTCGACTAATGATCTCGTTGGTGTAGATTCGGGCTAATCTTTCTACTTTATAGTCTTCCCGTATTGGTAGGAAGTGAGCTGACTTAGTCAAACGGTCAACCACAACCCAAATGCTATCATGACCAGATTGAGTACGCGGAAGTTTCGTTATGAAGTCCATGGTCATACTCTCCCATTTCCACATCGGGATCTCAGGTTGAACGAGTAAGCCAGAGGGTCTTTGATGCTCAGCCTTGACCTTGGAACAGGTCAGGCACTTCGAAACATAGATTGCGATATCCTTTTTCATACCCGGCCACCAATACTTGTAGCGCATGTCCTGATACATCTTGTAGGATCGTTTGCACGACCAAAACGAGTCGTTTAGAAGAGTTCTAACCAATACGAAAGGCGGAAACAGACGTATTGGAGTTATTTCAGCTGATTTGCACTAAGATTCGCTTTAAACTGTCTATGTATTGATATCAGATCATTTTACAATGCTGGAGACACTTCGGCAGAGCTTCGCTATCGGAATCGAAAATGTTACCAATGATTTGAACCAGGCACCTATATATAGGCAAGTCATTCCGCACGAAACGGCTCAAGCGAAATGGCCAGATCCATTTCGTACGAAATGGACATTGTGCATATGTCTGTCGACTTCGTCTTATATCAAGTCTTGTATTAGTTTAGAAAGATCAGGGCACGAAATTCGAGAAAAGTGTGTTTGTGACCATTTCGCACGAAATGGAACAAGACCATTTCGCACGAAATGGACATTGTCCATTTCGCACGAAATGAGTTGCCTATATATACCTGTCCTGTTCATTTCATTTGTATCGATCTGATTCCGGTGCCGAAGTGCTGCCGAAGTGTCTCCAGCCTGTAAAACGTTGTGTTTTCAATATACAAGACAATTTAAAGTGATTCTTGTGCAAATCAGCTGAAACAACTTCGATACAATTGAATTCTGCCTCTCGTATTGATTAGAACTCTTCTAAACGACTCGTTTTGGTCGTGCGAACGATCCTGCAAGTGGTATCAGAGCTCAGGAGGAAGAGTTCTTACCATTTCAGCTGAAAATTCTGATTTCTACACCTTCTTTTCAAAATTAACCGTGAAATCTTGGATAAAATGGCTTGATTTTCTCACATTATAAGCGCAATACTGTTTTAACAAAGCCTTGAAAGTTTCAGACCTAAAATCGGACTAAAACCTGATCAATTTAACAAAATCATGACCTATAGGATGACATCAGCAGCATTTCGCACGAAATGAACTTTTCATTCCGCACGAAATAGCTTACATACGTTCATTTCGCACGAATTGACAAGTTTTTGGTCCATTCCGCATGAAATCAGCTCATTTCGTACCAAGTTGGCATTTCATTTGACCATTTTGCATGAAATCGTTATTTCGTTTGAAAGATATCATTTCGTTTGAAAGTTGTGCCATTTCGTACGAAATCATCCATTTCGTACGAAATCAAATCATTTCGCACCAAGTGTTCATTTCGCACCAGATTCATTTCGTTTGAGATATCATTTTGTTTGAACTGTCTGATTTTGTGAAATTTTGATATCGAATCATGGAAGAAGAGTTTTACAACGCGTTTGCTACTCCGATTACTATTGCACAGAACACAATGTTGGAAAATGAAACGGGCACCAAAGCTCATGAATATTGAGGAGTATAAAGGATGGGAGGAGCGATTCGAAAATTGGGTACAAGCAAATTACTTGGATGCTTGGGAATGTGTTGAAACAAAATATGTTAGACCGGTGAATGATGATGAAGAGGTTATTGCTATTAAAGATCTAAGTGTTGAGGAGAAAAAGAATTGCAAAGATGAAAAGATGATGACTAGTCTATTACATCAAGCTGTTAAAGAAGATATCTTGGTTTTACTGCAACACAATGGAAGTGCATATTCAATTTGGAAAGCATTAAAATCGAAGTTTGTTGGAAGTAAAGAGATGATCAAGAACAAAAAATCACTTTTGAAGAAAGAGTTCGATCTATTTCGTGGTTTAAGAACTGAAAACACCAAGCAGATCATAGAAAGATATTACAATTTGATAGTTAACATGAAGAGGTTAAGCATCACAAAAGATAATGAAGAATTGATTGAAAAGTTGGCTGATGCGTTACCACATGAGGTTTGGGGCACGTACCTTATGATGTTGAGAAATAAGAAAGATTTTGGCAGTCTAACACTGGGAAAGTTTATTGAAAAACTTGAAGCTCAAGAGATGGAACAACGGAAGATCTCAAGAATGAAAGATTTTGATGGTGAACAAGATATTGGTTTATATTACAAAGGAGGTGTGAGTGATAAGACCAACATGTCACCAAAGATCGAAACAGCATTCAATGCTAAAAGTTCTTCTGGAGGGTCATCTCAAAGATCAAACAGCAAAACGGGATTTTCTTCATATTCATCATTTGATCCAAACTTTTCAGCAACCAAGAATGGCAAGATGTTACAATGCAACATTGCATTAAATCTTGAGAATGGTCAGAATTTCTCGGAAGAAGTTGCAAAAGGTCACATGTCTTTGTTGGTGACTGTGTTAGAGTCATATGAGAGTTTAGTTGCAGGACGGATCGGAAATCCAATGTTGACAAAAGAGGATTACGATCAGATTGATGCTGAGGAGATGGAATTGATGGATATAAAGTGGTGTATGGCGAGTGTGTTGAGAAGAGCTGAGAAATTCAAGCAGATCACAGGAAGAGATGACTTCCGTGATGCAAATGTTTCTACTTTAGGTTTTGATAAATCTAAAGTTACTTGTTTTCGTTGCAGGGAAAAAGGGCATTTCAAGCGAGAATGCACAAACCGCGAAGCAAGTGGAGCTCAAAATCCTTTCAACAACAATGATTATTATCGAAAAGCGATTTATCATCAAGTTGCTCAACAGCCACTTCAACAACAATCTTCACAAACTGCACATGCTAGGAAGGAAATAGAAGAATCAAAGAAAGCTTATGTTGTTAATCAAGATGAAGAAAGATCGTCAAAAGGTTTCAGCTCGGATAAATACATTTCAGCTGATAGTAAAGCATGTTTGATAGATCAAGATGATGAAAGGCTACCAAAAGGTTTTAGTTGGGATGACTATGATCCTAACAAAACTTCAGATCATAAAGCTTTTGTTGCTCAAGATGTTGAAGATAGTGATAATGATGATTATTATGCAAACAGAATGAAAGAGCACTTAAGAATGCTAGAAGAGAGTGATGATAGTGATAATGGAAAAGTTCCAGTGAAAAAGAAGAAAGTTAAAAAACAAGTTAACAGTGATGATGAAGAAGTTCATGTGATAAAGAAAAAGGTAAAAGATATTCCAGCTTTCACGGTTGAAGTAGAAGCTGATGCATAAAAGATTCCTGTGAAATGTGAAACCTGTGAAACAGTGAAGAAACAAAACAGTACTTTGATTCTCAACATGAACAGATTGAAAGAATCTTATGATGTTCTAAACAAAGCCATATATCAATACAATCAATCAAGTAGTGAACAAGCAACAGCTATGAAGACACTTCAAGGAGCTTTCATGACAAAGCAAAAAATTGTTAATAATTACATTGAGAAATGTGCTGTGCTGGAACAGAAACTGGAAACCCAGAGAATAGAAACAGAAAGAGTAAACAGGTTGTTAAAAAGTTACTCATGTACTTCTTATGTTATTGACAGGATTTATCCAACCGTTGAAGGCATGAAGGCGTTTGAAGAAGAGGATACTGAAGAAAAGAATTCTGGTAAGAAACATAGTGTCAGTTATTCAAAGTGTCCACCTCCGCTTGAAAATGGATATTCTTCACGAAATCCTAATTCGGAGAGAGTCATAAAGGCAACCAATTTACAATGGGAATCTGAGTCTTCAGATAACTTGCCAGACAACATTGATGTCACTTTCACTTCGTCTGATACTGATCATGAGTCTGAGTTAATAAAGAAAGTAGTCGATCAGGTGTTGGATAAAGATGAAATCGAAGAATCAAAGTCGGAGTCAAACTCAGAATCAAAGTCTGAAACGTCAAGTCAAACAGTCAAAAAGGATAAACGGGTTTATAATAAAGAATTTCTGCTATCAAAAATTAATTTGAATGGAGAAACATTCAAAGTGGCTTATACTTTGAATGATTCTGACAAATTATTTTCTGATGAAGAATTTACAATAAGAGGTGTTAAACCTGAAATGATAAAAAATGTTTTCAAACTAACAGAAATTAATATTTCTGAAATAAAAGATGAAAATATTTCTGAAAAACCTAAACCTTACACCTCAAGAGTTCAACAAAGATTAAACAAGAAAAAGGGTTACAGTTCTGGTTGAGGTTATCGAAAGAAACCAAACCATAACCATAATTTCAAAAAGAAAGGACTTGGTTTTACTCCACCTGAAAATATTAAAAATGAGAAAAATTATAAACTAAAAACTATATTTGTTTCAGGATCAAGCTCGGTAGAAGAAGAAAAGAGTTCATTTTGGAAGCAGACGAACAAAGAGTTTCTTGAGAAGAAGCAAGAAGAAATGAAGAATGTAGTTGCTCAGAAGAAAAAGGAGACGAGAACCTGTTTTAATTGTCATAAAGTTGGTCATATTGCCAGAGACTGTTTAAAGACAACCAACACACAATAGGGAGTCTCAGAAAAACTGAAAGAAAAGATGGTTGATATTGAATCACCAACCAAACAATTTAAAATTTTCAAAAATTCAAAGTTTGAGGTTGGTGAATGTTCAAAAAGTTTTTACAGAAGAAAAGTGAACCTTAACAACCAAAAGTGGGTTGTTAAGAATTCAGATACTAGTTCTGGCGATGAATTTGATTCCATAAAGTCAGAGGAGCCACAGGTTGAGAAAAAGGGTGAAAATTCGGTTCCGCCAATGGATGATGAAAATTTTCCACCATTGCGAGCTGAAAATTTTAAACTAAAAATTGGAAAAGTTGAGATTTCAAATCAATTCTTTTCTGAAAAGAAGGAATTTGATGTTGAAAAGGCCTTTAACCCCAATGTGAAACATATCTTTCATAAAATGGTTGACGGGAAGGTTAAAGGGGTAAAGGAATTCTATGAGAAGAAGAAGAAAGGAAAGAAACCGAGTGTTGATAACTCGGAATCTCCCAAGGACCGTCAGGCTTGGGAGAATCAATATAATTGAAAAAAACCTAACTTGCCGGATCTCCCAAGTTGGTAATCGTGGAGCAGGAATCGGCATCTTTCTTGAGAAATTCACATTTGTGATATTTCGACCTACAAGTGATTGAAAAAAGGTTTTCACCTACAAGTGATTAATCAAGGTCATTAAGTTGAACTTGATTTAAACTTTCATACAAGTGATTGAATAACAATGTGATGAAACCCCTAACCTACAAGTGGTAAAATCAACAAAACTAATTTTCCGGAAAAACCATTTTGATTAAAACAAACTTAAGTGTTTTGAAATCATAATGGGAAAATAGTTTGTTGTAAGGGGGAGTTCTGATTGTTTATGCACAGTGGATGGCGAATTGAAGCAATTCGATATCAGTTTGTTACTTTACTTGTACAGTTTACTGCTTTTACTTTCAAATTTTCCCAGAAAATCAAAATTGAAACATATTTTGATTTTAGGGGGAGTAAAAATTTTAAAAAAAAATTAGAAAATTTGAAAATGCCAAAAACATTGGAAAAAGCAAAAATGAGTTTTGTTGTGAATAAGAGGAAATGATAGTAAATCAGTGGACTATCACAGCACGCTAAAAAATTGAAGTGTCAAATGTGATAAACGGTCTCACTAAAGATGTGACGATAGGCTCAGCTAAACTAGTAGATCTGTGATAACGATACAAACTTAAATGAAAAAGCCTAGTTCTAGTGGGAAACATGGTTGAAAGCATAGTACTTAGTTTTATCCTTCGTGACTGTATACCTACTCAGTAATCGCTGAATGCTAAAAGCATAAAAACCGGTCAGTTTGTGAACTGTCACAACTTGCTGAAAAAGTCACTGTGATTGTGCATTTCATTTTGCAAAGATTTAAACTTGTTTGATTTCTTTATTTTGTTTAAGCATTGGACATCCTCTGCGTATACGTGAGTATCGAACTGGATGTTAGTGCCTGAACATTCTGCTTTATTTTTTTTGGTGTTTCGTTTAAGCTTTGGATCACCTCTGCGTATACGAGAGTATCGAACTGGTGGTTAAAGCCTAAACAATTTCAACTTGTTTTTATTTCTTATTTTGTTTAAACATTGGACTTTCTCTGCGTATCGAAAGATCGATCTGATTGTTGATGTTTAAACATTCTGCATTGTTTTCGCACATATCACAGTTGATGAAAGTTTAAAGGCATTACTTGAGTTAGTGTATTGCATGATGAGGGGATATGCTGAGATCGTGGGGTCCATAAGAATTTAGTGCAAAGTTAATATACCTTAACGTATCGGTAAGCATTTCGAAAGTTTTTAGATTGAGTTTAAGAGGACAACAATATCGTCAATCTATGTGAATCGTTTAGAACTTAAAATGATTAAAGCTTAACGGTGCTGGTGATTTGTCTCAAAAACTGATATGATCCTCTTACACAAACTCACAAAAATATTGTTTGTAAATATTTCTTTTCTGCATTTCATTATTTTTCCTACAAGTGGTTTTAGCATAAAATTTTGAAAATACAAAAAGATTTTCGACAACTGATGTTGGAAAGCTGGTTTTCAAAATTCTAATTGCCAAACATGATGAAATGGTTTGGGTGAATTTGTTTGAGAAGTGAGAAATAATTTTGAAATGTTTAGATGGATCATTAATTTGAATCAACATTTTGAAAATTTCAAATTTGAAAAGTTTATCAAAGGTCAAAATTTGTTTATCTTACAAGTGGTAGAGGATTGTGCAGGATAACAACTATGGGAGAGATAGTTTCTGTTACCTAAGGGCTTTCTGCATAAAACCTGAACAGTGTTTAAAACCAGGTTTCGATCCAAAGTTTGTGAGAGATTTATTCCAGACTGTGATCCCAGCTGATTGAAAGGGGGAGTCTGAAGACATTAAAAGCCAGGTTGATCCAATAGGGAGTCTGAAGATGTGAGAGCCAGATTCAGATCCTGGAATTATGTTCAAATGCTGATGAACTTAAGGAATTAAGAGACCTGATCAAGAGAGAATAAAGCCAGGTTGCGATTCTGATAGAGAAAGTAAAGGAGAGAGGGAGAAAAGAAAAGAAAAGATTGAGGATGCTTACAATGGAGAATACTTTGGAAGAGAGCACGTAGACTGATAAAGATTGAAGACTTGACATGCTGAAGACTAGTACTGAAGACTCGTCGACATCCAAGGGGGAGTCTGTTGGTGCATACGTCTGTTGACTTCGTCTTATATCGAGTCTTGTATTAGTTTAGAAAGATCAGGGCACAAAATTCGAGAAAATTGTGTTTGTGACCATTTCGCACGAAATGAGTCTTGGGCATTTCGTATGAAATGAGTTACCTATATATACCTGTCCTGTTCATTTCGTTTGTATCGATCTGATTCCGGTGCCGAAGTGCTGCCGAAGTGTCTCCAGCCTGTAAAACGTTGTGTTTTCAATATACAAGACAGTTTAAAGTGATTCTTGTGCAAATCAGCTGAAACAACTTCGATACGATTGAATTTCGCCTCTCGTATTGATTAGAACTCTTCTGAACGACTCGTTTTGGTCGTGCAAACGATCCTACAGTTCATTTCGTGCGAAATGGCATTTTTCCATTTCGTGAGAAATGGTTCACACCAATATGTTTCACGTTTTTCTCGTACAACATGCCCTGATCTATCCAATCTAATACAAGACTCGATACAAGACGAAGTCGACAGACATATGCACCAACAGACTCCCCCTTGGATGTTGACGAAGTCTTCAGTGTCGAGTCTTCGGTATGTCAACCCTTCAGTCTTTATCAGTCTTCAAGCTCTCTCCACAATATTATCCATTGTAAGCATCCTCAATCAATCTCTTTCTCTTCTCTTTCTTCCAGGATCTCAATCTGACTCTATCTTCTCTTGATCAGATCTCTTGATTCCTTAAGTTCTTCAGCAGCAGCGGCTTCTATCGTGAATACAGTTCCAGAATCAGAAACTGGCTCTTTACATCTTCAAACTCCCTCTTGATGTCTTCAGACTCCCCCTTTCGATAAGCTGGGATCGCAGTCTGGAATTCACAGTCTACAGGCTTTGGATCGAAAACCTGGCTCATATAACTTTCACTGGTTCTAAGATCGTAACCTGGCTCTCCTCATGCTGAAAGTTTACAGAAATCGTAATCTGGCTTTCGCATATCTTTCAGGAGTCGAAACCTGGCTGCTTCTGCCTGCACAAACTCTACCTCACAATAAATTTCACAAATTTAACAATTTGACAAATTTATATATCACTTGCAGGTATCGTTCAAAATGATTTAACATTTAAAAATTTCAGATAACCACTTGTAAGAATAACATTTTATCTTTTCAAAACAATCTCTCCCAACCCTGTTCATCATGTTTAGCACTTGGAATTTTGAAAATCAGCTTTCCAACATCAGTTGTCGAAAATCTTTTTGTATTTTCAAAAAAAAATTATGCTAAAACACACTGAAAATCTTTTTGGATTTTTGTTTATAATGAAAAGCAGTAAGAAATATTTACAAACAATATTTTTGTTAGTTTGTGTAAGAGGATCATGTCAGTTTTTGAGACAAATCACCAACACCATTAAGCTTTAAACATTTTCAGTTCTAAACGATTCACTTAGATTGTCAGTATACTAATGCACTTAAATTTTCACACAAAGTTCAATTGTTTTGAGATACAAGAATTAGTGTTTTAAGCACTTAAACTTGTTCGCGTGTCCCACCTCAGAATATACTCCCGTATCCAGACTCCTATATTCAGTCTTACAGGTGAATGTACACTAATGATATCTGTAAGGGGTTAAATGCGAGACCATGAGAGCTCAGGATATTGCTTCCGCAAAATCAGAGAGATGATAGTTCGACTTTCGGTGGGTTCCCTTTAGAGAATCTTTTCTTCAACAACACATGATTAGCATTTTTCAATGTTTCATCATTTTTTATGCTGAGGGTGGGCTTTAGGATTAAAGCAATGCAAAGTATTATACGAGGACTAGGCTATTGCTCCCGCAAAATCAGAAGTCCAGGTATAATACCCCAGATATCACCACGCACAAAGACCTAGTATGTCAGAAATAGAAAGCCTTTCAAACAAGATTTCAGGGGTTACCTATATATCCGAGAGATGTTCCCCACGAAATAAGCAAGTTTGATATTTATGTTTATATCTCGACAACAATCTACTAAGCGTGTAAAAACCTACTGGCATATCATCAGTGAGACCGTTTATTACATTTGACTTTCCAATTCTTTAGCGTGTTGTGATTGTCCACTGATGTACTATCATCTCCTCTTTTTCACAACAAAACTCATTTTGAATTTTTCAATGTTTTTGCCTTTTTAGATTTTATCATGTTTTTGTATTTTTCAAATTTTCGAAATTTCTAAAATTTTTACTCCCCCTAAAATCAAAAATATGTTTCAATTTTTGATTTTCAAGGAAAATTTGAAAACAAAACATACAAATATAGTGACAGACTGATTTTCAAGCTTCAATTCTCCATCCACTTGGCATAAACAATCAGAACTCCCCCTGACAACAAACTATTTTCCCATTATGATTTCAAAACACTTAAGTTTGTTTTAATCAAATGGTTTTTCCGGAAAATAAGTTTTGTTAATTTTCACAAACCACTTGTAGGTTAGGGGTTTCATCACATTGTTATTCAACCACTTAATATAAAAGTTAAATCAAGTTCAACTTAATGACCTTGACTAACCACTTGTAGGTACATACACTTGTATATACTCATCAATCAATACCACATGTAAGTATGACAATTTTAAGAATAATACCACTTGTAGGTTTACCAAACAAACATTTTCAAAAATGATGCCGATTCCTGCTCCACGATTACCAACTTGGGAGCTCCGGCAAGTCCAGAGTTTAGTCATGATAGATTCTATCCCAATTACTAACCTGGGATGAACCATCTTCATCTGGTTTCTTCGTTTTCTTCTCATAAAATTCCTTTACCCCTTTGACCTTCCCGTCAATCATTTTTCCAAAAATATTTTTAACTGTGGGGTTAAAGGCCTTTTCAACATCAAATTCTTTCTTTTCAGAAAAGAATTGATTTGAAATTTCAACTTTTCCAATTTTTTATTTTAAATTTTCAGCCCGCAATGGTGGAAAATTTGCATCATCAAATGGCGGCACTGAATTTTCTTCTTTTATCACAACTTGTGGCTCCTTTGACTTTGACGAGTCAGATTCATCGCCAGAACTAGCATCTGAATTCTTAACAACCCACTTTTGGTTGTTAAGGTTCACTTTTCTTCTGTAAAAGCTTTTTGAACATTCACCAACCTCAAACTTTGAATTTTTGAAAATTTTAAATTGTTTGGTTGGTGGTTCATTTTCAACCATCTTTTCTTTCAGTTTTTCAGAGACTCCCTGTTTTGTTTGTATTGCCTTAGGACAATTCTTGGTAATATGACCAATTGTTTTCCATTGAAAACAGATTCTCGTTTCCTTCTTCTGAGCAATTTCCTTCCTCATTCCCTCTTGATTCTTCACAAGGAATTCTTTGTTTGTCTGCTTCCTGAACAATTGCTCTTTTTCTTCTTCAGACGATGTTCCTGAAACAAAAACAGTTTTTGGTTTATAAGTTTTCTCATTTTTATGATTTTTAGGTGGAATAAAGCCAAGACCTTTCTTTTTGAAATTACCGTTATGGTTTGGTTTCTTTTGAAAACTCGAACCAGAACTGTAACCCTTTTTCTTGTTTAACCTTTGTTGATCTCTTGAGGTGTATTGTTTAGGTTTTCCAGAAAGATTTACATCTTTTATTTCAGAAATATTAATTTCTGTTAGTTTGAAAACCTTTTTAATCATTTCAGTTTAACACTTCTTATTGGAAATTCTTCATCAGAATATAATTAGTCAGAATCATTCAAAGTATATGCTACTTTGAATGTTTCGTCATTCAAATTATTTTGTGATAATAGAAAATCTTTATTGTAAACTCGTTTGCCCTTTTCGACTGTTGGATTTGAAGTGTCGGACTCAGATTTTGACTTTGACTCTTCCGTTTCATCTTTTTCCAACACCTGATCGACCACTTTCTTAATTAACTCGGACTCATGATCAGTGTCGGATGATGTGAAAGTAACATCAATGTTGTCTGGCAAGTTATCTGAAGGCTCAGATTCCCACTGTAAGTTGGTTGCCTTTTTGACTCTTTCTGAATTTGGATTTCGTAGAGAATATCCATTTTCAAGCGGGGGTGGACACTTGTTATAGCCAAAACTTTGTTTCTTACCAGAAATCTTCACTTCAGTATCCTCTTTTGTTTCGGAATTCTTTTCCTCGGATTTTTCTTTTTCAAATGCCTTCATGCCTTCAACTGTGGGATAAATCCTGTCAATCACATAAGAAGAACATGAGTAACTTTTTAACAACTTGTTTACTCTTTCAGTTTCTATCCTCTGAGTTTCCAATTTCTGTTCAAGCTCAGCACACATCCCAATGTAATAATTGACCATATCCTGCTTTATCATGTATGCTCCATTGAGTGTCTTCATGGCTGTAGCTTGTTCACTACTTATCACACCCCAATATTTCCACGTATTACCGGTGGGCCCGGTGGGGAGTATCGTGACGTAGTTGATATCATCATAGTCAAACATCACAATTCAAATGCACAGCGGAAGCAAAAGATGAATCACATTACAAACTGAATAAATAGTAATATCAAAGTATTACAAACGGACTGTAAAGGATCCACAGGTGGATCAAAAATAAAAAAAGATCATTGTTCAACAGACTTTAACATCTAAGCTTGCAAGACTCTTTATTGATGCTAGGAGTAGTCAGCCTATTCCGTCTATTACCTGCACTTAGCCTTTTTGGAAATTACGTCAGTTTACACAGGTAAATACAATTAACTGACTCATTTTGAAAATGGTTTAGAAAATTGATTTGAATGCACATGGCACAAAACTTTTTATAACTTGGGATAATTATTTAAAAATAATCTTGTATACAGTTTTACTTATTTATCCTCCATCAGAGCCAGTTAGAAGAGCCGGTTAAGATTAACTGACACGCCACAGGTATAAAGCCCACAAGGTTGATTCCTTTAAGTGGGTTACCAGTTTTTACATATGCAACTGTCAGGTGTATGCCTACACCCTGTGCTTAGGTCGTGGCCATTTCTTTGAATGATGCCAAGGATATCCGGGACATGGTCATTTAACCCCCAAAGGCCACACTCCAAATAATACAGAATAAAACGAGTTATGTAAATACATTAATCACAATCCGATTTAAATGACTACATACCCGACCAAGCGGTATTATTATAATACCGTATCCCAAGCCCGTATAGGGAAAATAAGTTAAAAGTATTTACCTGAGAAAATTTATACAATTTATCCCAGCCGTATACCACCAAGCAAGCACAGGTAGCTTTTACTGGGCTCCTAAATCTGGAACGAAGGTTTTAATACCCTATTAGATTCCTAACGGGTCTTAATTAAGCCTATGCTTAGACCGGTTAGTTTTAAAGGAGGATATACGGTTCAGACGCAAGATTAAGCGAAGACTGGATTAGAATGTGGTTTAGACCTAACAAGCTTGTATACTTGTTTAATATGGGTAAACTAAACACATTCTGGATTTTGAGATAAAAATGATAAGGTTTGACCCGTTTCGGCTAATTTATGCAAACTAGTTACATAAACCGATCCGAACGCGAAATGAGCGTAACGGGTAACCAAATGAGTCATGAACATGTTTCCTAAGTTAATATGCCCTAAATATGTTGTGATATCAGTATGATACCTTCCATTAGGCCCAAAACGAATTTAAACTCAAATTTAACCCCGAAGGGGTATTTTGGTAATTTTAAAGGTTATAAAAGAGTTTAAATATTAATCTGAGGTTTAGGTCTGATATAATCAGTAAAAATACTTAATTTAATAAGTAATATAGGTAGGGTATTGCATATGTGTGAAATTTATCACTTATAACCCAACTATGCACCGAAGGGGCATTTTGGTAATTTCACATAGGCTTTAAAAGGTCAAATATGGAAATCCGGGTTCAAGACTTTTGCTTACTGTTAAATTATAAAAATTTACTTACAACATCAGTAGGTATTAAGTCTTATATGTTAAAATAGTTTTAACTTATACTATGCGTTAAAAACGCGTAAAAAGGTGATTTTAAGCGATTTCCGGGTTTTATAAGAAAAGCTGATATTTTTATCATTCCAGAAAGCTTAAAATTTTTTATTTATCATCTAAAATCAGTAGCAAAAAGTTTGGTATCAAAATGTTGTGTAAAACTCATTTTATAGGCCAAAAGGGCAAAACCGACAATTACCGAATTAAAGCTATAACCATATGTTATGCTCAGCCTAAAAATAATTAAAAATCTTTAAAAATTCCAAAATATTATTCTACATCAGTGGGTAAAAATTTTGGTATCAAAATTTGGGTTTAGATAGGCTATACCCTAATTATGCCGTTTAATTAATAAAAAGCTTTTCATTTACGCTAATGAGCATAACTCCTAATCTAGAACTCAAACTGATGTCAAATTTTAGGGACAAGTTTATAATTCAGTAATAAAGGTTTCTATCCTCTCACATTTAAAAAAATCTCGTTTTAAGGTAAAAAGGGCATAATAGTCAACATTTAGGCATATAACGGAAACATGCAAATGAATAGGATAACTAAGGATCCAAGTAGTATAACCTTAGAGGGTTATACTAACCTATAACATGGTCCTAAAGGAATCCTAAGGCATATCTAAACTAAGCTAACTCGGTTCAGAACTGAAAGTCAAAGCAAAAGTCTACTTTTGCGACTTTCGGTTCCGAACAGAGCCTAAACTTGAAATTGTCGGGTTGAACATGCTTAGACATGTTCTTATACTAATTACCAAGTTATACAAGTGTTAAAACAGGTTTCATATCTTCTATATTGCTAATTATGAATTTATTTGCAAAATAGCTTTCTGTTGACTTTTTATTATTAGGTTTGACCCGACATTTGACCAAGTTAGGGTGATAATCAGTAGGTGCCCTCTTAGGGGTTTATTACCTACATAATTACCAACTTATATCTACTTTTAATTAGACTAATTACTGGACCATTAGTGATTAATCACTAAGTCAAAGTTTAATTACGATATCTTTCCCTTTCGGTCATTAAACTAATCAAAACTGAAATTAGGAGGTTAAGGACACTTACAAATGGTCCTTAGTACTGAAAAGAACTCCAAGGAGGTTCCAAATGCTCAGGATCCTCCAGAAATGAGAAGATAGCAAGATTGGAATGAAATGGTGAGCTTGAACAATGAAACCCACCTCCTATTTAAAGCCTTTGGAGGATGATTGGATGATGACAAGTGTTTGAAGGGGTTAACCAGATCACTACATCTGTTAGGACAGCTGTATAATTGTCTTGAAGCCCAAGGATTCGGTTTTGATTGGATGAGAATGGAATGGAGTGGAGACCAAGCAAAATTCATATCTGGCACCTGCATACGGACCGTATGGTCCTTGGTATACGGTCCGTAAGGACCCTGTCAGCTCAGCAAAGTTTCAACTGTTGACACATTTGGCCCCTGCACTTGCATAGTTGAGTTTTTGGCACTTCTAACACCCGTTAAACCATTTTAAGGCTCTAAAATGATGCCTAAACATAGGGAACATGAAAAATGCTAAAAAACATGCCGGATGTCGGTTCGTTTGGTCGTACGGTAGCGTCGTTAGGCTAATTACGACGAAACACGAATGGACGCGAAAAATGATCCAATCTACGCGACGAATGGAATTTTATTATGCCAATCATTAAAATAAAATATTTTAATGCTTACATAAATTTTTGGATGTCCGGATATATCCAGAATGTAAGATATGCGCGAAAATGCAAACTTGTGCACTTTTTGACACTTTTAGTCCCTGCTTGACATAAAAGTTTATTTTTGCGCACCAAACACCTCCAAGCCTATATCTAAGCTATATAAAGGATAATTAGGGCATTTTTAACTCATGGTCATATTCCGGAAGGTCCGTTACTATACGAATCGGCATACTTTTGCAGTTTGACGCAAATAGTCCTTTAATCGCACAAAGTAGAGTGAAATGTCGTTTAATGATATCCAATCCTTCCATGGCCAATAATGGGCATTTCCAAGCATGAGTTTAATTATTTCCACGCTCTCGATTTCTTAAATAGTCACAAAAAGACGTAGATTCAAAAGTTGACGCTTTAGGTCCCTCTAATGCGCAAACTTGCGCATATCATCGTTTAATAGCATTGAAGCCTCATCTAATCCATATTAGGCATTATTGAGAGTATTATTAAACATCATGATGCTTCGGGTTTGCTAAAAGGTCATTCAGAGGTATAATTAAACATATTGACACTTTTAGTCCCTCTAACTTGCAAAGTTGCGCGCATCTTTACTTATAGGCATAAAAACCCTAGATGGCCAATAATTGGCATTACCGAGAGTATAATCAAATATCATGAAGATCCTGGTATGTTAAGAGGTTACTCAGAGGTAAGAATTAACATGTTGACGCTTTTAACCCTTCACTGCGCAAACTTTTAATTAATTACGCAAACGGCTACACTCGATCATCAAGTGGCTCATTTGTGAATATAAATATCGTAAGAGGTTATTTAGAAACTTATTTTAGGTATGCTAACACTTCCAGTCCTTTCATAATCAAATTTTTTGATTTTTCGAAAAATTAGTCCCTTAAATTCAATGTTTGACTTCATTAGGGTTTATTACACGTGTCAATACATCATTGGACGTGATTTTACGAGGTGTTACATCCTCACCCCTTTAAAAGAAATCTCGACCTCGAGATTTTCTAAAATGCTGGAAATACTTTTTGTCGCATAATGGACTTTAACTTCTATAGCATATCTGGAGCCTCTCCAAGCTCCCAAGTTGACCTCTGTAATAGGTACATGTATCCTTTTTGGAGCTTCTTAACCTGTCGATTTTCAATCGATACAGGTTTCTCATCATATCATAAATCTGCATATCATTATGTGATAATGCTTCTCGACTTATTAGTGAAACACATCCTTAAATTATTAGTGTGTAATGTATTGCGAGCTCCGCCAAGTTCCTTAAATAGGTTTTAGCTTTTAAGCTATTTGATCTTGATACATTCGATTCCCTCGAATGATTCTATATATTCAGAGCTTAACTAGCCTGATAATTAACAAATTGGCATACCCTTCCAAGGTGATATCTTTTCTTGAACCTTATTCCTTAACAAGAACTTAGGAGGGTTGCTACCTTCATTAATCCTTGATTTTCTGCCGAATACTGGCAACTTACAGATGATTATGGATTTGTATGATCTTATTCGTTGTTTCCAAGGTAACTTTTAAATTCTGATAATTGGACTTACTAATCTTCTGTCTAACAATAGATGTTTAACATTCCATCTATGCAAGGTCTCCAAAGAAGCAGCCTTGATATTTATATAACATCTACTATAAAAATGCATATTTATGGTGAGATGGGTATTCCAACTATAGCTTAAAACCAATCTTAAGGGATAGCTAATCCTTACAGTTAGTCAAACAAATCGACGATCCTGGGCAGCTGATGGCGATTCTTAATTGTTGCCTAAATAAGGTTACGGTAATCATTGCATAAGCAAAATGAACCGTTTTTCTTAATTAAGAATACCGAACTTCCCAGAATAATGAATTAGGCTTTATGAACCTCTATCTTAAAACTCACTTAATCAGGGATTCGATTATTCGATAATCAACATGGAGTCTTTACAATACTGCAGCCCTAAGCAGGATGTTAATCTTGAATCGACTTGCCTCTCAGGGTAATCTTTGGAGAAGATAACCAAGGTACAAGGAGGTTACAGAGATTTCCCAAATCTCAGGCTCCAGTTCATCTATCATAGTCTGTGTCAGATAAGTGACACATTTATTTTACGAGTCCACGAATTCCTTAATCGGAGACATTTACTTGGACAATTCCATTCTGGATATCTTCTTTGAATACCATTAGTTGACTTTAGTACCATATGACCATTGGAATATCCTTGCGGTTCCATGCATTAAACCTCCATACTGATCAGGCATGGAAGCAATCTATGGAACATATTAAGATACACCAATCCTAATATGGTGCTTTTTATCATACCGTCTGGTATTCGCAATCGATAGAGATCAAAGAGATATCAACCATATTTGCTGACGCACTTCTTCTAGAGAGAGGATGCTTCTAGAATTTTACGACTTAAGGTTTCTGACAGGAACAGAAGAAATGGTTCTTATGATTTCGCCTGTAAGTTTTACCTTACACTTAATTTCTGGGGTTCTTACGGAAAAATTTCTAAAAGTTTGCTATGCTTATGGTCTTATGAGAGACTCAGCAGCACCTGAAACCAAACGCAACTCCTTACAATAAAATCACAATAAGGGATTTATCTGGTGTCATTATTAACGTGAACTACCTCTAATCATTCATCAGGAGGGTTAAACGCCTCCATTCTTAATTCCTTTAAACCTAGCTGCAAAATCTTTGGCAAATTTTAGGGCAGTCTCAGCTTTGACTGGTTATTTCTTAATCTATTTAACGTGAGTAACTGAGGTAAATCCATAATGGATTTATAATGAGCAGGCTTTGAAACCTTAATGTGCCCTCTTATTGCCGTTGCTAACCACCAATAATTATTTGCATTAAGCTTAGATGTTGGGTAAATGGAATAGGGTACTATCTCAGCCAATGAATTAAAATTTGTAACATACTGTCGACAGTCTAGAACTTTTATGGTGAGAGTCAGAAAATTCTTATTCCATCTTTTTCCATTTCATGATGCAGATAGTAGGTTTTTCTAATAAGGTCCTAAAACTTGGACCATCCCATAATGTATAAGAGGATCTTTCTTGTGGACTTCATTAATGTCCTCACTAATTAAGGGTATTGCCATCGAATGACTGTGATGCATACCTCACCGTGTCCTTTCCAGCATAACCACTGATACACCTAATGGTTTCTACTTCATCCAACAATTTCCTATAATCGATGGCCCCTTTTTACTATCGAAGTCTCTTGACTACCAAGAGACGAAGTACTTTTTAGCACATCCTAACAAGGAATGGGGCCTCTTGCCATATATGATTTTGTTTGGTTTATTCTTCGCATTTGAAGTATGAATAAAGCTCTTCTCATGAGTAGCGACATGTGTTTTAGAGCAAACAGCATTCGGCTTCTTGAACCTTTTCATGACTTTTCTCATAGCCTTTCTAACAATTGTGTTAATTACAGTTTTGGAGATTAACTCCATTAACATTGAGGTTCACATTTGATGCACCGTTAACATTTGTCGCCCCTCAAGCATCGCGACTGCTGTTTGTCTTTTCTGAGTTTTCCATACTCGAAACTTGGTATTAAATACCAAATTCAACAAGTGCTTAGGCAATCTGTACCATGTGTCTCCTTGAATTGTCAAGAGACTCACTATAAGGAGTCTTGATAACTACTTGCTTCTTATCACACACAATATGGGCTTGGTTATAAGATGACCAATCCATTCCTATCACTATATTGAGTCCCTCTAGTTTTAACGGAAACAAGGACAGCATAAAAGAATGATTCCTAATGAATATAAAACATCCATCTAATATTGCTGAAG
The DNA here is from genome assembly GCA_030545235.1 of Helianthus tuberosus. Lineage (NCBI taxonomy): Eukaryota > Viridiplantae > Streptophyta > Magnoliopsida > Asterales > Asteraceae > Helianthus > Helianthus tuberosus. The sequence goes on from CM060406.1 coordinate 147,366,633, forward strand.
CAGTCTCTGAGGTACCATTGGCAAATTCTACTTCATACTTAACGCTTAGAGTTTTATCAGGCAGATTTAATAATTTACAAAATCTATTGTCTACTAAAGACTTAGCTGCACCCGAATCAAATAATACTCTAGCATAAACGTCATTGATCAGGAAAGTACCTGTTATGACATTGCCATCCTGAACGGCCTCTTGAGCGTTCATTTGAGAGTCCCCAGCTTTGGTCTTCTTAGCCTCTCCAGGCTTCTTGGTTTTATTTGGGCAATTAGTCTTGATATGCCCCTTCTCGTTGCAACCATAACAGATCGCATCTTTCAACTTCTTGCAATCCAAGGTCTTATGCTCCTTGGACTTGCAGATTCCACAGGGTAGAGGCTGAGATATAAATCTGCATTTCCCAAAGTGGTATTTCCTACAGGTTTTGCATCTGGTCTTTTCACATGACTGCTGGTTGTCCTTCAAGTCCTTGCATTCATGAGTCTTGTGATCCATTTCCTTACAGATGCCACATCCCATGGCCTGTTCACGGAAACTTTTTCCGAAGTGCTGCTTCCCGCATGTTTTACATTTGGGTTTCGCCTCATTTGACTTGGACTGGTTTGAACAGGCCTTACCCTTTTTGTAACCCTTATTTGGGGTATTATCGCACCTTCGCTTATGATTCTTTAATACTCTGTCCACGGCTTTGTTTACGGCTGTATTTAACATAGCTTGTAACTCGGTGCCCGTTAAGTTCAGTCTTGCATTATTATTTTCATCAAAAGGGTGACTGTGAGCTTCAGCTGAATCAGTCATGGTGGAGCTTTGAAGGCTACAGACCAAGTAGTAATAATTTTGTTTAATTATATAGTGAATTGTCGAATTTGATGATTAAATAGCCATGGTGCAAATAAACCATATAGGCCAATAGATAGTATTAAATTTATTTGATTATGTTTTGCCTAGGTTTTCAAATAAACCATCTTTGGCGTTTTAACGGAATATAATCCATCATATCTATTAGACAGGGGACATAAGTCACGACTGTCCATGTCGTACTGACATTTTTTATAGCACAAGGGCTTGTTCCAAAGGACTTTTTGATGGCACAGAGGCCTTGTCGCTAGGGAAATTTTAAAACATAATCAATGATCCTTTGGATCGGAAAATTTCATAGTTCATTGTCTTGACAAGGAGTTATGAAATAAAACTATCTTTATCATGAATACATTGTAGGCGTAGATCTTAAATGGATGTTTTGATGTATACATCATGTTCGACGTTTATTAGCCATGATTCCTCTTGATCATTTACGCTAAATAAGGGGGTTTAGGAATTCCCCATATAAAGATGACAATGTGATTTTTATTGTATCACTGTTTGTCAGGAGTGTTAACATGTTTTCAGATGTTAACAAGGATCTGAATCTCTTTTAAATAGGTTTCATCATCATAGCTAGGTCTTTAATGACATTCAAGCTAGGTTATACCTTTTAAGATTCTTTTTAATATATATACTGGCAGAAAAGGAATGATATTTATTTTATTCAGGATTTTTATTATAATTATCCTAAACTTAATTAAAATATAACTATGGCACAAAAGGCCAAGTCACAATGACAACTTTAATTTATAAGCCATGATTTTTGTAGAATCAAGGTATTTAGGCTCGAACGCTGTTCATTGCCTTTTCTTGATAGGGAGTTGTAGGCTACGACTGTCTTTTGTCTTATATGACAATGAATATGGCCCGTAAGCATTACATCCCTAATGGAGGCTTAATTCACAAAATAAGAAAGGATTTCGGGAGAATCCAATATAAGGATGATTTATGCGATTTTATCGAATCACATTTGCCAGGAATGTTAACATGTTTACAGATGTTAACAAGGATTTGAATCTTTTGAATAGGTTTTACCATCTTGGCCTTGTCTGAAATGACATATAGGCTAGGTTATACCTTTAAGATTCTTTTTAATATTTAACGCAGAGCAATAAAAATTGAAAAGTTAACAAGGATCTGAATCTAATTGAGGAACTACCATCTTGGCCCTGTCTTAAAATGACACATGGGCTAGGTCTTGTCCTTTTTAGATTTTGGTATTTTTATAATGGCAGATCTTATAGAAGGAATGAAAAATTTTGATTTATTTCATATATTATATTCATATATAATGAAATTTAGATAAAACATTCCAATGATTTCAAAAGATGTATAGAATTGCTCTAAACGGGGCTTGAAAGAAATAATGTTGTCCACGAAGGGACTAAAAGATAAGTACGCCCTTATAAGGACTTACTAAGGAAACGAACTTCAGCGAAAGGAGTTTCTTCTTCATTTTATTTCTGAATGTTTTCTCCTTGGTTGCACGTTTATCCTAGTCGCAGTACGAAGCTCGGCATTCCTAGGCTTCGGAAGGGAAGAATTTCCATTACAGCTCCTTTTCTTGGCGACATATTAAAAATATATAGAATTGAAAGCAATAATTCTCCGAATAGAGATGAGAGTATTCCTATGTTAAGTCTAGACTCAGAAGGTCAAGGAATATGCTACTGTGTTATTAAGATTAAACACAAAAGGCTAGTGTTTAATTCACTCAATGTTGGCTCTGATACCAACCTGTCACACCCCGATATTTCCACGTATTACCGGTGGGCCCGGTGGGGAGTATCGTGACGTAGTTGATATCATCATAGTCAAACATCACAATTCAAATGCACAGCGGAAGCAAAAGATGAATCACATTACAAACCGAAAAAATAGTAATATCAAAGTATTACAAACGGACTGTAAAGGATCCACAGGCGGATCAAAAATAAAGAAAGATAATTGTTCAACAGACTTTAACATCTAAGCTTACAAGACTCTTTATTGATGCTAGGAGTAGCCAGCCTATTCCGTCTAGTACCTGCACTTAGCCTTTTTGGAAAATACGTCAGTTTAGACTGGTAAATACAATTAACTGACTCATTTTGAAAATGTTTTAGAAAATTGATTTGAATGCACATGGCACAAAACTTTTTATAACTTGGGACAATTATTTAAAAATAATCTTGTATACAGTTTTACTTATTTGTCGTCCATCAGAGTCGGTTAGAAGAGCCGGTTAAGATTAACTGACACGCCGCAGGTATAATGCCCACAAGGTTGATTCCTTTAAGTGGGTTACCAGTTTTTACATATGCAACTGTCAGGTGTATGCCTACACCCTGTGCTTAGGTCGTGGCCATTTCTTTGAATGATGCCAAGGATATCCGGGACATGGTCATTTAACCCCCAAAGGCGATACACCAAATAATAAAGAATAAAACGAGTTATGTAAATACATTAATCACAATCCGATTAAAATGACTACATACCCGACCAAGCGGTATTATTATAATATCGTATCCCAAGCCCGTATAGGGAAAATAAGTTAAAAGTATTTACCTGAGAAAATTTATACAATTTATCCCAGCCGTATACCACCAAGCAAGTACAGGTAGCTTTTACTGGGCTCCTAAATCTGGAACGAAGGTTTTAATACCCTATTAGATTCCTAACGGGTCTTAATTACGCCTATGCTTAGACCGGTTAGTTTTAAAGGAGGATACGCGGTTCAGACGCAAGATTAAGCGAAGACCGGATTAGAATGTGGTTTAGACCCGACAAGCTTGTATACTTGTTTAATATGGGTAAACTAAACACATTCTGGATTTTGAGATAAAAATGATAAGGTTTGACCCGTTTCGGTTAATTTATGCAAACTAGTTACATAAACCGATCCGAACGCGAAATGAGCGTAACGGGTAACCAAATGAGTCATGAACATGTTTCCTAAGTTAATATGCCCTAAATATGTTGTGATATCAGTAGGATGCCTTCCATTATGCCCAAAACGAATTTAAACTCAAATTTAACCCCGAAGGGGTATTTTGGTCATTTTAAAGGTTATAAAAGAGTTTAAATATTAATATGCGGTTTAGGTCTTATATAATCAGTAAAAATACTTACTTTAATAAGTAATATAGGTAGGGTATTGCATATGTGTGAAATTTATCACTTATAACCCAACTATGCACCGAAGGGGCATTTTGGTAATTTCACATAGGCTTTAAAAGGTCAAATCTGGAAATCTGGGCTCAAGACTTTTGCTTACTGTTAAATTATAAAAATTTACTTAAAACATCAGTAGGTATTAAGTCTTATATGTTAAAATAGTTTTAACTTATACTATGCGTTAAAAACGCGTAAAAAGGCGATTTTAAGCGATTTCCGGATTTTATAAGAAAAGCTGATATTTTTGTCATTCCAGAAAGCTTAAAATGTTTTATTTATCATCTAAAATTAGTAGCAAAAAGTTTGGTATCAAAATGTTGTGTAAAACTCATTTTATAGGCCAAAAGGGCAAAACCGACAATTACAGAATTAAAGCTATACCCCTATGTTATGCTTAGCCTAAAAATAATTAAAAATCTTTAAAAATTCCAAAATATTATTCTACATCAGTGGGTAAAAATTTTGGTATCAAAATTTCGGTTTAGATAGGCTATACCCTAATTATGCCGTTTAATTAATAAAAAGCTTTTCATTTACGCTAATGAGCATAACTCCTAATCTAGACCTCAAACTGATGTCAAATTTTAGGGACAGGTTTATAATTCAGTAATAAAGGTTTCTATCCTCTCACATTTTCAAAAATCTCGTTTTAAGGTAAAAATGGCATAATAGTCAACATTTAGGCATATAACGGAAACATGCAAATGAATAGGATAACTAAGGATCCAAGTTGTATAACCTCAGAGGGTTATACTAACCTATAACATGGTCCTAAAGGAATCCTAAGGCATATCTAAAGTAAGCTAAATCAGGTCAGAACTGAAAGTCAAAGCAAAAGTCTACTTTTGCGACTTTCGGTTCCGAACCGAGCCTAAACCTGAAATTGTCGGGTTGAACATGCTTAGACATGTTCTTATACTAATTACCAAGTTATACAAGTGTTAAAACAGGTTTCATATCTTCTATATTTCTAATCATGAATTTATTTGCAAAATAGCTTTCTGTTGACTTTTTATTATTAGGTTTTACCCGACATTTGACCAAGTTAGGGTGATAATCAGTAGGTGCCCTCTTAGGGGTTTATTACCTACATAATTACCAACTTATATCTACTTTCAATTAGACTAATTACTGGACCATTAGTGATTAATCACTAAGTCAAAGTTTAATTACGATATCTTTGACTTTCTGTCATTAAACTAATCAAAACTGAAATTAGGAGGTTAAGGACACTTACAAATGGTCCTTAGTACTGAAAAGAACTCCAAGGAGGTTCCAAATGCTCAGGATCCTCCAGAAATGAGAAGATAGCAAGATTGGAATGAAATGGTGAGCTTGAACAATGAAACCCACCTCCTATTTATAGCTTTTGGAGAATGATTGGATGATGACAAGTGTTTGAAGGGGTTAACCAGATCACTACATCTGTTAGGACAGCTGTATAATTGTCTTGAAGCCCAAGGATTCGGTTTTGATTGGATGAGAATGGAATGGAGTGGAAACCAAGAAAAATTTGTATCTGGAACCTGCATACGGACCGTATGGTCCTTGGTATACGGTCCGTAAGGACCCTGTCAGCTCAGTAAAGTTTCAACTGTTGACACATTTGGCCCCTGCACTTGCATAGTTGAGTTTTTGGCACTTCTAACACCCGTTAAACCATTTTTTAAGGCTCTACAATGATGCCTAAACATAGGGAACATGAAACATGCTCAAAAACATGCCGGATGTCGGTTCGTTTGGTCGTACGGTCGCGTCGTTCGGCTAATTACGACGAAACACGAACGGACGCGAAAAATGATCCAATCTACGCGATGAATGGAATATTATTATACCAATCATTAAAATTAAATATTTTAATGCTTACATAAATTTTCGGATGTCCGGATATATCCAGAATGTAAGATATGCGCGAAAATGCAAACTTGTGCACTTTTTGACACTTTTAGTCCCTGCTTGACATAAAAGTTTATTTTTGCGCACCAAACACCTCCAAGCCTATATCTAAGCTATATAAAGGATAATTAGGGCATGTTTAACTCATGGTCATATTCCGGAAGGTCCATTACTATACGAATCGTCATACTTTTGCAGTTTGACGCAAATAGTCCTTTAATCGCACAAAGTAGCGTGAAATGTCGTTTAATGATATCCAAGCCTTCCATGGCCCATAATGGGCATTTCCAAGCATGAGTTTAATTATTTCCATGCTCTCGATTGCTTAAATAGTCACAAAAAGACGTAGATTCAAAAGTTGACGCTGTAGGTCCCTCTAATGCGCAAACTTGCGCATATCATCGTTTAATAGCATTGAAGCCTCATCTAATCCATATTAGGCATTATTGAGTGTATTATTAAACATCACGATGCTTCAGGTTTGCTAAAAGGTCATTCAGAGGTATAATTAAACATATTGACAATTTTAGTCCCTCAACTTGCAAAGTTGCGCGCATCTTTACTTATAGGCATAAAAACCCTAGATGGCCAATAATTGGCATTACCGAGAGTATAATCAAATATCATGAAGATCCTGGTATGTTAAGAGGTTACTCAGAGGTAAGAATTAACATGTTGACGCTTTTAACCCTTCACTGCGCAAACTTTTAATTAATTACGCAAACGGCTACACTCGATCATCAAGTGGCTCATTTATGAATATAAATATCGTAAGAGGTTATTTAGAAACTTATTTTAGGTATGCTAACACTTCCAGTCCTTTCATAATCAAAGTTTTTGATTTTTCGAAAAATTAGTCCCTTAAATTCAATGTTTGACTTCATTAGGGTTTATTACACGTGTCAATACATCATTGGACGTGATTTTACGAGGTGTTACACTGCTTGTCTCGTTATATTGATTCATGGCTTTGTTCAAGACATCATATGATTCTTTCAATCTGTTCATGTTGTGAATCAACTCATTGTTTTGCTTTTTCATAGTCTCACAATTTTCACAATTCTCATACACCTTTTCTGCAACAGCTTCCCTTTTAATCTCAAAAGCTGGAACTTCTTTAACCTTTATCACTCAGACCTCTTCTTCATCATTCTTACCTTTCTTTCTTTCTTCATCTCTCTCAGCTTGAAATCTTAAAAGCTCTTTCATTCTTTCTACATCATAATCATCATCACTATCTTCTTGTTTTTCAGCCTTCTTTTTTGCCATTCGAGCATTTTCAGCATCTCTCTCGGCTAGATACTCTAAATGCTCTTTCATACTATTTGCCCAATAATCATCGGCATCATCATCTTGTTTTTCAATCTTCTTCTTTGCTATTCGAGCCCTTTCAGCATTTCTCTCAGCATCTCTCTCGGCTAGATATTTTAAATGCTCTTTCATACTATCTGCCCAATACGAATTATCATCATCACTGTCTTTAACAACTTGAGCAACAAAAGCTTTAGTCTTTAGGATCTCTTCATCAGGACAATACTTATCCCAGCTAAAACCTTCTGGCAATTTTTCATCCTCTTGATTAACTAGGCTTTGACTGATTAATTGGAATCAAGTAATTAATCAACCGAGCAAACCGAGGTGAGTTCACACTTCTAAGGCATGGGATTCCCGGTGGGTTGGGAATGGGATTGAATAACTACGACAGAACTCGTACATTCACCACTACTAGACTACTTACCACCGTCCTCGGATTGGGAAGGACGCCAGCGCTAAACCTACGTACTCGCTACGTACCACCGTCCTCGGATTGGGAAGGACGCCTGCGTAAAACCTACGTATTCTCATACGTACCTCTGTCCTCGGATTGGGAAGGACACCTCCGCAAAACCTACGTATTCTCTTACGTACCTCTGTCCTCAGATTGGGAAGGACACCTTTAGATACAACTAGTCTAGTGAATTACAACATGGGAAGCCCCCACTTAATATCGTGAAAAGGTTTGGGAAACAAGGATACCGGTTAACTCATGGTTATGAAACAAACTTACGATTTATGAAATGAACTCAATAACTGAACAATCAACTGTGAACTCGCTCAACTTTGTTGTTGACTCGTTGTTACATGCCTTGCAGGTCGTTAGATATTCATGGAGCTTGCACAGGGAGGCGCAGTCGTTGTGGGACATGGACAGTGTGTGTCATGTTAAAAACATGATATCACTTCGAACTTAATACTTATGTTGGGCTTTTACATTTATGCTTCCGCTAAACATTTAACTATGCTTTTGTTTGAACACCTTTCATATTGTGTGGTTGAATTTTATTTATTACTTACAATGTTCAATATGATTGGTGGCTCGATCCTGGTCAGTCATGCCTCCAAGCGGTGATACTCCGCGTGTGGATTTTGGGGGTGTGACAGATTGGTATCAGAGCCATTGGTTATAGTGAACTTGGTTTTAAAAAGGGGGAAACTTTTGGGATAAAACCAGACTATAACCTGAACAGTGCTCAACGATCCACAACGACGCTTCGCTCCACGTGCAAGACTCGATATTATAGGTGTTATGATTCATGTTTATATCGCTTACTTATTAATTACATAGTACATTGCTCATAGTATGCTTAGATAAATGTAACAACTATTGCTTGAAACATATGCGCGCTTACTCTCTTCTGTCATCGCACTTTCGCAAACCTCTCTCACTCATGTTTCCTTTGGTATGAAGATCATGAGTGGACGTGTCAACATGACTAAAGCCCAGTTGACGGCTTTAATCAACCAACAAGTTGATGCGGCACTTGCAGCCGCTCCAGCAGGAGGTCAGCATGCTCAGCCACCTGTGTGCACGTTCAAGACGTTCATGGACTGTCGTCCTAGTCTTTTCAGTGGCACTGAAGGAGCCGTAGGACTCCTCCACTGGTTCGAGAAGCTCGAATCGGTCTTCGAAATGTGTGAATGCCCTGAGGCTCGTAGGGTGAAGTATGCCACTGGTACCCTCGAAGGCACTGCGCTGACTTGGTGGAACGCGCAAGTTCGAATGTTAGGGCTGGCAGCTGCTAATGCCACCCCATGGAACGACTTCAAGGAAATGATCACGTAAGAATACTGTAATCGTGATGACATCCACAAGCTGGAAGTGGAGTTCTTTAACCTGAAGATGACGGGGTCAGAGATAGAGGCGTATACGAAGCGATCCAACGAACTGGCAGTGTTATGTCCAACCATGGTGGATCCTCCCATCAAGCGTATTGAACTGTACCTCAAAGGCTTAGTACCATAGATTCAAAGCCATGTGACTTCTGCTAACCTTGCTACTATCCAGGATATTACTCGTCTTGCTCATCGTCTCACAGACCAGGCAGTGGAACAGAACAAGCTGCCTAAGCGTATAAGTGCTACTGCTACTACTACTTCTGCTATTCCCAGTGACAACAAAACAAAATAGGATGGAGCCTCCAGCAAGGGTTCGACTACAGTTCAGTCCCAGGCGCAGCAGCGAAAGATTGATGACTACCAGAGTCCTGGTCAGCAATCTTCTGGTAGTCAAGGGCAGGGTGGATATTGAGGAAACCACCCAAAGTGCAACAAATGCAACAGGCACCACAGTGGTCAGTGCAACAAGGGACGTTGTCAGAGGTGTCTCAAGATGGGTCATGAAGCCAAGGATTGCAGGAGCTCACGACCTGCAAATCAGAATCGTCAGCAGCAACAGCAAGCACCGCAGAATCAGTAACAGCAACAGGGCAACAGGGGATGCTTTCAGTGTGGCGCTGAAGGTCACTTCAAGAGACACTGCCCGCAGTTAAATCATAATCAGAATCAGAACCACAACCAAGGAAACGGGAACAATAATGGGGGCAACAATGGGGGAAACAATGATGGCAACGGTGCCAGGGGTCGAGTGTTCGTGCTGGGTCAGGGTGACGCAAGGAATGATCCTAACGTAGTGATGGGTAAGTTCCTTCTCGACGACTTTTATGTTACTGTTTTATTTGATTCGGGTGCCGATACCAGTTATGTGTCTCTAAAAGTTAGTCAAATTCTTAAACGTATACCAACACTTTTGAACACCAAGCATGTAGTAGAGTTAGCAAATGGTAAAAGCCTAGAGGCCACGCATATAATTAAGGGTTGTAATCTCATCTTAGCTGGTCAAACCTTCTCTATCGACCTCATTCCTATTGTTTTGGGTAGTTTCGACATTGTTGTTGGTATGGAGTGGTTATCGCAACATCGAGCAGAGATCCTTTGCAAGGAGAAGATCGTCCGCATTCCTCGTTCTGGTGAAGAACCTTTAGTGATTCATGGTGAAAAGAGTGGTGCAGTTGTAGGTATCATCTCTTTCCTTAAGGCCCAGAAGTGTTTGCGAAAGGGCCACGCTGCTATTTTAGCACTTGTTACTGACGCATCATCGAAAGAGAAGAAAATAGAGGATATTCCAGTAGTACGTGACTTTCCTCAAGTGTTTCCCGAGGAATTACCTGGCCTACCGCCTCATCGCCAGGTCAAATTCCAAATCGAGCTGGCTCCTGGAGCAGCGCCCATAGCTCGTGCACCTTATCGTTTAGCTCCATCGAAACTTGAAGAACTATCCATGCAACTGGAAGAGCTCTTGGATAAGGGTTTTATTCGCCCTACCTCTTCGCCTTGGGGAGCACCAGTATTATTTGTAAAGAAGAAAGACGGTACCTTCAGGATGTGCATTGACTACCGTGAACCTCAACAAGGTGACCATAAAGAATCGTTATCCTCTCCCGTGCATTGATGACTTATTCGACCAGCTGCAAGGGTCGAGCTACTATTCCAAGATTGATCTGAGATCGGGTTACCATCAACTGAGAGTCCGAGATGAGGATATCTCTAAGACAGCATTCAGAACTCGTTACGGCCATTACAAGTTTCTGGTCATGCCTTTCGGATTGACGAACGCACCGGCAGTCTTCATGGATCTTATGAACAGAGTGTGCAAACCTTACCTGGATAAGTTTGTTATTGTTTTCATCGACAACATCCTGATCTATTCTAAGAGTCAGGAGGAACACGAGCAGCATTTGTGACTTATTTTGGAACTTCTTCGAACAGAGCAACTCTATGCCAAGTTTTCCAAATGCGACTTTTGGCTTCGCGAAGTCCACTTTCTAGGCCATGTGGTAAACAAGGATGGGATTCATATTGATCCATCCAAGGTAGACTCGATCAAGAACTGGCCTGCACCCCGTACACCAACAGAAAGCCGCCAATTCTTGGGTTTGGCGGGGTACAACAAAAGGTTTATCAAAGACTTTTCCAAGATTGCGCAGCCGCTTACTTTGCTAACTCAGAAGGGTGTCACCTATCGTTGGGGTGATGCTCAAGAATCAGCGTTCCAACATTTAAAGGATAGACTTTGTAGCGCACCTATTCTTTCATTGCCAAAGGGCACAGGCGATTTCGTGGTTTATTGTGACGTGTCTATTCAGGGTCTTGGTTGTGTATTGATGCAACGGGATAAAGTCATTGCTTACGCCTCGCACCAACTTAAGATTCACGAAAGGAATTACACTACACACGATTTGGAGTTGGGAGCTGTTGTTTTCGCACTTAAGATATAGAGACATTACCTGTACGGTACCAAGTGCACCATCTACACCGATCACAGGAGTCTCGAGCATATCTTCAAACAGAAGGAATTAAACATGCGACAACGTCGATGGGTCGAGCTCTTGAATGACTACGAATGCGCGATCAAGTACCATCTGGGCAAAGCCAATGTGGTGGCCGACGCCCTCAGTCGAAAGGATACTACGCCTAAGCGCGTGCGAGCATTAAAAGCGGAGAACGTCAGGGCGGAGTCCCTACGTGGATCAAGGAAACAATTAGAACAAAAGGAAGACGGCGCTTACTACGTTACAGGGCGCATTTGGGTCCCACACTATGGAAACTTACACGAACTGGTGATGGATGAAGCACATAAGTCACATTATTCGATACATCCTGGTTCGGATAAGATGTACCACGATTTGAAGACTACGTACTGGGGGCCTAGCATGAAAGCCCACATAGCAACTTACGTCAGTAAATGTTTGACTTGTGCGAGAGTCAAGACTGAATATCAGAAACCATCGGGCCTACTCCAACAACCAAAGATTCCGCAAAGTAAATGGGATCAAATTTCCATGGATTTCGTTACTGGCCTGCCTAGATCTCAACGCGGAAATGACACTATTTGGGTGATCGTGGATCGACTCACAAAGTCTGCACACTTTTTGGCTATCAAAGAAACGGATAAGTTCTCCACCTTAGCAGACGTTTACTTAAAGGAAGTGGTTTCGAGACACGGGGTGCCAACCTCTAATATTTCCGATCGTGATGCACGTTTTATTTCAAAACTGTGGCAAGTGATGCACAAATCTTTTGGCTCTCCATTAGACATGAGCATAGCCTATCACCCGCAAACAGATGGGAAGTCTGAACGCACCATTCAAACCCTTGAAGACATGCTTCGTGCATGTGTGATTGATTTTGGCAACGGCTGGGAAAAACATCTACCGTTAGTGGAATTTTCATATAATAACAGCTACCACACCAGCATTCAAGCCGCTCCGTTTGAGGCATTGTATGGGCGTAAATGCCGATCACCTCTTTGCTGGGCAGAAGTTGGTGACAGCCAAATCACAGGTCCAGAACTTGTAGTAGACACAACGGAAAGGATTGCTCAGATACGGCAACGAATGGCGGCATCTCGTGATCGCCAGAAAAGTTACGCTGGTAAGCGCAGGAAACCACTCGAGTTCCAGGTTGGGGATCGAGTGTTACTCAAAGTCTCACCTTGGAAAGGTGTTGTTCGTTTTGGCAAACGAGGCAAACTCAATCCGCGTTATGTCAGACCATTTGAAATCATCGAGAAAATAGGCAAACTGGCCTACAAACTAAACCTACCAGCAGAACTCAGTGGAGTTCACAACGTATTTCACGTGTCAAATCTGAACAAGTGTCTGTCAGATGAGACCCTCATAGTTCCTTTGAAGGAGCTCACTATCGACGATCAGTTGCGATTCGTCGAGGAACCAGTTGAAATCACGGACCGAGACGTTAAGGTTCTCAAGCACACCCGAATACCTCTTGTTCGAGTTCGTTGGAACTCCCGTCGTGGCCCAGAGTTCACCTAGGAACGAGAAGATCAAATGAAACTCAAGTATCCCCAGTTGTTCGGGAACAATGCAACTACTACTGAGGCTGAAGCTACAGCGGAATTTCGGGACGAAATTCCAAATCAACGGGGGGATGATGTGACCCCCAGGAAAACCAGTAAACCATGCAACTTAACTAGCTTCCTCAGTAACCACGTGCTAAATTTCGGGACGAAATTTCTTTCAAGTTGGGGATAATGTGACAACTTGAGTTTTCAAGGTCCTTACTAGACACGTTACTTGTTTCATAGCTGTGTTTTTCCATAATCTGTTATGTTGTAATATGTGCACCCTCACTAAATGATTATCAGATTGTTTAATGGTTTGGTCATTAATTGATTATTCGATGGTTTAATTGTTTGGTTTTACTGTTACAATTATTTATGTGTCAAAGTTATAACAAAACAACCCGTACAACCTTAAGCCCATTCGACGAAATTTAGCAGTTTCGCCATGATCATACTCGACGAAACCTTAGTGTTTCGTTGAAGCATTGTTTCGTTGGCCAGGGCTTCGGCCCAGTTAGTCTGTGGCCCAACCCCTTAGTTATATATGCGAATCCTTGGAGCAGTCACGTAAGCAAACCCTAGAACTCTCTCCCCTTGTACGTGATGGCTGATACCATTCTCTGGAAGTTCTTGTGTGTTCCCTCTCACTACCGGTTAGTCATGATAACCCGATTTGATTTGTTTACTACGATGTGTGTGTAAATATTTCTTGTCGTAAATGAAAATCATGGGGTTAGGGTTGTATGATCTCCTATTAGTTTCGTGATTAGTTGATATTATGAAAATCATGATGATGATAATGGTTTGTTCATCCTAATTGATTTATGATAACTGTATGTGGGATGAAAACGGATGGATTGACTGATGATACATTGTTGATTTAGGGTTTAGTATTATGTTGCTAGTATGATAGAATAGATCTGAAATTGTGAATAAGAGTTAGTGAGTGTGTCGATTTATGTTATTGGTTTGAGTGATGAAATCCTGTTGATACGAATCATGATCATGTATGCGAACTATGGGAATATTATGTTGGTGACTTGGATATAGGAATCATCTAGAGTGTGGATTGAAAATATTGGTTTGGTCATACATGAAATAATTTGTTATGAAACTCTGAAACATGATTGTGTTAGCGATGACTTTGTCGTATGATATAACTGATGATCGGTGGTTAGGGTTTTCTGGGTAATCATCAGTTACACGACGTAACTGACCAAATGGACGAAACACCGATGTCGACGAAACTAGGGGGTTTCGCCGAGGGTAGTCACGACGAAATGAGTGGGTTTCGCCGAAAGGATGCACGAAGAAACTAGGGGGTTTCGTCGAATTAGAAAACTGCACAGTAACTAAGTTTAATTCTGTTAGGAGTTAACCGAGTTAGTTATGTGTCGTTAAATGTAACTCATGTGAATATGCGATTAACTGCTAAATGCTATGAGGCGTTTGTTACTTGAGCTATACTTTATGATCATGATTTATACGTGAACTATGAGAATATAAACTGATTGTGAATATGTGCATACCGTAGGCTTTGACTGATTAATTGGAATCAAGTAATTAATCAACCGAGCAAACCGAAGTGAGTTCACACTTCTAAGGCATGGGATTCCCGGTGGGTTGGGAATGGGATTGAATAACTACGACAGAACTCGTACATTCACCACTACTAGACTACTTTCCACCGTCCTCGGATTAGGAAGGACGCCAGCGCTAAACCTACGTACTCGCTACGTACCACCGTCCTCGGATTGGGAAGGACGCCTGCTAAAACCTATGTATTCTCATACGTACCTCTGTCCTCGGATTGGGAAGGACACCTACGCAAAACCTACGTATTCTCTTACGTACCCCTGTCCTCGGATTGGGAAGGACACCTTTAGATACAACTAGTCTAGTGAATTACAACATGGGAAGCCCCCACTTAATATCGTGAAAAGGTTTGGGAAACAAGGATACCGGTTAACTCATGGTTATGAAACAAACTTACGATTTCTGAAATGAACTCAATAACTGAACAATCAACTGTGAACTCGCTCAACTTTGTTGTTGACTCGTTGTTACATGCCTTGCAGGTCGTTAGATATTCATGGAGCTTGCACAGGGAGGCGCAGTCGTTGTGGGACATGGACAGTGTGTCATGTTAAAAACATTATATCACTTCGAACTTAATACTTATGTTGGGCTTTTACATTTATGTTTCTGCTAAACATTTAACTATGCTTTTGTTTGAACACCTTTCATATTGTGTGGTTGAATTTTATTTATTACTTACAATATTCAATATGATTGGTGGCTCGATCCTGGTCAGTCATGCCTCCAAGCGGTGATACTCCGCGTGTGGATTTTGGGGGTGTGACATTGTTCCTGTTTCATTTTCTAACATCGTATTCTGAGTAATAGTGATCAGACTAGCAAAGGCATTATAGAAATCGTTCTCCATGATTCGGTTATCAAAAGTTCACAAACACAAACTTTCAAACGAAATGGATGGTGTTTCACACGAAATGAGACTTTCAAGTAAAATGGCTATCTTTCACACGAAATGGAGTCTTTCACGTGAAACGGTCACCATTCAAACGAAATGAAAACTTTTCAAGCGAAATGGCAACACTAAAACCCAATTCGTTCGAAATGGAGACAAGTCTGTTCAATCTGTGCGAAATGGAATATTGTTTCAAACGAAATGGTCCTTGGTGCGAAATGGAGGCTGATTTCGTGCGAAATGGCTGCAAAGTCAAACAATCGTATATCCCATTTCATGCGAAATGGTGATGACGTCGCACTTTCGAACATTTTTTCAACAAATTGATCAAGTTTTACTTTGATTTTAGGTCTGATTCATTCAAGGCTTTGTTAAAATACTGTTTCGCACGTTATATTTGAAAATCAAGCCATTCTATCCATGAAAACTCAGTTAATTTTGAAAAGAAGGTGTAGAAATCAGAATTTTCAGCTGAAATGGTAAGAACTCTTCCTCCTGAGCTCTGATACCACTTGTAGGATCATTTGCACGACCAAAACGAGTCGTTTAGAAGATTTCTAACCAATACGAAAGGCGGAAACAGACGTATCGGAGTTATTTCAGCTGATTTGCACTAAGATTCACTTTAAACTGTCTCTGTATTGATATCAGATCGTTTTACAATGCTGGATACACTTCGGCAGAGCTTCGCTACCGGAATCGAAAACGTTACCAATGATTTGAACCAGGCACCTATATATAGGCAAGTCATTCCGCACGAAACGGCTCAAGCGAAATGGCCAGATCTATTTCGTACGAAATGGTTCACACCTATATGTTTCACGTTTTTCTTGTACAACGTGCCCTGATCTATCCAATCTAATACAAGACTCGATACAAGATGAAGTCGACAGACATATGCACCAACACATCTTGTCAGCACCGGGATGAATGGAATATCGAGATTTGTGGGCTTCGTCCATCAGAAGTTGTCGCAAGTTCATACGCTTGGGAATCCAAATTCGGTCCAAATAATGAAAGATACCATTCGATTTATTCTCGAGTTGGGCACCATCATTTAAAATTCTTTCCTTCTTCAAAGTTCGTTCGGTAAAACAAGCATGCTGCGCGTCACGAATGAGAGCTTCGAGGTTAAACTGGGCTTGGGAATTTCGAACACTAAGCAAGTAACTTCGTCGACTGAGAGCATCAGCAACGACATTTGGTTTGCCTGGATGGTAACGGATCTCACAGTCGTAATCGTTGAGTAGTTCTACCCACCGGCGTTGACGCATATTCAGTTCCTTCTGGTCAAAGATATGTTGTAGGCTCCTATGATCGTTGAAGATCGTACACTTGGTACCATAAACGTAGTGTCGCCAAATCTTTAACGCAAAAACAACTGCGCCAAGCTCGAGGTCGTGTGTGGTGTAGTTCTTCTCCTGGATCTTGAGCTGTCGAGAAGCGTAAGCGATAACCTTGTCTCGTTGCATAAGAACACAACCAAGACCAAGGTTCGAGGCATCGCAGTAAACTACGAAGTTGTCGTTTCCGTCGGGCAGTGAGAGCACGGGAGCATTGCAAAGCATAGCTTTGAGAGCTTGAAAGGCTTCCTCCTGTTTAGTTCCCCAAACAAAAGGTTTATCCTTTTGCGTAAGAGAGGTAAGCGGCACAGCGATCTTAGAAAAACCTTCGATAAAACGGCGATAATAGCCTACCATTCCTAGAAAAGAACGGACTTCAGACGGATTCTTGGGTGTAACCCAACTCTTAACTGCTTTGATCTTCGCAGGGTCCACGTGGATACCTTGACTATTGACAATGTGACCCAAGAATTGGATCTCCTCTAGCCAAAATTCACACTTGGAGAATTTGGCATAGAGACAGTTTCCCTGGAGTAACTCAAGAACCAAAGTTAGATGCGGCGAGTGTTCGGCTTTTGATTTGGAATAGATCAGGATATCGTCGATGAATACGATTACGAAGCGATCAAGGAAGGGTTTGCACACTCGATTCATTAGATCCATGAAGACTGCGGGGGCGTTGGTCAAACCAAAAGGCATGACAACAAACTCGAAATGACCATAGGTATATCCTCCTCTTGAATACGTAACTGGTGATAGCCTGAGGGCAGATCGATCTTAGAAAATCACGTAGCACCTTGTAGCTGATCAAATAAATCGTCGATTCGAGGCAAGGGATAGCGATTCTTCATTGTCAACTTATTCAACTCCCAATAGTCGATGCACATCCGAAACGAACCATCCTTCTTTTTGACGAAAAGGACAGGCGCGCCCCATGGAGAGGTGCTAGGGCGAATAAAGCCTTTATCAAGTAGTTCCTAGAGCTGACTTGAGAGTTCGCGCATTTCAGAAGGAGCGAGACGATACGGCGCTTCAGCAACAGGGTTTGCTCCAGGAATGAGGTCGATTCGGAAATCGATATCACGAGCGGGTGGTAATCCCGGAAGATCGTCAGGGAAAACATTAGGAAATTCACACACAACAGGTACCTGGTTTACTGCCTTTTCTTTCTTTTCCTTCTCCGCTACTACGATGTGTGCCAAGAAAGCTTTGTATTCCTTGCGGAGATACTTGCTAGCCTGAACACACGACATGAGTTGTAGTTTCTTTGACGCGACTTCACCATAAACACACAATTGATCACCACTAGCGAGCGAGAATCGAATCATCTTATCGAAGCAAACAACTTCAGCATGGTTTACATGAAGAAAGTCCATGCCTACTATGACGTCAAAACTACCGAGCTGCATCGGAATAAGATCGATAGGAAAGACGTGATTGTTGAGTTCAAGCGTACAATCACGGAGAACAGAATTGACAACAACGATTCTTCCAGTGGCAACTTCAACATCGAACGTCGAGGGGAGATGAGCGCGCTTACGATTGAGGAGCTTTTCGAATTCAAACGATACAAAATAGTTATCTGCTCCAGTATCAAATAAACGCGTAGCATATATACCATTCACAAGGAACGTACCATTGACCACATTGTTATCGGCTGCTATTGGGGCTGCTGTTGTTGTGGCTCTTGCTTGACCACTTGGTTCAGGCACATGTTGGTGAAGTGGTTGGGTTCACCACACGCGTAGCAAGCTCTAGCATTGACCGCGGGTGCATGAGCCACTTGATGGCCTTGAGGAGCAGTAAGTAGAGCTTGTTGAGCAGGAGCTTGACCTTGGGTTGGAGCAGGGTTTTGACGTGGACCTGTACGACAGTTGGCGGTGAAGTGGCCGTACATGTTGCAATGCGCACAGTATCTGCAAGCGATTCCCACTGGGTGGTGATAGGTACAAGTAGGGAAAGCTGGGCGAGGACCAGTATACGCACGCTTTGCCAGTGGTACATTGGTAACCGGGGCCGTTACTTGGCGGTGTTGATGTTGCTGAGGAGCTAGAACTGATTGGAGCAGGGCAGCATTGGTCACAGCACAGTTCTTGTTGCAGGAACTGCTGTTGTTCTTCTCTTGCGTCTCGAAAGCTTGAATGACTGAGGAGCGGTGGCGGTTTCAGCGGTTGAAACAGTAGTAGCTTGATGTAGATTCTTGGGAGCTTTATCCCAGACACCAGACTTGACTCGCTTGTCGTTGATCTCAACAGTGAGCAAGTAGGTTTCTTCAATCGTTGTTGTCTTTGCTGCTTGAACGAAATCAGCCACGCAATTCGGAAGAGCACGGATATACTTTTTGATGGTGATTTCGGGCATCTTGACTTGGTCCGGACAGATTATACTCAACTGCTTAAAGCGCACAGTCAAACCAGCGTTGTCACCATATTTCTGCTTAATGTTCTAGAATTCATCCTCCAACTTTTGGCGCTCATGGGGAGGGCAGAACTCTTGCATCATCACGTCCTTCAACTCATCCCATGATAGCCCATAAGCTGCATCATTTCCGCGTTTGTTTCTCTCGGTCGTCCCCAGTCTAAAGCACGGGACTGGAAGACGCCAGTTACGTTGAGAGTACGGAGATCATCAGGACAGCCACTCTGGCGCAGGGTGACTTCGATGGAATCAAACCATTGGAACATGGCCATAGGACCATCTTCACCAGTAAACTCTTTCGGTCCGCAGGCTTTGAACTGTTTGAAGCTGAAAGCAGCTTTGGGAGTATCGGTCCTGGACTCTTCAGAAGACTTGCTTGCATTTTCATTTAATTCACTCACGATCTGGGGGATGACTTTAGCGATTTGGTTGGCGACGAGAGAAGCAAGTCGCTTTTCGGCGTGCTTACGCCTAGCAGCTCGTGAGTGTAGGGATCCAGATGACGACATTGTCTGCAACAGACAGCGCCATAGGATTCAAAACACTATTCGATTATTCCTAGTATATTCTAGCGATTCACCATAAAGCTCAGGAACACGTCCATTAATATAAACATATAAACACATAAGCACATAATCACGTAAGGCACAGAAAACACGTAGGCACGTAAGGCACAGAAGCACATAAGGCAATCAGAACACAGAAACCTTACTATATGTTGCACGCATTCCCTATCCTTCACAGCACGTATAGCGATTAATTACAGCGATTGTGAGTATCGAGCACACAGCGAGCAGTATAGCATAAGCGAGCAACATAGCACGCGATCATCCACGAGTAGTAACGATTTGTTAACGTTTTGAGATAGATGTGCAGTGCGAGTCGTGCGTGTTGATCGACATGAACAGGGAAACGAATAATTGACCAAAATTGAAACATGAAATCACATCAAACACATAAAACCCACATAAAATCGATAAGTCACAGAGTTGGCTGCGGTAATTCCAGAATCGAAACATATAAAATCGAAATTAGATTGTCTGGGTTCGTCGAACATGTCCACAACCCAGAGTAATTTGACTACCCAAAGTGATTCGACTGTTCACAAAGACCCTTCAGTGCACACTTTGGCCTTCGGAACTGTGCTCTCGCTTTGATTTGACCGATCGGCACCCATCCTTCCAGTTACAGTGTGACCCAAGTCATTGGAGTCCATCGAGACTTTGGTGAGAGTTTTGTAAAACCACATTAGAGAGTAGAACGAGTCATCAAGGTTCGGGTTTCACCCCTAACTTAGCGACTACATTCATGTTTTGTGTGATGAAATCACGGGGAAGATAAGGAGATGTGCATCGAAGCATGGATTTCACTCCTGTTTTAACGCAATTTATCCTGTTTTAATGAAAATAGCAATTCGAACGAGTAATATGGTCGAGAGTTTGCGGTTTTCACACCTAATCTTAACCAGATCATTCGTTTGTATGTGAAATCAGCCTTAGGAAAAGCTGATCTTGCGCAGAACTGTAGTATGCGAGGTTCACGCAAGTGTGTAGTGTACAGCGAGTTCGAGCGAGAAATAGCGAGCAAGCTCGTACAAAACCCCTACTAGGCATGCACAAGTCGGTATGTTGGTACTTATACTATAGACTAGGTCTTTTCTAAGACATCGACCCGGACTAGGTCGAGTCTTGCCTAATTCCCTATAGTTATGGCTCTGATACCAATCTGTCACACCCCAACAGATGACGGAAACATCGGGGCATGGCACTGAGCAAAACAGATTGTCCAGGAGAAATCCATAACAACTAAAATTACCGAATATTTATCATTATGTCCCATACCATAATATATCAAATAAAAGCAGCTATTACAGACATTGTTTTCCCAAAGACATATCAAATGTTCCGACGACTCAGATTCAAATAGATAAATTGTTTGTTTGTTTGTTTCTAGACTCTCTCCTACTTGATTCCACATAGCAGGCATCCTAGCAGATAGCATCCTAAACACCTGTCACATACGTTAAAATAGAGGTCAATACACATAGTGTAAAGGTGGGCATATAAGTTTGATAATAGCATAATAGAGTTCGAAATCGTTTACGCATAATCAGCATGTACAACGTATAATGTGAAGCATGTAAGTTATCGACAAAGATCCTATCAATACCAATGACTGCGAGTTGACTGCGTGTAGCGAGTGCGCATCACATGTTCACCACTACGAACACGTGAAGTATTGTCCTTAACAACCCCTGAGTGAACAGGTGCTGAGTCCAAACTATAGTACTATCGTTGCTAAGGCAGGTAGACAGCAATCAATGTGTAAACATAATAAACAGGCATTCATCGAGTCACGTATAACATGCATTAGAGGTCAGCGTATAAATAGTATTTGCGTTGTGTGTTCGATATGATTTAGAATAGGTAACGTATGTAACACCCAAAAGTTCATAAAGCAAAAAGGGATCGAGTATACTCACGGATAGCGTTTAACTTAATAAACACTGCCTTGGATTGAAGGGAGTGCTTAAGAGATTAGCCTGAACAGTTGACGATAGCATAAACGATGAGCGGCGCGAGAAACGGTGAAAGGTAACCAAGTATCGGATGGAAATCCGATAGGATGGCAATCCGATCAGATGGCCAGTCGATCGGATGTCAATCCGTTTGGATGGTCACCCGATCGGATGGCCATTCGATTGGATTGACACCTTGCTTGGTATGGATGTGTTTGTGTATGATGGTTGGTCCTTTGAAGTTTTCGTTGTAGCATTTTGAAAATAGCATTTTGAAAATACCTTGCTTGGTATGGATGTGTTTGTGTACGAAAGGTCGATCGATCGAACGGTCGTTCGATCGGACGGCGATCCGATTGGCGAGGCTTCTCAGTTGAGAACAAGTTCACAGCAAGACGGTCACTCTATCGGATGGCTATCCGATCGGGTGGCAATCTGTTAGTTACTGATGTTCTTTTGAAAATTGAAAATGATTAAGTGTCGAAGTCCCAAACATCACATGATCGGACGGTCACTCGATCGGATGGCAATCCGATCGGGCGGTAATCCGTTCGACGTTCAGATCCTTGAAAAGTTTGAATAAAAAGGTTTAAGTGTGGAACCAAGTGCAACCCGATCGGATGGCCGGTCGATCGGATGGCAATCCGATCGGACGGCAATCCATCCCGACATCCTGATTGTCTTGGCACTTGATTTCGTTGAAGATTTTGCAGTTTTGAACGAGACGTTATGATAACTTGCTTAAACAATAGGAACCCCATCTTGACCCAAGTGACCCGATCGAACAGGAACCACCCTAGTCCGGCCAGTTCACGGTTCGAGACGGTTGTTCATGTTCAAACCCGAAATCAGTTATCTCTCTGATGGAATTCAGATCTCGAGCTAACCCATCACTAGGAAAGAGTAGAAGATCAGAACGAGGTCCGATTCTATCGGTTTTGAGTGCATTGAGTGTAAAAGAGTTGAAAGAAAGTTGGAAAACCTTCTTTCAATCCTTTTAACCATGAATTTGTATAGATCTATGCGAAAACATTGATTAATCTTGGGGAAATCCTTCAGATCTAAGTCGTTCTTACTGGAATGAAGCCAAACTTTGAAGTTCATAAGAACTCCATGATGACATCACCCTAGAACACCTCAAATCCGGTGATTTCACGGTTAAAAGTTAAGATTCAAAGGTGAAAATGATTTAGAAGTGCGTGTAGATCATAGAAGTACGAGATTTAGGTTAAAAACTTACGAGAATCGAGAGAAATCGAGAGAAATGAGAGCTTGAGGTTGGCTGGTCGAAAAAGGAGCTGTCACATCACAAATGATGTGTCACATCATAAATGATGTGACAGGTGAGTAATTATAGGGTTTCCCAAAAAGGAAAGTGGGGAAGTGTCGGGTTGATCGGGTGGCAACTCGATCGGATGACAATCCGGTCGGATGGCAATCCGATCGGATGGCCACTCGATCGGTTGGCCACTCGATCCTGGTGTGTCCGACGCGACGATTTTTGTTGTTTCGATTCGCGTGTTGAGCGTTGCGATGCAATTCGAGTGAGCGATGCGATAGTATTTCCCATTTGTTACACAAATAACATAATTACTATATCTAACATACAATCACTATAGTTAATTTGCGTTTAGCGTTTGCGATGCGATGAGTTTGCGATTGCGATTAACACCTCAACATAAACATAACATGCACAAATAACACATAAATAGCACACACACGTAAAACAATATTTAGAACACATAATTCGAGTTGCGATTGCGATAGCGATTAGCGAAAAGTCGATTAACGATAAATATGCGATTAAATAGCGATAACACCTCGATGATTAATAGATACTCCACATAATACAACTAAAGCGATTAAATATCATATTTGATTACAAGTCAAAGAAGTCAAAACAGTAGTTGAGCAAGGAGTGACAGATCGCAATTAGCAATCTTTTCTTCCTTTGACTTCAATCTTGACTTTGACTTTGACTTTCGAAACACGGGGTGTTACAATTAAAACATTAGGAGGTAAGCCGATCGATTTAATAATCATGATCATCCTTTTGTATATCATTGGTTTTATGATTAGTATCTTGCCGATACTAAATATTCGTATCATGGTGAACAAAAACTCAGCTAAAAGAGAGAGGAGGAGCAAAAAAAGCAAGGATCCGACTTAGTCTAAGGACATCAATCCAGGTTTTCCCTAAATCCCAATCATTAGGGTTTGATTTTTGATCATTCGGTTTGGGACTTTATAACTTGCGGCTTATCAAATTGAATTTGGTAACATGCGTTTTGATATATTGATTTTTGGCAACATGCGTTTTGTCAGATTGTTTTTGCGAAACATGCATTTTGTGATATTGGTTTTGTTAACTTGCGGTTTTAGAAATTGATTTTGCTGAGTTGCCTGGTATGTAAATTGGGGGTTTTGAATGATTTTGGTTCTACCTCCGGCAGTGCCTCCTTCATATGCTTTTGATAATGATTTTGGTAACTTGCGGGATTTTTTGTGATTTGATATATATGTATGCAGGGGTTCCTGATGATGATGATGATGATTTTCAAAAACCCCATTTAGTAGATGAAAACAAACAAACCTCAAAAGTTAAATAAAAGGCCAAAGAAAGTAAATGTTGAATATAATGAGGATTTTGAACCACCAATTCAATCTTTGAAAACCAGAAAGGATGAAAACACAAAAAGAGGGCAAATAATAGAACTGATGAAGATGGTGATGATTTTGAGGAGCCCATAGAGAAGATGAAAGTGTCGAAACAAGATAAGCAAAAGAAACCTACAAAGGGTAAGAAGACGATTAAAGTACCAGAACAAATTAGGACGAAACCAAGACCGTTCTATGCATATCACCATGAGGCATTAAGTCTTAAGTGTAATTCTTCTGCTTTCTTGGATACAATAAGACAGTTTACGGAAGCACAGATAGCGGATGTCAAAAGCATGGGATTTGGTCCTGTTCTTGATATAAAGGTTAGTTACATAACTAAACATCTGGGATTTTGGCTCCTACGAAACTATGGCGAGCAATAGGGCACCCTAAACACCGGAAATCATAATATATGAATAACAAGAGATTCAGTATATGATGTGTTTGGTATTCCAAAAGGACCAAATCCGGTACTTGAAAAAAATAACCCTCGGAAAGGTGCGATAGTTGAAAAAATACTGCTACTGATAGTTGAAAAAATACAGCTACGAAATCAAAATAAACTAATAGTCTTCTGTGTATGGGATTACATCAGAGTTGTAGCCATCGCTTTGTTCCTCACTTTCTTCAGATTCATCATCATTATATTTTAGATTGGCGTATAACACCATCATCTCGTCTCTTCTTTGCTGCAGCCTATTCTTGAATATCATTGCAAACCTGGATCTTGCCTCGTTCGAAGGTGCGTTCGAAGGTGCTAAATCACAGAGTTGTTCAAGGAGATATAGCCTCTCTGTCTTCAACATTTCCTCCATCGGCAATGAATATTTCACCCCATGTTGATAAGTCACTTCAACCTTTCCTGCTTCTTCATGCACCACCCAACTGCTAACTATTGGTAGACGAGTATCGTCAATATCATCATCATCATCATCATCTTCTGCCTGAAATTTTCTCTCCAATCTTCTTATTACCGTTCGAGTTCTTTCACAATCGTTGGCCATTGGAACCCCAAGGGCCAGAATATCCCTCTGAACCTCTTCAGCCATGCCAAGTATGGTGTTGATTGTCCTGACCTTCACCCTTCTCCTATCAGAGAACTTTAGGATGAAACGTCTCTTCGACCTTTCAAACCTCCATGCAATAACCTTAGCCATTTTTTTAAGTTTTTGGCGTTTTGGACAATATATGACGTTTTAGACAATGTTTGATAATGAACTTTTCTATTTAATAAAGAGTTGTACAATTTGTTTTTTATAACGACTTTTCTATTTGATAAACGTACACAAAAATTATTTGTGATTGTAAAGTGAATTGTCCGAATGAGTCGAAAGTATTCAAATGCTTAATCGCTAAGTGTTTATAGATTTATGAATTATACGGTTTTCATTTTCAACCCATGTGATACAATAGTCTGTAATATAATATGTATATATTCGAATACATTATCATATTCCATACCATAAGATTTGTAAATATAATAAAAAGAAAGTACAAAACCTAGTCATTAAGAAGCTTAAATTTCATTTATTCAATCTAAACTTGAAAATTATCAGTTAAACTCACTCACTCAATATAGTATGAGACGTCAATGTAATGAACAATATAATATGCGTTGTGCTCATGAATAAACAATATTCAAATTACCATATCTTTCTCGAACACCACCGGTCCATTCCGTGTAATACCACACACTACTAGAAATTTGGCATTTTCTAACAAGCATTTCCGTCACAAATGCGTAGCAAACTGAGATTTGCTACACATTTGCAACAAAACCTTGATGTTGGAAAAAGCCTCGTCGAAAACCAATTACTACGCATTTACTACGCAAATTTTAACATAATTCCTACAAAAATATTGTGTCACAAATTTTGCTACGCATTTTATAGTTGTTATGTTTTAATGCTTGCAACACATTTGCAACAAAACAGATCTTTGATTGTAACACATTTGTAACGAAACATTTAAAATTAAAAAAAACTAAAAGCATTTAGATCTTATTTTACTAAAAAATGCAAAACGAAATCACTAGAAAATTATAAAACATGTTTTAAAATACACAACAAAGCTAACCAACTTGTAACATCCATAACGCAATATCTAGTATGTCTAAACCACAAAACAAACTCTTAGCATGGATATATGTTTAAAACGATACCAACTTATAACTAATTACTAGAACTGCAATTCTTCATGAAGTCTTGTAGCTCTTTTTTCACCGCTTTATTTATGTGTTGTTGAAGATCTTCTCTCGCTTTTTCTCTTAATTTCAAGACGAGCCATAAGATCTCTCGCCTCCGTCTCATTTTCAAGACGAGCTTGAATGTCTTCCAATTGTGTTCGCATAGCTTGAGCCTAAATATGTTAGGGCAAAGATATTAGAAACTTAAAAAAATAATATAAAACTCATGTTCATAAGGATCAAAACTGAAAACAACATAAAAAACTGCAGCCCCAAAACAGCATAAAAACATTAAAGAAGAGATTATAACATTTCAGACAAGCAATCTTGAGTTTATATTACCTCTTCTTGCGACCGTTGGTAATCAACAGATGATGATGCACACCCGCTAGAAGAGGATGACGTCCCGGTCACCATGTAATGAAATTCCAAAGATCCTATCCCATATACTCGGTTCCTGCGACCTCCTGCCTACACACGAGCCCACACCTCAAGATCATCAGGAACCTCAGTGAAGTCCAACCCATGAAGATCATGCATTGCCTCCAAGTAGCCACCCTAAAATATATTAAAATAATGCAATTGTTACTTTACTAAAAGTTTGTATGACAATTATAAGATAACTTACATATGCTTCTCTGGATTCGTCTGTACAAAACTCCAAATTCTTCATGTCATATATGCTAATATCCCTTTTCCTTAACTTTTCTTAGCACTTTTTGGTGAGGTGGATTTGTAAGAAGAGTTCTTTCCAACTAGATTCCCGATCATATGTCCTTTTCTACACAAAACATCGAGAATAACTAATGTTACAAGTGTTGAAGTACAAACAATTAGTGAAACTGATATATATAATTAGCATACCCAATTGTCACGATGCTCATCAAAGCCCATTGATCCACATGTGTGTCGAGGTGATGCTCGAGCACAATTGATATCGCCGCTTTTCTGGTTTGATGACCTGCTCTTCGACTTATCAAGACATTCTTTTGTGTTCCAAGACTGTAAAGAGGAAACCCATTTTGTATCAGATTCAATTTTGTCAAAACCCATTTTGACCCATACCAATTCTGGTCAAAACCCATAAATATGAGCAGCCCACCCATTTCCTATTGCTGCTAAAAACCACTGGAAAACGAAGTCCGTCCACCAACAACCCAATACTAGTACACGTACGATCAGAACATATAAGGTCAACTGGTTAACCTATTTTGTAATCCGTAAACCCAAACCAATCCTGAACCATTCTAAAAATATATAAAAGAAAATAAATTATAAAAAACATAATACTACAGCAAACGACCAACAATGATATCTCTAAACTGGAAACCAACCACTGTAGCACACCAGAATATCACCTCAATCAAGCGTAAGAGGGTGTTTAGATAGTTGGGTCACTTTATATTCAACTCATTACTCATTATCAGTTTTCTAACATTTTCCTATCGCACTTCTCCTTGGATATCCAAAACTAACTATTTCAACTCTACATAACCTAAAAATCATAGCAATACAAGTCACAATAATCAGTTTAACTGCACGTCAATGCCTCTAATTCGAAGGTAAAGCCAAGGAATTCCTGAAAAGAACTAACAAAAAAACAAATAATTTTCGAGCTAGCTAGCTAGTCCAGATTAACCCATAATTTTGTGGTCATGGTGTACAGATAGCTTAAACTTTCCACAAAACCTACTTTTCTTAAGGGAAACTAAATAGACACTTTTGTCGTAAGAAGAATACCAGCAGCAATAAACATGTTATTGATCCGTTTATTAATATAAATCTGTTATTAAGTCGCATACATACAGTAGCAAGTATATGTATAAGTTATGGATATACTTGGTGTAAACGATTTCTTGTGAACAATTATTAGGGTTACGGAGGAAAAATAGGACAATTTGGAGGAACAATCAGGCTGATCGTTGTGTAAGATTAGAATTGGAGGCTCATTCTTGTCAAGATTCAAGAATGAGAGATATGAGTGATCCGATCACAGGCTCATTCATCCTATAATGTTGACCTTACCACCATAAAGTAATGCACCTAATCATGTTTTTTTGATATAGAACACATCAGATCAACTCTCGTTCACTAATTCCATCATAAACTAACCTAATTGTACAAGTAGTCAACAGATTCATCAACACTTCCATAAAATCAAACTAGACACCTACAGTTTGCTAAACAGAACAGTAAACTAACTATTGTAATCACAACACATATAGGATTTGATGTAGACCACAGCAGATCAAGTTTAGTTCATTAATTCCAATATAAACTAACCTAATTGTACCAGTACTTGTAACACCCTTATTATTATTTAACGGTTTCCGTATAGTTTACGAAGATAAACGGGTAATTAAAATTTCAAATACATTGAAAATACGAGTTCATTAAACTTTTTACAGAATTAAAACTATACAATATATCATATGTGAGTTCGTCATTTAACGTAACAACGAAACATAGTGCGGAAGCTTATTTCTTGATCGTGTTCGGTTCTTCGTTGTGCTTGATCGTCCGCCGGTGCTAAAATTATACCTGAAACTCATAAAACATGAGTTGGATTAGTCATGCGTAGCTTAGAACGTATATAAACGAGTCCGGGAAGTGAAACTGATTAAAATAAAAAAATTTCGCCAAAACAGGGCTCCGTCGCGCCACGCGACGGTGCCACGTTGCTCCCTCACGCCACGCGGGGGAGACCAGTTTCCAGCAGGTTTAGAGCTGGGTCCTGCAGTTTTCAGCAATACCGGTTTTTACGGAAACGGCCATAACTTCTTCGTTATTGGTCTGTTTTACGCAATTCTTTTTCCTACGCGCTCGTAATTTAATTATCCATCTTGTGGAGTTAAAATTCAACATTCAAACTAATAAAATTCTAAATTTTTAAGCATTCGGCTTGTTATTTAAAATCAATATTTTGACCCGTTTGTGGCTTTACCAAACAAAACATGTTTGTTTGATCCCTATTTTCATGAAATTCATAAATTCAATATTGACTATCATATTGGGTTCAAATCACGGGTTTCTTACGCATTCTTGACCTGTTTTCTTACGCATTTTAAGCATGAATCGCTTTCACTCGCATCAAGCATTACATTACCATCTTTCTTATCAACTAATCTACCTTCACAACTATATTTGTGTTGTATTAAGTGTGGAGATTCCTAAATTCCGAGTTTTACCCCTTGAACCATTATTTTTGCGGCAAAGACTCTTATAGAGTCAAATGACCAAAGATTTACATCTTTCGCTTTTTATACTTATTCTAAGCGTTTATTTAAGCATACTACTCTTTTCCAATTAACCTTTATAGTCGTTCACTTGATTTGGCTTGCAAGGGCATTTTGGTCCATTTTATCCCTTTATTAATATAAAGGACTTTTAAAAGCATTTTCGACCCAAAAGCCTTGTTTTAAACTATGCATTTTATTCGAAAAGTCATTATGTTTTCAAAACACAACGATTATTTTGTGAATCATCTGGTTTACTTTTTAAGGTGACTAAATGCTTATATGACTGCATTTTGCTATCAAGGAACCTCTAGTTCCTATTGAGTAGTTAACCTATTATACATACCTGACTCGGATCAATATATTGACCCGTTTCGATACCTTGCCTTAGTAACCGGTAAGTAATAGCTCTGTGAGTATCCATTTGATATTTATTCCTGAATTCATAAAACTCGACAAACCATTAGTCGATATTGTCAAAGGGTGATATTTTCACCTTTTGACCCGTTTGGTCTAAATGACCGATTATATTGGCGGGATGAAGCTTGTTGCCATCTCGTCTACACCACTCGCTCCGGTTTACACCGTGCGGTCATTTTAATTATAAATCGCCTCTTAACGCTTTTTGGCTTATTAAGGCTTTCGAAATAAGTATCTTTCAAAACCAACAATTATTGTCAACGAGTGCCCATATTACAATTTTATCCTTATTAGTTATTATGATTTACCTTATATGGTAAACCTTAAAAGTACCCGTTTCATTCGTCGTAATATGACTGAATTACCAATTTAACTCATTTTTAACCATCAATATGGTTTCTTATCATATTTGATTATCTTGTTCCGTACGACTACACGTCAGAACACTATGTCTCAATTAGGTATTTGTCCTATTCGTAAGTAATATGACAAAGAATATTCTAAAATATATGACTAGTGTAAGCTATACTTACCTTGCATCCGAATTATGATTTTCCTTCGTTCTTGATTCGTTTGACCCGCTTCCTTCCCCAAGCTTTCACCTAGCTTGCCAAGCGTCAAACTATCATTGTAATTGTAAGACGGTTAGGTTAGTCATAATCATTTACGACTATTCCATCCTACGCTTCTTATATCGAATTTATCATTCGATCATATGCTTGGTCGGTTTGACTTTTTAAAGTTAATCGACTTATCAACTTATTCAATGCACATTTGGTTTATTGAATTTCACTTAGGCATTTCATCCGAACTCTTAACGAAATCAAATTTTACACACTAACTACTAGGTAACATGATTTCAAGCATCTATATCACAATCTTAACATCAATTCTATTATATCATACAAAAACCCATTTAGTGAGAAGTATGATCTTGTACCCAATTTCATGGTTTAATCAAATACCTTCTATTCGTTATCATGCATGTTGATTCTAAGCATATCTATATCATCTATTTCATCATAACATCAAAACCCACTTATCTAAGTGTGTTGATTCACCAAATCCATCAATCCATAGCATGTTATGTATGATTTTCGCTTAGGGTTTCGTTCCTAAGCAAGTATACATCACTAATCTAGCCATAGCTTCTCTAATCCATGCCTAATTCGCGATTAGGATGATTATTAAATTCTTACAACTTCACCAAACATCAAGATTTTACATACCTTATGATCCTCTTGTTCGGGTGATCATTAATTCACGTTCGGTTGTGAATTTGGGCTTCATTTGATCCTTCAAATTGATGATTATATGTGGATTAGGGTTTTTGGCTCCATGGGAGCCCCCTGAGCTCGATCCAAAACACACACTGTGTGTGTGTGTTTGTGTTTGATTTAATTAAATAACTTTTCTAGTTATCCCGCTTTAACCCCTCGTGTTTGGTTCGTTAGTAGGCCACAACCTACTTATTTTTAACAATATTCCCACTTATTAACTAGGTTAAATATTCCTAGTTAACTTGGTGGGTTCGGGGAAGTTATGACCAAGTTTATTTTAAGTCCCGTTAACTCGGGCCTTCTATAAACTTTATTTCCCAAAAGCATTCTTTTTTTTTCTTTTTATTAAATATTAGATTTAGTTATATAAATCCTAATATTTTCCAGCTTAATTTTACCACTAACGGTACTTTACCCGTCTTTTAGTATTAACGTGGTTTGATTACCAAACCCGTTTTTTGGGTGTTACAGTACTCAACAGATTCATCGACACTTCCATATAATCAAACTAGACACCTAACAATTTGCGAAACAGAACACTATACAAACTATTGTAATCACAACAAACATACAATTTGATATAGAACACAATAGATCAACTTTCGCTCATTAATTTCATTATAAACTAACCTAATTGTACGGCTACTCAACACAACAGATTCAATAACATCTCCATAAAATCAAACTAGACACCTAATAATTTGCTAAACAGAACAGTATACGAACTAATGGTTGTACAAATTTGCAGTAATCGTTGATCCAATCGATTGAAAATCAAAATCATATTCAACGTTCAAATTAAGCCAGAATGTTAAATCTAGAGAAGATCAAAGTTCAAATCTAGGTTTTCATTACTTACCTTATCGGATTCTTCGATGTTCAACAAAATAGATTCACTCGAACAGATTCAATCGATCTCTAGCTTCAATCAGATCAGATCAGAACAGATTCAAACGCCACACGGTATTGATTTAATAGAAATTAGGGCACCGATGATTGCTCAAGATATGGAATGCGTTGCGTGGCTTTATTTTAGACTATGGGGTATGGGGCGGGGGTTTGGGCGTGGGTTGGGGGAAAACGCCCAAGCCACCATCCCGGGTGGGCTTGGGTTGGGGTGTGGCCCTTGGGGCTTGGGTTTCAAGCCGGGCGTGGGGCGGGTCTAGCACGCTGACTTGGCGGGCTGTGAATGGCCAAACCAAACTTGCCGTTGGGCTAGCCGTTGCGGGCTATTTTTTTTTTTTTTAAATTCCTTTATAAATACCTTACCATATTTATCATTTTTCTCACACAATATCAAACACATAAAACACAATCTTGCCATGAGTTCTTCAAGTTATACTGAATCGTCATCATCATCTGACAATGGTGCGGAAATATTTCTACAAACGATCGCGACGGTGGTGAAAGCTATCGTCGAAAACGAAGAGGAGGAGGAAGAGACTCAACAACCTAAACGCAGGAGAAGGTACATCGCTCGTGAACGGCTCATCGCTAACGAAGAGGAGGAGGAAGAGACTCAACAACAAAACACGGTACCACAGATCCAAAGAGATTAAAGTTTAACAGGGTCCAGATGGCTGCATGTAAAGACGTCGAGCGAGCATTCAGTGTTTTGAAGAAAAGGTGGCGAATATTGGCAATGTCTTGTCGACTATGGGACAAGGATCAGATTGGAAACGTGATGTACACATGTATCATTCTTCACAACATGATTTTGGAGGATGAAGGTAGAGCGGTCGTTACCTACTATGATGACGATGACCACCAACCAGGTAACGTAACAGACCAAGATAAAGCGGCAAATGAATTTTTGATCAAGTCAATGGATATACATCACAACCTTCGATCTGATTTGGTGGAACATGTTTCAACGATTCCTGGGTTCGAAACCGAGGAAGACGACGAAGACGACGAAGAATGATTGTTTTTTATTTTGATAATTATTATGTATGTTTATGTACTTTTAAAAAAAAAATATGTATGTTTATTATTTATGTAGTTATAAATATATATATATTAAAAAAAAATGTTGATGTGGCTAGGCCACGCCAGCCCAGTCACGCCCAACCCAAGCCCCCCCACCATACCCCTTTAAAACTTGGCTTTGGGTTTGTAATATTCAAGATCCACATGTCAACTAATGCCCTAACCCAAGCCCAACCCAAGCCCCATCATACCCCACGGTCTTAGGTGTTTGGTAAAAGTGGTTTTAATGCGTGGCTTGATTTTAGGTGTTTGGTGGTTTTGTAATTTTACTACTCTTTTGGGTGTAAAAGTAAAGGATGTGCATGAGGTATGTAATTTCTTACTGTTTGGTGGATTTGTATACGTTTTTTATTTTTATAAATGAAAACAAAAAAAAGAGCTGGCTAATTTTACACCACTAATAAAACATGCTATATAATTTTTTGATTCTTTTACAAGAAGAAATCTTTTTGATTCTTTTACAAGAAGAAATCATTAAATAATTGGATAATTAATTTGTAAACACTCAAATTAGTTAAAAAACCATCCGAATCCTCTGTTAACTAAATACTATTACTATCGTTCCAGGTGAAATTTATTGTTATCGAACAAAGTATGAACAAGTATTGATGGGTTTTGGATGGAAGGATTTTATTTGAATGGTTAAAAAGGTGTGTTGGATGTGTATGATGTGAATTAATTAATGGATTAAAGTTTGATTGTTATAAATGTGTCCCAAATTATAACGCATTTGTAACGGAATACTTGAAAATACAATATGTTATTTGGTTTTCGTAATAAATACATCACAAAGTAGTAATATGTATTTAAAATGGTAGATTAACTAATTAGTTGATATATTAAAAAAACAAATTTACAACAAAACTGTGACAAAATTAGATGTTTATGGTTTTTGTCACTATTGCGTAGCAAATTTGTTACAAATATTTGGGGGTTTTTTTGTCGTCATAAATGCGTCACAAATTTGTCACATTTTGTGACGCATTTTTTTCCGTAGCAAAATTCCTTAGTAAAATAGACACTTTTCTAGTAGTGACAACTTACAAAACTATGTTTTAAAACAGTAGAAAGAAAGATTGATGTTGGGTCAGCATATTAACAGTAGCCATAGAGTATATATTAGTTCATAATTAGAAAATTTTAAATCATTTATCTAATTGTATCAAAATTTGGTTTTAAAACGGGCTCAATGAGCTGCTAGTTCCAAGCCCATAGCCTATGGCTTAATTCCAAATTTTTAAACTTTTATATCTTGCATATTCCTTCTTTTCAACTTTCAACCAACAACAATGGGAATTTGTGAAGCTATAAATTTTTAATGAGCACATAAAGAGTAAAACGGCTTTATCTTTAAAGAAGAAAATTACATCTAGGGTAGAATTGCACATCAACAGTTAACCTTCCTACCTTGCTAACCAGGGTATATATTATATATTATTATTACCTAGGCAATAAGGTTGTAAGTTTTATCATGCTTGGTGTGTGTGCTTGTGAAGGAAAAACTTTACTTGTGGTGAAGAAACGACCACAAACAAAAAGCTTTGTTAAATAACCTCTTCAATTGTCATGATTTTCCAAGCATATAGAATAATGAAACGGTAATTACCTACCGTCCGATGTAATCCGCCAAGCGTCGTTCCTAGTTGAACAAGTTCAAACACACGATAGAATGAGTACTATAGTTGAATTGATAAACCATTTTGTGTGAAAATATTACATGAAAATACTTGTGGTAGCTTATCTCAACCAAAATGTTCATCGGTTACAGTATAAGAAACGAACAGGATCAATGGTCAGATTCACCTCATTTGTCGGGCCTCCACGGTTCCACTAAGCATCACAATCTCCAATATGATCCTGAAAACCCTTAAACCGCCATCGTCGTCTCCCTTAAACAACCACCAGAGATCTTGATAGCCACCGTCGTCCATTAATCGGGTTTTTTAAACTGTCATGGCCATCGAATTGTGCCCCTTCCTTGTTTTCTTCTTTGTGTAGTTTCAATTACTGTAGGGAGAAAAAGACATCCACAACCACAACCGTAGCCCAAATTAAAAGTAAAAAACACTAAAGAGAAGCAAGACTCGAACTCGTCACGTGATGGATCGTAGATAAGCTAGTTTTTAGAATTTTACCGCTGAAGCTACTTTCAATGTTCTAGATTGCAATACTGGTTTGTTAACGTTATTTATAAAAACATGGGAAATAAATTTCATTGAATCAAATCACCAAAATAAATCATAAGCTATACCTTCAGAGCTATCTGCTGTAGGTAAGTTGCTTTGCCCCAGCCCCTTAAATGCACATTCTAAGAGCCATGTAGTCTGCAAGAGTTTTTGTTTGTGTTTGGAGGGTGGTATATATGATGGAGATAGAGTGGTAGTGTTTCTAAACCTGATGAAAACAAATCAAAAAGCACAATTAATGTTAACTTTATAGGAATCTATATGTAGCATCAACAAAACCAAATTAACCTCCAATAAAGGTTTTGTAATCGTAATGCAAACAATCAATTCCCAAACAATTGTTACCTTAGGCTTTCCCATGCTTCCACTTGTACAGAGAAGACAAAATGGATCCTCTGTAGTCTGCATCAACCCACTACACATCACATTTTGGAACATCATCCTGGAAATTTTTATTAAATCAAATTAATAGTGGAAATATTTATAAAAAATAAAATATGAAGCTGACATGGAAATTAAGAGGATCATAACAATGGTTACGTGCTTTTTATTCATCTTATAATATTTTATGGAACAAAACTTGTTATACTGCTAACAAAATAGTATAAAACTGAGTTGCAGCTTAAGATGACATCAAAACAACAATAAGATTTGATATCATATCGCTATCAAGATCAGAGTATTCGCTCTTGAAATTGCCCTGAGGGTTTAAATTTTGATCATCGAATCTATTTTCTTGTTGGGGAATCTCATCAACAACCAGTTCACCTTCCTCAAAACAATTAAGCTTCACAAGAGAAGAAGCCTCCTCTTCCTTGTAGGATAGTTTATCAACTTAATATGATAATTAAAATAGGTTATGTCATCATAAACAAAGGAATTATAAAGTAAACGTACAAATGAAGAGGGAAAGCAGTACCTATACAACAACGCTTACTCCTGTTGAATACGGGTTATCCGAACAACGGATTCAACTTTATTAACATTCTGACCTCCACTCCCACAAGCTCTTGAGAACCATATTCGCAGGCCTTCCTCTGGTATTTCCACTTTCCTTGTTTAGCAACAAAAAAGTCAAAGCAAAATCACACATTTGCAAAGTCAAAGCACTTCACACAATTTGAAATTTTTATAAAAGTCAAAATGACTAAAAATTCCAATTTTATTTCATTATAGCAATGAAACTAAGATGCGTGAGCCAGTATTCAAGAATGCAACATACCTTTTTGATGATGTTCAATTGAAAACTTTCATTGAGACATTTAAACAAACGCTTGGTCTGCATCAAGAAACTCATATATAAGAAAGGAAATTTAAAACATATCATACAAAAAACCACACCTTGTTTCACTAATGCAGTTTCACTAATCCTGCGGGTAAACCCAAAAATTCAATATTTGAGAAAAAAAAAGATGATAAAAAGCAAAGATTAGAACAGGTGAAATTAAGGCTAGTAAAAGCAAAAATCACAAACACAAATTGTATTTCATAGCACAAATCAGTTTCAATGTATCATCTTTTATTTATGTAGAATTTAACGTGCGAGAGGTGACAGATCTAACAAAAGCATACAACTTTTGATTTTGATTTACCTGATGATAATTAAGACATACAGCAGCAGGCCATCTGTGACAACCCTCACCAAACCAGGTATCCGTACGAATTAATTAATATTTAATTAATGCTTAATTACAGTGCTTGCTTACAACTGTGGTTAAACTGCTTCTTGAATTCTGATACATACATACTCATGCATCACACATTATACTGTCACTCTATTACTTACACACAAACATCAGTGACAACCTTGATGCACAAAAGCACAGTGAGCACACTATACGGATAACCCAGTAAACATGCTGACATTGCCAGCACTAGACATACATTGTCTCTGAGGCCAGTATGAGCCGGGAATAGATTACTACACCAGTAGGGAGTGTAGGGAGGTGAGGATTGTAAAACTGTGTCACTAGGTGATAGTTATAGTGACCGGATGTGCCTAAAACATGCTTTAATCACAAAATTCTGCACTTTGTGCAAAAATTCAGCATTTAACTTAACTAGTAAAGTGCAAAAACATGAGAGAATATTACTAGACACTTTCCAAAGTGTCAGGAATTTATTGTGTCACTAAAAACACTGTAAAAGACACTTTAAATACTTATTTAGCACTTTAACGGATCAATATCCAACCGAACAACCGGACTTTACCCGGAACACAAAAATATTGTCAAAGACATTGTTTACACTTTTCTGAGCTAGTTAGGGTCCCCGAACACCCTAACACCCCTTATATTAATTAACACACTAAACATACTAACTAAATATCATTAGATTGCAACTAGATCCTAACTATGGCATCACACCCCAACCATACCCCCCCCCTCTCCTTCTACGGTTTTGTGGTGTGGGGAACACCCCACAATTGTTTAATTATTTTAATCCTAGATGTTTGATATCTAGAGGACACTTTATATGATGGGTAAAGGAGAAATTAGATTATAAATTAACACATTAGTTAATCACTTTCATTTTCACCAACACACCATCAAAGCTTTCTCTCTTTTCCTTCTTTCCCTCACCTACGCCTCCATCATCAACCACCATACACACACCATCAAATCTTATTCTAGCCATTTTACTTATACTCAAAGGTGCAAGGGATCAAACAAGAAGGCTCGGTGCACTCGGAAGCTCAAGGACCTCTCTCGTTTTCTTTTAACCACCACATTTCTTCACTCGAACTCTCCTAGCTTTGTGCTAGTGGTAAGTCTCTTAGATCCATTCATTTTATATGCTATGAAGGTGGTTAAAGTATGATTCATGGTGTTAAACTTGGGAACTCTAAAGATCATAACTTAAAGCATGAACATAAAAGCTTTATACAAAGGTCATGAGATGAAATGTGATAATACATGATAAATCTGGATTAAATGAACAAAAATCTGCTGTAAATGACTTAGGGTCTGATGTTAATCGTATTAGAATGAATGGTAATCGTATGTGTACTTTTTAATGGCACTTATACTATAAACAGCTTGCTGATTTGCATTTTCAGCCGACTTTAACTGGCTGTAAACAGGTCATAACTAAACGAAAAACTGATTTTCTTAAGTCTACAACGTGTCATTATGAAATGCGGTTCTAATGGCACTGGAATCATAATTTTTGGACTTCGTTTACTATTTTTAAAGTGCCAGTAGGTAACAGCAGCTAAAGCTGCATTTTTACAACAGTAAATGAGAGTCATATTTTTAGTCATAACTTGACATCTGTGTAGAGTCAGATCATAAAATTTATACTGTAGATGAACACCGATGTATTTGTAACTCTCTCACTGGGATTTCGTAAATCGGACTCTCGATGAATTTTAAATAAATTATTCCGCGGACTGTGGTCAGAAAAAGATAAATCTGATTTCGGTCTGGAAAATGATTTTCTATAAAATATTGGTGATGATTTGGACCCCGGTATTTTTACACAATAAGTTTTGGTTCGTATAAGACATTCTATAAAAATTTGGGAATTTTTGGAATAAGATAACTATTTTAATAAAATAACCGAATACAGCCCAGTTTCGTATATTAACACTGAAAGGATATAGGTAGTATTTTGCATTTTTAAATGTAGGGTTGGTTAATTGAGAACTGATTGAATGGTTTTACAAAAGAAAACGATACGCTAGTAAGCGTGGACGCCTTCGTTTACAAAGGAAACTCTGGCGAAATTTTTCTAGAATTATAACACTTAGAAATATTTTTGGTGACAAGTGTTTATAAATATATTTTTAACTTGTTTTCAAAATATAAATTTCGCCATGATTTTTATTACAAAATAACCAAGTGTCGGAGGTGGATTTTCGTAAATGAAAACTTGTTAAATATATAATGAGAATATATATTTCATAATAAAACGCTTGTGTGCTTACGTGATTATTTTGTGAACTAGAGATATATTATTTTTGGGTAAAAATAATATTACTTGGGAATATCATGAAAATACGACTCCAAAATAATACCAACGCCCTCACAAATAAATAGTTAAGTTACGTCGGTATTGTTTATACAACGTGAACTCTAAAATGTGACTTGCGTATTTTCGGAAAATACTCTTAAATGTGTATTTTGATAAAGTATTATTTTGGAAAATTGTATGAAGTAAAATATAATATTTTGGGGAAAAATATGTATATTTTGGAAACAGAATATTTTAGACAAGTGAATTAAAATATATTTTCAAGTGAGACTTAAAAATATATTTTCGAAATTTTAAAACGCACATGTATTAATACCCCCATCCTTGGGAAGGAATATATTTATTCAATGATTAAGAAGTGTAAATACGAAATAGTTGTCTAACTATTTCCCAAAAACGTTAAACCTTAAGCCAAGGCACGACCGTCCGTCTAATAGAAGTTAGTACGTGTAGGTCGTCACGCAGCAGGTTGATTGGGATTGACTATTTCGAGACGCACTTCTGTGAGTTCATGTCCCCCCTTTTCTCTTAACTGTTTTCAGTTTTTATACTTCAGGGGTGAAATACATGTTACTATGATTACGAATACTTTTTACATGGTATGGTTAGCGTAAGGAGGGTTACTACTTAGATCATGTGAGTGGGTAGGCGGGAACTGGAGGCCATTAATCCTCATTGTAGGACAGAGGGTCATTAGCGGTAGATCTATCTGGGTGTACCGAGCCCAACCCCTGAGTCCACTGAATGAACCAGGTGGTGACTTTGAGCCCGACGCAAAAATCTGCTAGGTTTGAGTCTTCCTACTGCACTTCACACATATCATTGGCTTTGCAACCCAATGGTGATCTCTTTTTCCTTATTTGCTACATACCAGGGATTTTCATACATACTGACATTTTTAAAACGGTTTATACAAACTCACCTACACATGAACTCGCTCAACTTTATGTTGACTTTTCAAACTACATGTATTTCAGGAAACTAACGGATCTGGCACGGTATGCACGTATTTTCAAGTTGCGTTTGAATAAAGAGGTCACCCAGGGTTTAGAAGGTGTAACCTCTTCCTGGACGGTTTACATATCCCTAAACCTAGTATTGTTCAAAGCCTTTTGCTAAGTCTTTATGAACTCAATTTAATCAAATTAAGGTTTGTAAACTTATTTTGTGATTGTTGAGAATGGGATTTTTCTAAACTTTATTAATGGATGAATATCTCATGTTTTTATCATATAGCATTGTTATGATTGTTGCTATGGTATTAAGAAGTCACACCAAATAAACCCACGCTTCCGCAAAGCCAGGGTGTGACAGCTTGGTATCAGAGCCTCGATCATAGCGAACTAGGATTCTTTCTCGATTCTAGACTATGATCATCAGGGCTCTCACGAAAATGTTTTCAAAATTTTTTACATTGCATACACTATACGTCCAGATCCAGGAAACAAACCTTTTTACAAACAAAAGGCACAAATACACATTTCCAAAATTAAATTTATAGCTCGGTCGGGGAGACTGAGGGAGTCCGGTCGGGGAGACTGGGGAAAAATTAGGTCGGGGAGACCGGGAAGAATTAGGTCGGGGAGACCAGGAAAAATTAGGTCGGGGAGACCAGGAAAAATTAGGTCGGGGAGACCAGGAAAAATTTGGTCGGGGAGACCAGGAGATTAGTCTGAGAGACTGAGAGATTTTAGTCTGACAGACTAGAAAGTTCAGTCTGAGAGGCTGGGAAGTTAGTCTAGTGGGATTAGAAAGTTCAGTCTGAGAGGCTGGGAGGTTAGTCTAGTGGGATTAGAAAGTTCAGTCTGAGAGGCTGGGAGGTTAGTCTAGTGGGACTAGGAGGATCAGTCTGAGAGGCTGGAAGGATAGTCTAAGAGACTAGGAGGATCAGTCTGAGAGGCTGGGAGGATAGTCTGAGAGACTAGGGAGTTCAGTTTGAGAAACTGGGAGGATAGTCTGAGAGACTAGGGAGTTCAGTTTTAGAAACTGGGAGGATAGTCTGGGGAAGACTAGGATGATTACTTGCTTACATTAATTGAGACTTACATGCTTATTTGATTTAATGTTGATGTACGTGCATATGTGGTAGTTATTCGCATACACTAATTGTTAGTAACTACTATGGATATACATGTTACGCACCGGCACACATGTCACTCTAATTAGAGAACGCGTTATCAGACATTGATAACCCTACGACCACCGCCACAGATAATGAGACTACATCTGCGCCAAAGACAATTACGTCAGATACTGAGAGTGATCCTGATGTGCTGACTAAGGGCGAGGACGACTTCTAACAGTCCGTGCTACCAGATTTTGGTGATACTTCATCTTTGCTGATGGTTTCTCCGACAAGAATCTTTCTGTCACTCTTGTTTCAATCCATGACCACTCCATCACTGGTCATCCCAATGATGGACACACCATGGCTCCAATCCTCGATGATGCGCCTCCTGCGGGCATCTCTACTGAAGGTTGGCTACTCGACAAACAATATATGACTACGTTGGCATGCTTATCAATGGTCCTCCTGCCGACGCCCATGACGATAGAAAATTAGACGAGGACACTGTTACTAACTTCACTTCTTAAGACCCCTGTTAACAAGCCATCCACTGATTCTAGAATGCATTCAGACTCCTTTGAGTCTGTGATACCTGCAACCTTACAAACAGCTGGAGTACAGCATTCTACTACTGACACAAGACGACGGTGACATGGCTGCTGCACTATCACCAGCTCGAGGCACCACACCGTTACACGACCCAGGGCCTGCTGCTGAGCTAGCTTCTACACCTTTTGAGTCAGCCTGATGTTGCAACTGCTGGTTCTACACCCTTGCTTGATTGTGACCCTGATACTTTTTGGTTTACTAGACATTGCACCCCTAGTATCTAACCCAGTACCATCACCTGACAATCTCCTTATTGGTTGAAACGTTTGTTTTTGCATCCATAACCGCTGATGTTGCTCCTTTCCCCTATGAAGACTGACGTCCATTGCGCCAACGCGCCTATCGCTTTCTTTCAAGACATACCTACGCCCCGGAAAGGTACTCCAGGTCAGTACCCTCGTAACGATCCTTTTGCTACAACAACATTTTCTACGGCCTTACAGGCCGCATCGTTTAGTCCTTTCACCCCTACATCGCTGTACGAGCCGATTGGATGGATCCTATAATACACTATGTAGATTTTAGACCCTTACCATTCCTCACGTTGTGGAGGCCACATACGAGATGAGTTGCTCCTGTAACACAAACTACAGTTTGAGGATATGAGTCGCAGAATGTTGGAGCTTCAGCTGACACCACAATTGGCAAGTTCAAATGCAAAACATTACATAACCGAAAACATGATTTAAGTGACTACATCACAAGACAGCATATTGCCTGAAAAGTTTA
This sequence comes from Helianthus tuberosus, assembly GCA_030545235.1. Classification (NCBI taxonomy): domain Eukaryota; kingdom Viridiplantae; phylum Streptophyta; class Magnoliopsida; order Asterales; family Asteraceae; genus Helianthus; species Helianthus tuberosus. The sequence continues at coordinate 147,409,829 of CM060406.1, forward strand.
TGTAAGACACCCCGTCCTCCACCCTGTCTATTGCCAGCATACTTTGATTTGTCACATACATCAAGGTTCCTTTTGCGCTCTTGACCGTTGCTATTACACCGTTCCCAGGATTCTGATACTTATTTCTTTACTATCGAGCGGCAGAGCAGATAATTACTTCAACGTTTATACAAGCTCGAGGAGGGACTCACACATGTTAACAGTTTACTTTTCTTTCCTCCTCCTCTTCAGTCACCAATATAGTTGGTTTCTGGATTATGCGGATTGCATTAGACTTGGGTAAAGACACTAATGATAAGCCGGGATTGCGGAGAGGACCACTTCTGATTACGAAATTTTGATGCACTAATATACTTATTGGACAAGGGTAGGGTGACCCTGTGTCCCTTTCAATGTGATACATTTTGTTAGACACAGTGATTGTGGCCTAAGGATAATGAAAGCCCAATCATCTTTAAACATGCGACAACACTTTGTGGCCAATAACCAAGGAAAGCTCAGTCGCTAGGTCTTCGTTAAGCACGTCATTGATCTATGTGTGTGTGCTATAATTATAATACTACGTGCTTACTTGCTATGCTCTCATTAAACATAATTACCGAATTACTTGGTTATACTATGATTATACTATTGTTTGATTGGTTGATATGGTAACCTGTTATGTGTATGTACTTATGACCACTAAATAACCAAATGCACGCACGAAGCAAATTAGACCTGACCTAACCGACCTTCTTCTAGGAAGATGTCGACTCAAGGGAACACCGATATCAACAACCCTCTACCGAAAACAGAGGCAGAAGTGCAAGAGCGCCTCTTACAGGCCATCGCACAGTACGAGGCCTGTCGCTCCGATTGCAGCGGAGGTACCTCGGGAAATAAACCCCCCAATGGTAATGTCTAGTCCTTTAAGACACATTACAAAACATTTGGACATTTCCTCGAGTGCCTTGCTAAGGCCTTACGCGAATAATGTTGCTTACATTGCAGGCTGCACCTACAAGCAGTTCTTGGACCACAAACCTCGAGAGTTCGACGGCACTGGGGGTGCCTTAGCCTTCGTGCGCTGGGTTGAAAAGACAGATTCTATTTTATGATTGAGCAAATGTGACCCCGAACAGCAAGTCAAGTATATAACTGTACTATTGGTGGATGAGGCTCTGTCATGGTGGAACCATCAAGTTCGGACAATGGGAGAGACCGCTGCGTATGCTATGACGTGGGACGAACTGAAAGATCTGATGCGTAAGAGATATTGCTCGAGGGCAGAAGTCCAGAAGCTGGAAACAGAACTGTGGAACTTGAAAATGGAAGGACCAAAGATAGCGGAGTATGTGCAGAGATTTAACGAATTATCACAAGTTGCCTTACTCCTGGGGGCACCAGAGTTTAAGAGAATTGAACAGTTCATAAGGGGATTGGCACCTCAGATTCTAAGCCTGGTAACAACATCTAAACCTTCAACGATCACCGAGGCTATCAACATAAGCATGGCACTCACAGAAGAAGTAGTTAGACGAGGAGAATTTTCCACTGCTGAGGAGAAAAAGGAGACTGCTATAGAGGCATCTGGGGATAACAAGAGAAAGCTTTCAAATTTCAAGATGATTACTCGGGGGAGTAGCAAGAAGAAGGCCAAAAGGGGAAAGACTACATGGGTATCCTACCTAAGTGCGACAATTGTTTACGTTATCATGTCGGGCGATGTAGATATGGAAAATGTGCTAACTGTGGAAAGAGGGGGCATCCTAAAGAAACTTGTTGGCAAGGTACTGAAAGTAGAAATGGAGGCCAAGACGGTAGTGAGAATCACGAAGGGGACAACGAAAATGACAATTGTCAAGGCAGAATGAGTGATAAACAGAAACGTGCCCGAGCTTGTTTTAACTGTGGAAGCAAAAAGCATTTCAGAAAATATTGCCCTAAAAACAATCAGGCACAAGGATGAAAGCTCCCCACCGGAGCTAGGGAGATACGCCAGGGATCCAAGCATGGATATCGGTACGTCCCGAATTACTTAATGTTATGCATCTGTATTGCCAAATACTGTTGCAAATTTTACGATTCGCACCTCTAGAGTTCGAGAGTATAATTGGTTTAAGTAGCGAGTAAGTAGATATTCCAGTACCCATTAGAACTAGCTTAGGGGAAGCTAGTGGAAGCCAACACAGTAACTGGAATCGGCAAGAAAGAACCCGGAGAACGTAAGTTTACGCTAGATCTATTGCCAGTTGAGTTGGGAAGCTTCAACGTGGTAATTGGATGTATTAGTTGGCAAGCGGTTGAGCGGAGGTTGATATCCGCACCTCGATGATGAATGAAGGAACGATTGTGACTCACGAAGCAGGATACGCCACCACCGATCACGAATTGCTTAAGGCACGAAAGTTGTTGTGGGAAGGATGTGTTGTTTCCTGGCTCATGTCGGGGACAAGGGAGCCGAAAAATTAAAACTTAACGATACCCCCGTGATCGGAGAATACCCTAAAGTCTTTCTCGAAGACTTGCCGGAATCGTCTCCTCAACGATTAGTCGAATCTCGCATCGATTTAATTCCAGGCACCACACCTGTAGTCGATGCACCGTAGCAACTTACATTTTCGGAGATGCAAGGATTGACAGTGTAGTTTCAGTAGTAAATAGAGAAGGAAGATAACAGACCAAAATTCCCTTTTGGGTAACCTCAGTTCCGCTCGTCAAGAAAAAGGACGATAACTTTCAAACGATCGGAAGTCGGACGAGCTAGCCAACCAGGGTCGGTGGCTCTTGCTAAGGATTTACGAATTACTTATTTGACTAACTGTAAGGGTCCGACTACCATTACACGACGGATCGACGATCGAGTGTCATTGGCGGTAAATTCAGTAAGAAGGTATACCGAGGAAAATTGTGGGATAACGACTTGTTCTTAGACGTACACAAAAATAGTGCTTCCTACACAATGCACAAACCAGTCTACATGGGATACGAAATCTGGAGGATTTAGAAAATATATATTTAGGACCTTTGTGAACCCAAGTCCAAACTCGTAAGGGTTTTTATTTAGGAACCATATCTGTCAACTCAATCAACCATCATTAACATGGCGCATATGCCAGTTCCGTTGACCAAACAGAGAGTACTTGGATTTCTTTTACTTCTGGCGAGTAGATGTTTGCATCTCTACTCCCCTTAATGGTAGTTGCATCACAATAATTTTCTCACTGAGAGCGAACACACATTTGCTTCGATAGCTGGTCATTTCTTCACTTTAGCAGATACCCGTTGTTCCTTTTCTAGGAAACTTACCTGACATACATGCATCATGCTACGCATGTGATTTCGTTTTGAATAAACACTTCATTGGAATTTACATATTATTTTGCTAAACCTAAATACTAATTCCTGATTCGAGTGACCTACATTATTGTTATTGTTGGCTTTTTTGTTACCAAGCCAACGCACTTTCTTGAAACCGCTTTCTTTCAAGTTACAGTCATGGTTTATTTTTGCTACCATGCTGAGAATTCCTTTGTTGATACATACGTTTATTGTCGGGTTAAGTTGAAACCAAGTTCAATTGCTTGAACTTATCCAGTTCACAGGTTTAATTTGAAACGCTATATGATGTATTGGGAGCATCATATTCAACTATTTTTGCAGAGATTCTTTCATTTCGAGTCGTAGTAGATTTGGTTGGTCTACGACTCCACTAAAACGTTTGATTTGTTTCGATACCTTGCGGTGATATTTTCACAAAATTGAAGCTTGCGCTAATTTGGTTACTCACTTCGTACACGGAATTCAATTCCCTATTTAGTTGTTAACAATCCATTTTGGATCTTCACGATCAAAGCGGTCTCAACACAATTGTGTGTTAAGGCAATGGTACATATATTCATTTCATAAGCACAATGTACCTCCTAACGATTCTTTCGTTGTCAATCAAATGCCTTGCGATACTCATTACTTTTCATCTTCGATTGGAAACAGTGGTCCTTTGATGTTCCGTATTTAATTGGAAACTCTATAACATGGTATAAATCAAATCTTCAGATTGCCTCAGTACACTTTCATTTGATTTCAAACGCGGTGAACTTGTTCAGTCACCACTATTATTGGGTAATGCCATTACGACACCTTGTGGTGTCATCATAAACTTGTAGCTTGTGCTAATCATGGTAACCGTTTTACACGAGACCACACATACTTTTGTTTGATTTATCATTTAAACATTTCTGATGCAACTACGAATCAAGACAATGATACACCAGATTCGCTTGTATTCCATTCGGTGTATCTTCACCATTCAAAAATGTCAACACACTAAACCATACCAGACATTTATTCAGGAGTTGACAGATCATTTTACTATTACGTTGAGTTGCTGCTTTTGAGTTCATATAGCGGGTGCTATGGTTTGTGAAAACTCGTTTGCATATTGCAACCGATCGTTTAAAAATCTTATTAGTCAAACCTCCACTTTTGTGGAACCCCTGCTAGCTGGATTACACTAGACGATACGTCAAATGCGTCTTGTACCTTTGACATCCAATGCTAGCAGCACACACCTTTCAACCCTAGGATTCGGGTTGTTATATATTCTTGGACTCACCTAATGTGAGTAATGTTTGTTTCGATTTGATGATTATCTACTTCGATATTATTCATATACATACGTGTGTGACTTAACCATAAGGAGTAAGGTAGTACAAATTTCGAGGACGAAATTTCTTTAACGGGGGGAGAATGTGACAACCCTCACCAAACCAGGTATCCGTACGAATTAATTAATATTTAATTAATGCTTAATTACAGTGCTTGCTTACAACTGTGGTTAAACTGCTTCTTGAATTCTGATACATACATACTCATGCATCACACATTATACTGTCACTCTATTACTTACACACAAACATCAGTGACAACCTTGATGCACAAAAGCACAGTGAGCACACTATACTGATAACCCAGTAAACATGCTGACATTGCCAGCACTAGACATACATTGTCTCTGAGGCCAGTATGAGCCGGGAATAGATTACTACACCAGTAGGGAGTGTAGGGAGGTGAGGATTGTAAAACTGTGTCACTAGGTGATAGTTATAGTGACCGGATGTGCCTAAAACATGCTTTAATCACAAAATTCTGCACTTTGTGCAAAAATTCAGCATTTAACTTAACTAGTAAAGTGCAAAAACATGAGAGAATATTACTAGACACTTTCCAAAGTGTCAGGAATTTATTGTGTCACTAAAAACACTGTAAAAGACACTTTAAATACTTATTTAGCACTTTAACGGATCAATATCCAACCGAACAACCGGACTTTACCCGGAACACAAAAATATTGTCAAAGACATTGTTTACACTTTTCTGAGCTAGTTAGGGTCCCCGAACACCCTAACACCCCTTATATTAATTAACACACTAAACATACTAACTAAATATCATTAGATTGCAACTAGATCCTAACTATGGCATCACACCCCAACCATACCCCCCCCCCCCTCTCCTTCTACGGTTTTGTGGTGTGGGGAACACCCCACAATTGTTTAATTATTTTAATCCTAGATGTTTGATATCTAGAGGACACTTTATATGATGGGTAAAGGAGAAATTAGATTATAAATTAACACATTAGTTAATCACTTTCATTTTCACCAACACACCATCAAAGCTTTCTCTCTTTTCCTTCTTTCCCTCACCTACGCCTCCATCATCAACCACCATACACACACCATCAAATCTTGTTCTAGCCATTTTACATATACTCAAAGGTGCAAGGGATCATACAAGAAGGCTCGGTGCACTCGGAAGCTCAAGGACCTCTCTCGTTTTCTTTTAACCACCACATTTCTTCACTCGAACTCTCCTAGCTTTGTGCTAGTGGTAAGTCTCTTAGATCCATTCATTTTACATGCTATGAAGGTGGTTAAAGTATGATTCATGGTGTTAAACTTGGGAACTCTAAAGATCATAACTTAAAGCATGAACATAAAAGCTTTATACAAAGGTCATGAGATGAAAGGTGATAATACATGATAAATCTGGATTAAATGAACCAAAATATGTTGTAAATGACTTAGGGTCTGATGTTAATCGTATTAGAATGAATGGTAATCGTATGTGTACTTTTTAATGGCACTTATACTATAAACAGCTTGCTGATTTGCATTTTCAGCCGACTTTAACTGGCTGTAAACAGGTCATAACTAAACGAAAAACTGATTTTCTTAAGTCTACAATGTGTCATTATGAAATGCGGTTCTAATGGTACTGGAATCATAATTTTTGGACTTCGTTTACTATTTTTAAAGTGCCATTATGTAACAGCAGCTAAAGCTGCATTTTTTACAGCAGTAAATGAGAGTCATATTTTTAGTCATAACTTGATTTCTGTGTAGAGTCAGATCATAAAATTTATACTGTAGATGAACACCGATGCATTCGTAACTCTCTCACTGAAATTTCGTAAATCGGACTCTCGATGAATTTTAAATAAATTATTCCGCGGACTGTGGTCAGAAAAAGATAAATCTGATTTCGGTCCGGAAAATGATTTTCTATAAAATATTGGTGATGATTTGGAACCCGATATTTTTACACAATAATTTTTGGTTCGTATAAGACATTCTATAAAAATTTGGGAATTTTTGGAATAAGATAACTATTTTAATAAAATAACCGAAAACAGCCCAGTTTCGTATATTAAAACTGAAAGGATATAAGTAGTATTTTGCATGTCTAAATTTAGGGTTGGTTAATTGAGAACTGATTGAATGATTTTACAAAAGAAAACGATACGCTAGTAAGCGTGGACGCCTCCGTTTACAACGGAAACTCTGGCGAAATTTTTCTAGAATTATAACCCTTAGAAATACTTTTGGTGACAAGTGTTTATAAATATATTTTTAACTTGTTTTCAAAATATAAATTTCGCCATGATTTTTATTACAAAATAACCAAGTGTCGGAGGTGGATTTTCGTAAATGAAAACTTGTTAAATATATAATGAGAATATATATTTCATAATAAAACGCTTGTGTGCTTACGTGATTATTTTGTGAACTAGAGATATATTATTTTTGGGTAAAAATAATATTACTTGGGAATTTCATGAAAATACGACTCCAAAATAATACCAACGCCCTCACAAATAAATAGTTAAGTTACGTCGGTATTGTTTATACAACGTGAACTCTAAAATGTGACTTGCGTATTTTCGGAAAATACTCTTAAATGTGTATTTTGATAAATTATTATTTTGGAAAATTGTATGAAGTAAAATATAATATTTTGGGGAAAAATATGTATATTTTGGAAACAGAATATTTTAGACAAGTGAATTAAAATATATTTTCAAGTGAGACTTAAAAATATATTTTCGAAATTTTAAAACGCACATGTATTAATACCCCCATCCTTGGGAAGGAATATATTTATTCAATGATTAAGAAGTGTAAACACGAAATAGTTGTCTAACTATTTCCCAAAAACGTTAAACCTTAAGCCAAGGCACGGCCGTCCGTCTAATAGAAGTTAGTACGTGTAGGTCGTCACGCAGTAGGTTGATTGGGATTGACTATTTCGAGACGCACTTCTGTGAGTTCATGTCCCCCTCTTTTCTCTTAACTGTTTTCAGTTTTTATACTTCGGGGGTGAAATACATGTTACTATGATTACGAATACTTTTTACATGGTATGGTTAGCGTAAGGAGGGTTACTACTTAGATCATGTGAGTGGGTAGGCGGGAACTGGAGGCCATTAATCCTCATTGTAGGACAGAGGGTCATTAGCGGTAGATCTATCTGGGTGTAGCGAGCCCAACCCCTGAGTCCGCTGAATGAACCAGGTGGTGACTTTGAGCCCGACGCAAAAATCTGCTAGGTTTGAGTCTTCCTACTGCACTTCACACATATCATTGGCTTTGCAACCCAATGGTGATCTCTTTTTCCTTATTTGCTACATACCAGGGATTTTCATACATACTGACATTTTTACAAGGATACAAACTCACCTACACATGAACTCGCTCAACTTTATGTTGACTTTTCAAACTACATGTATTTCAGGAAACTAACGGATCTGGCACGGTATGCACGTATTTTCAAGCTGCGTTTGAATAAAGAGGTCACCCATGGTTTAGAAGGTGTAACCTCTTCCTGGACGGGTTACATATCCCTAAACCTAGTATTGTTTAAAGCCTTTTGCTAAGTCTTTATGAACTCAATTTAATCAAATTAAGGTTTGTAAACTTATTTTGTGATTGTTGAGAATGGGATTTTTCTAAACTTTATTAATGGATGAATATCTCTTGTTTTTATCATATAGCATTGTTATGATTGTTGCTATGGTATTAAGAAGTCACACCAAATAAACCCACGCTTCCGCAAAGCCAGGGTGTGACACCATCTGAGTATGAAGAATCCATAACATCACAGTGAATCGACGAGAGGAGAGGAAGTGGTTGGTTCTATTCTAGATCCAGATCTAGATCTAGGTCTACATGAGATTTGGATTTTCGCCGGAGTTTAATTTCTGGAATTTTTCTCACTACAGATGAACAATCGAAGATTATGATGAATTTTGATGTTAATTTCTGTTTCTCTCTTCAAATAAACTTTGAAACAAAGTGGTCTTCCTTGGGAAAGATTGGGTTTAGGGTTTTGGAGATGGAATGAATTTGAATTTTGAACGAGATAATGTATTTTTGGAAAGCTGGAGAGAGAAAGTGGACAGAGAGAAAGTGACGGGTATATTTCAAATCTGATTTAGGGTTTATAAAAAAGGGAAAATATCAAATAGGAAGTTTATTTTGGCTAGGAAGTGTAGGAAGCAATAGGATTAGGACATGTGGCAACATTTAAAATAAAGAAAAAGGGTATTTTAGTCAATCCAACCATTTCTTCTTCCTTTTCAAAACCCAGTAACTTCAAAACCCATCATTTTCAAAACCCACCATCTTCAAACATTTCTTCACTTTCTATCTCAATAATCACTACATTATAGTGCGATTTTCATCACCAATCAATGATTCAAACACCCGATCAACGTGTTCTTCAGCTTTTTTGAAGAAAACTCAGCTTAATTTCATACAAAATCTCGTTTTTTCCGGTGATTTTGAAGATAATCACTCGATCCGTTCGATTCGAGCGCTGATAAGTGTTTCAATCATTCAAAATTCGTCAATTGTTGAAGAAATCACTTCGATCCATGTAAGAAATTCTTTAATTTCATTTTTACGATCTGGGTTTTTTATTTAGTCATTTCGTTTTACGATCTTGGAGGGGGTCCGGGGGCAGCGCCCCTGGTAGCGGGGTCCCAGGGGCGGCAGCCCCTGGCGGGGTCCAAGGGGCAGAAAATCGAAAAACCAGGGTTTTACAGTGAATACTTGCTTTTGTTTTTTAGGCAATTGCGTTTTAGAATGAGTCATTTTTAAGTGTTTTCTGGCCATTGCGTTTTACAAATAAGACATTTTTTTGTGTTTTTGGTGCATTGCGTTTTAGGTAAAACACTTTTTTCTGTGTTTTCAGTCCATTGCGTTTTAGAAAACAGACATTTTAAGTGTTTTCTGGCCATTGCGTTTTAGAAATAAGACATTTGTATGTGTTTTTGGTGCATTGCGTTTTAGGTAAAACAAATTTTTATGTGTTTTTAGTCCATTGCGTTTTAGAAAGTACATTTTCTTTTGAGTTTTTAGGCTATTGCGTTTTAGAAATAAGACATTTCTTTGTGTTTTCTGGCCATTGCATTTTACAAATAAGACATTCGTATGTGTTTTTTGTGCATTGCGTTTTAGGTAAAAACACATTTTTATGTGTTTTTAGTCCATTGCGTTTTATAAAGTACATTTTGTTTTGAGTTTTTAGGCTATTGCGTTTTAGAAATAAGACATTTTTTTGTGTTTTCTGGCCATTGCGTTTTACAAGTAAGACATTTCTTTGTGTTTTTTGTGCATTGCGTTTTAGAAAAATGTCATTTTTTAGGTTTTTTTTTCATTGCGTTTTACGTAACTGGGGGTTTTTCTATTGCGTTTTACGCAACTAGGTTTTTAAATTTTTTTTTTTTTTAAATATAGCAATAGTATACTCGTTTTAAAGATAAAAAAACGCTCGTTTTTTTGTGCAATTTTTATAAAAAAAAATAATGTCGTATGAAAGAGTTATTAACGTTTAAAAATGGGGGGGAATTGGAGGAGAGAGAAACTATTGCCTTGCATTGACTAGAATACCCCTAAACAAACTCACACGCCTCTTTTCTTCCCTTCAATTTCCATCATTTAATCTTAGCCCTTGATTAACTAAATGGATTGTCAAGATCACTTCCTAGTCTTCTTAGCCAAATAAACTTCCTATTGTATCTCCACCCTTATAAAAAAATACAAAAACCTTAGAATTTGACACATATGATGAATTAAATGGTGGTGCTTGTAAAGATGCCACATGGGATTGCAAACTTTTGCTTTATTATATAGGAATATTTTTACAAGAGTATTAAAATTATAAAGAGAAATTGGATTTAAATAATATGCCTAAAGATGATTGGTCAACAACAATCTCACTTATAAAAATTGCTACATACAGTCTCAATTTTTAAAATTGTTGTTTTCATTAGTCTAAAATTAGTGATGAGTGACCATTGTGAACAACAATTTTAAAAAATAGGATTGCGAGTAGAGTTTGTAAAAGTAGGATTATTATTAGTTAAGCAACTCTAGATAGGATTATTAAAATCTAATTTCGCTATAAACGAACTTATATATTTATATATCTAGGGGAAGGTTCAAATGAAAACCACTAGTTATTGTGAAAACTCGAAAACTAATTAAAAAGCCAAAAAAAAAATACCAAAATTTTTTTTTTATATTAATTTTCGCAGATTTTTTTATATAAAAAAAATTTTTAAAAAAAAATTTGTAAACTTGTAGAAAGAGAGATGGGTACTTATATTTGTTTTCATAATAAGTTATTTAATACTATAAATAATTAAGTAAGAAAAAGACTAAATTGCCCTTATAATAATAGATTTAACTGAAAATTTTAACCTGGTTAGTGTTAAAGGACGTAGTATGTAATTAGTTTTACAAATAAAGGATTGTGATTGTAATTATTGAAGTTAAAGGACATCCGTTGCAATCCAGTACAAACATAAAGGACGAAAAATGTAATTTATCCTATAATAAAATAATGCTTGATGCCTAGAACTTAGGTTTATGAAATCTCGCATAATTAATTTGATTTTGAAATTTTGAATCTCTTTCCCTTTTGAATTTTAGACGATAACGTGTATCTTAAACCTTCTTAACTCTATATAAGCGTCCATTACTCGTTTTTCACCTTTTTACTCTACGTCATTTTAAGGCTAGTGGGTTTGGTATAAGCCCCTAGCGGCTATAATAGCCATTACAGCGCTACGTAGGCTCCATTTCCCATAGGTGGCTTTAAAACCCTCCCTTTAATTTGCATGCAATGAAATAAGGACCTTACCTATTAATAAGCCAATTTAAACCAATGTCCTTTTCATACTTTAGAAACTAATACCAAGTCAAATCTATCCTTCGATTACTAACAAGTAACAAGGTCTAACAAGCCGATATAACTTGTACCATAGGCGTTGGGAGTTGCAGTCGCAAAACACCTAGATTATTACAGCACATAGCCAATGATCTTTAGATCAAGTGGTGGAAGACATGCATTTCTTTTGGGAAATGCAAGTTCTACTCTCACTTGGTGCAGAGTGAGGCACTGGTAGGCAATTATAGCAGATTCAGGGAAATTTGGGTTTGATTTTTGAGACAAACGGGTTTTACTGTTAATTTCACCGTCCTGCCTACGGGCGGGTGGGTTACTGGGTTTTCCCGGAATTGGTGGTGGACTCGGGTTACTCTCGGAGTACTCCGTTTGGTCGAGTGGGTGCCCGAGAGTGCTCGGGATTGATTCTGTTGACCGTTAAAAAAAATTACAACACCCGCAATGGGATTTAGGATCCAACCTATTGTTAGTTAGTAATGATTATATAACCGCCACAGGTAAGGTAAAATTACCCCCTGTACCGACATTTATATGTGGATCCGACCTATATTAGAGTGTGTTTCTTGTCCATGTATGGTGTTCCAGAGTCCCTGCACAAATCAGACCATAATGATCGGAATATGTAAATGATCTTGGGCAACAGTCATCACCAACAAATACATATGGACATCAAACACTTTGTTGGATCTTTGGGTTTGTCCTTATTTGCATATGGAGAAGTCGTCCATCCAACTAAAATATGGATGGAATAATAATGTAATAAGTGAGAACTAAAATGTGTAAGAGTTTATTGTAAGAAAATGACATAATAATACTGTTTTATACACAACATTGTGTACCCTGTTAGAGACGGGGTAGAAAAGCTCCAAACATGGAAAGAAAATTTCCAACCAACAATCATTGACATAAGACTTGGTCTTTATTCCATAAACATCAATTGTCATTGCCGGCAAGAATCTGTTTATAGAAGAATAACACCAAATGTAGTGCATATTTTATTCATTATAACGTGTAAGGAGACTTAGTTTTATTTTGTATAAATTTATGCATTCTGTTACTTGATTGGGCACATCATCTTAAAACATCTAATAGCCATGCCTGATTTCAGTGGCTACTTCTTCCTCTTTCTCATATGGCTGATCTCCACCATCTTGATTCGGACTTATTTCAAATCTAAAACTGATAAACCTCATCTTCCACCAAGCCCGTTTGCCCTACCGATCATCGGACATCTCCACCTACTTGCTCCAATACCACATCAGGCTTTTCACAAACTTTCACTTCGTTATGGACCGGTTTTTCGCCTCTTTCTGGGTTCTGTACCTTGTGTGGTGGCTTGTTCACCAGAAATGGCAAAAGAGTTTCTTAAAACATATGAAAACGCCTATTTAGATCGACCTCAAAACTCAGCGGTGGCATACCTAACTTATGGATCACAAGACTTCTCCTTTGCTCCATATGGATCTTATTGGAAATTCATGAAGAAGATAGTCATGTCACAACTCCTAAATGGTACAACTCTTGACTTGTTGCTTCCAGTTAGACAAGATGAGATTAATCGTTTCATGAAGTCACTATTCCAAAAGGCCAAAATTGGGAAGGCGGTGGATCTTGATGGGGAGCTAGTGAAGATGTCAAACAATGTAATATCTAGAATGCTTATGAGTGAAAGGTGTTCAGAGAATGAAGATGAGGCTGGGGAAATGAAGAAATTGGTTACTGAGATAGCCGAGATTACAGGTAAGTTTAACCTCTCGGACTACATCTGGATCTTTAAAAATCTAGATGTTCAAGGGTTTGGGAAAAGGTTGAAGGATATTCGTAGAAGATTTGATGGATTGATAGAAAGGATCATTAAAGAGCATGTGGAATCAAGAAAGCACGAGTCAGGAAAAGTGAAGGACTTGCTTAACATTTTACTAGATGTAGCAGAAGATGAAACCATGGAGATAAAGTTGACAAGAGAGAACATTAAAGCCTTCATTCTGGTAAAATTCTTCGTCCATATCTCAAATATAAGTCGGTGCTTGTAAGTTAAAATACTAACATATGTATTCGTCATTACAGGATATATTTGCGGCTGGAACAGACACTTCGGCGATCACAGTAGAATGGGCACTAGCAGAACTTATCAACCATCCAAACATATTGAAAAAAGCAGTAGAAGAAATCGATCTAGTGATTGGAAAAGAACGACTTTTACAAGAAATAGATATACCAAACCTTCCATACCTCCAAGCGATTGTCAAGGAAACACTACGACTCCACTCTACAGGCCCGATGATATTAAGACAGTCAACAGAAGATTGTACAGTGGCTGGTTACCATATTCCAGCAAACACTACTATTTTCATCAATGTTTGGGCACTCGGCAGAGACCCAAACCATTGGGAAAACCCACTTGAATTTAGGCCTGAACGTTTTGAACAACACAACTTGGATGTGAGAGGACAACATTTTCACATGTTACCATTTGGTAGTGGGAGGAGAATGTGTCCTGGAACTTCATTGGCATTGCAAGTGATACAAACAACACTTGGTTCTATGATTCAGTGCTTTGATTGGAAGGCTGGGGAAGATGGAAATCTTTCTAGTGTTGACATGGAAGAGGGACTTGGGATCACACTTCCTAGAGCAAACCCTTTGGTTTGTATCCCTGTTGCCCGGCTTGATCCTATCCCATTGTAATGTAACATGTAGAAATCGGTAACCACAACAGAATTATCAATTTAGATTTTCCAAAAGGTTTCTTTTGTAATGTTAGAACATAGCAAAAAGGAACCATTACATTTTCTTTGTAAAAGATATATCAAGATCATACAAAAGAAAAAGAAGTGATTAACACCAAGGCTTTGAAAAAAAAAGGTTGTATATTTTTATGTATCCTTTAAGATGAGTATACATAAATAGATATCCTGAAACTCAATCAAAATCAACTATCCAAGGCTTACAACATTTTAGACCTCCAATACACTAAGTCATTTTGAACATACAATTACATAGATATATAACCGTAAGCAATGATAGGCCCAGTCGAGCAATGATCTAGACTTGGAGGAAAGTATTGTGTGGTAGCCAGTCTTTCATAGTACCAAAATTGATAATATATAATGTGCACCGGTTGGTAATGAAGCAGGACTCTTAACATAACTTAAAGCCTCAATGAATTTCAACACAATAACCCTTTCTTATGGAAATCCAGACAAATAAATGACCACCTTTTGGGCAATGTGTATTACATAAGATGACCAACATATATTTTGGCGAGGTGATATATGGAGACATGGTGTGCCATTGAACATTGTTCCTGATCAAGATGATACAATTCCAATATTTTGTAAGATTTCTAGAAGAACCAGGTACTAGACCGACTTTGATCACATCTTATCATCCTGAAACTGTCAAAATTAACTGAAGACATGTTTATATATATCATGGTCATTGACTTTTATAAAAATGGGATTCCCACTTACCTGCATATAACAATAGTTTTCGCTCTAGCATTAACAAGGCGTCATACCCTATCATATAAATGAGTATCATCAAAAGACTGTATCCCTCAATTATCACCGACTAAATCCAACAAAAAGACAAAAGAAAAAAAAAAACAGAAAAAGGATACTTAGTTAAAGAGCACGATTGGTAATATGATGCTCAATATCAAGGATAGACACCTAATGCGGGTAACTCCAAATTTGGTCATTTTTTGATAATTTTTTGTCTATGGGAGATCCGTAGGAAATTCGTTTCTATTTTAAGGATATGGCTTCAAAAAATTCCTACCCAGGTTTTTAGTCGTTTGTCAATGAGAGCTCATTTCCGACAGATACTTTTGTTGGCCTTTTCTAATTAGGGGTGAAGATTATTTGGATACGGAGCCCATTGTAACATTTTAGTCGTGTATCAATGTGTCTAGTTACGCTGGCTTTCCGTTGGTAATAATCTCTATACATAGCAACATAGATGTAACCTAGTTGGTAATACGACTTCAATCATTTCAAACCCATAAATGGTTCCAAAAGATCGTCGCACATATCATTTGATGCCTATATTTACATTTGATTTTCTTTGTTTCGCTTCAAGACCTCCTTATTTTCACATATGTTTATACGCTCTTTGTTAATTTGGTGTAACTACTAACTAGCTAGTATGCTAGACTTCGTGATTTCATAAATAAATTAGAAAAATGGGATTTAGGAATCTGTATTGTTTCCATTGAAGATCGTAATCAACAACATCGCTTTTGATCCGGTTTGGGCCGCTTGTCCAGTTATGTTTATTTGTTTGTTATTGGGTCGAACAAAGTTATGTTTTATGTCTGTTTTATTTGTTTTCGAATTTGGGCCTGAGGCCAAGTAGTTAATGGGTTAAAACAATAGAGTCTGGAGGTCCATTAGGTTATAGTTTGTTTGTTGGGCTTGTAAATTGCAAGGGTGCATGTTTACAACATAACCTCCCATACGGTTTTGTGAGAATCGACATACCTGTTCATGAAAGGTCGTATTCCTCCAGAACACACCCTTTCAATCAGTATATAAAGCCCTGATTGTTCATCTTGTAACCGTACAGTTTGATATGCAAATTTCTGGTTATTCAAGTTCAGTTTGTTCAAGTTCGTTTTCTTGTTTCGGTTAGTTATTATTCGTTTTCTTGCAATTTGCGATTCAGTATGAAGTGGTGTGATAGTTGTAATAATTATTCGTTCAAGTGCGTATATCGTTCTTCTCAAACCGATTGGTCCTGGGAACCGGTTGCCTGTGATACCAACGCTGCTATCAGAGCCAAAGGTTCTTCGGTAAAAATCGAGAGGGATGATGGTGGTTCTGGAGATCATCTGAGGGAGAAGGGTAAAACGGTTGGTGCCGGGTTTGGTGATTATTGGGTAAACCGTGGAAAGAGCGGTCGGTGCTGCAACAAGGGGAAGAATGTTGCGCAGGGGAAGCCATTCACGCGTTCGTGGAAATCACCGATTAAGAATTTTCCCAAGAAGATGGTTCCGAAAGGGTTCAAGAAAAGGTTCGGCCAAAAAAGGAGCGCACCGGTAGGAAGACCGAGAAAGGCCGGGAATCGTTGTGTTTTGTGTAAGCAATTTGGTCACATCGCCTCAATCTCTCCAAGTAAGTACATCAACTTAACCCCGTTACCCATAGAAAGTGATTATTTAGTTGATGGTACTTGCGGAGGAAGTTTCGATTCAATTTGGGTGGTAGACCCAAATTTTAAAACACATATGACCGGGAATAGGAGTGTGTTTAAGCGGTTTAAGAGGCACTTTGGGGTGATGACGGATGATGTGAGAAGGGAATTCTCATTTGTTCACGGTATTGGCAAAGTGAAAATACTGGTGGATGGTAAAGATAAAACAATACTGTGTGTCAGTTATGTGTCAAGACTCAAAAGAAACGTGTTAAGCCTAGAGCAACTTCTGTTTTAAGGAATTGAAACAATTACTGCCGGTGATACGTGCATTCTAAATAATATGTTCGGTGGTCGAGCGAAAGGCTTTGATGTGTTTGAGAACAAGTCCGAAATCGAACTAGAGGAGGAGTACCTAGACAAGTTTCATGATGGTCTAGATATTGATAACAGGCACTGAAATGATAAAGAAAAGTTCAAAGAGTATGTTGAGGATTTTAACAAAAAGGAGTTTGAGATAGAAAGATAGAAAAACAAGAAGTTAAATGGTGAAGGCACGTCGGGTGTGAAGAAAACGGAGATTGTCTACTCGAAAAGGCAAAAGGCTGGTTTCGTGTTTTATTATGAGGGCTTGAAAAACAATTCGCTACAATCTAAACAAGAACTACGTCAAAAGTCGGTTGCCCGTTCCCAAGAAGAAGAAGATGTCATTGAAGATGACAAGATTATCGAAAGTTGCCTGGAGGCCTTGGATTTAATTTTGCTACACGAAGAGCTAGCCGAGTATGACAAGCTTTATAGTGGCCCTTTCGAGGAAGTCCTAATGTGGTTTATACCGTTCTTTCTTGGAATCTTCAAAGAAAGCGTCATGCCTCCTACGCTCATCGATGGAAGGGATGTTAGTTTGATTCTACTACATCGAATTGTGACTATTAAAGATGGTATAAAGAAAGTGATCGAGGATGATCTTTGGGCCGAGGTAGCGGTCGAGTATGGTTTCGAAGCGAATGATGCATATGTGATAAAGGTCGCTTACCTGTACTACATCGAGTTGATTGAGTGTTATTTTGAGTTGATGAAAAAGAAAGGTGATAAAAACGCAGCCGTTGTGGGTGAAGCAAGCAAGAAGGATGAACAAGCGGAAGCGGTAGAAAACGAGGATGAGGCGGACTTGGCGATTACCATCGAGGTCGCCGGGACTGATGATGATTGAAGGATGGATGCGGATCAAGGATGTTCCTGCTTAGGAGGGAGAATGAAGATCGTAATCAAGAACATCGCTTTTGATCCGGTTTGGACCGCTTGTCCGGTTACATTTATTTGTTTGTTATTGGGTCGAACAAAGTTATGTTTTATGTATGTTTTATTTGTTTTCGAATTTGGGCCTGAGGCCAAGTAGTTAATAGGTCAAAACAATAGAGTCTGGAAGTCCATTAGGTTATAGTTTGTTTGTTGGGATTGTAAATTGAAAGGGTGCGTGTTTACAACATAACCGCTCATACGGTTTTGTGGGAATCGACATACCTGGTCATGAAAGGTCGTATCCCTCCAAAACACACCCTTTCAATCAGTATATAAAGCCCTGAATGTTCATCTTGTAACCGTACAGTTTGACATGCAAATTTTTGGTTATTCAAGTTCAGTTTGTTCAAGTTCGTTTTCTTGTTTCGGTTAGTTATTATTCATTTACTTGCAATTTACGATTCAGTATGAAGTGGTGTGATAGTTGTAATAATTATTCGTTCAAGTGTGATCATCGTTCTTCTCAAACCGATTGGTCCTGGGAACCGGTTGCCTGTGACACCAACATCTATGTGGTGACACCAATTGTGGTGGGCTAGATCGCATATGTGTTCATGTAACAACCCGCACTTTCGCGCTTGTTACTCTCGTTACGCCTAGCACCAGAGATTCGGATCATAATGTAAACTATATCGCAAATTACGCTAGTTCGCATGTTTTCGCACTACATTGCTTGTTACACACGCTATATCGCACATCACAATGCATACGCTTATAACGCTAACGCTTACATGATGAAATCACGTGGGTGTATAAACTACTCGCTCTTGCTCATCACAACGCAAACTCAACGCAACTCGAAACGAAGTTACTTAAGATATGACCTATTATATTATAGCAATAGTTTTAGATATAAATATCTAAGTATTAAAACTTGTTTAAACGCGCACACGATGGCACGCGCAACTCAATTTGTCGCACTGAAATGCAACATAACACGATACTACTTATCTCGCTAAAAGGTTTAAAGTACCCAGAATGAGTAACGCAACAAAACACGTCAAACGAACCAAAGTTGGGAAACTAGCAAACGCGAACCCGGCTGCCTGAATGGCCATCCGCTCGGATGGCCATCCGGTCGTGAACCGCCTTAACCTTTCCCCTCCACTGTAAATACCAACCTTATGTCTCCATTTCAACACTTTGACACTCTCATCCACCACCAAGCTCTCAGTCGCGATTCAAGGCCTATTTGTAAGCTTTTCACCCAAATCTTCGTCAATCTTCACCTCTATTCACTTCTACACCATCTTCTTCATCAAAATCACACACATACACTAACTTTTTCCTCGAAATCATCTGATTTAGACCTCTTGAAGGTGGATTCCACATGGTTTGCTTAGGCAAACTGTTGAGGAACACCATTTAATCAAGATTGGACTCAATCAGACTCTCGGCTCGTTCCTTAGTCGAGAGCCGGCTTGAAATGGATTTCCACCAGAGCGATGGACCGATCAACGGGTCAAACATGAATCTTCATCCAGAACAGCAAATCAGTCCGAATGGGTTGGACCCATCTGACTGAATGAACTGGATTTGGTGTATTCCGTTGTTTGACACGCCATCACACGTCTCCGTTAACTTAAAACTTTTTACATAGAAAACTTCACAAAATTTCAACCACAGGCCATCAGCTCGAATGGCCATCCGTCCGGATGACCATCCGGCTGGGTGACCTGACTTTTATAATTTCCATTGTTTTAAACGCTTTTAACTAAACTCTAAATTTTAACAATTTCGCAAACAATCATATCCTATTCGAATGGCTATCCGTTCGAATGGCAATCCGCTTGGATGACCATCCGACCGGATAACCATCCGTTCGGATGAAACCCATCCACTCGGATAAGTCTGGTGAACACTTAAACCTCTCAACACTCTGCTCAAAGACTTATGCTTCTGTTTCCATACACAGGTTAACCGACGCGCTCCCTTCAATCCAATCTAGCTTGTGTTTACTTGATAAACACACACTTTGAGTATACTTGACCCATTTTTACGCTTTAAAACACACTTTTGGGGTGTAACATATGTTCATATCTAAAACACACTTATCAAAACGCAGTACACATTCTAAACTACTATCATATGCGAATGAATGACGTACATAGTTACACGTGATGATTGATACATATGTGTTAGGACTCTTACTCATTATGTTCCACCTTAGCTAGTATGGTACTATAGTTCGATTCACACCCGACGGAGTCTAGTTAAGGATAACACGCCCTGTTGGCTCTCCTTTGCAGTCATCTCGGAACTTAGCTGGTAGTAATTATTTTGTGAGAATATGTGTTGTGTGGTATCATGTTTATGTATGAGGAAGTTCGCAACGCTTTATCTACTTTACTATTGTATCAAACAAGTATACTCGCCAATACATTTTGTATTGACATTATTTTAACGTATGTTGCAGGTTAATCGCAGAATATCTCGAATCAAGATTAGGAAGTCTAGAAACCCACATAAAATCTAGGTTGTCGGATTTGTATTGTTTGAGAGACATGAAATCTGTATAACTATTTGCTGAAATATTGTTTATTAATATGGGATAATGAACGCATTAAATATTGTCACTAAACAGTTGTCATGGATTCTCTTGAGCAATCCGATTTGCCTAGTGCCGCGCCCAGATGATTCCACCATCGGTTGGGGTGTGACAGATTGGTATCAGAGCCATAGCTATAGGGAATTAGGTCGAGTCATGTTAAACAGACCTAGTCTATAGTCTAAGTACCAACTAACCCATCGTACGAACCCACTTGGGGGGGTTTTGTACAAACCTACATGCTGTTATACTCTTGTTCGAACTTGCAATATTATACTACACCTTCGTACTAACCCACGTACTATAGCTTCATATGAAGGTAGGCTTTTCTAAGGCTGAAAACTTACTTTTGCCTTTCCTAAGGCTAACACAATACACACGTTCGAAAACACTCGCGTAACACAACCGAGTGATTTTATCGGGATTAGGTGTTAAAACCAAGAATTCTCTATATGATCACTCACTCAGTTCATTTTCTTAGCACGAGAACCTTTCGTTGAGTTAGGAGTGATATCCACATCTCAACAGAAATCTCCATTTCTATCTAGTGGAACTCCCGAATTTATTCGGTGAGCATAACCACAGCTAGGAGTGAAGTTGTTAAGTTAGGGGTGAAACCTGCATCTTAATAACCCGTTCCACTCCCTAAAATGGTTTTCAAAAGCTCTCACCAAAGTCTCGACTGTACCAACGACTCGAGCCGCGTAGTAACTGTAAGGACGAATGTCGTAGCCGCATCCTAGTGAGGGCAAAGCATCATCGAATTTGAACCACTTTGGGTAGTCGATGTCTAAAACCTAAGGCACTCTATCTGTTTTCTAGCATGCAATCGCCGATTTTACGCGTCATCGAATTTATTACGTTTATATGTTTGCAATTGAAAATTTTACGATTTATTGATTTCTCGATTTACCGATTTTCGCTTCCTCGCTTTACGAATGCACAACTCGCACAGCCATCACAATCTAAAACAATAGCCGAATACCCGCAACAAAAACTAAAGTCTAACAACTCTCCCTCTTAAACGCGTCCTCGCGCTATCCATACAAGTATATAAGCGAATATGTATATACTATACGATTACATGCGCTTATGTGAATATGTATGAACCTAGGAATTTCATGTCTCCTATGTGGCTCCTATGTGAATATGTATTACTATATCAACTATGACAAGGTTTAACGCGCTAAATCGCATCACAAATCTCAAAATCATTATGATCGAATCTCACTTCAAATCTCTCTCTCTATCAAGATGTCTTTGAACGCTTCCAACTTGCAACGCCAAGCCCGAAGAAATACCGATAAGAGGATCGCCTCACTCGTGGCCAAGGAAATGGCCAAGGTTATTCCTCAAATCGTCTCGCAGATTCAATCCCTCAACGACTCTCAAACATCGGAAGACTCTAAAACCAACACGCCGAAGTCTACATTTTCCTACAAGTAGTTCAAAGCCTATGACCCGATGGTCTTCACAGGCGAAGGAGATGTATCTCAGGTGCTTCAGTGGTTCGATGCCATCGAGGTTACCCTGCGTCAGAGTGGGTGCCCCGAGAATTTTCGCATCACGTGCGCTACACGAGTATTTCAATCAAGAGCCCTCGACTGGTGGACAGCAGAGCGTAACAAACGAGGGGGCGAGGCAGCCTACGCGCTCTCCTGGAACGAGATAAAAGAGCTCATGAAGGAGGAGTACGGCCCTCCCCATGAGGTGTAGAAAGTAGAAAATGAATTTTGGGAAATCAAGCAAGTCGAAGGTGACAACGCCGGCCTCACAGCCTGGTTCAAACAGCTTAGCATTATTTTCCCATGCCAAGTCGACACTCCCGGAAAGGCCATCAAGAAGTACATCCGTGCTTTGCCTGAGTGTGTGGGCGATTTTGTCGAAGCTGCAAAACCTGCTACCATCGAAGAACCTATCTCTTGGCCGCAGAAATCAATGACAAGCGAGTCTTGGCTGGATTCTTTTCCAAGGATGCCACCAAGAAGGCTAACCATGCTACCACCGAGTCAACTGACAACGCCATGCAGCCGCAAGACACTGACAAGACCAGCCGCAAGCGAAAGAACTCGAGTTTTAATTGCTCAGCAACAGCTCTACCCCAAACAGTTTTAAACCCCGAACCTCTCCGAGCAGTTCCTGTCCACCAGAAGGGCGTCTACACTGGAACTCTCCCCCTGGGCCCCCGAAGTGTACTTATCATCACCAGTCAGGAGCTAACTATCGCTATTCCGCAAACTGCAACTGTTTTGGTCACTTCACCCGCCACTTCCCCATAGGGCCACGACATCAAGGCATGCTAGCACTCCCCGGACCGCCAACGCGGCCCGCACCTCCAGCAGCAACCACAACCCCAGCAGGAGTCTTCAACATCAACACCAACCAGGCGCAGAACGACGCTGTTGATGGTACGACTCTCAAAGTTAATTCTTATATGTTATACTCGTTCTATTGCTCGACGTCACCACAATATGCGATGTTGACTCTCTCTCGCGCTCTCTCTTTTCCTCGTCCTCACACTTAGTCTAATTTCCCATACAGATTATATTACTAGCACTATATAGCATTCCACGATATAATATGTTTTACCCTAACTACGCGTCCTTGGAATAAGTTACGACAAAAGTGCAAGGACCAAACTAATCACGGTGGAACACGATATTCTTTTGGTAAGTGCACGAAGATCGTAGTAAGTTTCAATGATGCCATAACGTTAAAAGCATGGTTAAGCGTGGTGGATACGCCGCTGGTACTTCCTATATATAAGTGTCTTAACCATGTCGACAAAGTGTGACATCTATTCACGGGATGGAAGTGGTGTGGTTGAAGCATGGTGGATACGCCGCTGGTACTTCCTATATATAAGTGCTTTACCATGCTAACAAACTTCCGTGAAGAAAATGCCATGCGGAGTTGAACGTTATTAGACCTCTTATACTATTAAGACTACTTTCAACACGCTACACTCCTTCGCAAAGCGTAACATCTCATCACATCTCAAACGTGTCATCGCTAGACTTTTTGAAAGTCTACACGAACGCAATCACACCTTCGATGAAATCTAACTCGCTTTGCTAACGCTTTACCTCTCAAAGGTTTGACGCTTGAACACTTATCGCACTTATCAATCCCAACGCTTCGATACTCGCATCGCTTCCCCCTCTCGACTCTTATCACTTACCGCTTATCACTTATAGCGTACCGTTTATCGCGTATCGCTTATCGTGTATCGCTTACCGCTAGTCGCTTATCACACTCAACACTCACGCTGCTTCAATCGCTGAACCATTCGCGCACGCTCTTATCGCTAAGTTTGCAATCAACCACATCGCTCAGTTTACTCCATCTCCCTCTCGAACTTGGTCCAACCACTTATTGTTTGGACCGAGGATACAAAAGTCTATCTGTACATGTCGACACACATGACATTGCTCCACGGGACAGAGGCAATATGGCTAAAACATGGTGGATACGCCGCTGGTACTTCCTATATATAAGTGTTTTAGCCATATTAACAAACTTTCGTGGAAAGGTGCCATGTGGGGCTCGGAGCTAATTAAACCTTTTCGTACTGTTATAACTTATTCGTATAAACAAAATTTCCTTGCAAATTTTTAGGAATAAATGGAAACCAAGTTTTCCTTAAAAACTATTTTCGATAAAACCTTTCGAGAACTTAAAAACATTTTCGGATCGCTAACTCATGAATTACCATCCTTTAGTCAAACGAATCGCTTTACTCATCACCGTCCCCATGTCACCGAGACGCTCTCACTCGTCAATCCTCGATCGATCGCTCGCTCACTGATATGCGTGAATTATATATATTTTTAATTGAGTTTTCTTCACACAAATTTAGTTTTAAAAATGGTTTTTCACCTACGAACTAACTACACACACAAAAGGGCAAGTGTACCCGTCGGGTGGTAATATAGTTGATCGGAAAGAACCGGATATCAATCAGTGGATGTGGTGTCTCGATACTAAACTTTTGCTACTTTGAAGCCTTTTCAATTGATGGGTTGATTTTGTTTCTAATTTATCATGCAACAATAAGAAACTACTAACTAATCTAAGGAAGAACAAATTCTAAAAGAGGTTGCCTAAACTAAGTATCCACTAATAAACATGTGACAACAAAGGGAAAAGACTAGTGATGATGCAAGCTCTAATTTCAACTAAGTCCCCAAATCAAGGCTTCCTAGGCTTATAATTCTTAGGAAAACTTAAAATGAATTAACATTCTAATCACCTAAAAATTATTCTTTTAAGTTCACTTGCTAAGTTGATGTTAATCTTTAATCATGAGTTATTTGTTTGTTAAAACTCCTAACTCTACAAATTAGGGAAAACTACTATGTTCTTGACATGAACCACAAGCATGGTCATGCTAGATAACAACCTTGGCCTAAATCATCAAACTTTCATGAACACAAACTACAGAATTCATATAAACATACTTTTGATCTTTCCAAATCTAGATGCAAGAATCCATACACATGTTCAAATCATCATTCACATCATATTAGCAATTACCATTCCTAGTTTCATGCTATGAATCATACTAACAAGTTAACAAGATTCAATAATCATAATCTTTACATGGGCTTTCCAACACAACATGTAAATACTTATGACCAAACATTCAAGAATAAGGACCTTAAACATGCACATGAACTCCAAGAACAAGAACAAGATTAAGTGTCACTATGAAGATTAACAAAAACAATCACCACATCTACTTCCATGTTATCACATATTCATTAGTTTCAACATAGTTTAGACAACACAAATGTTTAGCCCATAAGGCTCATGACTACCAAATCAAGTGCAAGAAAGCATAAATTGTTCATAAAGTAACTAGTAAGCTAACCAAGTTAAAGACAATATTAAATGGTGTTTGAGTAGATCTTCAAGTGATTAAGTCTTGTTCAAGGCTCCCTCTTGGCTCCAACAAGCTTCCAAGACCAGATTCTTGAGAGAAAACTTCACCAAAATGCTCTAACTCCCTTGCAAATGAGCTAGAAACTCATATTTAAACTGTTGGGCGTTTGGCACTACCATGTCACCTTTTGGCACGGTCGTGTATGGCAAGTGTCAGAGTTACTTTTCGTCTGTCGATCTTGTTTGCTACCATTTCTGGAAAAATCCCGCTCAAACGTTTCCAAGGTGGCACGACCATGCCAAACCATGGCGTGGTCGTGCGTGTCGATGAACACTCGATGATGAACGGTGCGATCTCGGAAATGAGCTGATCAGAAGTTGTTTTTGACCTGGCACAGTCGTGCGTGTAGCTGGCACTGTCGTGCGGTCCCTGATATTCGATGGTTGTGCTTGCTGACTGATAGTGCTTGCGAGAGTGGCGACGTCGGGAGGCTTGGCACGGTCGTGCGCCTGTTTGGCATGGTAGCGTCATATTTGGCAGTTTGCTGGAATGCTTCATTATTGCTCCATTTTGCTCCAAAAGCATCCGTTTCAACACCGGGCCGAAGCCCGGACCTGTATTTTCACAAACAACTCAAATGAGTACCAAACTCAATGAAAATACAAAGATTTTTCGCATAAATGGGGCATATTTGACGTTTAAAATATGCATAAATTCTTATACATCAAACATCCCCACACTTGAACTTTGCTTGTCCTCAAGCAAACTAAAATGAACGAAACTCTCTCAGTGGCAATCATCTTAACTAACATTTCATAAGCACAAATAAATAATTCGGGTTATAATAATCAAGGAGTGCTCGACATGATGGAAAAACCAAAAAGGGGGTATGCAAAATATGTTTATGAGCAATGGTCCATCTTAGAAATACCTACAAGTTCACCTTGCATCCTCAAAATGTTCACACACAATTGGCTAAATATAGGTGCAGATACAATTTATGGAGTATGTTTAGAACACTCGATGGCAAGACGATAACTATGCGATATCATAAGCTTGTGGAAGGATCAAATCTAATCATTCGAAAAAAATATAACATAAATCATGAGGTCTTGTTTGGGTTGTAACTTGGCTTGGGTTAAGGGTGTGGAAGTGGATTTTTAAAAGTGGCTAAAATGGTTGTAACCCAACGGTTCGACTAACTTGAAATACAAGAAAATAGAACTATACAACTAAGTAATATCTATCCGAGAGCTAACCAACAAATCTCGCTTTTTTACTCCCAAAATTGCTCTAACAAAGCCGATTAGTAAGGCTTTTTCAACTATATTTCTTCTGTTTTTTTCAACCCATGCTTTATAGAGAACTAAGTATGTCTACTTAGATAAAAACTCTTGACCATGAGGTTGCATAACAACGAATAGGATACTATACAAAATCTACAAGTTAATCACTAACCGAACCGGGCTTCCAACCAAAAATGGGTTAAAAATAAAAAAAAGGCTAATTTGGCTAAGTGGATAATATTTAGTGGTTTAAAAGAAACGGAAGTGAAAGGCTCAAATTGGTTTGACTAGGGGAATGATTTGGGTAGGGGAATAAATATAAATGGCTAAAATTAAAAGGTTTCCTAATGCCTCTATCATTTTTATGCTTATATGTTTGCTTTGTGGCCTCGAAATGTATACCTAACACAAGTTCTAAATCGCAAAAGTCATCCGGCTTACTCAATCTTTGCCCGCAAAAACATGAACAAAAATAATCCTAAAGCTACAAGGCTCAAAAATAACTCACGGAAACGGGTGTATTGGGTAAATATGCAAGGCAAACAAGTAGGTCAATCGCTTAATTTCTCATGTTCAATTTTATACAAAAAACATGTTACTTGACGGTGTTCCTTAGGCGAGTGAATCCCCTTTTTGCGTTTATCCTTATTTATCAAAAAATGTAGTTCTTATTTCGATACTTATGTTGATTTGATTAATATGCCACAAAAATTGTTAAAGAGAGCTTTGCATTACTATTACTATTACTATTACTATTACTATTACTATTACTATTACTATTACTATTACTATTACTATTACTATTACTATTATTATTTATAATATATATATGTATATATATATATATATGACAACAAAGCTCAAGCGATAAACCACCTCCCCACACTTGAATTGTACATCGCCCTCGATGTACAACAAAAATTTGAATAAGCAATGAAAATACGAATCCAATACAAATAAAGGAAGGTAGGAACACGAAAACTCCCCTGAAACATAAAGGCTAGAATCGAAGCAAGATGAAGTAAAAAGGAGCATCCACAACGAAATACCAAGCCATCCATCAAGCCAACATCTCACCGAGCCAACACTGCATACTTAGCAAACATGATCAAATTCACAAGAATTTACCCAACCCATTTTACCCTTGCCTTTGTTTATTCATTTAACCCACTACTAAAGCAACAAAAAAATAAAACACCTACGATGGAGGGATGTACGGACAACGGAAAGCACGCCCCTCAAACACGAAATAATGATAAAAAGACGAGATAGATAACGGGACTAAAACTTGTCACCGAATCCGGAAGGACCGGCGTGGTCCCGACGATCAAATCTGTATCTGCGTGTGAAGCGCGGAGGCAGAAGCGTGTAAGGTATATTGAGCATGTTTTCCATATGTTGTTGCGAACTAAATAACCAGTCGAAGCTACGA
The DNA here is from genome assembly GCA_030545235.1 of Helianthus tuberosus. Classification (NCBI taxonomy): domain Eukaryota; kingdom Viridiplantae; phylum Streptophyta; class Magnoliopsida; order Asterales; family Asteraceae; genus Helianthus; species Helianthus tuberosus. Next base: position 147,437,932 of record CM060406.1, read on the forward strand.
CGGGTTTGCTCATACATATCTTCCATGAAGTTCCCCTGTCGGTGCTGCTCAGCAAGAATCAGACCCACATCTCGCCTCACCTCCTGCTGGTCTATCGATGACGGCGCATAAGGACGGCTCCCAAGAATCAGACCCACATCTCGCCTCACCTCCTGCTGGTCTATCCATACGCCTCCAAAGATCAATCGATGACGGCTCATAAGGACCACAGGCACCATGCTGATAACCACCACCACCGTATCCGCCATACACATTCTCCCAGTTTGGGCTATCTAAACCGTGGCCCATCTCACCAATCTGCATGTGGGGGCCCGCTCCCCCAGCGGCCCCCTCAGGCTCGTGAATTGGAATATCGTGCATGTGGACGTCATCACCGTCACCATCACCACCATCACTATCATCATCATCATCATCATCGTCCTCCACTGTTGGAAGCGGATCCCAAATCCTGCCCAATTTGTCAACAAGCTTCGGGATTCCGTTTACTTTACGGATCAAAAGCATAGAGTTCAGCTGTTGCAAATCGAGAAGGCCATAGTCACAAGCTTTGGTCAAATGGTCTAACTGAACCCCATAGAATTTGGTGAGTTTGGTGGCAAAGGCTCCTCCGTAGATCCGTGACGTGGGCGTCGAACCAATACCACGATGAATCGACTCTACAACGTTGATCGCCAAGTTGCAATTTGAGCCGGAGATGATGCAATAAAGGTGAAAAAGGTCGCGGGTGGTGATGTTGCCCGTGCTGTCACCCGGACCTCTCATAATGTGGAAAATGGAGCGCTCAACGACTCGGTGAAGTGGGTCAAGAATCCATGTCGCCTTGGCCTTCCGAGGGTCCCATATCCGACCCAGCACAGTGATCTCGTCCCAAAGGCGGCCTTGTCTGTGTTTGGCACCCAATCCTGTAAATTACCATGAAAAAAGTCTGAGTCTATCTCGTCATCCAAGTACAATCCCAATACTTGACCGAATCGACTGATCGATTGATGGTGCCATTTTCGTCCCAATCGGAATTTTACATCAACATTTTTGTCTGAAACACGTGAAGAACTCGATCACTAGCTCCACATACTAAGGTTCCGCTATCTCGAAAAGGCGGGTCCAAGGAGGCGTTATAAGATCATTGAACCGCTCGGACTGTCCGAGCAAGTCCAAGTCAACCATCTGTAATCTCCTCATGGGCTCAATCAAGTGTCTCCTAGCCCACAACCTTACCGCCTTAGCGATACAATACCCTTCCCTAGCATTGTCGCGGAACTACAAGTACGGGTGGTCCATCTACAAGATTGAACAAAATTAATCAGTAGCCAAAAACAGACAAGAACATGAACTGGACATTTTGGCACGGTCGTGCCATCATATGGCACTATCGTGCTTGACCTGGTAACCAGCAAGATTATGAAGATTCTTGGGGAGTAGTAAGAGTACGTGAAGCCTCCTACTACTAAAAAAAGAAGTATACTACTTCGTAAGGTGTCAAGTTCTGGGTTTTTATTCCCTAGTCGCACGATCGTGCCACCCCTTGGCACCCTCGTGCTTGACCGATTTCTGGGCACTAAGTTTGAAGATCTAGCAATTTTTATGAAGGGCACGATCATGCCATATGTTGTGTAACAACCCGACTTTCTGAAGTCAAAGCCAAAGTACAAGTCAAAGTCAAAGTCAGGTTGTTATTCAGATCTATCTTTTCTTGCTTGATTATTGCTTTTACTCTCGAGATTCGATAATCGATACAATGGGTTAAATATATTTTAAACTATGTTCTACAACACATTTTATAATGCTTAATTAAAACACATTTATCATCGCTATCGCATCGCAACTCGAAACGTAACTATTGGTATTGTTCTATGTCTGTGTGTTATTATGTGCTTTACTTGTGTGTGTGCCTTGTATACGTTTTGGGATGTTATTCGCATACGCAATCGCAACTCTATCGCAACGCAATCTCATCGCAGCTTGAACGCAGATTTACTTTTATGCTTTATGTTAGGTATGTTATTTGTGTAACTATTATTTAATGCTATCGCATCGTTTACTCACAACTCGCTTAAACGCAACGCTTAACGCACGAAAACGAAAGTCAGAAAACTAACTCGCAAAGCCAACTGATCGAATGACCTTACGGTCAAATGATCATCTGACCGGATGACCATCCGATCAGATGGCCATCCGATCTACTGGCCATCCGACCCATCGTTCCACCGCCTTTCTCTCCTTTCACCTATAAATACCGCCTGTCACATCAACTGTTCACTGATGTGACAGCTCTATCCGACCAGCACGCTCTCAAACTCTTTTCTCTCGATTCCAAGCGATTCTCATAAATTTTCACTCTAAATCTTGTACTTCCATCATCATCTTTCACTTTTTACTCAAAACCGTTAGAATCAGGACTCGTTCAGGCTATCTACTCATTCTCTAGTGGAGAACCGGTCTGAGAACGGATTACCACCGAAGAGATGACCGATTCACAGGTTGAACATGAAACTCCGTCAAGAACAGTTGAGTCTGATCGAATGAGGTAATTCCCATCTGATCGACTGAGTTGGACTTGGTGTGGTTTCCGTTGTTTAACACGTCTTCACGCCGTCTCCGTTAAACCGTAAAACTTTTAACTTAGAAAATTATTCAAGATTTTCAAAAACACCAGTTCGTCGATCGAATAGCCATCCGATCGGATGACCATCCGATCGAATGACTATTCGACCAGGTGACTTGACCTTATAAGCTCAACACTTGAAGTTTTGTAAAATTTCAAAGAATATCAACTTTCAATCGAATAGCCATCCGATCGAATGGCCATCCGTCCGAATGACCATCCGATTGAATGACTTGAGCTATACTACAACGAAAACTTCAAAAGTTCAAACATTTTACGAACACACTCCTCCAATCGAATGACCAACCGACCGAATGGACATCCGTCCGGATGACCATCCGTCCTGATGACCATCTGTCCGGATGGTCATCCGATCGACTCATCATCCGATCGCCTATCTCATCTAACGCATTGTTTACACGCTGTTCAATGCTTACGCTATCGTTATGTGATCAGGCAAATCTCCCACGTGCTCCCTTTAATCCAAGATTGTGTTTATTTACTAAACACGAACTGTGAGTAAACTTGAACCCTTTTTCGCTTAACGCACTTTTGGGTGTTACATAGTTATCTATATCAAATCACATCAATCACACAATGCAACACTTTTAATCGCTAACCGCTCTCGCATGTTATACATGTTTCGATGAATGCTTGTATGTTATGTTTACACAGTGATTATTGCCTGACACCTTAGCAATGATAGTACTATAGTTTGGACTCAGCAACTGTTATGGACAGGGGTTGTTAAGGGTTTTACTTCACATGGTCACAGTGGTGATAATGTGTTGCGCATTCTACACTCGCAGTCATGTCGGTTGCATATGTCATTGTCGATAGCTTACTTGCTTCACATTTCTACGTGTTACATGCTGGTTATGCGTAAACGTCTTCGATATACTATATGCTATTAAACTTGTGTACTCACCTTTACACTCTGTGTATTGACTTTATTTTAATGTATGTGACAGTGTCTAGGATGCTATGTTTGCTGATCATTTATGGAATCAAGTTAGGTGGTCTAGAAACCCACGAATAAAATCTGAGTTGTCAGAACAATTTATTTGTCTTTGAGAAACAATGTCTGTAATAACTGTTTATGCTTTATATGTTTAGGGTATGGGACGTGAACGCTAAATATATTGTCACTAATAGTTGTTATGGATTCTCTTGGACAATCTGTTTCGCTCAGTGCCGCGCCCCGATGATTCCGCCATCGGTTGGGGTGTGACATGTTAGCACCCTCGTGCGCGATGAATTTCAAGGAAAATTATGAAGATCCTAACACTGGTTATGAATAGCATGATCATGCCACCCTTTAGCATGACCGTGCGTGTCCGAACCCTGAAACGACAGCCTTCAAAACAGCCCTAAAACCCTGATTTTTTCACAGATTTGCTTAGGGGTTTTATAAATCGGTCACTTGTGGTTCAAACCAACACAAAAAACACGGAAAACGGGCTCGAATCGGGTGAATTAGACCAAGCCCTAAGAACTTAAAGAAAACTAACTATGAAGAACATAACAACTAAGTCACCAGAAACTAACAAGGAAAAGGATGAATTCGTACCTGGAATACTTGTTGGGATGAAAGAAATTTGTGGAGGAAGCTAGGAGATGCAGAGGATTCGTGAGCACTTGAATGGGTTCAAAGGAGAAGATGAAATTATGAAGGAGGAGTGGTTGGTTTTATTAAAGATGGTTCTATTATTGATCTGCAAAAGGGCTGACACTTGCATGTCTGGTAGTGCCAGATTTTACTGTTGGTAGTGCTCGTTTTTTGGATTTTTTTTACGTAAACTCCTTGAACCCGGGGTACTCACGAAGCATCTCCTACCAAGAAAAACAACCAAACTAACATACCCCTAGAGCCGGCAGGAAGCTCTAACATCCGTCGTGACCAGAACGAACCGCAACCTGAAAAAGAAATAGACAGCCACAGAAGTAATAATATATACAAAACATGCTAAGTTTATTTACGAGTCTTCAGCTAGACTCACCACCCCGAAGTCATTTTTTCCTGGGGTGGAGGGTAACAACCTCCTCACTCTGGTCAACTGGTCCTCCAACATAAGACTTTAGCCTATGCCCGTTGACTTTAAACAACCGACCATCCTCATGGCCTATCTCCACGGTCCAGTAAGGAAACACTGATCGTACAGTGTAGGGACCCGACCACCGAGACTTCAGCTTACTAGGAAACAACTTGAGACGCAAATTGTATAACAACACACGATCACCCACTCGGAATTCCTTCTTGTCCTTCAAGCTGGAATCATGAAGCGTCTTAGTACGTTCCTTGTACAGCTTGGAGCTTTCATACGCATCGTGCCTAAGCTCCTCAATCTCATGAATCTTCACAAACCTGTTTTCACCCGCAGCAGCCATATCGAGATTAACTGTCTTCAAAGCCCAGTATGCTTTGTGCTTGAGTTAAAAAGGCAAATGACAAGACTTCCCATAGACCAATTTAAACGGCGTGGTGCCTATAGGAGTCTTGTAGGTTGTCCGGAAAGCCCACTGTGCATCATCCAATTTCTTGAACCAATCCTTACGGCTAGAATTAACCGTTTTCTCCAAAATCCGCTTGATACCCTGATTAGTGACCTCAACCTGTCCGCTCGTCTGCGGATGATATGGTGTAGAGAATCAATGTTGCACACCATATTAGGACATTGCTTTTTCAAGCTGTGCATTACAAAAATGTGTCCCACGGTCATTAATCAATACCTTCGGGGCACCAAAGCGAGCAAACAACTTCTTCAAAAACCTCACCACTACCCTAGTATCATTAGTGGGTAAAGCCTGTGCTTCAGCCCACTTTGAAACGTAATCAACAGCGACTAGGATGTAGCGGTTACCAAAAGAGGTCGGGAAAGGGCCCATGAAGTCTAGCCCCCATACATCAAAGACCTCACAAACTTGGATGCCATTTTGTGGCATCTCATGGCGTGCAGAAATGTTGCTTGCCCTCTGGCAAGCATCACAAGACCTCACCCACTCATGGGCATCATGGAAAATAGTCGGCCAAAAGAATCCAGTGTCGAACACTTTCCTTGCCGTGTTGTTCGCTCTGTGGTGGCCTCTCGTGGGTCATTCGTAACAGTGGTGTAAAATACCCCTCGCCTCGTCACCATACACGCATCGGCCGGATCATCCGATCCGCTCCTCCCCTAAACGAGTAAGGGTCATCCCAAAAGTAGTACTTGACATCCGCAAAGAACTTTCGCTTCTGCTGATGGGTCATCCCCTTGATCAGGATGCCACTAGCTAAGTAGTTTGCAAATTCAGCAAACCATGGGGAAACATCATTAGTCTCGATCCTCATGAGGAACTCGTGGGGGAAATTGTCATTGATGTTAGGCCCACGAGTTTCCTTTCCCTCAGAATGCTCAAGTCGAGACAAATGATCGGCTGCCAAAGTCTCAGCCCCTTTATTATCACGGATTTCAATATCAAACTCTTGCAGTAACAAAATCCAACGTATCAATCTCGGATTAGCATCTTTCTTGCTAAAAAGATACCGAAGGGCTGCACGTTCCATTTACACAATGGTCTTGGAAAGGACAAGATAAGACCGAAACTTATGGAAGGCAAAGACCACAGCTAGGAGCTCTTTCTCTATCATGGTATAATGCTCCTGAGCGTCGTTCAAGGTCTTGCTTGCATAGTAAATCGGGTTAAAGTGCTTATCTTTCCTTTGACCTAAGACAGCCCCGACTGCGAAGTCACTCGCATCACACATCAACTCAAATGGTAGCTCCCAGTCGAGAGCGACCATGATCGGGGTATTCACCAACTTCTCCTTCAACAACTCAAATGCCCGAAGGCATTCATCGGAGAAAACGAACTGGGCTTCCTTCTCGAGGAGTTGAGTCATGGGACGAGCGATTTTGGAAAAGTCCTTTATGAATCGCCGGTAAAAACATGCATGACCTAGAAAACTCCTAATAGATTTCACTGATGTGGGAGGTGGGAGCTTTGAAATAGTCTCGACTTTGGCTCGGTCAACCTCGGGCCCCGCTTGTGAAATCGTGTGCCCAAGCACAATGCCCTCCTTCACCATGAAGTGGCATTTTTCCCAATTCAACACAAGGTTGGCTTCTTCGCATCTAGCCAACATCCTTTTCAGATTCCCGAGACATTAATCAAAAGAACTTCCAAACACAGAAAAATCATCCATGAAAACCTCCATGAATTCCTCGATCATGTCATGAAAAATGGCCACCATACACCTCTGAAATGTGGCCGGGGCATTACACAGTCCAAAGGGCATCCGCCGGTAGGCAAATGTGCCATAGGGACATGTGAATGTCGTCTTCTCCTGATCCTCAGGAGAGATGGGAATCTGAAAGTAGCCTGAAAAACCATCAAGGAAGCAGTAGTACATCCTGCCCGAAAACCTCTCCAACATCTGATCAATGAAAGAAAATGGGAAATGATCCTTCCTCGTGGCATCATTGAGTTTGCGGTAGTCAATGCAAACTCTCCATCCGGTGATAATACGAGTAGGAATTAACTCATTTTTCTCATTAGTCACCACTGTCATGCCTCCTTTCTTCTGGACTACCTGTACGGGGCTAAACCATGGTGAATCAGAGATCGGATATATCAAACCTGCATCAAGTAGTTTGATGATTTCTTTCTTCACAACCTCCTGCATGTTAGGGTTCAAGTGCCTCTGATGTTGTACCACACGTTTAAAGTCCTCTTCCATCAAGATCTTATGGGTACAAAAGGATGGATTAATCCCTTTTATATCCATAATCTTCCAAGTGATCGCCTTTTTATGTTGTTGCAGGACTTCAAGCAATCGATCCTTCTCCTCTCCCGAAAATCCAGCAGAAATGATAACGGGCAAATGAGCCTCACCCTCCAAGAAAGCATACTCCAAATGATCTGGAAGCTCCTTAAGCTCAACCAAAGGTGGATCCTCAATAGAAGGGCATGCTTTATGCTCAGCAACGTGATCCACAACCTCAAAAACCTCAGGACACGGGGGAGACGCATGACCTATCAAACAAGTCACCTCCCCAACTAATCGGTCCACACTGGGCGAACCAAAAGTCTCCCCTCCTTGCAGCTGTGTGTCCACAACATCCTCCTCGAATGTAGCATGGAGATGATCACTCACATATGTGTCGATAGTCTCAATGAAGTAGAGTGTATCATCCTGACTCTGTGAGTGTTGCATGGATTTCCCAATATCAACGGTAACCTCCTCATCATCAACCCTAAGAGTAAGTCTACCAGTGCAGACATCAATCAAGGCTCTCGGAGTGGCTAGGAATGGGCATCCTAAGATAAGTGGAACATTTTTGTCCTCGTCCATATCTAGAATCACAAAATCGACAGGAAAGACAAACTTGTCAATTTTCACCAGCATATTCTCAACTATGCCTCGAGGGTACTTCACTAAACGGTCGGCTAGCTGAATGCTCATACGAGTCAGCTTGGGCTCTCCCAAGTCTAGCTTAGCAAAAACCGCATATGGCATGAGGTTTATGCTAGCTCCAAGATCAGCTAATGCATTGCTGACCGACAAACTACCAATCAAACACGGGATAGTGAAACTCCCAGGATCATGCATCTTCTTAGGTAGTTTGTTCTGAAGAACCGCTTAACACTCCTCATTCAAGGTCACCTGCGAAAGCTCCTCAAGTTTCTTTTTGTTAGATAAGATATCTTTCAGAAACTTGGCATACTTAGGAATTTGAGCAAGTGCCTCGACAAATGGTAAATTTATATGAAGTTGCTTAAAAAGCTCGAGGAATTTACCATAGTGTTCTTCCGTTTTCTGGTTCTTCAACCTCCCCGATATGGAATGGGAGGGACATACTCTCTCACTGGCTCCTTGGTTCGTGCTGTACTTGCTGGTGCTCGCCTTGGTTGCACCTCACTCGAAGACTCAGTCTCAATCTCCTCAGTAATATCGTCATCAATTGGCTTTGCTGCAACAGCCGGAGTAATGGGCTCAGCGGTCTTGCCGCTTCTCAACGTGATGGCCTTCGTAGTAGCATTTGGGTTAGGCTCTGTGTTGCTCGGAAGCCCCCCCTGTTGTCTCTCAGACAACATCTTTGCAATCTGGCCAACTTGGTTCTCAATGGCCTGCATGGAAGCCTATTGGCTTCTCAAATCGCTCTCATGCCTAGCGAAACGACCGTCATACTCCCTAAAACGCTTCTCATTCTCGACCTTTTGAGTGTTTTGACCAGCTAATATTTGACTAAGCATATATTGCACACTAGGTTCGCTAGTGGAAGATGTCTGCTGAGGCCGAGGTGGACCATATGCTCCATGAGCTGGAGCTGTGGGACATGGAGCAAATCCGGGTGGATGCTGGTTAGAAGAGTCAGGCTTCCAACTGAGATTTGGGTGATTCTTCCACCCCGGATTATAAGTCTTGTTGTAGGGATTATTCTGAGGACGGTATTGGTTTCCCATGAAATCAACATGTTCGTGTGACATCTCTCCCGTCGGAAAATTGCCTACATGATATGCTCCCCCACTCGAAGAACCACTCGAGTGCATTTCCATCACTCGATCAAATTTCGAAGATAAGCATCCATTCGTGTTGTCATTGCTGTGTAGTCGTCCACGTGATGAACTCCCTGTTGAGAACTCTTCCCATCAGTGGCTGCTGTGTCCGATTCTTCGTGGCACATTTCACCGGAATCTCAAATGCCTCGGTGGCATTTTTCGTGCCAATGTCTCCACCTGTGTATGTATCAACCATCATCTGTCCCTGACTATCCAAACCATGGAAGAAGATCTGACATTGTTGCCACTTGGGCAACCCGTGATGTGGAACCTTTCTCATAAGCTCTTTGAAACGCTCCCACGCCTCTTAAAGGGACTCGTCCTCATCCTGACGAAAGTTCAGAATCTTAGTTCTCAACCGAACAATTTTCTTTGGAGGGAAATACTTCTGAAGGAACTTCTCAGCTAATTGATTCCATGTAATGATAGATCCAGCTGGTAGTGAAAGAAGCCACTCTTTGGCTCCATCCCGTAAAGAAAACGGAAAAAGCCGAAGGCGTACAGCATCCGGTGATGCATCACGAATCCTAAACGTGGCACAAACCCCCAGAAAACCCGCAATATGGACACTAGGATCCTCGTGATCCTTGCCATAAAACTGCACCGCATTCTGCAACATCGAAATGGTGCCAGATTTGATCTCAAAATTATTACTATTGATTGCTGGTGCATTGATGCTTGCAGGTAAACCATCGAGTGACGGTTTTCCTATTTCGTTTAAGATCCTCGTCTCCTCTTCTTCCGCCATATCTACCCGAACCTCGTAGAATGTGTCGCCTCCCGCCGCGTCTGCCTCAATCGTCTTGGCTACCACGCGGGACCGCTTCCGCAATCTCCGGTGAAGATCGCACTTCGGCTCCGATGCACTATATATATATATATATATATATATATAGGGGACCGCTAAAATGAAAACCACCTCCAGTTGTAAGAACCGCGAGAACCAGTTCCTAACCACTAGATCAACAAGATGGATGGATGAGATTAAAAGTAAATAAATTAATATTAAATACATTTTGTCTTATTATGTATTTAATATTTTAATCCAAAAGGGTAGTTTAGTAAAATTACTCTTTTATGTCTTTATTATTTTTTTATTACTTTTTTTATTATATTACTTTTTAATTTTTTAAAATAATTTTTTATTAAAAGCATTTTATCAATTCAAATTTTTTTAACAAGACAATTTTTTTTTGCGCGCCGGTGTTTTGCACGCCGTTTTTACGCACGGCTTTTTGACGCGTCGTTTTTTAACGGGGTCGTTTTTGCATGCCGTATTTTACGCTCGGCTTTTTCAAGCGTCATTTTTTAATGTGACGTTTTTTACGTCCCGTTTTAACGCGACGTTTTTTACGTCCCGTTTTTTTCGCGGCGTTTTTATGCGCCGCATTCACACCCCTTGTTTAGGCGCCGTTTTATCACACGATTTTTTACGTTTTACAACTTACGTAGAAAAAGTTTTACGTTTTATGTTAAACTTTTTAAACTTCTTAAACTTTTTACGTTTTACGTTTTACGTTAAAATTTTTATGTTTTACGTTAAACTTTTTACGTTTTATGTGTTAAACTTTTTACGTTTTACGTTAAAAAGTTTACGTTTTACAATTTACATAAAAAAAAAGTTTTACGTTTTATGTTAAGAAGTTTACGTTTTACGTTAAAAAAAATTACGTTTTACATTTTACGTTTTTACGTTTTACGTTTTTACGTTTTACGTTAAAAAATTTACGTTTTATGTTAAAATCTTTACGTTTTTTACATTAAAAAGTTTACGTTTTACGTTAAAAAGTTTACGGTTTTAACATTTACGTTAAAAAGTTTACGTTCTACATTAAAAAATTTACGTTTTACGTTAAAAAGTTTACGGTTTTAACATATTTTTTTTCTAAAAGTTTTTTACACAAAAGGAATGCACCCAGAAAATCGAAACTCGGTAGGTGTCTCAGATAGATTGCTATCATCATCGACGCCTCAAAAAAATTTAAAATCTCAAAACGAACGCACCCCGAACTGGGTAAAGTTGGGTACGCAACTCGGTAGGTGTCTCAAATATATTTAGATTCTTAATCACATGTTCAAGGGTGTTTGTGTCTCAGAGCATTCTTTCAGAACCCTAACTATCAAATTCTCAGACATAACACAACCAAACACCCCCTTTCTCCCTCTCGATTTTCTATTGTAAACACATACACATACAAGGATGAACACTATCCTTTCACTATCTACTTCCCCAAAACACACACACACCCAATACCACTACCTCCCTCTCGTTCTCTCTCTGGTCGAGCATTTGGCCGGCGACCGGCGACAACCGACGACGGCCGGTCATCACTGAAGGTGACCCGACGATGGTGGAAGACGAAGAAGCCGCCGCTCACGGCGGCGGTGACAGAGATTCCAGCAGCCACAAAACAAGGTTCTTCCCCATCTTTCCAACTGTTCCTTTCCTTTTAGATGATGATGAAGACTGATGTTGAAGATGATGTTGATGATGGGGATGATGATATTGATGGAGATGGAGTGACGAAGTTGTTGTTGATGATGAAAGACGGCGGTGACCGAGGAGACAACCTGACGGCGGCGGTGGCCGCCGGAGCCTCGATCAGGTTCAGATCTGGGGTTCGGGTATTCAGATTCAGTCGCGGGTCAAGGTTCAAGCTCGGGTTATGTCTCGTACCAAACTTTACCCAGCCACAAACACCCTTGAAACGTCATCATCTTCATCATTTATCCTCCTAAAAACATGCGATTAATCAGATATTTTGTGATAATAGATTTACCAGGGGCTCGGTGGACTGAGTGGGTTCAGATTCCGCCATGGCAGTCAAGAAGAGAAGCTTAGAGAATGACAAAGATTACAATAAGGAAGAAGACATACAATAGAAGAAGAGGAGAAACCAGAACAGAAGAGAGATAGAGAGAGGTGAGAGATGATGGTGAGATGAGAGATGAGAGTAGTGAGAGGAGAGAAGATAGATATAAAAGTCTACTGTAATAAATGAAGAGAGAGATTAGACATTTTGAAGGAAATGACCAAAACGCCCTTTATTCTGATTGGAGGAGAGTGGTTCTCACGGTTCTTACAACTGCGGATGATTTCTATTTTAGCGGCTCCCTATATATATATATATATATATATATAAACAAAAACAACTAGCAAATAATCATTTTTTTTTCAAATAATCATGCTAAGGCAAATAAAACAAGTAGACAAAAACTTTATACAATTTTCACAAGTGGCTAAATAAGTAACTGGAACCGTTCTCAAGAAGACCGCATCCCCGGCAATGGCGCCAAAAACTTGATGTGCGTGAATTATATATGTTTTCAATTGAGTTTTTCTTCACACAAATTTAGTTTTAAAAATGGTTTTTCAACTAGGAACTAACTAAACACACACAAAAGGGCAAGTGTACCCGTCGTGTGGTAATATAGTTGATCGGCAAAAACCCGATATCAATCCGTGAATGCGGTGTCTCGTACTAAACTTTTGCTACTTTAAAGCCTTTTCAATTGATGGGTTGATTTTGTTTCTTATTATCATTCAACAATAAGAAACTACTAACTAATCTAAGGAAGAACAAATTCTAAAAGAGGTTGCCTAAACTAAGTATCCACTAATAAACATGTGACAACAAAGGGAAAAGACTAGTGATGATGCAAGCTCTAATTTCAACTAAGTCCCCAAATCAAGGCTTCCTAGTCTTATAATTCTTAGGAAAACTTAAAATGAATTAACATTCTAATCACCTAAAAATTATTCTTTTAAGTTCACTTGCTAAGTTGATGTTAATCTTTAATCATGAGTTATTTGTTTGTCAAAACTCTAAACTCTACAAATTAGGGAAAACTACTATGAACAACACACTAATCACCCTAACTTGGTTTCAAGTAAGTGGCACTATCATCATGTTCTTGATATGAACCACAAGCATGGTCATGCTAGATAACAACCATGGCCTAAATCATCAAACTAACATGAACACAAACTATAAAATTCATATAAACATACTTTTGATCTTTCCAAATCTAGATGCAAGAATCCATACACATGTTCAAATCATCATTCACATCATATTAGCAATTACCATTCCTAGTTTCATGCTATGAATCATACTAACAAGTTAGCAAGATTCAATAATCATAATCTTTACATGAGCTTTCCAACACAACATGTAAATACTTATGACCAAACATTCAAGAACAAGGACTTTAAACATGCACATGAACTCCAAGAACAAGATTAAGTGTCACTATGAAGATTAACAAAAACAATCACCACATCTACTTCTATGTTATCACATATTCATTAGTTTCAACATAGTGTAGACAACACAAATGTTTAGCCCATGAGGCTCATGACTACCAAATCAAGTGCAAGAAAGCATAAATTTTTGATATTGTAACTAGTAAGCTAACAAAGTTAAAGACAAGATTAAATGGTGTTTGAGTAGATCTTCAAGTGATTAAGTCTTCTTCAAGGCTCCCTCTTGGCTCTAACAAGCTTCCAAGACCAGATTCTTGAGAGAAAACTTCACCAAAATGCTCCAACTCCCTTGCAAATGAGCTAGAAACTCGTATTTAAACTGTTGGGCGTTTGGCACTACCATGCCACCTTTTGGCACGCTCGTGCATGGCAAGTGTCAGAGTTACTTTTCATCTATCGACTTGTTTGCTACCATTTCAGGAAAAATCCCGCTCAAACATTTCCAAGGTGGCACGACCGTGCCAGACCATGGCGTGGTCGTGCGTGTCGACGAACACTCGATGATGACTGGTGCGATCTAGGAAATGAGCTGATCAGAAGTTGTTTTTGACCTAGCACGATGGTGCGTATAGTTGGCACTGTCGTGCGGTCGCTGATCTTTGATGGCTGTGCTTGCTGACTGATAGTGCTTGCGAGAGTGCCGACGTCGGGAGGCTAGGCACGGTCGTGCGCCTGTTTTGCACGGTAGTGCCATATCTGGCAGTTTGTTGGAATGCTTCATTTTTGCTCCATTTTGCTCCAAAAGCCTCCGTTTCAGCACCGGGCCGAAGCCCGGACCTGTATTTTCACAAACAACTCAAATGAGTACCAAAATCAATGAAAATACAAAGAGTTTTCGCATAAATGGGGCATATTTGAGGTTTAAAAGATGTATAAATTCTTAGACATCACAAACCCTCCGCTTACCCTAACGATTTATTGCTACTTGCTTGTGTCAATTCTCGCAGTCCTCCTTGCGAATAAATTTCAGGACGAAATTTCCTAAAGCGGGGGAGACTGTAACAACCCGCACTTTTGCGCTTGTTTCTCTCGTTACTCTCGTTACTCTCGTTACGCCTAGCACCAGAGATTCGGATCATAATGTAAACTATATCGCAAACTACGCTACTTCGCATATTTTCGCACTACATCGCTTATTACACACGTTATATCGCACATCACAACGCATATGCTTATAACGCTAACGCTTACATGATGACATCACGTGGGTATCTAAACTACTCGCTCTCGCTCCTCACAACGCAACCTAAAACGCAGTTACTTAAGCTATGACCTATTATATTATAGCAATAGTTAGATATAAATATCTAAGTATTAAAACTCGTTTAAACGCGCACACGCTGGCATGCGCAACTCAATTTATCGCACTGAAACACAACATAACACGATACTACTTATCTCGCTAAAAGGCTTAAAGTATCCACAATGAGTAACGCAACAAAACACGTCAAACGAACCAAAGTTGGGAAACTAGTAAACGCGAACCCAGCTGCCCGGAAGACCATCCGCCCGGATGACCATCCGCCCGGAGGACCATCCATCCGGATGGGGCCATCCGGACACTGCCAGTCGCGCACCGCCTTAACCTTTCCCCTCCACTATAAATACCAACCTTATGTCTCCATTTCAACGCTTTCACGCTCTCATCCGCCACCAAACTCTTAGTCTCGATTCAAGGCCTATTTGTGAGCTTTTCTCCCAAATCTTCGTCAATCTTCACCTCTATTCACTTCTACACCATCTTCTTCATCAAAATCACACACATACACTAACTTTTTCCTTGAAATCATCTGATTTGGACCTCTTGAAGGTGGATTCCACTTGGTTTGCTTAGGTAAACTGTTGAGGAACACCATTTAATCAAGATTGGTTCCAGATCTAAAGGATTTTCATACTTTTCAACTAAGTTATGAAAGATTTTCCACACTTTTGCAACTTGTTTCGAACTTTTCTTCGATTTTTACACAATATCGATGAAATCTGGACTTAATCAGACTCTCGGCTCATTCCTTAGTCGAGAGCCGGCTTGAAACGGATTTCCACCGCAGCGATGGACCGATCAACGGGTCAAACATGAATCTTCATCAAGAACAACACATCTGTCCAAATGGGTTGGACCCAACTGACCGAATGAACTGGATTTGGTGTATTCCGTTGTTTGACACGTCGTCACACGTCTCCGTTAACTTAAAACTTTTTTACTTAGAAAACTTCACAAAATTTCAACCACAGGTCATCCGCTCGAATGGCCATCCGTCCGGATGACCATCCGACCGGGTGACCTGACTTTTATAATTTCCATTGTTTTAAACGCTTTTAACTAAACTCCGAATTTTAACGATTTCGTAAACAATCACATCCTATTTGAATGGCCATCAGTTCGAATGGCCATCCGCTCGGATGACCATTCGACCGGATGACCATCCGCTCGGATGACCATTCGACCGGATGACCATCCGTTCGGATGAGACCCATCTGCTCGGATAAGTCTGGTGAACAGTTAAACCGCTCAACACTCTGCTCAAAGACTTATGCTTCTGTTTCCGTACACATGCTAACCCCACACGCTCCCTTCAATCCAATCTAGCTTGTGTTTACTTGATAAGCACACACTATGAGTATACTTGACCCCTTTTTATGCTTTAAAACACACTTTTGGGGTGTAACATACGTTCATATCTAAAACACACTTATCAAAACGCTACTATCACATGCGAATGACTGATGTACATACTTACACGTGATGCTTGAAACATATGTGCTAGGACTCTTACTCGTTACGTTCCACCTTAGCTAGCATGGTACTATAGTTCGACTCACACCCGAAGGGGTCTACATAAGGATAACACGCCTTGTTGGCTCTCCTTCGCAGTCATCTCGGGACTTAGCTGGTAGTAATCGTTTTGTGAGTATATGTGTTGTGTGGTATCATGTTTATGTATGAGGAAGTTCGCAACGCTTTATCTACTTTACTATTGTATCAAACCTGTATACTCGCCAATACATTTTGTATTGACATTATTTTAACGTATGTTGCAGGTTAATCGCAGAATATCTCGAATCAAGATTAGGAAGTCTAGAAACCCACATAAAATCTAGGTTGTCGGATTTGTATTGTTTGAGAGACATGTACTATGTATAACTGTTTGCTGAAATATTGTTTATTAGTATGGGATAATGAACGCATTAAATATTGTCACTAAATAGTTGTCATGGATTCTCTTAACCAATATGATTAGCCTAGTGCCGCGCCTCGATGATTCCGCCATCGGTTGGGGTGTGACAGTTCAGAACATGTGTACGTCACTAGCATGTGTACCACCCCAATTTCTTGTCTTTGGCATATTGGACTGATCGTTTATATATGTATTTTTGGAATAGCTTCGTGCCACTTTTTGGGGAATATTGTAAACAACGAAAACCATGAGAAGGTTTACTTAAGTATCTTATTGTACCACACCATGGAAGTCTTCTTGTGTTTGGTCATAAAAACTAGGGGGACCAATATGTTTAGGTATGAAAATTGAAGAAGCTTTTTGTAAGTATATGGTGGTAAATAAAATTGAGATTGTATATCAACTAGTTGATGCCCCGCTTGAGTTGCGGGGCGATGGCCGAATAATGAGCGAGTGTTGGGCGGCTTATTAATACGAAAAACAATTAAATCGAGTCAATCAATTAAAACAAAACACTTTTATAGTTTTGATAAAAAAAAAACTAAAACAATGGCAATATTGTACTCTCTCCGTCCCATTAAAAATGTCATATTTTGAATTTTCAAAGTTTTTATTTATAAACTTTGACCTTAAATAATTTTGTTTGTGTCAGATAATACTTGATGAAAGTTATATGATTTGAGTGTGTTTTACAAGTGTTTTTATCAGGTTAGTTTTCATCAAGTTTTATATAACACAAAAAATATATAATTAAAGTCAAATTTATAAATAAAGACTTTGAAAATTCAAAATAGGACACTATTAATGGGACGGAGTGAGTAATTTTTAACTGAGGGAAAGTTGTATTTTTTGACTGGGGTAAAATCATAATTTGCTAAAAGCTAAAGTGATGGCAGTACTGTAAATTTGAACCAGAGGCAAAATTATAAATTTTCACAGGAGGAAATTCGTAATTTTGAACTTGGGGTAACAGCGTAATATAAATTTGAACTAAGGGCACAATCGTAAATTTAAGCCGGAGGCAAAATCACAATTTAATTTTAAACCAAGGGCAAAATCGTAATTTTGAGTTGGGGGCAAAAGCATAATTTTATTTTGAACCGGGAAAAAAACTTAATTTTGAAATGGGGCGAAATCATAATTTTTTAAACGGGGAAAAATCACATTTTTGAATAGATGGTAAAATCGTAATTTTTAGCTGGGGACAAAAACAGAATTTTATTTTGAACTGGGGGCGAAAAGGTAATTCTGAGCTGAGGGCAAAACCACAATTTTATTTTGAATCGAGGGGAAAATCGTAATTTTGAGCTGGGGACAAAAGCGTAATTTTCTTTTGAGCTGGGGGCAAAGCCATAATTTTAAAGAGGGGTAAAAATGTAATTTTAAAATGGATATAAAATAATAAACTGGTTGGTCCAATGCGGGAGTGCCAGGCAAAATCGTAATTTTTAACTGAGGGGGAAATCGTAATTTTAAGATGGGAAAAAAACGTAATTTTATTTTGAGGTGGGGGCAAAACGGTAATAAAACGTAATTTTAAAATGGATAAAAAACAATAAACTGGTTGGTCCAATAGGGGAGTGCAGGCAGCTGCCTGACATTGTTCCCCATTTGGTAAATGTATATGTAGGAAATATGATTGGGAGTTGAAGGGGCTTTATGTAATACGCTAAACCCTCATGTCGTTCAATGTTTTTAAAACCAACCTCTCAATTTTTATCTTTTTTTAAACACAATAAAAACCAGTTGACAGGATTCCATGGCGGCTCTTCATCGCTCTTTTGGGGTGCACAGTTCTAAGATATTAGGCTTCTCATTGTTGCCGTTATTTATTTTTATGAGGGTGGAGTTTTTGGGTTGGAGCATGGGTGTTAGTGAGGATTGCCGGTTATGAGTTCCGGTCTACTCATAGATCTTGTTAGCGCATAAGCTACCTAAGGTAAGTCTCATGTTGTTGCATCGAGTGTTCCGAATAGGGTCATCGGTACAGTATCGTGTAAACGACGAACCCGTGTTTGTGTGTTAACCCGGCTAGGCTAAGGTTTGCAATCGTTTCCAATCGACACGTTTTTTAAATCGATTGAAAACCTATAAAACGAATATCCATACCGGTACCATTTTTTTGTCAGTATCGGTCCGTTACGATACCGGTATCATACAGACACTCGATATAGCTTATGATACAAAAAATACTTTATTGCGAATAATACTTTGTGTTCAATGAATTTTATATCGCCACGTGGAGAATTCTATAAAAACGAATACGGTACCGTTACCGATGTTGTTTGGTTGGTATATGTTCAGTTTGCGATGATAAAAAAATCAACTATATACGACTCGTTCAAATACCAAGGTTGTTAGGTCGGTATATGTTCAGTTTGTGATGATAAGTAAAATCAACTATATATGACCCGTTTGAATACAGATGTTGTTTGGTCGATATACATTTGGTTGTGATGATAAAAAAATCAACTATATATGACCCGTCCGAGTATAACTTTTATCGTACCGCTCATAATAATAGGCAGATGATGACGTTAATAATAATAAAAAACTATACCGATATTGCTCAGGCAGTATCAGTAATAATAAAGAAAATCATTAAAAGTTAAAATTAAATAAATATATTTAAGGTTAAAAGTAAATATAATAATAATCTATTGTAATATTGAAATAAAATATATGAAAAAAAAGTATAGATATCACTAAAAAATAGAATTAATATTTATGAAAAAAGAAACACTAAATATTATTAAAAAATCAAACCACTATTCATACTCACTTTCAAATTTCAAATTATATATATTAAATAATGTGATTCTCTTGCGCTACGCGACGAGAATTCGGTCGATATCAGTTCGGTTCGTTACAATACCGGACTCGCTATAACAAGCAAATGAGGAAACCTCAAAAATAAAGTTGTGATATGCCCAAAAGATATCTACACGTCTTTTACATCAATCAAAAACCATAAAAGCGAATAAATGTTCAGATAATACCGATAAGGTACTAACGTTCGGTTGATATCGATATTCGGCTAGAATCGGTTCGATCTATCACGGTATCAACAATTGTAGAGCTCACGATACCAAAAATACTTTCTTTCAAATACAACTACGTTTCAACAAATTTTATGTAAGAATAACGAGAGAAAAAAAATAATCGCAAATGCACATGTAACTATATTAATGAAATATTATTCAAAGTTTTGTTTATTAAATAAAAATAATATAGATAATTATAATTTAAATTAAAATGTGATATAACACTAAATTATTAGATTTAGTCTTCATCATTTTACTGATCACATACTAATAATAATAAAGGGCTAGGATATAATATGAAGTTTTTTTTTTTTTTTTTTTTTTGCTACGAAGGCTAGAAAGTAATCTTGACCATCAATCAGTCAATCCATGTCAATAGTTTTGTCGCACCCCAACCGATGGCGGAATCATCGGAGCGCGAAACTAGGTGAACCAGATTGCTCAAGAGAATCCATAACGACTAATTTAATGTCAATATTTAACAAGTTCAATATCTCATACTATTAAACAAATATTTCAACAAAAGTCGTCACAGAGTTCAAATCTCTCAAACAAAACCAATCCGACAACCTATATTTTTTCATTGTGGGTTTCTAGACTTCCTATCCATTTGCAGCAAACAGTTCATCAACCTGTCACATACGTTAAAATAAAGTTAATACAATAATGTAAAGGTGAGTGCACAAGTTTAGCATAAGTATAGTATAAAAACGTTTACGCATAACCAGCATCCACGTAGAGTGGTGAATCAAGTAAGCTATCAACAATGATACAAGCTAACCACATGACTGAGGGGAGAGTATGCGCAACACTTGTTCACCGAATTTAACACGTGAAGTAAAGTATGTGATCCTTAACAACCCTTAATAAACAGGTGCTGAGTCCAAACTATAGTACTATCGTTGCTAAGGACGGTAGGGCAAGTCATCACTGCGTAACATAGCAACAAGTATCCAACTAATCACGTATATCATATGAGTGTGGTTAGCGTTTATAAAGCGTTTAAGTGTTGTGTTTTTTATAGAGAACGTATGTAACACCCAAAAGTGTGTTACGCGAAAAAAAGGGTTCGAGTATACTCACAGTGCGTGTCTAGCAAGTAAACACGGCCTGAAATGGACAGGGAGCGCAGGTCAGCCTACGTACGGGAACAGAAGCGTAAGTCCTCCAAAGTGCTGAAACGGTCGAAATCGGAGTGTCGGGTGGGAAACGGAGGCTTCGTATGAAGCCAGTGCCTTCGTACGAAGGTGGGGACTTCGTACATGTGTTGCTTCCGTTGTCCAAAAACGAGTGTGCTTCGCGTCTATCTTCAGGAAATCTAGTGTTCATCCCTCCAGCCTTAAGCTACTGATTAAACTTAGATCTGGAGAGGTCTTTGTTTGAGTCACGGGTTAGAGTTAGGCTGTGATGTGCGAATTCAGTGCCTTCGTACGAAGTCGGGCTTCGCACAGAACAGTCCAGCTTGCATTCGTGGCTGTTTTTGGCGTTCGGAGCTGTGTTTTCGTCTGAATCGGATGTGTTTTCGAGTCCTATTCATGACGGTTTCGACACCACTTCGTCCCACTATTCAGTGAACGAAATACAGGTCGGTTTTGGTCCGTTTTTGTGTAAAAATCGAGTTTAAAAAGGGTTTTAAATGGTTTTCACTTGGATTAACACTTGGAGAGTGTGAAATCTGCAGATTTCAAACTTGGAAGCCGAAGCTAGGCCCAATACACTCGGTTAAGTGTAGATCCGTTGTAAAAGAAGAAGATTTGATGAAAAAGATGAAGGTTTTCATGAAAAGGATGAAGTTTAGATGAAAAGAGATGAAGATCTACATAAAAGATGAAAGTTCTTGTAAAAAGAAAGAAGTTTGGATGAAACCGGAGTGAATCTTATGGAAAATCGTAGTGGAAAACTTTGTGGAACATGTAAAAATTAGTAAATCGTACTTGAAAACAGTTTGACAACAATTTGGCAGCGTTTTGGAGAGAATGGCAGCAAGTTAGAATGAGAGGAGAGTGGCTAGGTATTTATAGACGAGGTGGGATCGCACAGGTGCCTTCGTTCGAAGCTGGCTGCCTTCGTACGTACGAAGGCAGTGCCTTCATACGAAGTTGCTGGCTTCGTTCGAAGGTGCCAATTTTGTGTAAGAGTTCTCTGTTTCGCGTGTAGGATGCTCGTTTAGTGCGTTTTCTTGCGTTAGTTAGTTCGAGTATGTTAAGTATTTTAGCGAGATAATAAGTATTGCGTTGTGTTGTGTTTCGGTGTGATAAATCGAGTTGCAAGTGTAAGCGTTTAAGCGTTTTGAGCAAATAAAAAGCACATATAATACACATACAATTAAACACACAAGTAACACAAATAACATAAATAAATCCGCGTTTCGAGTTTGTGTTGCGATAAGCGTTTAAATGCGATAGCTGCGATAAATAAGCGATGTAAAATGCGTTTTGAAACATAGTTCAACCCATGTTAGTCATCGAATCTCAAGAGTACAAGCGTTTACAATTGAAATGACGGTAAAAAGGGAACAACCAAAATACGGGTTGTTACAAGTTTCTCTCTCCTCCAATCCCCCTCTCTTTTAAACGTTAATAACTCTTTCATACGACATTATTTTTTATAAAAGTTGTACCAAAAAAACGAGCGTTTTTTATCTTTAAAACGAGTATACTATTGCTATATTTTCGAAAAAAAATTTCGAACCATGTTGCGTAAACGCAATGGACAAAAAGGGTAAAAATGACAAATTTTTCTAAAACGCATTGGACAAAAAACACAAAGAAATGTGTTATTCAAAATCGCAATAGCAAGAAAACACAAAAAAATGTCTTAATTCTAAAACGAAATAGCCTAAAAACACAAAAGAAAATGTTCTTTCTAAAACGCAATGGACTGAAAACACATAAAAATGTGTTTTACCTAAAACGCAATGGACTAAAAACACTTCAAAATGTGTTTTTCTAAAATGCAATGGACTAAAAACACATAAAAATGTCTTTTTTTTCTAAAACGCAATAGCCAAAAAACACAAAAGAAAGTGTTCTTTCTAAAACGCAATGGACTAAAAACGCATAAAATGTGTTTTACCTAAAACGCAATGGAATAAAAACACTTCAAAATGTGTTTTTCTAAAACGCAATGGACCAAAAAACACATAAAAATGTCTTTTTTTCTAAAATGCAATGGCCTAAAAACACAAAAGAACGTGTTCTCTCTAAAACGCAATGGACTAAAAACACATAAAATGTGTTTCACCTAAAACGCAATGGACTAAAAACACATAAAAATGTTTTACCTAAAACACAATGGACTAAAAACACTTCAAAATGTGTTTTTTCTAAAACGCATAAAACCAGTGTATGTTTTGTTTGTGAATTGTCTGAACCAAGAAGTAGGAGATCAAAAAATGTCTATGAATTTTTGTTTTTTGGAGGTGTAACTGCCTAATGGCAGTTATCTAAGTTTTTAATACAAAACTACCAAATAAAACTGCCATTGTCTTAATATTTCTAAATGAGGCAATTTCCAGAAAATTAAATTTTTTGATGCAGTTTTATTAAAGCAATTTAATCAAAAAACCCAGTCAGGGGCTCTGCCACTTGGACCCTGCTCCCAGGGGCGCTGCCCCTAGACCCCCGCCAAGATTACTTTGTAAAACGCAATGACTCAATTCAAAAACTCAGATCGTAAAAATGCAATTCAAAGACGAAATTTGAATATTAGAAACACTTATCGGCGATCGAATCGAATGAATCGAGTGATTCGCTTCAAAATCACAAGAAAAAAATGAGATATTATATGAAATTAAATTGGGTTTCTTCAAAAAAGTTGAAGAACACGTTGATTGGGTGTTTGAATCATTGATTGGTGACGAAAATTGCATTATAATGTAGTGATTATTGAGATAGAAAGTGAAGAAAAGGTTGAAGATGGTGGATTTTGAAAATGGTGGGTTTTGAAATTATAGAGAGAAGAAGGGAGAAGATTCGAAAAAATTGTAGATCCCAATATCAATCCGGATCACAGTGGTTGATTTTTTTTAGTCCAAAACACCTATTGATTAGGTGTTTGAACCTTGAGAAAGTTAAGAGAAATCAAAGGATGAAGATGAAGCTAATGGTTTGATGATTACAACTAGGGTTGTATTGAATCCAATCAACTTAATAAACAATAAGGCACCTGGAAATTTGATAAGCACAATCAAGTAGTAATAACACAAAGTTTTCACCAAGAAACTAGCCAAAAGCTTGGCTAGGGCAACAATACATTAGCTTATATAGAGTCTGACTTGCTAGCATAATTATAATTATGCTGGCATCTTAATTACACTAACTCAGATTTGCTAGATACTAAATATTACAACTTTGACCCCTAGACTTTCTAAAATCTAATAAACTTAATTCGAACAATCCAGAACCATCTAAAACAAGTACCAACAGTCTCAAATGACCTAACAATATTCCCCCTAGACCGTTGATCGTTCTTCATTCTTGTTTAGCGTTTTAGACCCTAAGCGTTCTTCAGTCTTGTTTAGCGTTTTAGACCCTAAGCGACTCAAGTACCGACGGTCTCAAAATGGTCTAACAATATTCCCCCTAGACCGTTGCGTACTTGAGCATCTTCATTCTTTGACTCTGGTTTCAGGATTTGCTGCGTCTTTTCCCATGTTGTGCTGTGATGGAGTTTGCTTGTTATCAGCTTCACTTGCGTCCTTCATTGTGACATTGTATATGGATGACGTCGGAGATTTTGAATTTCTCGAACTTCTGATTCTGATGAAAGATCCTTGTCTTTTGGAGCAGGTGATTGATGATAGCTTATTTCTTCTCTCTAGCTTTGTCACACACCTTTTGTTCTTCAACTTTTTTTTAATAAGATCTCCATCATCTCAGTCTTTCTTTCTCTCACCTTTCTCACAGCTCACGTGTATCCCTACGCGGGTAAAGTTTGCATCTCAAGATTAGCTTGTAGTACCGAATCACCCTGCCTTTTCTTTCGCTTGTCTCTGCTTTTTGCAACCTGTTAGGGATCTTCTTCAATATCTTGTTCTTCGTTTCAGTGTGAGAGACTTCAAAGAGAACATATACAGAATATATCTTTAATCCTACACCATCCCGTTTCTCTTGATCTCGTTTCTAACAGTTCTTGTATTCTGAAACACACAAACGAGCTAAGTGAGATCTGGATTGCAAAATGAGAAGGTTAGATAATGCTATAATGCTATATTTACAAAGGATAGAAGTAGTAATGAAAGAAATAAAAATATTTACAAAGGCGCAGTCAAATATGCAGGTAAGAACACTACATATTCTTGAAATTTAGATAATTACGCCGGTCAGATATTGTTAATTGTGTCGGATTATATACGAGTCATAATTAAAACGCTCAAAAATTTCAAACTTTCTCGAAAAGCATGCCCATGTTATCTTAAAAATGCATAAACTCTTAGAAAATATTTACAAAATATCAAAACTTGGACAATTTTGGACTCCGAAATTCATTTTTCAAACCGGGAGGTTCCTTTTTCACTGATTTCCTTTTTCTTTTAACACTTGTCGACTTTCCTGCAAAAGATCACATTGTCAACACTTGTCAAATCCTTAATTATTCTTTTTAGCAAATCAAGGCACAAGAAAAACTGCCAGTATGTTTGTCCGCTTAAATCCATGCATCCTGCTTTCAACATGCTTTCGGTGTGCGTGTTTATCATGTTTTTGGTAATATTGACAAGAATTCTATTGCCCCCACACAAGCTATTGGAAATGGAATCATTACGCCCGTGAGTCCCACATCAGGACATACCCTCGCGATCAAGGTATGCGCAAAGGTTCCTCATAACAGGTGAGTATATTGGATTCATTCGTTTTGCTTTTCAACGATAGATAATTGGTGATCAAGTCAGTACTTTCGTACAGCAGAGATACCAAAAACTACCGAGGGCGGAGACAGATACAAGAATTGGTACGATTTGTGCATTTTTTGTGCATTTGAATGACTTTCTATGAAAGCTTTTTCAATTTAGGGATTTGGCCATTTTTGGCTCTTTTCTTGAAAAGATATCATAGCGTCTAGGTCAGCATGTATCTGGATGCAGCAGAAGAGCGACTATGATATCCCCGAATGAAAAACCAATATAAAGACCCGAAATCTCAGACTTTGGCAATCTGTCAACGCAAGATTCAAGACCATTAAGCTATATGCAGCAACGTGTTACCCACAATGATGCGTAATGCCTGAGGAAAGCCAGAATCCTTGTGTAGATGTTAAGTTTTGCCGCCTAATAGCAGTTTACTCGTCGGTATTGCTGAATCTACTGACACGTCGTTGCTTGGTACCCCGATTCCTTTTGTGTTTTGTTTTTCAAGAAATGACAAACTGTTAGCAATTTTTCTATCATTTCTTCTAACAGGAGTCAGACACAAGCATCCAGTTTTTGATTTTCTGCAATATCCCCCCTAAAATTTTATTTTCGTAAGTCCATTGCCCGAAAAGTAAATTTTAAATGACAGAGAATCTTTTTGGTGGGCAACGTTTTAAGTAACAGGTTACCAATCTGGTTTATACGAGTCTATTTCAAAGACTTCTGTGGGGATGTCGGCTCTTTTTTTTGTGGGAGGCTGTGTAGTTAGACGCATTCTACATCGTTGAATAGAGCTAATATTCCTTTGTCACAGACTTCTGATGCGTTCATAGGATTCTAGCACGAAACTGAAGCATAGAGAATATCTTCTTAGAATAATTGCGTCCAAGTTTAACTAGCTTTCCTCCTTTTTGAACATCGGTAAGCGATACACATTCGACATCGACGAGTTTCAAGTTCTTGAGAAGCCCCTTCAAGATCCATCATGTGTCGAATGAGCTCCATCACCACCCGAAGCAATTTTATTCTAGTATACAACAATAAACAAGAAAAAAAAAGTTAGTTAGTTTTCGGAACCCATACTTGCTTCAATTTTAATCTATCATGATTTTGAATCATGATATATTCTTTTCATTTCCAGAAACAATTTGAGTTGACTAAGTTTTTGATTGTTTTCTTAAGATTATCAAACTGCTCTGTGAAACTTTTGGCAAAATTATGTTCAGGTTCAGGAAATTTCTTGCTTTTGCAATGTTTCGCAGTGTGTCCTAAATGACCACAGCGAAAACATATTTTGCAATTAGCTCTTTTTCTTTTGGAGGTTGATGTGTTAGAGGATAAAGTATGTGATGAAAGTCTTGAGCTGCATGAGATGTTGTTTGATGATGATGAATCCTTGCAGCTTGAACTTTTGACTTTCTTCATTTTCTTGTCTATGCGACTTTCATCTTCTGAACAGTCTTCATCATTGTCGGGGTCTGATGAAATTTCTGATACTTGATCTTCACTTGAATTTTCTGAGCTTTGATCTTCATTTATCTCGTCTGTAATTTCTCCACTTGAATCTTCGGAGCTTTGATCTTCACTTTGATCTTCACCTGAATTTTCTGATTCTTGATCTTCGTCAGAACTTGAAGTTTCTTCTTCCTTTTTTGAGGCAGAAATGTTTGAATCTTCTTCACTACTTTCTTCAGTGACTTCCTTTTCTGAATCTTTTTTACCTGTTCGAGATGGAATAAATTCTAGAATTTCCTCGGTGAGGAATTTTCCAAAACTATTCTGTTTCAATTCTGGCACAAATATAGGAGGTTCACACACATTTTTAACATCAAAAAATGCAGAATTTAAATCATGACATTTAGACATCACATGTTCACGATCACAGGTCTTAAATGTAGGCACATGGCCCTTACAGTCATCCAAAGACTTAAATTTAGGCACATGGCCATTACAGTCATCCGTTTTAGTTAAATTATTACATTCATCCCGAATATTGTTTTTCTTATTGCAATTCCAGGCGAACCAGTTAACGGTGGAATAACTGTCGCCTGAATACCCTATTCCTATTTTTGAACCGCCGCAATCTTCATCCTCGTCGCACACATCTTCTTTACACACAAATGAATCTACATTACTTTTAGGAATATTAGCGGTTGTTTCATTCTTAAAAGAATCATTTTGAGTAATAGGAGCCTTTTCATCAATCAAATCATTGTCGGGATGAGGAGTTGGCATAGGCACATAGTTTTTGCTATGTGGTGGAAAGAAAAGTTTTCTTTCATTTCCTTGCCTATCCTTATACCCGATCCCATCTTTTACATGCGTCAGTCGTTGGCAGTTTTTTATGTCAGTAAAGGTCTTTCGACTGACATTCCATTTGTCTATTATAATTTGTAATTTATTGTTTTCGTTCAAAGATTTTTCTAGTCTTTCTGTTAAATCATTGATGATAAAATCTTTTCTAAAAACAAATTCTTTTAGAGTTTGCATTTCAGCTAAAGTTGAATTCAACTTTCTCTGGTATGCGGCCTCATTTTGTTTGAGTTCTTTATTAAACTTTAAAACTTTGTCTTTTTCCCTCATAAATTCAAGATTAAGATACTTATAGTGTGCCATGACGTCTACGCATGATTGTGTGCATAACTTTACTTTAAATTCGTGCGGAATGCTATTTACCAAGTCCTTGTCAGCCTTTTCCTTTGAGGATTCAGTTTTCATAGTTGCAGCTCAGGATTTTGCCTTCTCTTTCTTCTCATCAGATGATTCTTTCAGAATCTGCTCCTTGGGCTTTTCAGCTTCTTCAGGATTCTTGTCTTTCTCAGGCTCAGAGGAGGTGAGAATGCTTTTCAACCCCTTATCAGCAACATTATCTTCTTTAGGGATTCCAGCAGCCTGTTTCTCGACCTGTTTTGATGATGACCTGCTCGAGATCTTTGCCATGAGGGCTTTGTTGACTTGTTCCTTGGCTTCAACAATTTCTTCACCCCAATCGTAATCTTCAACTACCAGGGCCTTTGGTGTATTAGGAGCAGCATTGTTTTTGTTTTCTTCAATAACGATTTGTCTTATAGCAGGAGCAGCTTCAGTGTTTCCATCCTTCAACAGAGGATAATCTCTCTTGAAGTGACCCAAATTCTTGCAGTTGTAACATCTCAGCTTGGATTTGTCGAAACCAGCTTTTCCAAGAGCTAGACGCTTCCCAGTCTTGTCCTGAAACTTCTTTAACCTTAGAGTGATCATATCCATCTGCCATTTCAAATCCATCTCCTCCATGTCATCTGGATCAACCTGATACATGTCTTCAGCAGTGAACATCTCCTTCTTGAGTTCTCCCGACATTAAAGCTTCATAGCTACTCAGAAACATGTTAAAAAGTGCCACGTTTTCAGTTGAAACTTTCAAAGCTTGAGTATCGCCAACCACGACAGTCTTTTCACTAGATTGTGGAGCCTTTGATGCGCTTGCGGAAGCATTAAAGTAGGTCGTGCAGGAAGCTTGTTGACTGATGCCTCCTGAAGCAAGAAGTGCCACATTCTTCAGTCCAGCAGAAGTCTGAGCAGACTTTGGGGTGTAACCAGCCATATTCATTTCACGTTTGTTGACATCCATTTCAAAAGCCTTCAAAGTGTTGATTAAATCGGACAGAGTGACAGGATTTGGGTTGTTGAGGAAATCCTTTTTGATCATCATGCATTGCAGGCTCCATTCCTTTGGAAGCGAGTCCAAAAGCTTCTTTATGGTAGCACGGTTAGTGACAGGATTTCCTGCCTTCTTCATCTTGGTCATCATATTCAGAAAGCGACTGATATGATAGGAAAGGCTTTCTCCACGAATTCCACCAAACATGTCGTATTGCTTCTGCACCATGTCTCTTTTGCTCTCAATTAGCACTTCGTTTCCCTCGTAATATTCGAT
This sequence comes from Helianthus tuberosus, assembly GCA_030545235.1. Taxonomy (NCBI): domain Eukaryota; kingdom Viridiplantae; phylum Streptophyta; class Magnoliopsida; order Asterales; family Asteraceae; genus Helianthus; species Helianthus tuberosus. The sequence continues at coordinate 147,467,324 of CM060406.1, forward strand.
CAAAGCAAGCCAGAGTTCATTTGCAGTTTTGTATTCTTGAAACATGTTACAGTCATCAGTTGACAAAGCCATTGTTAAGGCAGCTTGTGCACGACGGTCGCGTTGGATTAGGGCTTTGTCTTCATCAGTGTAAGTCTAGGGATCGTTGTTGACTACACGCATGTCATCAAGAACGGTCATGGGGACATGGGGTCTGACAGTGATCGAGATCCATTGACTATAGTTCGTGTACTCGAAAAATGTCTTGATTTGGTTTTTCCAACTACTAAAATCGGTTGACCCTTTTAGCTTCGGTGGTCGCGTTGCAATCCCGGTCTCAAGTTCGGCTTGTATGATCGAGTTCAGTTGATTTGGTGACATTTTGTTTTGATTTTAAGTTCAAATTTAAATCAGATGGTTAAATACGCTGGTTTTGATGATCTGGGCAGAAATACGCTGTTAAATATGCTAAAATAGTAAATACTCTGTTAAATATGCTGAAAAATAATTACTCTGTTAAATATGCTGAAAGACCAGACACACACAAGGACTATGGCTAATTTCGCCAATCACCGTGATAAAAACGTTGTGGTTCTTTATCACTGTTCTCGAAATCGCCTTCGATAAATTCGCTAAAGGGTCAAGAATACTATTTCACCGGTAATTAACAAATACGCTCGTTCTTGATCGGCGAATTTGTTAATTATGCGATGTTCAAATTAATTCCGCTAGCTTCAAAAATATCTACACTAACTTCAAAATAAATATGATGTCTTCAAAATAAATATGCGGTCTTCAAAATAATTATGCTGTCTTCAAGATAAATATGTTGTCTTCAAAATAATTTCGCTATATTCAAAAATATCTACACCAGATTCAAAATTATCTACGCTAGACAGGGTTTAAACACGAACAAAAACCCTCTAATCACCCAAAAACGACCCAAAAACCATGTTTCTTTGTATCAAAATGTCCCAAATGATCACCAAATCACTGATTAACAACAACCTATCGATTAAACACACCAAATCAAGCCATTTTGAGACCAAAATTTTGAAAACTTTGAAACTTTTGAAAAACCTTCAAAACTTGAAGAATCTTACCAAAAACACAACAATCAAGAGCACTAAGGCTCTGATACCAAATTGTAGATCCCAATATCAATCCGGATCACAGTGGTTGATTGTTTTAGTCCAAAACACCTATTGATTAGGTGTTTGAACCTTGAGAAGGTTAAGAGAAATCAAAGGATGAAGATGAAGCTAATAGTTTGATGATTACAACTAGTGTTGTATTGAATCCAATCAAGTTAATAAACAATATGGCACCTGGAAATCTAATAAGCATAATCAAGTAGTAACAACACAAAGTTTTCACCAAGAAACTAGCCAAAAGCTTAGCTAGGGCAACATTTCATTAGCTTATATAGTGTCTGACTTGCCAGCATAATTATAATTATGCTTGCATATTAAATACACCATGTCAGATTTGCTAGATACTAAATATTACAACTTTGACCCCTAGACTTTCTAAAATCTAATAAACTTAAATCGAACAATCCATAACCATCTAAAACAAGTACCAACGGTCTCAAATGACCTAACAATATTCCCCTAGACCGTTGCGTACTTGATCGTTCTTCATTCTTGTTTAGCGTTTTAGACCCTAAGCGTTCTTCAGTCTTGTTTAGAGTTTTAGACCCTAAGCGACTCAAGTACCGACGGTCTCAAAATGGTCTAACAAAAATTGACTAAAATACCCTTCCTCTTTATTTTAAATTTTGTCACATGTCATAATTCTATTGCTTCATATCCTTCTAATCAAAATAAACTTTCTATTTGATCCTCTCTTAATAATAAATTAATCAAAATTCACTATTCATATATGTATACTTGTCATAGGGGGTGTTTGTTTTTTGCAAGAAGTACTTCCTGACCTCTTATGTCTGCGCCGCGCAGACCACACGCAGACCTTTGGGTCTGCAACGTGTTTGTTTTTTGGAAGACATTTCGCTAAAAAACCTCTTCTTGATGTCTTCCTCGTGCAGATCTGGACAAGGCTCTTCAAAACTCTTCTCCCTTTCAAACCTCAAAACCCTATCACCCATTGCAATCCTCCAGCGACACCCACCTCCTCCGCCCCTCCACCTCCGCCACCCCTCCACCTCCACCTCCACCTCCACCTCCACCTCCGCCGCCCGTCCACCTCCGCCGCCCCCTCCACCTCTGTTTTCTTCTGCAAAAAGAATCGAATTTTGAGGTTTGTTTTCTTCATGTTTATTTCTTGAATTTCATATATATTGATTGTTTGAGGTTTCAATCTTTTTAATATGTTCTTGAATTACTAGTTTAAAAGTTTGAAGCTTTATATAATTCCCCTCTTTGATTCCGTTCAAAGAATCTTGAATTCTTGATTTTCAATTTTCATATATACTGTTTGAAATTTCAATCTTATAACATGTTTCTTGAATCATTAGGTTAAAAGATTGAAACTTTATTAATACCCATCGTTTGATTTGATTCATAGGATCTAAATTTCAACGATTGAAACTAGTGTTAGCTGAATGTTTCTTGAATAATTAGGTTAAAAGATTGAAATTAGGGTAAGCTGAATATGATGGATTTGAGTAAGGGTTTGATTGGATGATTTTTGGATAGAGGTTTTGATTTCTAGGGTTTTGCAGAAGTTAAAAAACAAACAGTTTTCTTCTTGCAGACTGCAGAGGTTTGGTCCACCTTTTCAGATACAGATGTCTGCAGATGTGGTCCACAGACTGCAGATATTTTACAAACAAACAACACCTTAAACTCTCTTGGGCCATCTTTAGCGTGAACATATTAGAATTAGTTTAACAATTAGTTAGTGGCCCAAACACATTAGTAAGTCCATGCCAGTTATTCTTGATGTCTCGTGAACTCCACATCATGTGAGCTTCCTTAATATAAATTCCGCAATCTTGATGTCTCCTGAACTCCACATCATGTGAGCTTCCTTAATATAAATTCCGCAATATCACTTCAATAAATATAATGATTAAATTATTTATCATGATAATGGATTAAGCTTCACAAATTCATTTAATGCCACTTAGGCTATGCGGTATGGTGACCATCCTCCTTTGGAGGATGATCCGTCACGTAGGCGTCACATCATAGTCATATAGAGGATGATCCGCCATGACAAAACACTGGAAATGGGAGGATGATCCTACCCCACTAATTATGGCAATTAAATTTTTTTTTTAATTTTTGCAAAGGAAACATAATTGAAAAGGGGTGGGTTTTGTCTTTTAGCGACCGTCGCCAACGTCCAACACTCGACGGTGAGGACGAGGACGGGGTGGGGCAGGATGGTGTGCGGTCCGTCGCCAGGGCTAGACGGGTGGGGGACGATCCCCATACCGTCTAGTCTTCTGACATTCTTTTTTTGGAATCCCACGACACCACAAACAACAATAATATCAGGTATTTTCACTATAAATTTAAATTAGCAAAATTGCATTATTTTAGTATCTTTTCTTCATAACCCACCTAATAGAAAAACGAATCGGAGTACCATATTTTACACTAATATTGGTGATTTTTATTCAAATTAATATTCAATAAAGTGTATCTAAAATGCAGCGATCAACGGCCAACTAGATTCCCAACGACCATGGGTTGTAGTCTAGTATCACCACTTGAGTCTTATATTTCGTTTGTTTCGTATAGTTATTTATTTGCGCATTCTTGTTTGGTATATATGGATTTGTTGGCTATGTTGTTGATCTGAGACATCCTTTATATTAACCTTGAAAAACATATTAAAAGTATTTTTCTGAAAATAAATATAAAACTATTTTTCTTAATAAAATGAGAAAATTGCTCACCAACATGTTTCTTGATCTGAAAAAATATTTTTCTAACGTGATGTAGGTAACTAGGGTTGATGATCAGGAGATGAGAACACGTAGCATGGGTCTTAGGAAAATAATACCTTATGTTATGTTTTATTTTTTAACAATGTATGAACAATTTGGTTATTATATGTTATGTGACAAATCAAATGGTTGTGCTTTAAATTTTTAAACAATGGTTAGTTGTCATGAGCTTGGGCAATCATCATGCCCCGTATCAATCCGTTGCGGGTCGGAGTGTGACAGTTGAAAACTCAAGGAAAACTGAACGACTTATCCAGAACCGACATCTAAAGGCCCGTGTCTCCTTCCTCTCAGCCCCGGTTTATTTCTTTGCTCTTCAGCTTTGGACCTCGTTTAGAACTTGAGCATGCTTCGTTACCCGATGGATGATAAACTGCCAAGTACATGTTTTCAGCGTCGGTGCACATCAGTTCCTCGAATTGTTGTATTGCTATTTGCATGAACTGATTACCATTATTATTATGATGAGCAAAATAGGAACTAGGGGTGTAGGTGGAGATTGCGTGCTTTTTCATCACTCAAGTTCATTAGAAGACCACTGTGAAGGTGAATGTTGCTCGGGAAAGTTTGTATGTGAAAGCAGGGCCGCCAATAAATTAGGTCCTCCAAGTATTTAGAAAGTTTTTGTATATAACATATGTATTATGGTCAAATAAATCCGTTTATTTCAAAACTAAACAGGTTTTTCATTGAAGGAATCCATAATTAAATAATGTTTAGCAAAAAAAATGTCAGGTTTCAGAACCCATTTCGCCTTGATTTCCACCTATCACAACCATCATCGACCTAATCATCATTATTTAGCGGCTTAAAGCACCTAAATACAGCCGCAATCATCGTTCCCATTTCAATCGCAACTTGTTTTCAATTTATTGGTTATCGGCTATCACTAGCCGAAAAAAGTAAGGGTAATCACCCATGGCGTCGGGATTGGCGGAGAGTTTATCGGCGAAATTAGGGCCCCCACTTCATGGTTCGCTTAAGGTCTTTAAAAACGTAATAACGACCCTGTGTGAAACTTTGTATATACAGTGGAATAAGTCACATCAAATTAAGTTTATATATATTTTTTTTAAATAGTGGTTAGAGTTTTTTAATTAAATTAATGTAATTTCTGAATAGGGGCCCACATACTCAATGTCAACCAGTCCTTATCCACAGACACGGCTCCAATAGGGCATGCGGTTTGTGATGTGCGATTGAAACTCACCATTGGAGATGTTCTAACTTGTTTTAGTTTAGATGACACAATGTGTCCTCTAAAAGGGGACGTTTCAGTTTGTATATATAGGGTACGTCGAACAAGAATGATAGGTTGATGTATGCATTTGTATTCATAAATCACATTCAATCAAGCGAAGTTTATTCTTCTTTCTTAAATTTCATTCACAATTCATTTGTGTGTTATTGTGGCTTCTTTAAATACCAACACTAAACAAATTATTCGGTTGTAGTTAAGGACTTCTTACATGGTACATAGATTACAGTGAAGTAGGATCAATCCGGGCCACAGGAATACAAACCAGAGGGTTTGCTCTAGGAAGGGTGATCCCAGGTCCCTCTTCCATATCAACACTAGTAAGATTTCCATCTTCCCCAGCCTTCCAATCAAAGCATTGAATCATAGAACCAAGTGTTGTTTGTATCATTTGTAGTGATAGTGAAGTTCCAGGACAGATTCTCCTCCCACTACCAAACGGTATAATGTGAAAATGTTGTCCTCTCACATCCACGTTGTTCTGTTCAAAGCGTTCAGGCCGAAATTCAAGTGGGTTTTCCCAATGGTTTGGGTCTCTACCAAGTGCCCACACATTGATAAAAACGGTAGTGTTTGCTGGAATATGATAACCAGCCACTGTACAATCTTCTGTTGATTGTCTTAATATAACCGGACCGGTAGCGTGGAGTCGTAGTGTTTCCTTGACAATCGCTTGAAGGTATGGGAGATTTGGTATGTCGGATTCTTGTAAAAGTCGTTTTTTTCCCAATAACTTGATCGATTTCTTCTATTGCTTTTTCCATTATGTTTGGATGGTTGATGAGTTCTGCTAAGGCCCATTCTAGTGTGATCGCAGAAGATTGTGTTCCGGCAACAAATATATCCTGAAATGACAGATACTCTTTTGTTAGTATCTTAGGGGTTGGCTAAACGTAACTCTTTCCCTAAATTTTTAGCGCATCCTTCCCCTAAAAACATCTAATCAAGTAATTTTTTATATATCTTTTTTTTTCTTTCAATGTGAAAAAGAGAGAATGTTAATGATGTGTCAAGGAGAGTGCAACAATTAAAACGAGTGAGAGATGGGGTACGTTTAGCACAGTCCGTATTTTAACATGCAAACACGGTTTTATATTACCAGAATGAAAGCTTTAATGTGCTCTCTGGTCAACTTTATCTCCATGGTTTCATCTTCAGCTACATCGAGTAAAATGTTAAGCAAGTCCCTCACTTTTCCCGACCCTCGCTTTCTTGACTCTTCATGATCTTTAATGATCCCATCGATCAATTCATCAAATCTTCTTCGAATATCCTTCAACCTTTTTCCAAACCCCTGCAAATCAAGATTCTTAAGGATCCATATGTAGTCCGAGAGGTTAAACTTACCTGCGATCTCAGTTATCTCAGTAACCAATTTTCTCATTTCCCCAGCCTCATCTTCATTCTCTGAACATCTTTCACTCATAAGCATTCTTGATATCACATTATTTGACATCTTCAGCAGCTCCCCATAAGGTCGACTGCCTTCCCAATCTTGGCCTTTTGAAAGAGTGTATTCATTAAACGATTAAGCTCATCTTGTCTAACTGGAAGCAGCAAGTCGAGTGTTGTACCATTTAGGAGCTGTGACATGATTATCTTTTTCATGAATTTCCAATAAGATCCATAAGGAGCAAACGCGAAGCTTTGTGTCCCATAAGTTAGGTATGCTAAGGCCGAGTTATGGGGTCGGTCTAAATAGGCATGTTCGTATGTTTTAAGAAATTCTTTTGCCGTTTCTGGTGAACAAGCCACCGCACATGGTACAGAACCCAAAAAAAGGCGAAAAACTGGTCCGTAACGAAAAGAAAGTTTGTGAAAAGCTTGATGAGGGATTGGAGCAAGTAGGTGTAGATGTCCGATGATTGGTAGCGCAAACGGGCTTGGTGGAAGATGAGGTTTAGAACTTGTAGATTTGAATATAGCCCGGATAAAGATGGTGGAGATCAGCCATATGAGAAAGAGGAAGAAATAACCATGCAAATCACCCATGGTTATTGGAGGTTTTAAGATGATGTGCACAAATTAAGAACACAATGCCCGAATTTATATAAAACAAAACCTTCTTTACAAGTTATAATATATAAAATATGCCCTGCACATAAAACAAATTTGTATAAGACAGAACCTCCTATACACAGATTCTTGCTACATTGCAATTGTCTATAATATATAAAATATGCCCTGCACATAAAACAAATTTGTATAAAACAGAACCTCCTATACACAGATTCTTGCTACATCGCAATTGTCAATTGATGTTTTGGGAACAAAGACCAAGTATTATGTCAATGATTGTTGGTTATAAGTAGCTTCATACGGTTTTATATTGTCATTTTTTACGTATCCTAATTTTCTACGGCTTTTTAGTTGTTTTCACATTTTACATTATCATATTTCGTACATTTTCATAGTTGTATGGACGACTTCTTCGCCGTCGATGAGGACAAACAACGGATAGATCCGACAAAGTGTTTGGTCTCCATATGTATTTGTTGGTGATGGCATGTTCATCTTTCAGTCCCCATTGTGAGTACTGTAATAATCAAGGTATTTAATTCTGGAGTCCTTTTAATCTTTCTTCTGGTAAAATATGTATTTTTCTTTTCTACAGTTTCGGTGTCCGGGGACTTCGGCTAGGGTTGATGGTGACACATGTTACTCTTGGTTCTATGATTCAATACACATGATAATTATTGTTGTGTGTTGTCCTAAAAAAGGGTTATGGACAGCGACTTAGGGGTTGACTCATAAGGGTGAGAGGGGCACTCCCCTCTTACGGGAGTCCCCTCTCTTACGCACACCCAATCAGGTTATGCCACGTCAACTCCCCTCGCACCGCAATTTGATGACGGCACTCCCCTCTTAGGGGAATTGTTTTTTTATTCAAAAAAAATAAAAGAAAAAAAATACTTGATTGGTTGTTACAAGCTATGGGCCCACCATCTCCTCTCTCTTCATGCGGTGACTCCTCCCCGACCCAACTCCCCGATTTGGGTCCCCGCAGGGATGGCGGCGGTGTTCCCGCTCGGGGAATGGGGTCACCGATCCGCCTCCCCGCTGGTGCCCCGCTCACCCTAATATTGTAAACACGTTCTCAGACGTCATGACAGATAATGCTATTATTTAATCTTCTCTAAATTCTCAGACGTCATGACAGATAATATTATTATTTAGGATAAATTACACTTTTCGTCCTTTATGTTTGTATCGAGTTGCAACGGATACCCTTTAACTTCAATAATTACAGTCACATTCCTTTATTTGGAAAACTCATTACATCTTTCGTCCTTTACCACTAACTATGTTATATTTTTTTGTTAACTCTATTCACTTAAGGGTAATTTTGTAATTTTACCTATTTACTTAATAAAATATGTATTTAGAAAAAGAAAAACTCTAAGGAAATATATTTTATAATTATAAATCAACCACTCACACACTCTCATCTCTCTTTCTAAACCCTGCAACCTAATCTCCTCACCACCACCACCACTCCTGCCGCCGACCACCACCACTCCTACCACTTGCGACCGCCGGAAAAGGAGACAGATTCGCTGTGGTTGTTTCAAATCTAAAACGTCGAACTCCACTCTGATTTGGAGGAAGATGAATAAGAAGAAACTCCGATAATCCGTCGAGGGACTCTGAGTGGTGTTGGAGGGGGTGTGAATTCGAACAAGGATCTGTTTGGATCTTTAGTTGATTTTAGCTCGAAGCCAGCTGGCGTGAAAGCCGGAAATAAAACGGCTGCACCAACGACGTCAGGGGATGCTACGTTTTGCACCAAAACCTAGCTTCACAGATTCAGGCATTGGTGGTTCTCAATCGAATTTGGATGATTTTGGTTTTGGCGGTATGCAAAGTGACCCACCGGTTCAGTCATCAGAAGCAAATGATTTTGTAAACCAACAATTTGCAGGGGTTGAGGATTGGGGTTCAAGTCTGAGATTGGCGGTGGAGGAGGTGATATAGGTGGAAGCAGAGCATCGATGATGTTGGAGGTGATAGGCTGCATTTATGGTGTTTCAAAAGGTATTTCGTAAAATTTGTATCCTAAAATTTGATCTGTTTGTTCTTATTTAGTTTAAGTTTGATGTGCATAGAGTAAATTGATTGTATTATTGTTACTGTTAGTATTGATAAATCTAAAGGAATGAAATTTGATGTACATCTTGTTCCCTCTGTGATACTTAATGAGGACACCATGTCTGTTGTTAATCTTCCTAGACTTTTGTATAGAAATTGATGGCTTTGAATCTAATGGGGTTTATGTAACGTGTAAATGGTTTCTTGAACATGGGTTGTTTGATGCTTTGATTGATTTTCTATGTTTAGGAAATGCTGGTGGGGTCGGATTTGGTGGTGGCGGCGGCGGCTGGATTTAGGGGTGGTGGTGGTGGTTGTGGTTGGAGAGAGAGAACTGAGGTTGAGATAGAGAGATTGGGGGTTGTTTATTTGTTTAAGGGTAAAAATTACATTTTTCGTCCTTTATACAAGTAAAATTACTAACCTACCCTCATGTGCAAGTCACATGACTAGATTTAACTGAAAAATTTAACCTTGTTACTGCTAAAGGACGAAAAGTGTACTGAGTTTACCAAATAAAGGACTGTGACTGTAATTATTGAAGTTAAAGGGTATCCGTTGCAACTCGATACAAACATAAAAGACGAAAAGTGTAATTTACCCTATTATTTAATCTTCTCTAAAGGTTACAAATGACAAATTTTTTTTGAACGGCTACAAATGACAATTAACAATACTAACTCCTTGCATCATAAATTCATAATAGTTGGGTCAAACCACAGTCGAAACTTTTGTTCACTGGTGTTACTTTATCATGTTAACTCACTCTTTAATTTTATATTTCTTCAACTAGACAAAATCAAGTTATTATGTTCTTTTTTTAATACAAAAGTTGAACATCCTGGGATCTCTAAAACATGTAAGAAGTTTTAGAATCTATTACTTGGTTAACTCAAATCTAGTTCAAATTCGAAGTTGCTAGAGTTCTCATAAAAACAGATTACGCGAGTACCGTTAAAGAGTAATTCAAATTATTGATAACCATTTGACTTAGAGACGTTCCAGTAAGCGTCACGCGAGTCACGGTGACACTGGAAAACTGCTAAGTCTAGTTTAAGTTTTAATCCGTAGAAGTACTCCTAGTTTAGTGCTATATCTACGTATAGCCGTCCACAAGAATCCTCGAAAAATTCAGGGCCCATGGCTAGTAGAAAAAATGGGCTTTTATTGGGCCAATTTTAAATGGGTTTAAACACCTAAATTGAAATTAATTTTAAACAACCGGGACAAATTTAAATAAATTAAAGCTTTACCAACCAGCGGGGTGGTAGTCCATTGGCAAAGGTAAAACCTTTAAACACCTAGGATTGAAGAAAAGATATTGGTTATAATTCTCACATATGACAACGATTAAAAGAAATTTGTTATTAAAAAAAGTAGTTTTACTAATGGGTATTGATGTCTAAAAAGTAATATGCTTAATTTAAAATAGGTTTTAGTGTTTAATGAGATTAAAATAAAGGATCAGGATATACTAGAAAGTTTATATAGGTAGGTAAGTTAGAAAGTAATCCCGACCATCTATTAAATAATCAAAAACTAAGATTAAATGAGTGAGATTGAACAAAAAGAATAAGGCACTAGGATTAGTTTGAGAGTATTTTTGTGCATACAAGTTAATAGTTTCTCTCTCATTCAATTTCCCCCGTTTTTAAAACGTTAATAACTTTTTTATAGGAAATTATTTTTTTATAAAAATTACACCATAAAAATGAGCATTTTTTATCTTTAAACCGAACACACAATTGCTATACTATTAAAAAAAAAGTTTTCGATAACCCAGATGCGTAAAACGTAATGGGCAAAAAACACAAAAAATGTTTTTTTTTTTTTTTCTAAAACGAAATAGATAAAAAAACACAAAAAAATGTCTTTTTTTCTAAAAAGCAATGAAAAAAAAAACAAAAAATTGTTTTTTTTTTCTAAAATGTAACAGACAAAAAACATAAAAAAGGTTTTTTAACATAATGGACTAGAAACACAAAGAAATGTGTTTTTTTTTCTAAAACTCGATGTACTAAAAATACAAAAGAAAGTGTTTATTATAAAACTTAATAAACTAAAAACACAAAAGAAAGTGTTTTTTTTTTTCTTAAACGCAATGGACTAAAACGCAAAAAAGGTGTTTATTTTAAAACACGATAGACTAAAAACACAAAATGTGGTGTTTATTTTAAAACACAATTTACTAAAACACAAAAGAAAATTTTATTCTAAAACGCAATGAACAAAAAACACGAATGAAAATGTTTTTTTTTTCTAAAACGTAATAGACTAAAAACACAAAAAAAATATTTTTTTTTTCTAAAACGTAATAGACTAAAAACACAAAAAATGTTTTTTTTTTCTTTTACTAAAATGTAATGGACTAAAAACAAAAAAAACAAAAAATCTTTTTCTAAAACTCAATTGACTCAAAACACAAAAGATAATGTTTAGTATAAAACACAATTGACTAAAAAACACAAAAGAATGTGTTTATTTTCATTATTTTGTAAAACACAATGGACAAAAAACTGTGTTTTTCATTATTTTATAAAACGCAATGTACAAAAAACACACAAACAATTGTTTTTTCATTCTTTGGAAATACCCAATAGAAAAAAAGGTGACTTTTCATTCTTTTGTAAAACACAATTATAAATGAAAGTTTAAACTAAAACGGTTTTGTAATTTTCTTTGAGACATTTTGTCAAACACCCCGTATGCAACTTTTTACCACTGATTTCTCAATGAAATTGAAACCAATGATGTTTACCAAACACATGAATATATCATGAGAAGGTTAGAATCATAGATACCGTCACTTTGACTAGAAAATGTTTGAGATGAGAAGTACATGTTTCAATAGATTTCTTATGTTCCATCGCATTATGTTAATTTGAAAAAAAAATGAGAAATTATATAAAAATAAAATGGGTTTCTTCAAAGAAATTGAAAAACATGTTGATTGAGTGTTTAAACCATTTATTGATGAAGAAAATCGCAATATGATGTAGTAATTCTAGAGAGAGAAAGTGAAGGAAAGCTTGAAGATTATGGGTTATGAAGATATATAGAAAGATAAATAGAATAGATGAAAGTAAATTGACTAAAATGCACCTCCATATGTTTTTTGTTATTTGTCACATGTACTTCTATTATTGTTTCTAATATTTTCTACTCAAACTAAACTTTCTATTTAATTATATCCCTTAAAATAATATAACCTTAATGGGCCTAAGTTTTTAATATAGTATACAATTTTTTCTTTTAAAAAAAATATTTATATATATAATATATAATTTTATTTTTCTTATTTTTGAGTTGGTGGGAAGTACGAGTCATGGGCTGATGACTGTCGTAAGAGTCATGAAAAAATCTAATTAAACTAAGTAGATAGTGTAAGTAGGGTATCATATCCACGGAGAATTTCTGGTTAGCGTGAAAGAATCTAATTTAAACTAAACTATCTAAATTGGGGGTTTGTTTGTTCAATTGCAAAGAAAACACGATTTGTCAAGAAAAGTGTTATCAAGATGAGAAGAAGTAACCTCCACCCGGAATCCCGAATACCCGTTTTAACACAAAAATCCGTTTAATGATTCAAAACACCACATAGACATGGCATTGGAATTAATTATTTTGATTAGTTGTTAAGGATAGTTTTTAATATTCACTATTCAACCTAACAACCCATTTAATTGTATCAACTACCCACAAAGTTACCAACCCGCTAACAACGAAAGTATGTTTCCAATACGCTTGATAAAACGACAAATAATTCAAATACAATAAGTGTTTATCAAGAAACCAACACAAGTAGTCAAGATATACTAATTATACGAATCAGGAAAACAGAAGATTATATCAAACCGCGTAAACGTTCATCCAGGCGGAAGTCACATGTAGTTTAACCGCTCATGGTTGTCTTCACGACACCGGTTGTCATCCCGAATCGTTCCGACATTCAAAAGTTGCTTGAAAGACTTGAAAGATGATGACTGATGCTGAAAATTATCCTTAGGGTTCGAATGTAACGGCTGATGTTCGAATGTTATCAAAGTGATCTTTAAATACATGTTCTAGTATACTTCTGTATGTTTCTCGTAACCAAGACCGGCGGCGGGTCGCGACAGATAACCATACCACCCCCGCGTGTCGCGGACCCAACCCATTCATCCTCCGCGTGTCGCGGGCCTATAAACAGATTCTTGCTACATCGCAATCGTCAAATGATGTTTTGGGAACACAGACCAAGTATTATGTCAATGATTGTTGGTTATAAAATAGCTTCATACGGTTTTATATTGTCATTTTTTACGTATCCTAATTTTCCACGGCTTTTTAGTTGTTTTCACATTTTACATCATCATATTTCGTACATTTTCATAGTTGTATGGACGACTTCTTCGCGGTCGATAAGGAGAAACAACGGATAGATCCGACAAAGTGTTTGGTCTCCATATGTATTTGTGGGTGATGGCATGTTCATCTTTCAGTCCCCATTGTGAGTACTGTAATAATCAAGGTATTTAATTCTGGAGTCCTTTTAATCTTACTTCTGGAAAATATGTATTTTTCTTTTCTCATGATTCGTGTCCGGGGACTTCGGCTAGGGTTGATGGTGACACATGTGACTCTTGGTTCTCTGATTCAATGCACATGATAATTATTGTTGTGTGGTGTCCTCTAAGACCAAGGGGTATGGGGCCGGCTTAGGCCCGGCGAAGCCCGGCGCCGGTCCCCCACACCGCCCCTTGGCCCGGCATGTGATAATCGTCCAGCTGAAGACGTTGAAGACGGGCCCAAATTTTAAAAAGTTAGCCGTTACCAACGGCTATAATATTAAATAAAAATAAAAATAAAATTTCACTTTAAATATAAACCCTCTTTTCATCCATTTGTTATACCATTTCACCAATACTTCTCCCATTCTTCTCTCATTCTCATCTATTTTTATAAAAAAACACTCCCCCTTTTTTTCTACAAATCATGAATCCATTCAACCCAAACAACTCCAACCCGAACAACCCTAACCCGAACAATCCCAACCCGAACCAACCTAACTTTTTTTCGAGTCTCGCTTACACTCCGGCTATGGATCCTTCGTGGGGGTCTCCACAATTTACGCTTCGGGTTACCAACAATCACCCAACGCCTTCTCACAAATGTCCCAAGTTCAACAAATGCAACAATTTCAAGCACTCCAACAATTCATGCAACGCAACTCGTTTCAACTTGAACAATCCCAACCGCAACCCCCGGTTCAACTTGATGATGATGATGAAGAAGTCGTCCCCGAATCGCCACCTAAAGAACTCAAGCGCAAAAAAAAAAAAAACACGGGGAAGGGGAAGGCGGTTGAAACAGAACCCGACACCGCAAAAAAAAGCGGGGCGAGAGGGAAGCAGAGACAACAGTGGACAAAAATAGAGGAGGAGGCGCTAGCAATTGCGTATGTTAAGTTCTCGACTTGCCCGATTGTCGGTATGAACCAAAGTTAATTTTTTTTTTAATTTAAATTTAAAAAGATTTATTTTTTAGTTTTACTAATGCATTTTTTTTTATTTTAGAGAACAATCAAACGGGTTCTAGTTTTTGGAAGGCGACAACGGATAGATTTAACGACCTTATGGGGCAAGGCCCGATACGTGATCTCGATTCCGTAGCGGACAAGTGGCGGAAAATGAACAAGACCGTGAATGAATTTTGCGGGTATTATAACCCAATTTACATCAATCGTCCTAGTGGGAGTAGCGAAGAGGACTTTCTTAACCTTGCGATGGCTAAATGGGATACAAAAAATCCGGCGCCTTTCCCGCACCTCCGAGCATGCAACATTTTAAAGAAAGAACCTAAATGGGCGCCGGTTCCAAATGAGGTCGCAACCGCCAAATGGACTAAAACTTCCGAGTCCGGAAGTTATAGTGCGGGAGGCTCCACTGCTCGTTGTCAAATCGACATAAACGACGACCCAATATATGACGAGGATGTGTTGCCCGTTCACGAGATCGAACGTCCCACCGGAAGGGACAAAGCAAAAAAAGAGGCGGCCGGAAAGCGCAAAGCGGCCGGCTCGAGTGGAGGGGGCGGCTCGGGTGGAGGGAGCGGCTCGAAGGCGTCTTCGAAAATGGACGAGTTGATTTCCGAATTCCGTTCGTTCAAAGACTTTGCGGCAGAAAAATATAGTCACAAGAAAAACGTGTCGGCCGACTATGCTCGAGCGTAGGATTTTAGAATAATGAGGTTGGATATCGACTCGGTTCCGGAGGATGAACGCGAGGTTTATCGGAGGATGAAGGAAGAGGTGAAGAAAAAATGGACGTCGTAGGTTTATTTTATGTTATGAAATGAATTTATTTATTTTGTTTTATGTTGTATTTTTTTAATTTTTATAAAGTTTTTATTAAGTTAATAAAAAAAAACTGAGAAAATTATAAAATATTTAGGTGGGGTAGCCACATCCTCCACCCCTCTCAAAAGTGAAGGAGCGCCATCCTCCATGGGATGGTGATGTGGCGCCTACGTGACGGCCTATCCTCATGGGATGGAGCTCTCCATACCCTCTAGTCTAAACAAAAGATGTATATATTTATAGAGTTAGTGGACTCGACTAAATGACTAAAAAATGGTTATGGACAGCAACTTGGGGGTTGACTCATAATATTGTAAACACATTCTCAGACATTATGACAGATAATACTATTATTTAATCTTCTCTAAAGTTCTCAGGCGTCATGACAGATAATACTATTATTTAATCTTCTCTAAAGGTTACAAATGACAATTAACAATACTAAGGGCGTGCGGAGTGGTGTCGGCAAAAGCATCGGTGCCGATGTCTAAACCAATTTGGGGAGGTAAATCAGTGAGGGAACACCGATTCGGGAAGAGGGGAGAGAGTAGGGGTGTGTGGTGCGGTCCATGCCATCTCAACCAATCACACTTTTTTCCTTTTTTTTTTAAATAGTTTACCACTTTACCAAGTGTCTAAACCATTGCCAACACTTTTCACCAAAGTTTAAACACTTTTGACTGATTGACATGGCGCGCTCTGATTGGTCGGTTTTTTGGTTTGCCACTCAAAGTGTTTAACCACTCCCTACACCCTAACTCCTTGCATCATAAATTCATAATAGTTGTGTCAATCCACAGTCGAAACTTTTGTTCACTGGTCTTGCTTTAACATGTTAACTCACTCTTTAATTTTATATTTCTTCAACTAGACACAATCAAGTTATTATGTTCTTTTTTTAATACAAAAGTTGAACATCCTGGGATCTCCAAAACATGTAAGAAGTTTTAGAATGCTATTACTTGGTTAACTCAAATCCAGTTCAAATTTGAACTTGCTAGAGTTCTCATAAAAACAGATTAGGCAAGTACCGTTAAAGAGTAATTCAAATTATTGATAACCATTTGACTTAGAGACGTTCCAGTAAGCGTCATGCGAGTCACGATCACACTGGAAAACTGCTAAGTCTAGTTTAAGTTTTAATCCCCAGAAGTACTCCTAGTTTAGTGCTATATCTAAGTAAAGCCGTGCACAAGAATTTAGGGCCCAGGGCTAATAGAAAAAATGGGCCCCTATTCGGCCAATTTTAAATGGGCTTAAACAACTTAATAGAATTTAATTTTAAATGACTGGGACAATTTTAAATAAATTAAAGTTTTACCAACCAACGGGATAGTAGTTCATTGATAAAGGCAAAGCTTTCAAACACCTGGATTTTGTTGGTCTTAATTGTTTGATCAAAGTTTGATTAGAAGATATGGGTCAAAAGTGTAAATAGTTTAAAGTTAGTTTAGATGGCGGTTACAAAATACAGGGACCAAAGTTGAAAAATCAGAAGTTTGTAACCACCACCCCAAGGGATGCGAAACCCCTTGGGAGACACCTATTCGGTTTCGGTCACAAGGAAACAAGGAGGAGACGCGAGTTTTGGATGTTAGAGACGCACATCTTCACGTTTAGTTACAACCACATGTTCTAGAGACACACCCGTTCGCGAAAGGACATGTCTATTGGATCGCACCCATTGAAGTCTATAAATAGATTAGGTTTTCAGTTTGTTATTGTGTCTTGTATCAATCAGATTCAATTGTTCAGTTATAATACAATTGCATATTAGGGTCAATCGCTCTCTTCTTGTTCTTTGTTCGATTGTTATTTTGTTCTTGATTTATGGGTTGAATTCATGGTCTCATGGGATCTATATTGGTATCAGAGCCAAGGCTCAAAGAATCAAGATCATGGGTTCAATTCTTCAATCAAGGCAAAGGTTTCGCGGTTCGGAAGAGTCATCTGAGGGAAGGCAGGAAATCATCGGGCGAACCGAACATGTTGGTATGGGTCTGTAACACCCCAAAAACCCGAATGTTTATATTTGCCATATTTTCTTATATGACATATCATGAAATAAGTGACTAGGCTATTTAACCTATTAAAGTGTATGATAAAAACTATTTAAAGGATGAAAGTTGTGCCAATCATGTTTTAGTGGCAAACATGGAGGGGTTAAATGGAATAAGATGAAAATTGGGTTACTAAATAACAAAACACACACACAAACACACATAGTGTGTTCGAGAAAGAGCAGAAGGCTCCCATGGAGCCAAGAACCCTAACTTTCATCTATTTCCTCAAATTGGAAGGCTAAACGAAGCTCAAATTCATAACCGAACATGAATTTGTGATCACCTCCTCACGGGGATTATAAGGTATGTCTTAAAGATTAGATTGGTGATCTTTCATGAAGTGGGTTATGATGTAAGTTGCGAAATTGTATGAAATTAAGAATGAGGATATGTTAGAATCATCATATAGAACATGGGTTATGAATGGTTTGGGTTAATTTGATGTTTATAGGTGAAACCCGTTGGTTATGGTGATGATGGCGACTTGAATGATCACCCATGTCTAATTCTTGCTTAATGTTGATGTATTTTTATGTATATGATAGACCCTTGTTAGAGGAATTGAAAGAAATGTGATACTAGTATGTTTGATGTTTATGCATGAATGATTCATGTTGATTAGAAGTAGGAATTTGATGAATTTTGAATGAGATTAGAAGGATATGCATGAACTAGTTGTACACTATGCTTAGAAGGTAGTACACATATCAAAAGTATGATGAAATTATGAAGAACTTAAGATTAGATCACTCGTAAGTGATTAACAAAGTAGTTATGAAGTGGGTTTTAGATGATGTAATGTAAATTGATGATTTACTTATGTTAATGATGTTTGGAATCATACATGTGTGTGAATGTTTAAAGAAATTGGATAAGAAATGATAGATTAGCATGTTATAAGGTTGAATAATAAATTCCATGTAAGATCCGTGTAATGAAAAGGTTGTGATGAATAATGAATAAGCTAACTATCTTGAGAATGATATATGATAGTTGATGCTTGATAAGCGATATGGAAGCTTGGAAAAGAAGCGGGTCAAACGGGACTAATGCGCACGGGAAGCATGTTCGGATGCTCAGTAAGTAAAGCTTACACCCCTTTTTGGTAGAATATCTATTTAATGTATAGATTACGAACATGGTAAGTAAGTATGTGTATTATGATGTTCCGGCAAGTTTTGATATGGGTCGGAACATGTGATTATATTAAGAAACTAAGTTTGAAGGTCAAAAAGGGTAAAAAGGGTATTGTGGTGATTTTGGTTACGGGTTAACAAAGGAATAAGTTATATGGATGGGTTAATGAATAACTAAAGTCCCACAAGGACAAAATGGATGTTTAGACTTAACGGGTCAAATGGTGAAGATGTCACCATTTGGCGTTATCGACTAATGAATTGTTTTGTTAAGTATTATGAATTCATAGAATGTATAGCAAAGTGATTTTCGTTGTTAATATCTAGCAATTTAACAGATGATGTATTAAAACGGGTCATAGCTTTGATCCGAGCCAGGTATGTGCATTTACAATTGTAGATAAGTCGCATGATTGGTTAATTATGCAATTAAGTCTTTTGTAGTAAAGGATGGGTCAAAGTTGACAAAAACGCCCATGATGGGTAAAACGGGCAAACGGTCTTAAAAGTTGATTACAAACAAGCTATTTGATTAAATGAATGTTTTGAAAAAGTAATAAAGCGAGAAGTATGATTTTCGTAAGCTAAGGACCTTAAAATGCGCAAATACCCTTAACGGGTCAAAATAAGCTTTCGCGCGAAAATGGATTAAGAAGATGCAAGACATCCGATAATTTAGTTTTTATGATAAACGTCATTGATATTATTAGGTTCATAAGAAGTTATGGTCAAACGAACGAGTTATGTTGATAAATGCATGAACGGGTCAAAATTTTGGTAAAAGGGTAGTAAGCCGAAGGCTTGAAGGTCCTAAATTTCGGTAGCCCGAATATTGGATTTTCACTCCATGTGATGGAGAATTAAATTACGATCGCGTAGGAAAAAGAATCATGTAAATCGGATCAATAACTAATGAGTTATGTCCGTTTTCGTGAAACATGGGTTTGCTGGGAATTTTGCAGCAGCAATTAAGAAGCTTGCTATCAAAAAAGGGCCTAGGTGGGGCGTCTAGCCCCCCCTGAATCCCAAAATTGTTTAATTTTGTTTGTTTGACCCATATAACTTGTTTAAACTTGTTATTTAACTATCAAAGCTAACTTTTAAGTTGGTTTTGATCATAGGTGATAGCCAAGAGTGCCCGGATATGTATGTATGTTTGTATGTCTCTATACACGTATTTACAAATGTATGTAAGCGTGTATGCACCTACGTATGTATGTTTATAAGTATGTGAGCAAGTATACGCGGATATATGAAGGTATGTATGTGAGTAGGCATGTATGAGTTAGGTATGTTGCAAGTAGGGATGTATGTATGTATATATGTATAATGTTATGAGTATATGTAATGATGTAGGTATGTGTGTATGTAGATACGTATGTAATGATGTAGATGTGTTTACATGTGGGTATGTACGTATGTATGTAATTGGTTATGTGTGAACGTATGTATATGTATAAGTATGTATGAAAGTAGGTACGCATGTATCCAATGAAATTGAGTACTAACGATAATATTAGCGTGCCTGGCGAATGAAGTGTAACGCAGGAATACAAAGAAGTCTCACCATGGATTTTATGATTAGATGGAAAGCTAGGATGTAAAGAGTTAACAGAACGAAAAGTAAACGTGAATAAATCTTGTATGTTTATAATGCGTACTAATGTTATGAATTTTATGTGGTGAGCGCAGGTAGTACGAGTCATGAGGATCATCAAGGAATAGAGATCGAGGATCGAGTCACAAGCCAGATTGTACGGGAACGTTGGTGTATGAAATTTATAAAACCCATGTTATGTTTTTAATTGTAAATGAGTCGATTGATGACTTCATGTGAAAAAGTTGTGTTAAAATGAAGATTTAAGTAAGTCAAGGTATTTATAAGAAAAGAAATTTTATGGCATGAACTTCCACTGCGAATTTTGGTCAAACGTGAATTAGGGTCTTACAAGTTGGTATCAGAGCCCTGGTTTGAGAGAATCAAGTACGAGAGGGTAGGTACTTGAACTCAAACCTGTGTGCTCTTGTGATAAGGAACCCGTACAATCCATGACTCGATCAAGATCTAAAGGTAGAAATTGAACGAAAGCGTGTATGTATGCACTCATATGAAGAAGCTAATGGTTTTGTATGTGCAAGGTAAGCTTAAAAGTTTGAAGAGGATGATCCATGAATGCAGTCTAAGATGGACGCTAAGGCAGGCAAGGATGCGAATGGACAGATGGACCCCAGGTACACAATGTTAATATGTATGGGTACCGATGTTAAAGGGAAAAGGAAGAAATCTCCTTGGGAGGGTAAGTACTAAACGGAAGACCATGATATTGTCTTGGTAAGATTTTAAAAATGTAGCACGAACTGAGACCCACTACTGCGGACATAAGGCGATGATTACCTGAAGGCACGAAATTAGTATGTGATTTGCGCACCTGGCCAGTACGCAAGAAGTATATGACGTTCGTGAGATCGTGGTAATTATCGCAGGTATGTCCGGTAGAACTGGGTAGCAGGTGGGCGTGCGGGTGAAATGGGTAGTAAGACTCTCGGGAAATCGAGAGTATTATGTAAGAATGAAAAGTATGAATGATAAGAATGAAGAATGCTGAATCCGTAAGTAAATACAGATCAACAAGACATGAATGGAATGTTTGAATCCGCAAGACAGATTCAAGAGATGAAATACAGAAAATGATATGTTTGAATCTGTGAGACGGATTCAACACATGTAATGAATGAAAGATGTGAATGAAATGTTTGAATCCGCGAGATGGATTCAAAACATAGAAGAAATGGAAAATATGAATGATATGTATGAAGCCGTTAGGCGGATTCAAAACATAGAAATAAAGAAAGTTATGGATGTTACGTTTGAATCCGCGGGACATATTTAAGATATAAAAAGGATGGAATTAGTCCACATCAGAATGTGTCGATAGTTTGACAATGGTCGAGTCATATGAGTAGGTGCAAAGTAAATGAACAAAAGAATGATCGTAATTGGCATGCAAAGCTAAATTTTAAAATGAAAGAAAGAAGTTTTGAACAAGTTATGTGTTAAATGTGTTAGAAATCGACTCTTAGGAGTCAGAATGAATGACGGGCTACGACCCGGATAATGGTTTAAGTATGAACAAGAAGGGTAAGTTTGTTAAGAATACCAAAATGATGTAATAAATGTCTTTGTAAGTAAGCATGAATGAAAGAAAGCACGAATGTGTACCTCAATGCATCTATGATAAGTAAGAAAAGTGTAGGATCGTTTTCAAACCCGAATGAGTCGATCAGAAGAGTTTATCTCAACACGAAAGGCGGAAACAGACGTGTAAAGTTCAATTCAGTTAGATTTGCACTTTAAACTGTTGTATGGTTGATTTGATAACAATTTACAACCTGACAACACTTCGGCAGCACTTCGTTGCTCTGACCAGAAAGTTACAAATGAACTAGACACAAGGGGTATTTATAGTTGTTGCTATTTCGTTTGAAAGTGGCATGAGACACTTCAAACGAAATTAACATGTTAATTTCGTTTGAAAGTGTCACATGTCATGTTCAAACGAAATTACAACAAATACATATAAAACCTACCCTAATTCTCGTATAACGCGTCCTGATCTAACAATTTTAATGTAAGATTCGATACAAGACGAAGTCGACAGACGCATGCACCAACAGACTCCCCCTCGAATGTTGACAAGTCTTAAAGTGTCGAGTCTTCGCATCTTCAGTCTTTATCAGTCCTCTCAAACTCTCTGAAGTATCTTGACACTGTAAAGCATCCTCAAATCTTCTCTCTTCTCTTTATCATATCTCTTGATTCCTTAAATTCATCAGCATCAGCAGATTGCGTGAATTCCAGAATCTAAACTTCACTCTACAATCTTCAGACTCCCCCTTTCAATAAGCTGGGATCGCAGCCTGGCTTATTAAAATCACAGAGTCCTCAGGTATCGGAACCTGGCTCTCTATCACTCAAGTATCCTGCACATTCTCTACCCAAAAGTAAATTTTCTGATGACCTACTGTAAAAACAATCTCACCATCTAATGAACACTTATGGATAAGAAATTTAAACAATGATTTTACAATGTTAGCCTCTGATGAACCATTTGTAGAAATAACATTTTTATTTCAAAAAAAAAAACTTTTCTCATTTCATTTCAAAACATCTCAAACAATTTTACCCAAACCATTTGTTCATCATGTTTAGCACTCGGAATTTTGAAAATCAGCTCTCCAACACCAGTTGTTGAAAATCTTTTTGACTTTTACAAAATTTATGCTAAAACACACTGAAAATCTTTTTGGATTTTTAAATGTAATGAATTGCAGTAAAGAAATATTTATATACAATATTTTTGTGAGTTTGTGTAAGAGGATCATATCAGTTTATGAGACACATCACCAACACCGTTAAGCTTTAAATATTTTAAGCTCTAAATGATTCACTTAGATTGTCAGTATACTGGTCCACTTAAATTTTCACACAAAGTTCAACTGCTTCGAGATACGAGATTAATTTCTTAAGAACTTAAACTCAATCGCGTGTCCCACCTCAGAATATACTCCCGTATCCAGATCCCAATATTCAGTCTTACAGGTGAGTATACCACAGATGATATCTGTAAGGGGTTAAATTGCGAAACCGTGAGAGCTCAGGTCAGAACTTCCGTTCAGCAAAGAGATGACGGCTCGACTTTTGGTGGGTCCCCTTTAGAGGATCTTTTTTACAACAGCATTGATTAACAATTTTATTGTCTTATCATTTTATGCTGAGGGCGGCGCTATATTTCAAGCAAGTAGTAAAGTATTCTCTGGGGACTAGGCCATTGCTTCCGTAAAATCAGAAGTCCCGGGATAATACCCCAGATATCACTAAGCATAAAGACCTAGTATCTCAGAAAGAGGGACCTTTCAAACAAGATTTCGGGGGTTACCTATATATCCGATAGATGTTACCCACGATATAAGCAAGTTTGAAATTTAGGTTTATATCTCGTCACAATCAACTAAATGTGCAAAAACCTACTGGCACATCATCAGTGAGACCGTTTATCACTTTTTAGCTTTCCATTTCTTTAGCATGTTGTGATAGTCCACTGATGTACTATCATTTCCTCTTCTTTGACACAAAAACTCATTTTTCATTTTATCATGTTTTTGTCTTTTTCAAATTTTCAAAGGTTTTTGGATTTTCTAAAATTTCTTACTCCCCCTAAAATGCAAACACATTTTAGGAAATTTGAAAACAAACTGTACAATAAAATGACAACTGATATCAAATCACTTCAAATCGTCATTTACTTGGCATAAACAATCAGAACTCCCTGATGTGCGTTAGGTGTATATGTAGGTTTAAGTATATTTTAAGCCCTTTTACACTTTCTTTAGCCAAGTTTTAAATTTATAAAACACGATATTTACTAACACTAAACACACATATGCGCAAGTGCACCCATCGTGAGCGTAGTATAGTGTTGGTAAGATACCGAGGTCGTCCAAGGACACAAGAGCTTTTAATACCGGTTTATCCTCAACGTCTAATCATATCAAAAAGTTAGAAAAATGTTTTAAACTAAGAAAACAAAAACTAATTAAAATGCTGAAAATAAAAATAAAAGAAAAATAGATAGACAAGATGAATCACTTGGCTCCGACTCGTGTTTAGTGTAACCTTTGATTATTTCCGGACTTTTGCACTATTTAAGAGATTATCTTAGTTATTCTAGTAGGCCCCTCTTTTGGAGGTGACGTTACCCTCAACCCAGTAGTTTGAGTCAGCAAGGATACAATCCTAAAGGGTCAGATTATTGAAAGATAATTAATTAAGTTATTAATGCAAATTATGGTATGCCCCTCTTTTGAAGGTGACGTTACCCTCGACTAAGTAGTCTGAGTCAGCAAGGATACAGTCCTAAGTAGCCGGGTTATAGTATTAATAGTTGTTTAACTTATGAGGGGATCAAAGAGTTTGGACCCCCGCCATCCAATACCGTTAAGTATTGAAGGAGGTCCTACTAAATTTGACCCAGGTCCCTTGTAGGATCTCTAAACGCTGAACAACGGCAAGACTCTTACCAAACCGTTCCCTTAACCCCCGACCAGTTAGCCAACATACCTCCATATAGACCGTGGAGATATGAATGGTGAAAATCTTTTATTTTATATAGACAGTAAAATAATGCCAAGACACCACAGACAAACGATAAGGAAGAATCGCCTTCAACATAAGAAACTAGTTATTAAAGTCATTAATACATAACCAATTAAAAAGTGCGAAAAGATTAAAAATAAAAAGTATTACACTAGACACTTTTTCTTCACCAAGTGATGTAAGAGACTTAGGCAAACATGGCCTTGATTGTAAAGAACTCTTACGATCAATCTTGGATCCCGAGACGACTCACACACTCTATGATGGACAATGGATGATGGTGGTGGATGATGGTGTTATGGTGGTGGTGGGTGGTGGGTGAAGTGTGAGAGAGGTGGTGTGCCAAGGGATGGTTTGAGCTTGAGCCAAGCACTCCTATTTATAGGCTGAACAGAAGCTCGGGCACGGCCCCGTGTCCAGTGGGCACGGCCCCGTGTCCACATCCTTCTCTATCTTCATTAATTGCTCATGTCTTTATTAGTTGACCACGCCCCTGTGTCCGCTGAGCACGACCCCGTGTGCAGAAGCATATCTGTACTATGAAGATTTGCCTGGATTCTGCGAATCTTATAGTTGACCACGGCCCCGTGCCCGCTGAGCACGACCCCGTGGTGGGCAATAGAAGCTTCAACCACTTTGTCTTTTCTGCTGACACTTGGGCACGCCCCCGTGCTGGCTGAGCACGGGGCGTGTTCAGTCTTTTGTCTTCTTGTTTTGCTTGGGAAGATGCTGTCGTGGGATCGGGCATGTCACGTTTGTTCCTTTTCTTGTATTTATGTTAGATTTTGTTGTCTTTTTGCTTCTTTTGTTAATTTGAGCTCATTTAATCCTGAAAATACAAAAGGAAGACAAAAGCACACTTTTTCCAACATTAGTACTAAAAAAGGGTTAGTTTTATGCCACAATTGATGTAATTTATATGTTGCATTTTGCACACATCAAATACCCCCACACTTGAATCTTTGCTTGTCCTCAAGCAAAACTCTTTATAATGTGGCTTTACACTCCCAAATTGAATGGGTAGAGGAGAAGGTTTTTGGGCTTATCATAGAGTGTTGGGATTTCCAAGATTCTTTATTTAGTTTTATTTTTATTTATTTACAATCCTATTCGTCATGATTTATTTAAAACTTTTCATAAGATAAATTACTTATTAGGGCATAACATGCTTCTTTAAAATTCTTTGTATATACAAGTTCACATACCTCACGGGGGATCACTCAACACTCGGCCGAAGATGTATTTTAGTGAATCACTCGAGAGCGGCATGGAACTTACTCCTACCATAGGCTTGCCAAGCAATCAATCCTCCTCCTTTTTAACTTTATACCTTTGTAAATATCAAGAGGACTTTTTGGGTGAAGGGTTAGGCTTGGGTTAAAGGTAGGTGGTTGGGTTAGTGGTTAGTGGTTAGTAGAAAGGGCGAAAAAGCGTAAAAAGCATCGGTTTTCGTAAGACTTTCTATTTTTCAACTTTTTATTTTGATGAAGCCATAATTTCAAACAAAGTTATTTTTGATGAACTTGTTTGTTTATTTTTTTTCTTTTGCTTCATCATCAACATTTTTTTTATTTATTTATTATTTTTTTTTTGAAAGTCATATGAAGAACCGAGCTAGTTACTAAAACAAAGGGTTAAAAAATGAAAAAGGTTTTGGTGGGTGAAAGGGTGTTTGGTTTAGGTTATGAAATGAAAAGGTTTAGGCTAAAAGGGGCTAACTATGGGGATTTTGGGTAGGTGGTAAAAAAAATAATGGCGTAGAAATAAAAAGGGTTAGTCCTAATGCCTCCATCATTTACTTACTCGGGTTTAAGTTGGTAAGGACCGGGAATGTATCGTCGTGGCAAGTTCTAGAGTTGTAAGAACCAAGCGGCTATTCACACAAGAAACGAAAAATGAGCATTTAATTTAAAGATATATATTTGTATGCTCAATAAAGGCTCAAAACTCACTTTTGTGGGAATGGGTTTTTATGTGATCAAGTATATATAATCAAATTTTAACTAAGTTTGTCATGCCTTTTCATAATCATCTTATGTTGGTTCTTTTTATCACGACGCTATCGGTTGTAAATTTGTAAAAATATAACTTTTTTAGAACTTTGAAATTCCCAAATTAAACCTAGACAAGTAAAAAAAATTGAAAGTTTTCGAAAAAATTTGGGGTGATTAGCGGTTCCAATAGAGTTTTGTGTAAGGCTTGTTATTAGGACTTACAAGATTCAAGGTTTTAGCATCCCCCCACACTTAAATTACACATTGTCCTCAATGTGTCCCAAAAATAAGTTTTTAGGTTGATTGAATGTGTATAAAGGGTGAAAAAGCAAAAATTTTGTGTTACTGGGCGCTGAACACGGCCCAGTGGTGTCCGGGCACGGCCCCGTGTTCAAGTGTCAGTAACAAAATTAAATCAAGAGAAATAGAAGCCTGGACACGGGGGCGTGTTGGGTGAGCACGGCCCGTGTCCAGTTACCTGAACTGGGTCTTTTCTGCAGACTGTGCAGCACGGGCCGTGCTGGGCGGACACGGCCCGTGCCGAGCTTACTGTTAACGAAGAAAATCGTCGGATGGCTCTGCTTTCCTGGATGGGGTGCTGGTTCAAGCTTCCCTTATTTCCTTTGCCATCTCAAGTGTGTTTTATTCCTGAAAATTAAAACTAACTAGAAAACATAAAGATTAATCTAAACTAAACTAAGGATAGTTCCGCGGAATGCCTCCGTGGTGCGCCACGTTTATAAGGGTCCTTGGCTAGACCCAAAGCCTGGTCATATGTTACCCAAGTGGGATGTTTTGCATCCCATGCTACACCGTCGGAGAGCGTCATCCAAGCTTGAGTCTATGACCTTCATGTAGTTGACCGGGTCTTCGTCCTCTACTCTCTTTCCACATTCAAACTTTACTTCCTTGTCCCCAAACTTCAATGTTAGTGTTCCGTCATTCATATCCACCACTGCTTGGGCGGTGGCTAGAAATGGCCTCCCGAGGATGAGAGGGACATCGGTGTCTTCCTCCATTTCTAGGATGACAAAATCGGTTGGGAAAACGAAATTGTCAACTTTGACCAATAGATTTTCAGCGACACCTTGTGGAAATTTGACGGATCTGTCGGCGAGTTGTATGCTCATCTTTGTAGGGCTCGTTGTTCCTAGGCCGAGTCGTTTGAACATCGATGTGGGCATGAGATTAATGCTAGCCCCAAGATCGGCTAATGCATTACGAACAGGGGATTCCCCAATCGAGCAAGGAATCATGAAGCTTCCGGGATCAATTTTCTTTTGTGGGAGTTTGTTGAGTACTAAGGCGGAGCATTCTTCGCCTAAGTTAACTAATTGCAATGATTCAATTTTCCTTTTATGAGTGAGGAAGTCCCTCATAAATTTTGCATATTTAGGCATTTGGGTAAGGACCTCAATAAAAGGAATATTAACATGCAATTGTTTTAGTAAATTTTCGAACTTTGCGAATTGCTCATCGGTCTTTTGACGATTTAACCTACCGGGGTACGGAATCGGAGGAATCTTGGTTGGCTCTTGATTCGGTAAAGAAGCCTTTTCTGGTTGGGGAGCGGGTGGAGTCGTGGTTTGGCTGGACTGGCTTCTTTCATCTGGCGGTAATGGAGCCTCCTCGAGACCCACGGTTCGATTTCTCAATGTGATGAGATGTACTTGTGCTTTTGGGTTGGTTTCGGTATTGCTAGGTAACGCGCCTTGTGGTCTCTCAGAGAAATTTTGAGCTACTTGATTTAATTGTTTTTCAATGTTTTGAATGCTAGCTTGTTGATTTCTAAAATTCGATTCCAATTGCTGAAATCGATCCGAGTTTTTCTTTTCGGTGTCGGAGATGAGGCGAGATACAGTATCTTCAAGCCTTTCTCGTCCACCTTGTTGTTAAGAAAAGTTTTGTGGTTGTTGAAAGTTAGTTCGTTGGTTTTGTTGGTTACTACTATTGCCGGGATCTCTCCAACCAAGGTTTGGGTGGTTACGCCATCCTTGGTTGTAGGTACCCGTTGGAGGACCCGACGGCCTAGGTCTGTTATCAATGTAGTTTACCGTTTCCGTTTGTTCATCAAATACTTTCATACAACTCCAATTTTCATGTGGCCCACCACACCCTTCACAAGCCATAACCAAAACCGTTTTTGTCATTTCTATTTTTTTTATTTTTGAAGAAAGGGCTTCGATTTGGGCTTGTAAAGAAGTGCTTTCATCAACCTTATAGGCGCCCGGGGCAATAGATTTATTGCCTCGGGGAGTGTGCCATTGAAAATTGGTTTGAGCAATTTCCTCAATTTGATTATATATTTCATTTGCGCGACGATTACCTAAAAGTCTCCCGGAGCTAGAATCAAGTGTTTGCCTTGTGTGTGGTAACAACCCATTATAGAAAGTGGATACTTGTTGCCATACCGCAAGACCGTGATGAGGACACTTTCTTAGTAGCTCCTTGAACCTTTCCCAAGTTTCATATAAGGATTCCCCATCCTCTTGTGAATATGTATTAATTTCAGTCATTAATTTAGCCGTTTTAGCAGGAGGGAAATACTTATATAGAAACTTTTGGGCTAGTTCATCCCAGGTGTTTACCGAGCCAACTGGGAGGGTGTTAAGCCAAGCCTTAGCTCGGTCTTTTAGTGAAAATGGAAACATCCGAAGGCGAATGGCGTCGTTTGATGCTCCATTGATCCGAAAGGTATCACATATTTCTAAGAAATTAGTAATATGTAGATGGGGATCCTCATCCGCAAGCCCATGGAAGGTTGCGGAGTTTTGAAGCATTTGTATCAAATGCGGCCGAAGTTCGAAGTTATTGGCCTCGACATTTGGTGCATTGATAGCGGCGCCGAGATTACCTACAGTGGGTCGTAGCTAATCCATGAGGGTACGTTGATCCGCCATTGGAAGTGGGTCCCCCGAAACTTTCTCTTGGTTTTTAGCTTTAAGTCTTTTTTTGAGAAAGCGTTCGGGTTCTTCTAGAGGTTCTTTTATATCTCTACTAGAACTGGAGCTCATGCACTATGTAGGAAGTTCAAATGTGGCGCCTGGGTTCCAAGTCCTGCAACAAAAACAGAGAAGAACGTTGATCAGAAGGTTCACCACGGCCCCGTGTTCAGTGAACACGGCCCGTGGTCGGAAGTACAGTGATTGTTTTCCGGATCCTTGTTACTGGGAGTTGGGCATGGCCCCGTGTTGCACCGACACGACCCCGTGTTCAGCTCTCTGTAACTCGGAAAATAAAAACTGCCAGCAACAAGGCTGGACACGGCCGTGTCCGACCAGGCACGACCCGTGCTTAGCTCTGCAGAAGCTCAAAAACTAAGAAAAATCCCTAAAAAAATGAAAAATAAGAAAAACGATTAGGCCGCTGATTCCTAACTTTCTTAAAATCCTTGTGTCCCCGGCAACGGCGCCAAAAACTTGATGTGTGTTAGGTGTATATGTAGGTTTAAGTATATTTTAAGCCCTTTTACACTTTCTTTAGTCAAGTTTTAAATTTATAAAACACGATATTTACGAACACTAAACACACATATGGGCAAGTGCACCCATCGTGAGCGTAGTATAGTGTTGGTAAGATACCGAGGTCGTCCAAGGACACAAGACCTTTTAATACCGGTTTATCCTCAACGTCTAATCAAATAAAAAAGTTACAAAATGTTTTAAACTAAGAAAATAAAAACTAATTAAAATGCTGAAAATAAAAATAAAAGAAAAACAGATAGACAAGATGAATCACTTGGCTCCGACTCGTGTTTAGTGTAACATTTGATTATTTCCGCACTTTTGCACTATTTAAGAGATTATCTTAGTTATTGTAGTAGGCCCCTCTTTTGGAGGTGACGTTACCCTCAACCCAGTAGTTTGGGTCAGCAAGGATACAATCCTAAAGGGTCGGATTATTGAAAGATAATTAATTAAGTTATTAATGCAAATTATGGTAGGCCCCTCTTTTGAAGGTGACGTTACCCTCGACTAAGTAGTCTGAGTCAGCAAGGATACAGTCCTAAGTAGCCGGGTTATAGTATTAATAGTAGTTTAACTTATGAGGGGATCAAAGAGTTTGGACCCCCGCCATCCAATACCGTTAAGTATTGAAGGAGGTCCTACTAAATTTGACCTAGGTCCCTTGCAGGATCTCTAAACGCTGAACAACGGCAAGACTCCTACCAAACAGTTCCCTTAACCCCCGACCAGGTAGCCAACATACCTCCATATAGACCGTGGAGATATGAATGGTGAAAATCTTTTATTTTATATAGACAGTAAAATAATGCCAATACACCACGGACAAACGATAAGTAAGAATCACCTTCAACATAAGAAACTAGTTATTAAAGTCATTAATACATAACCAATTAAAAAATGCGAAAATATTAAAAATAAAAAGTATTACACTAGACACTTTGTCTTCACCAAGTGATGTAAGAGACTTAGGCAAACATGGCCTTGATTGTCAAGAACTCTTACGATCAATCTTGGATCCCGAGACGACTCACACACTCTTTGATGGACAATGGATGATGGTGGTGGATGATGGTGTTATGGTGGTGGTGGGTGGTGGGTAAAGTGTGAGAGAGATGGTGTGCCAAGGGATGGTTTGAGCTTGAGCCAAGCACTCCTATTTATAGGCTGAACAGAAGCTCGGGCACGGCCCCATGTCCAGTGGGCACGGCCCCGTGTCCACATCCTTCTCTTTCTTCATTAATTGCTCTTGTCTTTATTAGTTGACCACACCCCCGTGTCTGCTGAGCACGACCCCGTGTGCAGAAGCATATCTGTACTATGAAAATTTGCCTGGATTCTGCGAATCTTATAGTTGACCACGGCCCCGTGCCCGCTGAGCACGGCCCCGTGGTGGGCAATAGAAGCTTCTACCACTTTGTCTTTTCTGCTGACACTTGGGCACGCCCCCGTGCTGGCTGAGCACGGGGCGTGTTCAGTCTTCTGTCTTCTTGTTTTGCTTGGGAAGATGCTGTCGTGGGGTCGGGCATGTCACGTTTGTTCCTTTTCTTGTATTTATGTTAGATTTTGCTGTCTTTTTGCTTCTTTTGTTAATTTGAGCTCATTTAATCCTGAAAATACAAAAGGAAGACAAAAGCACACTTTTTCCAACATTAGTACTAAAAAAGGGTTAGTTTTATGCCACAATTGATGTAATTTATATGTTGCATTTTGCACACATCACTCCCCCTCACAACAAACTATTTTCCCACTGATTTCAAAACACTTAAGTTTGTTTTAATCAAATGATTTTTCCGAAAAATAAGTTTTGTTGATTAATTTTACCATTTGTAGGTTAGGGGTTTGATTCATCACATTGTCTTCCAAATACCACTTGTAAGTATGGTCCAATCAAGTTCAACCTAATGACCTTGATTAACCACTTGTAGGAAAAACAAGTACAACTTAATGTCCTTGAATTTACCACTTGTAAATGAAAACCTTCATCAACCACTTGAAAAATATAACAATTTAAAGTATCACCTGTACTTTACCACTGTAACATTACCAACCAAGAAAGATGAATGCCGATTCCTGCTCCACTCTTACCAACCTGGGAGCTCCGGCAAGTCCAGATACTTACTGTTCGTAATATGTACCATCCCAGTCACAAACCAGGGATGGTTCAACTTTATCTTTCTTCGTCTTCTTCTCGTAAAACTCCTTCACTCCTTTGACCTTCCTGTCAACCATTTTTCCAAAAATGTTATGGACTTTGGAATTAAAAGCTCTTTCAATATCAAATTCTTTCTTTTCAGAGAAGAATTGATTTGAAATCTCAACTTTTCCAACTTTCTATTTAAAATTTTCAGCCCGAAGTGGTGGAAAATTCATATCATCCACAGTCGGCACTGATTTTTCACCTTTTACCTCAACCTGTGGCTCCTCTGACTTTGTGGAATCAGATTCATCACCAGAAGATAACTCCTCTGATTTTGATGAATCAGAATCATTGCTAGAACTACCATCAGATTTTTTAACAACCTATTTCTGGTTGTCAAGGTTTGCTCTTTTTTTGTAAAATCTATTTGAACATTCACCAATCTCAAAAATTGAATTTTTGAAAAGTTTAGTTCTATCAATTGGTGGTTCAAACACAACTTCTTTATCTTTCAGTTTACGAGAAATCCCTGTTTTGATTGTTTTGCCTTGAAACAATTTTTGGCAATATGTCCAACAATGTTGCATTGGAAACAGGTTCTCGTTTCTTTCATCTGATCAGCATTCTTCATCTCTTCTTGCTTCTTTGCAAGAAATTCTTTGTTAGATTGCTTCCAGAATGGACTCTTTTGTTCCTCCTCAGCACTTGTTCCTGAAACAAACACAGTTTTAGGTTTATAAGTTTTTTCATTTTTATAATTTTTCGGTGGAATAAAACCAAGACCTTTTCTTTTGAAATTACTGTTAAGGTTTGGTTTCTTTTGAAAACCTGAACCAGAACTATAACCCTTTTTCTTGTTTTCTCTTCGTTGAACTCTTGAGGTGTACTTTTTAGGTTTATCATTAAGACTTACATCTTTTATTTCAAAAATATTAATTTCTGTTAGTTTGAAAACCTTTTTGATCATTTCTGGTTTAACACCTCTTATTGGAAATTCCTCATCAAAATATAATTTGTCAGAATCATTCAAAGTATATGCTACTTTAAACGTTTCATCATTCAAATTAGACTTTGATAACAAGAATTCTTTATTGTAAACCCTTTTACCCTGTTTGTCGGATTGACTCGGTATGCTGGACTCAAACTTTGACTCCGACATAGATTCCGACTTTGACTATGAGTTTGACTCCAACTTTGACTCCTTAGTTTCATCTTTATCCAACACCTGGTCGACCACTTTCTTTATTAACTCGGACTCATGATCAGTGTCAGACGATGTAAACGTGACATCAATATTTTCTGGTAGGTTAACTGAAGACTTCGACTCCCACTGTAAATTTGTTGCCTTTTCGACTCTTTCTGAATTTGGATTTCTCGGAGAATATCCATTTTCAAGCGGGGGTGGACACTTGTTGTAATTTGCACCTTGTTTCTTACCAGATGTCTTTTCTTTAGTATCCTTCTTCTTTTCTTTCTTCACAGGAGTCTTTTCTTCAGAAACTTTTTGTTCTTCAGTTACTTCATTAACTTCAAATGCCTTCATGCCCTCAACAGTTGGATAAATCCTGTCAGTGACATAAGAAGTGCATGAGTAACTTTTTAACAAATGGTTTACTCTTTCAGTTTCAATTCTTTGGGTTTCCAATTTTTGCTCAAGTACAGCACACTTCTCAATGTAGTTGTTCACACTTCTCTGATTTATCATAAACGCTCCTTGAAGTGTCTTCATTGTTGTTGCCTGTTCTTCACTTGTTTGATTGTATTGATTCATAGCTTTGTTCAGGACATCATAAGATTCCTTCAAACTGTTCAAGTTATAAATCAATGTGTTGTTTAGCTTCTTTATAGCTTCACAAGTGTCACACTTCACAGGAATATTTTTAGCATCAACTTCTTCATCAACTTTGAACTTTGGAATGTCTTTTACCTTTTGCCTTATCACTGGAATTTCATCGTCATCACTGCTGACCGGTGTTTTGATCTTTTTCTTTTTCTTTTTGGCTTTTTCATCTTCACTATCACTTTCTGCCATCATTTTGAAATGAGCTGCCAAACTTCTTGCATGATACTCTCTATCATCATCACTATCTTCTTCAACTCGAGCAACATACGCTTTGTGATTTGAATCTTTGTTTGGATCATAATCATCCCAGTTGAAATTTGCCTAGCTAAAACCTTCAGGCAACTTTTCATCATCTTGGTTTATCAGGTATGCTTTGTTATCAGCTGAAATATATTTATCCCAACTGAAACCTTTTGTTGGCTCTGTATCATCCTGATTCACCATACAAGCTCTCTTTGAAGATTCTTCAATCACTTTTCTACCATGTGCCACTTGTGGTTCTTGTTGTTGTTGAGCAACTTGATGATAGATAGCCTTCCGATAGTAATCATTGTTGTTGTTGAACGGATTTTGAGCTCCACTTGCTTCACGATTTTTGCACTCCCTCTTGAAGTGTCCTTTTTCTCTGCAACGAAAACAAGTGACTTTAGATTTATCAAAACCTAAAGTAGAAATATTAGCTTCACGTAAATCATCTCTTCTTGTGATCTGCTTAAATTTCTCAGCTCGTCTCAACACACTAGCCAAACACCATTTAATATCCATCAATTCCATTTCCTCAGCGTCGATTTGATCATAATCCTCTTTTGTCAAGATAGGATTTCCAATCCGACCTGCAACAAAACTACCATAAGATTCCAACACTGTTCCCAACAAAGACATGTGACTTTTAGCAATTTCTACTGAATAATCTTCATCATTTTCCAGATTCAAAACAATGTTGCACTGCAACTTTTTGCCATTCTTTGTTGCTGAAATGTTCGAATCAAATGTCGGATATGATGAAAAGATTGTGTTGCTGTTTGATCCTTTAGAAGAACTTTCAGATGAACTCTTTGTATTGAATGCAGTTTGAATTTTCGGTGAAAGATTTGTGGTTTTATCACTGACACCACCTTTGTAATACAGTCTGATGTCTTGTTCACCGTCAAAATCTTTCATTCTCAAAGCCTTTCTCTGTTCCATTTCCTGAGCCTCAATCTTTTCAATAAACTTGTTTATTGTCAGATTGTTAAAACCTTTCTTGTTCCTCAACATCATGAGATATGTGCCCCAAGTCTCATAAGGCAACGCATCAGCTAGTTTTTCGATCAACTCTTCATTAGTTTTCTCGATGCTCAATCTCTTCATGTTGGCTAACAAATTGCAGTATCGTTCAACGATTTGCTTTGTACTTTCATTCTTCAATCCTCGAAACAGATCAAATTCTTTTTTCAAAAGTGATTTCTTGTTTTTAAACATTTCTTCGCTTCCATGACACTTTGATCTTAATGCTTTCCAGATTGAATAAGAAGTTCCATTATGTTGCAATAGAACCAAAATATCTTCCTTCACAGCTTCTTGTAAAAGACTTAGCATCATTTTCTCATCTTTGTATTTCTTTCTAGCATCGACAGTTAGATCTTTAATAGCAATCTTTTCCTCATCATCATTCATTGGTCGAACGTATTTCATCTCAACACATTCCCAAGCATCTAAATAGTTAGCTTGTACCCAGTTTTCAGACCGACCTTCCCAACCCTTATACTCTTCGATGTTCATGAGTTTAGGCGGTTTTTGCATAGTCCCTGTTTCGTTTTCCAACATTGTGTTCTGTACCAAAGTGATCGGGGTAACCGGAGTAGCGAATGCATTATAAAATTCCTCGTCCATAATTCGGTATCGAAGGATTTCTCACACAAGCTTTCAAACGAACTGGTTCACCTAGTGAAACACCTGACAATACCAAAAACAAATGATCAGTTTAAACGAACTGAATATGTGAACGTGTGTGACGGTTGAATCGATCTAGGACTCGTGTCAAAGATTCGCGGACTTGTTTAATGTATTCCGCAAACTGAATGAATGGGACGATAAAAATTAATTCAATTGGGCTGAACTCAACTTTGTGTAATTGGACCTCACAATACTTGTAACATGGTCGACAGTCACATGCAGTCTTGATATCAACAAATGTATTGGGCCGTGTAATATGGACTTCAATCAGTGTCCGACAACAATACTTACTTATTGAAATTTCATTGGACCTCCCAAATTGAATACCATTTTCAATGTTTAGTAATGGCCGACACTTTTATCTATCAATTCAATTTTCAAAACACATGGGCCTTTAATATGTATCACATGCAGCCGACAATATTAAGTGTGCATTAAATCTGATTGGGCCGAAAATGCTTAGTGAATCACTAGTCCGACAACATCAATTTCTAAATGAATCTGATTGGGCCGATAATACTTATCACATGAACTGCTGGGATACTTTAATACTTTAATACGCAAACACTTCAAACGAGATAACCTACTACAACTGGAAAAGCTATCTTCAAATGAAATTGTAGTTTCAAACGAGATTAACCTGCTTGTTCAAACGAGATTCTCAACTCAAACGAAATCACCAGACTTTTTCAAAATAAATCAGGAATTCAAACGAAATTATCTCTATTTTTCAAATGAAATCAGTAACAATGACCACTCTCAAACGAAATCAGCAAGTTCCTTCAAACGAAATCAGTGTGATGTCATCATTTCGATCAGATTTTGGTTCAATTGGTCAAGCAAATGGTCGATTTGATTCTGAAACTATCTAGGGTTTGTTAAAACAGCATTACGCACATGATATGTGAAAATCAGACGTTTTTAACCATGAAAACTTGTTCAATTGTGAAAGAAGGTGTAGAAAATAGAAATATGAAGCTGAATTGGTAAGAACTCTTCCTCCTGAGCTCTGATACCACTTGTAGGATCGTTTTAAGACCCGAACGAGTCGATCAGAAGAGTTTATCTCAACACGAAAGGCGGAAACAGACGTGTAAAGTTCAATTCAGCTAGATTTTCACTTTAAACTGTTGTATGATTGATTTGATAACAATTTACAACCTGACAACACTTCGGCAGCACTTCGTTGCTCTGACCGGAAAGTTACAAATGAACTAGACACAAGGGGTATTTATAGTTGTTGCTATTTCGTTTGAAAGTGGCATGAGACACTTCAAACGAAATTAAGATGTTAATTTCATTTGAAAGTGTCACATGTCATGTTCAAATGAAATTACAACAAATACATATAAAACCTACCCTAATTCTCGTATAACGCATCCTGATCTAACAATTTTAATGTAAGACTCGATACAAGACGAAGTCGACAGACGCATGCACCAACAAAAAGTCAGTTTAACCTTAAAAGGGTCAAACTGCAAAGGTTGACGAAATAAGTAACTAAAATGAAAGAATTGCATGAGAGAAATGAAATGTGTGACACGTTATAGCGTGTACGTAAGAAATTGTAGAAGAATTATAAGTGAGTAATTGCCTAATAGAATTAATGTTTGAATAAAATGTGCTAACTGCTAAGTTTGTTGATGATAATGTTAGAACCTTTGATGTAATGAAACCAATCGAATTGAAGGAAGGATGTGTACGATTGGAAGCACATTACATAGATGAATGAAATCTAGCCTGGTATGGCTAGTACTCGTGGAGAATATGGACAGATCTGATTTACAGATCGCTGAAGTATGGAAGGAAATCGAGGTAAGTAAAATGCTTTAACTTATGTCAGATAAGTATGAAATAGTAAATTGAAAACGCCCTACAAAATGAATGGTGGAATGAGTATGGTATAGTATGGAATGTTTGATTTCTAATAGTTGACATAAGAAGAAAACTATGTCATTAAGAAGTGAATCTTAAAGGTATTGAGTGAAAATTTTGAGTATTGGTTAAACTCTCGTATAATGGATTTGCATGACACGTATGTTCATGCAAATTAAGTAATGCATGAAATGAGAAGAATAGTAATGTAGAATGAATGATTTGAAGGTAACTTAAGGGTATGTATGATACAAATAACTATAGAATATGAAGAATGATGTTAACTTTGAAGTTAAGCACGAATGCATGACCATGAAATAATAACTTCGTTGCGATAACGAAGCAAAATTTAATGTTATGTAATATATGCATAGAATGTAATTTTAAAGGATGAGATGAAGGTATTAGATCTATTATAAACGGATCATATGAATGTAAGCATTATTGTAAGTTTAAATAAATATGTATATTGACCTGTTACTAACGGATCGAGGAAATGAGATTGTGATGTGAAGGTATGCCATGGAAAGTATAGACTTATTGAGAAGAGGTCAGTTATATGAATAGTTATGAATCGAGAATGGATAGTTACTTAGCATTATGACGTTCCTATCGAAAAGTAAACACAGACGTGTATGTATAAATTACGAATTTAGATCGTATAGTCAACGGAGATAATATGAAATTTGAAATAAACAAACAGGAATGTTGTTAATGGAATTGTTTCAAGTAAACAAAAAAAATTATGTTGTACAAGGTATACGAGTATTGGAATGATGAATAAACCGCTAGCTATGAAACGCGATAGACGTTAGCAATAATTAGTGAAAGTGACACTAATAAGAACTCTGGGACGGTTTCTTAAAGATAGAAGGTCGTCATTAGATGGGCACGTGGTCTTGGTCATGGGCCGGGAAGGAAAGATAATTAATGATTAATGGGAATGAGAAAGGTTTCGGGGACGAAACCTCATTTAAGGGGGGTAGACTTGTAACACCCCAAAAACCCGAATATTTATATTTGCCATATTTTCGTATATGACATATCATGAAATAAATGACTAGGCTATTTAACCTAGTAAAGTGTATGATAAAAACTATTTAAAGGATTAAAGTTGTGCCAATCATGTTTTAGTGGCAAACATGGAGGGGTTAAATGGAATAAGATGAAAGTTGGGTTACTAAATAACAAAACACACACACAAACACACATAGTGTGTTCGAGAAAGAGCAGGAGGCTCCCATGGAGCCAAGAACCCTAACTTTCATCTATTTCCTCAAATTGGAAAGCTAAACGAAGCACAAATTCATAACCGAACATGAATTAGTGATCACCTCCTCATGGGGATTATAAGGTATGTCTTAAAGATTAGATTGGTGATCTTTCACGAAGTGGGTTATGATGTAAGTTGCGAAATTGTATGAAATTGAGTATGAGGATATGTTAGAATCATCATATAGAACATGGGTTATGAATGGTTTGGGTTAATTTGATGTTTATAGGTGAAACCCGTTGGTTATGGTGATGATGGCGACTTGAATGATCACCCATGTCTAATTCTTGCTTAATGTTGATGTATTTTGATGTATATGATAGACTCTTGTTAGAGGAATTGAAAGAAATGTGATACTAGTATGTTTGATGTTTATGCATGAATGATTCATGTTGATTAGAAGTAGGAATTTGATGAATTTTGAATGAGATTAGAAGGATATGCATGAACTAGTTGTACACTATGCTTAGAAGGTAGTACACATATCAAAAGTATGATGAAATTATGAAGAACTTAAGATTAGATCACTCATAAGTGATTAACAAAGTAGTTATGAAGTGGGTTTTAGATGATGTAATGTAAATTGATGATTTACTTATG
This sequence comes from Helianthus tuberosus, assembly GCA_030545235.1. Classification (NCBI taxonomy): domain Eukaryota; kingdom Viridiplantae; phylum Streptophyta; class Magnoliopsida; order Asterales; family Asteraceae; genus Helianthus; species Helianthus tuberosus. Next base: position 147,507,383 of record CM060406.1, read on the forward strand.
TTAATGATGTTTGGAATCATACATGTGTGTGAATGTTTAAAGAAATCGGATAAGAAATGATAGATTAGCTTGTTATAAGGTTGAATAATAAATTCCATGTAAGATCCGTGTAATGAAAAGGTTGTGATGAATAATGAATAAGCTAACTATCTTGAGAATGATATATGATAGTTGATGCTTGATAAGCGAAATGGAAGCTTGGAAAAGAAGCGAGTCAAACGAGACTAATGCGCACGGGAAGCATGTTCGGAAGCTAAGTAAGTAAAGCTTACATCCCTTTTTGGTAGAATATTTATTTAATGTATAGATTACGAACATGGTAAGTAAATATGTGTATTATGATGTTCCGACAAGTTTTGATATGGGTCGGAACATGTGATTATGTTAAGAAACTAAGTTTGAAGGTCAAAAAGGGTAAATAGGGTATTGTGGTGATTTTGGTTACGGGTTAACAAAGGAATAAGTTATATGGATCGGTTAATGAATAACTAAAGTCCCACAAGGACAAAATGGATGTTTAGACTTAACGGGTCAAATGGTGAAGATGTCACCATTTGGCGTTATCGACTAATGAATTGTTTTGTTAAGTATTATGAATTCACAGAATGTATAGAAAAGGGATTTGCGTTGTTAATATCTAACAATTTAACAGATGATGTATTAAAACTGGTCATAGCTTTGATCTGAGCCAGGTATGTGCATTTACAATTGTAGATAAGTCGCATGATTGGTTAATTATGCAATGAAGTCTTTTGTAGTAAAGGATGGGTCAAAGTTGACAAAAACGCCCTTGATGGGTAAAATGGGCAAACGGTCTTAAAAGCTGATTACAAACAAACTATTTGATTAAATGAATGTTTTGAAAAAGTAAGAAAGCGAGAAGTATGATTTTCGTAAGCTAAGGACCTTAAAATGCACAAATACCCTTAACGGGTCAAAATAAGCTTTCGCCCGAAAATGGATTAAGAGGATGCAAGACATCCGAGAATTTAGTTTTTATGATCAACGTCATTGATATTATTAGGTTCATAATAAGTTATGGTCAAACGAATGAGTTATGTTGATAAATGCATGAACGTGTCAAAATTTTGGTAAAAGGGTAGTAAGCCGAAGGCTTGAAGGTCCTAAATTTCGGTAGCCCGAATATTGGATTTTCACTACATGTGATGGAGAATTAAATTACGATCGCGTAGGAAAAAGAATCATGTAAATCGGATCAATAACGAATGAGTTATGTCCGTTTTCGTGAAACATGGGTTCGCTGGGAATTTTGCAGCAGCAATTAAGAAGCTTGGTGTCAAAAAAGGGCCTAGGTGGGGCGTCTGGCCCCTAGGTGGGGCGTCGATTTGATCCCTAGGTGTATGTAATTGGTTATGTGTGAACGTATGTATATGTATAAGTATGTATGAAAGTAGGTACGCATGTATACAATGAAATTGAGTACTAACGATAATATTAGCGTGCCTGGTGAATGAAATGTAACACAGGAATAGCAAAGAAGTCTCACCACGGATTTATGATTAGATGGAAAGCTGGGATGTAAAGAGTTAACGGAACGAGAAGTAAACGTGAATAAATCTTGTATGTTTATAATGCGTACTAATGTTATGAATTTTATGTGGTGAGCGCAGGTAGTACGAGTCATGAGGATCATCAAGGAATAGAGATCAAGGATCGAGTCACAAGCCAGATTGTACGGGAATGTTGGTGTATGAAATTTAGAAAACCCATGTTATGTTTTTAATTTTAAATGAGTCGATTGATGACTTCATGTGAAAAAGTTGTGTTAAAATGAAGATTTAAGTAAGTGAAGGTATTTATAAGGAAAGAATTTTTATGGCATGAACTTCCGCTGCGACTTTTGGTCAAACGTGAATTAGGGTCTTACAGGGTCTGAATGGAGGAAAGTGCGGCCGGGCAGCGGAAGGGTCGAGTAAGTACGCGCAAGGGAAGCCATTCTTCGTTCATGGAAATCACCAATTAACAAGTCTCCCAAGAAGTTGATCCCGAAGTCACATATCGTTAAAAATATTGGGTTCAGAGATTGCCCAGGAAGGAGGAATAGATACAGAGAAGGAAGAGAGGATGATATCACAAAGTTCAATCGCAAGAGACGGCGTTCACGTCGGAATCGCCTAAGGACTTGCAGAGTTGAAGATTGTTGATGGAATCATTGCGGGAACATAATGGTTTGCACGGTCATATGTAGACATGGATGAGGCCGCAAGGTTTTGGTGTAGCGTGTGACGAAAGAGAAAGACGCCAGGACAGCGACACGGTAAAGGATGTTGCATAGGGGTTGTCATCTCTTCGTATACGGTTGAAGACACCAGGATTATAGTTTGCCCAGGAGGAAGCATTCACTGTTCAAGACGCAAACTTGGATCAACAATTAAGGGGGTGAATGTTGGCCTTAATTGTTTGATCAAAGTTTGATTAGAAGATATGGGTCAAAAGTGTAAATAGTTTAAAGTTAGTTTAGATGGCGGTTACAAAATACAGGGACCAAAGTTGACAAATCAGAATATTGTAACCACCATCCCAAGGGATGCGAAACCCCTTGGGAGGCACCTATTCGGTTTCGGTCACAAGGAAACAAGGAGGAGACGCGACTTTTGGATCTTAGAGACGCACCTCTTCACGTTTAATTACAACCACATGTTCTAGAGACACAACCGTTCGCGAAAGGACATGTCTTTTGGATCGCACCCATCGAAGTCTATAAATAGATTAGGTTTTCAGTTTGTTATTGTGTCTTGTATCAATCAGATTCAATTGTTCAGTTATAATACAATTGCATACTACGGTCAATCCCTCTCTTCTTGTTCTTTGTTCGATTGTTATTTTGTTCTTGATTGATGGGTTGAATTCATGGTCTCCTGGGATCTATAGATTTGAGGGAAAGGTTTTGGGTTCAAGTCTAAAAAACGACATGAATTAAAAGAATTTTGTCATTCAAAAAAAAGTTTTACTAATGGGTATTGATGAGTAAAAAGTAACGGGCTTAAATTAAGATAGGTTTGAGTGTTTAATACGATTAAAATAAACATAACGTTAATGGGCCTAAGTATTTAATAAGGTGTAAATATATTTCTTTTAAAAGGAAAATATTTATATATTAAATATATAATTTATTTATGTTGGAGCTCTTGAGGAGATTGCCCCTGTTCGGCCAATTCTAAATGGGCTTAAACAACTTAATAGAATTTAATTTTAAACGACTGGGACAATTTTAAATAAATTAAAGTTTTACCAACCAACGGGATAGTAGTTCTTTGAATAAGGCAAAGATTTCAAACACCTGGATTTGAGGGAAATGTTTTGGGTTCAAGTCTCAAAAACAACAGGAATTAAAAGAATTTTGTCGTTCAAAAAAAAGTTTTACTATTGGGTATTGATCAGTAAAAAGTAACGGGCTTAAATTAAGATAGGTTTGAGTGTTTTATAGGATTAAAATAAACATAACATTAATGGGCCTAAGTGTTTAATAAGGTGTAAATATCTTTCTTTTAAAAGGAAAATATTTATATATTAAATATATAATTTATTTATGTTGGAGCTCTTGAGGAGATTGCCCCTGTTCGGCCAATTTTAAATGGGCTTAAACAACTTAATAGAATTTAATTTTAAACGACTGGGACAATTTTAAATAAACTAAAATTTTACCAACCAACGGGATAGTAGTTCATTAATAAAGGCAAAGCTTTCAAACACCTAGATTTGAGGGAAAGGTTTTAGGTTCAAGTCTCAAAAACAACAGGAATTAAAAGAATTTTGTCGTTCAAAAAAAAAGTTTTACTAATGGGTATTGATGAGTAAAAAGTAACGGGCTTAAATTAAGATAGGTTTGAGTGTTTAATAGGATTAAAATAAACATAACGTTAATTGGCCTAAGTGTTTAATAAGGTGTAAATATATTTCTTTTAAAAGGAAAATATTTATATATTAAATATATAATTTATGTTGTAGCTCTTGAGGAGATTGCCCCTATTCGGCCAATTTTAAATGGGCTTAAACAACTTAATAGAATTTAATTTTAAACGACTCGGACAATTTTAAATAAACTAAAATTTTACCAACCTAAGGGATAGTAGTTCATTAATAAAGGCAAAGCTTTCAAACACCTGAATTTGAGGGAAAGGTTTTAGGTTGAAGTCTCAAAAACAACAGGAATTAAAAGAATTTTGTGGTTCAAAAAAAAAGTTTTACTAATGGGTATTGATGAGTAAAAAGTAACGGGCTTAAATTAAGATAGGTTTGAGTGTTTTATAGGATTAAAATAAACATAACATTAATGGGCCTAAGTGTTTAATAAGGTGTAAATATCTTTCTTTTAAAAGGAAAATGTTTATATATTAAATATATAATTTATTTATGTTGGAGCTCTTGAGGAGATTGCCCCTGTTCGGCCAACTTTAAATGGGTTTAAACAACTTAATAGAATTTAATTTTAAACGACTGGGACAATTTTAAATAAACTAAAATTTTACCAACCAACGGGATAGTAGTTCATTAATAAAGGCAAAGCTTTCAAACACCTGGATTTGAGGGAAAGGTTTTAGGTTCAAGTCTCAAAAACAACAGGAATTAAAAGAATTTTTTCGTTCAAAAAAAAGTTTTACTAATGGGTATAGATGAGTAAAAAGTAACGGGCTTAAATTTGTTGGTGCATACATCTGTTGTCTTCGTCTTATATCGAGTCTCGGATTCGTTGCTGGTTTGATCAAGAGTGATGTCATCATTCATGATGATGACATCGTCTAATGACATCATCATTATACTACATTCACAAAACAGAATGTTAAATCACATGAAGACAAAACAAAGATGTAACCGTTTGAGAAGGGTCACGTTTGAAATGGGCATTCCGTTTGAAGCGTGTCCATTTGAAGGGTGCCATGACACCTTCAAACGGAAGGGTTATTCCCTATAAATACCTTTCATATCTAGTTCATTTGTAATTTTCCGGCTTGTGCAACGAAGTGCTGCCGAAGTGTTGTCAGGTTGTAAAACGTTAAATCTAGCTGAATTGAACTCTACACGTCTGTTTCCGCCTTTCGTTTAGAGATAAACTCTTCTGATCGACTCGTTCGGGTCTGAAAACGATTCTACAAGTTTGTAATCGTGGATCAGGAATCGGCATCTTTCTTGATAATTGTTTTTGTGAATGAATTTTATAATGAAAAATTTTGGCAAGTTATACTGCAGGAATTGCCGGAGCTCCCAGGTTGGTAAGTGTGGAGCAGGTATCGGCATATTTCTTGAGAAATTCACGAAAGTGATTTCGATTTAAAAGTGGTAAATCGGGGACATTAAATTGTACTTGATTTTATACAAGTGATTGTGTTGAGAAAATCGATAAATGTTAGTTTTTACAAATGATTGAAAGAACAAGGTGATGATTCCCAAATTTGTAAAATGACATACAAAACTAATTTTTCCGGAAAAACCATTTTGATTAAAACAAACTTAAGTGTTTTGAAATCACTATGGGAAAATGTTTTGTTGTCAGGGGGAGTTCTGATTGTTTATGCCAAGTGAATGGAGAATTGAAGTGATTTTCATCATGTTGTTAGTTTATTTTGTACAGTTGTTTTTCAAATTTTCCCAGAAAATCAAAATTGAAACATATTTTGATTTTAGGGGGAGTAAAATTTTTTAAAAAAATTAGAAAATTTGAAAATGTCAAAAATATTAAAAAATGCAAAAATGAGTTTTGTTGTGAAAAAGAGGAAATGATAGTAGATCAGTTAGACTGTCACAAGCATGCTAAAGAAATGGAGAGATAAAATGTGATAAACGATCTCACTAAAGATGTGACGGTAGGCTCAGCTAGACTAGTAGATTTGCGAGAACGATACAAACTTAAATGAAAAGCCTAGTTCTAGTGGGAAACATGGTCAAAAGCATAGTACTTAGTTTTGTCCTTCTTGATTGTGTGCCTACTCAGTAATCGCTGATTGTCAAAAGACATAAAACTGGTTAAGTTTGTGAACTTTCACAACTTTGCTAAAATGTCGCTGTGATTGTGCATTTTATTTTGCAAAAATTTAAACTTGTCTTATTTCTTTATTTTGTTTAAGCATTGGACATCCTCTGCGTATACGTGAGTATCGACCTGGATGCTATTGCCTAAACGTTCTGCTTTATTTTCTTTGGTGTTTCGTTTAAGCTTTGGATCACCTCTGCGTATACGGAAGTATCGACCTGGTGGTTAAAGCCTAAACAACTTCAACTTGATTTTTATTTTTCTTATTTTGTTTAAACATTGGACTTTATCTGCGTATACGGAAGTATCGACCTGATTGTTAATGTTTAAACATTCTGCTTTATTTTCGCACAAATCACAGTTGATAAAAGTTTAAAGGCATTACTTGAGTTAGTGTATTGCATGATGAGGGGATATGCTGAGATCGTGGGGTCCATAAGAACTTAGTGCAAAATTAATATACCTTAACGTATCGGTAAGCATTTCGAAAGTTGTTAGATTGAGTTTAAGTGGATAACAATATCATCAATCTATGTGAATCGTTTAGAACTTAAAATGTTTAAAGCTTAACGGTGCTAGTGATTTGTCTCATAAACTGATATGATCCTCTTGCACGAACTCACAAAAATATTGTTTGTAAATATTTTTTTATTGTTTTCTCATTAAAAAATCTAAAAAGATTTTAAGTGTGTTTTAGCATAAATTTTGAAAAATCCAAAAAGATTTTCGACAACTGATTTTGGAGAGCTGATTTTCAAAATTCCGAGTGCTAAACATGATGAACAAATGGTTTGGGTGAAAGTATTTGAGGATTGTTGAAATGAAATGAGAAAAGGTTTTGCAATAAAAAAAAACGTTATTCCTGCAAGTGGTAAATTAGATTTGAAAATCTTATCCACAAATGGTTATCAGAAAATTTATTTTTGGGTAGAGTTTATGCAGGTTGGACAGGTTTCGATCCAGAGCAGGATGAAAGCCAGGTTATGATCTTGTGAATTCCAGACTACGATCCCAGCCTAGTGAAAGGGGGAGTCTGAAGACATCGAGAGGGAGTCTGAAGATAGTAGAGCCAGATTCAGATCCTGAAGATTACGAGAAAGAGTAAGAGATTGATTGAGGATGCTTACAATGGAGAATTTTGAAGAAAATGAACAGACTGATAAAGACTGAAGGTTTGACAATCGAAGACTCGACACTTAAGACTCGTCAACATCTGAGGGGGAGTCTGTTGGTGCATACATCTGTTGTCTTCGTCTTATATCGAGTCTCGGGTTCGTTGCTGATTTGATCAAGAGTGATGTCATCATTCATGATGATGACATCATCTAATGACATCATCATTATACTACATTCACAAAACATAATGTTAAATCACATGAAGACAAAACAAACATGTAACCGTTTGAGAAGGGTCACGTTTGAAATGGGCATTCCGTTTGAAGCGTGTCCGTTTGAAGGGTGCCATGACACCTTCAAACGGAAGGGTCATTCCCTATAAATACCCTTCATGTCTAGTTCATTTGTAATTTTCCGGCTTGTGCAACGAAGTGCTGCCGAAGTGTTGTCAGGTTATAAAACGTTACAAAATCAATCATACAACAGTTTAAAGAGTAAATCTAGCTGAATTGAACTCTACACGTCTGTTTCCGCCTTTCGTTTAGAGATAAACTCTTCTGATCGACTCGTTCGGGTCTGAAAACAATCCTACAAAATTAAGATAGGTTTGAGTTTTTATAGGATTAAAATAAACATAACATTAATGGGCCTAAGTGTTTAATAAGGTGTAAATATCTTTCTTTTAATAGGAAAATATTTATATATTAAATATATAATTTATTTATGTTGGAGCTCTTAAGGAGATTCCCCTCCCCCCCCCCCCCCATGGCAATCAGCTTTAGTTTCAAGTTTACTATTGCATTTTTGTTTAAGTATCTCCAACATCGTTGTATCAGAGAGCAGCCTGGTCGATTCAAGTGAGTATAGTAAAGGTGTTCTTCAGTCATATCACTAAATGGAAAGTAACACACGAAGCATGACATCAACTTCTTTTCATTGTATTAAACTATCGATGACATACCAATACAATATCATTGATGGTATAAGACCAGAATAAACAAGATTGAACTGGACTCAAATGCTTAGCTCTGATTGATAACTTTGAAAGTGCTTACAAAAATAAGAAAACTAAACTGCCTTATATAGGCTTAGAAAGCAACGGCTAAATGACTAAAGACTCGAACTCAAATACTCAATAACAAACAATGACTCACAGCCTTATTCAAACTCATACGAAAAGATAACATAAAAATAGGAAACCACCACAACTTCACGTGGAGCCAGCATATTTTATTATTGAGCACATGCATGTCATAACGGGAGAGTTAGAATCAGTCTTCAAAACCTCCCCGTGATTCGAACTCCATTACACCAAGCTGATGTCGTAGATATGCAAACTTTTCTCTGCTCAATGCCTCGGTCATTATGTCAGCGAATTGGTCACTTGTATTGCAATATTCCAAACTTACTTGCTGCTGATTAACCATCTCTCTGATAAAGTGATGTTTGAGCTCAACAAGCTTTGAGCGACTATGCATCACTAGATTCTGGCTCAGGTTTATCGCAGATCAATTGTCACAGTATAGAGTAGTAGCTCTCAGTTGCTGTAAGCCCACTTCTTCAAGAATCCTTCGAAGCCATATAGCCTGGCATGTGGCTGCAGTGGAGGCAACATACTCAGCTTCAGTACTAGATAGGGCCACCGTGTGTTGTTTTTTCGAACTCCATGTGATTACACCACTGTCCAAGAAAAACACACTAGCTGAAATGCTTTTACGATCATCAACACAACTGGCCCAGTCACTATCTGTGTAATCCTCCAGATCAATCTTTGCACCTTTAGAGTACCATATACCAAATCCCATTGTTCAAGCAACATATCTTAAAATACGACATGCAGCACCCCAATGAACTTTGGAAGGAGATTGCATGAATCTTGACACTATGCTCACTGAGTAGGCTAGATCAGGTCTAGAGTGGGTCAGGTAGATTAACCCGCCCACTAAACTTCTATCTACTTCATTGGTTTTATCAGCCAGATCATTGATTTGCAGCTTGTCGTTCACTATCATAGGAATATTTTCTGAGTTGCATCCCTCCATTCAAAACTTAGATACCAAGTTTCTTGCATACTTTTCTTGTGACAAAAAGATTCCACGCCTAGTTTGCTTCACTTCTAATCCTAGAAAGTATTTAAGCAGCCCCATGTCGGACATTTCAAATTCTTCCTTCATCCCCTTTTTAAAATCTAATCAAACTAGAACAAGAGCTGGTGCATATTATGTCATCGACATATAAACACACATAAATCATGTTATTGTTTTCACATTTCTTCACATAAAGAGTAGGTTCACTGTTGCTTCTTTGGTAGCCTTTCTTGAGAAAATAACTATCGATTTTTGAGTACCACGCCCTTGGGGCCTGCTTCAATCCATATAAAGCCTTTCTTAGCCTGTAAACTTTCTCTTCTTGCCCTGCTACTTCAAACCCTTGTGGCTGTTGAATGTATATTTCCTCTGTTAAGTCCCCATTTAAAAATGCAGACTTAACATCAAGCTGATGTATTTTCCACCCTCGTTGAGCAGCAACTGCAATGATTACTCGAATGGTTTCAAACCTCGCCACAGGAGCAAATGTCTCTTGATAATCCAGGCCTTGTTGCTGAGAGTATCCTTTAGCAACTAGCCTGACTTTATGCCTTAGAATTTCGCCATTAGGGCCTACTTTTGTTTTGAATAACCACTTGACTCCAACCAGATTCTTCCCACTTGGTAAGTCGACTAAGTCCCAAGTATTGTTCTTTTCTATAGACTTGATTTCTTCATGCATTGCACTTTCCCATTCTTTCTTTCCAGCTGCCTCATCATATGTCATAGGATCTACAATGTTTAAAGCAAATTGACAAACAGTGTATTCATCATCATAATTAGTCTCTACCACCTCAGCGGTTTCATATATTTAATTCAAATTCTTGACTCTTAGTGGAGGAGATGAAGACGACATATCGGAAGATGATTGAGCTGAAGTTTGGCCAGCTGACATAGTTGGAGATGATTGCACAGAAGATCCTGCACTTGTATCTGCCTACACATGTTGAGTCTGTGATGAGCTGGATCATTCACCATTTGCAGGAGCTGGTTGATCATCCATCTTAGGAAATGGATCAATATAGCCCTCCTCATAAGACATCTTGTCAGCATGTTCTTCCCATTCCCATTTGGCACTTTCACGAAATTCCACATCTCTTCTAGTAAAAAACTTTTTAATAACAGGATTATATAATCTATGCCCATCAGTTTCATTTATGTAGCCAATCAAAATAGATTGTTCTGACCTGTCATCTAGCTCCTGTCTTCCCTGAGAGCAAGTAATGCCATAAGCTATACTTCCAAACACCCTCAAGTGATTAACTCTAGGCTTCACATTTGACCATGCTTGCAAAGGAGTTTGATTTCTTACAGTTATTGTGACTGTAATGTTGATGAGATACACTGCGGTTGCAACTCCTTCTGCCCAAACATAGTTTGGAAGCTGCTTTTGCTTGATCATACTTCTTGTGAGGCCCATGATGGTTCTATTCTTTCTCTCCACTACCCCATTGTTTTGAGGAGTATATGGAGGTGTAAGTTCACGTTTTATACCATGTGTCTCACAAAAACGATTGAACTCATGAGAGCAGAACTCTCCACCTCTATCTGTTTTCAACACCTTAATAAAACATTCACTTTGTTTTTCAACCATTGCTTTAAAGATTTTAAATTTCCAAAAATCTCTGATTTATTTGCTATAAAATAGACCCAACACATCCTTGTGAAATCATCAATAAACAACAAGTAGTATCTACTACCACTCAAGCTAGGAACTTGCATGGGTCCACAAACATCTGCATGAATCAATTCTAATTTCTTTGTTGTTCTCCACATTTTGGAGTTGAATGGTAATCGGGTTTATTTGCCAACAGTGTATCCATCACAAGAGTCAGCAAGTTTGATTCGTGGCAACCCAATAACCATCCTTTTATCATGCAGAATTTTTAAACGTTGATAATTGTAATGACCATACCTCATATGCCAGAGATTAGACACTTCATTAGTGTGATTCTGAGGAATGTTGCATGTCCTTGAATTAGATGCATCCATAAGAAACATGTTGTTGTTGGCCACCATAATTGTCATCAATGTAACACCTGTGTTTCTATTCTTGATTACACACTTCCCATCATCAAACAGAAGTGAGTACCCTTTCCTCATAAGCTGTCCAACATTTAACAGATTATATTCAAGGCTTGGGGCATAGTACACATCATCTAGCAATCGATAGGCACCATCACTTGTAGTAATCTTCACAGTCCCTTTTCCTTCTACTGCTAAACCTTTCTTGTCTCCCAATCGAACAGTATGCTTGAAGTTTTTATCCATGTGAATGAAACTTACTTTGTTTCTTGTCATATGGTTGGAACAACCAGAATCTAGGAACCAAAGGCAATCAGACTTATCATTGGGACTTGCATCTGCCCTGAGTGTAAGTTGATCGTTAGGGATATTAGCGAAAGCCGATATCATCATCGTCATCGTATTCGTCTTTGTGATTACGGAGAGTATACGACACGAATTGGAATGATATTTTATTTAATATCTTCTTGGTACCGAAATCAGTTTGTCGGTTAATACATATATATACATATGAGGATGACAGTTGTAGGAATTGGCAGGAATAACCGTTATATGAAACGGTGCCACCAATTCGTCATCTCGGTTCGATAATTAGTTACGTAATAAACTAAAACATCCTAATAAATGCAAATATACAATAATAATTAAATTTATAATTCTAATACACACCCCTAAACTTAATTAGGTTTAGAGTAATGTATTGGTTTGTTGTTGTGTGCTTCCTCCACAGCCTTCTTGACTAGTTTAAAATCAAATTTGCGCCGCATGTGAAGCTTTTCCATTCCCTTCCAGTCACAACCATGGAACAGAGTGTAGTCTCGTAATGCTCCTTCGCTTTATAAAACGTTTAACCGCATTCCAGTTTCCTAACAAATATGAAGTGTAGTTGTCTTCATTCTTTTCTTTAATGTATCCGTGATGAATCGTGCGTCCCGGTTGTCGATAGCAATAACGTCTTTGTCTTTGTTGTTTTATCCTGTGCGTTTTCCAGAAATTTGCTTGATCCGGATTGATAAATCTTCTTTCTGAAACTAATAGTTCTTCTGTCGCCAAAAAATCTTCTTCTGTCACTAAAGCCTTCTCTTCTTTGTCGCTAAAGTTCGTCACTAAATCTTTCTTTCTTCTCTGTATCATCTTTTCGGATTTATTTGCAGAAGTAATTTTTGTATAAACTTCTTTAAAAAATAGAGCATCATGCCATTCGTCGTTCACATCCTTCTCTCTGTTCTTATGATCATCAAACATCTCCTTTTCTTTCATACCTTCATTACTGTGATCTTCCTTGTTTACATCACCGTGAGAATTAAAATCTCCCATTTCTATTTCCGTTGTTTCTTCTCGTCTTTCTTCCGTCTCTCGTTCCAGTAACTCGATTTTGATTTCTAATTTCATTAGAATCTCTCGCTTCATTCTTGCGAACATTCGTGATCGCGGAGTTGTGCGATCGGGGTTGAATTCGTCTTCGTATCCTCTGTTTTTGTTCTTCATCCGGTTGTGCCCGGAATCGTATAATATCGATCGATTTTCATCGATTTCCCACCGTGGCTCTGATACCACTAAATTAGCGAAAGCCGATATCATCATCGTCATGGTATTCATGTTTGTGATTACGGAGAGTATACGACACGAATTGGAATGATATTTTATTGAATATCTTCTTGGTACCGAAATCAGTTTGTCGGTTAATACATATATATACATATGAGGATGACGGTTGTAGGAATTGGCGGGAATAACCATTATATGAAACGGTGCCACCAATTCGTCATCTCGGTTCGATAATTAGTTACGTAATAAACTAAAACATCCTAATAAATGCAAATATAAAATAATAATTAAGTTTATAATTCTAATAAGGGACACACATCATAAATAGGTGTGGTTCTTCTCCCGCATCAGCTTCTTCTTGGACTTCATTTTCAACAACATTTGCATTGACTTCATCATTATACCAGCAATCTTTCTTTAGATGTCCAAATCTGTTAGATAAGTAGCATTGTGGACCTCTGTTTCTTTCATTACTTTTTCCACGGCCCTTGCCTCTATATCCACCTCGACCTCTTCCTCTCATATTGCTTTGAGGACTACGATTGTTATTGTCATGGAACACCTGTAGGGCTTGTTCATCTGCTCGTTCTGTTTTCTCTTGTCCACGACTATTGATCCTTTCTTCTTGTGAGTGTAAGGAACCCATCAAATTGACTGGATTGAGAGTGGACAAATCACTTGACACTTCAATTGAAGGGACAATATAATCGAACTTGGAGTAAGACTCCTTAGTATTTTTTCAACAATTGTCTGATAACCCTAGAGAAATATTCACCGATGGACTCACTTTCTTTCATGCTTAGGTTCTCAAAATCTCTTCTTAGACCTTGTAACTTCACAGCTTTCACTTGAGTGTCTCCTTGAAACTCCATCTTCAAGATCTCCCACGTTTCTTTAGAGGTAGATGCTGCTGACATCCGAGAAAAGACCTAATCATGAACAACCTGTTGAATAATGGCCATTACATGAGCATCTCTTTTCCTGCTATTCTTGAGTTTGCTTTGATCTGCATCTGCCTCATTAAAGCCCCTCTCTACCCGATCCCAGAGATCACGAGATCTCAGGATTGTTTTCATTCGAATACTCCAGTATTCGTAGCCATCACCTTTGAACACCAGAATTGGAGTCTGAGCAATTGGAAGAGGGTTTAATGGATCAGCCATATGAAATCACTTGAACTTGAACAACAAACTTAATCACACAAGAGCCAGCAGCCTTGCTGGCTCTGATACCACTCTGATAGTATAAGAGCAGAATAAACAAGATTGAACGGGACTCAAATGCTTAGCTCTGTTTGATAACTTTGAAAGTGCGTACAAAAATAAGAAAACTAAACTGCCTTATATAGGCTTAGAAAGCAGCGGCTAAATGACTAAAGACTCGGACTCAATAACAAACTATGACTTAGGCTATAGGTTGTGGGGGTCATTATTGGGACATGATTTGCCACCTAGGAACATGAATGGAAGACTACACCACCCCCTTGATTGATCCACCATGGTTTGCATGGATTAAACCATGGCAACCATGGTCCTCCTTTCAATTTTTCAACAAATCATTTCCTTTTTTCTTTAGTCAAAAATAAATTAAAATAAGTAAGGGGTTAGTGGTTTAGGTCATGACCACACCCTTATGGTAGTGGTTTTGAATGGTGGATTAGATTTGGGTTACATGACACTAACATGAAGGGTCATGGTGGTCATGATCACACCCTATAGCCTTATCCTTATTCAAACTCATACGAAAAGATAACATAAAAATAGGAAACCTCAACAACTTCACGTGGAGCCAGCATATTTTATTATTGAGCACGTGCATGTGATAACGGGAGAGTTAGAATCAGTCTTCAACAATCATCGCACCATTCATAGTGGAATTCAAACATAAAATAATTAATGAATTTTACATGTGTGATTGGTATACTTCAGTATTTTCTTGGATTGGAGGTAGTACAAAAGCCAAAAGTCATGTTCTCTTGTCATAACGATAATGTGCACAAGATGTTTTACACAAATTTGGCATTGCAACACGCAAAATGGTAGCAACAACCATGAATGTAAGTGAGAAGTTGCGTATGGATGATACCCCAACCGAAGAGTTTAAGTTCAGAATACTTGTGGCTGGTCTTTATCACCTTATGTCACACCCCTTTCTGCGGCGGAAGCACGAGGTGTGATCATGAAAGGTTCTCATTGCATACGAAGAGTAAACATGCTACATGCTCGTAAAATAACATTCAAATACCATAATTTGAAAACATACGTTAGCGTTTACATCGCTAAGTCGCATAAAACATTGTCTTAAATGTTTACAACTTTATTCAAAATTAAACACAAGCGACATCCACGAGCATAAGCTAGACCACGCGCACATCCATCCTAGTTACCTGAAATACATGTGAGTTTTTGGAAAAACGTCAACATAATGTTGGTGTGAATTCATGCTGTTTTGTATTTCATGTTTGTATACTTTGTATGAAAACATAGTTTGTGAGTAAATCAAGTTTTCATATGTAAATCCAGTTTCATGTGTACACCACGTACATCTGTATAATTCAATTTCTTCTTGAGTACCCCACGTACTCAAGTTTAATTCTCATTCTCTTGAGTACCCCACGTACTTCAAGTATAATTCAATCTTCTTGAGTACCCCACGTACTTCAAGTTATATATCAATTTTGTATGGTATGAATTTTATGTAAATACAGTATTTCTGTAATTATCAGATTGTTAATGGGTTGCAAAGCCATTAACCTGTGGCACGTCATAGGAAGTCACCAAACCTAAGGCATTTAATTGGTATATTCTGAGACACAAAAGCACTCCTCGATTCTCGCCCCGACCAGGAGTGTGGCTGCCAGGCACCCGTTAGATCTAACCTTTTGTTCTGCGGTCTAGGTATATTGTTGATTAATGGTGCTTCTGTACCCTATTCGTGACACTATTTCTCATAACGCCTCCTACTTGGTTCTCGTTCTCACCAAGCGCGTTTCTTGTTATCATTTCTCATAGCGCCTTATACTTGGTTCTCGTCTCACCAAATGCGCTTCTCATATTCATATATTTCGTCACACTTGGTTCTCGTTCTCACCAAGTGTACTTCTTGTATTTATATCATACCATTTATAAATATTGTACTTTTGTACATGTATTTCACCCCCGAAGTTATAAAAACTGAAAACAGTTAAAGAGAAAAGGGGGAGCATGAACTCACAACTTTGCGTTCCTAGCGTCGTAAACTCCACCGGATTTGCTTAATTAACGTCGTAACCTATACGCGTTTTCTTAACGTTAGTCACTAGACTTGCGTCGCACAAGTTCAGTCACTCTCTTGTATATTTTCTTGTGTTAAAAATATTCTATATTTTTAACTACGTATCTTACTTATATTATTTTCTCCAAAAATAAATATAAGTCTTTTGTGTTTTGCACTTTGCACCCGAATTATGTATGTTGTATGTGTATTTTTATATTTCTACTCCTCATGAGTAATTAGTGTATTTTTAAGTCTTAATACACTAGCACGTATAACACATACTATATACACTTAGCACAAAAGTTGGTGATCAAATAATATATATTTTTCTTTCAAAAATATATACTTAATATCCATTTTATTCTTGAAGAAATCCTCATTTCTTATCACCAAAAATTAGGGAAACCTTAGTAATACTTTTAAACACATTTTTAGGGAATAAGTTTCTCAAAAACTTATATTTTTCTAAGTGTCAAAATTTATAAAAATTTTGACAGAGTTTCCCCTAAAAATGGAGGTTTCCCACGTTTTCAAAACGTGTGTTTATTTTCTTTTAAATCATCATCAATCATCAATAATCATCAACAACAATTATCAACCATACTTATCAACAATAATCACTAATTTCTCCATTTCATGAACTTGAATATTTACAAAATGTGTAGTAACTTACTAGCACATTTAGTAAGTCTTGTTATCTTTAAAAATAAGTTTAATTTCTTAAAAACCTTATTTTTAAAGAATATGAAGTTTTACAACTTCTAGTCGGTTTTTACGAAAACTATTTCTTCGTTAAAACTTTTGTTACACAAGTATCCACACTCTTGTTTGTTCACAAAAACCACTTTTGTTTGTGTAAGATCCGGTTTAGAACATGTGATTTCTTGGACACTTGGTCCTTTGAAAATACCGCTTGTAGATACGTAGATCTACTAGTTTTAAACACTATTTCACAAGTTAAATTGCTTTTACACAACAAAAATACTTTTACACAAGTCCATGTCTCGTGTGTGGTAGAGTTTCACCCTTTAACCCTTGTGTTAACTAAAAACGAGCTTATGTTAAGATCAACGATCTTACCAAACCGGGTTAAACGATGATCCGAGCTACCACATCGTAGATCGGGTCTAGATAACCATATATTTCAAATACTACAACTTTTACACATCACATATACTATTAACCACCATTTTTAGAGTTTTTACTAGACTTTAATGCATCAAATCATATGTTAACGATATTTAACCGACATAAATCCTTTTAACCACCTTAGATAAGCTTAAATATGAGTTTTAAGTGTTATACCTCTAGCTCGGGGCTAGGGAAGAATCTTGACGAAAAAGAGGTGGATAAAAGCTAACGGAAGTGGTCCTTCGCGTTCCGCTTGCTCCAAGACTCCTAATACGTGACCCTTGATGTTTGAATAACCTTGAAATGGCAAGATCTAAAACCGAAAATGGATGGTTGGGAGAGGGATGTTTGGCCGTGAGCTAGAGAGCAAGAAAGAGAGAGTTTTGGTCTTGAGTTGTGAAGTGATAATGATCTTATGAGTTGGTGGTTTATTTATAGGCAAATCTCAAGGTCTTTAACCAATGGTAATTATGTCCTTTAGATATCAAACATCCAAGATTTTCATATCTTGCAAGGTACAAGTATGTCCCCCTTGCATGGGGACGGTTTTAAGGAGGGGGGGGGGGTTGGTTCGATTTAAACTAGTTTAGTTAGGATGGAGTTTAGGTTAAATAGGTTAGTTAAGTATTAAACTCCGTTAGTAATGTATAGCGTGTTATGACGGGTGTTAGGGTAATCAGGGACCCTAACTGGCTCAGAAATTTATAGATAGTGAAAATAATAATATTTTCATATCCCGGGTATAGTCCGGTTGTTCGGTTACATACCGATTCGTTAAAGTGCTAAATTACACCTTTTAGTGTCTAATAAGTGTCTTTTTGTAACACTATCGGTTCCCGACACTTAGGGAAATATTCTGGATAATAAAACGACATTTCTGCATAATATTTATATGTTCAAATACTGAATTATTGCTGATTTGTATAAATTCTGCACTTAAAGTGCGTTTCGGGTGCTTTTTAGTGCATATTTTTGCTTTCGCAATGTCCATAAATTAAACCCTTACACATACTCTAGGGTTTTAATGTATTTTTGTCGTCGGACCTACACCTAGGCCTCAATTCTGATGTCTAACTGCTTTCTGCAGTTCTGTTGACACATTGTGTCTTACCGGTGAGTTTACTATTATTCTGACGCAACGCTCTCGTTTATGCATAAAGCAATATTTTGTAGTATACAACGTGCATGAATTCACTTGTTTAATCATGTGTTCAGACATTGCTGACAATTAAACTCATAATTGCAGTCATTAAGCAATAATTATAGTGTACGGAAATTACCGGTTTGTGCCAGTTGTCACAGTCTCCCCCCGTTAAAAGAATTTCGTCCCGAAATTCAGGCTGAACTAACTCTCGCTGGAGTCTTCTTGAATAGGTGGGGATACTTTTTCTTGAACTGGTCTTCACGTTCCCATGTGTACTCGGGTCCGTGCTTAGAGCTCCAACGTACTTTGACAAGTTTCATACTGCTCCTCCTGGTCTTGTTGACTTTCCAGTCAGTAACCTCAACGGGTTGTTCTGTAAATCGGAGGGCTTCATCAATATGCACTTCATCCAACGGGATGGTCACGTTTTCTTGCGTTGGACTCTTCTTCAGGTTGGATACATGAAACGTATCATGTACTCCATTAAGTTCTGCCGGTAACTCCAACTTGTATGCCACGGTACCAATTCTTCTCAATATTCTGAATGGTCCGATGTATCGTGGATTCAACTTTCCACGCTTTCCAAATCTGACTACGCCCTTCCATGGTGAGACTTTTAACAACACTTTGTCTCCCACCTTGAAATCTACCGATTTTCTATTTGGATCCGCGTAGCTCTTTTGTCGCTCTCGAGCCGCCTTAATGCGCTCTCGGATCTGCGCAATCTTGTCGGTTGTCTCTTGTACAAGTTCAGGACCAACCATACGTTTATCTCCGGCATCTGCCCAACATAAGGGCGATCGGCATTTGCGGCCATACAGAGCTTCGAACGGCGCGGCTTTTATGCTCGTATGATAACTGTTATTGTAGGAAAACTCAACTAAAGGTAGATGAGTATCCCAGCTGCCGCCTAGATCCATGACACATGCGCGAAGCATATCTTCTAACGTTTGTATAGTCCGTTCGCTCTGGCCGTCTGTTTGTGGATGGAATGCCGTGCTCAGATCTAACTGAGATCCAAAGGCTTCCTGAAATGATTGCCAGATTCTTGAGACAAAGCGTCCATCTCTGTCTGAAATGATTGAGATTGGCACTCCATGACGTGCCACAATTTCTCTTAAGTATATCTCTGCCAGCTTTCCAGTGCTATCCTTCTCTCAGATTGGTAGGAAATGCGCAGACTTCGTCAATCGATCAACTATTACCCATATCATATCGTGCCCTCTCGGGGTCCTGGGTAACTTCGTTATGAAGTCCATCGAGATTTGTTCCCACTTCCACACGGGAATTTCTGGTTGTTGTAGGGGGCCGGACGGTTTCTGATATTCGGCCTTAACCTTCGCACAGGTTAGGCATTTTCCGACATAAACAGCAACGTCGCTTTTGAGTCTCGGCCACCAATAGTACTCTTTCAAGTCTTGGTACATCTTGTCCAATCCTGGATGGATCGAATATCTCGATTTGTGGGCTTCATTAAGGATGACTTCTCGTATGCCACCATAGAGTGGAACCCAAATACGCTTTTTGAAGTATAAGGCTCCCTCTTCGTTTGGCACCATGTATTTCAGCATACCCCGTAGGTATTCAGCTTTACGGTTCTCTTCTTTAAGAGCTTCTTGTTGTGCATCCCGAATGCGTGCAGTGAGGTTCGTTCGAATCGTCATTTCCAATGCTCGAACCCTTAGGGTCTTAACCCTTTCCTTTCGGCTCAACGCGTCCGCTACAACGTTTGCCTTTCCAGGATGGTACTTAATCTCACAGTCGTAATCATTTAGCAGCTCGACCCAACGTCGCTGGCGCATATTCAATTCCTTCTGATCAAATATGTGTTGTAAACTTTTGTGATCTGTGAAGATTGTACATCGAGTACCATATAAATAATGTCGCCAAATCTTCAAGGCGAATACCACTGCGCCCAGCTCTAGGTCGTGAGTGGTATAGTTTCTCTCATGAACCTTCAGTTATCTTGAAGCATAAGCGATGACTTTTTGGCGTTGCATGAGCACGCAACCCAAGCCTTGTCGTGAGGCATCGCAGTATACCACGAAGTCTTCAGTGCCTTCAGGTAACGATAGTATCGGTGCATCGCAGAGCTTGTTCTTAAGTAGCTGAAAGGCTTCTTCTTGTTTGTGACCCCAGTCGTACTTCTTGTCTTTCTGAGTCAGGGTCGTTAGCGGTTGAGCTATCTTCGAGAAATTCTCAATGAATCGCCGATAGTAGCCCGCTAAGCCCAAAAATTGTCGAACTTCAGTTGGGGTCTTGGGAGCTTCCCAATTCTTTATTGCTTCAATCTTGGACGGGTCTACATGAATGCCCTTCTCATTCACCACGTGACCAAGAAATTGTACTTCGCGAATCCAGAATTCGCATTTCGAGAACTTTGCATAAAGTTTCTCTTTCTTCAGTAGCTCCAAGATGGTTCTGAGATGTTGCTCATGTTCTTCTTTCGTTCGCGAGTAAATCAGGATATCATCGATAAATACAATCACGAATTTATCGAGATATGGTTTGCATACGCGGTTCATTAGATCCATAAAGACCGCTGGCGCGTTCGTCAATCCAAACGGCATCACAAGAAATTCGTAGTGCCCATAGCGTGTTCTGAATGCAGTCTTTGGCACGCTTTCATCTTGGATTCTCAGCTGATGGTATCCAGATCGAAGGTCGATCTTGGAATAGTAGCTTGATCCTTGCAATTGATCAAATAAGTCATCAATCCTCGGTAGTGGATACCGATTCTTGATAGTGAGCTTGTTCAGTTCCCTGTAATCGATACACATCCGCAGTGTTCCATCCTTCTTCTTCACGAACAATACTGGAGTTCCCCAGGGTGAGAAGCTTGGCCTTATGAATCCTTTATCCAACAACTCCTGGAGCTGTGTAGATAATTCTTGCATTTCGGATGGTGCAAGTCGATAGGGTGCCCTGGCTACAGGAGCAGCTCCTGGAACCAAGTCTATACGGAACTCGACTTGTCGTTGCGGAGGTAGTCCTGGCAGGTCTTCAGGGAACACATCAGGAAACTCCTTCACCACAGGAATGTCTTCGAGTTTTGGCTCCACAGCCTTCTTGTCTATAACGTGTGCTAGGAAAGCGACACATCCTTTCCTTAAGCACTTCTGTGCCTTCATACAGCTGATGATTCGAAGAGGCGCGTCTCGTTTTTCTCCATGCACGATGAGAGTTTCACCATTCGCTAAAGGGATGCGAATGATTTTCTCATGACAAATAACTTCAGCTTTGTTCTTGGACAACCAGTCCATTCCGACCACTACATCGAAGCTACCCAATTGAATAGGTAAGAGGTCGATGCTAAATCTTCGTTCACCAAGTTCTAGCGTGCAGCCTCTAACAACTTCTCCTGATTCAACGAGTCTACCATTGGCTAGTTCTATGGAATAAGGAATTTCTAATCTACTGGATTCTATTCCGAGTATGCGTTTAAATTCCACAGACATGAAGCTATAATCGGCGCCAGTGTCGAATAATATGGATGCAAAGTGATTGTTAATGAGAAACGTACCGGTGACCACGTTAGGGTCCTCGCGTGCGTCTCTTGCTCCAATCACAAATGCTCGAGCCGGAGCGTTGTTTCTCTCTGGGCAGTTCTTCATGAAGTGATCATTGCTTCCACACTTGAAGCATCCTTGCCCTTTCCCGTTACCATTCTTGTTACCAGCACCATTCCCGTTTCGGTTCTTTCCTTCCCCAACAATCTTCTGTTCGATGACCCAATTTACCACATTTGTCGCACCTTGGAATGCGACAAGCTCCATCATGATGATACTTACACTTTTGGCATCTAGGCATGGAGCCTTGGTATGCTTTGGTTGCATGGGTATTCGCCTCCTGAGGCGGATTAGTGTCACGCTTCTTGCTGAAACCCTTGTTGTTGCGAGTTGCTTGGTTCAGGTTTGCATGTTTTCTCTTTTTGTCACCGGACGACTCAGCATGTGTCTCGGTCTTCTCTATCGGGTTCAGTGATAGCTTCTTCATACGAACACAATCTTCAGTAAGGCTGACAGCAAGAGTTACAGCCTCGGTGATTGTTTGTGGTTTGGCCGACGTCACCATGCCACGAAACTCTGAGGCCAGTCCCCAAATGTAGCGTTCCACACGCTTAAATTCAGGAGTCACCATGTAGGGAAGCACTCTCGACAGGTCGTGGAACCTTCGAGTGTAACCATTGATGTCAGCACCTTCCATAGTCAAGTGCCAGAACTCTGTTTCCAGCCTTTGGAGTTCTGCACGAGAGCAGTACTTCTCTCTCATCCTTTCCTTCAGTTCCTCCCAAGTGAGGCCATAAGCGGCGTCATCACCCAAGGTTTGGGCTTGCAGGTTCCACCAAGTCAGAGCTTCATCGACGAATAACCCAGTAGCAAAAGTGACTTGTTGATCCGCGGTACACTTGCTCATGCGGAAAGTAGCTTCAGTCTTCTCCGTCCAGCGCACAAATGCTACTGCACCTCCTGTGCCGTCATAGTTTATCGGCTTGCAGTTGAGGAACTGCTTGAAAGTGCAGCCTGGAATTGATTCAACCAATTCACGTGTGAGCAATTGTAGAAACAATGAAACAAAGACCGTTCATAAATTTCCTCATGCTTAGTACAGTGTCTCAAGGTTACCTTGAGCTGCATTGCCTCCAGACGAATCTCCATTCCCATTACGCCTAGCGTTGCTTGGTCCTCCACTGTCTTGGGTTCGGTTCGCCTCGTACTGGGCGATAGCAGCGGAGATCCTTTCCTCTAGCAAAGCGTTCAGCTCTTCAGCAGTTCTTGGCAGTGGGGGAGGAGGAGGTTGATCGTCATTGCGAGCATTCACAGCTTTCCTGGGTGCCATGTTCTGACAGAACATAACACAGCAGGGTTAGGCATTTGTTTGATATCGTCACACTAGACTGTAGTATCATATATATTCACAGGTATATATACCACACAAGTGACATCAAACAATTATTACTCTAGCAGAGTACTTAGTAGGCTTGCACTGAGGGAATCTATACGTGACAAGACTTGCTGTGATTTTTGTGCACTGAATTCCATAATTATGTATGCATCCATAATTACGTAACTCCTTGCACAGTCCGCACAGTTCGTTTCATCCTCGTATTTCTTCCTTCAGATGGGCCATCGCTTTCAGGTAAAGTCACGTATACTCGTGACATTCTACTTCTAGTACATGCTAATTATCACACATAATTGCAAGTAATTTCTAGTCAATGACAAGTGCTACTCTAGTGCACTCTAAGTCTTGTAGTGTCTTTTCTAGACTCATGTAGACAGTTTCAGGTAGTGGATGTCGCGGGACGTTTTATGCAATGAAAACTCTTTGAAAATTGTTTTCGTGAATGGATCCTAGAGATTGTAGACTAGACTCGAGAATGAATCCTGGTTCACTACAATCGCAGCTCTGATACCAATCTGTCACACCCCTTTCTGCGGCGGAAGCACGAGGTGTGATCATGAAAGGTTCTCATTGCATACGAAGAGTAAACATGCTACATGCTCGTAAAATAACATTCAAATACCATAATTTGAAAACATACGTTAGCGTTTACATCGCTAAGTCGCATAAAACATTGTCTTAAAAGTTTACAACTTTATTCAAAATTAAACACAAGCGACATCCACGAGCATAAGCTAGACCACGCGCACATCCATCCTAGTTACCTGAAATACATGTGAGTTTTTGGAAAAACGTCAACATAATGTTGGTGTGAATTCATGCTGTTTTGTATTTCATGTTTGTATACTTTGTATGAAAACATAGTTTGTGAGTAAATCAAGTTTTCATATGTAAATCCAGTTTCATGTGTACACCACGTACATCTGTATAATTCAATTTCTTCTTGAGTACCCCACGTACTCAAGTTTAATTCTCATTCTCTTGAGTACCCCACGTACTTCAAGTATAATTCAATCTTCTTGAGTACCCCACGTACTTCAAGTTATATATCAATTTTGTATGGTATGAATTTTATGTAAATACAGTATTTCTGTAATTATCAGATTGTTAATGGGTTGCAAAGCCATTAACCTGTGGCACGTCATAGGAAGTCACCAAACCTAAGGCATTTAATTGGTATATTCTGAGACACAAAAGCACTCCTCGATTCTCGCCCCGACCAGGAGTGTGGCTGCCAGGCACCCGTTAGATCTAACCTTTTGTTCTGCGGTCTAGGTATATTGTTGATTAATGGTGCTTCTGTACCCTATTCGTGACACTATTTCTCATAACGCCTCCTACTTGGTTCTCGTTCTCACCAAGCGCGTTTCTTGTTATCATTTCTCATAGCGCCTTATACTTGGTTCTCGTCTCACCAAATGCGCTTCTCATATTCATATATTTCGTCACACTTGGTTCTCGTTCTCACCAAGTGTACTTCTTGTATTTATATCATACCATTTATAAATATTGTACTTTTGTACATGTATTTCACCCCCGAAGTTATAAAAACTGAAAACAGTTAAAGAGAAAAGGGGGAGCATGAACTCACAACTTTGCGTTCCTAGCGTCGTAAACTCCACCGGATTTGCTTAATTAACGTCGTAACCTATACGCGTTTTCTTAACGTTAGTCACTAGACTTGCGTCGCACAAGTTCAGTCACTCTTGTATATTTTCTTGTGTTAAAAATATTCTATATTTTTAACTACGTATCTTACTTATATTATTTTCTCCAAAAATAAATATAAGTCTTTTGTGTTTTGCACTTTGCACCCGAATTATGTATGTTGTATGTGTATTTTTATATTTCTACTCCTCATGAGTAATTAGTGTATTTTTAAGTCTTAATACACTAGCACGTATAACACATACTATATACACTTAGCACAAAAGTTGGTGATCAAATAATATATATTTTTCTTTCAAAAATATATACTTAATATCCATTTTATTCTTGAAGAAATCCTCATTTCTTATCACCAAAAATTAGGGAAACCTTAGTAATACTTTTAAACACATTTTTAGGGAATAAGTTTCTCAAAAACTTATATTTTTCTAAGTGTCAAAATTTATAAAAATTTTGACAGAGTTTCCCCTAAAAATGGAGGTTTCCCACGTTTTCAAAACGTGTGTTTATTTTCTTTTAAATCATCATCAATCATCAATAATCATCAACAACAATTATCAACCATACTTATCAACAATAATCACTAATTTCTCCATTTCATGAACTTGAATATTTACAAAATGTGTAGTAACTTACTAGCACATTTAGTAAGTCTTGTTATCTTTAAAAATAAGTTTAATTTCTTAAAAACCTTATTTTTAAAGAATATGAAGTTTTACAACTTCTAGTCGGTTTTTACGAAAACTATTTCTTCGTTAAAACTTTTGTTACACAAGTATCCACACTCTTGTTTGTTCACAAAAACCACTTTTGTTTGTGTAAGATCCGGTTTAGAACATGTGATTTCTTGGACACTTGGTCCTTTGAAAATACCGCTTGTAGATACGTAGATCTACTAGTTTTAAACACTATTTCACAAGTTAAATTGCTTTTACACAACAAAAATACTTTTACACAAGTCCATGTCTCGTGTGTGGTAGAGTTTCACCCTTTAACCCTTGTGTTAACTAAAAACGAGCTTATGTTAAGATCAACGATCTTACCAAACCGGGTTAAACGATGATCCGAACTACCACATCGTAGATCGGGTCTAGATAACCATATATTTCAAATACTACAACTTTTACACATCACATATACTATTAACCACCATTTTTAGAGTTTTTACTAGACTTTAATGCATCAAATCATATGTTAACGATATTTAACCGACATAAATCCTTTTAACCACCTTAGATAAGCTTAAATATGAGTTTTAAGTGTTATACCTCTAGCTCGGGGCTAGGGAAGAATCTTGACGAAAAAGAGGTGGATAAAAGCTAACGGAAGTGGTCCTTCGCGTTCCGCTTGCTCCAAGACTCCTAATACGTGACCCTTGATGTTTGAATAACCTTGAAATGGCAAGATCTAAAACCGAAAATGGATGGTTGGGAGAGGGATGTTTGGCCGTGAGCTAGAGAGCAAGAAAGAGAGAGTTTTGGTCTTGAGTTGTGAAGTGATAATGATCTTATGAGTTGGTGGTTTATTTATAGGCAAATCTCAAGGTCTTTAACCAATGGTAATTATGTCCTTTAGATATCAAACATCCAAGATTTTCATATCTTGCAAGGTACAAGTATGTCCCCCTTGCATGGGGACGGTTTTAAGGAGGGGGGGGGGGGGTGGTTCGATTTAAACTAGTTTAGTTAGGATGGAGTTTAGGTTAAATAGGTTAGTTAAGTATTAAACTCCGTTAGTAATGTATAGCGTGTTATGACGGGTGTTAGGGTAATCAGGGACCCTAACTGGCTCAGAAATTTATAGATAGTGAAAATAATAATATTTTCATATCCCGGGTATAGTCCGGTTGTTCGGTTACATACCGATTCGTTAAAGTGCTAAATTACACCTTTTAGTGTCTAATAAGTGTCTTTTTGTAACACTATCGGTTCCCGACACTTAGGGAAATATTCTGGATAATAAAACGACATTTCTGCATAATATTTATATGTTCAAATACTGAATTATTGCTGATTTGTATAAATTCTGCACTTAAAGTGCGTTTCGGGTGCTTTTTAGTGCATATTTTTGCTTTCGCAATGTCCATAAATTAAACCCTTACACATACTCTAGGGTTTTAATGTATTTTTGTCGTCGGACCTACACCTAGGCCTCAATTCTGATGTCTAACTGCTTTCTGCAGTTCTGTTGACACATTGTGTCTTACCGGTGAGTTTACTATTATTCTGACGCAACGCTCTCGTTTATGCATAAAGCAATATTTTGTAGTATACAACGTGCATGAATTCACTTGTTTAATCATGTGTTCAGACATTGCTGACAATTAAACTCATAATTGCAGTCATTAAGCAATAATTATAGTGTACGGAAATTACCGGTTTGTGCCAGTTGTCACACCTTACTCATGTTGTTCACTTACTGTTTAAATATAATGGAAAACATGTAGATATACATATTACAGCAAAGAATCCAGTCATGGACGAAGCCACAGAGTTCGACATAATTGTCAGCTTGATCTGGTTCCTCCTTGTTGGATATTATGTCCGGTTCGATAAGTCAACGCTGCCAACCGGGTCTTGACCCGTAAAAGTTACACATTGGGCAACGAACTAAAAATCCACTTAACCTGTTTAACTGGTAGGTACGAATGATACGCGGGTATTAACTGAAAGACGGGTACATAGACCGGGTGACACTGGTATTCTCATCCATTGTCACTTGTCGCGCACCAAACCTTTAGCCAATCACAACACATGCATTATGCATGGTGTGACACTTGGCTAACATGCAAAAGTGTCCATACCTTTTATATTTTGGGTCTTGCATTGTTTGTTAAAAAAAATGTAGAACACAAAAAAATGCTCAAAACAACACCACATACACAACCGGCCACCGCCGCGGGCCGCCGTCGCCGCCCCCGCCTCCGCTGCCCCCGCCTACGCCGTCCCGCCGCTGACCGCTGCTGCCAGCCGCCATCTGCTGCCGCGGTTGGCCGCCGCTTGGCGCCACCTCCTTCGTCGCGTTTCGTTGGTTCGTTTACTAGCACTTGTTCGTTGAACCTTGGTGTCTCGACCGGTTAGTCATTAACCGAGGTATATCTTTCTCATCGGTAGTTAAATATTTTTCACTGTGCTCGTATTTACATGTAACCGGATCCTGTCGGGTTTCGTTTTTGTTGATCATTAGTTTATATTTCCGCTGCGTTTTATTAATTAACTCGTTTAATTAACTAACTATTATTTATTAAACCGGGTTTTTTATAAATAAAATTATGACCGATCACCACGGAAACCCAACAGTGGTATCAGAGCCTTGGTTACAACAGACGAGTCGGTACCGGTCCTTTTAACCGGAATTAGAACACAAACTTTATTTATTTAAAGTTTATGATCTAAGTATTTTTTTAAGGGCACTTTTATTTTGGTCAATATTTTATTTGTTTTGCTTGACTAAAACATTGCTAGGTTTATTTTGTGATTGTTGTGTGATGTGTAAATCCGGCCCGACCTTTTTTTGTAAATGTATATTTTATTCGGTTTTGTAATTATTATTTTTGGCCACCGAAATGGTTCAAAGTTCTAATAGAATAATTTATGGTTTTGGCACGTCTTGTGGTTCAAAGTTGTAATAGATAGGCCTTTTGTCTTTGTTGTATTTACTTGTTAAATATTGTTGATACGAAGACCCGAAGAAAACCCGAAGCAAAACCGAATGCCAAGAGGAGTCTTGGAGTTAGTGGGAGTTGCTCAAGACAACAAGATACACTCAAGTCCATCCTTGTGGTTGTTTGTGTGTTATGACCCCGTGACCCGTTTGATCTTGCTATTAGGCTCTAGCAAGATCGAACAATTTTGGCCATATGGATTTACATATTTATCTTGCTATTGTTGTGACAACTCGTAATTTCGAGGTTAGAACCGTTCGTTTCATATTTATAGATCGAGTCTTATACTTATTTCATTTGACGAGTTAATTATACGTAACTAAATTATATTTTAAGTTCATACTATTCAAGCGATTAACTAGATACTAAATCTTTATCCATTTGAAACCGACTCGAACCGTAGCCCATGTCTCGCTAGTTGACCCTAACCGTTTGAACCAAAACAACTGTCTTGCTTTCGATCAAACCCGCTCGTGTAACTCGAAATCCATGAGGTCCGAACCATAGCAAATATTATGCATTTCTAGTGGTTATTTATAGTTCATTAGTTTGGTAAAAAAAAAAAATAATAATAATAATAATAATAATAATAATAATAATAATAATAATAATAGTTGTAATGTAACAACAGTGAGTTGCAGCCGACCATCATGATCCAGCCCAATCTTTTCCTTTATACTTCTCGGCCCACCCCCAGCCAAAACTCCTTGTCTTTCGGCCCAAGCATTAATCCTCCATATCTTAGAATTGTATATTATGTACGTAAAGGCTTGTAGGATTGATAACTAAAAGCAAGAGGAAAAACCCTACCCGCCCCTCCACAGAACCCATTGTCTTCCCCACCGCTCCTTTACTCGGAATCCCGCAACGAACCAGCCATCACCACCTTCTTCTCCGGCGAGTTCAGCCTCCGCCGAACACCGGTAAGATCATCTATCTCTCTCTCGTTCGTATTTATAGTTTGGAGACTTGTCACGGTTTCGTTTATGTGGAGCCTACTCGTGCGATCTACATGCTCGATGATATGTATGTGAAACTATATGAAACTGTTGATTATGTGAAACATGTTAGGTGGATCGTGAATGATTATATATGTATATACCTAATCGATGTATAGGTCATAATTAACTTTTTACGTTGTGAGTGTTTGTATATATATATATCATGATTAACTGTTCATGTTACTAGTGTTTATATACTTGATAATCGTAATGCCATAACTAACTGTTCATGATTATGAGTGCTTGTGTATTTGATTGTATAAGAATTCTGGTTCGAATTCGTGCTAAATACATGAAAATCGCATGCGAATCGGTGTGTTAATTGTAAACAGGATGGGATATGAGTTTGTGTATGTGATGATATGGGTATCGTGCTCGGTCGATCGTTGGCAGTTATAGATTGTCTAAGGCTTCAAAAATTGAACGTATATGTACGAATGCATGTGGTTTAGTATGGAAGCTGTGATGTAAATGTGTCATGTATATGTGCAGCTTGAATTTGTTTACTGTTTTGTTCGATTGTGTTGGCTAAGGTGTGATTCCCTGTGTTTTCCATATGTGGTGTGGTGTGGTGTGGGGGTGGGGTTGTTAGTCGTGGGCGGTACAGGTGCATGGGAGGGTATAATCTTTTAGGTGGGTTTAATATGTGTATATGTATTAATTGTTATTTATAAATGAGTTATGTAATCAATGTAAGTTGGTTTAGTGCATGTAATCGTTGTATAAATGGGTTCACTGTGATCGAGGGTATGTCATGCACAATTTAAATATGTATACTCATATGTGGAACTATGGACGTAAGTGTAATTATATTTACACATGAAATTGACTTATGGGCAGACGTGTGAATAAAAGTAAGTGTATATAAGGGTGTTTGATGCATGCGTATGTATGGGTGAAGGTGATACCAAGCACCAGTATTACTATATGTGGGTTTTCCAAGCATGATATTGTGACTAAATTGATTATTAAATAAAAAGTAGTTGATGTTGCATGAAACAGGTCCACACGTATTCTTTCTTTTATTTTGATGAATGATTTTGAAACATGAACTAAAGGATTAGAATTAGAAATTTGTGTAACTAGTCTATTCTAATTGTTCGAATTAGTGGGCTGGTAATTGTGTAAATATTATATATCTGTATGATCGTCGTATGACCCAAATGAGTCGATCAGAAGAGTTGTTTATCCGAATCAGAGGCGGAATCAATGAAACGGACGCTCGATGTAATTATAATGTCTCTTGTATTAATCTGATAGAATTACAGCATCTGGAGACAATCCGGCAGCACTTCGTTACCAGATCACACAACCTAATTCCGTTACAAATGAACAAACCAAGTGCCCTATATATAGTAGTGGTGATTTCGTTTGAAATGGACATGGACACCTTCAAACGAAATTAACTAAGTTAATTTCGTTTGAACTTGTCCTTGACAGTTTCAAGCGAAATTACAAGCTAATCCACTAAAATCAGTTTCTAGCACCTCGAGCACTGGTTATCCTATCCTATCCTATTACATGACTCGATACAAGACGAAGTCAATAGACATAGTGCACTAACAGACTCCCCCTTGGATGTTGACGAAGTCTTCAGTGTCGAGTCTTTATCATGACACATCTTCAGTCTTGATCAGTCTTCATGCTCTATCCAAATTGTCTAACACTGTAAGCATCCATCAATCTTTCTTCAAGTCTTCAGGCTCCCCCTTTCGTCAAGCTTCCGTGCTTTAGGGATCAACACCTTGCTTTCAGGTTACAAGCTCCTCCTTGCTTTGA
This sequence comes from Helianthus tuberosus, assembly GCA_030545235.1. Taxonomy (NCBI): domain Eukaryota; kingdom Viridiplantae; phylum Streptophyta; class Magnoliopsida; order Asterales; family Asteraceae; genus Helianthus; species Helianthus tuberosus. The sequence goes on from CM060406.1 coordinate 147,538,695, forward strand.
GCTCGTCTTCAGACTCCCCCTTAGTATCTGCAATACTCATACGTTTATAAGTAACATCATTTTGAACTTCCAGGAATCGTAACCTGGCAATTCAATTTCTTTTATCAACAAATTTCATGAATTTGGCAGTTTCAGGAACGTAAACTGGCTCTATTACATAGATTTTAACAATATAAGCATCCAAATCCCTCACAGTTAATCATCCAAGTCCAAACTAATGACCTTGGAGATATCACAAACTGTTTTTAATTTTTGTTAAAAACTTCAAGTTTCAAATTAATGAATTTGTTTTATTTTCAGAAACACAATCAACTTACTTAGATTTTGACACTCAGCATCTCAGACATCGGTTGTCGAAAATAAAGCAGAATCAAAAATCTTTTTGTATTTTTCTGAAATATAAAGCAGTAAAGAAATATTTACAAACATATATACAGACACTATTTTTGTTTGAGTTTGCGTTAGAGGATCATATCAGTTTTTGACAAGTCACAAGTACCGTTGAGCTTAGTTACACATTAAGACTTAAACAATTTACTTAGATTGTCCATATACTGATCCACTTAAATTTTCACACAAATTTCAACTGATTCAGGATACGAATTAGGTGTATTAAGAATTAAACTCATTCATGTGTCCCACCTCTTGAATATACTCCCGTATCCAGATCCCAATATTCAGTCTTACAGGTGAGTATACCTAGATGATATCTGTAAGGGGTTAAATTGCGAAGAACCATGAGAGCTCAGGTCAGAACTTCCGTTCAGCAGAGAGATGACGGCTTCGACTTTTGGTGTGTCCCCTTTAGAGGATCTTTTCTTCAACAGCAATGATTATCAATTTTATTGTTCTATCATTTTTGCTGAGGGCGGCGCTATATTTCAAGCAAGCAGAAAGTATTATACGGGGACTAGGCCATTGCTTTCGCAAAATCAGAAGTCCCGAGATAATACCCCAGATATCACTAAGCATAAAGACCTAGTATCTCAGAAAGAGGGGTCCTTCAAACGAGATTTCAGGGGTTACCTATATATCCAAGTAGTGTTCCCCAAGAAATAAGCAAGTTTGAATTTAGGTTTATATCCCGAAAAAGTTTACTAAATGTATAAAAACCTATCGGCATATCATCAGTAAGACTGTTTAACGCTATTTAATCATTACATTTCATTAGCATACTGTAACTGTCTACTGATGTACTATCATTTCCTCTTTTTACACAAAAACTCAATTTTGAATTTTATCATGTTTTTTACTTTTTCAAATTTTCAAATGTTTTTGTATTTTCTAACAACAATACTCCCCCTAAAATGGAAAATCATTTAAAGAAAAATTTGACAACCAATACTGATAGCTTTGTCTCGCCATCCATTTTCTGCTTCATATGTCCTGATTTGCAGAAAATCTAACATACCCCCATGATTTACAACACATTGATATTTACAGTTTGAAAACCGTTTTTCAATCTTGTGAAATTAATCATGTTTGTTCAGCCGTGAGGGTTTCGGCGTATTCAATCAACATATTTTTGTAATTTTTGAAATTTTTGACAAATTTAAAAACATATTTTTGTTTTTTCAAAATTTTTCAATTTTTAGGCTTTTTGAAATATTGTTTATTTATATACAAAAAACAAACAAACTTCCTGTTTCAACCAACACAGGATTCAGCAGCCTCCTCTCCTCGTTGTGTTAGGCTGCTCTAACTTCCAATCTCACAATCTTCGGTTTTGTTGAACACCTGCACATTCAAGCTACTTGATTACTTGAACAATTTAGCCCAGGTCTGTTTGACCTTAGGCATTTCAACACAATATGTATCATGCAGTTTCGGAAAATCTTTGTCATCAACGACTTTTTCAACTTTAACTTCAACTTTTTCATCTTTTACAGAAGTCACTTGTTTCTTAACACTCCATGTTTGACCTTTCGGAGTACCTCTTTTGTAAAAATGTGATTCTTTTTGAACATTTTTAATTTGAACAACAACTTTTGGTTTCCAAAACTCTTGGGATTTTGTCATATCAACGGATGTTTTCCAACTTTGAGTTGTTCTGACTTTGGGTATTTGAGAATTCCAGGTCTGTTTTGAATCGAACCTGTTCGAATTTGATTTCCAAGTTTGGTTCGAAGCAAACTTGTTTGTGTTATACTTCCAAGTTTGTTTTGAATCAAATCTGGTCGACCTTTGTTTCACATCCTCAGAGTTTTGTTTCTCAACATCAGACTTCTTTTTGTCAACATCCACAGGTTTCGGATTTGGACACTTGCGTGCAAGATGTCCTTTTTGATCACATTTGAAACATGTTCTCTTGGACACATCTTTGACCCGTGGTTGTTGCTTTTTATTTTGAACATAGAATTCTTCATTAGACTGACGCCTAAATTGGAGTTCTTTCTCTTCCTCAGAACTTGTTCCATGAACAAAATTCATCTTTGTTTGAAAACTTGATGTTTCATTTTTATTTCGATTTTGTTTCTTCTTATAACCCAACCCAGCCTTCATGTTTTTCTTCTTGTAACCAGGTTTGTTATAAAAAGTTTTCTGACCTTTTCCAGCAAACTTTGGAATCTCAGACTTTTCAATCTCAACCATTTTAAAAACTTTATCAACCTTTTCTGAAATCACATTCTGAATCGGGAATACAACATCTAAGAACAATTTGTCTGATCCAATCATGGTATACACCAATCCTTTTGAATCATCATTCAAATTTTTCTCGGATTTTGTGTTTTTCAGATATCCATCATGAAAATTACCTTCATTTTCATCTTGTGATTCAGATTTACCTGTATCAACCAACTCTTCTTTCAACAGACTTTCAACGGCCTTACCTACCACCTCTGAATCACTAGAATCATCAGATTTGGAATAGGTTATGTCAATGTTATCTGGCAATTGATCTACCATGTTGAAAGCTTTTTCGACCTTTTCATCATCATAAAATGCAAACTTTTCCGGTGGTGGAACTTGATGAAACTCTGAGCCAATACCTTTCTTGTTTTGCTCAGACTCACCATCTCCCGATTTTATATTGAAAATACGTTCAAGCACATATGACGACACGTGATAACTTTTTAACTTGTTGTTGTCCTGTTCGAAATCAGCAATCTGTCGCTTTAGCTTAGCAACATCCTCAATATAGGAATTAACAACACCTTGTTTTATTTCATACATTCGTTTAAGCTCTTTAGTTGTTTCAGAAAGATAATTCATTCTTGATTGAGCAAATTTCATTTCATCCTTCACTTTTTCATATGACTCTTTTGTAATGTGATATGCCAATTTTATTGAGTCATATTCTTTCTTCATTTCTTGACAAACAATTTCTTTTTGTTCACATTCTTCTGTCTTTTTCAAAACATTTACTTTCAAAACTTCATTTTCTTTTTCTAATTTTTTACATTTTTCCAAAAGTTTTTCATCATTGTCTTTCAAAATCTTTTCAGTTTCTAACATTTCTTTACATTTATTTTTGAAAACTTCTTCAATTTTATTGAATTCAAGATTTCTTATTGTGAATTGTTTGTCTTTTTCAGCACAAGCACTGCACGTTTCCATGCATTTCTTGCACTGTTCAACGATTTTGATTTTAGTTTCAGAATCAGAATTTACCTTAGTGATTGGCACTTCGGTGTTTGTTGCAGTCTCTGTCTGCTCCTGATCAGCATCATTCTGCTTTTCTTCAACACTAACTTCATCACCAGCATCACCAACTTCCAAATTCTCATTCTTTACTTCAGCCAAACTTTCAATTTTCTTCTCATCTTCTACAATCTGCTGTTCTTCAGTAACAGCTTTCTCAACTTCTACATTCACCACAACTTCTTCTTTCACTACAACCTTTTAAGCAACCTTTTCTTCTACCTTCACATTTTCTACTTTCACTTCTTCAGCGACCTTCTTCAACTCATCAACCATCTTCTCAACATTCTTCTTCATTCTTTCTTCATCCCTCTTTCTCAAACACGATGTCATGGCATATCTTATTTCCTTTTCATGCCTTCTTGCATAAGTGTCATCTTTTAATACATTTCTATAGTATTCGGCAGATGAAGGAATTATGAGAAGAACATCTTCAAAAATTATGTCTTTCTTCGGAACGACAGATTCACCTTCTCTGTTGAAATAGCACTCTCTCTTCTTATCCCATATCCTACTGTTGACGGCGTTCTCATACTCTTCTTGCATTTCATTCATTCTGTTCAAAGCAATGTTTCTTTCTCGGTATGTTTTCTCACTCAAAATCTCTGGTTTTCTCTTTTACTTCTGCAGTAACATTTTCTTCTTTGTTTTCATCTTTGATTTCAGCAACAAAAACATAATGTTGACTCTTTGATGTTTTTCTGCCATGAGCTGTAACTATATTTTCCAAACGATCTTCTTCTGGACAGATCTGGCTCCAATCATATCCTTCATCATCATGGATCACAGCAAGTGCTCTTGACTTATCTCTGGGTTTATCTTCAATCATTTTCGGCTCTTCTTTGCTTCGGTGGTATATCGCCTTTCGGTAATAATCATCATTGAACGGATGTTCATTTCCATCGACCGCAGAATTATTGCATTCTCTCTTGAAATGGCCTTTTTTCTTACATCTGAAGCAGGTCACCTTGGACTTATCAAATCCAAGTTTTGTTGATGCACCGCCAAGAAACTGTTTCCCAGTAATTTCCATATATCTCTGAGCTCTGCGGATGAAACTAGCTAAACACCAGCGGATGTCAATGAGTTCCATCTCTTCTGGATCAATCCGGTCGTAGTCTTTTTTGGTTAACTCAGAGTTTCCAATCTTGCCTGCAACTAGACCTTCATACGATTCCAAAACAGATGCAAGAAAACTCATTTGCTGTTTAGCTGCATTGATGCTCATTGCCGGAGATTTTTCAATTTAAGAGCAATGTTGCACAGTATCTCCTCTGCTTCTTCAGAACTAGCTTTTGAAGCAGATGAATGATAGCCTGGATTGTAGCTTGATGAGCTTGTCTGAGGTTCTTTTGTCCTCTCACCACTGAATGCTGTCTTTGGTGATTCACCAGCTTTCATCGAAGGTAAATTACCATTGTAATACAGACCAACATTCTGTTGATACGAAGAACTGCTCATCTTGTTCTGTTTCTGCAATTCAAGCTCATGAGTTTCAATCTTTTCAAATAATGTATCAAGAGAGATTGTTTCATACAAAGCATCATTTTTCAAAATAAAAACAAACGTTTGCCACTGATCAGCTCGTGGTAACGCTTCTATGACTTTATCAATAATTTCCTCTCTTGTTTTCACAATTTCAAACCTTTCGAGTTCAATTTTTAGGTGACAAAATCTTTATATCATTTGCCTCACAGATTCTCCTTTAATGCTATCAAACAGATCAAATTCTTTCTTTAGCAAAGCAATTTTGTTCTTTTTAATCTGTTTACCCCCCTCAGCTTTAACTCGTAAAGCTTCCCACACAGATTTCGATGACCCATCATGATTAAGCAATGCAAAAATATCGTTTCTAATTGCCGACTGGATCAAAGCAATCATTCTCTGTTCAGATGAGAATTCCTTTTTTTCCTCAATGCCTAATTTCTTCATAGGAATTTCCTCTCCTTTGTCATATTTTGGTCTCTCATATCCAAACTCTAGACAGAACCAGCTCTCATGTGCATACGCTTTTGCCCAGTTGAGAAACCTTTCTTTCCACCAAGTATAATCTTCAATATTATCCAGCTTGGGTGGTTTGGAATAAGTTCCATAAAAATTGTCGTGATTGATGTTTTCATTGACCACTTTTGTAATTGACTTTGGTGTGACTGTTGACGTTTCGGAGGATTCATATGTGAACGCATTGTAGAACGTGTTGTAGAATTCTTCAGCCATGATTCTTGAATTTCTTGAATAGCCTAGAGACACAAACAATCAAACAAACACAATCAGTATAAACAGTATCTAAAAACTTGACACAGACTGACACCCGGTTAACGTGAAATGATCTTGACGCGGAATTTCCTTTTTCAAACGGAATAGGCGAATGACACTTTCAAACGGAACCCCTTGTTCAAGCGAAATCACTTTAGTGACATCTTCAAACGAAATTACTTGATTGGCAACTTCAAACGAAATCAAACTTGACTTTCAAACGAGATAACCCTTTAAAACGGAACCACTTTGAATGATACTTCAAACGAGATAAGTTCAAGCGGAATCAAACCTTCAAACGAGATTACCACTTTTTAAACGAAATGACCTAATTTCGTTTGAACCTTTCAAGCGAAATAACGATTTGAAACGGAATTAACACAAATCTCAAACGGAATTACGCTGAATTCAAGCAGTATATGAACTTTCAAATGAAATTAACAGAATGATTCAAACGAGATTATGATGACATCAGCATTTCGGTCCGATTTTTTTCCAATTAGTCCAGTAAAAGGTTGAATTTCGATCTGAAACTTTAAAGGATTCATTAAAACACTATTACGCATGTAATATGTGAAGTTCAATCCATTTTGTCCTTGAAATCTTGTGAATTTTGAAAAAGAAGGTGTAGAAGTCAGAAATCTGATGTAATCAAGCTAAACTCTTCTTCCTGAGCTCTGATACCACTTGTAGGATCGTCGTATGACCCAAATGAGTCGATCAGAAGAGTTGTTTATCCGAATCAGAGGCGGAATCAATGAAACGGACGCTCAATGTAATTATAATGTCTCTTGTATTAATCTGATAGAATTACAGCACCTGGAGACAATCCGGCAGCACTTCGTTACCAGATCACACAAACTAATTCCGTTACAAATGAACAAACCAAGTGCCCTATATATAGTAGTGGTGATTTCGTTTGAAATGGATATGGACACCTTCAAACGAAATTAACTAAGTTAATTTCGTTTGAACTTGTCCTTGACAGTTTCAAGCGAAATTACAAGCTAATCCACTAAAATCAGTTTCTAGCACCTCGAGCACTGGTTATCCTATCCTATCCTATTACATGACTCGATACAAGACGAAGTCAATAGACATAGTGCACTAACAATATCATATTGTGGATAGAAGTATAACATGACGATAGAATACGTGTAGAATAATACGTGTAATACCTGAATGTGAACCTGACTTGCATGGTAACTATTATAGGGTGTGGTCGGTCACTCTAGATTTCATACACTTAAATTAATCTGCCGAGCTAATCAAAGGTGAGTTCACACTTTCTATAAGGCATGGGATTCCCGGTGGTTTGGGAATGGGTTAATGATTAAAAAGGGAACCTGCGTATTCTCTTTGGGTAGAATACGTACTCCACCCTCTTAACTGAAGGGTGACAACATTGGAACCTGCGTGATCTCCTTGTATGGGACACGTACCTCCACCCCCTTAACTGAAGGGTGACAACATTGACACTAGACAAAAACTCTATCATTAAGTCCCTCATTTTATATCGACTTAATCGTCGGGCCAATGGCGAACGGGTCATTAGTTAAATAGCGCTATTAGGTTTGACAAGCCTCACACCGTGCCGTAGAGGACGGGCGTGGACTAATGGATCTGGGAACGTCAGTGATGATAGACATTGACTTAGGGCACCCAACTACTTCAGTCAGTAGTCGATATGGTAACGGGTCTAGTGGGATATTCATGGGGTAGCCCCCACGGCTGGGAGCCAGGGTAAAAGGAAAGGAATGACTATGTTTTAAACTATGGGGTAACCCCCACGGCAAGTAAGCCGGCTAAAAGAAACCTATGTTTTGAACAACTTAAAATGAACACCCAACTGTGAACTCGCTCAACTTTGTTGTTGATTCGTTATTATATGCCTTGTAGGTCGTTAGGTGCTTAGATGGAGCTTGCATAGGAGGAAGAGGTCGTTTTGGGACATGGACTGTTGAGTTCCATGTTAAACTTATGAACCTTATAACTTATGTTTTGGATTTAAACTTTATGCTTCCGCTGATAACTTGAACTTGGTTAAATTGTTTTGGACACCAATTATATTGTTTGCTGGTTTTATATTTGCTTTAATACATTGTTCAATATGATTGGTGGCTTGATCCTGGTCAGTCACGCCTCCTGCGGTGATACTCCGCTTGTGGATTTTGGGGGTGTGACAATTGTGGTTTTTTTATCTTATAAATTGTTATAACGTAACCAACCTAAATACCAACATGATTTTAAAAGGAGTTTTAAAATATTAAAAACAATCACATTAAAACAAGTTCTAAAATGTTTTTAAAACTTGTTAAAGTTTTATTGTAAAACAAAGGTTGTTTTTGAAACAAACAATAACCAATTAAATTTTGCAAATTAAACTAGTTTTTATTTTCCAAAACTATTAACTTAATAATTTTCTATTAACTTAAAATTGGTTATTCTAAGTCGCGACAAACTTAGTTTTATAAGTTATCTAAAACTAATTGTCCCGAGAGGTGAAAGGGTCCTTTTGGTTATGTCGCAAATTTAATATCTAAATTTAAACCGACTATAACGACCCTATTTGGTAAAAAATTAAAATCAATAGTCTATGACATCCTACTAGCAATAACACTTGGGGCATAATGCGAACCATCAGTGTTGGAGCCACAGCACGACACTTGGTGTCTAGTTTATCCTTCCAAGGTGCAAGGGCTTCATCGACACATCCGACCCTTCCACATGTGACCGTTTTAGGACGACTATAATTTTTCTTCTCGTGTTTACATGCCCCAGCTGTCTCGAGAACAAAAGTGGCATAGATGAGGCCAAACGTATCAATGCAAGGACAACAGGTTATCCTCGCAGCCACATAAACCTCGGGAGTTGTGCTTTTCTCACAATTGACAATCGTTGTCAGTCTGCTTGAACCTCTTGATAATGTTGCGTTCCCCAGCCGCCTTTGGAATGAGCTTCTAACCGGATTCTCATTCCTTATCGTCTCACCTCACGATATAAGGAGATTTACATCGAAAATACTAATTAACATCACCTTGCTTATATATAACAGATGTCTAATGAAAACAACTCCTTCATTCTCAAGTCTATACTTGAAAAGAAATAAAAAATTTGAATAACACCAACCTTCTCGAATGGCACCGCAATCTGAGAATGGTTCTCAAGATGGAGGAAAAGTTGTATATCTTAGATGGCCCAGTCCCTACCGAGCCTGAAAGTAATTCTACTACTGCTCGCAAGGCACTGGAGAAACATAACGAGGATGCCGTTGAGGTAGCCTGCCTTATGAAAGCCACCATGTCTCCTGAACTTTAGAAGAACATGGAAGATATGGATGCTTATGACATGATCCAGCAACTGAAAGGCATGTTCCAGAAACAAGCCCGACAGGAGTGATATGACACCATGAAACAGCTCATAAGCTGTAAAATGCTAGAAGGATCATGTATCAGTACTCATGTGCTAAAGATGAAAGGATAAATTGACCAAATGAACAAACTTGGTTATTCCACAAAACCAACCAAGTTCTAATGGTCAAGTATGGTGGTGTTAAGAAGCCCACTAACAAGAAAAGGAAACATAAGGGCAAAGGCGAGAGAAAAGTTGTTGTTACTGCCAGAAATGCCACCAACAACAAGCATGTTGCAAAACCACACCCTCCTAGGAGCGGCAGTGCTTTGAATGCAACCAAATGGGCACTGGAAGGGAAACTGCCCACATTATCTACCCAAGCTGAATATGAACAAGGCCAATAACATTGGCACTTCTTCCGATATTCTCATTTATGTTATCGAACTTTTCACTGTTTCTAACAACACATGGGTATTTGATACCGGATGTGGTTACAACATCGTTAATGCCTTGCAAGATCCTGAAAAGTGAAAGAAACTGAAACAAGGCCACCTGGAAACTCATAGTTGGTAATAGAAAGAGAGTTCCAGTTCTTGCAACTGGAACATTTTTGTTTTTCATGTTCCCCTGGCCTTGTAGTTACTTTAAATAACTGTTTATATGCATCTGGTTTGACCAGAAACATTATTTTATTTTCTTCACTGTTTGAACAAGGATTCAATTCAAGTACGTTTTAAATGGTTCTTCTATTATAGCCTACTTGAATGATGTATTTTATTTTGAGGCTAAACCTCGAAATGGAATTTATGAGATTGATGTTCAAACAAGTAGTAACATATATCATCTTTCTAGGCGTAACAAATCTGGCATAAATGAAACATATTTATGGCATTGCAGACTTGGCCACATAAGTAAGGCACGCATAAAATGGCTCCAGTCCAAGGGGATTCTTGAATCCACTAGACATGACTCCTTTGATGATTGCGAATCTTGCTTAGCTGGCAAACTCACATAGCACCCCTTCACCGATGTTGGTGAACGGATCAATGGCTTTCTAGAACTCATTCACGTGATGTATATGGCCCTTTCAGAACCATGACTAGAAACCATTACTAAAACCAGCTTGATAGAAAGATAAAAGTACTTTGATCAGATCGAGGAAGTGAATATCTCAGCTTTGAATTTCTCAATCATCTGAAAGAGTGTGGAATAGTTTCACAACCCTCTCCACCTGGCACACCCTAACTTAAGGGCGTGAATGAAAGGTGAAATCGAACTCTACTTGGTATGGTTCGATCGATGATGTATAGAACTAACTTGCCTCACTCCTTTTGGGACAAGCTCTTATGATCGCTTCCCGCATTGTCAATTTAGCTCCTACTAAAAGGTAAACAAAACCGCCATATGAGATATAGCTTGGGCGTAAACCCGATTTGGAATACCTTAGAGTATGGGGATGTGATGCATACATCACAAGTGATTCTGATGATAAGTTCGATCCTCAAGGCGAAAAGATTGTTCTCGTCGGATACTATAAAAGAAGCGGATATTATTTCTACCATCCTGATGCAATTATGATTTCCATCAAATGGAAGGGACACTTTCTCAAGGAAGAACTTCTTAATCGAGGATCTTGAAATAGTGTTGTTGATCTTGAAGAAATTCAAGAACCACAAACAACCTCTAATGTAGTTGGACTGTCTGATCAACAAGTAGTTGTTGCCAATGAATCAGACATAAAACACAAGCGTTTGCAGAAGTAGTAGAATTCACAAGAATCTGATAGATGTCTATGGCATCTAAAAGGTCCCGAAGTCTTATTAGTAGCTGAGTTTAATGACGAACCTGCTAACTACAAATCTGTAATCTTAGATTCGGAATCTGAGAAATGGCAAGAAGCCATGAACGTCGAGATGCAATCTATGCATGACAATCAAGTATGGTACTTGGTTGAGCTAACCCCGAATCTCGGGCAGTAGGGAACAAATGGATTTTCAAGAGAAAAACCGATATGCATGGAAATGTACACGCCTATAAAGCACGGCTAGTTACGAAGGGTTTCACTCAAACTTAAGGTATTGACTATGATGAGACCCTCTCACCCGTTGCTATGATTAAATCAATCAGGATATTGCTTGCCATAATTGCGTACTGTGATTACGAAACATGGCAAATGGATGTCAAAACCACCCTTTCTTAATAGACATCTCTGTGAAGATGTCTATATGGTTCGGCCTAAAGGTTTCGTCGGTCCTAAATATCCAACTAAGGTGTGCAAACCCAATAAGTCCATTTATGGACTCAAGCAAGCGTCTCGTAGCTGCAATCTTCATTTTGACCAGAAGATCAAAGAGTTTGGTTTTGTCAAGAATGAAGATGGGCTTGTGTTTACAGAAAGGTTAGTGGGAGCACCATATCATTCCTCATCTTGTATGTGGATGATATACTAATCATTGGAAATAAACATCCCTATGCTTAACGAAGTTAAACACTATTTGGGATCTTGTTTCGCAATGAAAGATCTTGGAGAAACTGCTTACATTCTGGGAATGAAGATCTATAGGGATAGATCTAAGTGGCTTCTAGGGCTAAGTCAAAGAACATACATAGACAAAATGATGACACATTTCAAGATGAAAAACTCCAAGAAAGGAGGTGTTCCTATGACTAAAGGAACCGTGTTGAACAAATTGCAATCTCCTTCAACGGACATTGAAACTAAGCAAATGGAAGTAGTTCCATATGCTTCAGCGATTGGTTCAATCATGTATGCTATGTACTAGACTTAATGTCTCGTATGCTTTAAGCATGACCAGTCGTTTTCAGCACAGTCCTGGCATTGCCCATTGGACTGCAGTAAAGAACATTCTGAGGTACTTGAGAAGAACTAAAGATATGTTATTGGTGTTTGGAGGAGTAGAAGAGGAGCTCACTGTAAGGTGTTACACTGATGCTGGCTTCCAAAGTGACCGAGATAATTCTCGTTCACAATTAGGATTCGTATTCACTCTTAATGGAGGAGTTGTCTAATGGAAAAGCTCCAAACAGAGTGTAGTGGCGGATTCAGCCACCGAATCCGAATGAATAGCTGCATCAGATGCTGCGAAAGAATCTGCTTGGATAAAGTAGTTCATCAATGACCTCGATGTGGTTTCAAGTATTTAGAAACCAATCTAGGTGTTCTGTGATAACAAAGGAAACATTGCTCAAACCAAGGATCCCGGATCACAGGTTTAAGCACATTCTAAGAAAGTTCCACTATATATGGGAAATACTGGAACGAGGAGACATCTTAACAAGCAAAATAGACACAGATCAAAACCTAGCAGACACGTTCACTAAACCGATGACTCAGGACAAGCTATCGGTCTTAGATTGGATAACCATTTGTTTTGATTTAGTATTTGGATGTACGAACATTCAAACAGTTGTACCTTTTGGATTCACCTTTGATTTACTGGCTAAATGCAAGGTTTGAATCTTACAATTGTGTTCGATTTTTGTACGTTTAATCCATGAATCTTGTATTCTAAATTATCCGTAGTCGGTCAGACTCGTGGAAACGACTCTGAATTAAGACTATTCTGGCTTTGGACTCAAGGAGTTGACTTCCAAATTCACAGGCCTCATTGTGAATGATGCTGGATGTAACTCGCATCAAATTATCTTCATGGATCTTAGTCATAAGATGTATTTGATTTAGGTATACTCATTTAGTATCCTCTGACCTGAGATACATACTAGAACTTTCGTTTAATAAAGACTATTCTTTGATCAGTGTCCAACGTTGTCGCGTAACTTCCAGTCATAAAGGCATTGGTTGGGAGTGGTTCTGAAGTTCAGTGGGAGTTGTATGTAGTCAAGATGGGATTCTGTACTCTTACATTATAATGTAACAGTTAGACATCGGGGCGCCCTCGTTGATTCAAACTGGTGAAGTGTAAGGCCTTACCCAAACTTACTGTGTGTTTCATTGGACCACTTTGATTCTATGAACGAGAATGATAATGATTGAACGCCATGCGAGATTGAATCTGATCCATGTCTCATTGTTCAATTGATGTCTTTTACAGAAAGGATAGATGATGAGAATTGCCATAAGTCTACTTTCTTCATGTAGCAAGCCGTTGCTAAGGAGAAGATACCTTGGTTAATGACTTTAAAGTGTCATGACCTGTTGGGTGCAACCATGTGTAACTAGAACACCGCTGGCTGTCTGCGTTGAGATCTTATCAGAGACCGTCCAAGTGGGAGCTGTTGGATATTATGTCCGGTTTGATAAGTCAACGCTGCCAACCGGGTCTTGACCCGTAAGAGTTACACCTTGGGCAACGAACTAAAAATCAACTTAACCTGTTTAACTGGTAATTACGAATGATACGTGTGTATTAACTGAGAGACGGGTACATGGACCGGGTGACACTGGTATTCTCACCCATTGCCACTTGTCGCGCACCAAACCTTTAGCCAATCACAACACATGCATTATGCATGGTGTGACACTTGGCTAACATGCAAAAGTGTCCATACCTTTTATATTTTGTGTCTTGCATTGTTTGTTAAAAAAAACAAAAAAATGTAGAACACAAAAAAATGCTCTCAACCACACCACATACACAACCGGCCACCGCCGCGGGCCACCGTCGCCGCCCCAGCCTCCGCCGTCCCGCCGCTGACCGCTGCTTCCAGCTGCCACCTGCCGCCGCTGTTTGCCGCGGTTGGCCGCCGCTTGGCGCCACCTCCTTCGTCGCGTTTCGTTGGTTCGTTTACTAGCACTTGTTCGTTGAATCTTGGTGTTTCGACCGGTTAGTCATTAACCGAGGTATATCTTTCTCATTGGTAGTTAAATATTTTTCACTGTGCTCGTATTTGCATGTAACCGGATCCTGTCGGGTTTCGTTTTTGTTGATCATTAGTTTATATTTCCGCTGCGTTTTATTAATTAACTCGTTTAATTAATTAATTATTATTTATTGAACCGAGTTTTTGATAAATAAAATTATGACCGATCACCACGGAAACCCAACACTCCTTAGGGTTAAGAGTTCGTGAATAGATATATATATATATATATATATATATATATATATATATATATATATATATATATATATGGACGAATTTGTGATGTTATGGTAGTCCAATTTGTGTAACCTGTTACCTCTCTACTTATCTTCTTATATATACACCTAAGACGAAACCTAATTAGTTAATAAGCGTAATATGGTCCATCAACAATTACCAATTAATTATATAATAGGTATAATATATTTCGATCAATATATATCATATAAATAATTATATGGCTACATGAATAAATATAACATACCTAATATATTTAATCTTACAACTCATACATGACATGATATTGCCTTATGAAGGTTTATACATAATCTATCTTTTACTCACCTTGGTAACAAGTACTCACGTATTTTAAACCAACCTAGTTGCATAGATTGTGTTAGGATATTTCTAAAATGTTGGAAACATGTTTAGTCATGTCAAAAGATCACAATGCAAAGGTCGGTCAAGCTTGCGTCCTTCACGCTTACCTGGAGAAGACTTATTAGAGTGTATGTATATATAGCATATATGTATAAAGGTAGTTAATTGGTTGAGTTAGTTAGAGAGGTTAGTTAGTTGTCTAATCTCTATATAGTGAGTTGTACACATTGTAAACATAACATGAAATGAAATGAATACCTTGCAAAACCTGATTTCCATTATGGAATCAGAGTTGTAACTGCGTCAGTGGATCTATTGAGATTCCGGCAGACTGTTAGATTTCCAGCAAAATTTTAGACCATCCTTTTCTCCTGTTCTTTAGATTTCTAAACATCTTCTTCCTCTTTCCTCATCAATCATCACCAGTTTTGTTCCAATTTCTTTCTATTTCCTAATCAATCATGGTGAATTCTTTAACTCAATCCTCATCTTCTTCCACTACAAGTGAGAATTTCACTGATTCGAACAACAATTAACCTAACATCACCAATCTTATGCATATTTAGCTAGATAACACCAATTTATTGAGCTAGCAGCTTCAAACTCTAACTATCTTGAAGACGTCAACGTTACTACAATTCCTGAATCAAAAATATGTTCCGCCTGATGATGTTGAAGCGAAAACTGCTTGGGCAGATGATGTGCCATCAATTATACAAATTTTTAGTAAATAATTACCCCTAATTCTAAGTACTTTTATGACCTTTTAGTTGAAAAAACTACCTAAATTGTTTATATTTGACAAATGCAGGTTTTTAAGGTCTCGGGATGAAAAGAAGTGAGAAACGAACATAAACGAAGCAAAAACCCAAGATTCCAAGGAAATCAATAAGTTATCAGATAGGCATAGCCGTTGTGACTTTTGCAATTTTTGAACATTGTACAATTTCGATCACTTTCGTATTCAATAAAATGTTATATTTTATTTACGAAATAAGTAATCGTATGTTCGAGCGAAACGATATTCACGACACTACCAGAACAAATCTAAGCATCACATAACTTGAAACTTTCCTACATTTAACTAAGGGATTAGAATCATCAAAACACCAAACTCAAGGTCCAGGGACTAAAAATACCAAAAAACTTAAGTTACTATGTTGTGCCACCTAGCAAGACACTAATCATCTCCTAAGATACTCATGAACACTTGTCTTGCCCATGTTTTGCTAGCTTTCACAATTTTGCCACACTTGTTCTAGTCTTGACACATAAGGGGACACTAATCCTCATCTTACAACACTTTGGGACACATGTCTTGATCTCCTCAAACTTCCTTATCTATAAATACCCCTTTGAAACTTCATTTTTCTTCACATCAACTCAAGTTACAAATACTTCACTTAGAAATCTTATAAAGAGCTTCTTCTTCCTCACTTTGAGATTTCTCTTCTATTCTTTTGGAGAAGTCCTCTAAAGCAAGTAAGTCTCTTTCTTTAGTTATTTCCTTAAGCTTTTATTTTCATAGCTTATTTCCTCCAAACCTGTATTTTTACACATAGTAAAATTACCAAAAGGAACACATAAGTGTTTTTTCTGTTTTGGACAGATTCCGTGTTGCTACTTTAACCAAGCATAACTTGGTCAAAACTTAACAAAACAAAGTAAACCCTTACATTTTGAGGAAATTCATTGAAATATGATTCCATCGATGTAAGATGCATCTACAAACACCTCTGTTTGGACCCTCAAATGTCTAAAAACAAACCGAAGGTCATAACTGGACAGTATGTAAAGATCAATGGTTTTGACCATTTTCCGGGTTCCAAACAGAAAAACTTTCTAAATTAAAGTTGTAGAGCACACTTTGATTTAGTGAACTGGAAATTTTTATAATTTTTAGACAAAGTTTTCTATTTTTAACGTATTTTATAGAAACAACACAGAAGGCTGCCAAAATTCCTATCTTCTAAAAACATCTAAACTTCTTCAAAGTTATGATGTTTCCATAACCCACATTCATCCACAAACATTATCACAACAAAACTTTGATGAATAAATCCTTATTTCTAGGAAACACTTGAACTTTGTTAATTCCATTGAAGGAGGACACATACGCAATTCCAAGTGAGTACATAGCTCCTCTCTTTTGCGATTTCTAAATGTTTTGGGGTGACTCATATGTGCTAAACCGATTTCAAGTTTTCAAAACAAAGTCTATGGTTTATATAAAACAATACGATTTCAATAATGTGAACAATTTGTTGGTGCGTTATCCATAACACGAATGACATTCATTATATGCCAATGAACTAGATGGTGATGATGAGTCTGAAGAAAGTGATAACCAAAGCGATGGGTACATCTCTGATGTAATACTATCCATAGAAGACTATTAGTTTTGTTTGATTTCGTCTTAGTTGTAATGTTTTGAATTATTAATGAATTTACGAACGCCATGAACGTCAAGATATTTACCTTTATAAGATATAAGTGATTAATTCAACTGGACAGATCTACAAAAACACCCAGAACATGTAATGTTTGAATTATTAAAGGTATATAATGAATTTAGGAACGCCATGGACGCCAAGATGTTAGAATTATTAATTGAATATAGTGAATTGGGAACACCATAAACGTCAAGATATTTACTTTGTAACACAAAAAACGATTAATTCACCGAGGCAGATCTAAAAAAACAATAAAACGCCAGGGAGTTATTGTTTCTAACTACACGCCAAAAAATCCTACACGCTACGTACAGTGTATCACACGATTTAAATAAATGTAACAAACGGTGTTGTGAGAGATGCATTGGAAAAGAGGATAAAAGGACAAAAAAGCCTCTCCACCTTGATTATATCGCGCGCCACGTGTTCGGCCAGGATCCGTTCTCACCGTTTTCACACTTCCAAGCGTTTTCTCCTGATCCCGTTTCTATATATATATGGGCTGGTTATCTTGAGAACGCTAAATATTGCGAGAACCATGAGAATGAATGAAAAAACCAATCAAAACAAAAAAAATTTAATACAAACCTCATTGTAATAAAAATACAAAATCAAAAAAGAATTTACAACATCAAATAATTCATTTATCCTCTCAAAATCACTCTTAATAGATTTTTTTACAAATGTGTAAATATAACAAATTTACACATGTGTAAATATAACAAATTTACACATGTGTAAATGGCAAACTTACACATGTGTAAATTTTCTTTATTTACGAATTCACGAAAATTTTAACGTGTAAATTTAATTTCTAACATTGTATTCGAATAATAATGATAAGTGTAAAAAGAAATTTTGAATTTGAATTGTTTTTTACCAAGTTCTCATGGTTTTTTCATTCGTTCTCACAGTTCTCGCGATATTTAGCGTTTTCATATAATCTCTCCCCTATATAGGATATATATATATATATATATATATATATATATATATATATATATATATATATTGAGAATTATTGATCAAAAGAATGGCTTATGCAATGGAACTCGGCTACAGGTCCTATCACTGCACGAATGCGTTGTTGAGGCACAGATCTTATCTGGAAGTAATATTGGGGCTCAAACGTTTATCCCAAGATTTTGATTAATACCAACAGACATAAGAATCCCGTTCAATGTCAAAGAAGACAGTTTACTCTTGCTATATGTTTTGCCATGACTATTAAATAAAAGTCAAGGACAATCACTGTGTAAGGGTTTTTTTTTTCTAAAACAACCGGTTTTTACGCATGGCCAACTATATGTGGTATTGTCAAGAGTTAAAATAAATATGAACTTAAGCTATTTGATACTCGATGAGGATGGTCAAATTATAAACAAAACTACAAATGTCGTGTTTTAAGGAAGAGTTTAGAGATTTGTAGAATGTAACGTGCACCTTCATTTTATATTGTTCAACCTAATAAAAATATTAAACTCGTGTACATTTGTTTACACTTTAGTAAAATTAAATAACATCAAACCCGTTAAATCATTACATTGGTTTACACTTTAGTAAAACTAAATATCATCGAACCCGTGTATCACACGATTTAAATAAATGTAATTAAAAAGTGTTTAGAGATTTGTAGAATGTAACGTGCACCTTCATTTTAGAGTAAATTGCCAAAATCGTGTCTGAGGTTTGGGTATGTTTGGCATTTTCATCCAAAACAATTTTTTTGTAACATATAGTCCTTCACTTTTCATATTTTTTTGTCATTTTCATCTAAACGTCTGACTTTTTTTTTGCCAAAATCATTCCTGAGATTTGAGATTTTTTGACGTTTTCATCCAAATAGTGGGAGACCCGCGCGTTGCGGCGGAGTCGATAATACCGGGCATGAATATATCACTAAGGCGCAGGTCTCAGCGCCTCATGGCACCTGAGGCGCGCTTTTTCCACAAAGCGCAAGAAAAGCGCATTTTTTGGGGTTTTTTGAGGTCTGAGGCGCGCGCCTTATGTATTTTGGGTGTTTTTATGTGTTTTTATGTATTTTTATGCATGAAAGTGTTGGATAATAGGTTTTTTGGCTTGTACAATTTATAAACTAATAGACGAGTATAATGGTGTAAATTATCGACTCCGCCGCAACGCGCGGTTCCCCACTATAACTTCATAGCATGTAAGTTGGTTTATGTAATTATTGAATGAATATAAAATAAATGTAATGTAATTAAACTCATGTAAGGAATACTCTAAAAAAATTATACATGTATTGTAATTTGTAAACATGGTATCATTATACACATCCGAGTAACATGATATAATAATTATTATTATTATTAAATAAATAGTATAACTTCTAATGCATCATACATAACTCATCACTGCATTGGATTGCAAAACTTGCCCAGAATATCAAGCAGCTTCACCTCCAAATTGGCCCCAAAACATCAAAAATCAAGCGAGAATGAAACGACAGTGAAGAAAACCTGCAAATATAATCATATTAAATGTGTAAATACAAAAATTAGATAAGCATTTCCAGAAAAATAAAATAAAATAGTAACAAGAATAATAACAGTAATATTGCTTGGGTCGGAACTACTAAGCATAGCGGTACCAACAATAGTAACAGTAACAGTAATGGTAACAACAACAGTAACCTTACTTGGGTCGAAAGTAATGAGCATAGCAGTAACAGTAATAGTGACTGTAACGGTACTAATAACAGTAACAGTAACAACAATAGTAATCTTACTTGGGTCGAAACTAATGAGCATAGCATTAATAGTAATAATGACGGTAAAGGTAATAATAATAGTAATAGTAACGATAACAACAAAAATAATCTTACTTGGATCGAAACTAACAAGCATAGCAGTAACAGTAACAGTGACAGTAACGATAACAATAATAGTAACAGTAATCTTACTTGGGTCGGAACTAATAAGCATTGCGGTCCCATCAAACCCATAAACTCCAACATTCTTCTTGTTCTTCTGCCAGTAACTATTAACTATTGAAAGCATAAGATGCATGAGCCACGACCGAGTCGGGCGAGTAACAGCTCCCGTTCGGCTTGATCGGGCCACAATCCGTGCCACCCGCCCCACACGCGTAATACAACGCCACCTGCAACTTCTCCGACGGCACACTCGGCTTCGTCACACACCACAGTTCCTCTTTTACCATTGGCGTAGCCGCCATTGGTTCACCAACCCTACCAACCATCAGCGGCGCAGCCACCGGCCCACCACGGACCTCCGGCGGAGCCGCATGGTAACCGTGAAGGTACGGATTATACGGCGGGATACTGTAACCGTAACCGTACGGATGCGACGGGCTGCTTGCCGGCGCCGGTGAGAATTCAACTGCCGCCGCAGGCAGTGGCGGAGCTGAAACCGACCACAAATCATCGATAAACGAAAGCTTTCGTGATGTAAATCTCGCTTTATTTAACGTCGGAACTATCACATTCACTGTTTCTGATCGAAATCCATCCAAACCGTTCATCGATTTCAACTCAGAAGCCAACAACTCAACAATTTCATCAGGAAAATGAGTTGGGTTTACAGTATAAGTTGAGTTTATATTCTCCTACAAGCCAAACACTGGCTTAAGATATGAGTTATGCAAACAGCCAGAAGAAACAGTATGTATTGTCGTTCCTATCACAGTAAAGGTATTACCATTTACAAAATCCCACACTAGTTCTCCATTAAGGTTTTATTCAAGGTATTACCGTTTATAATCTTTGTTGTTCCTATGATAATATTGTATGACATCCCTTCCTACAAGTAACAATAAATATTAAGATTGAATCTTTGAATAAAATCATGTAGAAGGTTGTGTATTGGACACACTCAATGCGCAAAGGGTGAGCCTTTGGCCCGATAAGAACTTCAATATTTCTTCAAGGGGACACCTGTAAGACCATACAATACATTGTGATTGATGTATGTTCATGTATAAAATCCATCATTAATAATGGAGACACCTAACCAACTGGGGTAGCCCAGTTGGCCAGCCTCACCCTTCTCTTCCCAAAAGACCCGGGTTTGAATCCTGTGGCCGGTGTAATACCACATAGGCTCTTCGATCTCGGTGGGGATTCATCGCCATGGGGCTAGGCTAGCTGCGGAGTTGTAATACTCCAGCGGATGGGAGGTCCGTGCAAATACCCCCCCCCCCCCAGTTGTTTTCACACCTCCTATATCGATATCATGATCACTCAACTCTGTCAATGAAAACACAAATTAAAAACAAGTTCTGAAATCGCTATTATACTAAACCGTTTTTATTAAATTACGACACCTACAGAGGATCCGACATGAGAACTATGCCCCACACTACCAAACACCTACAAATCCACAACCAGTTACATATAAACACCAGAAATCACAACACAATGACATTAACTGAAAACCTTACCTGAGACTGAACAGAAGCCCCTTTAAGTTGTTTCATAAGGTTTGTGAACTCAATAAGTTTGGAATGAATAGAACCATTAGTAATAAGACAAATGTCCTCGATAGTTGACTTTGTTACATTTCCATTGCCCGGTCCATGCTGACAGCATAGCAGATAACTGCATAAACACTCCTCTGGTTTATGCGCTTTATAACGCACCTGCAGAAGATTATATGAAGATTTCTAATATCAACATATAAGTTTAATTGATCTAATACCGAAAGCAAACTCATATCCTCTATTTCTTGAAATTTAGTAAGAAGTAGCTTTTAAAGTTAAATTAATATATTTAACCATACCTGGATGTTGCCTTTGATTTCGTCTTGGCTTGATTTTCCGATCTGCGGGCGTGGTTTGAATCAATGATTTGTGTCTGATTTCAATGACAACTTGTTAATATAGGAGAACATATGCATAAAATCAGAAACCAAATATTCATATGCAAATCAACAAACACATAGATAAATCGATATAAAAATTGGCTGAAAATTGATGAATTACCTTTGGCTTTCTTGTTGATATCAGGATAGAGAGACCTGGACCTTTCACCATCTCTACTCTTGTGAGACAAATGTTAGAGGGAGAAAGAGATGATCGTTAGCAGAAACAAAAGGGCAATTGAAGAAGGATCGTCTACCACAGGATTCATACTGGACTCTCAACCGACTAACTCGACCAGATGGCAATGCATGTACAACAGAATTTTAAACTATTTGAGGGGAATAAAATCTTTACATTGCCCTAAAATGATTGCATCTAGGTTTTTAACTTCACATTCACGATAAAATTGAACCAATAAAGCTACCCAACAAAAGTCAAACACGGTCATCTAGCAATCAAACTTTTAGGTCAAGAACATGAACTGCAAGTGCCCCAAAATCAGCAGATTAGGGATCGATTTTAGCAACCATCAAGATGCATTTGTGATTAACAACACACAAATCCTTAAAACACACCCAAACCCAGAAATCAAAGAAAATTAGCGATTCCAAAATGCAAAAAATTACCAGCAATCCGCTTGGAGAACTCATACCACCAATCATTAGGATCCTCTTCAGAAGACCTAGAAGCCAAACGATTGTCACCCTTGATTTTCTTCTTCGTTTTACTACCTTGATTTAAGAAATTTGAGAAGAATGCTCTGATGAATGTTGTGCCAAAGAGACAGGAGGAAAATAAATGGTGTGCGTCAAAAAGGAGTCAATAATCAATTGTATTAATGTTCCGTCCGACCTTTGGCTTCCTCCGAGTTATCATTGGCGTCTTAATGGCTTTCAATTGCATTCAGTTGTTGTGGTGTGAATGACGATCAGTTGAGGGAGAGAGGGGCAGGATGGGAAGAAAAAGTGTTAAAATTGGGGATTTGTTCTTGCCTTTTAGGCTGCCATCTTAAAATTTTGTTGGAAATTACTACTTTGTACATATGAAATGATTTATATAGATGTATAGAGCTTGGAGAACTCATACCACCAATCATTAGAATCCTTTTCAGAAGACCTAGAAGCCAAACGATTTTCACCCTTGATTTTCTTCTTCGTTTTACTTCCTTGATTTAAGAAATTTGAGAAGAATGCTCAAATGAATGTTGTGCCAAAGAGACAGGAGGAAAATAAATGGTGTGCGTCAAAAGGAGACAATAATCAATTGTATTAATGTTTCGTCCGACCTTTGGCTTCCTCCGAGTTATCATTGGCGTCTTAATGGCTTTCAATTGCATTCAGTTGTTGTGGTGTGAATGACGATCAGTTGAGGGAGAGAGGGGCAGGATGAGAAGAAAAAGTGTTAAAATTGAGGATTTGTTCTTGCCTTTTGGGCTGCCATCTTAAAATTTTGTTGGAAATTACTACTTTGTACATATGAAATGTTTTATATAGATGTATAGATGTTTGATAGAAAAAATAAAGCAAATTAAATGTTTGGATGAAAATGGCAAAAAAATCCTAAAAGTGAAGGACTCTATTGTACAAAAAAGTTATTTTGGATGAAAATGACAAACATGACCAAACCTCAGGAACGATTTTGACAATTTACTCTTCATTTTATATTGTTCGATCTAATAAAAATATTAAATTCATGTACATTTGTTTAACTTTAGTAAAATTAAATATCATAAAACACGATAAATTTATGTACATTCGTTTGCACTTTAGTAAAACTAAATATCATCAAACCCGTGTACCATACGGGTCTATAAACTAGTAAAAAAATCAAATCAGAAATCTTGTTCATTATTCATTGATTTTTCAAACGAATTCATCTTGTTCTTTGAATTTTTTCCATAATGGGTGATAATGGAAAAAATATTTACCAAAATGGGTGGTTTAAAAAATATTTATCAAAATAATTTTTTTCTAAAAACATTTGTTTCCTTTCTCCTAATCTATATGGATATAACCTAATTTAATGATAACTAAAGATCTGATGCAAAATTATTATCTAATAACAATATTAGCTTTTATCTTTAGTTTTTCATTTGATGTTTTCGTGCAGCTTTTATGTTTTTGATGTTTTCGTGCCTTTCGACTTGTGTAATTGTTTTTTTTTTTTTTTTTTTTTTGCAAGTAAAACTTAATTCTTTTTTTAAAAAAAAAAGTAAAACTTAATTGTATTTAATTTGGTTTTTATTTTAAGAGTAAAAAACTAAGTTTTCCATTTACTCGATATTATTACAGAATTTATATACACTAAACTAAAAAAAATATTTCTAACCATATATATATTAAGTATATTCACAATATAAGTAACAATGAAATACTAATTATATTTAGAGTTAAATGCCCGGATAGTCCCTGTGGTTTGCCCCTTTTTCACCTATAGTCCTTAACTTTCTAAAATTACAGCTATAGTGCTCAACTTTTCAATTTTCGTTCCCGGATAGTCCTTGTGCCTAACATCAGTTAGTTTTTTCAGTTAAGAGGGTGTGAAATGACTAAAATACCATTTCCTTAAAAAGGGCAAAACCACATGGACTATCCGGGCATTTAATAAATAAAAAAAATAAAAATCTAATTAATAAGTCAAATTTTAAGTATATAAGAAATGATTAAAATGCCCTTATTGTTAAAAAAAAATTAAAACATTATTAGAATATTAAATCCATTATTCAATTAAATTAACATGACCCCACCCAACCCCTCACCATCTTCTACCTCATTCACTTTCCACAATCGCCGACCAAAAACTCCGTCACCACTGCAGGCCACCGCTTTCGATCACCCCTTGTTTTTAAAAGGCTTTGGATCTTCAATTCAGACATCATTCATCAAAAGTCAAATTGTCATTTACAAATTCCACAATTTGTTTAAGAAAATATGCTAACTTTGACAATTACAAGGTTTCTTTCGGAATAACGGTGATTGGAACACGGTGCTCAGTAAGCAAGAAGTGAGGCAGGAGAAAAGGTTCGCTAGTAGGGAAGCTCGGCTTCGCAATGCTACGACTTTTTTCATCTCGAACCTGCCGGATGGGTGTAATCGGGACAGGTTATGGAGGGCGTTCAGTTTTTTGGACAACCTAGAAGACGTCTTCGTCCCGTGGAAAAGAGATAGGGCCGGCAATGCTTTTGGTTTCATAAAATTGTCTAACGTTCAGGACGTGGATCCGTGGATCAACAGGTTAAAGGAGGTCAAGATTGATGGTGCGGTGATTGGGGTTAATGTGGCTAAATATAACAGGGATGGCACCAAGGCTGGGTCACTAAATTTGGGGACTAGGGTCTCCGTTTTCTCGAGATTGAATTTTGATAAGCCTAATAGTCAAGGCCGTCCGCCTTTATCATCTTCTTCTTCTGGTAGCTTAAACCTTAATAGGAATGATGGGAGGTCTTACAGCGACGTAGTGCAACCTCAGAAGCGGGATAATACGGGAATTACCATTGAGTTACCTCCCTTGAATTCGGACACTAAGAAGAAATGGGAGTTCAAATCCCTAGTAGGAGAAGTTAAAGATATTGAGATCCTGAACAACTTAAAAACGCACCTTGCGGGCTTAGTGGACGAAGGACCGATGTTAAGATATCTTGGCGGGTTAAAAGTGCTTGTCTCTTTCTCTAACGTTGAAGAAGCTGATGATTTCTTAAGAAACAAAAGTGAGTTATGGGCGTCTTGGTTCTCTAGGCTTTACGTTTGGGACGGGATCCCACCCTTGTTTGAAAGGGTAGCTTGGATTAAGGTGATTGGGGTCCCGGTCTCGTTATGGGATCGGCATGTGCTAAATTGGATTGGCGAGAGGTGTGGGAGGCTTCTAGTCAAGTCAGAAGCTTCATCAGACGATGGTAATATGGCAGAGGATAGAATGGTTGTCCTGGTCCATACCGGGAATCGTATCTCTTTGGAGGTAAACCTTACCTGGAAAAGTCACTCGATTAAAGTTTGGGTGGAAGAGATAGCTGGTCAGTGGAGCCCCGATTTCCTTTCGGACGAATCGCCGGAGTTCTCCGACGTCGGTTTGCCGCCGGAAGTTGCTGAGTCTAGTGAGCTAGGGGGAAGGGAGTCGGAGGGTTGCATGCCGGTTGAAGTTCCTTCATGCATGGGAAATCAGTTTGATGGTTCGTATTCCAAGACTGTGGCGCATGAGGATGACTGCGTTTCTCCATGTGGGATAGGTGGGGCGGCTGGTGTCAGCTTGGATGAGAGAGAAGAAGTGGACCCGGGCCTCAATTTTTTTAATTCCCCTCTAACTGGGCATAATGTGGACCGGCCCAGCTACATAACAACCAGATCCAAGTTAGTCAAGTCTTCTAGAAGGGGGGTCCAGCATAAGGTTTTACCTGACTTGAACGAGATGGTGGACGCTGAGGTCAGCTCAGATCCATTTAATCTGAAAGAAATTTTTAGACTAGAGGAAGAGGAAAGAAGAGAGTCTCTTAGGCAGGGACAAGTCATGTTCCAGTGGAGATGGCAGGCGCCGATAACGCGGAGGAGGAGTGCTGGCAATCGTTCGAGAAGGAAGTGGCAGACACTCTTCGGATGGGTTCCTGTCTGGGTATTGAAATCGATGGTTTTGAAAACCATGTGAAAAAACTGGTCCGAGGGGAAGTGGAAGGTAACAGAGCTCAATGAATTTTCTTTCCTTAAATGTCAATGGGGTTTCTGACCCAAATAAAGCGGCTTGGGTGCATAAGATTAAATGCAATTCGAAGTGCAATTTCATTGGGCTGCAGGAGACTCATCAGGTGGGTTTGTCGGAGGTCTTCCTGCGTCGTTTCTGGGATAAGTCCAACATGAAGGCGATTGCGATTGATTTGGTGGGGAGATTTGGGGGCATTGTGTCTTTGTGGAACCCGGATCTATTCTCGGAAGATACCATTGTTCAGAATCAGCGTTTTCTTTTGGTTACGGGGAAGCTCAATGGGGTGGCAGATAGAGTTAACGTGCTTAATCTTCATGCGCCAAACGATCCAGGCAGTAGACGGAGATTGTGGGAGGAAATCGCTGAATTAAAAGTCCAATTCTCTGGGCTATGGGTTATTTTTTGCGACTTTAATGAGGTCCGCAGTGGTGAAGAGCGGGTCAATTCCCGGTTCGATCGGGGAGCGGCCGATGCTTTCAACGGATTCGTGTCCAATTCTGGCCTGCTTGAATACCATATGGTGGGAGGTAACTTCACTTTTATTTCCGATAACTTCGAGGTCAAAAAGAGCAAAATAGATAGGTTTTTGGTGTGTGATGGGTTCATGTCGTATTGGCCTTTGGCTAAATTGGAGGTGCTTAAGAAAGGGCTTTCGGATCACTTCCCTTTAGTCCTCTCCTGTTGCTCTTCTGATTTTGGCCCCATCCCATTCAAGTTTTTTAACTCATGGGTCGGTGAAAAAAAGGTTGGAGGAGGTCGTGGTAAGTAATCTGGCTAATCCTTCTGGCGGAGTCAGCACTGATGTCTTGTTAGCTTCCCTGTTGAGGAAAATTAAATTTAATATAAAACGGTGGAGAAAGTCGGTTAACGAAGCCGAGAATGTTGAAGTGTTGGAAATGCAGGCTAGAATAGAAGAAATTGAGAAAAAAACAGAATTGGAGCCTTTATCCGTGACCGAAAAAAGCACCAGAATAAATTTAATGGGGAAGCTTAAAAAGGTGGAGGCGGTTAAAGCGAAAAGCCTACATCAAAAATCTCGTGTAAACTGGATTCGGTTCGGAGATGAGAACTCTTCCTTCTTTCACAAGATGGTTAATGTGAACATTGCGCTGAATAGGATAAACGGCCTAAGGTTTCACGACAATTGGGTTTCTGACCCGGTTGAGCTAAAATATGAAGTGTGGAATTGGTTCAAGAAACAGTTTTGCGAGCCAATTAGACGAAGGCCGAAATTCTCTTTTGATGGCTTGCCGAAACTAACTGACCAACATGGAGGTATTCTGTGTTCCCCTTTCTCCGAAAAAGAAGTTAAAGACGTAATTTTTAGTTGTGATGGCGGTAAGGCTCCGGGCCCGGATGGGTTCACTTTGAAGTTTTTTAAGACTTTTTGGGTAAAATTGAAACCTTTTATTTTGGTTGTGTTGAGGGATTTCTTCTCTAGTGGTAGTATCAGTGCCGGGTGTAATCCTTCCTTTGTTGCCTTGATACCAAAAATTAAAGATCCTCAGGTTTTATCTAATTTTCGGCCAATTTCTTTGGTGGGCTCTCTATATAAAATTATAGCTAAAGTGCTTGCGAACCGATTGAAACTTGTTACCGGAGAAGTGATTTCTTCAACACAGTCTGCGTTTGTGGGTGGGAGGAATATTCTAGATAGCCCGCTGATCGTTAGCGAAGTGGTGGCTTGGGCGAAAAATAGGAAATCAAAGTTATTGATTTTCAAAGTGGATTTTGAAAAGGCGTATGACTCCGTCAACCGGAAATTTCTTTTCCATATGATGGAGGGCATGAACTTCCCGGATCAGTGGATTTTGTGGATTAAAGGATGCTTGGCGTCTGGGACGGGATCGGTTCTTATTAATGGGTCTCCGACTAAAGAGTTTAAGTTCAAGAGGGGTCTGAGACAAGGAGATCCTCTTTCTCCGTTTCTATTCATTATCGCTATGGAAGTTGTTACTTTGTTTATTAATAAAGCCATGTCTTCCAACCTTTTCAAAGGTGTTCAACTCCCGAATGATGGCCCTATTTTGTCTCACCTGTGTTACGCTGACGATGTCTTGTTTTTGGGGGAATGGTCAGAGGAAAATGCGGTGTGTTTGAACCGTTTGTTGAGATGGTTATATCTTGTAACGGGCCTTAAAGTTAACCACAGTAAGTGTAAGATTTATGGAGTGGGGGTGAGTGACGAGGAAGTATCTCATTTGGCTAGTCTTCTTATGTG
The DNA here is from genome assembly GCA_030545235.1 of Helianthus tuberosus. Classification (NCBI taxonomy): domain Eukaryota; kingdom Viridiplantae; phylum Streptophyta; class Magnoliopsida; order Asterales; family Asteraceae; genus Helianthus; species Helianthus tuberosus. Next base: position 147,567,597 of record CM060406.1, read on the forward strand.
TGAGGCCGGGTCTTTTCCTTTCATGTACTTGGGTAATCCAATAGGAGTCAATATGAAGAGAGCTAGGTATTGGCAACCTGTTATTGACAAGTTCAACTCTAAGCTTTCCAGGTGGAAAGCTAGACATTTGTCGTTTGCGGGAAGGATGACATTAGACAAGGCCGTGTTGGGGAGTCTTCCCTCTTATTTTCTATCGCTCTTCTCGGCTCCGAAGTGTGTTTTAAACAAACTGGAAAAGATTCGCAAAAATTTCATTTGGGGAACGACTGGTTCGGGTCATAAAATTAGATGGGTTAGATGGGCCTTCCTTGTTCAATCCGAGAGAAAAGGTGGGCTCGGAATGGGGGGGATTATGGATTTTAATCTGGCCATGTTAACCAAATGGTGGTGGCGGTTTAAGAAGGATCCCAATCACCTTTGGGCGAAGGTTGTCACGGCTATTCACAAGACTAGGAGAGGTGAAAAACTTATCCCTTGTAACAAAAGTATACCGGGAGTATGGAAAGATATAGGCAAGATGGAAGCGGATCTTTTGAAGTTTGGCATTAAGTTGGACGAGAAGCTGGTTACCAAGCTCGGGGATGGGGCAAATATAAAATTCTGGAAAGACTTATGGCTGTTGGATAGACCTCTCAAAGATGCATTTTCGGATATCTTTAGTTTAGCAAAGTTTAAAGATATTTCCGTTAAGGCGAATGCGGTTCAGGTTGGAGATACTCTGCAATGGAGATGGGACTGGATTAGGGACCCGATTTCGGTCACCGAGTGGATGCAAGTAGGTGATCTTATGAGACTTCTGGGGCAGGTTGCTTTTAATAGTTCTGTAGATGAGTGGAGTGGGAGAGCCGAGACCAGGGTTCCGTTCTCTACTAAACAAGTACAAGGAGACATTCTGAATGCCGGTTCAGGGGGTGTCGAGACAACCGAGAGCAAGGATTTCTTTTGGAATTATTGGGCGCCGTCGAAGTGTAATTTTCTAGCTTGGAGAGCAACCCGGGGTTTTATAGCATTGAAGGAAGGTCTGGTGCACCGGGGGGTGCCGTTACCGGATACTTTGTGTGCTCAGTGTGGGCTAGAGGTAGAGACCCCGGACCATATTTTTCTTAATTGTTTGTGGGCCAAAAGCATTTGGTGGAACATGCTAGCTTGGATGCGGATTAGATTTCCGACCGATTGCAATAATCTTATGGATCTCTTTGATGCGATAAAGGAGTGCCCGGGGAGCAAAGTGTGGAAACGTATTGTCCATGTCGTTAGTTTGGCGACGGTATGGAGGATTTGGGGGGCTAGAAACGCTAAAACTTTCGAAGAGACTTTTGTCCCTATTAGAAAAACGGTGGACCTAATCAAAGAGGACGCTTTCTTTTGGATTTCCAACCGAGCTAGACTGAAGACTCCCTCGTGGGAGAATTGGAATCTTTTTAATGTAACCGATCTTTTGTAATGCTTTTTCGGTTTGTTTTTCTCTTTTTCGGTTGTAGTTTTTCCAGCCTCTTGCTGGGTCTTTATATATATATATATATATATATAAAGAGTTGTTTGCCGTTCAAAAAAAAAACAACAACAACCATTAATTATAGAACATCGTTGTTGTTACCTTTTCAAACAACGAGCATCAATTTTAAGTTTCAGTAACTATGAAACAAGGGTCATACATGAGTATGAATCAAACGGAACAAGCACAGTGGTTCAAATTTCACAAAGATGTTAGAATATAAAAGAGTAAATTACAAGTTTTGTCCTTTATGTTTGTCACAAATTTCAAGCGTTGTCCTTTACCTTTAAAATTGACGAGTTTTGTCCTTAACGTTTCAAAATCCTGCATGTTATGTCCTTTAGCCCTAATTCAGTCAGATTCTTTGTGTTAAATATGGTCCCATGAGGGTATTTTTGTCATCTCATATTTTTAGGGGGTATTATGTAAAGAACTTTTAATGAGGGACTTATTTGTACAAAATCAAAAAATAAAAGAATTTATATAAAGTCTCTCTCTTCTCTTTCTCTCTATCTAATCTGATTTTCCCCATCTCTCTCTTCTCTCTCTCTCTCTCTTAACATAATCTGAAATTCCATCATCTCCTCTCTCAAAAATATGGAATTCCATCCATCTTCTTCTGCAATTTTCGGTGAATCAACGAGCGAATGATCGGTACGAATGATCGGAGACTGTGAATAACGGCAGTGGTTTACCTCCGGCGAGTGTGAATGATCGATGACTGTGAATAGCGACTGTGAATAACGGAGACTGTGAATAATCGGTACGATTCCGGTGGAGAAGAAGAGGACGGATAGGTGACTTGACTCGGGTTAGGGGCGACGGTGGTTGTGGGAGGTGGGTTAAGGGCGGTGGTGGTTGTGGGAGGTGGGATAGGGGCAGCGAAGGTGGTTGTGTGAGGCGGGTTAGGGGCGACGGTGGTTGTAGGAGGGGATTAGGGGCTGCAGCAGTGGTCTTCAGGTTCAGGTACACATTTTCAGTTTCCGATGACAACATTTTCACCTTTGTACATAGAAGAAGATCTGAAGCTCTGTTTTGAATCAATGTACTTGTTGATTTATACACCAACAATACGTTCCCTGCAATGATTGTTTTCGTTTAATCCCTAATTTTGAATTGGTTTATCTATTTCTAAAGGAATGATTGTTAAGTTGATTACTGTATGTTCCATATCTGATGGATTTTTATGTTGGAAATGACTCAATAAGACAATTGCCTTTTTTAATTTGATTGGAAAGTCAACGAGGTAGGTTAGGGTGGCGGTGGTTGTGGGAGGAGGGTTAGGGGCAGCGAAAGTGGTTATGTGAGGTGGGTTAGGGGCGACGGTGGTTGTGTGCGGTAGTTGGAGATCTTGGTGATAGTGGTGGTGGTGGTGGCGGTGGAAGGTGGTGGCTCCGGTTGGTGATGGTGGTGGTAGTGCTAGAGGGAGAGAGTAGGAGAGAGAAAGCTATAATAATAATAATATTTTTAAAAATATTTTGTTTTCTTTTTTAAAATAATATTAAATAAATGGGTAAAAAGACTAAAATACCCATGTGTAATCTGATTTAACCAAAAAATCTAACTAGGTTAGGGCTAAAGGACATAACATGCAGGATTTTGAAACGTTAAGGACAAAACTCGTCAATTTTAAAGGTAAAGGACAGCGCCTGAAATTTGGGACAAACAAAAAGGACAAAACTTGTAATTTACTCAATATAAAATTAATTAATTTGATAATTGTATATTTCAAGTAACTAACTGCTTCAGATTTCACGACGGTTCCAGTGAAAATAGGCAACAAGAACGTCACTACATCATCGTTGGCAAAGGGTTTTTCAAGTTTAATTTTTTCATGAGAAATTTTATAAAGACTGGATCTAAATAAGATAATTGAAGAGCTAAACATGCCTGATGTGCATCTACAATCGATTTCTAGGATACATCAGCCGACTTCAATCAAATTCAGGCTTTTGGTATTAGAGATGGTGGTGCCAGGGGGTACATGCTCGGAAATTGGAGGCGTCGTTTAAGAGGTTTAGGTTGGCTGAAGATTCATGGACCTTTTTTATGAGTCGGATAAGAAGATCGGGGTAAAGGTGGGAGATGAATATGTGAGTTTGGGTGACATTCGCATTTGGCAGTGGTAGATCGAGAAGTGGATCAGAAGTATGTTTGCAGGGATGGGTCTCAGTGAAGGAGGAGGAGGAAGAAGAAGTGGGTGGTGGTATGGAGATGAAGAGGGGTTGGGCCCCACTTAAATGATGTAGATTATTAAATAAAAAAATATTTTTTTATTAATTAGATTTTTATTTTTTTATTTATTAAATGCTCGGATAGTCCCTGTGGTTTTGCCCCTTTTAAGGAAAGGGTATTTTAGTCATTTCACACCCTCTTAACTGAGAAAATTAACTGATGTTAGGCGCAGGGAACTATCCGGGAACGAAAATTCAAAAGTTGGGGACTACAGCTATAATTTTAGAAAGTTAGGGACTAAAGGTGAAAAAAGGGCAAACCACAGGGACTATTCGGGCATTTAACTCTTATATTTACAGTAGAAACTCTATAAAATAATACACTTGGGACCACCAAAATTTATTAATTAAAAGAGTTATTAATTAATCGATAAATTAATAATTATTAATTTATATATTAATTAATATTTTATTAATTTATAGTAGAATACTTAGTTTACAAACACCTTTCAAGCTTCCACTTAATTATTGTATGCAATGCATGTATATCAAATGAACGGCCCAATTTGAAAGAATCCTTCAATCTCCCACCTTATTATGCTTCTTGTGTTCAATGTATCACTTTATGGACATTAAAAATATTTTCTATATAAATACAAGATCAAAATAGGTTAACACAAACCAATCATACACACAACATGGCTTCCCATCTTAAAGGTGTGAAAAAAACAACAATGACAGACGAGATTCGAAGAGCATTATGCAAGCACAACAAGGATAATCCAAGTCTCACTCAAAAGCAATTGCAAGAATGGGTTCTAAAGAAATTATCAAAAATGTATTATCAAAAATATAAATAAGGAATTATTAATTTATATTTTATACGGGGTCTAAAGAAATTATCAAAAATGTATTATCTTATAATTTTAGCGAATTATTAATTTAGCACCTTATCCCCGAGTCGGGACCAGCAAAAAATATTATCTTAGAGAGTTTATTAAATAATCGAGTATTAATTTATCGAGTTTCTACTGTATATAGTATTAAAGAGAAATGTAGGTGGCATATTGTCGCAACCCCCGATCCTTGATCCCCGGGAACGGGCAGACGCGAACTCAGAATTTCGGTGGTATCAGGTTGGTTAATTTGGCAGTGGAATTTACATCAGGACTGTAGTTAGGAAATGTTTATCAGAGTAAAACCACCATATTTGATATTAATAAGCACATGGGTAAAACCCAAGTTTCTTATTACAATACATTTATAGGGATAAACCCTATTTTATTGAATTTAAAACATCATTTATTACGTAACTTTTATAGCCACATTTTTCCCAAGCCTTCAGTGCTCTCCAGCTGGCTTTTTACTAATTGGCTATCACATTGTGTTACCTGAAACACGTTTTAAAAACATTTGTCAGTGGGAAATACTGGTGAGTGAATCCCGGTTTAATCAAGAAACATTTTATCAATTAAAACAGTATTGAGAGCGATCACTTTGTTTATTTCTACACAATTACTCATTCAGTACTGTCAATCCTGACTTGTGGGTCATATTACACATTGGCTAACTCGTTGTCCAATGGTAACGTACTGTCATCCCCGACTTACTACTGACAGTGTAGTAAATTTTGTATACAAAACCCCAACATACCGGCAGTAATTGAAGAACTACAAAGACTCAATCACCGCTTAATCACATTGTAAAACAATTAAGGTTTTGTAAAATATTCTGAAAAGGTTAACAAAAAGAGGATAAACTCACATTGCTATATTAGACTTCGTGTAAGGGTTTCCTAGATATAATCTATAATTTATACAAATGTACATAGGTTAGTATCATAACCCTTTGAAAATATTAATGATACCCTCCCTGAGACGGTATTCCAATAACTACGTCGGGCAGAACCACGACAGTTATTACGGAACCCTAAATCAATCGGGCAGCGTATCTATTAGAAAACCGGGGTTATAATACTTACAACGGAGCAGAACCTCGCTAATTAGGGGGATATAATACCCGCGTATTACTTCTACTACTCAGAAATTCGCTTAAGAAAGAAAAAGAAATGAACGACGAATACTGAAACCCGATGCCTCCTTATATAGGTGCTGAACCTGGGTCTCTCGCGGCCCACGTAAGAATAGACGAAGGTATACGCGGCCCGCGTCAAAGCTAGTCAACGGACTAGCTTGTCCGGCTCATCAGGTAGGTCCGCCACGATGTCGACACGTGTCGGCCTCTGGTGTCTCCACGTTGTTGATCTCTCGTGGCCCGCGTAAGTGTTAAGGTGAGCTTACGCGGCCCGGTTTTCACATACGGGGTGTATTTAAAAACATATTGGGACATTTTAAAATATACCAGGGTATCGGTTTTTACTGAGGGTTGTTACATTCTCCCCACCTTGTTTTAGAGCTCGTCCTCGAGATCTACTGGAACAAGTGTGGATATTTTCTTTGCATTTCAGATTCGAGTTCCCATGTATACTCAGGTCCTCTTTTGGAGTCCCACTTCACTTTGACTAGAATTAGTCTCGTATGCTTGAGGTTCTTGACTTTCCTGTCTTCAATTTGTAGAGACCTTTCTACAAACTTGAGTTGTTCATTTACCTCTATATCCTTAAGAGGTACTATCAGTGATTCATCAGCTAAGCATTTCTTGAGATTAAATACATGAAACACATCATGTATTCCTACCATTTCCTCTGGCAATTGTAGCTGATAGGCTACAGGTCCTATTCTTCTAATAATCTCAAATGGTCTAATATACCTGGGACTTAGCTTTCTCCGTTTTATGAATCTTACCACTCCTTTCCAAGGAGAGACCTTTAATAATACTTTATCTCCTACTTGAAATTCCAATGGTTTGCGTTGGTTATCAACATAGCTCTTTTGTCGATCACGTGCTGCTTTCAGTCGTTCTTTAACTTAAATAATCTTGTCAGTTGTTTCTTGCACTATCTCAGGTCCAGATAGTTGCTTTTCCCCAATTTCTGCCCAACAAACTGGGGTTCGGCATTTTCATCCATAAAGTGCTTCGAATGGTGCAGCATTGATACTTATGTGATAACTATTGTTATAAGAAAATTCTATTAAAGGTAAGTGATCGTCCCAGTTACCTCCGAAAGCAATTACACAGGCTCTAAGCATGTCTTCCATTGTCTGAATTGTTATTTCACTTTGTCCGTCCGTTTGAGGATGATAAGTTGTGCTCAATTTTAACTTGGTTCCCATTGCCTTTTGGAAACTTGACAAAAAATGAGAGGTAAATCGACTATCCCTATCAGAAATAATTGATAAAGGAATTCCATGTAAAGAAACAATTTCATTTACATATAATTTGGCTAACTGTTCCATACTAAAAGTTTCCTTCATTGGTAACAAATGAGCTGACTTGGTCAACCTATCTACAATCACCCAGATTGTATCATTTCCTTTCTTTGTTTTGGGTAATTTAGTAACAAAATCCATTGTTATCAATTCCCATTTCCACACTGGCATTTCTAACTGTTGTAGCAATCCTGAGGGTTTTTGGTGTTCAGCTTTAACTTGTGAACAGGTTAAACATTTAGAAACATAGGCTGCTATGTCCTTTTTCATTCCTATCCACCAGAAATTTTTCCTTAAATCCTGGTACATCTTATCACTTCCTGGATGCTTCGTATATTTAGACTTATGAGCTTCTTCTAAAATACGATAACGTAGGTTTCCTAATTTAGGTATCCACATTCTCTTTTCATGGAATCTCCAAATTCCATCTGTTCCTTGTTCTAACTCTTTTAACACACCTTTTAATTTTTCAGCATCATCCTTGATTACTGATTCTTGTGCTTCTCTTATTTGATCATTTAAATCTACTTGTAGATTTAATTTAAGAGAACGTACCCTTTTTGGCTTTTCATGATACTTTCGACTTAAAGCATCTGCTACTACATTTGCTTTTCCTTCATGATACTGGATATCAAAATCATAATCACTAAGCATTTCCATCCAGCGTCTTTGTCTCATATTCAACTCCTTTTGCTTGAAAATATACCTTAAACTCTTATGATCAGTGAATATGGTAAACTTACTACCATAAAGGTAATGTCTCCAAATTTTAAAGGCAAAAATTATAGCTCCTAATTCTAGATCATGGGTTGAATAATTTTCTTCATGATTCTTAAGTTGTCTAGATGCGTAAGCTATAACCTTTTGTCGTTGCATCAACACACATCCATAACCTAATTTAGAAGCGTCACAATAGACTACAAAATCTTCAGCTCCTTCTGGTAATGCTAATATGGGTGTATGGGTTAATCTTTGCTTAAGAATTCTAAAAGCTTCTTCTTGTTTTAATCCCCATTCAAACTTAACAGATTTACAGGTTAGCTTAGTTAAGGGAATGGCTATTCTAGAAAAATCTTGAATAAATTTTCTATAATAACCGGCCAATCCTAAGAAACTTCTAACCTCGGTTGGTGATTCAGGGGTTTTCCATTTGGTAATTTCCTCGATCTTGGTGGGATCCACATGAATTCCTTCATGATTGACTAGGTGTCCAAGAAATTGTACCTGTTCTAACCAAAATTCGCACTTAGAAAATTTAGCATAAAGCTTTTCCTTTCTTAATAAACTTAAAAGTGCGTGCAAATGCTTTGCATGATCCTCTTTATTCTTAGAGTAAATGAGAATATCATCTATAAAGACGATTATGAATTTATCCAAATATGGCTTACATATTCGGTTCATCATGTCCATAAATGCAGCTGGGGCATTGGTTAAACCAAATGGCATGACAGTAAATTCATAATATCCATACCTTGTTCTAAATCCGATTTTAGGAATATCCTCTTTCTGTACCTTTAATTGATGATATCCTGACCTTAAATGATTTTAGAGAAAAATCGAGCTCCTTGTAGTTGATCGAACAGATCATCGATTTTCGGTAATGGGTACCGATTCTTAATCGTAACTTTGTTCAGTTCACGGTAGTCAATGCACATACGCATTGATCCATCCTTCTTTTTAACAAATAGTATCGGCGCTCCCCATGCCGACGAACTCGGCTGTATGAATCCTTTCTCCAACAACTCGTCTAATTGTTTCTTTAATTCCTGCATTTCGGCGGGTGCCAAACGGTAAGGTGTTTTCGCAATCGGTGTTGTTCCAGGAAGTAGGTGAATTCTGAATTCAACTTCTCTGTCTGGTGGTAGTCCTGATAATTCTTCTGGAAAAACATCTGAAAACTGAGATACTACTGGAATACCTTTTAAATCCTTTCCTTTAGTGTTAGTGATTATAGAAATCAAATACACTATAGAACCTTTTCTTATATAACTTACAGTTTTCATCACAGAGATGAATTTTGTGGATCTATTTGGTTTATCTCCTTTAATTGTGATGGTTTTTTCCTTTTGGTGCATTTACTTGAATTGACTTTTGATCACATAAAATATTGGCTCTATTGGCTATTAACCAATCCATTCCTAAAACAACATCGAATCCTGCCAGATTCATGGGATAAAGATTTGCAATAAATTTCTGATTTAAAATTTCTATTCTTGCTCCCTGCAAGATTTCAGAAATCCTAACGGTTTCTCCATTAGCTGTCTCTACTAAACATTCTTGTGGTAGTTTATTTAATGACTGATTTAGAAATTTGCAAAATGATGTATTAATAAAACTTTGGTTTGCACCAGAGTCAAATAATACTTTAGCAAAAATATCATTAACTAAAAACATACCAGCTATGACATCTGGAATTATCTAGGCTTCATCTGCAGTCAGAACAAATGCTCTAGCATTTTGAGTATTCTTGTTGTTTGTAGCTGGAGCTAATTTTGGACAATTAAGCTTGATATGACCTTGTTCTCCACAGTTGTAACATATCTTGTTATTAGCTTTCTTCCTGCAGTTTTCTTCCTTGTGTCCCGATATTTTGCAAAAGTTACAGTATATAGAGCATCTTCCTGAATGCTTTCTTTTGCAATTCTTACAGTAAGGTGCAGAGGTAGAACCTATATTTCTCCCACGGTTAGAACGAAATTCTTGTGTGAGTTTCTGGGTTAGGTTCCTCCTTTGATCCTCCTCTCGGGTACGAACTAATTCATCTGTCAAGGTGTTTGCTAGTTCTACAGCTTTTTCTGTGGTTTGAGGTCTAGCTGCCTTGACTACATGTCTTATTTCTCCAATTAATCCCCAGATATAACGGGAGATTAACACTGGTTCAGGTGAAGCAATAGTTGGCACTATTCTAGCATATTCGAAGAATATTTTAGTGTATCCCTTATTATCCACACCAGTCATCCTAAGGTTTAAGAATTTGTTTGCTATCTGTTCCTTCTCATTGGGTGGGCAGAATTTCCTTTCTACCTTGTTCTTAAATTCTTCCCATTCCATATTGTAGGTTCTATCACTTCCTCTTGTTTGGATGATAGTGTTCCACCATTCTAGTGTTGAATTCTTAAACAAATTGGAAGCAAACAGTATCTTATCTTCTTCAGCACACTTGCTTATTCTTAAGACTGCCTCAGTTTTCTCTATCCAGCATAGGGTTGCAATGGCCCCTTCGTTGCCCGAGAATTCCATTGGTTTACAAGACCAGAATTCTTTATAAGAATAACCGCAAGGCACGGTTCTTCTCCTTTTAGGAATGGGTACTTGTAGTACGGGTTCATTGTTCACGCTGTTTTCGGGTTCGATGGGTCGCTTACTGCTATGCTTACTTTTATTATTCGCTTCTTGAATAGTTTGAATAATAAATGGCATTGCATCTATGATTCCTTGTGCCACTATATGTTGAACATCATTATTATCCATTTGGTTTCCATTGTTATTGATGCTTGGATTCTCATTAACCACGTTAATGTTACTCTGGTTATCGTTATTCAGATTTCCTTGATTTCCTTCGTCGGCCATCTGAATTTTAAACATTTACCCCATATTAATATCACAATATAATATTTATCATAGTTAATCACATGACACGTATTTTTGCCAAAAGCGTCGATCATTGCGACTTTTACTCTATTTCCATATACTATTATGCATCTATTACATTCTAGTACTGAAATAAAAATTTCAATACCAACAGAAATAGAATCACACTAATAGTAATATGCATCCGTACACACATATTTTATTTTATTTTTTATTATATTATATTATATTATTATCATCTCCTTTATCCCATCACGGATATGGATTTATCCAAAAATCCATATTGCGCTTATCGTATTTCCATACGAGACGCTCTCCCACCTGTCTCATTCTCTCGCTGCTTTCTAAAATTTTCTCCCCAAAAGTCCTAAGTTCTTGCACGTTTTCTACACTCATTGGGGGTGCAGGTTCTAGAACTGGGTTCGGAATCTGGGGTGCGGGTTCCTGATATGGGGGTAAAAGTGCCTGAAATCGGTAAGGATCTTCTAAGATCTCCCTAATATATTCATCGTGGTAATAGGGATCTAAAGGGTCCATACCTGGATAGGCTCCTATGTTTTGTATGGGTGTGTCTTCATGTATTGGGTAACGTTGCACAAAGTCCCTATTATCGTCCCACAAGGGGTCGTAATTTGGGTCTAGGGGGTTTGGTGCAGGTACCCTAGGGATTTCTTATGGGTTGAAGTCAAGCATCTCCACCTGGTTTTCAGGGTTTTCTATCTCCATGGGTTGGTCAGGGATTTGCAATTGTGGTTGGGGTGCTATTGTTTGCTCCAGATTAGGGTCAACAGCAGTTGTGGCTAGGATATGGAAATTGGCTAGGCTTCTATTAAGCATATCCTGTGTATGGGCATCTGCTTCTCGCTTAATAGTTGCAAAGGCTCTTTGTTGTTGCAACTTTCACATTCTTTTCCTACGTGCAAAGGCTTCCTTACTGAACCATCCTCGTTTCTTATGAGGGAATGGCTCTTCTGACTGAGCTTTAAAAGCAAACATTCCTTCTTCCTGATCAGCAGAATACCCCGAAGGGGCAGGCTGTGATGAGGTACCTTCACTCCTAGGTGAATCAGACAACTGACGACACATGTTTGAGGGTCCTTGATCACTCATACTGTAAACTAACAAATAGTCAAATAACACATAACAAATAAATACAGTTATGCACGTATTTCCGTAATTTATTTCCTAACACAAAATTTAAATTTTAAGTGTCAGCAGAACACTTCTTTAGCTTAGACCGGTGGCTAGGCTCTGATACCACCTCCTGTCGCAACCCCCGATCCCTGATCCCCGGGAACGGGCGGACGCGAACTCAGAATTTCGGTGGTATCAGGTTGGTTAATTTTGAAGCGGAATTTACATCAGGACCGTAGTTAGGAAATGTTTATCAGAGTAAAACCACCATATTTGATATTAATAATCACATGGGTAAAACCCAAGTTTCTTATTACAATACATTTATAGGGATAAACCCTATTTTATTGAATTTAAAACATCATTTATTAGGTAACTTTTATAGCCACATTTTTTCCAAGCCTTCAGTGCTCTCCAGCTGGCTTTTTACTAATTGGCTGTCACATTGTGTTACCTGAAACGCGTTTTAAAAACATTTGTCAGTGGGAAATACTGGTGAGTGAATCCCAGTTTAATCTAGAAACATTTTATCAATTAAAACAATATTGAGAGCGATCACATTGTTTATTTCTACACAATTACACATTCAGTACTGTCAATCCTGACTTGTGGGTCATATTACACATTGGCTAACTCGTTGTCCAATGGTAACGTACTGTCATCCCCGACTTACTACTCACAGTGTAGTAAATTTTGTATACAAAACCCCAACATACCGGCAGTAATTGAAGAACTACAAAGACTCAATCACCGCTTAATCACATTGTAAAACAATTAAGGTTTTGTAAAATATTCTAAAAAGGTTAACAAAAAGAGGATAAACTCACATTGCTATCTTAGACTTCGTGTAAGGGTTTCCTGCATATAATCTATAATTTATACAAATGTACATAGGTTAGTATCATAACCCTTTGAAAATATTAATGATACCTTCCCTGAGACGGTATTCCAATAACTACGTCGGGCTGAACCACGACAGTTATTACGGAACTCTAAATCAATCGGGCAGCGTATCTATTACAAAACCGGGGTTATAATACTTACAACGGAGCAGAACCTCGCTAATTAGGGGGATATAATACCCGCGTATTACTTCTACTACTCAGAAATTCGCTTATGAAAGAAAAAGAAATGAACGACGAATACTGAAACTCGATGCCTCCTTATATAGGTGCTGAACCCGGGTCTCTCGCGGCCCGCCTAAAAATAGACGAAGGTCTACGCGGCCCGCGTCAAAGCTAGTCAACGGACTAGCTTGTCCGGCTCACCAGGTAGGTCCGCCACGATGTCGACACGTGTCGGCCTCTGGTGTCCCCGCGTTGTTGATCTCTCGCGGCCCGCGTAAGTGTTAAGGTGAGCTTACACGGCCCGCCTTAACTTAAGAAATCAACGATATCAGGTTTCAACCCTGATACCGCCCGCGTAAAGGCTTGAGGTGGGTCTACGCAGCTCGCCTCAGCTTAAAAATTAGATTTTTAATTTATTTTAATGCTATAAAGTATTTCGGGCTCGGTTTTCACATACGGGGTGTATTTAAAGACATATTGGGACATTTTAAAATATACTAGGTTATCGGTTTTTACTAAGGGTTGTTACACATATGCCACCAACAACACATCCACTCAAGTTTCCAGAAATTACAATATTGCCATTAGCGTCTTGAATAGCTTATAGTATTTATTTCTGTCTCTTTCGCTACGGATAATCAAGATACATCGAAACCGGATCTACCGGCTTTCTCTTCCCCTTCCCAATTTCATTCGCCGGTGTTTCGCCGGAAGCTGGATAGCTAACGAAACATTCTAACAATCAATACATAACACACAATCACTGGCAATCAATACATCACCTACAATCACATTAACATTCAATTGAATCTAGAGAGAGAGAAACAAAAAGGGGTGACCTTCCTTACAACCGGTAGAAAACCCTAAGCCTTCCAACAACATCACCATAGCAGTGGCTCACGTAAATGGCGTGCTTATTGGGGAGACGGTGGTGATATGAAAGAACATATCGCTTTTGCATCATGTGACATTGGGTTGATCTGGAAGGTCGGTGGGGATGGACATCCAAAGATTGGGGATGGAGTTTTTGATGGGTGCCGTGCGACTGTTTTGGGGAATGTGAAGATGGGGGAATAAGCAAAATTTATTATGTACTTAATTTCCATTCCCTTTCCAATGCTTCATCATTTTATTTGCTGCCACATTATTTGTAATTTTTTTTAAAAACAACATTACTATTGGCTTTGTTTGTCTTTTTACAATCATTTTTTAATAATATATGTCATAAGGAAGCAGGTTTCTCTTGGTATATTACGTTTGCCAACATATTACATATCATATGGGAGGAAGTTCGATTAAGTTTATGAAATATTGAAAATGGGCCAAGATCAATGAAAATCATACACATATATAAATACAATAAAAGGAACCGATTGAATTCAACAATGGAGGATTGAGTGGTATTAAAGATCTCATCTTATGGGAAATAAGTAATCTGATTTAAAAAGATGAGAAAACTTATTCCAAATCTTACTAAAGTAATTAGATATTAGAATTAATTATGTAAATATTAGGTGCTATTGTGTAAATGTGACGTCTATAAATACCTCTTCTCTTTTTTGCTGCACATGTTTATTTTATTTATGTTTTAAGTTGGTCTACGTTTCGACGTATATTTTGTTGGAAAACAAATTCGGTCAAATATAAGACATTTTCATTCAACAGTATGAATTTGGATTACTCTACATTTCAACGTAAATTTAGTTAGGAATCGGGTTGGATTGATTGTAGTCAATAACTAATGATGTCGTGTACGCCGCCGCCGCAACGCGCAGCGGGTAAAAAAAACTAGTATTTAAATTAAAGAGAAAGGTCGGTTGCTACATGTCACCAACCCTACTCTCATTTTCTTTTGTCTTATATGGTATTAATTTCTTTTGTCTTACTCTTGGGAAAGTGATAATATGACAAATTGGTTTACTATATGCTATTAATTGAAGCTTAATTGGGTTTTTAAATGCCTTTTTTTTCTAATGCAAGACACATGTGAGTTTCTGGTGATTACATGTTTTTTTTTTGTTTTTTTTTTTGTTTTCATCCTTATTCAAAACTATTTCATAATCTAATGTACTCGAAAAGATTTTTGTTGAATACACTTTAATGTAATTTTTGTTTGGAAACAAGGCGAGTCAACAATATAAAGTTTTGTTTTTATGTACGTTTTGAGTTGCACTTTGTTTTGTCGTAAATTTTGTTTGGAAACAAGTCGAGTCAGATATAATACATTTTTCATTCAACGGTATGAATTTCGATTGCTTTACGCTTCAACGTAAATTTAGTTCGAAAACGAGTCACCGCCGCCGCAACGCGCGGCGGGTAAAAAACCTAGTTGCTTACAAAAACATATATATTATTTTATAAAATTAAGCATATCTTATCATTAGAAATAATTCGTAGTCCGAATAGTTTAGCTATTATGAATTAATTTGTTTATGAGCTTCAACTTTAGTCCGGATAGTTTAGCTATTATGCATTAATTTGTTTTTGAGCTTCAACTTGAATTGGAGTGATTAATGAAGTTGTTTTATTAGTTCTTTTGTTGCAGCTTTAAGCTTTGGAAAAAAAAAATCACACGTCGATCAAACAATGCTATTTAATGTTATGTAAATTAGTTTGCAAGATAAAATCAAGTTCTAAATCAACTTGAATTGGAGTGATTAATGAAGTTGGTTTTATTAGTTCTTTTGTTGCAGCTTTAAGCTTTGGAAAAAAAAATCACACGTCGATCAAACAATGCTATTTAATGTTATGTAAATTAGTTTGCAAGATAAAATCAAGTTCTAAAGCTTCTCACCAAAAGCTATAGTTCAATTTCAGTCTATTTAAAAGAAATATTATAAAAACGTTTCTTATTACATTCTCTAAACTATTTTAAAAATGTACTTCAAATTGTGGTTAAAACAAAAGTAAAACATAACGTTTCTAAAACAATTTTAAAAAATATCTATATCTAAAAACTGAAAACCTGTCTATTAAAAAAATTATTAAAACTTGTTGAAGAAAACATCTTCAGAGAAATTAAAAAAAAAAACTTTTAATAAAATATTATAATCTAACGGAAAGTTTTCTTTTTAATTTTAATCTATAACTAGGTTTATCACTATGGTCGCGTTGCGGCGAACTTCTTTTGTCATTTAGTCTGTGTTTACATGTATTTTGAAATCACTACGAGCGCGTTACGCACAGAACCGCTGACAAGAATAAAAAGAAAATGTACAAAAAAAAAACAGTATAAGATAACCGAAAGAAAATCAACAAAAAAAGTTTTATGGTAATGATGTTGTTCGTATGAAACCCGTGGTCAGAGATGAGTAAATGGTATTGGGTACCGGTACCGAATTTCCCGAACCGAAAGATTTTAAGTCAATTCGGTAGCAACCTTTTGCTTTCCTGGTACCGGTTTGCTACCAGTTTTTACCTTCATATACCTGTACCGTAACCGGTATTTTCGATACCAGTACCAATTTAGTATCAGTTGGCACCGAGCTCATCCCTCGCCCTTAAACTAAAAAAAGAAAACACTAAAAGTTGAAGAAAATCAATAAAAAAAGTTGCACGATACCGTTGGTGTTTATACGGTACCCGTGATCAGGGATTAGCAAATGGTATAACCAAAAGAAAATCAACAAAAAAAGTTTTATGGTAATGATGTTGTTCGTATGAAACCCGTGGTCAGAGATGAGCAAATGGTATTGGGTACCGGTACCAAATTTCCCGAACCGAAAGATTTTAAGTCAATTCGGTAGCAACTTTTGGCGTTCCTAGTACCGGTTTGCTACCAGTTTTTACCTTTATATACCTGTACCGTAACCGGTATTTTCAGTACCAGTACTAATTTAGTATCGGTTGGCACCGAACTCATCCCTAGCCCTTAAACTAAAAAAAAAACCACTAAAGTTGAAGAAAATCAATAAAAAAAAGTTGTACGATACCGTTGGTGTTTGTACGGTACCCGTGATCAGGGATGAGCAAATTGTATTGGTTAGAAGTACCGAATTTCCCGAACTAAAAATTTTCAATATCAATTCGGTACCTACATTTGATGTTTTCTGTACCAAGCTGGTGCCGATTTTTACCTTCATGTACCGAGACCGAACAAGACCGTACTGGTATTTTTGATAAAATATGGATAAATGGGAAAAAAAACTTGCAACATGGCAAGCTTTAAATGTAGAAGTACTATTCATTTTAAATGGAAAAAAAAAACAAAAGGCTTGTCACGTGACAAGCTTTGAATAGTGAAGGAACTATTCATAAGCTTGGTTTTTTAATATATAAGATAATTTACATAAGCCTAATACTAAATAGTAAATAGCAATACCATATTTTCTTTAGTTAATATTGGATTAGGTTATATCCAATGAGATTAAGAGAGAGACAAACAAATTATAGAAAACTACTTAAAAACAAGGTAAAACACTATTTTGTTAAATACTTTTTAAATTACTTATTTTAGTAAATATTTTTTCCATCAACACCCATTTGAGAAAAAAACTCCTTGTTTTTAATAACACAAACCAGCGTGTGTTAGAGAGAGAGTAGAGAGAGAGAAAACTCAGATCTTCTTAACCTGACGAACTTGGATTTTCCGGCCAACGTATTCTGTTCAGATTGAAAACAAAATTGATTTCAAAAGACGAAATTAACATCATAGAGAAATTACCAGAAACTACCTTGAAGCAAAATTGGTTTTCTTTCGCTAAATGCTGTGGAACTACTTAGTAGAGTTCAAAGGGTGATGCATAGTAATGTTATGACCCCAGATATATAAAATGTAGTTATTAAAAGAATTAGTTTTGCTATTCAAAAATGGGTGACGGTGCAACTTTTCCCCGTTTACCTTCTATTTCGATGTAATTAAATTGAATGATCTAAGATATGATCTCGGAGTTGCAGGTCGGCACGTTAATTTTCCGATGAGATTCGTTTTCCAGTCATCTCAAATGGGGCGGTTGTGGTGGTGGATTTGAAAAAATCGATGGTGGTGGTGTGGGGCCGTTATGGTGGTAGGGGTGGTCGCTGGTGGTGGCCGGTAGTGTTGATGGAGGTGTTTCCGGCCACACAAGTGTTTATCAACGTGTGTGTGTATATATATATACATATACCCTAATATATATATAGGGGACCGCTAAAATGAGAACCACCTCGAGTTGTAAGAACCGTGAGAACTACACCGTACGGGGCGAAGTGGACCAATTTTTTTTTTCATAAACGTAAATGCGTGTATTATAAACACATTTGTAAAAAAAAATAAAAAAAAAATGTCGTGTGTGTAGTTTTGAGCACCACAAGTTTGTGTTTACGGGTACCGTAAATCCTACCGAAAAATTTACGGTACCCGTAAACACACACTTGTGGTGCCCAAAAACTTTTTTTTGAATTTTTTTTACAAATGTGTTTATAATACACGCATCTACGTTTGTGAAAAAAAAATGGTCCACCTCGCCCTGTACGTTGTAGTTCTCACGGTTCTTACAACTCGAGGTGGTTCTCATTTTAGCGGACCCCTATATATCAAATGTGTGTGTATAAAAAATTAAAAGAAAAGAAATTTGTAAAAAGAGTTGATGAAAATGACAAAACAAAACAAAATATATATATATAGAATGATTAAAATACCCTTATCTTAACTGAATTTTTTGGATAGAGTTAGAAGGTTGGATAAAATGTTAAAAAAATGACAAAATTCAGGGATCCAGAAAAAAAAAAAAAAAAAAAAAAAAAAAAAAAACAACTATTTGAACTAAAGTGATATTTTAAACCAAACCTCATATACTAAAATGACAATTTACTATTTATTAAAGGTGTGTATTTGTTTAAAGCATAAGGGATAAAAGTTAAATTTAAAAATATATATAATAATAAAAAAGAATCACAGGTTGTTATTAAATATATAAAATACTGTATCGGAAAATAATTAACCAATAGAAATAAGTCACTGATAAAACAAGTTGATAATTGTAATTGTAATACTTTTAATATTAATTAATTTGATCTGGAACAAAATAATCTGGTGGAAAAATATATATTTTTTAAATGCTGTCGGAGGAATAGTCCAGTTTTTGCTTTATTTTTACTAGTTTTTGTCACGTTGCGGGGCAGTAAAATTGAATATTTATCTCTTTATATACGTCTGTTTTTCGGTTACTTATACATATTACTCGTAACAATATCTAAAAAAAAATTATATCGAGTCTACCAATTAATAAAAAACATTACCATACTTTTGCTAAAAAACTAAAATGATTGAAAACTATAATTTCAAACTCATAGTAAAATTGTAATTTTTTCAGGACAAATGAGCGTGTGCCAGTCAGTCACATGACACGAACAAAAATTACACCGAGTCAACCAATTAAAAAAACACAACCATAGTTTTGTCGAAGGAAAAAAAAACTAAAACGATCACATGACAATAATTTTATACTAGGGGCAAAATCGTAAATTGGCTGAAAAGAAAAAAAAAAACAAAATCAATGTAAAACTATAAATTTAGAAAGGGCAAAAACGTAATTAAGCTGGTCCAATGGGGAAGTGTTGGCCTGACACTATTCTCCAGCTTGTATTTGTATATATAGTAAATAAATAAATAAATAAAAATGTGGATACTAACTTTTGCTTTTTTTATTTTTTTTAAAATGTGGATACTGGATAATTTTCTTTTTATTATTATTATTATTATTAATTTTTTTTTTTTTTTTTTGCAATGTGGATACTGGATAATGTAAACAGAAAACTCAGAATACTGTCTGAAACACAAAAACAAACTTGGGCCCCACCTCCAATTTACATGACCCGTCCCTTTCTCCACGTCATATACGGACATGGTTGTACGTGACCCAGTCTTATCGATGAATAAGTATGTAACTTGTGCAATGTATGTTGTAACGTTTGACAAAAAAAAAAAATGTGATGATAGTCTGCCTGATATCTTTTTATTTGCAGCCTTTTTAAGAGTAGAAAAAGATACTATTTTATTTACTTTGTATAACCTTTTTATTTATTATTTTTTTTATTATTTTTTGTTTTAAAATGGAAGACAAACTGCATAGGATCCCTTATTCGGATATTACCTTGAAAAGTTGATAAAAGTTATTTGGGTGTTTGAATAATATGGGGTTGTCCAAAAAGCTCGTGGCTTGGAGCTTGCTTAAAGCTTGCTCGGATTTAGTTCGGGAAAAGCTCGCTTGATATGGCTTGGTTTGAAAGTGAGCCAAGCCGGCTCGGCTCGGTTAGAAAGTGAGCCTAGCTCGGCTCGGCTCGGCTCGTGAAGAGCCAAATTGGCTCGGTTTGGCTCGCTTGGTAGCTCGGCTCAGCTTAGCTCGAATTATTTTACTTATAATATATTTTATTTTTATATACCTATAATATTACAAAAAATTGATTATAATTTACATGTATTTAGGCTTGTAATTTGATATCTATGACATATTTAAATGTTGATTGCCGTGATAATGAACAAATATTGTATTTACTTGAAATATAAAACTTATTTTGTGTTGTTGAACGTGATTTTGGCTTGTAGTGTATTAGGTTGAACTTATTTTAAATATGTTCTTTTGAAGTATTGAATAATATTTTAAAATACTGAATTTTGAGAGCTATGTATTAATTTTTATTTTGAAAATCGAGCCAAATCAAGCCGAGCCGAGACAGCTCGGTTTAAAACCAAGCCGAGCCCGAGCTTAGATTTTCAGCTCGGTTTATAATCGAGCCGAGCCGAGCCGAGCCAGCTCGGTTTATAATCGATCCGGGCCCAAGCTTGCCCTAGCTCGAGTCAACTCGGCTCATGAACAACCCTAGTGTGAAATTTGTTCCTTTACGACAATTGTACAATTCAGAGCAATTTCAAACCTAATGAAATCTTGTGTTTCATATCCGGGATTGTATAATTACATGTGACATTTACACATTTCAATTCTTGTACGATTTCAAACTCTTGAGAAACTTTTCTGGAAGTTTTACGTAAACTGTTACGTAACGTAATCAGTTTAACGCAACGTACACTACGGAACAATGACATAAGCTAAACATACCCTAAATACCCTTAACATAACTTAGAAATAAGTTTTGGAGGGTTCGGTATGTCAAAATCATGTTTATTCGATCACAGGGACTATTTACGACAAACAGCGAAAGTCTGCCAATTCTTGTAGCGACGTACACTCCGTAACAAGAACATAAGTTAAACATACCCTAAATACCCTTAATATAACTTAGAAATAAGTTTCGGAGGGTTCGGTATGTCAAAATCATGTTTATTTGATCATAGGGACTAAAAGCGTCAAAATTACGAAAGCATGCAAATTCACGTATTTCTACATACAGACCATATATGCGCATCCAAAAATTTTTGTAATCGTTAAAATCTTGTATTTTAGTGATGTGAATGCAAAAATATTATTCGTTACGCAACTTGAATCGTTTTCGCGTCCGTTCAAGCTTTCGTCGTAATTAAGCGCAAAACGCGATCGTACAGCCAAATGAACCGACATCCATGACATTTCCGGACATATTTCAAGTCCCTTATGATATAATGTCATTATAAAGACTGAATTTGAGGTTAACGGGGGTTATACGCGTAAAAAACGCAATAAAATGGTGCAGGGGCCTGTTTCGCCAAAAATTGAAACTGTGCTGAAGAAGGCTCGCGGGGCGCGACACCCTGGGGGTGTTTTGGTCGCGGGGTGCGATAGCCTGATCTGGGCAAAAACTTCTAAATAGCTTCCCAGCTGTTGCAACTTGTTTTCCAACTTGGTTTTTTAGTTCTTGTGGACTATTTAAGTGTTCCCCAAGGCTATTGTTCCTGTCCACACACTTGGAATGACCTCATTCTTCCTTGGTGACCACACAAACACATGTCAAGATCCTATTAATTCAAGAACACTATAAATACATTACTCCATTCACTTCACAACTTGCTCAATTCTTTTCTTTCTCATCTATGCTCTAAGTTGGAGTTGCCACCACTTGTGGATGCCTCCCATCTGAGCTTTCTTCAGCATAGAACACAAGTAAGTGTTCTTCCTAGTCTTGTTTATTTATTTTTAGCTATTTCAAGCTAAAAGTCAAACAGTTTGACTACCGTTTGACTTTCGGTTTAGACCATGAATTGGTCAAGTCAAAGTTCAATAGAACTTTGCAACGTGATCGTAATCACGATGGTTATAATCCCTTGCGATTATACCTACTGATTACCATGTTTACTAGTTGAAGTGATGAGTCAAAATTTCGGTCAAAATGCACGTTTATGTACATTTTACGACGGAACTATTTTCGGGTATCAAAACACTTTGTTTTGATACCAAATCAGTTTTTCAACTTAGTGAAACATGTTTTGACATATTTAACTCGTCACTTCTAGTTTAGTGCTTATTTAGGGTCGTAAGTCGAGCGGTCTTGACCACCGCTTTGTATAGGGAATAACCTCCTGAGGTTATACCTTATGGTCACTTCGTTTGGTTAGTTATATGATAAGTCGTTATTATGCCCTTAGAAAATGACCAAAATTCCTTGTTGGCGCATTAATCCATTTTTGGCATATGTAATCAAATTTTTCACATATAAACTGAAGTAATAACATTTTCAAACATGTTTATGCATTTAAGACTTATCATATGACTTGCTTAACCATCCGAACGCATAGTTACGCAAATGACACGTTAAAGTAGCGTAAACTACCTTAACGGGTCAAAAGCACTTAGGATTACTTTCAAATCAGAATGTAGACTTTATTAAACCATTTTTATATGAGTTCCAACACTCATTTGGTTTATAAGACCTCATTCTATCTGATTCCCCCAATTATGTACCGTTACTTTAACATAGTTACCCGATGTTAGGACACACTTGATTCCTTGATCTCTTGGGCTTTGTTTACTCATTCATTCAAGGACTCTTTGCAATCCCAAGTGGGTACATAGTCCCCTCTTTTATGTTTTTCAAATGTTTTGGGGTGATTCATATGTGCCTATTCACTATTTTTATGATTTCAAGCTATATGATTTTACATGTGTAGACTGTAGTACATATCCTTTAACGAATTGAAACTGTTATATATGGCTTAAATACGGATTTCAAAAGTTTTAAGACTATTGTTGGTGCGTATTTATATACTTATACATTCATTTACAATGATCAAGCTGATTGGTAGTACGATATAACGCTATAGGACTTGACACCCCATTCCTGTTGTACGGAATGTTAGAAACCAAAGTTTAAACCAAACAGATCTTGCCTTCATGGTAAATCTATAGTCACCAAAGTATAGTTTGATACACTAGGTTTGAATGTATTGCCAAACGTCCACAATGTGTTTTTACAAAGGTTTTTCCAATTAATCCATAAAACTTATCTTTTGTTGATTTCCTAAACCAAAACATAGTTTGATATGCTATTTTTAAACTAAAGTATAGTTTGATATACTACCAAATCACAATTTAAGTATATTTCGATATACATCCAAAGCATAGTTTGATATGCTCCCAATGTGATATTGTTTACTAAAGTATAGTTTGATATACTACCGACTCTGTTATTTCCTAAACTAAAGTATATTTTTGATATACTACCAAAGTATAGTTTGATATGCTATTTTCAAACCAAAGCATATTTTAATATGCTATTTTCAAGCCAAAGTATAGTTTGATATACTACCGATGCTTTCATTCCTAAACCAATGTATATTTTTGATATACTACCAAATCTATTATTCCATTTGTAGGATCAAATCGAGCCAAAATCTGATTTTGATAAAGAAATCAAGATGAACACGCCAAAAATATAGCAATAAAACCCTTGAAAAGATTTGCAAAGTATGAATGCAATTTAGTCCCTCAAATCTCTCTCTAAGTGTGTTGCTAAAACCCTAATCATCACTTTCTATTTATAGCCTAAGCACACTTAGGCTATTTACATTTAAGTCCCTAGGGTTAATAACTTGCCAAAACTAGTAATAAACATGAAAATTAATTAAATGAGCTAATAAATATATTTTGTCTAAACAAAATATATTTAATTATCCAAAGCAATAAAATTGTCATATCTCAAACTTCCACGCGCCATATCTTTCTTCGATCTTCTCGTGTCGACTTGCGCGTTGACTTTGTCTTTGTCTTTGTCTTGATGGCATTGACTTTGTTGACTTGATTCGTTGATAACATTAGACTACACGTTTTAGACCCAACATCATTAACCAAAGTATATTTTGATATACTACTAATTCAACTATTTCAAAACTAAAGTATATTTGGATATACTCCTTATCCTATTAATTCAATATCAAAGTATATTTTGTATATACTACAAACCTTTTATCAAAACAAAGTGTTTTTAGAAACCAAACTTTTATCAAGGATTCATGGTTATTTTGTAAACATATAATCTTTTCTTATATTATCCAAAGCCATGAATCAAATTCATAAAACCTATGTTACTCACAGGCATTTTTATGCTGACGTTTTATTTTCACATATGTTTCAGGTTCTATTACGTGATGATTGTTGACGCATGCTACACATAGGATGGACTTGTGCCTTAGTGACTTTAAAACTTGAAAGATAATTGTTTGTCTTTATTTGGTTATATCAAAACAATGAGTCTATTAATGATATAAAACAAAACTTCAAATACCACGTGTTGTGAAATAATGATTCTGTGACATGACTCCCCGACGTTTCCGCCACGGTTTGTTGTATTACGAGGTCGGGGTGTTACAGAAAAGTTGGTATCAGAGCCATGGTTATAGGGAATTAGGTTATTAGTAATTCTCTTGACCTAGTCTATAACCTTCCTAGGACCCTAACGCGAGATTTCTTGCGTTTAGATTCTTAATACAATACCAATCACTTATTCTTAGGTGATTACCAAAAACAAAACATAATTCATTCTCTCGAGTAAAAAATTTTCCAAAACTTCACAAGAAATCATCTATCCTTAGATGATTTGTTTTAGGCTTTTAAGCCTTTGATGTTTTCAAAATCTCGTCAAAGTTTGGGCTTTAACAATGTGAACATGTGCAATCTGGAAGGGTGGGTGCCTGTACCCTGAGTTTTCTGTCTAAGGCTAGAGTGTTCGTACAAATCCACATCATCGGACCAGTCACTCTTACCTGGGAACTCTTGGGGTGAGTGTCCACCTATAGGTTAAAGCATATCTTCGTGATACATTATAAAGTCCCATTTACTTTGATTAGTCACCGTGTCGTTTGTTTGTTTTACGTAATGAACAATTGACCACAATCCTTATGCTTTGTCGATATTTTTAAACGTTCAATTTTGAGTATCCAATATCATCTCACTCGTTTTCTCTTATGTTTCTCTGCTCTTTTAGAATGCCTCCTCGACGTAATCAAACTCAAGATGCTGCTATGGCAGCCATAATCGCTCAGGAAATCGCTGCTGTGCTCCCAAACCTAGTAACCCAGTTAAATCAAGCAAACAACAACAATAACAACAATGCACCCGCTCCGTGCAACTATAAACAGTTCAACTCAGCTAAGCCACTTACATTTACTGGGTCTGAAGTAGCTACTGGGCTCCTACAGTGGTTTGAGAGTCTCGAAAGCACGTTTCGTCATGTACAATGCCCAAACGAGCGAAAGGTTGAGTTTGCATCAAGTGTGTTCTAGAAAAGAGCACTCACATGGTGGAATGGTGTGATGAGGGATAGGGGTTCCGATGTGGCAATGACACAAATGTGGGAAGAGCTTCGAGCTCTTATGATGAAGGAGTTTTGCCCATGACATGAACAAAGGGTGCTTGAAAATGAATTCCACGATCTTAAACAAGATAGTGGTGAACATCGTGCCTACACTGATCACTATGAGGAGCTAAGTCTGTTATGTCCTACCATGGTTACGCCTTTGGACAAGGCGATTGAAAAGTACATCGATGGCCTCCCTGACCCAGTTCAGAACATTGTTACTGGTAGCAACCCAACCACTGTTAGACAGGCCATTGAGCTATCCGCTACCCTGACTGAATCACTGGTCAGGAAGGGTAAACTTTTCTGGAAAGGCGACAAGAAACCATCGGACAAGACTTCACAATAAAAACCAAAGGATAACAAGACTGAATCCTCCAAGAAGTCAAAGAAGCATAAGGCTTCACAAAACTTCGCAGTAGTTGCTCAGAACAATCAAGTTGCCCCCAACCAATGTCGCAACCCCCGCCCCTTATCTGTCCCGGGAACGGGCGGCCGCGAGACTCAGTATTGGTGGTATCGGTGTTTATCAATTTGGCAGCGGATTTTTCATCAGGACCGTAGTTAGGAAATATTTTATCAGAGTAAAACACCACATTTTATATAAATAAGCATATTGGGATAAAATCCAAGTTTTTATTACAAACTGATTTATAGGGATAATCCCCATTTTATTGAAATAAAACATCTTCTTTATTTAGGTAACTTTTATAGCCACTTTTCCAAGCCTTCAGTGCTGTCCATCTGGCTTCTAGTTGGCTTTCACATTTTGTTACCTGAAACGCGTTTAAAAACATTTTGTCAGTGGGAAATACTGGTGAGTGAATCCCAGTTTAATCAAGAAGAGTTTTATCAATTAACAGTATTGAGAGTGATTACAATGTTTATATCTACACAATTACTCATTCAGTATTGTCAATCCTGACTGGTGGGTCATATTATCCATTGGCTAACTCTTTGTCCAGTGGTAACGTGTTTCACATTTTGTATACAAAACCCCAACATACCGGCAGTAATTGAAGAATTACAAAGACTCAATCACTGCTTAATCACATTGTAAAATAATTAAGGTTTTGTAAAAACAGTTTACAAAAAGGAGATTACTCACATTGCTGTCTTAGGTTTTTTTAAGGGTTTCCTGGGGATTATCTATAAATTACACAAATGCACATGTGTTAGTATAATAACCTAATATTTACATTAGCAATACCCTCCCCGAGACGGCATTCCAACGACTACGTCGCGCAGAACCTCGACAGCCGTTACGAAACCCTGGATCAATCGGGCAGCGTATCTAATATGTAACCGGGGTTATGATACTTACAACGGTGCAGAACTTCGTTATTTAGGGGGGGTATTATGCCCGGAGATTATTTTATCTATGAAGAAATTAGAGAGAGATCAAGAAAATGAGCGACGAAAACTGAAGACTGAGGGCCTTCTTATATAGCGCCTCTTCGACTTCTCTCGCGGCCCGCGTAAGACGTAGCCAAGGGCTACGCGGCCTGCGTAATAGGCTGGGTAGGCCCTAGCCTGGCCCAGTCATCGAACTAGCTCCGCCACGAGCCCGACACATGGTGGCACCGGGTTAAGCCTGGTGGCCTATCTGTCGCGGCCCGCGTAAGAGGTAGCCAAGGGCTACGCGCCCCGCGACAGCCCCTAAAATTTTGTTTTTATTTTTATTTTATTAAATTAAAGGTATTTAGGGCTATTATACGTATACGGGGTGTATTTTAGGGCATATAGGGACATTTTTTAAATATATTAGGGTGTCGAAAATATTTTGGAGGGTTGTTATATCCTCCCCACCTTATTTTAGAGCTCGTCCTCGAGATCTACTGGAATAAGTGTGGATATTTTCTTTGCATTTCTGATTCAAGCTCCCATGTATACTCTGGTCCTCTCTTGGAGTCCTATTTTACTTTGACCAGAACTAATCTCTTGTGCTAGAGATTCTTAACTTTCCTGTCTTCAATCTGTAGAGGCTTCTCTACAAATTTAAGTTGTTCATTTACCTCTATGTCCTTAAGAGGTACTACCAGTGATTCATCAGCTAAGCATTTCTTAAGATTAGATACATGAAATACATCATGTATTCCTGCCATTTCCTCTGGCAGTTGTTAGCTGATAGGCTACAGGTCCTATTCTTCTAATAATCTCAAAAGGTCCAATATACCTGGGGCTTAGCTTTCCCCTTTTGATGAATCTGACTACTCCTTTCCAATGAGAGACTTTCAATAATACTTTGTCTCCTACCTGAAATTCCAACGGCTTTCGCCTGTTATCAACATAATTTTTCTGTCGATCATGTGCTGCTTTTAGTCGTTCCTTGACTTGAATGATCTTGTCTGTTGTTTCTTGTACTATTTCTGGTCCAGATAATTGCTTCTCTCCAATTTCTGCCCAACAGACTGGGGTTCGGCACTTTCGTCCATAAAGTGCTTCGAATGGTGTCGCATTGATACTGGTGTGATAACTGTTATTATAAGAAAATTCTATTAACGGTAAATGATCGTCCCAATTACCTCCGAAATCAATTACACAAGCTCTAAGCATGTCTGAAATGTCCTTTCGCTTTGTCCATCTGTCTAAGGATGATAGGTTGTGCTTAGATTTAACTTGGTTCCCATGGCTTTTTGGAAACTTGTCCAAAAATGAGAGGTAAAACGGCTATCTCTATCAGAAACAATTGATAAAGGAATTCCATGTAATGAAACTATTTCATTTACATACAACTTAGGTAACTGTTCCATACTGAAAGTTTCTTTCATTGGTAGGAAATGAGCTGACTTGGTTAGCCTGTCTACAAACACCCAGATTGTATCATTACCTTTTCTTGTTTTGGGTAGTTTGGTAACAAAATCCATTGTTATCAATTCCCATTTCCACACTGGCATTTCTAACTGTTGCAATAAACCGAGGGTTTCTGGTGTTTAGCTTTGACTTGTGAACAGGTTAAACACTTAGAAACATAAGCTGCTATATCCTTTTTCATTCCTATTCACCGGAAATTCTTTCTTAAGTCTTGATACATCTTATCACTTCCAGGATGCATCGTATACTTAGACTTATGGGCTTCTTCTAATATACGGTGGCGTAGGTTTCCTAATTTAGGTATCCACATTCTTTTCTTATGGAATCTCCAAATTCCATCTGTTCCTTGTTCTAATTCCTTAATCATACCTTTCAACTTTTCAGTATCATCCTTGATTACTAACTCTTGTGCTTTTCTAATCTGTTCATTTAAATCTACCTGTAGATTTAATTTAAGAGAACGTACCCTTTTTGGCTTTTCATGATACTTTCGACTTAAAGCATCAGCCACTACATTTGCCTTTCCTGCATGATACTGGATACTGTAATCATAATCACTAAGTATTTCCATCCAGCGTCTTTGTCTCATATTCAATTCCTTTTGCCCGAAGACATACCTTAAACTCTTATGATCAGTGAAAATGGTAAACTTACTACCGTAAAGGTAATATCTCCAAATTTTCAGGGCAAAAATTATGGCTCCTAATTCTAGATCATGGGTTGAATAATTCTCTTCATGATTCTTAAGTTGTCCAGATGCATAAGCTATAACCTTTTGGCGTTGCATCAATACACATCCATAACCTAACTTAGAAGCGTCAGTGATGTGTGCAAAATGCAACTTATAAATTACATCAAATGTGGCATAAAACTAACCCTTTTTAGTACTAATGTTGGAAAAAGTGTGTTTTTGTCTTCCTTTTGTATTTTCAGGATTAAATGAGCTCAAATTAACAAAAGAAGCAAAAAGGCAGCTAAATCTAACAAAAATACAAGAAAATGAATAAACGTGGCATGCCCGACCCCTCGACAGCATCTCCCTAAGCAAAAACAAGAAAACAGAATGCTGAACATGCCCCGTGCTCAATGAGCACGGGGGCGTGCCCAAGTGTCTGCAGAAAATACAAAGCTGTAGAAGCTTCTATCACCCACCACGGGGGTATGTCCAGCGGACACGGGGCCGTGGTCAACTCTAAGATTTGCAGAATCTAGGAAAATCTTGATAGTACAGTTACGCTTCTGCACACGTGGTCGTGCCCAGCGGACACGGGGGCGTGGTCAACTAATGTAGACAAACTGCATTTAATGAAGAAAGAGAAGACAGGTGGACACGGGGCCGTGCCCAATGGACACAGGGCCGTGTCCGGGCATCTGTGCAGGCTATAAATAGAGGTGCTTGGCTCATTTGCAAACCATCCCTTGACAAACCACCTCTCTCCCACTTCACCCACACTCCACCACCACCACAACACCATCATCCACCACCATTATCCATCATCCATCATAGAGTGTGTGTAGTAGTCTCGGGATCCAAGATTGATAGTAAGAGTTCTTGACAATCAAATGCCATGTTTGCCTAAGTCTCTTACATCACTGGGTGAAGACAAACATTTAGTGTAATACTTTTTATTTTTAATCTTTTCACACTTTTTATTGTTGGACTCTATATGCCCAAGACACATATTAAATTGATGTGGCTAGTACGTTATGATCCAAGTCGAGTCATACCCAAATACAAGCTAGACAAACACTTATAATATTTATTTATGATATGATCAAACAAATAAATATTAACATTTAGAATATTTAGAAATTGGTTTTCTAAATAATTGCACTTGACAAACTAATAAATTATATGTATAATTTATTTTTGAAAGAATATTTTATTTTTTTATTTAATGGGTTAAATAACATTTTAAAAGGTTGTATAAGTCTTATAACATGTGATGTTATAATTTTATAAAAGTTATAAAATTTTAATGCAAGGCTTATTTTTATAAAATTTGAAATGATGTTGGCAAAAAATACCCCATAGGGCCGCCCCCTTGGTGTTCTTCCCTAGGTGGGATTTAGCCAATGCATTTACATGCAACCTTCTTGAAAAGATCATTTTTTGGATATGCATCTTTCTTCCATATATATGATATACTTTCTCTCATTAAAATGTTGTTGCAAGAACTTTCAAACACCCCCTAATATTTTCGGCTATGGATAGTTGATCATGAGGCCTTTTCAAGTTTGAATTTTCAAGTGTGAGACTTGGAAATTCCTCTAGAGAAAATCGGCCATGGGGTTTTATCCAAGGGTTTCAAGTTGGAAGTTCAAGTGCAAAACTCTAGAAAATCCTCTCATATTTTCGGCCATGGTGGTTGTTTTATGAGGGATTTTTCAAGTGAGTTCATGAGTGTAAAATCCTAGCTAAATCAAAGTGTTTGTTGGAAGGCTTGGGGTATGCAAGCTTGAGGTCTTCTACTCTTGAAGGCAACCGTTCAAGAAGCATCATCTTCTTCATATCCTTTACTCCTTGGAAGGTAGTATTCTAAACACTCTATGGTTGTGTTTTAATTTTGATAGCATGCATGTTCATATATGGATCCGGGATTGGGTTTTACATATAAAATGAGTTTTACATCTTGAAAGTAAACATGTTTAAAATTATATTTTCCGCTGCATTTTTATTTTATAAGGATAAAATACTTTGATAAACATATGAAAAACCCAACAATGGCAACTAGAGCCGCTTATATGAGTGCATGCTTCATAGGATATGAAATTTTCAGGTTTCGGGTTTGGTTAAACCCTATGGCCGAAATTTTTCATCATGGTTCTCCTTTTGTTTTTCAAGATTATTTTCATACATGCATAAAAGTATCTTGAAAAATTATGTCATTTAGATGATTATTTTGTTTGGACAAAAACCCACATTTTTCGTTTTTTCATTCTTGACCGAAAAATTGTAGGTTGTAAAAGGGAACCATTTTGCTTCTTGAATTTTATATATTTGGATATATATAATTTGGTGTTCATAACCTAGCCATGACCTTGTGTGAATATGTTGAATATTTGTGTTTGTGATTTGTATTTAATTATTTCAAAGGTTGTAATAATTATTGTTTTTGTTCTTCCACTTGTAAAGTTATGTAATTTATTTATTTTCATTTGGTATGTAAAATAAACAGATTAGGTGCATTTCATTTTACTAGAAAAATGTATTAGGATATTTTTTTTTGAGTAAATTACAAGTTTTGTCCTTTATGTATGTCCCAAATTGCAGGCGCTGTCCTTTAAACCAAAACTTGACAGGCGGTGTCCTTTGTGTTTTCAAAATCTTGCATGTTTTGTCCTTTAGGCCAAACTTAGTTAGATTTTTTAGTTAAATCTGGTATCAAGGGGCTATTTTGTCATTTTATCTCCTCAGGGACTATTCTGTAAAATATCTTATATTTAGGGGCTAGTTTCTAAAAAATAAAAAGATTATAAAGAAGCCCTCTCTCTCTCTCTCTATCAGACGTGCTCTCTCTCTCTTCTCTCTCTCTCTCTCTCGACTCCAACTTTCTCAGATCTGGAGGGTGGCTTTAGCGGTGGTGACGGAATTGGTGGTGGTAGATTAGATTGAAGGTGGGTACGTGGTTGATGGTTGTTGTTGGCGGCGGTGGAAGCGGATGGTTCAAGATGGTGGAAGATGGGTGGTTGCAGATGGTGGAAGATGGGTGGTTGTAGATGGTGGAAGATGGGTGATTTCGTCGGAGATGGGTGATTTCGTCGTCGGAGGTTGCAGATGGTGGAAGATGGGTGATTTGGGGATTTTTGGGGGATGTTGGTTGTTGATTTGGAGATGGTGGAGGGTGGTGGTAGGTGGCGGTAGATGATGAAAGGCAATTGTGGTGGTGATGTGGAGTGGCGGTGGCAGGTGGTAGATGGTACGAGTAGGTGGGTGGTGGCAGTTACAGATGGTATGGGGTTCGTGGGTGGTGGTGGTGGTGGTGGTTGTGTGGGGTAGCAGGTGGTTGTGTGGGGAGTGAGTTGGTGGTGGTGATGGGTTGACGGTGGGGTTAGGTCTGAATGGTGGTGAAGCGAATCAAGATAGTTTTTGCAGTGGGTCTCGGTTGCCCTTGCATCTGTTGAGAAATGGGTCTCGGTTTCTAGAGTTGCAGTGGCTCGGTTGTCGGTTTGAACTTGAATTTCTTTTGATGAATCGAATTGGAATATTGTTGCTTTTTTGTCTGCTTCTTGTTGTTGTTGTTGTTTTGATGATGATGCAGTGGCAAAATGTAAGTTGTTGTTGTTTTGATGATGATGATCATCGTTGTTGTTGTTGTGGGATCTTTTTCTTATGTTTTTGTTCTTTGAAGGTTTTTTTGAAGAAATTGCAGACTGCTGGTCACTACGTGGATCCGGTGGAGGCGGCGGTGGTGGTGGTGGTGGCGGCGGTGGTGGAGGGTGGTGGTGATGGTGATGAAGGGTGGTGGTGATGGTGGTTAGTAATTTACTCAATAATATTAATAATAATAATAATATTAATAATAATAATAATAATAATATTAAGTTTTGAACAATTTAGTCCCTGAATAATTTTTTTTTACAAAATAGCCCCTTGATACCAGATTTAACTAACAAATCTAACTAAGTTTGGCCTAAAGGACAAAACGTGCAAGATTTTGAAAACACAAAGGACACCGCCTGTCAAGTTTTGGTTTAAAGGACAGCGCCTGCAATTTGGGACATACATAAAGGACAAAACTTGTAATTTACTCTTTTTTTTGTAAAAGAAGATGCACACAAAAATGCGGTTTTGGTTTTGGTTAATTTCGGGCCAAAAGGACTTCATAGTTCTTAATGGGATTTTTGCCCGATAACCAAAATACATTTTTGAAGTCCAAAGGAGTTTGGAGCTGAATATAAAAGACATTTGGAAGCTCAAAGAAAGTGGAGAAATCACAACACAAAAGGAAGACTTGAAGCATTTGGATATGGGATCAAGTGGGAGTTCAACGACACATTATTGTGTCAATATTCACCCCTAAGGAAGGACCTTTTGGCACACTTGTTTCGGCTAACAAGTGTTGTCAAAAATAGTTGGCTATGGTTATGCACCTATTGATATGTGTGTTGTGCTTATGTGGTTGCTTATTTATATTGTTTTGATGATATTTGGATATGCATGCTTAACAAACTAATAATCAACAACAAGCTTAAAATTGGTTCTTTGAAGATCATTAAAAATGATTAATAAAAGGTTATTAAAAATTAATGATTTTATAATAAAATGGGTTTTATTAAAAGGAACCTTGAAAAATTTGTTTTCACAAAAGTACCAAGGATTTGAATGCATGCAAATGTATGGTACATAAAGTTTTCTAAACTAGAATTTTGAAAACTCAAAATCCCTTTTATAAAACAAGTCAAACACCATCCTTTTATACAACACTCGAATCACTTGGGAACTCTTTTGTGGGATAAAGGTCACCTAACCACATTTGAAGGAACTTGTATATTCGAGGTGGGTTTACAATGTTTGTGGGATAAAGGTCACCTAACCACTTATGTGTATAAACTCACACGTGTGAGTAAGTTGGACGACTTGATTTGGAAACCATGAACTTAGGGTCACCGAAGCATGGTGAACAAAGGTGTTGATGGGATTAAACATGTCAACTAAACATAAATATGTTTAACCGGTCCCATATGGCTAGAAGTTGCAAAGGGTTGCAATTGTCAAACGTTGACTACCTTGTTAATTTAAATATAGGGATAAAGGTCACCTAACCAATATTTAAATGTAACGTTGGATTCTAGATTTTAATTATTAATTGTCTATGAGACACAAAAGGGTATTAATGATTAAGATATAATGATATCGAAAATACTAAAATTGAACCTTGTTAAATTTTGTAGATGGCCGCTAACAATATTACCCAAACCGTCCGTAACCTATCACTAAGAATAATCCTTGAAAAGGGACCGTCTCAATCAAAACACTTTATGGATTAATATCGAAACTTAAGAATCGTTCTCAAGTAAGAAAAGATATCCTATGTGTTGAACGATCCTAATCCCGATGAACATCTTATGGAAGATAAGGATGCCTATAACGATTGGATTAAGTGTATCGAGGATACTATGTAAGCATCTTGCCTCAAGTTAGGAATTATGATTCCTGAGATTCAAAAGGATTTTGAACATCATGGGCGTATGACATGATTACCCAATTGAAGGAAATTTTCCTACAACAAGCAAGGGTAGAACGCTTCGAAACAGTTCGAGCGCTTCATGCATGTCGAATGGAGGAAAACCAATCGGTCTCATCTTATGTCTTTAAGATGAAAAGCCACATTGATCACCTCGAAAGGCTCAATATGGGTAAAAGGGCTTTATCCATTCTAACGATCAATGAGGATGGCAACAAGAAAGGGCATCAACCCGACACCAAAGCAAATGTTGCAAATGATAACGGGAAATTCAAAGGGAAAAAGAAAAGAAAGACTAAAGCGTAAACACCGAAACCAAAAGAGAAGAAGGCAAAGGTTGCCATGAACGATCCATGCTTTGAGTGTGGTAAGATAGGACATTTAAATAGGAATTGTCCAACCTATCTCAAAGAGTTGAAAAATAAGAGGGATGCGGGGCAAACCTCAGGTACAATCTTTATGATACATATTGACCTTAATGTTATTTCTTCTAACACATGGGTATTAGATACCGGATGTGGAACTCATATTTGTAATTCGTTGCAAGAGTTCAAAAGAAATAAGCATTACAAGAAAGGAGACTATGTTTTGAAACTTCCAAATGGTTTGGAAATTGTTTTAAAATGTTTTTGTATGCTCCTAGTTTGACTAGAAACATTATTTCAGTTTCCCTTATAAGACAATATGGTTTTGTTTTAAAGTTAGTAAACAATAACATTTATATCGATGAATGACATATTTTACTTTAAAGCTATGCTTTCAAATGTTATTTATGAATTGGTTCATATTAATACATCATTTGATAGTTCAATGTACCAAGCAATCACCAATAAACTCAAAATGGATTTGAGTAAGACCTATCTTTGGCATTATCTCCTTAGTCACATAAACAGATGTTGCATGTGAACACTTAGAAAGAATGGTCTTTTGGAGACAAATGAAGTTGGTTCATTTGATACATGTAAATCTTGTTTATAAGGTAAGATGAATAAGAAACCCTTTAATGGGAAAGGGCAAATGATTTATTAGGTATCATACATTCGAATGTATGTGATCCTTTTAAGCCAATGACTAGGAATGGTGAAAGATACTTCATTACTTTTACCGACAACTATAGTAGTTATGGTTATGTGTACTTGCTGAGACACAAAGTTGAAGTTTTGAAATGTTCAAACCCTTCAAAAGGTGAAGTACAAAAATCAACTCAATCAAAGTTCTTCATTCCGATAGAGGAGGAATCGAACTCTATTTGGATATGGTTCGATCTATGATGGCTAGGAGCACATTATCTCTATCATTTTAGGGTTACGCTTTGCTCTCCGCGGCCCGTATGGCCCAAACCAAGAAAGTGGATAAGACAACTTTTGAAATATGACATGGAGGGGCTCCATCATTATCATATTTAAAGGTATGGGTTGTGACGCTTATGTGAAGCAATACACCCCAAACAAATTATAAGTACCATCCACTAAGTGTATCTTTGTAGGATATCCTAAAGATGGTATAGGATATTAATTCTACGATCTAACAGAGCAAAAAATATTTGTTGCTCAAAAGGCTGAGTTCTTGGAAGCTAAGTTCCTTGTGGAAGGAATTAGTAGAAGAGTGGAACTTGATGAGGATCAAGAACCACAAGCCGATACATGTTTAGTTAATACTAGCAATCAACAAGAGGTTGTTGAAAATGATCAAGTGGTTACTCAATACACACAAAACGTTCGTAGATCTAGTAGAATTAGTAGTCCACCTGAAAGATATGGATTTTTTCATGGATGGATGCTACGTGGTAGATTCGGGTGAACCTACCACATACCATGATGCAATGTCGAAATCCGATTGTGACAAATGGCTTGAAGCCATGAACGTAGAGATGCAATCCATGTATGACAACCAACTATGGGAATTGGTTGTGCCGTCTCTTAACTCCAAAGTAGTTGGAAATAAGAGGGCTTTTCAGGAAGAAAACCGATATGCATGGTAACTTGGATACTTATAAATTGAGACTTGTAGCAAAAGGTTTCACTCAAACTCAAAGGGTTGATTATGATGAGACCTTTTCGCCCCTGGCGATGCTAAAGTCAACTAGAATATTATTTACCATACCTGCATAATATGATTATGAGATTTGGCAAATGGATGTCAATACGGCTTTCCTTAGTGGATATCTTAAGGAAGATGTCTATGTGGTTCAGCCTAAGGGTTTTGTCGATCCAAAAGATCCTAACAAAGTATGCAAGTTAAAGAAATCAATCTATGGATTGAAACAAGCATCGAGAAGTTGGAATCACCGTTTTGATGAAGAAATCAGGAATTTTGATTCATCTAGAACGTCGATAAAGCTTGTGTGTATAAGAAGGCTAGTGGGAGCATTTTACTTTCTTAGTATTGTATGTCGATGACATTCTACTATTTGGAAATGACATTCCAACCATGGAAGGTGTAAATACCTGGCTTGGAAGTTGTTTTTCCATTAAGGATCTTGGAGAAGCCACCTATATTTTGGGAATAAAGATCTATAGGGATAGATCAAGGCGCTTGATAGGTTTATACCAAAGTGCATACATTGACAAAATCTTGAAAAGGTTCAAGATATAGAACTTTATGAAAGGTTTGGTACCTGTTCAAAAGGGGACAATATTGAAAGCGTTTCAATGTCCAAGCTCAAAGGATGAGCAGGAAAGAATGCAAGGAATCCCATATGCGTCAGTTATAGGATTCATTATGTATGTAATGATATGCACTAGACCGGACAAGTTATGCGCTTTAAGCATGACGAGAAGATACCAGTGAGTAACGGTCATTGGGTGACTGTTAAAAAAATTATTGAAACACCTTAGAAAGACTAAGGATGTATTTCTAATATATGGATCTGGTGAAAAAGAACTCGTTGTAAAAGGTTACAGGGATGCGAGTTTCGGAATTCGTTGTAAAAGGTTACATGGATACGAGTTTCCAAAATGATCGAGATGATCTTCGATCACAATCAGGGTAGCACTGTCCACTACAGAATCAGAATACATCGCCGCTTCATTGATCAATATAATTTATATGGATCTACCACTTGAATTATTGTCGATCTAGGGGTAGTCCCTACCATTCAGGACCCCTAGAGATCTTTGTGATAACGATGGTACGATTGCTCAAATCAAGGAACCACGTGCACATCAAAAGACTTGGCACATTGAGCGGAGTTTCAACTACATAAGGGATGAAGTTGAAAAAGGAAAGATATGTGTTCACAAAGTTCACACTGATCAAAATATTGCGGATCCACTCACGAAGCTCCTTGAACGGGCAAAGCATGAAGGGTCATACTTGTGCCTTAGGACTTCGATATTCTAGTGATCGGATTTGATCTATTTTGTATTTGGATATTGGAACAACTGTTATTATAACTCTTTATGGTATTTTGAGTTATGTTCCGTTTTAGCATGTTTAAATCCGTGAATAAGTTACTTATTCTAAATGTCCGTAGTCGATCATACTTGTGGGAACAAATATGAATGTAAGACTATTATGAACTTGGATTGGTGGATATTCATTAGGTATGAATATAGAGCAAAGTGTTGCTGCCAAAGTTCATAGATATATGTGGGACACAAATATTGGACTGACCCGCTCTGAAATCTTACTGCATGGAATCATCTGTGATTGATCATAAGTAAATTTGAGTAAAGGAGAATATCATAGTATCCTCTGACCTGAGATACATATTGGGTCTTGATATTCACAAAATATTGTACCTTGACTTTTTTTCTTCGCTGTTAGTAATATGACAGTACATAAGGCTAAGCTCAGGTGTGGTACAAGGTGATTGTGAGAGACGTATGTAGTAAAGATGGGATTTGTTCCTCTTATTCGTTGAGAGTAAGATGTATAAGGCCTGCTAAAGTTAAATCAACAGAGAGTGATCACTCTATGTCTCTGGATTTAACATGACATCTGTAACGAAAGGATAAATGATAGATTCACCTAAATCATATTCAAGTAAGGGACTTGAAGGGGATGATGTTATTAAATGGGACATATAATCATACGTATTAGGGGTAGTAAACTATAGTTAGGTGGTCTTTACTACTTGCATCAATCTTCTATGTATCTTGTGCAAGTGGGAGATTGTTGGACTCTGTATGCCCAAGACACATATTAAATTGATGTGGCTAGTACGTTATGATCCAAGTCGAGTCATACCCAAATACAAGCTAGACAAACACTTATAATATTTATTTATGATATGATCAAACAAATAAATATTAACACTTAGAATATTTAGAAATTGGTTTTCTAAATAATTGCACTTGATAAACTAATAAATTATATGGATAATTTTTTTTTGAGAGAATATTTTATTTTGTTATTTAATGGGTTAAATAACATTTTAAAAGGTTGTATAAGTCTTATAACATGTGATGTTATAATTTTATAAAAGTTATAAAATTTTAATGCAAGGCTTATTTTTATAAAATTTGAAATGATGTTGGCAAAAAATACCCCATAGGGCCGCCCCCTTGGTGTTCTTCCCTAGGTGGGATTTAGCCAATGAATTTACATGCAACCTTCTTGAAAAGATCATTTTTTGGATATGCATCTTTCTTCCATATATATGATATACTTTCTCTCATTAAAATGTTGTTGCAAGAACTTTCAAACACCCCCTAATATTTTCGGCTATGGGTAGTTGATCATGAGGCCTTTTCAAGTTTGAATTTTCAAGTGTGAGACTTGGAAATTCCTCTAGAGAAAATCGGCCATGGGGTTTTATCCAAGGGTTTCAAGTTGGAAGTTCAAGTGCAAAACTCTAGAAAATCCTCTCATATTTTCGGCCATGGTGGTTGTTTTATGAGGTATTTTTCAAGTGAGTTCATGAGTGTAAAATTCTAGCTAAATCAAAGTGTTTGTTGGAAGGCTTGGGGTATGCAAGCTTGAGGTCTTCTACTCTTGAAGGCAACCATTTAAGAAGCATCATCTTCTTCTTCTTCATATCCTTTACTCCTTGGAAGGTAGTATTCTAAACACTCTATGGTTGTGTTTTAATTTTGATAGCATGCATGTTCATATATGGATCCGGGATTGGGTTTTACATATAAAATGAGTTTTATATCTTGAAAGTAAACATGTTTAAAATTATATTTTCCGCTGCGTTTTTATTTTATAAGGATAAAATACTTTGATAAACATATGAAAAACCCAACATTTATTTGGTTATGTATTAATGACTTTAATAACTAGTTTCTTATGTTGAAGGTGAATCTTCCTTATCATTTGTCTGTGGTGTCTTGGCGTTATTTTACTGTCTATATAAAATAAAAGATTTTCACCATTCATATCTCCACGGTCTATATGGAGATATGTTGGCTACCTGGTCGGGGGGGTTAAAGGAATGGTTTGGTAAGAGTCTTGCCTTGTTCAATGTATAGATCCTGCAAGGACCTGGGTCAACTTTAGTAGGACCTCCTTCAATACCCACTGGTATTGGATGGCGGGGGTCCGAACTCCTTGATCCCCTCATATGTAAGCTACTATTAAAACTTTAACCCAACTACTTAGGACTGTATCCCTGCTGACTCAGACTACTTAGCCGAGGGTAACGTCACCTTCAAAAGAGGGGCCTACCACATTATGCATTAATAACTTAATTAATTATCTTTCAATAATCCAACCCTTTAGGATTGTATCCTTGCTGACTCAAACTACTGGGTTGAGGGTAACGTCACCTTCAAAAGAGGGCCCTACTACAATAACTAAGTTAATCTCTTTAAAAGTGCAAAAGTGCAGAAATAATCAAAGGTTACACTAAAAGAGAGTCGGATCCAAGTGATTCATCTTATCTGTTTTTATTTTAATTTTAATTTTTCAGCATTTTTAGTTTTTATTTTTATTTTCTAGTTTAAAACCTTTTTCTAAACTTTTGATTTGATTAGACGTTGAGGATAAACCGGTATTAAAAGCTCTTGTGTCCTTGGATGACCTCGGTATCTTACCAACACTATACTACGCTCACGATGGGTGCACTTGCCCATATGTGTGTTTAGTGTTAGTAAATATCGTGTTTTATAAATTTAAAACTTGGCTAAAAAGTGTTAAAGGGCTTAAAATATAAATTAAAAACTATACGACACTTCACACGCATCAAGTTTTTGGCGCCGTTGCCGGGGACACAAGGATTTTAAGAAATTTAGGAATCAACGGCCTAATCATTTTTTTCTAATTTTTCTTTTAGGATTTTTCTTAAATTTTCAGCTTCTGCAGAGCTCATCACGGGTCGTGCCCGCTGAACACGCCCCGTGCTCAAGTATCAGTTACTGAAAACAGAACCGTAAGATCCCGACGGTTGGTAATTTCTGACACAAACATGAGTGATACTGATATTTTTTACTTTCGGCACTCTTATGGTACGTGGTGTCAATTATGTGGTGGCCCTCATAAAGATTTAGAATGTTATTTTCTAAATTATAAGCCCCATTATATAGACCCATTGTTTTCCTGTAGCCTTAAGAGGGGCGAAAGTAAAAATAATCCCTATCTCTCCCTCAAATGCTCTCAATCAACCCTTCTAGGGGAAATGCTTCTCAGTGAATTATTTCAGTTGTAAGATCTAATTCTTAATTGGGTAAAAGAACTTGAGATGGATATCATTAATTCACCTCAAGACGAAGCCCAAGGAGAATTATTGAGATGGCATTCGGATAAAAACAACTTCGTTGTTCCCGAAATCACCTCTAACTCTAGCGAAGACTTGAGCGATAGTCGTCCCTGTGTCGATTGTGTCGTGAAGGACTCCCCATCGACTTTGTTCGGTGCATACATAGACCTGAGCGATTCGGCATACACCTTCTTTAACGAGAGCCCGGGAAAGGGTTGGACTTGTCCACCTACATTTAGCATAGGAATCACCCTCACCGACAACCTCTTGCGTTCTCGCCTTAATCTAGAGCAATTAAGGTATCTCAGGCACTTTGGGGTTGTTCCATCCAGTAAGGAACCGCCCGATCCGGATGAATTCCTTAGAAATAGACGAAACTTCATAAACAGCCTCTAGACACGGGGCCGTGTCCAGGTCAGCACGCCCCCGTGTCCACCAAAAGATTCCTTTCTGACTTTTTGTCAGAATACGGACAAAATGTGTCAGGATCTCGTCTGCACACGGGGCCGTGTCCAGCTGACACGGGGCCGTGTGCAACGTGCTGTCGTTTTCTATAAATGCAGCCAAGAATCTTGCACATTTGGACCATTCCAGGGGCAGATATTTGGTGGGATCTTCACATATACCATCCTAGGTATTTTCTAAAAGAAGGTTCTCAACAACCATCTTGTCCTTTCCTCTCTTGTCCATTCCCTTTCATTTTTCACCTCAACACCTCCATTAGAGCTTGAGATCACCATGGTTCCAAGCTTTATTGTGATGTTTGTTAGGTTTCTGTTCAAGGAATCTTGTTATAAATAAGTGTTACAACATTGTTTTAAGTTATTTCTGCTCAAAAACGCTTCTTAAGTTGGAAAAATAATTTGAAACTCCAAGATTCTTTGTTCCAAAAATCCGCAGAAAGGTGAACACGGGGCCGTGCTCATTGAGCACGGGGCCATGTCCGAGGTTACTGTTTCATTAAAATGAACTCTTTTCATTTTGTTTTCGTAGAATGTCGAGCCAAAACAGTGGAACTTTTTCTGCGCGTTCCAGAAACAGTCGAAGGGAAAGAAGGTCTTCGATTGAAGTAACTCTCGTACGCTACGTGATGGCATTACGTGAAGCTCTTGATGAAATGACCTCGGTAGAGGAGGTCCTCATAGACCGTATAAACTATCTTACGGTGGGGTTGGAAAACAATTTTCAAGAAATCAACCTCTTGCACCAAAGGTTGAACATTCGTGTGATGCCTCCCATGGAGCCAATCCTCCCTCAAGAGGATTGGAACCTAGCACTTGGAGTCAATAATCCCACCGGATGGGATGACATCCCCGCGAAACCTTCTCTTGACGATTTGCAAGAAGTCCCGGTGGAAGTTGCACCTCCTCAGACTGATGCAAATGAGCTCGCCTTTCTTCTCCCAAGAGAGATAGAGGAATGGCTCGCCGACATATGAGGGACCCATGTCCGAAAGAAGTTCTTCAAGCCGCATTCAACCGAGAGAATTATCTTTTCCGAAATTTTGCTAATAGAATAAACTTTAGGCTAGAACTTCTTGGTTTAGACTTCTCGTGTTTTCTTTTGACCTATTTATCTAGAATTATAATTTATTAGGATTATTATGTAACTTTCTCTATTTGAATGAATGATGGTTTCAATTAATTTGGTGTTTGGATGATGTTGTAATGGACAAAACACACTCGGGATGGTGAAGGACACTAAGGGAAGCTTGCACCAACACCCCATGCACAAAAACAGGGGCCACCCGACGATTTTTTTTTCATTACAGCAAGCTCAGCACGGGGCCGTGCTCATCCAACACGCCCCGTGCTCAACCATCTGCAGAAAAATTGCCCAGTTTAGGTAACTGGACACGGGGCATGCTCACCGAACACCCACCCGTGTCCAGCCTTCTGTTACTTTATTTTATTTGCTGTTACTGGCGATCTGAACACGGGGCCGTGCCCGGAAACCACGGGACCGTGTCCAGACGCCCAGTAACATAAATTTTTGCTTTTTCACAC
The DNA here is from genome assembly GCA_030545235.1 of Helianthus tuberosus. Classification (NCBI taxonomy): domain Eukaryota; kingdom Viridiplantae; phylum Streptophyta; class Magnoliopsida; order Asterales; family Asteraceae; genus Helianthus; species Helianthus tuberosus. The sequence continues at coordinate 147,610,740 of CM060406.1, forward strand.
CTTTTTACACATTCAATCAACCTAAAAACTTATTTTTGGGACACATTGAGGACAATGTGTAATTTAAGTGGGGGGGGGGGGGGATGCTAAAACCTTGAATTTTGGAAGTCCTAATTACAAGCCTTACACAAAACTCTAATGGAACCGTTAAACACCCCAAATTTTTTTCAAAAATTTTTCATTTTTTTCAAAAATTTTTCATTTTTTTTTACTTGTCTAGGTTTAATTTGGGAATTTCAAGTTCTAAAAAGGTTATATTTTTACAAATTTACAACCGATAGCGTCGTGATAAAAAGAACTAACATAAGGAAATTATGAAACAGCATGACAAATCTAGTTAAAATTTGATTTTATATACTTGATCACATAAAAACCCATTCCCACAAAAAGTGAGTTTTGAGCCTTTATTGAGCATACAAATACACATCTTTAAACTAAATGCTCATTTTTCGTTTCTTGTGTCAATAGCCGCTTGGTTTCTTATGACTCTAGAACTTGCCACGACGATGCATTCCCGGTCCTTACCAACTTAAACCCGAGTAAGTAAATGAAGGAGGCATTAGGACTAACCATTTTTATTTCTACACCATTATTATTTTTTTTACCACCTACCCAAAATCCCCCTAGTTAACTCCTTTGAGCCTAAACCTTTTCATTTCTTAACCCAAAACAAACACCCTTTTACCCACCAAAACCCTTTTTCATTTTAAACCCTTTATTTTAGTAACAAAGCTCGGTTTTCTTGTGACTTCCTTATAAAAAAAAATCATAAATTTAGAAAAGAAAAATGAAGCTAGCAATAAACAAACAAAGCTCATCAAAAGAAGGCTTGTTCGAAGAATGCTTCATTGGAATAAAAAGTCACAAAAAAATGTTTTGCGAAAACCGACGCTTTTTACGCCTTTCGCCCTTTTCTACTAACCACTAACCCAACCACCTACCTTTAACCCAAGCCTAACCCTTCCCCCAAAAGTCCTCTTGATATTTACAAAGGTATATAGTTAAAAAGGAGGAGTATTGATCGCTTGGCAAGCCTATGGTAGAAGTAAGTTCCATGCCGCTCTCGAGAGTTTTCACAAAAATACACCTTCAGCCGAGTGTTGAGTGATCCCCCGTGAGGTATGTGAACTTGTATATAAATTGAATTTTAAAGAGGCATGCTATGCCTTAATAAGTAATTTATCTTATGTAATGTTTTAAATAAATCATGACGAATAGGATTGTAAATAAATAAAAATAAAACTTAATAAAGAATCTTGGAAATCCTGACACTCTATGACAAGCCCAAAAACCTTCTCTTCTACCCATTCCATTTGGGAGTGTAAGCCACATTAAAAAGAGTTTTGCTTGAGGACAAGCAAAGATTCAAGTGTGGGGGTATTTGATGTGTGCAAAATGCAACATATAAAACTAACCCTTTTTTAGTACTAATGTTGGAAAAAGTGTGTTTTTGTCTTCCTTTTGTATTTTCAGGATTAAATGAGCTCAAATTAACAAAAGAAGCAAAAAGGCAGCTAAATCTAACAAAAATACAAGAAAAGGAATAAACGTGGCATGCCCGACCACTCGACAGCATCTCCCCAAGCAAAAACAAGAAAACAGAAGGCTGAACACGCCCCGTGCTCAATGAGCACGGGGGCGTGCCCAAGTGTCTGCAGAAAAGACAAAGTTGTAGAAGCTTCTATCACCCACCACGGGGGTGTGTCCAGCGGACATGGGGCCGTGGTCAACTCTAAGATTCGCAGAATCTAGGAAAATCTTGATAGTAGAGATACGCTTTTGCACACGGGGTCGTGCCCAGCAGACACGGGGGCGTGGTCAACTAATGGAGACAAACTGCATTTAATGAAGAAAGAGAAGACGGGTGGACACGAGGCCGCGCCCAATGGACACGGGGCCGTGTCCGGGCTTCTGTGCAGGCTATAAATAGAGGTGCTTGGCTCATTTGCAAACAATCCCTTGACTTTAATAACTAGTTTCTTATGTTGAAGGTGAATCTTCCTTATCATTTGTCCGTGGTGTCTTGGCATTATTTTACTGTCTATATAAAATAAAATATTTTCACCATTCATATCTCCACGGTCTATATGGAGATATGTTGGCTACCTGGTTGGGGGTTAAGGGAATGGTTTGGTAAGAGTCTTTCCTTGTTCAGTGTATAGATCATGCAAGGACCTGGGTCAACTTTAGTAGGACCTCCTTCAATACCCATTGGTATTGGATGGCGGGGGTCCAAACTCCTTGATCCCCTCATATGTAAGCTACTATTAAAACTTTAACCCGGCTACTTAGGATTGTATCCCTGCTGACTCAGACGACTTAGCTGAGGGTAACGTCACCTTCAAAAGAGGGGCCTACCACATTATGCATTAATAACTTAATTAATTATCTTTCAATAATCCAACCCTTTAGGATTGTATCCTTGCTAACTCAAACTACTGGGTTGAGGGTAACGTCACCTTCAAAAGAGGGGCCTACTACAATAACTAAGATAATCTCTTAAAAAGTGCAAAAGTGTGGAAATAATCAAAGGTTACACTAAAGGAGAGTCGGATCCAAGTGATTCATCTTGTCTATCTGTTTTTATTTTAATTTTTATTTTTCAGCATTTTTAGTTTTTATTTTTATTTTCTGGTTTAAAACCTTTTTCTAAACTTTTGATTTGATTAGACGTTGAGGATAAACCGGTATTAAAAACTCTTGTGTCCTTGGACGACCTCGGTATCTTGCCAACACTATACTACGCTTACGATGGGTGCACTTGCCCATATGTGTGTTTAGTGTTAGTAAATATCGTGTTTTATAAATTTAAAACTTGGCTAAAAAGTGTTAAAGGACTTAAAATATACATTAAAAACTATACGACACTTCACATGCATTAGTCACAATAGACTACAAAGTCTTCAGTTCCTTCTGGTAATGCTAGTATGGGTGCATTGGTTAGTCTTTGCTTAAGAATTCTAAAAGCTTCTTCTTGTTTTGGTCCCCATTCAAACTTAATGGATTTACAGGTTAACTTAGTTAAGGGAATGGCTTTTCTAGAAAAATCTTGAATAAATCTTCTATAATAACCGGCCAATCCTAAGAAACTTCTTACCTCGGTTGGTGACTCAGGGGTTTTCCATTTGGTAATTGCCTCGATCTTGGTGGGATCTACATGAATTCCTTCATGATCTACTAAATGTCCAAGAAACTGTACTTGTTCTAACCAAAACTCGCACTTAGAAAACTTAGCATAAAGCTTTTCTTTCCTTAGTAAACTTAGAAGTGCGTGAAAATGCTTTGCATGTTCTTCTTTACTCTTAGAGTAAATGAGAATATCATCTATAAAGACAATTATGAATTTATCCAAATATGGCTTACATATTCGGTTCATCATGTCCATAAATGCAGCTGGGGCATTGGTTAAACCAAATAGCATGACAGTAAATTCATAATGGTCATACCTTGTTCTGAACGCGGTTTTAGGAATGTCCTCTTCCTGTACCTTTAATTGATGATATCATGACCGTAGATCAATTTTTGAGAAAAATCGAGCTCCTTGCAATTGATTAAACAGATCGTCGATCCTCGATAATGGGTACCGATGCTTAATCGTGACCTTGTTCAATTCACGGTAGTCAATGCACATACGCATCGATCCGTCTTTCTTTTTAATGAATAAGATTGGCGCTCCCCATGGCGATGAACTTGCCTGTATGAATCCTTTCTCCAACAATTCGTCTAATTGTTTCTTCAGTTCTTGCATTTCTGCGGGTGCCAAACGGTAAGGTGCTTTGGCAATCGGTGTTGTCCCCGGTAGCAGGTGGATTCTGAATTCAACTTCTCTGTCTGGAGGTAATCCTGGTAATTCTTCTGGGAATACATCTAGAAACTGAGATGCGACTGGAATATTTTTTAGTTCTTTTCCTTTAGTGTTAGTGATTATAGAAATCAAATACACTATAGATCCTTTTCTTATACAACTTGCCGTTTTCATCACAGAGATGAATTTTGTGGATCTGGATGGTTTATCTCCTTTAATTGTGATCTTTTCACCCTTTGGTTAATTTACTTGGATTGACTTTTGATCACATAAAATACTGGCTTTATTGGCTATTAACCAATCCATTCCTAATACAATATCAAATCCTGCCAGATTCATTGGGTAAAGGTTTGCAATAAACTTTTGATTTAAAAATTCTATTCTTGCTCCCTGCAAGATTTCAGAAATCCTAATGGTTTCTCCATTCGCTGTCTCTACTAGACATTCTTGTGGGAGTTTAGTTAATGGTTGGTTGAGAAGTTTGCAAAATGAAGTATTAATAAAACTTTGGTTCGCACCAGAGTCAAATAATACTTTAGCAAAAACATCATTAACTAAAAACGTACTGGCAATCACATCCGGAATCAACTTGGCTTCATCTGCAGTTAAAACAAATGCTCTAGCATTTTTGGTAGTCTTGTTATTTGTAGTTGGAGCTAGTTTCGGACAGTTTGGCTTGATGTGGCCTTGTTCTCCACAGTTGTAGCATATCCCGTTGTTAGATTTCTTCCTGCAGTCTTCTTCCTTGTATCCTGATATTTTACAGAAGTTGCAATATATGGAGCATCTTCCAGAATGCTTCCTTTTGCAATACTTGCAATAAGGTGCAGAAGTAGAACCTACATTTTTCCCACGGTTGGAATTTCCAGAGCGAAATTCTTGGATAAGCCTTTGAGCTAGGTTCTTCCTCTGGTCTTCTTCTCGTGTACGTACTAATTCATCTGTCAAGGTGTTTGCCAGTTCTACAGCTTCTTCTAGGGTTTGAGTTCTAGCTGCCTTGACTACATGTCTTATCTCACTGATTAATCCCCAGATGTAACGGGAGATTAATACTGGTTCAGGTGATACAAGGGTTGGTACTATTCTAGAATATTCAAAGAATAATGTAGTATAACCCTTACTATCCACTTCAGTCATCCTAAGGTTTAGGAATTTATTTGATATATGTTCTTTTTCATTGGGAGGGCAGAATTTCCTTTCCACCATGTTCTTAAATTCCTCCCACTCCATATTATAAACCCTGTCACTTCCCTTAGACTGGAGGATAGTGTTCCACCATTCTAAGGCTGAGTTCTTAAATAGATTAGAAGCAAACATTATCTTATCCTCTTCTGCACACTTGCTTATTTTTAAGACGACCTCAGTCTTTTCTATCTAGCGTAGAGCTGTAATGGCCCCTTCATTGCCCGAGAATCCCATTGGTTTACAAGACCAGAATTCCTTATAAGAACAACCATAGGATATGGTTCTTCTTCTTTTGGGAATGGGCACTTGAAGTATAGGTCCATTGTTTACACTGTGTTCAGGTTCAGAGGGTCGTTTACCGCTATGGTTACTTTTATTTTCCGCTTCCTTAACCGTTTTAATAATAAATGGCATCGCATCTATTATCTCTTGTGCCACTATATGTTGAATGGCACTATTATCCACTTGATTTCCATTGTTATTGTTGTTCGGGTTATCGTTATTCGGGTTATTGTCATTCTGGTTTTCATTGTTCGGGTTTTCCTGGTTCACTTCGTTGTCCATCTGAATTTTAAACATTTACCACGTATTAATATCACAATACAATATTTAATACAACCAATCACACAACGCGCATATTGATAAAAACATCGAACATTGCGACTTACTCTTTCTTATATATAGTATGCATCTAATACAAACTAGAACTGGAAATTTAAAATTACAATACAACTGAAATAAAAATTACACTATTAGTAGGCATCCGTAGCTATAAATTTTTTTTTCAAACATACACACATATCATTATATTATATTATTAGTATTAGTATTATTATTATTATTACTACTACTACTATTACTACTTCCACCATCACCTTCACGGATATGGGTTCATCCAGAACTCCATATTGCGCTCGTCGTACTTTCAGACGAGTCGCTCTCCGACCTGCCTCGTTCTCTCGCTACTTTCTAAAATCTCTTCTCCGAAAGTTCAGAGCTCTTGCACATTTTCTGTACTCATTGTGGGTGCAGGTGCTGGGACTGGGTTTGGGAACTGGGGCATGGGCTCCTGGTATGGGTAAGGATTCTCTAAAATTTCCCTAATGTATTGATCACTATCATAGTATGGATCTAGAGGGTCCAAACCTGGGTAGGCTGCTAGATTTGGCATGGGCATGTCTTCTGGTATTGGGTAACGTTACACATAGTCCCTATTATCATCTAACCACGGGTCGTAGTCTAGGTCTAAGGGATTGGGTGCTGGTACCCTAGGTATCTCCTCTGGGTTGAAATCATGCATTTGAACTTGATTTTCTGGGTTATTTTCTATTTCCATTGGCTGAGCGGGGAATAGTGGTAATGGTTGGGGTGCTATCAGTTGTTCCAGGTTAGGGTCGGCAGCTGTGGTTGCTAAGATGTGAAAGTTTGCTAAACCCCTATTAAGCATATACTGGGCGTGAGCATCTGTCTCTCTTTTAGCGGTTGCTAGGGCTCGCTGTTGTTGTAACCTTTTCATTCGTTTCCTACGTTCATGCGCTCCCCTACTGAACCAACCTATCTTTTTAGGAGGGAATGGCTCTTCAGACTGAGCCTTAAACACGAATATCCCATCTTCATTATCAGCTGAATACCCTGAGAGGGCAGGCTATGAAGAGGTGCCTTCGCTCCTAGGTGAGCTAGACAACTGATGGTAGGCGTCGGAAGGTCCTTGGTCGCTCATACTGTAAACTAACAAATAGTCAAATAACATACAATAATAATATACAATTATGCACGTATTTCCGTAATTAATTTCCTAACATATGATATTTTGGTGTCAGCAGAACACTTCTGGGGCTGAATCAGTGGCTTAGCTCTGATAACACCTTCTGTCGCAACCCCCGCCCCCTATCTGTCTCGGGAACGGGCGGCCGCGAGACTCAGTATTGGTGGTATCGGTGTTTATCAATTTGGCAGTGGAATTTCCATCAGGACCGTAGTTAGGAAATATTTTATCAGAGTAAAACACCACATTTTATATAAATAAGCATATTGGGATAAAATCCAAGTTTTTATTACAAACTGATTTATAGGGATAATCCCCATTTTATTGAAATAAAACATCTTCTTTATTTAGGTAACTTTTATAGACACTTTTCCAAGCCTTCTGTGCTGTCCAACTGGCTTCTAGTTGGCTTTCACATTTTGTTACCTGAAACGCGTTTAAAAACATTTTGTCAGTGGGAAATACTGGTGAGTGAATCCTAGTTTAATCAAGAAGAGTTTTATCAATTAACAGTATTGAGAGCGATTACAATGTTTATATCTACACAATTACTCATTCAGTATTGTCAATCCTGACTGGTGGGTCATATTATCCATTGGCTAACTCTTTGTCCAATGGTAACGTGTTCCACATTTTGTATACAAAACCCCAACATACCGGCAGTAATTGAAGAATTACAAAGACTCAATCACTACTTAATCACATTGTAAAATAATTAAGGTTTTGTAAAAACAGTTTACAAAAAGGAGATTACTCACATTGTTGTCTTAGGTTTTCTTTAAGGGTTTCCTGGTGATTATCTATAAATTACACAAATGCACACGTGTTATTATAATAACCCAATATTTACATTAGCAATACCCTCCCCGAGACGACATTCCAACGACTACGTCGGGCAGAACCTCAACAGCCGTTACGGAACACTGGATCAATCGGGCAGCGTATCTAATACGTAACCGGGGTTATCATACTTACAACGGTCAGAACTTCGTTATTTAGGGGGGTATTATGCCCGGAGATTATTTTATCTATGCAGAAATTAGAGAGAGATCGAGAAAATGAGCGATGAAAACTGAAGACTGAGGGCCTTCTTATATAGAGCCTCTTCAACTTCTCTCGCGGCCCGCGTAATAGGCTGGGTAGGCCCTAGCCTGGCCCAGTCATCGAACTAGCTTCGCCACGAGCTCGACATGTGGCGGCACCAGGTTAAGCCTGGTGGCCTATCTGTCGCGGCCCGCGTAAGAGGTAGCCAAGGGCTACGCGCCCCGCGACAGCCCCTTAAATTTTGTTTTTTATTTTTATTTTATTAAATAAAGGTATTTAGGGCTATTATACGTATACGGGGTGTATTTTAGGACGCATAGGGACATTTTTAAAATATATTAGGGTGTCGAAAATATTTTGGAGGGTTGTTATAACCAACCAGCACAACCTCTTGCTAGGAAAACATATGCTGGCACCGCACCTCTATGCAACAAATGCAACCGTCATCATCTAAATCAAACACCGTGTCACCAATGTACCCACTTTGGACGATTGGGACATTTGGTCAATACATGCCATTTTGCTACCGAAAACCAAACTGTTGCAAACCCTTCTGCTGCTCAAGCACTATATCCACCTGGATCATGTTACAACTATGGTGATCTTACTCACTATCGAAACAATTGCCCAAAGCTTGTTAATCCAAATCCAGCACGTGGACGAGTATTTAACATAAACGAGGCTCATGCAAATGACAATGCAGCAGTGAACAATTAAACTTTTATATTTTCCTTGTTGTTACCTACGAAACTCGAAACATTTCAGTTGGTATATAAATAAATTTATTATTTCAATTTTATTTACAAAACCTATGCAGTTACGTGTATGTGTGACATACCCCAACAATACCGACACCAAGGATATGATTCCTTGCAAATTAAACTACTCTCTTAGTTTCATCCCTATTTGTGATCGTTCGCGATCTCCACAAAAATCCTAAGTACTCGTTTCTTCTAAGAAACAAAAGTACAAGGTACAAGTTATAACTCTTAACAAATACTTGAAGTATCACTTTAAATCCTTAACGAATACCTAAGGGTACTTTCGTAAGTCATTAATTGGTCTTATGCAATATGTCTATGTACATATCATTACTTTCTGGTTTTTCGTGACATTATACATAGTATATGATTTCAAAAACATTATACATGTTATCAAAAACCTCATACATGATTTCAAAGACATTTCACATGATTTTAAAACATTTTTATAAACATATTTATCTAATATACCCAGTATGATTCCAAAAACATTACATATGATTTCAAAAACATCAAATATGTTTTCAAAGATCCCATGCTGAAGAAACGCTAGATAATTGACCGGAATCGAATTATCTAGGGGGTTTGGATCTGCATAAAAGGGGGTTGTTCTCTCTCGTTTGATTTGATGCAACTGACCTTCTTCTCCGGAAAACTCCGCAAAACAAAGCACCGTTAGCCTCGTTAAGGGGAGAAGAGGGGTTCTCTCCTTGACCCGACTCCGGCGTGAGAATAAGTATGTGTTTATGAAGAAGAAGAAGAGGTATTGACGAAGTGTGTGTAACTTGAATTTCATACCTGAATTGTTCTCATATTTATAGGCGAGAGTTTTGGGCGGGAAAACTTGTTGGTGAAATTCTGACGGAAGATGCTAACCCCGTAAGCGGTTACATTTCCTTCCGTTAAGCCTCTCGATCCGACGTGAGTGCACACGGATCGCTGTTTGGATCTATGGCTGGGGTTTTGCCACGTGGAAAGGGATCAAGTGGAGGTTTCTCTCCAATTTCATGCCATAATTGTGATTTCAGGGAGGCCTGAGATGATGACACGTGTACCAGACGGTTATAACCGTCTTGGTGGTGCACGATTGATCTTTCTAGAAGATTATTGTTATAATCTGGTGTGACTCCTTTATCGTGTGGAGGCAGCTTAAGTAATATCCAAGTCTGGGCATTATTTAAGCGGGAGTGCTGATTGGGATTTTTATCCCTGCCTGTTATGAGAGAGGCGCAAGGATTTATTAATCTCCTTTTGGCGCACAGGTGTTGTTTGTTGTCTTTCTTCCGTGTCCTCTTTGTTGGACCAGTGCGCGGCCGCACAAGGTCTAAAGAAGGTTAGAAAATTGAGGTTGTGGTATGGTCCAAACGCTCGAAACGAGGTTTTCGGGACCTTACCCCTTCAAGTCCCCCCCAGTCTAGTGTTGCTCTTATGCAAATAAGTGGAGCACTGGACTATGAGAGAGAAATGCTTTTTGCTACAAAGTTTTTGGCACGAAAGTGGGGAATTTTTTTATGAGAAGATACACTTGCGCATTTTTTTGTTTTTCGAAAAATCTTAGAAGAAAACTTGTGAGTTTTCTTCTTTGTTTTGACATGCTTTGCCATGATCTGACGTTTATGACATTATTTGAAAAATAAAACATAAGTGCATGTAGTACCTTTTCATCTTCTCTTTAGTGCAGACGTTGTCATAATTCATTTAATGAGATATGACGTGTTTCTGGTAACGCCGTTTAGAGGAAGATGATCTGATAGTTAATCATTACGGGTTCTGTTGTCCTCTCTTATCGATGCTCGATATTTCTTTTCCTTATTATATATACATGTGGGGAGTGTGCATTTTTACCAATTTTGGAAATATGGAAACTCGTCGATCCTCTCGTTCTCGGAGGCTTTCCGAAATTTTGAAAGTTTATGATGCGGCGGAAGGTTAGCTTCTCCTTGCTAACTCGTCGTTGAAAGAAATAGCCGGAGGCAAGGGACTTTTGGATCCAGGTCCTCCTAAACTGGTAGACACCGATGGTGACTTCCCTTCTTCTAAGGGTGTTGATGATGGTTGTGCCGTTGGATTGTTTGCTAATGCTTTGAAGGAGTATCTTCCGGTTAACCGGAAAAATCAGCCTTTGCTTGTGTACCGTCGGCGTCGAAACAGGTGTTATTCTGATCCTTCCTCTGGGAATGAAGGGATACCAGTTGTTGATGGGGAGAGTGAGCTGGCTATTGTTCCCCCTTGTTAGGGTGTTCGGGGAAGTACCGTATACCTCTGATAAGGCTTTTAGTTATGTTTTTTGGTGTTTATTTTGTAAAGAACATTTTGATGTTCTGCTGCTGTAAATGCTGCTAAAGGTGCCTTGCTGCACTAGTAACTTTCCCTTGTTGATGCAATGTTATGCATTCATGTTTTGTGTTTATTGATTTATGTTTGAGTTACAATATGTTGCATGTGTATAATTACTTTGTTTAGGTAGAGCGAATGAAAATGGTATTGTGCTCATGTGCGAACGTAAGTCTAAACCGTGCGCGGGGTTTGCTCTTTTTTAGACCGTTCATGAGGCTTACAATGTTCACCATATTGTTTTCGCGTATACCAAAGGAATTACATGCAATTTGTAACAAACAATAACATGTAAAGATAATTTTTGCATTAATAGGGCGCAGGGCCAATGGAAAGAATACCTTGCCTGTATAAGTCTGACTTATTGAATAGCTTGGCTAGTTGCTGCGCATTCCCGGTGTGAGGAATAGTTGTTGATCACGCCAGTTGTGTCCGACTTTAACTGTGAGTAGGGATGTAGAGATAGTGAACAGTATGTGATTGCTCATCGTGGGAATTGGTTGTGCAAACCTTGGTGCTCGTTGATTGGCTGTACTAGCGTATTTCCATGGATTGTCCAGATTGCGCGTATGTAAAGGAGCAAGTGTATGTGTGTTCACTCGTAAGCAAAGGAGTATACGCGTATGGCGACTTAAAGGAGTATGCGCGGATAGCGACTTACGTACTCATGTGTCAAGGAAGCACGCGCGTATGGCGACTTACGTGCTTGTATGTAAAGGAGCAAGCGCTGATGGCGGGTGCTCAAATGTAAAGAAGCATGCGCGTATGGCGACTTACGTACTTGTATGTAAAGGAGCAAGCGCGGATGGCGACTTACGTGCTCAAATGTAAAGAAGCATGCGCGTATGGCGACTAACGTGCTTGTATGTAAAGGAGCAAGCGCGGATGGCGACTTACGTGCTCAAATGTAAAGAAGCATGCGCGTATGGCGATTTACGTACTTGTATGTAAAGGAGCAAGCGCCGATGGCGACTTACGTGCTCAAATGTAAAGAAGCATGCGCGTATGGCGACTTACGTGCTTGTATGATGGCGGGTGCTCAAATGTAAAGAGGCATGCGCGTATGGCGACTAACGTGCTTGTATGTAAAGGAGCAAGCGCGGATGGCAGGTGCTCAAATGTAAAGAAGCATGCATGTATGGCGACTTACGTTCTTGTATGTAAAGGAGCAAGCGCGGATGGCGACTTACGTGCTCAAATGTAAAGAAGCATGCGCGTATGGCGACTTACGTGCTTGTATGTAAAGGAGCAAGCGCGGGTGGCGACTTACGTGCTCAAATGCAAAGAAGCATGCGCGTATGGCGACTTACGTGCTTGTATGTAAAGGAGCAAGCGCGGATGGCGACTTACGTGCTCAAATGTAAAGAAGCATGCGCGTATGGCGACTTGCGTGCTTGTATGTAAAGGAGCAAGCGCGGATGGCGACTTACGTGCTCAAATGTAAAGAAGCATGTGCGTATGGCGACTTACGTGCTTGTATGTAAAGGAGCAAGCGCGGATGGCGACTTACGTGCTCAAATGTAAAGAAGCATGCGCGTATGGCGACTTACGTACTTGTATGTAAAGGAGCATCCGACTCGCATGGAGACTGATAAGTTTTACCAAAGTTTTTGATGTGATTTTTCAATCGGCGGTATTATACCACAACAATGGTATTTATATTGTTCCCATCATCTTGAAAAGATAACGGATTGCGTGTGTCTTTTTTTAATGATTTCTTTCATCCATCTAATTTTAAGTACTAATTGTACAGATATAGTCGCTCTAATTATGCTAGTCAATACAAATGCTTGAGCATATATATCCGTTATAACGTAGATAAGTGTCAGATTGTAACACTTTCATGTTGAAAAGTCATGGCACTTGAATTAGTATAAGTGCCAGTTTAAATGTTTATAAGTGATAGCACCAACTGTTTAGTGTATGCTAGAAGGTGCTCACGTTACGTAAAAGAATTCGGGAATTTGCTCTCTTTCCCTCATTTTGTTTAAGGAAAATTGAAAAGATCTTTCAGAGGAATTTATAGTACCTAGGTTTTGACGAAAACCGTATTAGTCTAAGATTATAGCCCCAAGAAGCAAAACTCCGGAAGTTAAGCGTTGTGCGACCTCAGATCTGCAGCTCGTTGAGCATGAACGTTTTTTTTTGTGAACAGCACTCGTGTATGGATCTTGTGAGAAAAAACAGATCCAGTAGCAAGATGCGGTTCGTTGTTGGCAAGCTATGGAGGTTTTTTTTTTTTATTGAAATCCATGCTTAAAGCTTGAGTGAGCACGTATCTAAAATTGCAGATAAGAAAACCCACATAGAACTTAAATGAAACCCCCAAATCTGGAGTGTTTGTGCAAAATTTGGTTCATGGCGATCTGGAACCTGTTGAACCAGTACTCTGGAGTTTTTCTCCATGAATAGATCTGAACGGTTATGAACTCCCGTTTGCATTAGGGAAGTAATTTCTCCCGAATGACTGTTGTTGCTTTCTTTACTCCCCATGATTCCGTCGATCTGGACATCTCGGATTGCAGAACCCTTGAATTCAGATCGAGGACTTGATGGGTGAAATGATGAATTCTCTGCCATATGAAACATAGAATGAAGAAAATATGAATCGAAACGAGAAAAAACAGATGAAACTGAGAAATCGGTGGGCGCCAATGAAGAAACGCTAGATAATTGACCGGAATCGAATTATCTAGGGGGTTTGGATCTGCATAAAAGGGTGTTGTTCTCTCTCGTTTGATTCGATGCAACTGACCTTCTTCTCCGGTAAACTCTGCAAAACAAAGCACCGTTAGCCTCGTCAAGGGGAGAAGAGGGGTTCTCTCCTTGACCCGACTCCGGCGTGAGAATAAGTATGTGTTTATGAAGAAGAAGAGGTATTCACGAAGTGTGTGTAACTTGAATTTCATACCTGAATTGTTCTCATATTTATAGCCGAGAGTTTTGGGCGGGAAAACTTGTTGGTGAAATGCTGACGGAAGATGCTAACCCCGTAAGCGGTTACATTTCCTTCCGTTAAGCTTCTCGATCCGATGTGAGTGCACACGGATCGCTGTTTAGATCTATGGCTGGGGTTTTTCCACGTGGAAAGGGATCAAGTGGAGGTTTCACTCCAATTTCAAGCCATCATCGTGATTTCAGGGAGGCCTGAGATGATGACACGTGTACCAGACGGTTATAACCGTCTTGGTGGTGCACGATTAATCTTTCTAGAAGATTATTGTTATAATCTGGTGTGACTCCTTTATCGTGTGGAGTCAGCTTAAGTAATATCCAAGTCTGGGCATTATTTAAGCGGGAGTGCTGATTGGGATTTTTATCCCTGTCTGTTATGAGAGAGGCACAAGGATTTATTAATCTCCTTTTGGCGCGCAGGTGTTGTTTGTTGTCTTTCTTCCGTGTCCTCTTTGTTGGACCAGTGCGCGGCCGCACAAGGTCTAAAGAAGGTTAGAAAATTGAGGTTGTGGTATGGTCCAAACGCTCGAAACGAGGTTTTCGGGACCTTACCCCTTCACATGCATAATTTTCAAAGACATTTTGCTTCGTATGTTGACTTAGCATGCCTAGCACATTGATTTCAAGGATCCTTTTTGCTTCATATGTTGACTTAACATATCTAGCACCTTGATTTCATTAACACTTTACTTCGTATGTTGACTTAGCATACCTAGTACATGGTTTTCAAAACATTTTCGCTACACAAATCCCAAATCCTTATAGGATCTTCCTATCTTCATAGTTAGATCCTTATGGATGTTTAAAGTGCAAATCAAAGTCCTTAATTGGATTCTTTATGTGCTTTAATACGTATGTTATGATTCAATGAGACCAAACCAAATCCTTATAGGATCTTCCTGTCTTCATAGTTTGATTCTTGTGGATGTTTAAAGTACTAATTGAAGTCCTTGATTGGATTCTGGTGTACTTTTACAAGTTGATAAACAAGTTAATGACCAAGTTGATGATTCCGTGATTATGTGATTATGTGTTCAGTTAATTCAAATGCTCATTATCCAAATCCTTGTAGAATCTTCCATATTTTCATATGATAGATTCTCAGAGGGATATCCAAAGTACGATCTTAAATCCTTAAGGGGCTTTTCTATGCAAATAGTTAGACCCTTGGATTCCAAAGTACTATTCCAAAACAATTATTTGATTCAAAGTTAAAGAGACCCTTTGGTGGTCTAATTAAAGAGATCATTCGTCTATCTAGTTAAAGGGATCATGTGTTGATCTAGTTAACGAGATCATTCGTTGATCTAGTTAAAAAGGACCCTTTGGTGGTCTAGTCAAGTCATTACATGTTTGTTCGATTGATTTTTCCCCTACACGTCATAAAATGAAATGTGAGGACTATGCAAGGAATTGAGTAATTATGGATGCATACATAATTATGAAATTCAGTGCATAGAAACCACAACAAGTTTTGTCATGTGTAAAGACCTATAGTGATGAGAATAACGAAACGGGAACAATGTAATAAGGGCATGGTGGATACGCCGCCGGTACTTCCTATATATAAGTGTTCCTTATTACACTGCAAACGTGGTGTTATTTAAGTCACTAAAGTTCTGGACCTTGACCAATGTTGTTTTATCTTACATTCTCCGACTTCAACTTCGAGTACACACAAGTTTCCTATAATAGTCTTCATAGGAAACGTTCTTCCATCAGTTATTCGAAACTTTGAAGTTCACACTCTCTTCGAGTTATTCTACAACGAGAACACCACTTTGACATTTACGTGATGCTCTTGAGGTTCTGTACAATCATACATCTTTTATTTGGAGTGAAGTTTAAGTCTTCGGATCTAAACTCATTCTTATAGACAACAGACGAGTACAATTAACCAATTATCTGGAAATCCAAGTGTGGCCCAGAGTTTTACTTAGGTAACGGAGGATTTATTTGAAAGAGAAACATCCACAATTGTTTTCACAAGTTTCCTCTAAATTAAATTTTGGGACGAAATTTCCTAAAGTAGGGGAGACTGTGACATTTGTGGCTTTACGACCATTGTACAATTCAGAGCAATTTCAAACCTAATGAAATCTTGTGCTTCATATCCGGGATTGTATAATTACATGTGACATTTACACATTTCAATTCTTGTACGATTTCAAACTCTTGAGAAGCTTTTCTGGAAGTTTTATGTAAACTGTTACGTAAACATAATCAGTTTAACGCAACGTACACTCCAGAACAATGACATAAGCTAAACATACCCTAAATACCCTTAACATAACTTAGAAATAAGTTTTGGAGGGTTCGGCATGTCAAAATCATGTTTATTCGATCACAGGGACTATTTACGACAAACAGCGAAAGTATGCAAATTCCCGTATTTATGCATACAAACCATATACGCATATCCAAAAAAATTTGTAATCATTAAAATCTTGTATATTAGTGATGTGAATGCAAAAACTCATTAGGCAATGTGAATCGTTTTCGCGTCCGTTCGAGCTTTCGTCGTAATTAAGCGCAAAACGCGACCGTACAGCCGAACGAACTGACATCCATGACATTTCCTGACATATTTCAAGTCCCTTATGCTATAACGTCCTTATAAAGCCTGAATTTGAGGTTAACGGGGGTTATACGTGTCAAAAACACATTAAAATTGTGTAGGGGCCTGTTTCGCCAAAAATTGAAACTGTGCTTAAAAAGGCTCGCGGGACGCGACACCCTGGGGGTATTTTGGTCGCGGGGCGCGATAGCCTGATCTGGGCAGAAACTTCTAAACAGCTTCCCAGATATTTCAACTTGTTTTCCAACTTGGTTTTTGAGTTCTTGTGGGCTATTTAAGTGTTCCCCATGGCTATTGTTCCTGTCCACACACTTGGAATGATCTCATTCTTCCTTGGTGACCACACAAACACATGTCAAGATCCTATTAATTCAAGAACACTATAAATACCTTGCTCTATTCACTTCACAACTTGGTCAATTCTTTTCTTTCTCATCTATGCTCTAAGTTGGAGTTGCTACCACTTGTGGATGCCTCCCATCTGAGCTTTCTTCATCATAGAACACAAGTAAGTGTTCTTCCTAGTCTTGTTTATTTATTTTTAGCTATTTCAAGCTAATAGTCAAACAGTTTGACTACTGTTTGACTTTCGGTTTAGACCATGAATTGGTCAAGTCAAAGTTCAATTGAACTTTGCAACGTGATCGTAATCATGATGGTTATAATCCCTTGCGATTATACCTACTGATTACCACGTTTCCTAGTCGAAGTGACGAGTCAAAGTTTCGGTCAAAATGCACGTTTATGTGCATTTTACGAAGGAACTGTTTTCGGGTATCAAAACAATTTGTTTTGATACCAAATCAGTTTTTCAACTTAGTTAAACATGTTTAACTCGTCACTTCTAGTTTAGTGCTTATTTAGGGTCATAAGTCGATCGGTCTTGACCACCGCTTTGACTTTCGAACCCGACACGTTTGGTCGATCTTAGGATCCGACAAAAACATATTTGTGACCATAGTTGTATAGGGAATAACTCCTGAGGTTATACCTTATGGTCACTTCGTTTGGTTAGTTATATGATAAGTCGTTATTATGCCCTTAGAAACTGACCAAAATGCCCTTTTTGCTCATTATTCCATTTTAAGCATATGTAATCAAATTTTTCACATATAAACTGAAGTAATAACATTTTCAAACATGTTTGGGCATTTAAGACTTATCATATGACATTCTTAACCATCCGAACACGCAGTTACGCAAATGACACGTTAAAGTAGCGTAAACTATCTTAACGGGTCATAACAGGTCAAAAACACTTAGGATTACTTTCAAATCAGAATGTAGACTTTGTTAAACCATTTCATATGAGTTCCAACACTAATTTGGTTTACAAACCTCATTCTATCCGATTCCCCCGATTATGTACCGTTACTTTAACATAGTTACCCGATGTTAGGACACACTTGATTCCTTGATCTCTTGGGCTTTGTTTACTCATTCATTCATTCAAGGACTCTTTGCAATCCCAAGTGAGTACATAGTCCCCTCTTTTATGCTTTTCAAATGTTTCGGGGTGATTCATATGTGCCTATTCACTATTTTCATGATTTCAAGCTATATGATTTTACATGCGTAGTACATATCCTTTAACAAATTGAAACTGTTATATATGGCTTAAATTCTTATTTTCAAAGTTTGTAAGACTATTGTTGGTGTATATATATATACTTATACATTCATTAACAATGATCAAACCGATTGGTAGTACGATATAGCACTATAAGACTTGACACCCCATTCCTGTTGTACGGAATGTCAGAAACCAAAGTTTAAACCAAATAGATCTTGCCTTCGTGGTAAATCTATTGTCACCAAAGTATAGTTTGATACACTAGGTTTGAATGTATTGCCAAGCGTCCACAATGTGTTTTTACAAAGGTTTTTCCAATTAAGCCATAAAACTATGCTTTTGTTGATTTCTAAACTAAAGCATAGTTTGATATGCTATTTTTAAACTAAAGTATAGTTTGATATACTACCAAATCACAATTTAAGTATATTTCGATATACTTCCAAAGCATAGTTTGATATGCTCCCAATGTGATATTGTTTACTAAAGTATAGTTTGATATGCTCCCAATGTGATATTGTTTACTAAAGTATAGTTTGATATACTACCGACTTTGTTATTTCCTAAGCTAAAGTATATTCTTGATATACTACCAAAGCATAGTTTGATATGCTATTTTCAAACCAAAGCATATTTTAATATGCTATTTTCAAGCCAAAGTATAGTTTGATATACTACCGATGCTTTCATTCCTAAACCAAGGTATATTTTTGATATACTACCATATCTATTATTTCATTAACCAAAGTATATTTTGATATACTACTAATTCAACTATTTCAAAACTAAAGTATATTTGGATATACTCCTTATCCTATTAATTCAATATCAAAGTATATTTTGTATATACTACAAACCTTTTATCAAAACAAAGTGTTTTGAGAAACCAAACTTTTATTAAGGATTCATGGTTGTTTTGTAAACATATAATATTTTCTTATATTATCCAAAGCCATGAATCAAATTCATAAAACCTATGTTACTCACAGACATTTTTATGCTGACGTTTTATTTTCACATATGTTTCAGGTTCTATTACGTGATGATTGTTGACGCATGCTACACATAGGATGGACTTGTGCCTTAGTGACTTTAAAACTTGAAAGATAATTGTTTGTATTTATTTGGTTATATCAAAACAATGAGTCTATTATTGATATAAAACAAAACTTCAAATACCATGTGTTGTGAAACAATGTCCCACCTCAGAATATACTCCCGTATCAAGATTCCCTAGATTCAGTCTTACAGGTGAATATACTATATTGATATCTGTTCTCCGGGTTAGTGCGAGACCTTGAGAGCTCAGGTATGAACTACCGTTCTGTCAAAGAGATGAAGGCTCAACTTTAGGTGTGTCCCACTTAGGGATCTTCTTTACAACTGCACTTGAATTATATCTTTCGATATTTTTCAATTTTTATGCAGAGGGAAAGCTTTTATTAAAGCGCATAAAGTATTATGCGAGGTCTAGGCCATTGCTAACGAAAAATCAGAAGACCAGGTATAATACCCCAGATATCAAACAGTATAAAGACCTAGTATCTCAGAATCAGGCAATCTCTCAAACAAGATTTCGGGGGTTACCCATATATCCGAGAGATGTTCCCCACGAAGTAAGCAAGTTATTGATATTTAGGTTTATATCTCGAAAACAATCTACTAAATGTGTAAAAACCTACTGACATATCATCAGCGAGACCGTTTATCACATTTTAACTTCCCATTTCTTTAGCATGCTGTGACTGTCTACTAATATACTGTGATTTCCTCTTTTTACACAAAAACTCATTTTGAATTTTCTATTGTTTTTGGCTTTTTCAAATTTTCAAATGTTTTTGTATTTTTTTGAAATTTTTACTCCCCCTAAAATCAATGGCGAAGCTTTATCCGAATAACGGGGGGGGGGGGGGGGGGGGGGGGTCGAAAACGTATATACCCAAAAATTTCTATATGAAAGCTACACACATAACACTACTGAACGAAAAGTTCGGGGGGTCGGGTGCCCCCCGGCCACCTTCTAAGTTACGCCCATGCCTAAAATCCAAAACATTTAAAGAATTTGACAAACTGATGCAGATAACTTTGTCTCGCCATCCATTTTCTGCTTTACATGCTCTGTTTTGCAGAAAATAACCCAATGATTTACAATACATTGAATTTTAACAATGTTAAAACTATTTTCAATTGTGAAATAATCATGTTTGTTCAGCCGTGATGGTTTCGGCATATTCAAACAACATTTTTTTTTTCAAAATTTAGATTTTTGACAAGATTTAAAAACATAAACATATTTTTTTCATTTTTCAATTTTTAACAAAGTAAAAACATATTTTGGTTTTTATTTTTTTTTCGATTTTTAGGGTTTTTTGAAATATGGTTTATTTATCGACAGAAACAAACAAACTCCCTATTCTCAGTTGTAGGGACCCTCCTCCTCTGATGCCAGGCTGCTCCGCTCTTCAGTTTGACAATCAACCATCATCTGGAGCACCTACACATTCATGCAATTCAATTACTTGAACAAAGCAACCCAAACCTGCTTTGACTCAGGTAGCTGAATATGTAACTTTCCAGGTAACACTGGATAATTTCGTTCATTCTTTTCAAAAACATTCTCTTTAATTTTCTCATCAATAGAAACCTTTTGTTGTTTGACCACCCAGATTTGGCCTTTTGAAACAATTCTTCGATAACATCTTGAATCATTTTGACTGTTTTGATTTAATACAACTTTTGGTTTCCAAAGCTGGTTTAATTTTGTTGCATCAACCGATGTTTTCCAGCTTTGTGTTGTCCTAAATCTGGCTGTCACTGGTTTCCAAGATTGTTTTGGTTCAAACTTGGATCTTTTAGGAATCCAAGTTTGTTTGGTTGATTTATGTGTTTTAACCTCAACTTTCTTTTTCTTTTCAACAGCAACATGCTTCGGATTTGGACACTTGCGACCAAGATGTCCAGTTTTATTACGTTTAAAACATGTTTTTTTTAAACATCTTTGGCTTGATGTTGCTTTTTCTGAGCATAGAACTCTTCATTAGACTGTCGTCTAAATTGGAGTTATTTCTCTTCTTCTGAACTAGTCCCATGGACAAAGTTCGTCTTTTTCTGATAGTTTGTCTTTTCAAACCGTTTCTTTTTGTTTTATTGCTTTTTATAACCCAACCCAACCCAACCTTCATATTCTTATTTTTGTAACCAGGTTTGTTATAAAAAGTTTTTTTGCTCTTTCTAGCAAATTTTTCAATTTCAAACTTCTCAATCTGTACCAATTTGAAAATCTTGTCAATCTTTTCCAAAATCATATTCTGAATCGGGACTTCAATATCTGAGAATAATTTGTCTGATCCAATCATGGTATAAGCCAATCCTATCAGATCATCATTCACATTTTTCTCAGATTTTGAATTTTTAAGATAACTCTCATGAAAACTTCCCTCATTTCCATCATGTGACTCGGACTTATCTGTTTTGGTAGAATTGTCTTGTAAAACACTTTCAACGACCTTACCTACCACCTCTGAATCACTAGTGTCATCAGATTTGGAATAGGTTACGTCTATATTATCTGGAAACTGATCAACCATGTTGAAAGCTTTTTCCACCTTCTCGTCATCATAGAATGTGATTTTTTCCTCAAACGGTGGTGAAACCTGTTGATATTCTGAGCCAATTCCTTTCTTGTTTTTCTCAGACTCTTTATCAACCGGTTTTAAATTGAAAATACGTTCAAGAACATATGATGAAGCGTGATAACAATGCAATTTGTTATTATCTTGTTCTAAGTTAGCCATTTTACATTTAAGCTCAGCAACTTCTTCAATATAAGAATTTACAACTTGTTGTTTTATTTCATATTGTCGCTTAAGCGTTTATGACGTTTTAGAACAATGTTTCAATCTAGATTGAACAAGTTTCATTTGACTTTTCACATCTTCATATGACTCTTTTGTAATATGATATGCAAGTTTTATTGAATCATATTCTATTTTCATTTCTTGAACTACATTTTCTTTTTGCAAACACTCTTCAGTCATTGCTAAACATTTTTCTTTCAAAATTTCATTTTCTTTTTCTAAATCTTTAATTTTTTGTATCAGCTTTTCATCATTATCTTTTAAAACCTTTTCATTTTCAAACATTTCTTTGCATTTATCTTTGAAAACTTTTTCTATTTTAGTAAATTCCATGTCTCTTGTTCTGAACTTTTCATCTTTTTCAGTACAAGCACTGCACGTTTCCATGCATTTCTTGCACTGTTCAACAATTTTATTTAAAATTTCAGAAGATTCAGTTTGAAAAAAATACCTCAGTAGTTGACACCTCGGCTTCTTCTGCCGTCAGCTTCTGATCTGTTTCCTTCACCGGTTGTTTCTCAGCAACAGCTTCAGCAACCAGCTTTTCAAGCTTTTCATCAACCTTCTCCTGTTTTTCTTCAACTGTTTCTTCTTCTTTCTTCTTCAAATTCTCATTATCTTGCTGTTTTTCAACAATCACTTCTTCTGCTGACCTCTTCAGACTTTCATCAGCTGTTTCTGACTTTCGTTCTTTCTTCACCTCTTAATCTTCCTCTTCTGCAACCTTCTTCAATTTATCTACCAAATTTTCAACATTCTTCTTCATTCTTTCTTCATCTCTTTATCTTAGGCTTGCTGTCATGACATCTCTGATTATCTTATCCATCTTTTTAAGATAATCTTTATCTTTTTCGATATTTGAATAGTATTCGCCGGACAGAGAGATTACTGCAAGTACATCATTAAACACCACTTGGCTTGGATGAACAACCGGTTCTCCTTTGCTATTGACATAACATTCTCGTTTCTTGTCCCATCTTCTATAACTCCTAGCTTCCTCGTACTCTTTCTGCATATCTTCAATTGTGTAATCTACAATACATCTTTCTGTGTACGTTTTCTCTTGCAGAATCTCTTCTTTCGTTCGATCTTTTACCACAGCTACCAATGCACTTCCATCATCATCTATATAATCACCCCAACTAAACCCTTCGTCATCATGAATCATCCTGTGTTTGGCATGATCATGAACCGATACTAAAGCTTGTGATTTCTCTTTTGATGAACTTCCAGCAATTCGCCTTAGACTTTCTCCGGACGTATGCTCACCGGTTTTATGATAAATTGCCTTTTGTAGTAGTCATCATGGAATGGATTACCATGATCAGCTACCTCTCGGTTAACACACTCCCTTTTTAAGTGACCCTTTTGTTTACAATGAAAACATGTCACTTTTGACTTGTCAAACCCGAGCTTTGTGCTTAACAACCCTCCCAGTTCCTGTCTGCCTGTTATCTCCATGAGACGCTGAGCTATTCTAATACCGCTTGCCAAACACTACCTGATATCAATGAGTTCCATCTCCTCTGGATCTATCTGCTCATAATCTTCTTTTGTCAACTCGGGATTCCCTATTCTCCCTGCTACCAGACTCTCGTACGATTCTAGAATCGATGCTAAGAAACTCATTTGTTGTTTTGCAACATTGATTCTCATTGTTGGAGAATTTTTCAACTTTAGAGCAATATTGCAGTGAATCTCATCGGGTTCTTCTGAGTTTGATGTTGTTGAAGATGAATGATAACCTGGATTGTAACTTGATGAGCCTTTCTATGAATCTTTCGACTTTTCGAAACTGAAAGCTGTACCAATCTTTGGTGACTGAATGGTGTTTCCCCTGTAGTAAAGACCCACATTTTGCTGATAAAATGAGCTGCTCATTTTGTTCTGTTTCTGCAACTCGAGCTCATGACTTTCAATCTTTTCTATCAGTGTATCCAAAGTAATCTCATCAAACAATACATCATTTTTTAGAATAAAGACAAATGTTTGCCAATGATCAGCACGTGGTAAAGCTTCAATGATTTCTTCACGGGTTTTTGTTATCCCAAACGTGTCAAGTTCGATTTTAAGGTGACAAAAATCTCTCAATCATTTGTCTCACAGTTTCACCTTTTATACAATCAAACAAATCGAATTCTTTTTTAAGCAATGATATTTTATTCTTTTTGATTTGCTTTCCACCCTCAGCTTTCACTCGTAACGCTTCCCACACAGATTTTGATGATCCGTCGTGATTAAGCAAAGAAAAAATGTCATCTCTGATCGATTGTTGTATTAACGCAATCATTCTTTGTTCATGAGAAAATGTCTTTTTATCATCATTTGATAAGCTTTTAAGTGGAATTTCTTCATTTTTATCATCTACTGGCCTGCTATACCCGAATTCCACACAAAACCAACTCTCATGAGCATAAGCTTTTGGCCAGTTAATAAATCTCTCTTTCCACCAAGTGTAGTCTTCAATGCTATCGAGTTTTGGTGGTTTTGAGTTAGTTCCGTAAAAATTATCATCATTTATATTCTTAGTTATAGCTTTAGAAATGCTTTTTGGTGCAACAGTTGCTGTTTCGGATGACTCAGAAGTGAACGCGTTGTAAAATTCTTCAGCCATGATAACCTACAATCACACAATCAAACACTTGATCAAATCTGACAAACAAACAAAGACACACTATTCGTCCGGATGGCCGTGATCCGGATGAACAAGTTCTCGGATGAACCGATCTGGATGGATACTTGTCCGAATGAACTCTTGGTCCGGATGGACTTTTGGTCCGGATGAACAATCTGGTCCGGATGAACAATTTCTGGATGAACAATAATGAAGTCTATCCGTCCAGATGGACACATCTATCTGTCCAGATGGATGATGATGTTAGAAAAGTTAGTTCCAAAGTCCATGATTTTTATTGATTTGAGTATGATTTGTAAGAATTTTGATCTGAAACTTTGTAGGATTTGTTAAAACTGATTTTCGCACAACATACTGAAAATTTAGGCAATTTTAACCGTGAAGTCTTCGTGAATTTTGAAAAGAAAGTGCAGAAGATGAAAAGAGAAAGATATGAGAAGAGGATGATGATTTTGGCTCTGAATCTGATGAAGAAACTTGAATCTTCGTGTCTTCAATCCGTGCAATCAAACACCTGCTCTGATACCACTTGTGAATTCAGGATCTGGATTGATTCCTTGACTGTTGAATGCGTAGAAACACGTGAAATGTGCGGAATCCAATCAAGTGTGTGGATAGAACACGGAGAAGTAATTATCAATTATTTCTATTAACTGATATAACAGTGTTTACACCATGAAATCAAACGGGCAGAGCTTCGCCTCAAGAATACCCAAAAGTTACAAATGCCAAGACTCTACTCTCCTATTTATAGGCATCCTCCATCCGGATGACACATACTAGCGGGAGGTGTAGGATCGTTTACACGACCAAAACGAGTCATTCAGAAGAGTTCTAATCAATACGAGAGGCGGAAACTAACGTATCGACTTTGAATCAGCTTGATACACACTCTAATTGTCTTGTTTATTGATAAAACAACGTTTTACAGGCTGTAGACACTTCGGCAGCACCTCGGCACCGCAATCAGAAAGTCATACAAATGAACTGACAGGACAGGTATTTATAGGTAATCCATTTCGTGCGAAATGGCTTTCTCATTTCGTGCGAAATGGCTTTCTCATTTCATGCGAAATGGCCTGTCTTACATGTTTCATATTTTTCTCGTACTACGTGCCCTGATCTTTCTAATCTATTACAAGACTCGGTACAAGACGAAGTCGACAGACATATGCACCAACAGACTCCCCCTTGGATGTCGACGAGTCTTCAGTACAAGTCTTCAGTATGTCGAGTCTTCAATCTTTATCAGTCTTCGTGCTTTTCCAAAGTATCTGACAGTGTAAGCATCCTTCAATCTCTATCTTTTTTCATCAACTTCTAAACTCCCCCTTGGATGTTGGTCTTATAATCTTTATCATCAGAATACAAAACTGGCTCTACTATCTTCAGACTCCCCTTTGCTAGCAGACTCCCCCTTAAGTTGTTCCGGGATCGCAATCTGACATAGCTTTTGCTCTAGAATCATGACCTGGCTAAAACTCTGCTCAGGCTTTATGTAGAAAGTCTTTAGAAATCGAAACATGGCTAACCTGCACAACCTCTACCTCAAAATAAATTTCACAAATTTAATAATTTGACAAATTTATATACCACAGGTAGATATCGTTCAAAATGATTTAACATTTATAATTTCTGATGACCTCTTGTAAGAATAACATTCAGATTTGACATATTCATTAAATTGAAACCATTTTATCTTTTTCAAAGTCATTTCTCAAATCAACCAAACTTTCCCAACCCTATTGTCATCATGTTTACCACTCGGAATTTTGAAAATCAGCTTTTCAGCATCAGTTGTCGAAAATAAGATGAAATAAAATCTTTTTTGATTTTTCAAAATTTTATTCTAAAACACAATCTTTTTGGAATTTGTTTTTAATAAAAAGCAGTAAAGAAATATTTACAGGCAATATTTTTGTAAGTTTGAGTAAGAGGATCATATCAGTTTTTGAGACAAAACACTAGCACCGTTGAGCTTTAAACACTTTAAGTTATAAATGATTCATTTAGATTGTCAGTATACTGATCCACTTAAATTTTCACACAAAGTTCAACTGTTTCGAGATACGAGATTAGTGTTTTAAGCACTTAAGCTTAATCGCGTGTCCCACCTCAGAATATACTCCCGTATCCAGACTCCTATATTCAGTCTTACAGGTGAATGTACACTAATGATATCTGTAATGGATTAAATGTGAGACCATGAGAGCTCAGGCTATTGCTTCCACAAAATCAGAGAGATGATGGTTCGCTTTTCGGTGGGTTCCTTTTAGAGAATCTTTTCTTCAACAGCACATGTGTAGGATCGTTTGCACGACCAAACGAGTCATTCAGAAGAGATCTCGTCCAATACGAGAGGCGGAAACAAACGTATCGGAGTTATTTCAGCTGTATACACACAAGAATTGAATCACTTAATCTATCTCTTGTATTGATTTGATGACAATTACAGACCTGGAGATACTTCGGCAAAGCTTCGCTACTAGAATGACAAAGTTACAAATGAAAATCACAAGTCACATATTTATACTAAATCCAGTTCATTTGAACAAGCATCTCCAGTTCGTTTGAACTGGCTTGTTCACCTCTGTATCCTGTTAATCTCGAACTGCGTGACTTGTTTAATCTAATCTATTACACGACTCGATACAAGACGAAGTCGACAGACGTATGCACCAACAACATGATTAGCATTTTTCAATGTTTCATCATTTTTTATGTTGAGGGTGGGCTTTATGAATAAAGCAGTGCAAAGTATTATATGAGGACTAGGCTATTGCTCCCGCAAAATCAGAAGTCCAGGTATAATACCCCAGATATCACCACGCACAAAGACCTAGTATGTCAGAAGTAGAAAGCCCTTCAAACAAGATTTCGGGGGTTACCCATATATCCGAGAGATGTTCCCCACGAGATAAGTAAGTATGAAATTTAGGTTTATATCTCAAACACAATCTTCTAAGCGTGCGAAAACCTACTGGCATATCATCAGTGAGACCGTTTATCACATTTTAACTTTCCAATTCTTTAGCGTGCTGTGATAGTCCACTGATGTACTATCATTTCCTCTTTTTCACAACAAAACTCTTTTTCATTTTATCATGTTTTTGCCTTTTTCAAATTTTCTAATGTTTTTGGATTTTCTGAAATTTCTTACTCCCCCTAAAATTCAAAACCATTTAAAGAAAAATTTGACAAACCGATGTGAATTGCTTCAAATCGCCATCCACTTGGCATAAACAATCAGAACCCCCCTGACAACAAACTATTTTCCCATTATGATTTCAAAACACTTAAGTTTGTTTTAATCAAATGGTTTTTTCCGGAAAATTAGTTTTGTTGAATCCACTTGTAAGATGGGGGATTTGTTCATCACTTTGTTCTTTTCAAACACTTGAATGAGAGTTAAATCAAGTTCAACTTAATGACCTTGATTAACCACTTGTAGGTTCTCATAAACCATACCACTTGTAAATAGAAATATGATAATTTTCAAGAATGATAATACCACATGAAGGTCGAAATTTCACAGTTGTGAATTTCTTAAGAAAGATGCCGATTCCTGCTCCACGATTACCAACTTTAGGAGTTCCGGCAAGTCAGGATTTTCAAGCAAAGAATACAGACACCCAAGCCTGACCAGCTTTGGGTGTAACCGTTTCAATTTCACTTGGGCTTTGAACATTCCTTTTTTATTCATAGAATTCTTTTACCCCTTTTGCTCTTCCATCAACCATCTTACCAAAGATATGTTTCACCTTCCCATTGAAAGCTTTTTCAACATCAAATTATTTCTTTTCAGAATAGAATTGATTTGAAATTTCTACCTTTCCAACTTTTTGTTTAAAATTTTCAGTCCGCAATGGTGGAAAGTTGACATCATCCATTGGCGGAACTGGATTATCACTTTTAACCTCAACTTGTGGCTCCTCTGACTTTGACGAGTCAGATTCATCGCCAGATTTCTCATCTGATTTCTTAATAACCCATGCTTGATTGTTAAGATTTACTCTTCTCTTGTAAAACCTTTTCGAACACTCACCAACTTCATATGTTGAATTTTTAAACACTTTGAATTTTTTAGTTGGTGGTTCAGTTTTATCAATAACTTTTTCTTTGAGTTTAGAAACAACTTCCTGTTTTGTGTTGGTTGCCTTTGGACAATTCCAGGCGATGTGACCAACTTCTTGAGATCGGTAACAGGTTCTTGTCTCCCTTTTCTGATTAGCTCTATTTTTCTCAAACTTTTGTTTTTCTGCAAAGAACTCTTTGTTCGACTGCTTCCAGAATGAGCTCTTCTCTTCTTCTTCTTCAGAACTTGACCCTGAAACAAATATTGTGTTTGTTTTAGAAATTTTCTCATTTTTATGATTTTCGGGTGAAGTAAAACCTAAACCTTTCTTTTTGAAATTACTGTTATGGTTTGGTTTCTTTTGAAAACCAGAACCAAAACGGTAACTTTTTTTTCTTGTTCAATCTTTGTTAAACTCTTGAAGTGTACTTTTTAGGTTTTTCATTAAGATTTACATCTTTTATTTCAGAAATATTAATTTCTGTTAATTTGAAAATCTTTTAAATATTTTCAATTTGAACACTTCTTATTGGAAATTCTTTATTAAAATATAATTTGTCAGAATCATTCAAAGTATATGTGTAACGCCCCAAAATTCGAACGCATATATTCGCCCTATGTTTCCACATATGATATGACACGAAATAAAATAAAATAGGTTATTTAACCTAGTTTAAATACTTAGTCAAAACAAGTAAAGAATGAATTTGGTGACAATTGTGATGGTGTGACAAACTAGAGGGACTAAACTTGGAAAAATTGAGTCAAGTTTAGTTAAATTAGAAGATTCAGTATTATGTGGGGGTGTTGGTGGTGTGTGTCGACACCCACAGGAGAGAAGGAAGGAAGAATGCTCATGTTGATGCAATTTGACCAAATCAAAAGGGAGATTCAACTCAAATCTTATGCATGAACTCAAATCCATGTTCATCTAGACTTGTTATACATGAGGTAAGTTGTAGAATCTAATTTGGTGAAGTTGTATGAAATGGGTTGTGTTCAATCCGTGAATTTATGTGAAATTAGAATGATAATGAAGTAGAATCATCTCATGAAACATGAATCATGCTCGAATTTCTGATTATTTTGATGTTTTAATAAAAACCCACTTATGGAAGTAATGTCATGAAGATGATTATGTTGCTTATGCTAGATAGAGTGTAGTTTCGATATGTATGAAGTTTGATGTTGTAGATTATTGCTAAATGAATCTGATTTAGAAGGAAAGTTATGAGAAATTAGTTGAAATTGATAAATGAAAACAAGAAATGGGTAACAAAGCATGAATGGGTTGTACATTAGGCTTAGAACGTTGTATGCACACCAAGTGTTTGATGAAATGCTTAAGTGACAATTAAATGTGGAATTATATGCAAGTTGTGAGTAAATAAGTTTAGAAAGTGATAATGAAGTAGTTGTTAACTAACTAATATGTGAAGTGTGTTTTAGATGGAGTTCATGTGGAAATTTGAATGGTTATTATGATATGGTAGAAGCATGCATTAGGAGTTTGTACTCTATGCTTGAAGATACGGTACACCCTATGCGTTTAGTTGATTTGGTGGTAGGGATCAAGGGGTGAAAGTGGTGTCTTTGTATGTTATGTGGATTTCTAGTAAGGTTAATGTCGGGTTCAAGGATAGTGTAAATTAGTTAATCTTGAATGATGTTTTTAGTCATGAAATTATGAGATGACTAGTATGGAAGGAATTGTTTATGTGGTGTGCATATATGATCTTGTGGTCGCATGGTGTTTTACTATGTGAGTAGGGAATGTATTTGATGTCCGTAGTATAATCGACTATAATGATGCGAATATATGGATTATGTAACATCTGTGCTTGTTATCATTGTGAACAGTTAGTTTATCAATAAAACAATCTTATTTGATCCCAATGTTTGTTTGGTTATGTTTTACATTTTTTGTGTTTTGACTTTTGTCCAATTTCAAACTCTATATCACTTTCTGGAGATTTATACGCAAACTGGTGCGAAAACGTAATCAGTTTAATGCGACAAATACTCCGGAACTTCAACATATACTTAACATACCTTAAATAACCCTTACATAACTTAGAAATAAGTTTTGAAGGCTTTGGTATGGCAAAAACAAGTTAATTCGTATACGAGGGACTAAAGCGTCAATGTTGAAAATTTTGACTTTTCGGGTAACATTTAAGTTAACCAAGGACTTAGAAAATGGGGTATAAGTCTTGAAGCCCTTGTAGGTAAATAAGAAAGGGACAAATTGCAAAATATAAGCTTAGTTGCCCTTTCGAAGAACCAAGAGCCAGGGATGCAAATTGAAAAAGAAAACATTGCCCTGATGACAAGCTTACGGACCGTAAAGGTCCACCCTTACGGTCCGTAAGGGATGCCCAGCGACAGCAAGTTGGCTGTTTTGCTGTTTAAACGCAAAACTCAACCCTTAAACGATTTTCCACATCTTTCTTGACCCCTAAACAACCCCTAAACACTAGGGACACATGTGAGAATGTTGTGGTCACTTGTAGACTTGTGTGTCAATAAATTGTGGTGTTAAAATCACTATAAAAGGCCAATGAAGTTGCAAACATTGAACACACCTTCCATCTGCAATTGAGGAGCTTTCTGGAGCACAAGTCTTCTCTCAAGTGATCCCTGGTCATTCTTAGGACTCTTGTAAGTTTTCCTAACCTTCCTTAGTTTAAGTTTTAGCTTAGTTTAGCCTAAAAGTCAACCGTCGTAATTAACGGTTGACTTAACGATTAATCACTAATGGTCCAGTGATTAGTCGAAACAAAAGTAGTTATAAGTTGGTAATTATGTGGGTAATAAACCCTTAAAAAGGTTCCCCCTGATTCCCACTCTAACTAGGTCAAAAGTCTGGTCAAACTTGCTAATAAAAAGTCAACAGGATGCTTAAATTCTAATTTATGCATAAATAACAATGTAGAACATATACAACCTGTTTGATCATCATTATAACTTAGTAATTAGTGTAAGAACATGTCTAAACATGTTCAACCTGACAATTTCCTGTTTAGACCCGGTTCGGAACCGAAAGTCGCATAGTTTGACTTTTACTTCGACTTTCAGTTCTGACCCGTTTAGGCATGTTTTAGAAATGCCTCAGAGCTTTAATTGGACTAGGTTACATACTAGTATAACCCTCTGTGATTATACACCTTGGTTCATTAGTTATCCAATTAATATGCATGTTTCCGTTAATTGCTCATATGATAACCATTATGCCCTTTTCACTTTAAAACGTGATTTTTGAAAATGTAAAAGAGTAGAAACCTTTGTTACTGATATATAAACTTGTATAAAAAATTTGAGGTCAATTGGTGGTGTAGATTGATAGTTATGCTCATTAGCGCAAAATGAAAGCTTTATGTTAATTAAATGACGTAATTAGCGTATAGCCTAGTTAAGCCTACGTTTTGATATCAAACTTATTACCCACTGATGTAATATATTATTTTGGGATTTTTGAAGATTTTTAATTAATTTTAGGCTGAGCATAACTTATAGTCGTAGGCTTAATCCGGTAATTGTCGGTTTTGCCCTTACGGGCTATAAAATGAGTTTTACATATCTAAATGACTCCAAACCTTTTGCTACTGATCTTAAATGATAAATAGAGTATCTTAAGCCTTCTGGAATAATAAAAATATCAGCTTTATGTATATAACCCGGAAACGGCTCCTAATCGCCTTTCTGAGCGTTTTTAACGCATAGTATGTACTAAGACTATTTTAGACATACAAGGGTTGATACCTACTAATATCTTAGGTAAATTATAATGTTTTAACAATAAGCAAAAGTTGTTTAACTCAGACTTCAGTTTTGAGCTTTACGGTTTATGTGAAATTACCTAAATGCCCCTACGGTGCATAGTTTGGTTATAAATGATAAATTTCACATATTTGCTTCACCCTACTGATATAACTTAGAAAATTGAGTATATTTTCTGATTACATCAGACCCGTAACTCAAGTAAATACTTAAACTCTTTTATAACCTTTTAAATGACCAAACTACCCCTACGGGACCTAGTTTGTGTTTAAATTCGTTTCGGACATAATGAAAGACATCTTACTGATGTCACAACATATTTGAAGCATATTAACTTAGGAAACCTGTATATGGATCTTACGTATACCCGTTACGCTTATTACGCGTTCGGTTCGGTTTATATAACTAGTTTACATAAATTAGCCAAAGCGGGTCAAACCTTATCGGTTTTACCTCAAAAATTAGAGTGTGTATGAAATACCCATATTAAACACGTCTTCAAACTTCTCGGGTCAAAATCACATTCCATCCGATCTTCCGATTTAGGTCCGGTTTATTAATGTAGTTACCTATATTAGGTGCCGTTTGATATTCCGTGATCTCTAGCATTGCTTGGTGGTTATCTTAGGACTTCTGAGAAATCTTAAGTGAGTACATAGAACCCCCTTCTTTTAAATGTTTTCAAGGTGTTTATGTGAGTACATAGACCCCTCTTTTACTATTTTCCAAACTGTTTTGGGGTGAAACACATGTGCCTACTTGTTACTTTCATGATTTCCTGTTTTCACATCATATACCTGCTATGTTTGTTAGTACATTATAGTACATGATTTCATTACATGCTATGTATGCCCATTGTGTGCGTACTTAGTACATCGTTTTACATTACATTTTATGCTATGTATGTCCACTGTGTGCATACTTAGTACATCGTTTTACAATACATTTCTGCTATGTATGTTAACTGATAGCATGCTAGCACATTGATTTACATGACTTTTCTGCTTTGTATGTTAACTTAGCATACTTAGTACATTGTTTTCATATAACATGTTCACTTTTGCTATGACATTTGGTTTGCACAAACGAGACTATTATACGTTCATTAACATTAGCTACGCCGCTCGGGAGTAAGTAGTGGTACCATAGGACTTGACAAATCCCATTCCTGACATCTCGGGTTTGTTTGGATGTAAGGAATGACTGAATCCGAAAACATTTCTTTTGATAACCTTGACTGAAAGGGTTATCCGACTGTCTCAAGGCTTGAATGTATGCGTTAACTTACCACATAAATGTTTGTATCAATGTAACATGCATTACTTTGCAACACATAACTTTTTGATATATTCAAAATACTTTGTTTTGTACATTTCTACATTTGGACTATGTGACAATACTTTACTTACAATACATAACATTTGTTACACATTACTTGACTACATTTGGACTTTTAAACATTTGACATGGCTTATACAAGTACTTCTGACTATTGGTTTAAACATAGACTTTATACATTGGTGGTTTTGTTTAAGTGATTTAAGTAAAGAGGCATGTGTAATATGATACAAGCATGGTGGATACGCCGCTAGTACTTCCTATATATAAGTGTTTGTATGGTATTACATATCGTAGCGTTATTTGAATCATTTCAATTTAGACATATAATATTCTATACAAATAACATATCTTTCACAAGACATTGCTTTACAAACAACTAACTTTATACAACACAGTTTACTTGGTTATACATTTAACCATACATTATTCTTTTATTTATACATATCCTTTGATCTTACAGCTTTTTAAATGATTTACAAAACAAAACAATTTACAAGGTTCATGACTGACTTTTGCTAAACAACTTTTTCTAAACTTATAAGTCATGAATCCTATTTTCACAAAACCTATGTATCTCACAGGCATTTTTATGCTGACGTACCTATTTTCATATGTGTTTTCAGGAGCTTTTGCGTAGGACGATGATCGTGACACTAGGGCGGACCTGTGCCTTAGAGACTTAAAATGAAGATAGACTTAGTTTAATTATGTTATAAACTCTTTGATTCCTGTTTAAAACAATGTAACTCTTATGTTGATAAAAAATATACAAATTTGTATGCCATAGTTATGAAATAATTAATTCTGTTACAACACTCCCCGACGTTTTCCGCCACGTTTTGTATGTTATACGTGGTCGGGGTGTGACAGAAGAGTTGGTATCAGAGCCAATGGTTATAGGGAATTAGGTTATTAGTAATTCTTTGACCTAGACTATAACCTTTCTAGGACCCTAACACAAGTTATCTTGTGTTTAGATTTTAAAACATGTACTTCACCAATCTTTAGGTGATAACCACAACGGGAACATCAAGTTCGAATCCGCTTTGAAAATTAATCATCTGTTCTAGGATGATTGATTACTAGGTTTTGAACCCTCTATTGTAAGGTTTTGAACCCTCTGTTATATGGTTTTGAACCCCTTTGAATTTTCAAAATCTCGTCAAAGTTTTGGGTTCTAAATAGTGTTCATTTATAGGAGAGCATGTATTCGCGATACATTATTTTTGACCCATTTACTTTGATTAGTCACTGTGTGTAATGACCACCATCTTTGCTTTTGTTGATTTTGTTTCATCTCATTCTTTTCACCCAATCATCTCACTCGTTTCCTTTCATGTTCCTCTTTTAGAATGCCTCCTCGATGTGACAATCTGATTGCGACTGCCGAACTGGCAGAAATTATTGCGCAGCAGATGGCTGCTCAATTTCCAAATCTCTTTGCTCAATGGCACCAAGCCAACAACAACAACAATGCTCCATGCAAATACAAGGATTTTAACTCGGCTAAACCACTCAAGTTTAGTGGTTTTGAGGGAGCGACTGGGCTTCTTCAATGGTTCGAGAGCATTGAGAATACTTTTCGCCACGTGCAGTGTCCTGACAATCGCAAGGTCGAGTTTTCTTCGAGCGTGTTTCAGAAGAGGGCTCTCACATGGTGGAACGGGGTTATGAGAGACCGTGGTGCAGAAGTTGCTCTAGCACAAACTTGGGCTGAACTTAGGGCCCTAATGATGAGGGAGTTCTGTCCTCGTCATGAACAGCGAGCGTTGGAGAAAGAGTTTGAGGACTTGAAACAAGACAGTGGCGAGCACAGGGCATATACTGATAGATTTGAGGAGTTGAGTTTGCTTTGCCCAACAATGGTTACCCCACTCGACAAGGCTATCGAAAGGTACATCGACGGCCTACCTGACTCAGTACAAGACATCGTTACTGGTAGTAACCCTGCCACACTCCGTCAGGCGATCGAGTTAGCAGCGATATTGACTGAGTCGCAGGTTCGAAAGGGAAAGCTGCATAAAAAGGGTGACAAGGGTAAGAAGCAGGCATCTGACAAGGGAGATAGCAAGAAAGGTTAAAACAAGAAGGGAAAGAATTCTGGAGGGTCTAGGAAGCGAAAGGCTTCCCAAAACTATGCCATTACTGCACAGGCTCAAGCTGCACCAAATCAGCCTGCGCAGCCACTAGCCAAGAAGCCTTATCTTGGCAATGCACCTTTGTGCAACAGGTGTAACGACCATCATCCACCACACCTCCAGTGTCGTCAGTGCACCAACTGCGGAAGATCTGGTCATCTTGCCGCTACTTGTCGCATTCCTGTTAACCAGAACCAGGCAGTTCAGAACCAAGCCCAACAAGTTGCTCAGCCTCTTGCTCAGCAACAAGGTCAAGCTGCACGACCTCATTTTCCTCTTGGTTCGTGCTACAATTGTGGGGATCTGACCCACTACAGGAACCGGTGCCCAAGGCTAGCCAACCAAAATCAGAATCAGAATCAAAATCAGGCTCCGACTTGAGGTCGAGTCTTCAACATGAACGCTCAAGAGGCACAAGCAGACAATGAAGTGGTGAACGGTATGTTCTTTATTAATAATCAGCCTGCATTTGTTCTCTTTGATTCGGGTGCCAATAAGAGTTTTGTGTCATTGTCTTTTGAGCCAATGCTTCGCGTGTCTAGAACGAAACTAGGTAAACCTTTGACAGTAGAAGTTACTAGTGGTGAACCCATTGTTCTTGATTCTGTTCTTCACAACTGCCAGTTGAATCTTAACGACCATATTTTTCCTATTGACCTTACGCCTATACAACTTGGAAGCTTTGACGTTATTGTGGGTATGGATTGGTTATCCAAGCATCGCGCAGAGGTAGTTTGTTTTGAGAAGATAGTTCGTTTGCCACTTTCGACAGGCGAGATCCTACATGTTCGTGGTGAGAAACCTGCCGGTGGTCTCAAACTCATGTCTTGTTTTAAAGCTCGGAAGTATCTGTGAAAGAACTATGTGGCCTTCTTAGCACATGTTACAGCAGATAAAGGCAAGGGTAAGTCTATTTCAGATATTCCTGTCGTTCGGGATTATTCCGAAGTTTTCCCTGAAGATTTACCTGGTCTACCCCCAGCACGCCAAGTAGAGTTCCGTATTGATCTCGTACCTGGTGCAAATCCCATTGCCAGAGCTCCATATCGTCTTGCACCATCTGAGATGCAAGAGTTGTCTAAGCAGCTTCAGGAACTCTCCGACAAAGGTTTTATCCGTCCTAGCTTTTCACCTTGGGGTGCTCCCGTTCTTTTTGTCAAGAAGAAGGATGGATCTTTTAGGATGTGTATCGATTATCGTGAGCTTAACAAGCTTACTATCAAGAATCGATATCCCCTACCTCGCATTGATGATCTCTTTGATCAGTTACAAGGCGCTTCTTATTTTTCGAAGATCGATCTGCGATCTGGATATCATCAACTTCGGGTGCATGAAGAAGACATTCCCAAGACAGCATTCCGCACTCGATATGGGCATTATGAGTTCACAGTCATGCCATTCGGTTTGACTAATGCTCCTGCTGTTTTCATGGACTTAATGAATAGGGTCTGCAAGCCTTATTTGGATCAGTTCGTCATTGTTTTTATAGATGACATTTTGATTTACTCTAAGACGCGAGCTGATCACGAGCAACATCTTCGTCTTACTTTGGAACTCCTAAAGAAAGAGCAACTTTTTGCCAAATTCTCCAAGTGAGAATTTTGGCTTAAAGAAGTTCAATTCTTAGGACATATCATCAACAAACAAGGTATTCATGTAGATCCCTCCAAGATCAGTGCGATTAAGGATTGGGATACGCCTACTACTCCTACTGAGGTTCGTTCTTTTCTTGGTCTAGCGGGTTACTACCGCCGCTTCATTGAGAACTTCTCAAAGATTGCAGTTCCTCTAACTGCTCTAACTCAGAAGAACAAGCCCTTTGATTGGGGATTCAAACAAGAGGAAGCTTTTCAAAACTTGAAGCAGAAGCTTTGCGACGCGCCTGTTCTGACGTTGTCTGAGGGCAATGATGATTTCCTCGTTTATTGCGATGCATCTAAATTGGGTCTTGGCTGTGTCCTGATGCAAAGGAACAAAGTCATAGCATATGCATCGAGGCAGTTGAAGATACATGAGAAGAACTACACCACTCATGATCTTGAGTTGGGTGCAGTTGTTTTTGCTCTAAAGATCTAGAGACACTATTTGTACGGTACAAAATGTGTGGTTTTCACGGACCACAAATGTCTTCAGCACATCTTCAATCAGAAAGAACTCAACATGAGGCAACGACATTGGGTTGAGCTTTTAAACGACTATGACTGCGAAATTCGCTACCATCCGGGTAAGGCGAATGTCGTAGCCGATGCATTGAGTCGTAAGGAATGTACTAAGCTTCATTGTGTTCATGTTCAATCTGTTATTCAAGCTCGATTCGATATCCAAGCACGTATTTCTCAGGCTCAACAATCTTGTGTTTCACAAGGTTTGATGGATAAGGAATTTCCCTATCACATAACTCCTGATCTGGAACTGAAGGACAATGGATCGTATTACTTCATGGACCGTTTGTGGGTCCCAAGCCAAGATAACCTTCGCACCTTGCTTATGGATGAAGCCCATAAGTCGCGTTATTCTGTTCATCCTGGCTCGGATAAAATGTATAAGGATCTTCGTATTCACTATTGGTGGCCTGGTATGAAGAAAGACATTGCCTTATACGTATCAAAATGCCTTACTTGTCTTAAGGTTAAGGCTGAACATCAGCGTCCTTCGGGTTTATTGGTGCAACCAGAGATCCCAGTTTGGAAATGGGAAAACATTACTATGGATCTTGTTACCAAACTTCCACGCACAAAGAAAGGTCATGATGCCATCTGGGTAGTTGTTGATCGTCTTACTAAGTCAGCGCATTTCTTGCCAATCCGTGAGGATTTTTCTGCTGACAGACTTCCTAAAATCTATGTGGATGAAATTGTAGCTCGACATGGTGTTCCTTTGAACATCATTTCTGACAGAGATGCTCGTTTCACTTCTCATTTTTGGAGAACCATGCAACCTGCTATGGGGACCCAACTTAATCTGAGCATGGCTTATCATCCGCAAACGGATGGTCAATCTGAAATAACAATCCAGACTCTGGAGGATATGCTTAGAGCTTGTGTGATCGACTTTGGTGGTAGTTGGGATTCACATCTTCCGTTAATTGAATTCTCCTACAACAACAGTTATCACACCAGCATCAAAATGGCTCCTTTCGAGGCTCTCTATGGTCGAAAATGTCGTTCACCAGTCTGCTGGAATGAGATCGGCGAGGCTCAGCTTACTGGACCTGCTCTCATTTTAGAGACAACTGACAAGATTAAGAAAGTTCGTGATAAACTTCAGACAGCTAGAAGCCGTCAAAAGAGTTACGCGGACCCAAAACGCAAGCCCTTGGAATTTCAAGTCGGTGATCGAGTATTACTTAAGGTCTCACCTTGGAAAGGTGTGATCAGATTTGGAAAGAAAGGAAAACTTGCACCTAGATACGTTGGACCATTCAAGATCGTCGAAAGAATCGGTAAGGTAGCCTACAGACTTGAGTTACCTCCTGAACTTGGAAATGTTCATCCAACTTTTCACGTGTCCAATCTCAAGAGGTGTTTAGCTGATGAGAACCTCCACATACCGCTTGACGAAATTCGTGTTGGCAAAACACTGAAATTTGTTGAGAAGCCAGTGGAAATCATGGAACGTGAAGTCAAGTGGCTCAAACGCAAGCGCATTCCTTTGGTCAAAGTTCGCTGGGAAGCTAAACGTGGACCCGAGTTTACATGGGAACGCGAAGATCAAATGAAAGCGAAGTATCCACATCTTTTCCCACGAGTTTCCTCTAAATAAATTTCGGGACGAAATTTCCACAAGTAGGGGAGACTGTAACATCTGTGCTTGTTATCATTGTGAACAGTTAGTTTATCAATAAAACAATGTTATTTGATCCCAATGTTTGTTTGGTTATGTTTTACATTTTTCGTGTTTTGACTTTTGTCCAATTTCAAACTCTATATCACTTTCTGGAGATTTATACGCAAAATGGTGCGAAAACGTAATCAGTTTAATGCGATAAATACTCCGGAACTTCAACATATACTTAACATACCTTAAATAACCCTTACATAACTTAGAAATAAGTTTTGAAGGCTTTGGTATGGCAAAAACAAGTTAATTCGTATACGAGGGACTAAAGCGTCAATGTTGAAAATTTTGACTTTTCGGGTAACAATTAAGTTAACCAAGGACTTAGAAAATGGGGTATAAGTCTTGAAGCCCTTGTAGGTAAATAAGAAAGTGTCAAATTGCAAAATATAAGCTTAGTTGCCCTTTCGAAGAACCAAGAGCCAGGGATGCAAACTGAAAAAGAAAACATTGCCCTAATGATAAGCTTACGGACCGTAAAGGTCCACCCTTACGGTCCGTAAGGGATGCCCAGCGACAGCAAGTTGGCTGTTTTGCTGTTTAAACGCAAAACTCGACCCTTAAACTGAGACAACTCGAAATTTAGAACCTTTCGTTATATCTTGGTGTAACTTGCTTGAACGTTATGTGATTAGTTAACTTGTTGATTCAATGAATGACCTAAGTGAAATTATGTGATTATGTGTTATGCGTGTATGTATGAGTGTGATTATGTGAACCAAGACACAAGAACCCGACTTGAGACCATGTGGTCTCGAGTGAACAGTGTAACAATGGGCCGGTTGGGCCATGCTCCCCTTTAGCCTACCCAAAACCCATTAGGGTGCATCAACTTATGAACTAGCATATAACCTTGTTACTAGCCAACACTACCATCTTTGAACAACACACACTCCCCTACTCTCTCTCTCTCTAGAAAACCTTAAACCCTAAAGAACAAACATCACATTTCCTCTCCTCATTCTCGGATCAAACCGGTGACCACACGGAGCACTTGGATCGGCCCACACACACATTTGAAAGCTTCATTCGCTACTACTTCACACCTTTGAACCCATACTTGAACCGGTTAGTGATTTCTTTGCAAACATATGAATATACATGATTAAAGGTGTTGATGTGTGATATTTCGGTTTGATAAAGAAGATTATGTGATAATATGTTTACTTGTTAAGTGTTATGCATGATGAATACATCTTTCTTGAATAAATGGCACTAAGATTGTTGTTATATGATGATGTAATGTCGGCTTAGTGTAGATAATATGTGTTGGGCCATGAATGATGGTAATCGACTCTACATGGTTTGAATCCGTAGGACTTGGTTCTGTTTAAGAGGTTTATTGCTTATGAAGTAGGATTTGCATATGTGTATTAGATAAGTATGTTCGAGTGTTTTGATTATGATTGATGCCAAAAACCCTAAAAGATGATGAACAAGTTTGAATGATCATGATGAACTATTTGAATACATGAAGAACAACTTGAAAATGATATGAATATGTCTTGAATATTTGAAAATACTTGTTTGATCCATTTTAGTAAATTGTTAGACAAGAAAACATGTTTAAATGGATAGTACACATTGTTGCATGAAATCAAAACTCTATTGGATAGTACACTGTGCAGAATCAGCCGATGTCCAGTCGAGACCTCCGGTTTCGACCCGAGACCATAAACATGATAACTCGAGAACATAGATTGCGACACAGGTTGCGAGTCGAGAACCCCTAGTCTCGACTCGAGACCACACTTGCGAGTCCAGTTGCGACTCGAGACCAATGCATGCGTGACTCAAGAACTCTTAGGCTTTAACCGAGATCGCACAGTCTCGACTCGAGACCGCACAGTCTCGACTCGAGACCATGTACGCACATTCGCTGGATTGGACTTGCATAGTTACGGGCCTAAGTTAGTTGGCCGAATGTATGGGCTTTCTGTGTATTACAAATTGTGTATGTCGTGCACTGTTTGGACCTGCATGCTATTACGGGCCCAACTGTTTGGGCCGCATACTTAGACTTTGGATTATTACATAAATGTTACTGTGGAACTTGTTGCGAATTGTTGATGAACTGCCATGCTAGACATGTATGCCATGATAGTTACTTGTGTACAATACGTGTAGAACAAACGTGCACTACTTGGATACGAACCTGACTTGAATGATATCTATGTTAGGACGTAGTTGACCACTTACAACTTGATTTGGCCTATTCTGTGTATCTGCCGAGCAAACCAAGGTGAGTTCACACCCTCTACAAAGCATGGGATTCCCAGGGGTCGGGAATTGGGGTTAAAGAAACAAGGGTTCCTCGTCCTCCTTGGGTAGGACAGCATTGGTTCAGGAAAGTAATTCCTCGTCCTCATGGACAGATAACTCGTACTAGACCAAAACTCTATCACGAAGTCCCTCCTTTTTATATCGACTTAATCGCCGGGCCAATGGCGAGCGGGTCATTAGTTAGATAGCGCTATTTAGGTCTGACAAACCTCACACCGTGCCGCAGAGGACGGGCGTGAACTAATGGATCTGGGGCACGCCAATGATGATAGACATTGACAGTTTCAGGGCACATAAACATGACTACAGTCAGCAGTCGATATGGTAACGAGTCTAGTGTATACATGGGGTAGCCCCCACGGCCGAAATGCCAGATAACTACCACGGGGTAGCCCCCACGTCTGGATT
This sequence comes from Helianthus tuberosus, assembly GCA_030545235.1. Classification (NCBI taxonomy): domain Eukaryota; kingdom Viridiplantae; phylum Streptophyta; class Magnoliopsida; order Asterales; family Asteraceae; genus Helianthus; species Helianthus tuberosus. Next base: position 147,653,094 of record CM060406.1, read on the forward strand.
GCCAGAGTAACCGGGAATAAACAAGTCTCGTTTTTAACTATGGGGTAACCCCCACAGCAGGATGCCAGATAAAGGAAACTGTTTTCGAAACAACTTAAAACGAACACCCAACCGTGAACTCACTCAACTTGTTGTTGACTCGTTACTACATGCTTTGCAGGTCTTTAGGTACTTAGCTGGAGCTTGCATGGAAGAGGGTCGTTGTGGGACATGGACAGCTGTGTGCCATGTTAAACTTTGAAACAATTAAACTTATGTTTTGACTTTTAAACGTTATGCTTCCGCTTGCAACATTAAACTGTGTTTTGTTTGAACACCAATGGTATGGGTTGGATTTTATAACTACTTATATGCTTGTTCGATAGGATTGGTGGCTGGATCCTGGTCAGTCACGCCTCCAAGCGGTGGTATTCCGCAGGTGGATTTTGGGGGTGTGACAGATTGGTATCAGAGCCATTGGTTATAGTGAACTTGGTTTTAATAAAGGGGAAAACGTTTTTGTTAAAACCAGACTATAACTTGTACAGTGCTCAACGGTCCACAACGACGCTTCACTCCACATGCAAGGCTCGACATTCTAGGTGATATGATCTGTGTATATATTGCCTACTTGTTAGTTACGTAGTACATTGCTTATGATATGCTTGGTAAGTATAACTACTGTTGCCTGAACACGCGTATGTTTACTCACTTCTGTCATCGCATTTTCGCGAACCCCTCTCACTCACTTTCCTCTTGATATGAAGATCATGTCTGGACGCATTAACATGACACAAGCCCAGTTGACGGCCCTGATTAACGAAAGGGTTGTTGCGGCACTTGCAGCCGCACACGCAGGAGGTCAACATGTTCAGCCACCCGTGTGCACCTTCAAAACCTTTATGGACTGCCGACCCACTACTTTTAGCGGCACTGAAGGAGCAGTAGGTCTCCTCCACTGGTTTGAGAAACTAGAATCTGTGTTCGAAATGTGTGAATGCCCTGAGGCGCGCAGGGTGAAGTATGCTACCGGTACTCTCGAGGGTCTAGCCCTCATGTGGTGGAACGCTCAGGTTCAAATGCTGGGGTTGGTTGCTGCCAACGCCACCCCATGGGAAACTTTTAAGGAAATGATCAGGGAAGAATACTGCAGACGGGATGACATTCATAAGCTGGAAGTCGAGTTCTTCAACCTCAAGATGACGGGGTCAGAAATTGAGGCGTATACCAAGAGGTCGAATGAGCTTGCCTTACTGTGTCCTACTATGGTGGACCCTCCAATTAAGCGAATTGAACACTTTCTCAAGGGCTTGGAGCCGGAAATCCAAAGTCATGTGACTTCCGCAAACCTCGCCACCATCCAGCAAGTTGTGCAATTGGCTCACCGTCTCACGGACCAGGCTGTAGAACAGAACAAGTTGCCAAAGCGCATAGGTGCGGCAACTACTTCAGGTGCTCTTAGCGACAACAAACGGAAATGGGATGGAACTTCAAGTAAGGGTTCGACTTCTGTTCAGTCTCAGCAGAGAAAGACTGATGACTACAAGAGCCCTAGTCAGCAATCATCTGGTGGTCAAAGTCATGGTGGGTACAAAGGGAATCACCCCAAATGCAATCGCTGCAGCCTGCACCACAGTGGGCCATGCACCAGGGGTAACTGTCATCGGTGCAACAAGCCAGGTCATGCTGAAAGGATTGCAGGAGCTTGTACCCCGCCAATCAGAATCGTCAGCAAGCTCAACAGAACCAACGCCAGCAGCCGCAGCAGGGTGATAACAAAGGGTGCTTTCAGTGTGGAGCTGAGGGCCACTTCAAGAGAGATTGTCCCCAACTGAACAGGAACCAGAACAACAACAACAACAACAACAACAATCAGGGGAATGGTAACAATGGGAACAACAACAACAATGGTGCCAGGGGGCGGGCGTTCGTGATTGGCCAAGGTGAAGCAAGGAATGACCCCAATGTTGTGGCGGGTAAGTTCCTTCTCGACGACTTTTATGTTTCAGTATTATTTGACTCGGGTGCCGATACTAGCTACATGTCACTAGAAGTTAGTCGAATGCTTAAGCGTATCCCAACACCTTTGAACAACAAGCACACTGTAGAGCTAGCAAATGGTAAGAGTTTAGAAGCCACACACGTAGTCAAGGGTTGTAAACTTATTCTCGTGGACCAGACCTTCTCTATCGACCTTATTCCTATCATCTTGGGTAGTTTCGACGTTGTCATTGGGATGGATTGGTTATCCCAACACCGAGCAGAGATCCTTTGCAACGAGAAGGTTGTCCGTATTCCAGGTTCCGGTGGTGAACCTCTCATGATTCGTGGCGACAAGAGGAGTGCCGTTGAGAATGTCATCTCTCTCCTTAAGGCCCAGAAGTGCTTGCGAAAGGGCCACATTGCCATTTTGGCTCTCGTTACTGACACCTCGGAAAAAAAGAAGAAGATAGAAGATTTTCCAGTTGTACGCGACTATCCGGAGGTATTTCCTGAGGAATTACCTGGTCTTCCGCCCCATCGCCAGGTCGAGTTTCAGATTGAACTAGCTCCTGGAGCTGCGCCTATAGCTCGTGCACCTTATCGTTTAGCTCCATCAGAGTTGGAAGAACTCTCTACGCAACTACAAGAACTCTTGGATAAGGGCTTTATTCGTCCAAGCTCATCACCCTGGGAGCTCCAGTACTATTTGTAAAGAAGAAGGACGGTACCTTCAGAATGTGCATCGACTACCGGGAACTCAACAAGGTGACGGTGAAGAACCGTTATCCTCTACCGCGTATTGACGACTTGTTCGACCAGCTGCAAGGGTCGAGCTACTATTCGACGATCGATTTGAGATCGGGTTATCACCAACTGAGAGTCCGAGAGGAGGACGTCTCCAAGACAGCTTTTAGAACCCGATATGGCCATTATGAGTTTTTGGTTATGCCTTTTGGGCTGACGAACGCACCAGCGGTCTTCATGGACTTGATGAATCGAGTGTGCAAGCCTTATCTGGACAAGTTCGTCATAGTCTTCATCAACGACATCCTGATCTATTCTAAGAGTCAGGAGGAACACGAGCAGCATCTACGACACATTCTGGAACTCCTTCGAACAGAACAGCTTTATGCAAAGTTCTCGAAATGCGACTTCTGGCTTCGAGAAGTCCATTTCCTAGGCCATGTGGTGAAGGAAGATGGGATTCATGTTGATCCATCCAAGGTAGACTCGATTAAGAACTGGCCTGCACCTCGTACACCAAAGGAGATTCGCCAATTCTTGGGTTTGGCAGGTTACTGCAGGAGATTCATAAAGGATTTTTCTAAGATCGCACAGCCTCTCACCTCGCTAACGCAGAAAGGCGTTGTTTATCAATGGGGAAATGCACAGGAATTAGCATTTCAGCATCTAAAGGATAGACTTTGTAGCGCACCTATCCTTTCCTTGCCAGAGGGCACAGATGATTTTGTGGTTTACTGCGACGCATCAATTCAGGGTGTTGGTTGTGTATTGATGCAACGAGATAAAGTTATAGCCTACGCCTCACGCCAACTCATGGTTCATGAAAGAAACTACACTACACATGACTTAGAGCTGGGAGCTGTCATTTTTGCACTTAAGTTATGGCGGCATTACCTGTATGGTACCAAGTGCGCCATCTACACCGACCACAGGAGCCTCGAACATATTTTCAAGCAAAAGGAACTGAATATGCGACAACGACGGTGGGTCGAGCTACTGAATGACTACGAGTGCTCAATCAGGTATCACCCGGGCAAGGCCAATGTTGTGGCTGACGCCCTCAGTCGAAAGGACACTGCACCTAAGCGCGTGCGAGCTTTACAACTCATGATCCATTCTAGTCTTCCTTCCCAAATACGAGCTGCTCAGATAGAAGCACTGAAACCAGAAAACGTCAGGGCTGAAGCCCTACGCGGATCAAGGCAACGCTTAGAACAGAAGGAAGACGGAGCTTACTACGTGACGGGACGCATCTGGGTCCCACTCCATGGCAACTTGCGAGAGCTCGTGATGGAGGAAGCACACAAGTCTCGCTACTCGGTACACCGTGGTTCGGATAAGATGTACCACGATATCAAAACCACCTACTGGTGGCCTAGCATGAAGGCCCACATAGCGACCTATGTCAGCAAGTGTTTGACTTGTGCGAGAGTCAAGTCTGAATATCAGAAACCCTCAGGCCTACTCCAACAACCAGAGATACCACAATGGAAATGGGAGCAAATTTCCATGGATTTCGTTACTGGCCTGCCTAGATCCCAGCGCGGAAACGATACTATTTGGGTGATCGTGGATCGACTTACCAAGTCTACACACTTCCTGGCCATCAAGGAGACGGATAAATTCTCCACTCTTGCAGAAATATACCTCAAGGAGTTGTTTCGAGGCACGGGGTGCCCACCTCCATTATCTCGGATCGAGATGCGCGTTTTACTTCAGAACTGTGGCAGGCAATGCACAAATCCTTTGGCTCACGATTAGACATGAGCACAGCGTATCACCCTCAGACGGACGGGCAGTCCGAGCGCACTATCCAAACCTTAGAAGGCATGCTTCGTGCATGTGTAATCGACTTTGGCAACAGCTGGGAGAAGCATCTGCCACTTGTGGAATTCTTGTACAATAACAGCTACCACACCAGCATTAAAGCTGCTCCGTTTGAGGCATTGTACGGACGTAAATGCCGGTCACCTCTTTGTTGGGCAGAGGTGGGAGATAGTCAGATCACTGGTCCAGAACATGTGGTAGACACAACCGAACAAATTGCTCAAATACGAAAACGCATGGAGGCAGCTCGTGACCGTCAGAAAGTCTACGCCGATAAGGGCAGGAAACCACTAGAGCTCCAGGTTGGGGAGCGGGTACTACTCAAAGTTTCACCCAGGAAGGGTGTGGTTCGTTTTGGTAAACAAGGCAAACTTAACCCACGATACGTTGGACCCTTCGAAATCATTGAGAAAATAGGCAGGGTGGCCTACAGGCTGAACTTACCAGCAGAACTCGGTGCAGTTCACAACATTTTTCACGTGTCGAATCTGAAGAAGTGTCTGTCAGATGAGACCCACATAGTTCCTCTGAAGGAACTCACTATCGACGAGCAGTTACGATTCGTCGAGGAACCAGTCGAGATCACGGACCGGGATGTTAAGGTCCTCAAGAGTACTAGAATACCTCTCGTTCGAGTTCATTGGAACTCACGTCGCGGCCCAGAGTTCACCTGGGAGCGCGAAGATCGGATGAAACAAAAGTATCCCCAACTGTTCGCAAACGATACAACCACTACTGAGGCTGAAGCTACGGAATTTCAGGACGAAATTCCAGATCAACGGGGGGTGGATGTGACACCCCATGAAAACCAGGAAAACCATACAACTTAACTAGCTTCCTTAGTGAGTGCTTACCAAATTTCGGGACGAAATTTCTTTCAACGTGGGGATGATGTGACAACTCGAAATTTAGAACCTTTCGTTATATCTTGGTGTAACTTGCTTGAACGTTATGTGATTAGTTAACTTGTTGATTCAATGAATGACCTAAGTGAAATTATGTGATTATGTGTTATGCGTGTATGTATGAGTGTGATTATGTGAACCGAGACACAAGAACCCGACTCGAGACCATGTGGTCTCGAGTGAACAGTGTAACAATGGGCCGGTTGGGCCATGCTCCCCTTTTGCCTACCCAAAACCCATTAGGGTGCATCAACTTATGAACTAGCATATAACCTTGTTACTAGCCAACACTACCATCTTTGAACAACACACACTCCCCTACTCTCTCTCTCTCTCTAGAAAACCTTAAACCCTAAAGAACAAACAACACTTTTCCTCTCCTCATTCTCGGATCAAACCGGTGACCACACGGAGCACTTGGATCGGCCTACACACACATTTGAAAGCTTCATTCGCTACTACTTCACACCTTTGAACCCATACTTGAACCGGTTAGTGATTTCTTTGCAAACATATGAATATACATGATTAAAGGTGTTGATGTGTGATATTTCGGTTTGATAATGAAGATTATGTGATAATATGTTTACTTGTTAAGTGTTATGCATGATGAATACATCTTTCTTGAATAAATGGCACTAAGATTGTTGTTATATGATGATGTAATGTCGGCTTAGTGTAGATAATATGTGTTGGACCATGAATGATGGTAATCGACTCTACATGGTTTGAATCCGTAGGACTTGGTTCTGTTTAAGAGGTTTATTGCTTATGAAGTAGGATTTGCATATGTGTATTAGATGAGTATGTTCGAGTGTTTTGATTATGATTGATGCCAAAAACCCTAAAAGATGATGAACAAGTTTGAATGATCATGATGAACTATTTGAATACATGAAGAACAACTTGAAGATGATATGAATATGTCTTGAATATTTGAAAATACTTGTTTGATCCATTTTAGTAAATTGTTAGACAAGAAAACATGTTTAAATGGATAGTACACATTGTTGCATGAAATAAAAACTCTATTGGATAGTACACTGTGCAGAATCAGCTGATGTCCAGTCGAGACCTCCGGTTTCGACCCGAGACCATAAACATGATAACTCGAGAACATAGATTGCGACACAGGTTGCGAGTCGAGAACCCCTAGTCTCGACTCGAGACCACACAACATCAGCACACAAACATCATGACTCGAGACCATGCTTGCGAGTCCAGTTGCGACTCGAGACCAATGCATGCGTGACTCGAGAACTCTTAGGCTTTAACCGAGATCGCACAGTCTCGACTCGAGACCGCACAGTCTCGACTCGAGACCATGTGCGCACACTCGCTGGATTGGACTTGCATAGTTACGGGCCTAAGTTAGTGGGCCGAATGTATGGGCTTTCTGTGTATTACAAATTGTGTATGTCATGCACTGTTTGGACCTGCATGCTATTACGGGCCCAACTGTTTGGGCCGCACACTTAGACTTTGGATTATTACATAAATGTTACTGTGGAACTTGTTGCGAATTGTTGATGAACTGCCATGCTAGACATGTATGCCATGATCGTTACTTATGTACAATACGTGTAGAACAAACGTGCACTACTTGGATACGAACCTGACTTGAATGATATCTATGTTAGGACGTACTTGACCACTTACAACTTGATTTGGCCTATTCTGTGTATCTGCCGAGCAAACCAAGGTGAGTTCACACCCTCTACAAAGCATGGGATTCCCAGGGGTCGGGAATTGGGGTTAAAGAAACAAGGGTTCCTCGTCCTCCTTGGGTAGGACAGCATTGGTTCAGGAAAGTAATTCCTCGTCCTCATGGACAGATAACTCGTACTAGACCAAAACTCTATCACGAAGTCCCTCCTTTTTATATCGACTTAATTGCCGGGCCAATGGCGAGCGGGTCATTAGTTAGATAGCGCTATTTAGGTCTGACAAACCTCACACCGTGCCGCAGAGGACGGGCGTGAACTAATGGATCTGGGGCACGTCAATGATGATAGACATTGACAGTTTCAGGGCACATAAACATGACTACAGTCAGCAGTCGATATGGTAACGAGTCTAGTGTATACATCGGGTAGCCCCCACGGCCGAAATGCCAGATAACTACCACGGGGTAGCCCCCACGGCTGGATTGCCAGAGTAACCGGGAATAAACAAGTCTCGTTTTTAACTATGGGGTAACCCCCACGGCAGGATGCCAGATAAAGGAAACTGTTTTCGAAACAACTTAAAACGAACACCCAACCGTGAACTCACTCAACTTGTTGTTGACTCGTTACTACATGCTTTGCAGGTCTTTAGGTACTTAGCTGGAGCTTGCATGGAAGAGGGTCGTTGTGGGACATGGACAGCTGTGTGCCATGTTAAACTTTGAAACAATTAAACTTATGCTTTGACTTTTAAACGTTATGCTTCCGCTTGCAACATTAAACTATGTTTTGTTTGAACACCAATGGTATGGGTTGGATTTTATAACTACTTATATGCTTGTTCGATAGGATTGGTGGCTGGATCCTGGTCAGTCACGCCTCCAAGCGGTGGTATTCCGCAGGTGGATTTTGGGGGTGTGACATAAACGATTTTCCACATCTTTCTTGACCCCTAAACAACCCCTAAACACTAGGGACACATGTGAGAATGTTGTGGTCACTTGTAGACTTGTGTGTCAATAAATTGTGGTGTTAAAATCACTATAAAAGGCCAATGAAGTTGCAAACATTGAACACGCCTTCCATCTGCAATTGAGGAGCTTTTTGGAGCACAAGTCTTCTCTCAAGTGATCCCTGGTCATTCTTAGGACTCTTGTAAGTTTGCCTAACCTTCCTTAGTTTAAGTTTTAGCTTAGTTTAGCCTAAAAGTCAACCGTCGTAATTAACGGTTGACTTAACGATTAATCACTAATGGTCCAGTGATTAGTCGAAACAAAAGTAGTTATAAGTTGGTAATTATGTGGGTAATAAACCCTTAAAAAGGTTCCCCCTGATTCCCACTCTAACTAGGTCAAAAGTCGGGTCAAACTTGCTAATAAAAAGTCAACAGGATGCTTAAATTCTAATTTATGCATAAATAACAATGTAGAACATATACAACCTGTTTGATCATCATTATAACTTAGTAATTAGTGTAAGAACATGTCTAAACATGTTCAACCCGACAATTTCCTGTTTAGACCCGGTTCGGAACCGAAAGTCGCATAGTTTGACTTTTACTTTGACTTTCAGTTCTGACCCGTTTAGGCATGTTTTAGAAATGCCTCAGAGCTTTAATTGGACTAGGTTACATACTAGTATAACCCTCTGTGATTATACACCTTGGTTCATTAGTTATCCAATTAATATGCATGTTTCCGTTAATTGCTCATATGATGACCATTATGCCCTTTTCACTTTAAAACGTGATTTTTGAAAATGTAAAAGAGTAGAAACCTTTGTTACTGGTATATAAACTTGTATCCAAAATTTGAGGTCAATTGGTGGTGTAGATTGAGAGTTATGCTCAATAGCGCAAAATGAAAGCTTTATGTTAATTAAATGGCGTAATTAGCGTATAGCCTAGTTAAGCCTACTTTTTGATATCAAACTTATTACCCACTGATGTAATATATTATTTTGGGATTTTTGAAGATTTTTAATTAATTTTAGGCTGAGCATAACTTATAGTCGTAGGCTTAATCCGGTAATTGTCGGTTTTGCCCTTACATATCTAAATGACTCCAAACCTTTTTCTACTGATCTTAAATGATAAATAAATTATTTTAAGCCTTCTAGAATAATAAAAATATCAGCTTTATGTATATAACCCAGAAACGGCTCCTAATCGCCTTTCTGAGCGTTTTTAACGCATAGTATGTACTAAGACTATTTTAGACATACAAGGGTTGATACCTACTGATATCTTAGGTAAATTATAATTTTTTAACAATAAGCAAAAGTTGTTTAACTCAGACTTCAGTTTTGAGCTTTACGGTTTATGTGAAATTACCTAAATGCCCCTACGGTGCATAGTTTGGTTATAAATGATAAATTTCACATATTTGCTTCACCCTACTGATATAACTTAGCAAATTGAGTATATTTGCTGATTACATCAGACCCGTAACTCAGGTAAATACTTAAACTCTTTTATAACCTTTTAAATGACCAAACTACCCCTACGGGACCTAGTTTGTGTTTAAATTCGTTTCGGACATAATGAAAGACATCTTACTGATGTCACAACATATTTGAAGCATATTAACTTAGGAAACCTGTATATGGCTCTTACGTATACCCGTTACGCTTATTACGCGTTCGGTTCGGTTTATATAACTAGTTTACATAAATTAGCCGAAGCGGGTCAAACCTTATCGGTTTTACCTCAAAATTCAGAGTGTGTATGAAAAACCCATATTAAACAAGTCTTCAAACTTCTCGGGTCTAAATCACATTCCATCCGATCTTCCGATTTAGGTCCGGTTTATTAATGTAGTTACCTATATTAGGTGCCGTTTGATATTCCGTGATCTCTAGCATTGCTTGGTGGTTATCTTAGGACTTCTGAGCAATCTCAAGTGAGTACATAGAACCCCCTTCTTTTAAATGTTTTCAAGGTGTTTATGTGAGTACATAGACCCCTCTTTTACTGTTTTCCAAACTGTTTTGGGGTGAAACACATGTGCCTACTTGTTACTTTCATGATTTCCTGTTTTCACATCATATACCTGCTATGTTTGTTAGTACATTATAGTACATGATTTCATTACATGCTATGTATGCCCATTGTGTGCGTACTTAGTACATCGTTTTACATTACATTTTATGCTATGTATGTCCACTGTGTGCATACTTAGTACATCGTTTTACAATACATTTCTGCTATGTATGTTAACTGATAGCATGCTAGCACATTGATTTACATGACTTTTCTGCTTTGTATGTTAACTTAGCATACTTAGTACATTGTTTTCACATAACATGTTCACTTTTTCTATGACATTTGGTTTGCACAAACGAGACTATTATACGTTCATTAACATTAGCTACGCCGCTCGGGAGTAAGTAGTGGTACCATAGGACTTGACAAATCACATTCCTGACATCTCGGGTTTGTTTGGATGTAAGGAATGACTGAATCCGAAAACATTTCTTTTGATAACCTTGACTGAAAGGGTTATCCGACTGTCTCAAGGCTTGAATGTATGCGTTAACTTACCACATAAATGTTTGTATCAATGTAACATGCATTACTTTGCAAAACATAACTTTTTGATATATTCAAAATACTTTGTTTTGTACATTTCTACATTTGGACTATGTGACAATACTTTACTTACAATACATAACATTTGTTACACATTACTTGACTACATTTGGACTTTTAAACATTTGACATGGCTTATACAAGTACTTCTGACTATTGGTTTAAACATAGACTTTATACATTGGTGGTTTTGTTTAAGTGATTTAAGTAAAGAGGCGTGTGTAATATGATACAAGCATGGTGGATACGCCGCTAATACTTCCTATATATAAGTGTTTGTATGGTATTACATATCGTAGCGTTATTTGAATCATTTCAATTTAGACATATAATATTCTATACAAATAACATATCTTTCACAAGACATTGCTTTACAAACAACTTACTTTATACAACACAGTTTACTTGGTTATACATTTAACCATACATTATTCTTTTATTTATACATATCCTTTGATCTTACAGCTTTTTAAATGATTTACAAAACAAAACAAAACAATTTACAAGGTTCATGACTGACTTTTGCTAAACAACTTTTTCTAAACTTATAAGTCATGAATCCTATTTTCACAAAACCTATGTATCTCACAGGCATTTTTATGCTGACGTACCTATTTTCACATGTGTTTTCAGGAGCTTTTGCGTAGGACGATGATCGTGACACTAGGGCGGACCTGTGCCTTAGAGACTTAAAATGAAGATAGACTTAGTTTAATTATGTTATAAACTCTTTGATTCCTGTTTAAAACAATGTAACTCTTATGTTGATAAAAAAAATACAACTTTGTATGCCATGGTTATGAAACAATTAATTCTGTCACAACACTCCCGGACGTTTTCCGCCACATTTTGTATGTTATACGTGGTCGGGGTGTGACAGATTAGGTTGATAATTCATAAGATAGACAGTTGACTTTCTAAAAGTCAACTGTGTATGAATAGCATAACAAGGCTTTGTCACAAGTGTCATGTTAGAGAAATCATTAAGTACATGCTATGTCCATATGTGAGTTTATACTAACGAAGTGGCAACCATGATGACATGAAAGTATAGGATCATGTCAAGATGGGGAAAGCATGGAAGGCTAACGGAAAGGATAGGAGGAAGCACGTACGAAACGGGCACTCGAGGTAAGTGATTTCCGTAGTCACTTATTAGTTTGTTTAAGTAATATAACGCTTTATTTAATTAAACATGATGTTTGATGTCAAGTATGTGTTGAAGTCTTTCATTGTAAATAATGGGAATAAAGTTGATTAAAACGCCCTTGATGGGTATATTGGGCGAACAATCTTAAAAGTAGTTTATAAGCAAGCCATTCGATTAGTGTAATGGTTTTGGTCAAGTATAAAAGTGGGGAGTATGGTTTTGTAAACCATAGACCATTTAATGCGCAAACACCTTAACGGGTCAAAATAAGCTTTTGAGCAAAATGGATGGAAAAAGGTGTAAGGTATCCGGGAATGACTCTTTCATAATAGATGACCTTGGAATTATTAAGTTCATGTAAAGTTAAGGTTAAACCAACAAATTATGTTGTCAAATATATGAATGGGTCAATTACGTCAAAAATGATTATTAAGCCGTAAGCGTAAGTAAAGGTTTTTCTTAATCCGGGTGTGGGATTTTAGGTCAACATGATAGAGGACCAAATTACGATCATGTAGGAAGAAACGGGTAAACGGTTCAAAAGTTATGCGCGTTTTAGTGCGTACGGACGACGAAACGAATCTGCAGAAAAAGGCATTTTCTAGAGGGCGTCGCCGATGGGGTTGGGGCCGTCGCCGACGGGCTCTAGAAAACCGGTTTTTCTCCGACGCCCTAATTACCTGTCTACGGGGTTTATGGCTACGCGAAAACCACAGGCCGTCGCCGACGGGCCCTAGGGCCGTCGCCGACGGGCCCTAGGGTCGTCGCCGACGCCCTCCCCAAGTCCAAAAACCTGAAATTTGTTATTTAAGTTGATTTATGTATCGTAGGCTTCGGTTTGTTATCCGTGGACTACGGCGGGCTTTCTAAACATGATTTTGATCGATCCTTAGATGTTTATTGGCTATAAATCAAAGTCTAAGTCCCATGTAATTAACGTATAAGTATGCAAGAGGTATGCAAGATCTTGTACGTGTATGTAGATGTGTATTTATGTATATATGGAAGATATGTATGAGTATATGCATGCATGTAGAGACGTATGAATGTAGGTACGTATGTAGAAGCGTATTTATGTACATATGAAGATACGTATGATAGTATGTATATATGTGAAGGCGTAGGAATGTATGTACGTATGCAGATGTGTAATTATCTATGTATGGAAGTACGTGTGATCGTATGCAGGTATGTAAAGACGTAGGAACGTAGGTACGTATGCAGATGTGTATTTATGTATGTATGAAGATACGTATGAGTGTAGGCATGTATGTAGAAACGTACGAATGTAGGTACGTATGTAGAAGTGTATTTAAGAATATATGAAGATACGTATGAGTGTATGCATGTATGTAGAGAGGTATGGATGTATCCACGTGTATATGTAAGTATGATTTTGGATACCTTGAGTGTTAATGATATTAATCGTGTGCCTGGAAAACGAAGATTAATGCAGGTCCATTATTGAAGGCTCACCAGGGAATGGATATGCGAATGATATGCTTAAAATTAGAGAGAAAGCTGAATGGAAAGTGTACATGTATGAATCTTGTTTATATGTATAACGTATGCTAATGTTATAAATGTATGTGGTGAGTGCAGGTTGTACGAGAGTACGGGCGATTATCACAAGGAATAGAGATAGAAGACCGAGTCACAAGGTAGATTGTACGGGAATGATCGATTGTGTACCTTAGCAAATTGGAAGTTTGCTTTTGTTTAGTAAAAGAGTTATTTTTAAAACGGACTTTCAAGTAAGTCAAGATGTTTGTAATGAAAGAAATTTTATGGCACGAATTTCCGCTGCGATTTTTGTTAAATACGAGTTAGGGTCTTACAAGTTGGTATCAGAGCCCTGGTTTGAGAGAAATCAAGTATGATGAGGTAAATACTTGAACTCAAACTCGTGTGCTCTCGTGACCAGGAACCCGTACAATCCAAGACTCGATCAAGATCTAAGGGTAAAGGCCAAGGTAAGTACGTGCTTAAGTATGTATTGGAAGATAACTAACAATATGTTATGTGTAAGGTAAGCATGGTTGCTTGGAAAGAATGATTTGTGGATGCGGTCTAGCACCGGCACCAAGGTATGTAATATGACATATTGACCCAGGTACATATATTTAATATATGTAAGTACATGTGATGGTAAAACCTATCAATGAAAGGAAAATTTTAAATGAAAAATAATGATAAGAACGGTAATGAAGTTTTGGAAATGTTACACGTGCCGAAACCTAATTCTTCGGACATAAGGTGACAATTACACGAAGACACGAAATTAGTATGTGGATTGTGTACCTGGCCAGTACACAAGAAACATATGACGTTCGTGAGCCCGTGATAATTGTTACAGGTGTGTCCGTTAGAATTGGGTAGCAGGTGGGCGTATTGGTGAAATGGGTAGTAAGACTATCAGGAGATTGAGAGTACTACGTAAGAGTGAAAAGTGCGAATGATAAGAATGAAGAATGTTGAATCCGTAAGAAAGTATGGATCAACAATGTATGAATGCAATGCTTGAATCCGCGAGACGGATTCAAGGGATGAAAAGCGTAAATGCAATGTTTGAATCCGCGAGACGGATTCAAAGAATGAAAGATATGAATGCAATGCTTGAATCCGCGAGACGGATTCAAGGGATGAAAAGCGTAAATGCAATGTTTGAATCCGCGAGACGGATTCAAAGAATGAAAGATATGAATGCAATGCTTGAATCCGCGAGACGGATTCAAGGGATGAAAAGCGTAAATGAAATGTTTGAATCCGCGAGACGGATTCAAAGAATGAAAGATATGAATGCAATGCTTGAATCCGCGAGACGGATTCAAGGGATGAAAGGCGTAAATGCAATGTTTGAATCCGAGAGACGGATTCAAAGAATGAAAGATGTGAATGCAATGTTTGAATCCGCGAGACGGATTCAAAACATAGAAGGTACGAAAGGTATGAATAATGTGTTCGAATCCACGAAACAGATTTAAGATATAAAAGACGGAACTAGTCTACATAAGAAGAAGTCGATAGCTTGACCATGTATGCGTCAAATAAGTCATATAAGTAAATGTAAAGCAAATGAACAAAAGAATGATAGGAATGAAAATATCCGAATGTGTAAGTAATTACGGACCAGACAAGTAAATATTTCTTAAGTGTTATGATAAGGAAGGGTTGACTTTTAGAAGTAGGCTAAGAATGAGTTTTAAATCTGGCTTAAGTAGTAGACAGTGCATGTATGAGTAAGAAGGTAGAAGTAAAACTCCAAGTATATACGAAATTATTAGAACTAATACTAACGGTGAATGTGGTAGCAAGTTCATATGAACTTCATTTTGCTTTTATGTAAATCATGGTAGTAAACCCTTGGGTTTGCTTCTAGTTTGCACACTTTAGTTCTAGTACGATAATGTGATGGTATGATTATATTTATTCATGAATAAGACTTTTGCAAAGATCCTGAATGTATTCATGTGGTATTGAGCATCGTGAATGGATAGATAAAAAGTAAGAGTAGTATTGGTCTACTAAGAATGAGAAAGGTTTCGGGGACGAAACCTTCCTTAAGGGAGGCAGACTTGTAACGCCCCGAAATTCGAACGCATATATTTGCCCTATGTTTCCACATATGATATGACACGAAATAAAATAAAATAGGTTATTTAACCTAGTTAAAATACTTAGTCAAAACAAGTAAAGAATGAATTTGGTGACAATTGTAATGGTGTGACAAACTAGAGGGACTAAACTTGGAAAAATTGAGTCAAGTTTAGTTAAATTAGAAGATTCAGTATTATGTGGGGGTGTTGGTGGTGTGTGTCGACACCCACAGGAGAGAAGGAATGAAGAATGCTCATGTTGATGCAATTTGAGCAAATCAAAAGGGAGATTCAACTCAAATCTTATGCATGAACTCAAATCCATGTTCATCTAGACTTGTTATACATGAGGTAAGTTGTAGAATCCAATTTGGTGAAGTTGTATGAAATGGGTTGTGTTCAATCCGTGAATTTATGTGAAATTAGAATGATAATGAAGTAGAATCATCTCATGAAACATGAATCATGCTCGAATTTCTGATTATTTTGATGTTTTAATAAAAACCCACTTATGGAAGTAATGTCATGAAGATGATTATGTTGCTTATGCTAGATAGAGTGTAGTTTCGATATGTATGACGTTTGATGTTGTAGATTATTGCTAAATGAATCTGATTTAGAAGGAAAGTTATGAGAAATTAGTTGAAATTGATAAATGAAAACAAGAAATGGGTAACAAAGCATGAATGGGTTGTACATTAGGCTTAGAACATTGTATGCACACCAAGTGTTTGATGAAATGCTTAAGTGACAATTAAATGTGGAATTATATGCAAGTTGTGAGTAAATAAGTTTAGAAAGTGATAATGAAGTAGTTGTTAACTAACTAATATGTGAAGTGTGTTTTAGAAGAAGTTCATGTGGAAATTTGAATGGTTATTATGATATGGTAGAAGCATGCATTAGGAGTTTGTACTCTATGCTTGAAGATACGGTACACCCTATGCGTTTAGTTGATTTGGTGGTAGGGATCAAGGGGTGAAAGTGGTGTCTTTGTATGGTATGTGGATTTCTAGTAAGGTTAATGTCGGGTTCAAGGATAGTGTAAATTAGTTAATCTTGAATGATGTTTTTAGTCATGAAATTATGAGATGACTAGTATGGAAGGAATTGTTTATGTGGTGTGCATATATGATCTTGTGGTCGCATGGTGTTTTACTATGTGAGTAGGGAATGTATTTGATGTCCGTAGTATAATCGACTATAATGATGCGAATATATGGATTAGATTGATAATTCATAAGATAGACAGTTGACTTTCTAAAAGTCAACTGTGTATGAATAGCATAACAAGGCTTTGTCACAAGTGTCATGTTAGAGAAATCATTAAGTACATGCTATGTCCATATGTGAGTTTATACTAACGAAGTGGCAACCATGATGACATGAAAGTATAGGATCATGTCAAGATGGGGAAAGCATGGAAGGCTAACGGAAAGGATAGGAGGAAGCACGTACGAAACGGGCACTCGAGGTAAGTGATTTCCGTAGTCACTTATTAGTTTGTTTAAGTAATATAACGCTTTATTTAATTAAACATGATGTTTGATGTCAAGTATGTGTTGAAGTCTTTCATTGTAAATAATGGGAATAAAGTTGATTAAAACGCCCTTGATGGGTATATTGGGCGAACAATCTTAAAAGTAGTTTATAAGCAAGCCATTCGATTAGTGTAATGGTTTTGGTCAAGTATAAAAGTGGGGAGTATGGTTTTGTAAACCATAGACCATTTAATGTGCAAACACCTTAACGGGTCAAAATAAGCTTTTGAGCAAAATGGATGGAAAAAGGTGTAAGGTATCCGGGAATGACTCTTTCATAATAGATGACCTTGGAATTATTAAGTCCATGTAAAGTTAAGGTTAAACCAACAAGTTATGTTGTCAAATATATGAATGGGTCAATTACGTCAAAAATGATTATTAAGCCGTAAGTGTAAGTAAAGGTTTGTCATAATCCGGGTGTGGGATTTTAGGTCCACATGATAGAGGACCAAATTACGATCATGTAGGAAGAAACGGGAGGTTAAACGGGTAAACGGTTCAAAAGTTATGCGCGTTTTAGTGCGTACGGACGACGAAACGAATCTGCAGAAAAAGACATTTTCTAGAGGGCGTCGCCGACGGGGTTGGGGCCGTCGCCGACGGGCTCTAGAAAACCAGTTTTTCTCCGACGCCCTAATTACCTGTCTACGGGGTTTATGGCTACGCGAAAACCACAGGCCGTCGCCGACGGGCCCTAGGGCCGTCGCCGACGCCCTCCCCAAGTCCAAAAACCTGAAATTTGTTATTTAAGTTGATTTATGTATCGTAGGCTTCGGTTTGTTATCCATGGACTACGGCGGGCCTTCTAAACATGATTATGATCGATCCTTAGATGTTTATTGGCTATAAATCAAAGTCTAAGTCCCATGTAATTAACGTATAAGTATGCAAGAGGTATGCAAGATCTTGTACGTGTATGTAGATGTGTATTTATGTATATATGGAAGATATGTATGAGTATATGCATGCATGTAGAGACGTATGAATGTAGGTACGTATGTAGAAGCGTATTTATGTACATATGAAGATACGTATGATAGTATGTATATATGTGAAGGCGTAGGAATGTATGTACGTATGCAGATGTGTAATTATCTATGCATGGAAGTACGTGTGATCGTATGCAGGTATGTAAAGACGTAGGAACGTAGGTACGTATGCAGATGTGTATTTATGTATGTATGAAGATACGTATGAGTGTAGGCATGTATGTAGAAACGTACGAATGTAGGTACGTATGTAGAAGTGTATTTAAGAATATATGAAGATACGTATGAGTGTATGCATGTATGTAGAGAGGTATGGATGTATCCACGTGTATATGTAAGTATGATTTTGGATACGTTGAGTGTTAATGATATTAATCGTGTGCCTGGAAAACGAAGATTAATGCAGGTCCATTATTGAAGGCTCACCAGGGAATGGATATGCGAATGATATGCTTAAAATTAGAGAGAAAGCTGAATGGAAAGTGTACATGTATGAATCTTGTTTATATGTATAACGTATGCTAATGTTATAAATGTATGTGGTGAGTGCAGGTTGTACGAGAGTACGGGCGATTATCACAAGGAATAGAGATAGAAGACCGAGTCACAAGGTAGATTGTATGGGAATGATCGATTGTGTACCTTAGCAAATTGGAAGTTTGCTTTTGTTTAGTAAAAGAGTTATTTTTAAAACGGACTTTCAAGTAAGTCAAGACGTTTGTAATGAAAGAAATTTTATGGCATGAATTTCCGCTGCGATTTTTGTTAAATACGAGTTAGGGTCTTACAATATGCAACTTCACATGTTTCGTCATTCAAATTAGATTTTGATAACAAATTTTTTTTATTGTAAACCCTTTTGACCGATGATTTTGAACTGTTGACCAACGAACTCGAACTTTCAGATTCGGACTTTGACTCTGACTCCTCATCCTTATCCAACACTTGATCGACCACTTTCTTTATTAACACAGACTCATGAACAGTGTCAGACGATGTGAATGTGACGTCTATGTTGTCTGGTAAATCATCAGTTGTTTCGGACTTTAACTTTATATTGACTGCCTTTTTGATTTGTTCCTCATTTGGTTTTCTGGGAGAATAACCTTCCCAGATCGGAGGCGGACACTTTTTATAATTTGCACTTTGTGTCTTAACAGTATCCGTATCTTCTGACTTCTTGTCTTGAAATGCTTCAAAACCTACAACAGTTGGATAAATTCTATCAATCAAATAATCAGAACTAGAATAACTTTGCAGCAATCGTCTGATTCTTTCATTTTCTATCTTTTCAGTTTCCAACTCCTGCTTCAACTTTGCACATTCTTCAATATAGTGATTGATAGTCTTCTGCTTAGACATCATCACTGCATTCATCATAGTTAAAGCATCTTCTCTTTCAGAATTTGTCTTTTGCAGACTATTCACTGTTCTGTTCAACACATCATACGATTCTTTCACATAATTGACATCAAACAATAATTTTTCTTTCATCTTGTCAAGCTCACTATACTTCTCATATTTTTCTTCACAATTTTTGCATGGTTCCAAACATTTTAGACACGGTTTTGTAATTTCAACAATTTTTTCAACTTCGATAATCTTTTCAACTTTGACTATCTTTTCAACTTCAACCTCCTTCTCAACTTCAACTTCTTCACTTTGTTCAGACTTCTCTTCCTGAGCAACATTCTCACATTTTACCTTTTTCTGTTCTTTTGCTGCTCGCTTCTTCTTTAACTTCTCCAATCTATCTGCAAAATAAAATTGAAAACTTTCAGGAGATAATTGAGTTTTGCCAATGTTAATTTGAATTTCTTCTTCATCATCACTGCTATCAAATGATGATTGATCAAAGACTTGTGTCTTTTCTGAACTTTCTTATGAAGAAATAGATTTTCCATCTTGATTCTTCTCATCATCAGCAAACACCTTCAACCATTCCTTCATCAAATCTGGTTCTTGAGTGATTTGTGCAATGAATGCTTTAAACTTGGAATCATCTGGAATGTATTTGTCCCAGCTAAAACCTTCTGGCAATTTTTCATCATCTTGATTAACCAGATAAGCTTTCCTTGATGACTCTTCGATCGCCTTCTTAGCATGAGCAGTTTGTGGCTGTTGTTGTTGATACGGCTGTTGAGCAACTTGTTGATATATAGTTTTCCGATAATATTCATTATTCCCGAACGGATTCTGAGCTCCTCCTGCTTCTCGATTGGTAAATTCCCTTTTGAAATGTCCTTTTTTCCTGCATCGAAAACAAGTAACTTTAGATTTATCAAAACCTAAAGTAGAAACATGTAACACCCTTGCTATTATTTTAGGGTTTTCGTATTATTTACGTAAATAAACATGTAATTATAATTACATATACATTGAAAAAAACGGTCAAATTAAAACATTTTCAGATTTGAAATAATACAATACAATATGTATAAATTCATCGTTTTTAAATGACGACGAAACCATGTGCGGAAGCTTGTATCTTGATCGTGTTCGGTTCTTCAATGAGCTTGATCTTCATCTGGGACATCTTTACATTCACCTATGATCAAAACCAACTTAAAAGTTAGTTTCGATATCTTAAATATTAGTATAATCAAGTTCTAGTAGCGAACAATCAAAAACAAAATAAAGTTTCGGAATATAGTCTGTCGCGCCACGCGACAGACTCCTCTTGATCTTTCGCGTGCCGCGAGCGCCCTCGCGTGTCGCACCAGGATTACTGCTCCCTGTCGCGTGTCGCGGGGGAGATGATTTTCCAGCAGTTTTGATGCTGAAACCTGCATTTTCCCAGCTATGGTTTTAATCGTAAAACGGTCTTTAAAGTGTCATAACTTTTTATCTACAAGTCCGTTTTAGGTGATTCTTTTTCCTACGCGTTTGTAATAAAAATACGCATCAATTTATCCTATTTTCCGCATATGAAACCTGAATTATAAATGATTAGTTTATAATTTCTTATTTCATTTATTCGGCCCATTTGTTTTAAAAGTTTACAACCTTGTTTCTAATTAACCATTTAGCATACATCAACATGCTTAACTCAAAATTTATAGTTCGGGTTTGTAACTTTTATGAATTACGCGACTAGTACTCAATCTATGCGCATAATTCTTTTGACCCGTTTCGAAGACTTAAACCTTCTAGGTTTAAATCTTTATCTTTTGTTATGCACAATCCACTTTATACTTATCTATAACTTACATTATCATAATACACGATCTTAAACGGCTCATAAAGACCGTTTACCCGGTTTAGCGTTCATGGGTATTTTGGTCAATTCCAGTCCCTCATTTTACGACGAAGGGCTTTCACTGATATTTGCCCAACATATTACTTCTAACTATAATTTAAAATATGCATACCTAGCTCGGGTCAACATATAGACTCGTTTTGTACCTTTCTTTTATTAGCCGCTACTTTATAGTGACGCAATAATCCACTTCCCGTTCACTCCTGTGAACATCTAACTTGACAACCAAACATTAGTCGATATTGTCAAATGGTGTCGTCACCACCATTTGACCCATTTAGTCTTTATGATCAAACATTTATACTTATGTCAAAACATGGTTTTTAATTACCCATTGACACATCCGACCCATTTCAGATTTTACCACAAGATCCTTTTTCTTATGTTTTTAACCCGTTATGGCTTACGCCATGGGTATCCTTTTAATCTCAACTTACATTTAGTCAACACGTGACTAATTTACCTTTTTCCCCCTTTTCTCATTACTAGTTATGCTATAAGGTAACCTTAAGGAAAACTTATTAACTCCTAGTCAATTCATGACTAAATTACCATTTTGTCCATTTTTACCATTAACCATGGTTTTGATCGTTTTTATTCATTCCGACTCATTTCGTTTCGTGTCGGAACTCAAATTTCAAATATAATCGGTTGTCGCCTTTATCACCTATAAAATACATACGTATACTACAATGGGTGTAAGCTTTACTTACCTTGCATCCAAAGTACGCTTTCCCTTTACACTTGATCCGTTTGACCCGCTTCCTTTCCAAGCCTCCACCTAGCTTGTCAAGCGTCAAACTATCATCATGATTCGTAAGACGGTTAGATTAGTCATAATCATTTACGACTATACCATCCTACGGGTTTTATGTCGAATTTATCATTCGACCATATCAAAATTATCATTCGATCTAATCATTGGTCGGTTTCACTTTTTAAAAGTCAACCGACTTATCAACATATTCATATGCACATTTGGTTCATTGAACTCACCTAGGCTTATTTCATCCCAACTCTTAACGAAATCAAATTTTACATACTAACTAGTAGGCCACGATTTCATTTAGGCATTCCATATCACTGAAAATGGGCTGTTTTTTGTGACTTGTTTAACCTGTTTACAAGTCTTCAAAAATTATGATTTTTTTATGTGGCATACCTCTCGGAGGGTTAGACCTTGTGTTAAAATTTCAAGATCTAACTCTTTACCAAAAGTTTGTAAAAATTCATTTACTGCAATCAGATTCGTCACTTCTAACTGCAGCTTACGGAAAAATTCATTTAAAATTCCTCGTTTATCCGATTGACGAAATTCCAATTGGAGATTCTTTTAATCACTTAAAACTTTCTACAGTAAGAATTTGAGATCATAACTCAATTCCTAAATTGAGTTATGACATTCGTAATGGGCTGCAAATTCTGCCAGAAAACGCAGCTTGAACCTTTGATACGGAAAAATTCATAAAACGCTCAATTTTCGTCGAAAAAATGCGATTCCAGTGGGGTTTTAAAGATATTTCCTGGAATTACATTTTAGGCTCAAGAAACACATGTTTTTGTCACGTTTTGTCCAGGTTACAGCCGATACAAGTCGGCTGTAAATTCTGATCAGAAGTTGTTTGAATTCAGCTTTCAATTTGAACAAGTTTATGACATTATAACTCTTATTCTTAGCAATCAAAACCCCTAAAAGCATCACATACACGAATTTAGTCAAAACCCACTTAGCACATGCAAGAGTAATCATCAAATCCCTAGTCTTTAATACTAATTCATCAAGTTTTTCAACTAGGGTTTGTTTCTAAACATGAATTCATCCTAGTTTCAGCCAAACATCAATCATTCAAGCTTGAATTTCGATTTTTCATAAGTTCATCAAAAATCTCAACTTCATAAATATCAAAAATTTGACATACCTTACGATCCCCACGACTAGGTGATCGTTTCTATGTGTTCATGCATTTGATTCGAGCTAATCTTGGCCTTCGATTTGATGAATTTGGGTGAGCTAGGGTTTCACCCCTCTTTCTCCTGCTCCTGGTCGATACTACGAATACACACGGTGTTTTTTTTTTCTTTTTTCTTGTTATTTATTTAGTTAACTTTCAAGTTAACCCTTTTGGCCCCTCATGTTTATTTTGTTTCAAAAGAAGCTATAATTTATTATTCATCACTTAATCATATATTACTAACTAGGTTAATTATTCCTAGTTAACTTAATGGGTTCGGGGAGTTAAAATCCCGTTTTATTTTGAGTCCCGTTAACTCGGGCCTTCTATATACTTTGTTTTTTCAAAGTATTTATCCTCGTTTTATTTATTATTAAACTTATTTATTTACATCCTAATAATTTCCGGTTTAATCTTTTCTGCTAACGGGGTGTTACAAAACATTAGCATCACGAAAGTCATCTCTTCCTGTAATCTGCTTAAATTTCTCAGCTCTCCTCAACACACTCGCTAAACTCCACTTAATATTCATTAGCTCCGTTTCCTCAGCATCAATCTGATCGTAGTCCTCTTTTGTTAGCATAGGATTTCCGATTCTTCCTGCAACTAAACCCTCATATGATTCTAACACTGTAGCTAGTAATGCCATATGACCTTTAGCGACTTCTTCAGAAAAATGCTGACCATTCTGAAGATGCAATGCGATATTGCAGTGTAACACATGTCCATTACTGTGGTTTGAGCTTTGGAATTGATGATTTGGAGTTGAAACATTCAGATTAACACTTGAATATGAAGAAAAACCACTGTTGCTGATTGTACTTTGATTGGATAATCCTGATGAGTTTTCTGCGCTGAAAGCAGTTTGGATCTTTGGACTTGCTTCAACATTCTGAACATTTCCTTTGTAATACATCTTGATGTCTTGTTGACCACTTGGACTGTTCATTCTTGCGATCTTTTGTTGTTTGAGATCTTGTCCTTCAAGCTTTTCAATAAACTGAGATATTGTCAATTTATTATATTCTTCAGTGTTCTTCAAGATCATCAGATATGTACCCCACTCATTCTGAGGTAAAGCATCAGCTAATTTGTCAACCCATTCTTCTCGATCTTTGTTGATATCCAACAGGGACATTGATCGAACCAAATGACAATATCTCTCAATCAATTTCTTTGTAGTTTCACCTGGTAAGCTAGTAAACAAGTCAAACTCTTTCTTTAACAATGATTTCTTACACCTGATCATATCTGTACTTTCCTCAAACTTAATTCGAAGTGCTTCCCAAATCGAACGTGAAGTACCATCATGTTGAAGTGGTATGAAAATGTCTTCTTTCACAGCTTGCTGAAGTAAACTAATCATCATTTTCTGTGCTTTATACATATCTCTCTCTTTATCCGACAACTCAGAAATAGTTTTGATAACACCCACATCTGTACGAGGTTTAACATACTTTGTCTCAACACATTCCCAAGACCTCAAATGATTTGCTTGAACCCAATTTTCGAACCGGTCTTTCCAACAATAGTATTCTTCAATGCCCATCAACTTTGGAGGTTTCTGTAACGTTCCAGTTTCATTTTCCATGTTCACACTCTGAGCAATGGTAACAGGAGTACCCGGGGCAGTAGCAAACGCGTTATAAAACTCTTCTTCCATGTTTCGGTTAAATGTCTCACAAATTCTCAAAGTTCAAGCGAATTGGAGGTTCAAACGAAATGAACTTGATGCGAAATGGCTCCTTCAAGCGAAATGACCTGCTAGACAACTTCGTACGAAATGACTCACACGAAATGGAATCTTTCAAACGAAATGGATGATTTCGTACGAAATGGCTGAATTTCAAACGAAATGAACCTTTTTAGTGTGAAATGAATGATTTCGTACGAAATGGGATCAAATTTTGTCAATCCATGTGAAATGAACTCAACTCTTGTCAATTCGTGCGAAATGGAAGTTCAACTCGTGCGAAATGATGCTGATGTCATCCAATCGGCCATGATTTTGACAAATTGATCAGGTTTTTGGTTGATTTTAGGTCTGATACTTTCAAGGATTTGTTAAAACAGTGTTTAGCACGTTATATATGAAAATTAGTTGATTTTAACCATGAAATCTCCGTTAATTTTGAAAAATGTTGTAAAAGAAGGTGTTGAAATCAGAATTTTTGATGAAATCGAGCTGAATCGGTAAGAACTCTTCCTCCTGAGCTCTGATACCACATGTAGGATCGTTTACACGACCAAAACGAGTCGTTCAGAAGAGTTATAATCAATACGAGAGGCGGAAACTAACGTATCGACTTTGAATCAGCTTGATATACACTCTAATTGTCTTGTTTATTGATAAAACAACGTTTTACAGGCTGTTATATTTTTAGGTTAATTTTTCTTGTAATTTTAATTATGTGTCTTTTATTTTAATTAATATTTAAAACATTAAATATATATATTGTTAAAGTTGTTAAAATTAAAGTAATTCTTTTTTTGTGAAATCTGGGACGATATCGTGAAATCTGGACAAAACGAACAAATACGGAGAAAACTGATGTAGCGCTGATGTGTTACACGGGAAAATCCGGGGAAAACAAGAAAAACCGTATGCCCTTAGTGTTAAAGAATTTCAACTTATCAACTCACCAACCCAACACAATTCCCACTCAAATATATCTGATCCCATTTTTTTTTAACTGCTAATTTTCCCTTTAAATACTTACACCCCTCAAAGATTGAATGTGACACTTCGGGTTTTCCTGCACATTCCATTTTATGTTACGATTATGTGAAGATAATGGTGTGAATATAATGAATGAAATTTATAATATAATGGTTGTTCAATTTATGTATGTATATGTAAGAATAATTGTGAATGTTGTGTGTATTAAGTGGTTAAAATAAAAATTCAACCGCACATCTTAAACTAGTGTGTGCGACAGGTCTGTGCAGCCGCACACTCCCTTTGTCTCGTACACCCTTTCAGCTCTTACTAGCAGACCACACACACACACAGAGGCCCAGACCTAAGCCCACGAACCCAAGACTAATTCTAGGAATGCCGCACACCCAATTGGGGCGCACACATGGATGTGTGTGGTATCTTTTGGAAATTATAAATACCCCATGTGCTGAACCCTAGAATGATTTTCACAATCATTCGCTGAAAGCGGCAGAATTCCATAACATTCCCTCTCTCTCTCTCATTCACCAACATTTCTCTTTTTGGGGAAACCCTAGAAAAACATTCTATCTCCTTTCCTTAAACATTGCGGCGCATCATCATCATTATCATCAGCCTACCATTTCTGGAAAACCCTTCATCATTTGAAGACCTCATCTTCTCCATACACTCACACACTACGAGGACGTGGTTGACCAAACCTTATAAACAAGTAAACAATCTGCCGAGCAAAAATAAGGTGAGTTCACACACACTAAAAACGTGCGTCCCGGGGGGGGGGGTTAAATGGACGAACTACTATCCTTGGGAGGGATACTTTTAAACTACCATACCCGGGGGGTATACGGTAATACTATTTATAATTCATGTCTTAGCAAACTAAACAAAACTCTATCACGAAAGTCCTTACTTACATACCGAGCTAGTTGCCTGGGAGGCAATGGGGTATTAGTAGATAGCGCTATTAGGTTTGACAAACCTCACACCATGACCGGGGGATCGGGCGTAAACTATTATACCTTGCAATTTGGTCAATGATGATAGATCTTGACTTGGGGCACCAACAACTTGACAGTTCGGTATTATGCAGTTTGTTGCTTACAATGGGGTAGCTCCCCATAACATGATTATAAATAAACGATTTAACAACTTACGTTTTTGGAACTAAAACTAGACAACTCGTGAACTCGCCAACTTTATGTTGACACCCTACTACATGCTTGCAAGTACTCAGTGATAGCTCGGGAGCTTTGCAGCGGGGAGTGTAGTGGTCGCGTTAACCCATGTTGGGTTTCCTATTAATAATTATGAACATTAAACTACTGTTTTAAATTGTTGAACTTTAAACTACTGTTTTAAACTGTTAAACTTATGCTTCCTATTTAGACTTTAATTATCGTTTTAAATTGTGGACGTTGGACTTTAGTCACTAATCATGTTGGTTATTATGAAACGTGTTTTATTATTATATTGTTCAATATGATTGGTGGCTTGATCCAGGTCGGTCACACGCTATGCGGTAGTACTCCGCACGTGGAATTTGAGGGTGTGAGCCTTAGTCTCTCCACAAGAGATAATTCCTTTTGACCACTAGGCTATAACCTAAGTGGCTATCTGATCTGTTGGTTCATACGTCTGTCGACTTCGTCTTGTATCGAGTCTTGTATGTTTGTAGATAGATCAGGGCACGAAAAACGAGATATTAGTGTGTTTGAGGGTATTTCGCATGAAATGACATGTATGTCATTTCAAACGAAATTACATAGATATTTCCCACGAAATTATGATTTCGTATGAAACTAATTTCGCATGACTAGGTTCGTGCGAAATTAGATTTCGTTTGGGAAATTCCGTGCGAAATTAGGCTGCCTATATATAGTGGTCTTGTGATTTCGTTTGGAGGAGTTCCAACTTTCCGGTTTCAGTACCGAACTGCTGCCGAAGTGTCTACTCACTGTAAGTCTTTGTCAAATCAATCAAAAGACAGTTTAAAGTGAATTGCAAGCTAAATTACCTTGATACGTTTGTTTCCGCCTCTCGTATTGAGCAAAAACTCTTCTGAATGACTCGTTTGGTCGTGAAAACGATCCTACAAGTGGTATGAAAGCTCAGGAGGAACAGTTCATACCAATTCAGCTGCAAAATCTGATTTCTACACCTTCTTTTTCAAAATTAACAAGTTTTCACGGTCAAAATGCTTTGAATTTCACACATTATATGCGAAACTGTGTTTTAACAAAGCCTTGAAAGAATTGGACCTAAAATCAGCTTAAAACCTGATCAATTTTGGCAAAAACAGCTCGAGATGATGACATCAGCAGTATTTCGCACGAAATTAGGTTCTTATTTCGTTTGAAATAGCCTTATTTCACACTAGATTGTAATTTCGTTTGAAACGGGTACTTAATTTCGTACGAAATTACATATTTCGTTCGAAACCACGTATTTTCGCTTGAAATTAGTGTATTTCGCATCAAAGTGGTTATTTCGTTTGAAAGGGTGATTTCGCACCAAAGTATTTCGTTTGAACAGGGTTATTTCACACCAAATCAGTATTTCGTTTGAATAAGGTTATTTCGCACCAAGGGCTATTCTGCGTGAAAGTTGATTTCGTTTGAACATTCTGATTTTATGAGATTTTGAAACCAAAACATGGAAGAGGAATTTTATAACGCCTTTGCTACCCCGATTACTGTTGCTCAGAGCACTATGTTAGAATATGAAACGGGGACCATGCAAAAACCGCCAAAACTCATGAATATCGAGGAGTATAAAGGATGGGAAGAACGATTTGAGAATTGGGTTCAAGCAAATTATTTGGATGCTTGGGAATGTGTTGAGACGAAATATGTTAGACCGATGACTGATGATGAGGAGATTATTGCAATTAAAGATCTTAGTGCTGAAGTGAAAAAGAAACATAAAGATGAAAAGATGATGACGAGTTTGTTGCATCAAGCTGTTAAGGAAGATATCTTGGTTTTATTGCAACAGAATGGAACTGCTTATTCAATCTGGAAAGCTTTAAAATCAAAGTTTGTTGGGAGTAAAGAAATGATCAAGAACAAGAAATCGCTTTTGAAGAAAGAATTTGATCTATTTCGTGGTTTGAGAACTGAGAGCACCAAGCAGATCATCGAAAGATATTGCAATCTGCTAGTCAACATGAAGAGGGTGAGCATCACAAAAGATAATGAAGAATTGATTGAGAAGTTGGCTGATGCTTTGCCACATGAAACTTGGGGCACATATCTGATGATGTTGAGAAATAAGAAAGATTTTAGCAATCTAACACTGAGCAAGTTCGTTGAGAAACTTGAAGCTCAGGAGATGGAACAAAGGAAGATCTCGAGAATGAAGGATTTTGATGGTGAACAAGATATTGGGCTTTATTTCAAAGGAGATATCAGTGATAAGACCAACATGTCACCAAAAGTTGAAACTGCATTCAATGCTAAGAGTTCTTCTGGAGGATCATCTAAAGGATCAAATAGCAAAACTGAATTTTCTTCATATCCATCATATGATCCAAACTTTTCAACAACAAAAAATGGAAAGAAATTACAGTGCAATATGGTATTGGATCTTGAAAATGGTCAAAATTACATTGAGGAGGTTGTAAAGAGTCACATGTCTTTGTTGGTGACTGTGTTAGAGTCATATGAGAGTTTAGTGGCAGGTCGGATCGGGAATCCAATGTTGACAAAAGAGGATTACGATCAAATCGATGCGGAGGAGATGGAATTAATGGACATAAAATGGTGTTTAGCGAGTGTGTTGAGGAGAGCTGAAAGTTTAAACAAATTACGGGAAGAGATGATTTCCGTGATGCTAATGTTTCTACTTTAGGTTTTGATAAATCTAAAGTTACTTGTTTTCGTTGCAGGGAAAAAGGACACTTCAAGAGGGAGTGCACAAACCGCGAAGCAAGTGGAGCTCAAAATCCGTTCAACAACAATGATTACTATCGGAAAGCAATTTATCATCAAGTTGCTCAACAACCATAAACTGCTCATGTTAGGAAGGAGATTGAAGAATCATCAAAGAGAGCCTGTATGGTGAATCGAGAAGATAACAAATTATCGAAAGGATTCAGTTGGGACAAATATGTTTCAGCTAATAGTAAAGCATGTCTGATAAATCAAGATGATGAAAAATTACCAGAAGGGTTTAGC
The DNA here is from genome assembly GCA_030545235.1 of Helianthus tuberosus. Taxonomy (NCBI): domain Eukaryota; kingdom Viridiplantae; phylum Streptophyta; class Magnoliopsida; order Asterales; family Asteraceae; genus Helianthus; species Helianthus tuberosus. The sequence goes on from CM060406.1 coordinate 147,683,133, forward strand.
TGGGCAAATTTCAGTTGGGATGATCATGATCCTAACAAAACTTCAAATCATAAAGCTTTTGTTGCTCGAGTTGCTGAAGAAAGTGATAATGATGATGATTATTATGCAAGAAGAATGGAAGAGCACTTAAGAATGCTAGAGGAGAGTGACAGTGATGATGAAAAAGCTAAAAAGAAAAAGAAGAAAGTTAAAAAACCAGTTAGCAGTGATGATGAAGAAGTTCGTGTGATAAGGAAGAAAATAAAAGACATTCCAGTTTTTAAAGTTGAAGCAGAAGCTGATGCACAAAATATTCCTGTGAAATGTGAAAACTGTGAAGCAGTGAAGAAGCAAAACAGTACGTTGATTCATAACATGAACAGATTGAAAGAATCCTATGATATTCTAAACAAAGCAATGAATCAGTACAATCAATCAAGCAGCGAACAAGCAATAGCCATGAAAACACTTCAAGGAGCTTTCATGACAAAGCAGAAAGTTGTCAACAATTATATTGAAGAGTGTGATGTGCTGGAACAAAAACTAGAAACTCATAGGATTGAAACAGAAAGGGTAAACAGGTTATTAAAAAGTTACTCATGTACTTCTTATGTTATTGACAGGATTTATCCAACCGTTGAAGGTATGAAGGCATTTGATGAAGAGGAAGTATCTGAAGACAAGAGCTCTGAAAAGAAGAAGGATACTGAAATAAAAGATTCTGGTAAGAAACATAGTGCCAGTTACAACAAGTGTCCACCCCCGCTTGAAAATGGATATTCTCCACGAAATCCAAATTCAGAAAGAGTCAAAAAGGCAACCAATTTACAGTGGGAGTCTGAGTCTTCAAAAAATTTGCCAGACAACATTGATGTTACTTTCACATCGTCTGACACTGATCATGAGTCCGAATTAATAAAGAAAGTGGTCGATCAGGTCTTGGATAACGATGAAACCGAGGAGTCAAAGTTGGAGTCAAACTCAGAGTCAAAGTCTGACAAGTCAAAGTCAACAGTCAAAAAGGACAAGCGGGTTTATAATAAAGAATTTATGTTATCAAAATCTAATTTGAATGACGAAACATTCAAAGTAGCATATACTTTGAATGATTCTGACAAATTATATTCTGATGAAGAATTTCCAATAAGAGGTGTTATAACTGAAATAATCAGAAAGGTTTTCAAACTAACAGAAATTAATATTTCTGAAATAAAAAATGTAATTTTTTCTGAAAAACCTAAAAAGTACACCTCAAGAGATCAACAAAGGTTAAACAAGAAAAAGGTTACAATTCTGGTTCTGGTTTTCAAAAGAAACCAAACCATAATGGTAATTTCAAAAGAAAAGGTCTTGGATTTATTCCACCGAAAAATCATAAAAAATGAAAAAACTTATAAACCAAAAACTGTTTTTGTTTCAGGAACATCATCTGTAGAAGAAAAGGAGCAATTGTTCAAGAAGCAGACAAACAAAGAATTCCTTGCTAAAAAGCAAGAAGAAATGACGAAGGAAGTTGCTCAGAAAAAAGGAAACGAGAACCTGTTTTCAATGCAAAACAATTGGTCATATTGCCAGGAATTGTTCAAAGGCAATCCAAACAAAACAGGGAGTTTCTCTTAAATTTAAAGAAAAGATTGTTGAGAATGAACCACCAACCAAAAAATTTAAAGTTTTCAAAAATTCAAAGTTTGAGGTTGGTGAATGTTCAAAGAGTTTTTACAGAAGAAAAGTGAATCTTGATAATCACAAATGGATTGTTAAGAAATCTGATAATAGTTCTAGCAATGATTCTGATTCATCAAAATCAGAGGAGCTATTTTCAGGCGATGAATCTGATTCCATAAAGTCAGAGGAGCCACGTGTTAAGTTGAAATTGGAAACATCAGTATCGCCAATGGATGATGTCAATTTTCCACCATTGCGGGCTGAGAATTTAAAATCAAAAATTGGCAAAGTTGAAATTTCAAATCAATTTTTCTCTGAAAAGAAAGAATTCGATGTTGAAAAAGCCTTTAACCCCACAGTTCATAATATTTTTGGAAAAATGATTAACGGGAAGGTCAAAGGGGTAAAGGAATTTTATGAGAAGAAGAAGAAAGGTAAGAATCCGAGTGTTGATAACTCGGAATCTCCCAAGGTCTGTCAGGCTTGGGAGAGTCTCTCTAACTGAAAACCTGACGTGCCGGAGCTCCAAAGTTGGTAATCATGGAACATGAATCGGCATCATTCTTAAATATTTGTACTTCTAAAATTGTTAAATTTTACAGGTGGTGGAATTGCCGGAACTCTCAGGTTGGTAAGTGTGGACTAGGAATCAGCATCTTTCTTACAAGTGGTATTTCAGTTTGGAAGTGGTAGTTGTTCTTAAAAATTGTCATATGTCATTTTACATCTGGTAAAGTTGAACGTACAAGTGGTTAATCAATGTCATTCATTTGAACTTGATTTAATCTTTATTCAAAGAATTTTGAATGGGGATAAACTCATGATCTGAAAATAGAACAAAATGATGAACCAAACCCCATTTTTACAAGTGGTAAAATCAACAAAACTTATTTTCTGAAAAAACGATTTTTGATTAAATCAAACTTAAGTGTTTTGAAATCTTAATGGGAAAATAGTTTGTTGTAAGGGGGAGTTCTGATTGTTTATGCCAAGTGGATGGCGAATTGAAGCAATTCACAACTGTTGTCACTTTACCTTGTATAGTTTGTTTTCAAAGTTTCTTTAAATGTTTTTGAATTTTAGGGGGAGTAAGACATTTCAGAAAATCCAAAAACATTAGAAAATTTGAAAAATTCAAAAACATGATAAAATAAAAAATGAGTTTTGTTGTGAAAAAGAGGAAATGATAGTACATCAGTGGACTATCACAACATGCTAAAGAATTGGAAAGTCAAAATGTGATAAACGGTCTCACTGATGATATGCCAGTAGGTTTTTACACGCTTAGTAGATTGTGTTCGAGATATAAACCTAAATTTCTAACTTACTTATCTCGTGGGGAACATCTCTCGGATATATGGGTAACCCTCGAAATCTTGTTTGAAAGGTCCCTCTTTCTGAGATACTAGGTCTTTATGCTTAGTGATATCTGGGGTATTATCCCGGGACTTCTGATTTTGCGGAAGCAATGGCCTAGTCCCCGTATAATACTTTTCGCTTGCTTGAAATATAGCACCACCCTCAGCATAAAAAAATGATGAAACATTGCAAAATGCTAATCATGTGCTGTTGAAGAAAAGATTCTCTAAAGGAAACACACCAAAAGTCGAAGCCGTCATCTCTCTGATTTTGCGGAAGCAATAGCCTGAGCTCTCACGGCACACGCATTTAACCCTTTACAGATATCATCTAGGTATACTCACCTGTAAGACTGAATATTGGGATCTAGATACGGGAGTATATTCTGAGGTGGGACACACGAATAAGTTTAAGTGCTTAAAACATTAATCTCGTATCTCGAAACAATTGAAATTTGTGTGAAAATTTAAGTGGATCAGTATACTGACAATCTAAGTGAATCGTTTAGAACTTAAAATGTTTAAAGCTTAACGGTGTTGGTGATATGTCTCAGAAACTGATATGATCCTCATACGCAAACTCACAAAAATATTGTTTGTACATATTTCTTTATTGCATTTTCGTTAAAATCAAAATTCTAAAAAGAGATTCAATGTGTTTTAACATAAAATTTTGAAAATACAAAAAGATTTTCGACAACTGATGAAGAAAAGCTGATTTTCAAAATTCCGAGTGCTAAACATGATGAACAGGTTTGGGAAAGTCTGTTTAAACTAAGAAAAATTTTGAATATCTTGCCCACATGTGGTCATTAGAAGTTTTTAAATGATAAATCATTCTATTCATACAAGTGGTTCATCAGAAATTAAAATTGTTTTGAAATTAGTTTCTACAAGTGGTAAGCAAAGAATCTAAATTTGTCAAATTTTAAATTTGTGAAATTTATTGTGAGGTAGAGATTGTGCAGGTTAGCCAGGTTTCGATCCTGAGCAGGATGTGAGCCAGGTCACGATCATGAACCTGTGGAAGCCAGACTGCGATCCCAAGCACAATTTAAGGGGGAGTCTGAAGTTGTATAGAACAAGGTTCTGATCATGAATCTGAGGATGCTGATGAACTTAAGGAATCAACAGATTTGATCAAGAGAAGATATAGCCAGGTCGAGATCCTGAAAAAGAAGAGAAGAGAAGAGAAAGATTAGGGATGTTTTACATTGTTAGATATTTCGGGAGAAGTCGAGAAGACTGATAAAGACTGAAGATTGAAGACTCGACACCGAAGACTTCGTCAACATCCGAGGGGGAGTCTGTTGGTGCATACGTCTGTCGACTTCGTCTTGTATTGAGTCATGTATGTTTGTAGATAGATCAGGGCACGGGAAATGAGATATTAGTGTGTTTGAGGGTATTTCGCATGAAATGACATGTATGTCATTTCAAACGAAATTATATAGATATTTCACACGAAATTATGATTTCGCATGAAACTAATTTCGCATGAGTAGGTTCGTGCGAAATTAGATTTCGTTTGGGAAATTTCGTGCTAAATTAGGCTGCCTATATATAGTGGTCTTGTGATTTCGTTTGGAGGAGTTCCAACTTTCCGGTTTCAGTACCGAACTGCTGCCGAAGTGTCTACTCGCTGTAATTCTTTGTCAAATCAATCAAAAGACAGTTTAAAGTGAATTGCAAGCTAAATTACCTTGATACGTTTGTTTCCGCCTCTCGTATTGAGCAAAAACTCTTCTGAACGACTCGTTTGGTCGTGAAAACGATCCTACATGATCCCATTTATTTAAATAAATGAGTAAATTACTGTTTTGGCCCCTGTGGTTTAGTCAGTTAAACACTTTCAGCCCCAAAAGAAATCTTTTAACATATCAGACCCTAAGATTACATTTTATAACAGTTTTGGCCCCTCAAACTAACTTTGTTACTTTTTTGCAGTTAAGTGTAAGGGTAATTAGTTCATAAGTAAATTACGTTTTTGGCCCCCGTGGTTATATCACTTTTACTATATTAGCCCAAAACAAGATTTTTTAACATATGTGCCCCCATGGTCTCTATAACTAACTATTTTGGCCCCTGAGTCTAACCAAACCTCAAACTCTGGTTAATTATTACTCACATGACAGGCACATGATGTCTAATATGGTAATTTCCCCTCCCCCTTTTATGACTTTATAAAGAAAACCCTAGATATTCTTTTGTTACTTCTTCTTCTTCCCGATTTCTTCTAAAACCCTAATTTCAGACATTTCAAAGATGGTGATCTGCAGATGTGGGTTACCTTCTGAGACCCCATAAGTGCCCTAGCCATGACCTTAATCCCATACCCCATAAGTGCCCTAAGACACTCTTGATCCGCATAAAAAAGCTTCAGTTTTTGAATCTTGTTAACCTTAAGAAGATCCACCACAGTTGAAGGAGACTACCTATGGTTAGATACAGTGCCCCAATTCACCCCTATTGCAGATTCAACAAACTGAACTGACCCACCAAACACAACCACCATTAACAGTAACCCAACTGTTGCACTTGTTGTGGTGAGGATAATATCTTTGCACATGTTTCGAGAATATGTTAAAGATCTGATTTTTATTCAATGTTTGGTAATGGGGTTTTGAATGTTGTGAAAAATAATAGGGATTTAATAGTGTTTGATGAGAGGCGGTGAGAATGATGGACCATGGAGATGGAGGTTATCGAATCAGGGAGATGTTGAAGTTGGTAAAGGAGACCAAATGAACACCATCAGAGACAGTGTTGAAATTTTTGTAAAGATTTTTTTAAATTAAAAATTATTTAAAAAGAGAAAACATTCAAATCTTTAGATATCTCTTTTTTTCTTCTTGGAGGGGCGTAATTTATTTTTATTTAATATAAAAAGAAACGGGGGTACAACATGAGATGTGTGTTGTGTGGATAAAATATTTGGTTTTTAAATTATTAAAGGTGGAGAGGAAATTACCATATTAAACATCATGTGCCTGTCATGTGAGTAATAATTTATCAGAGTTTGGGGTTTGATTAGACTCATGGGCCAAAATAGTTAGTTATAAAGACCATGGGGGCACATATGTTAAAAAATCTTATTTTGGTCTAATATAGTAAAAGTGATATAACCACAGGGGCCAAAAACGTAATTTATTCCTAGTTCATTATATACCTTAGGGGCTGTTTTTTATAATTACAAAGTTCTTTTAATATTTAAGAAATTATTAATGCAATTACTCAGGTTTTTTTATTATTTCATTATTTTCAAGATTATTATTTAAAAAATACATTTTAAATATACAAATAAATATGTATTTCATTAACCGTTTGTTTTTATAAAAGCCGTTTAAAAATTAATTTATTTTTTAACATTTTGTTTAAACCATCTATCGTTTTTAAAATTGTTCCTTTTTAAACGTTTGTTTTTTAAAATTGTTTTTTTTTAAAGTCGTTTGTAAACACTTCATTTTATAACATTCCTTTTAAAATCGTTTGTTTTTTAAACATTTTAAACAACTCACTCTTTTAAATCGTTCATTTTTAAAATTTTACAAAAATACGTGTATAAAAAACAAAAGAAATGTAAGATTAAAAAAAAAAGATGAAACATTCTAATAAAAAGTTTGCAAAAGATCGTTTATTTTTCAAACTTTTTTTAAAATGGTTTTTTTTTCAAATCTTGCATTTCTTTAGACCGTTTGTTTATTCAAAATTTGTTATTTTTTTAACCTTTCGTTTATTAAATTCGTGCGTTTTTAAAACCTTACACTTGTTAACTTGATTTCTTTTAGGTTTTGTTTTTTTATAAACGTCGTTTGTTTTAGTTCTTCATTTAAAATCGATAGTTTTTAAATTCCTCTGATTAATCATTTATTTTCTAAAGTTCCTTTTCCCTAACATCTATAAGTAAACTGAATACAAAGTTTGAAACATGAACGATTTCAAAAACGGTTCAAGAAGGAAAGGTTTAAAAAGAAACGCTTTTAAAAATCAACGACTTAAAAACGAATTCTTTAAAAGGTTTAAATATGATTTTAAAAAGAACAGAATAAAATGAATTGTTTCAAAAAACTTTAAAAGACATACAACTTTAAAAAGAACGATTTTAATAAACAAACGGCTAAAAAAGAAATAATTTTAAAAACGATAGACAGTTAAAAAACAAATGATTTTAAAAAGGACGTTTATAAAAAAAACAAACGCTTAATGAAAATACATATTTATTTGTATATATAAACCATATTTTGTTAAATAATAATTGTGAAAATAATGAAATATAAAAAAAACTTGAGTAATTGCATTAATAATCTCTTAAATATTCAAAAAACTTTGTAATTATCAAAAACAACCCCTAAGGTAAATAATGATATAATTACGCTTACACTTAACTGCAAAAAGTAACAAAGTTAGTGTTAGTGACCAAAACCATTATTAAATGCAAACTTAGAGTCTGATATGTTAAAAGATTCTTTTTAAGCTAAAAGGTTTAACCGTCTAAACCACATGGGCCAAAACACTAATTTACTCTAAATAAATTTATACAATATAAATTACCAACTATTTTGTGCATTAGGAGTTGTACTCCTAGCTTAGGAGTTGTACTCCTAGCTTAGGGTGAGTTTTAAAAAAATTTGGTTTTTCACTTTTAACCAAGTATTTTCATATTTTGTATTTTAACCCCTTTTAATTTTTTACTTTTAACACAAAGTTTTTCATCTTTTCTAATTTAACCCAACACTTTATTATATACAACTTTGGTCCCTCATACTTTTTATCTTTCGTAAGTTTTTCGTTTTACGTTTCTTTCTAAATTTTGCGAGTTAACACACCGTAGCGTTCATGTGAGGTTCAACATTTTTTGCTTTATTTTTTCGAATTTGATAGGCCAGTCGCAACGTGTCCATTTTTTCCCTTTGACAAGTTCGCTGCAACAAGCGGGTCCTTGATCAACTAAGTTATTATTTTCTACGTTTTACGTTTCTGTTTAATTTATTCGCATTAACACACTGTAACGGGTGTGCGTGGTTCAACGATTTTAAGTCTGCTTTTCGTTCGGTGTAATTTTTTTCCATTTTATCTATTTTATTTTTACGAGTTTTTCCGATGTTTGGAGTCGATGCCGGTGTGGCATTGGTGCTACTTGGCATGGTTTTACGAACGTTTTTAACCTATTAATTTTTTTACTAATATTTTGTTTCAGTTTACCCTTATACTTTCTTTACTTAAAAACTATTTTTTACGTGCATATTTTATGTACGGGTAGGTATAAATATGATTTTTTATACATTTCGACGTAAACTTTTTTTATAAACAACTCTAGGTCAAATATAATATGTTTTCGTTTAAAGAAACCATTTTTACGTGCATATTTTTATCTACGTTTAGGTATAAATTTAAGTTGTTCTACGTTTCGACGTAAACTTTTTTGGGAAATGATTCAGGTCAAATATAATATGTTTATGTTTTTATTTTATGTATGTTTCGTAAAGTTTGTTGCGAACCGAGTGGAGTCAAATTATGGTTTTTTTCCCTTTTATTCGAAAACTCTAATTAATCTCTTTCGATTACATGTGTCAGATTTTCCTTTATAACTGTTACGTTTTTTATGTATGAGTTGGGTCACACATAATACGTTATGATTGTTTGATATGAATTTGATTACTTTATGTTTGATCCAATCACAATGCTTATACAAGTTACATTGAGTTCAACTGGATTCGTCGAAATACGTGGTTTCATATGGTTAATGCATCATATAACGTTTGGACTAATCCATTCAATGTTTACGATGTACCCAAGCCGCAACGCGGGCGGGTCTTAATCCTAGTACTAGTAACTAGTAACTGTTATAAGAACTCATAATGTGTTTTGCCTCGGCACCATCTATAAATACACATTCAAACTAAAGAAACCAAAACCACACCACATCAAAATGAAGAAAACCATCTTCATCATCTCTATCATCGTCTTGCTCTCTCTCCCCACCCCCTCTCTCTCCCAACGCTGCAACAAAAATGACGAAAAAGTCCTCTTTCAAATCAAGAAATCCCTAGGAAACCCTTACCATCTTACCTCTTGGAAGAAGGAAGAAGATTGCTGCACATGGTACTGTGTCAAATGCGACCGAAAAACCGGCCGTATCAACGAACTCAACATCTTCTCCGGCAACATTTCCGGCCAAATCCCACCTGAAGTCGGTAACCTCCCTTACCTCACAATGCTTGACTTCCACAAACTCACCAACCTCACCGGACAAATCCCATCATCCATTTCTAAACTCACCCACCTCACTATGCTCATACTAAGCTGGAATGACTTATCCGGTCCGATCCCTTCGTCTCTCAACCAACTCAAAAACTTAAAGTATCTCGAGTTATCTTACAATAAACTCACCGGCTCTATACCACCAGAGCTTGCAACATTGCCAAAACTAACTGAACTAAACCTGGGTAGAAATAAGTTAACTGGTGTCATCCCTGAGTCATTTGGGAAGTTCAAAAGTCTCGAGTCTATTCATCTTTCACATAACCAGTTAACTGGGCCTGTGCCGAAAGCTTTAGGGTTTTTAAACTTGTCAACTGTAGATTTTTCAAGAAACCAGTTAACAGGTGATTTAAGCATGTTGTTTGGAAAGAACAAGATGTTACAATTTTCTTATTTGTCGAGGAATGGGTTCCAGTTTGATCTTTCGAAGGTGGTGTTTCCCGGGAGTTTGCAGTTGTTAGATTTGAGTCATAATAAGATTTATGGGAGTCTGCCGGCTACGTTGACGGGGCTACGGTTGCAGCATTTGGATGTGAGTTATAATACGTTGTGTGGGAAGATTCCTCAAGGTGGAGAGTTGCAGAAGTTTGAAACTACGTCGTATTTGCATAACCGGTGTTTGTGTGGGTCTCCGTTGCCGGCTTGTTCCAAAAGATCTTGATTATCCTTGTTATGTTATGTTTTAGATAAGTTTCATTGTGTTTTCTATGTGCTTCTTTGTTCCATCTAGGTATGTGCTTCTTTGTTCAATCTAAGTTATGTTTGACGATTGGTCATTAGTATGAAATGAAATGATCCACTCCTCTTGTTTTTTATCTCTGACATGTATGTTTTACTTTATAACATGATGCGTAGTGGAACACACCCTACCCTTGAACGTTTTGTGTTATATGACAGTACAGTCAGCAATAAGACGTTATGAGATGTTTTTCTAAAATGGGTGTATGGGGATGTGTCCATTATGTTAAAAGGGGTGTAATAGAATTTAAATAAAAATACCTATCAAAAATTGTTATTGGCCAAGCCCAAAAGGGATGCACAGTCATTGGCCAACACAAAATAAACATGGCGTTGGAAAAACAACGCCAAAACAAAATTTCTTAACAAAAACGCCCATGGGGGTGGTTTAGGGGCTTGGTGAGGCGTTTTTGAAGGCAAAAAACACCAAAAACTGCCCCACTATGGGTGATCTAACACGTTATCTTGGAACTAATATGAAACTGAGTCAATTTCTTGGAATTGTTGGTGGATTGGAGTATATCATCATATTTTGAATTTTTAGCAACACTTATAGGTCTTTAAACGCGCTTTCGTAATTCTACATATTATTGGCTTCACATCTATCTTGCAACTTTCTATTCTTCGTATCAACGCAAAAAAAGGGTTCAAGGACCTATATAAGTAAAGTGCTAACATTCACAATTTTTTTTTTTTTTTTTACAAAATGAACAATATTATTCCAAATTAGCAAATTACAAACAAGTGGCAGGTAAACGGGCAACAAGCGCCGCAACCCCCTTTTGAATTGCAAAACCAATCCTACTAAAGACGAAACGACCCTTAAAGGTTGAGAGATTATTATTCACAACCTGTTGGACCCTGTTTAGAAATTCTACAGCCTCTAGGGCTAGGGAATCAAATGTATCAAAAGCGAATGAGATAAACACATGTTGATTCTCTAAACAAGCCTTCTCGTGTTTAGCGATTTTGCTTGATTCCGCTTTCAACGCAGCTTGGCCAGCAGCAAACCCATTATCCCTGAGCCCAACAAGAGGGGACACTCCTGTAAGGTCCACACAAGCGTGTTTTCCCCTGGCCCACCCAAACACAAGAATATCAGCTGGTCGAAGAGTAGAACTTCCATCAAGCGGATCTGTCAGAAAGTTCACCGGAGCCTCTTTTTTCGACGAAATCCCCGCCCACTTTAAAACATGCATCAAACAGAATATCCCTTACCAAATCACAATATTAAAAGTACTTTAATTAACCAAGAATTGCAACAAGGGTATTAATATTGTCGTGTGTCCTTGATTCATTAGGGTGGCGAATGCATACTTTTCATCTCATGTATCCGGTAACTTTCTATTCTCCACATCAACAACATCGCATATTTTTACATCCCATTCTTTTCGTCCTGAAACCATGAAAATGCATAAGTTTCATACCAACCATTTTTTTAAATAATTAGTTTGAATAAACAATATAAATCTTGTAATCCCCAAAACCGGGCATGTTACGTATTAAGTCCACACATCACATACATGGAAAACTTTTTAAAAATATTTAAAATTTAGTATGGTTTATTACGTCGTCAAAAACATTACAAGTCTAAAGAGTTCTATAAAAACCTTTAGATATCCAAAACTATCAACCCTATTCACTATGTTGGGATGAACCAATTGTCCTCCTCAGATAACCCTTTGTGATGTAGTGATATGGTGATTACTTTTTACAAAAGATATGAGTTCAAATATTTAGTGAAAATGGTATTATAATTATTATTCTGAACGGTGAATTTCATGTATAAGGTTACCACACTTTTCAAATCGGAGAGCCACGTATTGTCCCACTCTAGTAAAGCTATTTTTTCTTAACCGGGCCAACACTGGCTTCAAATTTTGGCTTTTTTGGGCGTTACCACAGAAAACCATACCGTCGGCTGCCACTTGACAGTCGTTGTGTCACCTCAAGAGTAGAACTCTCTGACGTAACACACGGTGGGACGAAAACCCGGTTGGGCTTGGGTATCGAACTGACAACCTCACACATATGCCTAGTTCAAATCCTTCATTGCCTATATCCAACTCATATGACACAAGTGGGAATTAAACTTGAGTCTCTATTAGAAAAACAAAGTCTCCTACCACTAGGCCATGAAAATGGTATTTAGATGTAAGAAAATTACTGTTAAAAAAAAAAAAAAAAAAAAAAAAACCCTAACACATTAAACACGTACAAAGAGCTAAAAGGACGAATAATACGCCGTTTTGAAGATCAAATGGAATAATTAATGGGACCTAGCAGGTGAGGGCAAATAATTTGTTTTGATGATCAAGTGAAATATTTAACGGTCCCCAAATCCCCAATAGTGTTCAAAGGTTATGTATTTGAATTTTGAATGTGGATTTAATTGCTTGTTCAGACCAGCCCATGGCCGGCTTAGTGGCACCTTGGAGTGGGATAAGACTTTGGACAAATAGGTACTAGGTTTGATTCCTACAATGAGGGGTTTTCCCATATTTATTGGTTTCCTCCTGAATAGGTGTATAGGCATTATGCCTAGTGGAGATGGATATGATCGGGTGGTTCCATTGGTGGCACGATGATACTCTAGTGGTCCGTCAGTGATCCAAATTTGCCGTTCAAAAACAAAATTGCTTGTTCGCCTGATAAGATCATATTATGGTTTGTTATTCCAGTTTAAAACAAAATTACTTAAAATCTCAACTGTTCAATGATTTGAAACACTTTTTTCCTCGACATAAATAACGTTATTCCAGTTTAAAACAAAATTACTTATAATCTCAACTATTCAATGATTTGCAACACTTTTTTCCTTGACATAAATAACGTTATTCCAGTTTAAAACAAAATTACTTATAATCTCAACTATTAAATAACGTTAAAAATGCTGTTATTTTTTTTAAGTTACTCAGAAATTGCAAATAAAAACTCACATGCTTTCTTCTCTATCCTTGTGTTTTAAAGTTATCCTATCGTTGCTTACCCTCGACCCGACCCTTTTCCGACGTCTGCCCCCTCGTCCACAAGGCTCAGCGGCTTCCTGCCTTCCTCTTCGTATAGGATTAACCAAAACCCCAATATAAAACCTCAATTTGTGATTGCGATCCCAATCCCAAAAACGTGGCTACTCACAAGAAGCATTCCATCATAACTACACTGCTTGGTGCACTTGTCTATTTTGGAGTTGTCATTGAAAGGATTAACCCTGATCCGGTTTGGTTCAAGATAAATAAAAAAGGGTTGGAAACAAATCAAAGGAAAGGAGACATGTAAAGCTTGGTTTTTTTTTTTTTTTTTTTTGAATCACAAATTTCTTTTAATCCCCTAAGAATTGAATCTGAGACCTCTCTCTCACAAATCTGAGTGTTTAAAGGTTTTGCTTTTGCTAATAATTAACATTCTTATTAAATGATTAATCTGAATGTTAAGATCTTTTGGTTAGGTTTATTTCTTAGGCCAGAGGGTGTGGGGGCGCCAACCCCGCCAGCTGACCACCCTCTATGGCGCCCCGGGGCGCTATACAACCACACCCACCGAATTAAGAAGGGGCGCTATAGGGTGTCCGTCATGGTGATAACGAGCAACCAGCGCGTGGATCGAGGAGAGTTATTGCATTTGACCACACCCACTGAATTAAGGAGGGGCGCTATAGGGCTCCATCCACACCCTCCAAATTAAAGGGGGGCTTGATAAAGCCCTTAGGCTGACATGGCTCCTACGTGGCGCTTAGGTGGACTGATAAAGCCCCTAGGGGGCTCCAACTAGGGATGAGCATGTGGTACCGGATACCGATACCATACCGATACCATCTCGATACCGTACCGTACCGATACCATACCGCTTGTATTCGGTATCGGTATCGGTATTACGTTTTACCATTTTTCGGGATCGGGATTTTGCGGGATCGGTACCGGTATTTTTCGGTAATACCGAATTAATACCGATTGTGAGCTTAGCTTATTTAAAAGAGAATATACCATTTACATTACGTTGTTTGTAGAGGAAGGGATTAATTTGGCAAGTTGGGTTAAAAAGTGTATCAAAGAACGACGAACGGATGAGGTTATTAGTTCCCAAATTACAACACAAATTTCATCAAAATCTTTGAAGGAGTTTCTCCAGATTGCAGATCGTTGTTCAAAAGACTCTAGAAAAGATCGGCCCACAATGGCAGATGTTGTGGTTGCTCTTCAGCAATCAATGGCATTACAAGAACAACATGACAATTCTGCTCGGGCTACAGGTTCAATGGGGTTCACCCATAAAATGCAGCATCTACTTTTTGGGTCTAGACCTAACCCTGGTATAGCCAAACTCCTTTATAAGTGCTGTGTGATATATTTTGTTGTGTTTAATTGCATATGTTCTTTCATAATTTGAGTCATATAAATTTACTTTTATAGCACTAGTACCTCAATGGTATACGGTGGTCAATTTAACTAGTTTAGTAAAGAAGGTGGCATAGAGTAAAGGCGGGCGGGGCGCCCATCACTCACCACCCACTCATCACTTACAACATCCAATCAAGTTTCGCCACGTCATCGAGCTTTATTCCATCATTGCTAACAAATTCTAAAAAATCTTTCAATAATCAATAATCACACATTGTTTTGTCATTTTGGTTGATTAAATTGGATAACTATATGTTTTGTAGTGGCTCTAACACCAGCTAGCCCACTATGCGTGCCACCAAGTCCTCATAAATTCTCAAAGACTCCAAAACTTGAAAGGACTAGGCTGGTTCATTTGACCATGAACGAGGAGGAAAGAGCCACCCAAAATTTTTCAGCATCACTAAAGCTTGGTGAAGGTGGTTTTGGAACCGTGTACAAAGCTCAACTACCAGACGACCAACTTGTTGCAATAAAACGAGCGATAATAAGTGACTTGATGATTGACATAGGGCCATAGTGTTGATGATTTTGGTGGCAATTTATCATTTTAAGAATTCGGTATTTTTCGGTATCATACCGAAAAACCGGTACCGATACCGGTACCATACCGATACCATAC
Organism: Helianthus tuberosus; assembly: GCA_030545235.1. Classification (NCBI taxonomy): domain Eukaryota; kingdom Viridiplantae; phylum Streptophyta; class Magnoliopsida; order Asterales; family Asteraceae; genus Helianthus; species Helianthus tuberosus. Next base: position 147,698,153 of record CM060406.1, read on the forward strand.
CGCTTGTATTCGGGATCGGGGTCAATTTTTGAGGAAAATCGGGATCGGTATTGTCGGGATCGGTATCGGTTCGATACCGTGCTCATTCCTAGCTCCAACCACACCCTCCAGCCTTAGAGTTGGGTTAGAATTATGTTTTGTCTAATATAAATAGAGGGTTTTGTAATCAGATTTATTTTGAGTTCATTATTAATAAAGAAAAAAGAGTTGAAGTATATTACTTCATATCTATATGCATGTTTTCATATATTTTCGGTTTAATCCAACAGTATTCCAACTAACCAATTGGTATCAAAGTTGAAAATTAAGACTAGCATTTTTTTCATATTGAATAAGTGTCATACCTATTTTCCGGTGGACCCGGACTTAGGTATATGCATGATGATTGATATCAGTTATCACAATACATAACAGAACATGGAATAAAGTTAAAGTAAATACACATAAAAGCTTGAATTTAATAAATAAATTTATACAAGCTGTTCGTACAAAATATCCACAGGCGGATCGAAATAAAAGCTACTTGAGACTAATATGGATCTTTTCGTGAACTTGCAAGTTCCAATATCTAAGACCAAGCCTGCTCCCGTCTATTCCGTATTTTCTTATTAACATGCACTTAATCTTTTAAAAATACGTCTGTTTTCACTGGTAAATACAATTAACCGACTCTTTTGTGTCACACCCCGACCACGTAAAACAACAAATCGTGGCGGAAACGTCAGGGAGTGTTGTAACAGAATCATTGTTTCATAACACATGAAAATTTGAAATTTTGTTTTATTGATTAATAGATGTTACAATGTCTTAAAAACAGAAATACACAACATAATTAACTAGTCTTGCATCTTTTATTGTCACTAAGGCACAAGTCCGCCTAAGTGTATCTTGATCAATCCTATGCATCATTTCCTGAAACACATGTGAAAATAGGTACGTCAGCATAAAAATACCTGTGAGATACATAGGTTTTATTGATTTAGGATTCATGACTTGTAAGTTTATAAGAAAATGTTTATCAAAAGTAATCATGAACCTTGTAAAATGTTTTTGTTTTATAAATCATATAAAAATCGATAAGGAAACAGATGATATAAAAGAAATATGTATAGTTAAGTAAATAACCAAGTAAAAATAAATTTGTATAAAATGTGTTGTTTGTAAAACAATGTTTTGTAAAGATATGTTAATTGTGTAAAATGTAATATGTCAAAATTGAAATGGTTTAAATAACGCTACGATATGTAATATCATAAAAGCACTTATATATAGGAAGTATCAGCGGCGTATCCACCATGCTTTTATCATATTACACACATCTCGTTGTTTAAATCACTTACCCAAACAAACCATCAATGTAAAAATGTTCATGTATAACTAAATGTAATGTTTAAACAAATGTTGAAATGTTATTGTGTAAACAAATGTATTGTATAGTGAATAAAAAACCTTTATTGATTAAAAGCATTTACTCGACCTATAAGAAAGAAATGTACAAAACAATGCATTTGATAAAATAATAATCAAAAGTTATGTTTTGTAAATAATGCATGCTTTACTGATACAAACATCTATGCGGTATTGTGAAAATGCATACATTCAAGCCTTGAGACTGTGGCGATAAACCCTTAAACGAATTAAAGGTTTATCTGAGTTATGTGTATCGAATTCGGTCATTCCTTTCATCCAAACATACCTAGGATGTCAGGAACGGGAGTTGTCCATTCCTATGGTACCACTACCTACTAACGAATGGCGTAGCTAATGTTAATGAATGTATTTTTGAGCCATTTAAACAAACCAAATGTCATACCAAAATGTAAGCATGTTTTATGAAAATGATGTACTAAGTATGCAACAAATGGACATACATAGCATGAAATGAAATGAATAATGTACTAAGTATGCACTAAATGGACATACATAGCATGAAATGAAATGTAAAACGATGTACTAAGTATGCACTAAATGGACATACAAAGCATAAAATGAAATGTAAAACAATGTACTAAGTATGCACTAAATGGACATACATAGCAAAAACATAATGAAATCATGTACTATAAGTGTACTAATGAACATAGCAAGTATAGGATATAAAGACATAAAAAGCACAAAAGTAACAAGTAGGCACATGTGTTTCACCCCAAAATGTTTGAAAAACAGTAAAAGAGGGGACTATGTACTCACTTGAGATTGCTCAATAGTCTTTGTATAACCACCAAGCAATGCTAGAAAGATCACGGAATCAAACGACACCTAATATAGGTAACTATGTTAATAAACGGACCTAAATCGGAGGATCGGATAAAATGAGGTTTCATAAACCAAATGAGTGTAAGAACTCATGTAATATGGCTTAACAAAGCCTACATTCTAAAACGGAACCTATCCTAAGTACTTACGACCCATTACGACTCGTTTAGGTAGCTTACGCTACTTTAACGCGTCGTTCGCGTAAAACGCGTTCGGACCGCCTAACTAGTCCTATGATAAGTAAAATATGCCTTAAGATGTCTAATATTGTTTCCTAATCAGTTTAGATGTCAAAATTTAGGTTACATATGCTTAAAATGAATTTATCCGCAAAAAGGGCATTTAGGTCATTTTCCTAAGGCATATAAACTACCTATCATACAACTAACTAAACGACGTGACCATAAGGTATAACCTTGGAAGGTTATTCCCTATACAACTATGGTCACCTAATGTGTTTGGTCGGATCCTAATGATCGACCAAACGGGTCGGGTTCGAAAGTCTAAGCGGTTGTTTAGACCGCTTATCTTACGACCCTATATAAGCACTAAACTAAAAGTGACGAGTTAAACATGTTAAAACATGTTTAACGAATTTAGAAAACAAGTTTGATATCAAAACAAAGGGTTTTGATACCCAAGAATAGTTTGGTTGCAAAATACGCAAGAATACGCATTTTGACCGAAACTACGACTCGTCACTACACCTAAACAACGTGGTAATCAGTAGGTATAGTCACTAGGGACTATAACCATCGTGATTACGCTCACGTTGCGAAGTTCAAACGAACTTCGTGTTGACCATAAACTGGTCAAAGCTGAAAGTCAAACACAGTTTAACTTTCGTGCTTAAAACGCATAAAAGAATGAAAGGTGACTTACAACGGGTCCAAGAATGGAAGTTTTGATCCGATTACTCTCAGGTATGAAGTGTATACTTCAACTTAGAGAGCCAAATCAGATCAAATGTGAGTTTTGAAGCAAGAGGGTGGGGGTATTTATAGGAAAACCAAGACCGTTAGGATCGTTCATCGAAAACCGAGCTTCGATATGGACCTTACATGTGTGCCCATGGTTTTAGAATACCATGGGTACCCCAAAACAAGCCCCTAGTTTCATTAAAACCATGTGAAAATGAGGGGAACAGCTGAAACAAGCTGGAAATCAGATTTTCAACTTTGGTCCCTTCCTAAGATAACTATGGCAGATTGTCAATTTTGGTCCCTGAATGTGTAAAACATGGTTTTTGATGCATTTTTGACACGTTTAAGCCCCGTTAATCCCATTTCAAGCCTCTAAAAAGAATTTAAAGTATAGGGAACATGAAACATGCTCAAAAATATCTCGGATGTCGGTTCGTTTGGTCGTACGGTTGCGTTGTTCAGTTAATTACGACGAAACACGAACGAATGCGAAAAACGATCCAAATTACGCGACGAATGGAATTTTATCATGCCAATCACTAAAATAAAATATTTTAATGATTACATAAAGTTTTGGATATCCAGATGTATTCAGAACGTAAGATATGCGCGGAAATGCAAACTTATGCACTTTTTGACGCTTTTAGTCCCTGAATGACCAAAAAGTTTATTTTAGCATACCGAACCCCTCAAAGCCTATTTATAAGATATGTAAAGGATATTTATGGTATTTTTAACTTATGTTCATGTTCTGGAATGTTCGTTACAGTACGAATCGGCATACTTTCGCAGTTTGTCGAATTTAGTCCCTGTAAGCGAATAAGCTTGATTTCGACTCACCAAACCTTCCAAAACTTATTTCTAAGTTATGTAAAGGTTATTTAAGGTATGTTAAGCCCATGTCACTATTCCGGAGTGTTTATCGCATTAATCTGATTACGTTTACGCATCAGTGCGCGTATAACTTTCTAGAAAGCGATTTAGAGCTCGAAATCGAACGAGAATTGATATGTGCAAATGATACACATATTTATACAAATCCCAAGTGTAAAATACAATATTTAATTGGTTTGGCATCTGTTTAATGGCCGTGGACGCACAGGTGTCACATTTTGAAAATATCTTCAACATTTATTTGATACCATTTGGTATATCATCTTTAAATACATTGGGAGAAAATATATCTTTTTTACCAGTTTTAAATGCTTGTCAATATAGTCGGGGACAGGAAATAATATGTCGGTACATGATTAATAGACATGTCAAATTTTTCATAATCATCATATATATATATGTGTGTAGCATTAGCGTTCGTCAAGTGTATGCCTACACCCAGTGCTTAAGTCTTCCCCATCCATGGAGCTTCCACCGGTTGCACGCTTGGTGCAGTGTCACACCCCTTTCTTAGGCGGAAGCACGAGGTGTGATCATGAAAGGTTCTCATTGCATACGAATGGTAAACATACTACATGCTCAAAAAAAAAAAAAAAAAAACCTTCAAATGCCAAATATTACATAACTGAAAACATAGTTTGAGTGTTTACATCACAAGACAGCATAAGACATTGTCTGAAAGGTTTACAACTTTATTCAACGATAAACATAAACAACATCCAGAGCAAGAGTATGACCGCGCGCACATCCACTTTAGTTACCTGAAATACATGTGAGTTTTTGGAAATACGTCAACATAATGTTGGTGTGAATTCATGCAGTTTTTGTATTGAACGTTTGTATACTTTGTATGAAAACATGGTATGTATCTTGTATAAATCAGGTATTTCTGTATGTATCGAGGTTGTTAATGGGTTGCAAGGCCATTAACAGGTGACACGACATAGGAAGCATCCAAACCATAGGCATTTTTCTAGTTGTCGATTCACGACTGAGACACAAAAGCACTACTTGGTACTAGTTTTCACCAAGAGTGTGGCTGCCCGAAAACCCATTAGATCTAACCTTTTGTTCTGCGGTCTTAGTATGTACACGATTAATGGTGCTTTTGGTACCCTATTCGTGACATGATTTCAAGTATCATTCCTTAGTTCTTGTATCAATCATACCATAACACATGTATTTTGTATATTTCTGTAAACATTTAGTAACATGTACTTCACCCCCGAAGTTATAAATCTGAAAACAGTTAAAAGAAAAGGGGGAGCATAAACTCACAACTTTGCGTTCATGCGCCGTAAACTTCACCGGATTTTCTTATATAGCGTCATGGCCTAAACGTGTTTTATTAACGTTAGTCACTAGACTTGTATCGCACAAGTACAAGTCACCATCTTTTATGTATTTGTTCTTTGTGTGTTAAAAATAATTTATATTTTTAACTATGTATCTTACTCATATTATTTTCTCAAAAATAAATATAAGTATCTTGTATTTTTCACCCGAGTTATGTATTTTGTCCAAAACTTCATTTCATGTTCATAACTTGACCAAGTTTATTAAGAAATATATTTTCATAAATATATTCTCTTGTGTTTGTCTAAGCATGTTGTATGTGTATTTTTGTATTTTCACTCCTTAGGAGTATTTAGTGTATTTTCAAGTCCTAATACACTATTCACATATAATACATACTACATGCACTTAGCACAAAATTTGGTGATCAATAAATATATATATTTTCCTCAAAAATATACATACTTAATATCAATTTTTATCTTGAAGAAATCATCATTTCTTAACTTGAAGTTTACATAAAAAAAATTAGGGAACCTTGGTAAATATTTTTAGGTACATTTTTAGGGAATAAGTTTCTCCAAAAACTTATATTTTTTTCTAAGTGTCAAAATTTATAAAAATTTTGACATAGTTTCCCCTAAAAATGGAGGTTTCTCATGTTTTCAAAACATGTGTTTATTTTCTTTTAAATCATCCTCAAACATCAACAACTCATTCAACACTTACCGAGTGTCAAAATCAAGTAAATTTGACTACATCAGGAACTTGAAGTTTTTGTAAAAACTTGTAGTAACTTACCATGTTATTTAGTAGGTTTAGTTACCCTTAAATGTGTGTTTATTCCTTTAAAATCTCATTCTTAAAGAAACTAAGTGTTTACAATTTGTAATCACATTTTACAAAAATGTTTATTTATAACATCTTCTTGTTTCACTAGTATCTCTACACTTGTTTTTCCACTAAAAATTTAGTGTAAGTTTAAGTAAAAGCCATGATCTTTCAAAAATCATATTTTGAACTTGGTTTTCTTGGAAAATCATTCATAAATCTTGGATCTATAAGTTTACCAGCTCACTTTGTTTATTACTTTTCAAGAAATCATTTTGTTTTCAAGTTCATGTCTATGTATGAGGATGATCTTCTTGTGTTAACACATAATCATCCTCTAACTTGCTAGATCAAGTGTTCAATCACAATCTAGCAAGCTCCATGTAGTGATCAACATCAATATTTCTAGTAATCAACAAGCAAACATCATTCATGTACTAAACAACATCATTTCAACAAGATTTCATCATATTTCATCTTATGTTTCAATATTCAAGTTTATGTCTTTTATGGTTCTAGTGATTTTCATCATAATATATCTTTTAACCAATTAAAATGGAAGTAAACAAGAGTTAAAAAGGATCTTACTACTAGCTTCAAGCTAGGGAAGAACAATGATGAAAATGGAGTGGATAATAGCACACAAGAGAGGTCCTTCAAGATCCAAGAGTTCCAAGCTCTTTTGTATGAAGTTTAACATCTTTGAGAGGCCTTAGAAATGAAGAACAAGGTTTGATGATGATGGTGCTGTGGGTGTAGGGGGTCGGTCGAGAGGGGAAGAGGGCAAGGGAGAGAGGTGGTGAGTTGAAGTGTTGTGAGATAATGATTCCTCATGCTTCTTTTATAACCACCATTACCTATTAACCAAAGGGTTTTGTGTTTGAGAAAGTACATACAAGATCTACTCAATCCAATGAGAAGATTTAGTGAGGATTTTGGAAGATTGAAGTGATCTTGTGGTGGGGCCATCTCTTGGGCCGATTACTTATCATGGGGGGGGGGGGTTAAATGTAATTTGAAATGGTAAGTAGGTTAATTAGTTAGGGGTTAAGTGTAATATCTAGTGTTTAATGTGTATGATGCATTATGTAGTATGTTAGGGTGTTCCGTGATCATGACTAGCTCATAAATAACTAAACAATGCTTCTAGTAATATTTTGATGTTCCGGGTAATGTCCAGTTGTTTGGTTAAATACCGGTTCGTTAAAGTGTCAAGTTATTCCGTTTAGTGTTCATTAAGCACTCTTTTGTGACACTTTTAATTCCTGACACTTAGGAAGGTATTCTGGACCAACTAGTCATATTTTTACATGTCATTAACTCGTTATAATGCTGAATTTTGCTGAAATGCATGAAATTCATCATTTAAAGTGTGTTTCGGGTGCTTTTTAGTGCGTATTCTAGCTTCCAGAAAGTCTATATGTTAACCCTTGTATGTACTCTTGGATTTTATTGTATTCTTGATGTTGGACCTACACCTAGGCCCCAATTCTATTGTCTGACTGCTTTCTGTAGAATTGTTGACATAATGTGTCTTACCGCTGAGTTTACTAGTATTTCTGACGCAACGCTGTTCATTAATGCATAAAGCAATATCTGTAGTATAAAACGTGCATGAATTCACAAGTATAGTATGTAATCAGACAATGTTGATGTAACACCTGTGCCTCCACGGTCATCAAACAAATACCAAACCAATGAAATAATTGTATTTCATACTTGGGATTTGTAAAAATATGTGTATCGTTTGCACATATCGACTCTTGTTCGATTTCAAGCTTTAAATCGCTTTCTGGAGGGTTATACGCGCTCTGATGTGTAGATATAACCAGTTTAATCCAACGAACACTCTGGAAAAGTGAAATAGGCTTAACATACCTTAAATAACCTTTACATAACTTAGTTATAAGTTTTGGAAGGTTTGGTGTGGTGAAATCAAAGTTTAATCGCTTACAGGGACTAAAGTTGACAAACTGCGAAAGTATGTCAATTTGAACTGTAACAGACCTTCCGGAACATGAACATAAGTTAAACATGCCATAAATATCCTTTACATAGCTTAGAAATAGGCTTTGAGGTGTTCGGTATGCTAAAATAAACTTTTGTGTCATTCAGGGACTAAAAGCGCCAAAAAGTGCACAAGTTTGCATTTTTACGCATAACTTACGTTCTGAATACATCCGGACATCCAAAAATTTATGTAAGCACTATAATATTTTATTTTAGTGTTCGGCATAAGAAAAATCCATTCGTTTCGTCATTTGGATCGTTTTTCGCGCTTATGCGCATTCCGTCGTAATTAAGCGAACATCGCGTTCGTACGACCAAACGAACCATCATCCGACATATTTCTGAGCATGTTTCATGTCCACAATGTTTAGGCAACATTTTAGGGCCTTAAAGTTGGCTTTACGGGCCTTAGAAGTGTCGGAAATGGCCTTAAACACGTGCAGGGACCTAAACTGTCATTTCTGAAACATATGTGCAGATCAGAGGCCCCAAGCGGCCCGCATTGTGTTTGCCTAAATCTAAAGCGGGCCGCATTAGCCCTTCTGACCAGATTCAATGTTTGTTTTGCAACTTGCAACTGAATTGATTCGTGTCCACACGTTTCCTATCGTCTAGTCAGCGGATAAGAACAACATTTTAGCCACCACAACATTGTGACAAGTGTTCGGCTTGGATCGTGGCACGATATTCAAGAAACGATCCTAGCGGTTACCCGAAATCTATATATACCCCATGCCCCCCATTGCTATTTCTTACAAGAATTCTGATTTTGAGAGCTCTAAGTTGAAACCATTGTTTCATACCTGAGTTCTTGAAGTCGGGATTAGCATTCGGGGACCCTGGGTAAGTATTCTTTCGTTCTTTTCCTTATTTTATTGCTTTTAGAGTCAGAAAGTCAAACTTTGTTTGACTTTCAGCGTTGACCAGTAATGGTCAATGCGAAGTTCGTTTGAACTTCGCAACGTGAGTGTAATCACGTTGGTCATAGTCCCTTGGGACTATGCCCACTGATTACCACGTTGTCTAGAGTCGTAGGGTAGGCGATCTAATAAATCGCCTATACCTTCGAACTCGACCCATTTGGTCGATCATTAGGATCCGACCAAATACATTAGGTGACCATAGTAGGTAGGGAATAACCTTCCGAGGTTATACCCTATGGTCACATCGTTTAAGTAGTTGTATGATAGGTAGTTTATATGCCTTAGGTAAATTACCAGAATACCCTTTTCATGTATAATTGGTAATTAAGCATATGTAACCTAAACTTTTGTCACATAACTGATTATGTAACATGTTTAGGCATATAACACTTGTCATAGGACTAGTTAGACGGTCTGAACGCGTTTCACGCGAACGACGCGTTAAAGTAGCATAAGCTACCTAAACGGGTCGTAATGGGCCGCGATGGGTCGATAGCACTTAGGTTTGGTTTCATTGTAGTATGTAGGTCTTGTTAAACCATATCATATGAGTTCCAAAACTCGTTTGGTTTACCAAGCCTCATCCTATCCGATCTCCCGATTTAGATCCGGTTTATTTATATAGTTTTAGATTGCCGATTGATTCCGTGCTCCCTCAAGCTTTGTTTGGTTGTTGTTCAAGACCTCCAATCATTCTCAGGCGAGTACATTCTTCCCCTATTTTACTGTTTTCAATTGTTTTGGGGTGACTCATATGTGCTAAATGTTTTCGATGTCATAACGATGGTTTCAAAAACGATTAAGACGATTTATACAAAACTAATAACGATTTCATAAAGTGAACAAACTTGTTGGTTATGGTTACATAACCAAATGACGTTCATTAGCAATGATCAAGCCGACCAGTATTAGGTTATGGTACCATAGGATCTGACTAATCCCGTTATTTACTACACCCGTGGTTATGTGTGGGTGTGGTGGGTAGCGACTGAATCTGAAATCATTAACTTACCCTATGGAGGTTTGTTAATGCGAAAACGAGAAGCGACGATAACGAGAAGCGACGAAAACGAGAAGCGACGATTGATGAGTCACGAAGGTTTGAATGTTATTAGCGAGACGACCACATAAGTAGTTTCACGACCTAAAACGAATTAAACGATTTACGATTGGTTTTCACACAATGTTTTAACGATTGGGTAACGATTGGGTTTTCACACAATGTTTTAACGATTACTTTTGTGGTTTGGTTTGGATTAAATGATTAAGTAACAATGCGTGTGGAATATGATACAAGCATGGTGGATACGCCGCTGGTACTTCCTATATATAAGTGTTTGTATGGTATTACATATTGTAGTGTTATTTGAATCATTTCAGCTCGAGACATAGAACATTTTTATACAAGTAACATACTTTTCACAAGACATTTATTTACAAACAACTTATCTTATACAAACTCATTTTTACATGGTTATTCATTTAATCATGCATTATTCTCTTAGTTATATATATCACCTGAACTTATCATTGTTTTTCCAAATAATTTACTAAAACAAATATTTTCGGGTTAAGAGTCATGGCTACGAGGTTTTACAAATTATAACCCGCTTGATTTGAGTTGGTTAATTAAGTTGCAATATTATACTCTTTTCAAAACAAGGTTTTTAAATAAAGTATTGCAACATCTAAACTAGCCATGATTTCGACACTCCTACAAAACCTATGTACTCGCCAGCATTTCTTTGCTGACCTCGTTTTCACATATGTTTCAGGTATTGTTGAATGATATCGATTGATAAGATGCATGCTCACATAGGACTGGACAATGCCTTAGTGACTCAATAACAATGATAGACTATGTTTAAATTGTATATTTAGATTTCCAGACAATGTAATTATTCAATGATTAATAAAACGAAACACTTTTTGGTATCCATGGTTATGAAACATTAATTCTGTTGCAACACGCCTCGATGTTTCCGCCGCGATTTGTTGTTTTACGCGGTCGGGGTGTGACAGAAAAGATGGTATCAGAGCCAATGGTTATAGGGAATTAGGTTATTAGTAATGCTTTGACCTAGTCTATAACCTTCTTAGGACCCTAACGCGAGTTTACTTGCGTTTAGTCATAAAACAATACCGTCACCTATCCTTAGGCGACGACCACAACAAGAACATAAATTTCAAAACCGCTTTGAAAACTAATCATCTGTTCTAGGATGATTGATTACTAGGTTTTGAACCCTCTATTGTAAGGTTTTGAACTCTCTATTATATGGTTTTGAACCCCTTTGAGTTTTCAAAATCTCGTCAAGGTTTTAGGTTTTAAATAATGTGAACACGTGCAAACTGGAAGGGTGAATGCCTGTATTCTGGGTTTTCTGTCTAGGCAAGCACTTCGTATACATCTCATCAGACGCGAGACCAGTTGTGCTTACCTGGGAATTCTTGGGATGAGTGTTCACTTATAGGCGAGCATGTCTTCGCGATACATTATTTTTGACCCATTTACTTTGATCAGTCACCGTCTCATTTGTTTGCCTTAGGTAACAAACAAATGATCGCAATCTTCATGCGTTATCATTCTGTTTTGATTGTCCAATAATCTTTCACCTGTTTCTCCCTATGCCTTTCTTTTTCTTCAAGAATGTCTCTTCATCACGATGACGCCCAGATATCTGAGCAAGCAGCCAAAATTCGCTCAGCGAATAGGCGAAGTAGCCCTGAAGACTGTTGAACTAGCTACTGCCATGTATCATCTCCAGGATGAAGCCACTCAAGAGTCACCAAGACAGGCAGGACCTAGTCAGGTGACAGCACCATCAGCCAAGAAACCAATCGAGGAATCAAAGACCATGGATGAACGATCCCCTAAGAAGTCAAAGAAGCGAAAGGCTTCTCAGAACTTCGCCATGGTCGCTCACAATGGTAAAGCAGTCCCCAACCAACCAGCTCAACCCCCTGCTAGGTGTGTATGGCTTTTCCTATGATACCTACATCAAGGAACTATGTACCTTACAAACTACTCTTGTGATTTCTCTCTTTCAAATGATTGCTCATGATTCCCTCGAAAATTTTAAGTACTCGTTTCACTCTAAGAAACAAAGTACAGAAAATAAAGTAACATTATGAATGATCATGCTTCTGCACATCTGTACCTTTGAATCCTTGGTTAAATAACTAAGGGTATTTCCAAATCTCATACCCATTACGTTTTGATTTTTCAACATACACAGTACCAGTATTTCAAAACAATCTTCATGATCTCAAAACATTTCATATAGTTTGAAAACAATTTTTCAAGATACATTGTCTATGTTATTTCAAAAACATTGGCCATGTTATCAAAACCAACCTTTCAATTTCAAAATATTTCATATAGTCTGAAGACAATATTAACACAATACATTTTCTGATCAAGTGCATAATTTCAAAAAGCATCATTCATATTTTCAAAAACCTTATACATAATTTCAAAATTCATCTTGCATGATTTTAAAATATTTTAGTAAAAATATCTATCTAATACACCTACTTTATGATTTCAAAGTATTATATATAAGGTTTCAAAAACACTAAACATATTTTTCTTAAAAGAACCCCATGCATAGTTTTCAAAAATATTTTCCTCATACATTGACTTAACCTTCAAATTCCGCTTCATATGTCGCCTTGACATATCAGGCATCTCAACTTCATAAGCATTTTACTTCATGTTTTGACTTAAGCACATCCCGTGCAAGATTTCAAAACATCTTCAACTTCTAAAATCCATATGGGATCTTTTTATCTCCACAATTAGACCCTTGTGGATAATCATCATTCAAATCAGAGTCCTTAATTGGATTCCTTATGTACCTTAATTCGAACACTTCGGTTCCTAATAATCGAAATCGAATTTTCTTGTTGAATCTTTCTATCTTTATAGTTGGATTCTTGGTAACGTTTAAAGTACCAAATGAAATCCACGGAATGGATTCCTAGTGTGCTTTAAATGCATGTACGCAATTTACAAGACAAATTAACGAACAATTTTGTGGTTATATGATATGTGTTTATGTGTTCTCCTCTATGATTTTTTGTGTTTTTGTATACTCTGGATATTCGTTATCCAAATCCTCGTAGAATCTTTCATATCTTCATATGATGGATTCGTAGTAGGATATTCAAAAGGTACTACCTTAAATCCTTAATGGGCTTCTATGTAATAGTTAAGACCCTTGGGTTATATAGTACCATTCCATGATTCGATGAGAGACCCTTAAGTGGTCTAGTCAAAAAGATTGATTCACAATCTGGTTAAAGAATGACATCTAGTGATGTAGCTGAACAGACTCCTTGATAGCCTATTTAGATCATTTATTGATTTAATTTAAAGGACTCTATGGCGGTCTAGTCACACTCATCACCGGTTTGTTCATTTGGTTTTCCCCTACACACTATAAAATAGACTGTGTGAATTGTGCAAAGAATTGTCTGATTATGGACGCGTACATAATTATGAAATTTAGTGCACAGAAACACAGTAAGATTTATTATGTGTAAGAACCGATAGTGACAACAATAACGAAATGAGAACGATGTAATGGAGGTACGGTGGACGCACCAATGACGCTTCATGTACTTGTATATAAGTATCCCTCTTACATTGCAATCATGATGTTATTAAAGGTTACTAGAAGTTCAGAACCCTAACCAATGTTGTTTGATCTTTTCAACTTCATATTTTCAAGCTCTCACAAGTTTCCTCTAAATAAATTTCGGGACGAAATTTCCTAAAGTAGGGGAGACTGTAACACCTGTGCCTCCACGGTCATCAAACAAATACCAAACCAATGAAATAATTGTATTTCATACTTGAGATTTGTAAAAATATGTGTATCGTTTGCACATATCGACTCTTGTTCGATTTCAAGCTTTAAATCGCTTTCTGGAGGGTTATACGCGCTCTGATGTGTAGATATAACCAGTTTAATCCAACGAACACTCTGGAAAAGTGAAATAGGCTTAACATACCTTAAATAACCTTTACATAACTTAGTTATAAGTTTTGGAAGGTTTGGTGTGGTGAAATCAAAGTTTAATCGCTTACAGGGACTAAAGTTGACAAACTGCGAAAGTATGTCAATTTGAACTGTAACAGACCTTCCGGAACATGAACATAAGTTAAACATGCCATAAATATCCTTTACATAGCTTAGAAATAGGCTTTGAGGTGTTCGGTATGCTAAAATAAACTTTTGTGTCATTCAGGGACTAAAAGCGCCAAAAAGTGCACAAGTTTGCATTTTTACGCATAACTTACGTTCTGAATACATCCGGACATCCAAAAATTTATGTAAGCACTATAATATTTTATTTTAGTGTTCGGCATAAGAAAAATCCATTCGTTTCGTCATTTGGATCGTTTTTCGCGCTTATGCGCATTCCGTCGTAATTAAGCGAACATCGCGTTCGTACGACCAAACGAACCATCATCCGACATATTTCTGAGCATGTTTCATGTCCACAATGTTTAGGAAACATTTTAGGGCCTTAAAGTTGGCTTTACGGGCCTTAGAAGTGTCGGAAATGGCCTTAAACACGTGCAGGGACCTAAACTGTCATTTCTGAAACATATGTGCAGATCAGAGGCCCCAAGCGGCCCGCATTGTGTTTGCCTAAATCTAAAGCGGGCCGCATTAGCCCTTCTGACCAGATTCAATGTTTGTTTTGCAACTTGCAACTGAATTGATTCGTGTCCACACGTTTCCTATCGTCTAGTCAGCGGATAAGAACAACATTTTAGCCACCACAACATTGTGACAAGTGTTCGGCTTGGATCGTGGCACGATATTCAAGAAACGATCCTAGCGGTTACCCGAAATCTATATATACCCCATGCCCCCCATTGCTATTTCTTACAAGAATTCTGATTTTGAGAGCTCTAAGTTGAAACCATTGTTTCATACCTGAGTTCTTGAAGTCGGGATTAGCATTCGGGGACCCTGGGTAAGTATTCTTTCGTTCTTTTCCTTATTTTATTGCTTTTAGAGTCAGAAAGTCAAACTTTGTTTGACTTTCAGCGTTGACCAGTAATGGTCAATGCGAAGTTCGTTTGAACTTCGCAACGTGAGTGTAATCACGTTGGTCATAGTCCCTTGGGACTATGCCCACTGATTACCACGTTGTCTAGAGTCGTAGGGTAGGCGATCTAATAAATCGCCTATACCTTCGAACTCGACCCATTTGGTCGATCATTAGGATCCGACCAAATACATTAGGTGACCATAGTAGGTAGGGAATAACCTTCCGAGGTTATACCCTATGGTCACATCGTTTAAGTAGTTGTATGATAGGTAGTTTATATGCCTTAGGTAAATTACCAGAATACCCTTTTCATGTATAATTGGTAATTAAGCATATGTAACCTAAACTTTTGTCACATAACTGATTATGTAACATGTTTAGGCATATAACACTTGTCATAGGACTAGTTAGACGGTCTGAACGCGTTTCACGCGAACGACGCGTTAAAGTAGCATAAGCTACCTAAACGGGTCGTAATGGGCCGCGATGGGTCGATAGAACTTAGGTTTGGTTTCATTGTAGTATGTAGGTCTTGTTAAACCATATCATATGAGTTCCAAAACTCGTTTGGTTTACCAAGCCTCATCCTATCCGATCTCCCGATTTAGATCCGGTTTATTTATATAGTTTTAGATTGCCGATTGATTCCGTGCTCCCTCAAGCTTTGTTTGGTTGTTGTTCAAGACCTCCAATCATTCTCAGGCGAGTACATTCTTCCCCTATTTTACTGTTTTCAATTGTTTTGGGGTGACTCATATGTGCTAAATGTTTTCGATGTCATAACGATGGTTTCAAAAACGATTAAGACGATTTATACAAAACTAATAACGATTTCATAAAGTGAACAAACTTGTTGGTTATGGTTACATAACCAAATGACATTCATTAGCAATGATCAAGCCGACCAGTATTAGGTTATGGTACCATAGGATCTGACTAATCCCGTTATTTACTACACCCGTGGTTATGTGTGGGTGTGGTGGGTAGCGACTGAATCTGAAATCATTAACTTACCCTATGGAGGTTTGTTAATGCGAAAACGAGAAGCGACGATAACGAGAAGCGACGAAAACGAGAAGCGACGATTGATGAGTCACGAAGGTTTGAATGTTATTAGCGAGACGACCACATAAGTAGTTTCACGACCTAAAACGAATTAAACGATTTACGATTGGTTTTCACACAATGTTTTAACGATTGGGTAACGATTGGGTTTTCACACAATGTTTTAACGATTACTTTTGTGGTTTGGTTTGGATTAAATGATTAAGTAACAATGCGTGTGGAATATGATACAAGCATGGTGGATACGCCGCTGGTACTTCCTATATATAAGTGTTTGTATGGTATTACATATTGTAGTGTTATTTGAATCATTTCAGCTCGAGACATAGAACATTTTTATACAAGTAACATACTTTTCACAAGACATTTATTTACAAACAACTTATCTTATACAAACTCATTTTTACATGGTTATTCATTTAATCATGCATTATTCTCTTAGTTATATATATCACCTGAACTTATCATTGTTTTTCCAAATAATTTACTAAAACAAATATTTTCGGGTTAAGAGTCATGGCTACGAGGTTTTACAAATTATAACCCGCTTGATTTGAGTTGGTTAATTAAGTTGCAATATTATACTCTTTTCAAAACAAGGTTTTTAAATAAAGTATTGCAACATCTAAACTAGCCATGATTTCGACACTCCTACAAAACCTATGTACTCGCCAGCATTTCTTTGCTGACCTCGTTTTCACATATGTTTCAGGTATTGTTGAATGATATCGATTGATAAGATGCATGCTCACATAGGACTGGACAATGCCTTAGTGACTCAATAACAATGATAGACTATGTTTAAATTGTATATTTAGATTTCCAGACAATGTAATTATTCAATGATTAATAAAACGAAACACTTTTTGGTATCCATGGTTATGAAACATTAATTCTGTTGCAACACGCCTCGATGTTTCCGCCGCGATTTGTTGTTTTACGCGGTCGGGGTGTGACAGAAAAGATGGTATCAGAGCCAATGGTTATAGGGAATTAGGTTATTAGTAATGCTTTGACCTAGTCTATAACCTTCTTAGGACCCTAACGCGAGTTTACTTGCGTTTAGTCATAAAACAATACCGTCACCTATCCTTAGGCGACGACCACAACAAGAACATAAATTTCAAAACCGCTTTGAAAACTAATCATCTGTTCTAGGATGATTGATTACTAGGTTTTGAACCCTCTATTGTAAGGTTTTGAACTCTCTATTATATGGTTTTGAACCCCTTTGAGTTTTCAAAATCTCGTCAAGGTTTTAGGTTTTAAATAATGTGAACACGTGCAAACTGGAAGGGTGAATGCCTGTATTCTGGGTTTTCTGTCTAGGCAAGCACTTCGTATACATCTCATCAGACGCGAGACCAGTTGTGCTTACCTGGGAATTCTTGGGATGAGTGTTCACTTATAGGCGAGCATGTCTTCGCGATACATTATTTTTGACCCATTTACTTTGATCAGTCACCGTCTCATTTGTTTGCCTTAGGTAACAAACAAATGATCGCAATCTTCATGCGTTATCATTCTGTTTTGATTGTCCAATAATCTTTCACCTGTTTCTCCCTATGCCTTTCTTTTTCTTCAAGAATGTCTCTTCATCACGATGACGCCCAGATATCTGAGCAAGCAGCCAAAATTCGCTCAGCGAATAGGCGAAGTAGCCCTGAAGACTGTTGAACTAGCTACTGCCATGTATCATCTCCAGGATGAAGCCACTCAAGAGTCACCAAGACAGGCAGGACCTAGTCAGGTGACAGCACCATCAGCCAAGAAACCAATCGAGGAATCAAAGACCATGGATGAACGATCCCCTAAGAAGTCAAAGAAGCGAAAGGCTTCTCAGAACTTCGCCATGGTCGCTCACAATGGTAAAGCAGTCCCCAACCAACCAGCTCAACCCCCTGCTAGGTGTGTATGGCTTTTCCTATGATACCTACATCAAGGAACTATGTACCTTACAAACTACTCTTGTGATTTCTCTCTTTCAAATGATTGCTCATGATTCCCTCGAAAATTTTAAGTACTCGTTTCACTCTAAGAAACAAAGTACAGAAAATAAAGTAACATTATGAATGATCATGCTTCTGCACATCTGTACCTTTGAATCCTTGGTTAAATAACTAAGGGTATTTCCAAATCTCATACCCATTACGTTTTGATTTTTCAACATACACAGTACCAGTATTTCAAAACAATCTTCATGATCTCAAAACATTTCATATAGTTTGAAAACAATTTTTCAAGATACATTGTCTATGTTATTTCAAAAACATTGGCCATGTTATCAAAACCAACCTTTCAATTTCAAAATATTTCATATAGTCTGAAGACAATATTAACACAATACATTTTCTGATCAAGTGCATAATTTCAAAAAGCATCATTCATATTTTCAAAAACCTTATACATAATTTCAAAATTCATCTTGCATGATTTTAAAATATTTTAGTAAAAATATCTATCTAATACACCTACTTTATGATTTCAAAGTATTATATATAAGGTTTCAAAAACACTAAACATATTTTTCTTAAAAGAACCCCATGCATAGTTTTCAAAAATATTTTCCTCATACATTGACTTAACCTTCAAATTCCGCTTCATATGTCGCCTTGACATATCAGGCATCTCAACTTCATAAGCATTTTACTTCATGTTTTGACTTAAGCACATCCCGTGCAAGATTTCAAAACATCTTCAACTTCTAAAATCCATATGGGATCTTTTTATCTCCACAATTAGACCCTTGTGGATAATCATCATTCAAATCAGAGTCCTTAATTGGATTCCTTATGTACCTTAATTCGAACACTTCGGTTCCTAATAATCGAAATCGAATTTTCTTGTTGAATCTTTCTATCTTTATAGTTGGATTCTTGGTAACGTTTAAAGTACCAAATGAAATCCACGGAATGGATTCCTAGTGTGCTTTAAATGCATGTACGCAATTTACAAGACAAATTAACGAACAATTTTGTGGTTATATGATATGTGTTTATGTGTTCTCCTCTATGATTTTTTGTGTTTTTGTATACTCTGGATATTCGTTATCCAAATCCTCGTAGAATCTTTCATATCTTCATATGATGGATTCGTAGTAGGATATTCAAAAGGTACTACCTTAAATCCTTAATGGGCTTCTATGTAATAGTTAAGACCCTTGGGTTATATAGTACCATTCCATGATTCGATGAGAGACCCTTAAGTGGTCTAGTCAAAAAGATTGATTCACAATCTGGTTAAAGAATGACATCTAGTGATGTAGCTGAACAGACTCCTTGATAGCCTATTTAGATCATTTATTGATTTAATTTAAAGGACTCTATGGCGGTCTAGTCACACTCATCACCGGTTTGTTCATTTGGTTTTCCCCTACACACTATAAAATAGACTGTGTGAATTGTGCAAAGAATTGTCTGATTATGGACGCGTACATAATTATGAAATTTAGTGCACAGAAACACAGTAAGATTTATTATGTGTAAGAACCGATAGTGACAACAATAACGAAATGAGAACGATGTAATGGAGGTACGGTGGACGCACCAATGACGCTTCATGTACTTGTATATAAGTATCCCTCTTACATTGCAATCATGATGTTATTAAAGGTTACTAGAAGTTCAGAACCCTAACCAATGTTGTTTGATCTTTTCAACTTCATATTTTCAAGCTCTCACAAGTTTCCTCTAAATAAATTTCGGGACGAAATTTCCTAAAGTAGGGGAGACTGTAACACCTGTGCCTCCACGGTCATCAAACAAATACCAAACCAATGAAATAATTGTATTTCATACTTGGGATTTGTAAAAATATGTGTATCGTTTGCACATATCGACTCTTGTTCGATTTCAAGCTTTAAATCGCTTTCTGGAGGGTTATACGCGCTCTGATGTGTAGATATAACCAGTTTAATCCAACGAACACTCTGGAAAAGTGAAATAGGCTTAACATACCTTAAATAACCTTTACATAACTTAGTTATAAGTTTTGGAAGGTTTGGTGTGGTGAAATCAAAGTTTAATCGCTTACAGGGACTAAAGTTGACAAACTGCGAAAGTATGTCAATTTGAACTGTAACAGACCTTCCGGAACATGAACATAAGTTAAACATGCCATAAATATCCTTTACATAGCTTAGAAATAGGCTTTGAGGTGTTCGGTATGCTAAAATAAACTTTTGTGTCATTCAGGGACTAAAAGCGCCAAAAAGTGCACAAGTTTGCATTTTTACGCATAACTTACGTTCTGAATACATCCGGACATCCAAAAATTTATGTAAGCACTATAATATTTTATTTTAGTGTTCGGCATAAGAAAAATCCATTCGTTTCGTCATTTGGATCGTTTTTCGCGCTTATGCGCATTCCGTCGTAATTAAGCGAACATCGCGTTCGTACGACCAAACGAACCATCATCCGACATATTTCTGAGCATGTTTCATGTCCACAATGTTTAGGCAACATTTTAGGGCCTTAAAGTTGGCTTTACGGGCCTTAGAAGTGTCGGAAATGGCCTTAAACACGTGCAGGGACCTAAACTGTCATTTCTGAAACATATGTGCAGATCAGAGGCCCCAAGCGGCCCGCATTGTGTTTGCCTAAATCTAAAGCGGGCCGCATTAGCCCTTCTGACCAGATTCAATGTTTGTTTTGCAACTTGCAACTGAATTGATTCGTGTCCACACGTTTCCTATCGTCTAGTCAGCGGATAAGAACAACATTTTAGCCACCACAACATTGTGACAAGTGTTCGGCTTGGATCGTGGCACGATATTCAAGAAACGATCCTAGCGGTTACCCGAAATCTATATATACCCCATGCCCCCCATTGCTATTTCTTACAAGAATTCTGATTTTGAGAGCTCTAAGTTGAAACCATTGTTTCATACCTGAGTTCTTGAAGTCGGGATTAGCATTCGGGGACCCTGGGTAAGTATTCTTTCGTTCTTTTCCTTATTTTATTGCTTTTAGAGTCAGAAAGTCAAACTTTGTTTGACTTTCAGCGTTGACCAGTAATGGTCAATGCGAAGTTCGTTTGAACTTCGCAACGTGAGTGTAATCACGTTGGTCATAGTCCCTTGGGACTATGCCCACTGATTACCACGTTGTCTAGAGTCGTAGGGTAGGCGATCTAATAAATCGCCTATACCTTCGAACTCGACCCATTTGGTCGATCATTAGGATCCGACCAAATACATTAGGTGACCATAGTAGGTAGGGAATAACCTTCCGAGGTTATACCCTATGGTCACATCGTTTAAGTAGTTGTATGATAGGTAGTTTATATGCCTTAGGTAAATTACCAGAATACCCTTTTCATGTATAATTGGTAATTAAGCATATGTAACCTAAACTTTTGTCACATAACTGATTATGTAACATGTTTAGGCATATAACACTTGTCATAGGACTAGTTAGACGGTCTGAACGCGTTTCACGCGAACGACGCGTTAAAGTAGCATAAGCTACCTAAACGGGTCGTAATGGGCCGCGATGGGTCGATAGCACTTAGGTTTGGTTTCATTGTAGTATGTAGGTCTTGTTAAACCATATCATATGAGTTCCAAAACTCGTTTGGTTTACCAAGCCTCATCCTATCCGATCTCCCGATTTAGATCCGGTTTATTTATATAGTTTTAGATTGCCGATTGATTCCGTGCTCCCTCAAGCTTTGTTTGGTTGTTGTTCAAGACCTCCAATCATTCTCAGGCGAGTACATTCTTCCCCTATTTTACTGTTTTCAATTGTTTTGGGGTGACTCATATGTGCTAAATGTTTTCGATGTCATAACGATGGTTTCAAAAACGATTAAGACGATTTATACAAAACTAATAACGATTTCATAAAGTGAACAAACTTGTTGGTTATGGTTACATAACCAAATGACATTCATTAGCAATGATCAAGCCGACCAGTATTAGGTTATGGTACCATAGGATCTGACTAATCCCGTTATTTACTACACCCGTGGTTATGTGTGGGTGTGGTGGGTAGCGACTGAATCTGAAATCATTAACTTACCCTATGGAGGTTTGTTAATGCGAAAACGAGAAGCGACGATAACGAGAAGCGACGAAAACGAGAAGCGACGATTGATGAGTCACGAAGGTTTGAATGTTATTAGCGAGACGACCACATAAGTAGTTTCACGACCTAAAACGAATTAAACGATTTACGATTGGTTTTCACACAATGTTTTAACGATTGGGTAACGATTGGGTTTTCACACAATGTTTTAACGATTACTTTTGTGGTTTGGTTTGGATTAAATGATTAAGTAACAATGCGTGTGGAATATGATACAAGCATGGTGGATACGCCGCTGGTACTTCCTATATATAAGTGTTTGTATGGTATTACATATTGTAGTGTTATTTGAATCATTTCAGCTCGAGACATAGAACATTTTTATACAAGTAACATACTTTTCACAAGACATTTATTTACAAACAACTTATCTTATACAAACTCATTTTTACATGGTTATTCATTTAATCATGCATTATTCTCTTAGTTATATATATCACCTGAACTTATCATTGTTTTTCCAAATAATTTACTAAAACAAATATTTTCGGGTTAAGAGTCATGGCTACGAGGTTTTACAAATTATAACCCGCTTGATTTGAGTTGGTTAATTAAGTTGCAATATTATACTCTTTTCAAAACAAGGTTTTTAAATAAAGTATTGCAACATCTAAACTAGCCATGATTTCGACACTCCTACAAAACCTATGTACTCGCCAGCATTTCTTTGCTGACCTCGTTTTCACATATGTTTCAGGTATTGTTGAATGATATCGATTGATAAGATGCATGCTCACATAGGACTGGACAATGCCTTAGTGACTCAATAACAATGATAGACTATGTTTAAATTGTATATTTAGATTTCCAGACAATGTAATTATTCAATGATTAATAAAACGAAACACTTTTTGGTATCCATGGTTATGAAACATTAATTCTGTTGCAACACGCCTCGATGTTTCCGCCGCGATTTGTTGTTTTACGCGGTCGGGGTGTGACAGTTGACATTTAAGCACATAATTGCAGTTATCAAGTATTAGTTAAATTGTATGGAAGTTACCGGTTTTGTGCCAGTTGTCACAGTCTCCCCCCGTTAAAAGAATTATTCAGGCTGATCTATCTCTCACAGGAGTTTTCTTGAACAGATGGGGGTACTTTTCTTTAAACTGGTCTTCACGTTCCCACGTGTACTCGGGTCCGTGCTTAGAGTTGCAACGTACTTTGACAAGCTTGACAATGCTCCTCCTGGTCTTGTTGACTTGCCAGTCTGTAACCTCAACGGGTTGTTCTGTAAATCGGTGGGTGTCATCAATATGCACTTCATCCGTAGGGATGATCACGGTTTCTTGGGTTGGACTCTTCTTGAGGTTGGATACATGAAACGTATCATGTACACCATTAAGTTCTCCCGGTAATTCCAACTTGTATGCCACGGTACCAATCCTTTCTAAGATCTTGAATGGTCCGATGTATCGTGGATTCAACTTTCCACATTTTCCGAATCTTACTACGCCCTTCCAAGGTGAGACCTTCAACAAAACTTTGTCTCCCACCTTGAACTATAATGGTTTTCGTCTTCGATCAGCGTAGCTCTTTTATCAATCTCGAGCCGCCTTGATGCGCTCTCGTATCTGCATAATCTTGTCGGTTGTCTCTTGCACAAGTTCAGGACCAACCATACGTTTGTCTCCTGCGTCTGCCCAACATAATGGCGAGCGGCACTTGCGGCCATACAGAGCTTCGAACGGTGCGGCTTTTATGCTCGTATGATAACTGTTATTGTAGGAAAACTCAACTAAAGGTAGATGAGTATCCCAGCTGCCGCCTAGGTCCATAACACATGCGCGAAGCATATCTTCTAGCGTTTGTATGGTTCGTTCGCTCGGGCCGTCTGTTTGTGGATGGAAGGCCGTGCTTAGATCTAATTGAGATCCAAAGGCTTCCTGAAAGGATTGCCAGATCCTTGAGACAAAACGTCCATCTCTGTCTGAAATAATTGAGATAGGTACTCCATGACGTGCCACGATTTCCTTTAAGTATATCTCCGCAAGCTTTCCAGTGCTATCCTTCTCTCGGATTGGTAGGAAATGCGCAGATTTCGTTAATCGATCAACTATCACCCATATCATATCATGCCCTCTAGGGGTCCTGGGTAATTTTGTTATGAAGTCCATCGAGATTTGCTCCCACTTCCACATGGGTATCGCTGGTTGTTGCAGTAGACAGGACGGTTTCTGATATTCAGCCTTAACCTTAGCGCAGGTTAGGCACTTTCCAACATAAACAACAACAACGCTTTTAAGTCTCGGCCACCAATAGTAGTCCTTCAAGTCTTGATACATTTTGTCCGATCCTGGATGGATCGAGTATCTCGACTTGTGTGCTTCATCAAGGATGACTTCTCGAATATTGCCATAGAGCGGAACCCAAATGCGCCCCTTAAAGTTTAAGGTTCCCTCTTTATTTGGCACCAAATATTTCGACATACCCCGGAGGTATTCAGCTCTATGGTTCTATCCCTTAAGGGCTTCTTGTTGTGCATCATGAATGCGTGCAGTGAAGTTCGTTTGAATAGTCATTTCCAATGCCCGAACCCTTAGGGTCTTAACCCTTTCCTTTCGACTTAGCGCGTCTGCTACAACGTTTGCTTTTCCAAGATGGTACTTAATCTCACAGTCATAGTCGTTCAGCAACTCAACCCATCGCCGCTGACGCATGTTTAATTCCTTCTAATCAAATATGTGATGTAGGCTTTTGTGATCTGTGAAGATTGTACATCGAGTACCATATAAATAGTGTCGCCAGATCTTTAAGGCGAATACCACCGCGTCGAGTTCCAAGTCGTGCGTGGTGTAGTTCCTTTCATGTACCTTCAATTGTCTTGAAGCGTAAGCGATGACTTTCTGGCGTTGCATGAGCACGCAACCCAAACCTTGACGCGAAGCGTCGCAGTATACCACGAAGTCTTCAGTGCCTTCGGGTAAGGATAGTATTGGTGCATCGCATAGCTTATTTATAAGTAGCTGGAAGGCTTCTTCCTGCTTGAAACCCCAGTCGTATTTCTTGTCTTTCTGTGTAAGGGTAGTCAGCGGTTGAGCTATCTTTGAAAAATTCTCGATGAATCGTCGGTAATAGCCCGCTAAGCCCAAAAATTGTCGAACTTCAGTTGGGGTTTTGGGGGCTTCCCAATTCTTTATTGCTTCTATATTGGATGGGTCTACATGAATTCCCTTCTCGTTCACAACGTGACCAAGAAACTGTACTTCGCGAATCCAGAATTCGCACTTTGAAAACTTTACATAAAGTTTCTCTTTCTTCAGTAGCTCCAGAATGGTCCTAAGGTGTTGCTCGTGCTCTTCTCTCGTTCATGAGTAAATCAGGATATCATCGATAAATACAATCACGAATTTATCGAGATATGGTTTACAAACACGGTTCATCAGATCCATAAAGACCGCTGGTGCGTTCGTCAGGCCAAATGGCATCACAAGGAATTCGTAATGCCCATAGCGTGTTCTGAATGCAGTCTTTGGTACGCTTTCCTCTTGGATTCTCAATTGATGGTATCCAGATCGAAGGTCGATCTTGGAATAGTAGCTCGATCCTTGCAATTGATCAAATAAGTCGTCAATCCTCGGTAGTGGGTATCGATTCTTGATTGTAAGCTTGTTCAGTTCTCTGTAATCGATACACATCCGCAATGTCCCATCCTTCTTTTTCACGAACAATACTGGAGCTCCCCAAGGCGAGAAGCTTGGCCTTATGAATCCTTTATCCAACAACTCCTGGAGTTGTGTAGATAATTCTTGCATCTCGGATGGTGCAAGCCGAGAGGGTGCCTTGGCTACAGGAGCAGCTCCTGGAACCAAGTCTATGTGGAATTCGACTTGTCGTTGCGGAGGTAGTCCTGGCAGATCTTCGGGAAAAACATCAGGGAATTCCTTCACCACAGGAAAGTCTTTGAGTTTCGGCTCCTCAGCCTTCTTATCTACAACGTGCGCTAGGAAAGCAACACATCATTTCCTTAAGCACTTTTGTGCCTTCATACAACTGATGATTCGTAGAGGCGCGTCTCGTTTTTCTCCATGCACGATGAGCGTTTCATCATTCGCCATAGGGATGCGAATGATTTTCTCGTGACAAACAACTTTAGCTTTGTTCTTGGACAACCAATCCATTCCGACCACTACATCGAAGCTACCCAATTGAATAGGTAAGAGATCGATGCTAAATTTTTGCTCACCAAGTTCTAATGTGCAGCCTCTAACAACTTCGCCTGATTCAACAAGTTTACCATTGGCTAGTTCTATGGAATAAGGAATATCTAATCTACTAGATTCTATTCCAAGCATACGTTTAAATTCAACAGACATGAAGCTATAATCAGCACCAATGTCAAATAGTATAGATGCAAAGTGATTGTTAATGAGAAACGTACCGGTGACCACATTAGGGTCCTCGCGTGCGTTCCTTGCTCCAATCACAAATGCTCGAGCCTGAGCATTGTTTCCCCTTGGGCAATCTTTTATGAAATGATCCTTGCTCCCATAACTAAAGCATCCTTGGTTTTTCCCAGCTCCATTCTCATTCACCATTGCCATTTCCATTTCCGCCATTGTTTCTATTACCAGTACCGTTGCGGTTTCCATTCCCGTTCCTGTTTCCTTTACCCCAACAGTCCTCAGTATGGTGACCCAGTTTTCCACACTTGTCGCATTTTGGAATGCGACAAACTCCTTCGTGATGACGCTTGCACTGGTTGCAAATGGGCAGAGTGCCCAGGTATCTCTTGGCAGGAGCGTCATTCATGGTTGCAAGAGTTTTCGCCTCCTGAGGTGGGTTGGGGTCATGCTTCTTGTTGTTGAAACCCTTGTTGTTACGTGTCGCTTGATTCAAGTTCGCATGCTTCCTTTTCTTGTCACCAGACGACTCAGCATGCGTCTCGGTCTTTTCTGTTGGGTTCAACGATAACTTCTTCATTCGAACAGCATCTTCAGTAAGGCTGACAGCCAGAGTTACAGCCTCAGTGATTGTTGCGGGTTTGGCCGAAGTTACCATGCTGTGAAATTCTGAGGCCAATCCCCAAATGTAGCGTTCAACGCGCTTAAATTCAGGAGTCACCATATAAGGGATCACTCTAGACAAATCGTGGAACCTTCGGGTATAACCAGTAATGTCAGCACCTTCCATGGTCAAATGCCAGAACTCAGTTTCCAACCTTTGGAGTTCAGAACGAGAGCAATACTTTTCTCTCATACGTTCCTTTAGCTCATCCCACGTCATGCCGTACGCAGCATCATCACCCAGAGTCTGGACTTGCAAATTCCACCAAGTTAAAGCTTCATCAACAAACAACCCCGTAGCAAAAGTGACTTGCTGATCCGCGGTACACTTGCTCATACGGATAGTGGCATCAGTCTTCTCCGTCCAGCGTACAAACGCCACTGCACCTCCAGTGCCGTCATAGTTCAGTAGTTTGCAGTCGAGAAACTGCCTGAAAGTGCAGCACCGAGCTGCGTTCCCTCCAGATGAATCTCCATTCCCATTACGCCTTGCATTGCTTGGTCCTCCACTTTTTTCGGTGCGGTTTGCCTCGTACTGGGCGATAGCTGCAGAGATTCTTTCCTCTAGTAGGGCGTTCAGTTCTTCAGCACTCCTTGGCAGTGGGGGAGGAGGAGGTTGATCAGAATCTCGATTATTCACAATTCTCCTAGGGGCCATGTTCTGAAAGAACACCACACAATAGGGTTAGACATTTGTTTGATTTCGTCATACGAGACAGTAGCAGTATATATATACACATTCATATACCACATAAGTGACATCAAACAATCTGCCAGATGTGTAATTCTTACAGCAACAAGCATGCATAATTAAATAAATACTGATGCGTCATAAGATATTCACCGATGTCCTTACACATATCAGGGTAACTTGTTACATTACAATTTGTAAGGTAAGCAAAATGCATAAGGGTTACATCACCCCATAGTACAAGTTTAATATATGTAAAGGACAAATATCTTATTTCACATAGGCGGTTCATGTCTTTATACCCTAAATTATTACTCCAGCAGAGTATTTTAATAGGCTGGGGGAAGGGTGTTCGTGTTTGACCTTCTCTTGTATTGAAGGAATCTCGGTTAATACGTGACAAGACTTGTTGTGGTTTCTGTGCACTGAATTCCATAATTATGTATGCATCCATAATTACGTAACTCCTTGCACAGTCCGCACAGTTCGTTTCTTCCTCGTATCACTTCCTTCCGATAGGTCACTGCTTTCAGGTAAAGTCACGAGTACCTGAGACATTCTATTTATAGCATATGTAAATATCAATTATCACACATAATCACAAGTAATTCTTAATTAAAGACAAGTGCCACTCCAGTGCACCCTAAGTCTCGTAGTGTCTTTTCTTTGAAAATAGTTTCAGGTAGTGGATGTCGCGGAAAGTTTTATGCAATGAAAACTTTTTGAAAAATTGTTTTCATGAAGGATCCTAAAGATTGTAGACTAGACTTGAGAAGGAATCCTGGTTCACTACAATCACAGCTCTGATACCAATCTGTCACACCCCTTTCTTAGGCGGAAGTACGAGGTGTGATCATGAAAGGTTCTCATTGCATACGAATGGTAAACATACTACATGCTCAAAAAAATAATAACTTCAAATGCCAAACATTGCATAACTGAAATCATTCATAAATCTTGGATCTATAAGTTTACTAGCTCACTTTGTTTATTACTTTTCAAGAAATCATTTTGTTTTCAAGTTCATGTCTATGTATGAGGATGATCTTCTTGTGTTAACACATAATCATCCTCTAACTTGCTAGATCAAGTGTTCAATCACAATCTAGCAAGTTCCATGTAGTGATCAACAACAATATTTCTAGTAATCAACAAGCAAACATCATTCATGTACTAAACAACATCATTTCAACAAGATTTCATCATATTTCATCTTATGTTTCAAGATTCAAGTTTATGCCTGATGTGCACAAAATGCAACATATAAATTACATCAATTGTGGCATAAAACTAACCCTTTTTTAGTACTAATGTTGGAAAAAGTGTGTTTTTGTCTTACTTTTGTATTTTCAGGATTAAATGAGCTCAAATGAACCAAAGAAGCAAAAAGGCAGCTAAATCTAACATAAATACAAGAAAAGGAACAAACGTGGCATGCCCGGCCTCCCCGGCAGCATCTTCCCAAGCAAAACAAGATAACAGAAGGCTGAACACGCCCCGTGCTCAATGAGCACAGGGGCGTGCCCAAGTGTCAGCAGAAAAGACAAAGCTGTAGAAGCTTCTATCACCCACCATGGGGGCGTGCCCAGCGGACATGAGGCCGTGGTCAACTCTAAGATTTGCAGAATCTGGGGAAATCTTGATAGTACAGATACGCTTCTGCACACGGGAGCGTGCCCAGCGGACACGGGGCGTGTTCAACTAATGTAGACAAACTGCAATTAATGAAGACAGAGAAGAAGGGTGGACACGGGGTCGTGCCCAATGGACATGGGGCCGTGCCCGAGCTGCTGTTCAGGCTATAAATAGGGGTGTTTGGCTCATTTGTAAACCATCCCTTGGCACACCACCTCTCTCACACTTCACCCACCACCCACCACCATCACAACACCATCATCCACCACCATCATCCATCATCCATCGTAGAGTGTGTGAGTCATCTCGGGATCCAAGATTGATCGTAAGAGGTCTTAACAATCAAAGGCCATGTTTGCCTAAGTCTCTTACATCACTTGGTGAAGACAAGTGTCTAGTGTAATACTTTTTATTTTTAATCTTTTCGCACTTTTTATTTGGTTATGTATTAATGACTTTAATAACTAGTTTCTTATGTTGAAGGTGATTCTTCCTTATCGTTTGTCCGTGGTGTCTTGGCATTATTTTACTGTCGATATAAAATAAAAGATTTCCACCATTCATATCTCCAGGGTCTATATGGAGATATGTTGGCTACCTGTTCGGGGGTTAAGAGAACGGTTTGGTAAGAGTCTTGCCTTGTTCAGTGTGTAGATCCTGCAAGGACCTGGATCAAATTTAGTAGGATCTCCTTCAATACCTACCGGTATTCGATGGCGGGGGTCCAAAGTCTTTGATCCCCTCATATGTAAGCTACTATTAATACTTTAACCCGGCTACTTAGGACTGTATCCCTGCTGACTCAGACTACTTAGCCGAGGGTAACGTCACCTTCAAAAGAGGGGCCTACTACAATTACTAAGATAATCTCTTAAAAAGTGCAAAAGTGCGGAAATAATCAAAGGTTACACTAAACACGAGTCGGAGCCAAGTGATTCATCTTGTTTATCTTTTTTTATGTTTATTTTATTTTTCAGCATTTTAGTTTTTATTTTTCTAATTTAAAAATATTTTTCTAACTTTTGATTTGATTAGACGTTGAGGATAAACCGGTACTAAAAGCTCTTGTGTCCTTGGACGACCTCGGTATCTTACCAACACTATACTACGCTCACGATGGGTGCACTTGCCCATATGTGTGTTTAGTGTTAGTAAATATCGTGTTTTATAAATTTAAAACTTGACTAAAAAGTGTAAAAGGGCTTAAAATATACATTAAAAACCTATAACACTACACACGTATCAAGTTTTTTGGCGCCGTTGCCGGGGACACAAGGATTTTAAGAAAGTTAGGAATCAACGGCCTAATCGTTTTTTCTGATTTTTCTGTTTTTTTAGGAGTTTCTTAGTTTTTCAGTTTCTGCAGAGCTCAGCACGGGCCGTGCCTGGTCGGACACGGGCCATGCCCAGCATTGTTACTCGCAGTTTTTATTTTCCGAGTTACAGAAAGTTGAACACGGGGCCGTGTCGGTGCAACACGGGGCCGTGTTGAACTCCCCAGTAACAGGGATCCGGAAAACAATCATTGTATCTTCGACCACGGGCCGTGTTCATAAGAGCACGGGGCCGTGGTGAAGCTTCTGACCAACGTTCTTTTCTGTTTTTATTGCAGGACTTGGAAACCAGGCGCCACATCTGAACTTTCTACGTAGTGTATGAGCTCCAGTTCTAGTAGAGACATAAAAGAACCTCTTCAAGAGCCCGAACGCTTTCTCAGAAAAAGACTTAAAGCTAAAAACCAAGAGAAAGTTTCGGGGGACCCACTTCCAATGGCGGACCAACGTACCCTCATGGATTACCTATGACCCATCGTAGGTAATCTCGGCGCCGCTATCAATGCACCGAATGTCGAAGCCAACAACTTCGAACTTCGACCACATTTGATACAAATGCTTCAAAACTCCGCAACATTTCATGGGCTTGCGGACGATGATCCCCATCTACATATTACTAATTTCTTAGAAATGTGTGATACCTTTCGGATCAATGGAGCATCAAACGACGCCATCCGCCTTCGAATGTTTCCATTTTCATTAAAAGACCAAGCTAAGGCTTGGCTTAACACCCTCCCAGTTGGATCGGTAAACACCTGGGATGAACTAGCCCAAAAGTTTCTATATAAGTATTTCCCTCCTGCTAAAACGGCTAAACTAATGACTGAAATTAATACATATTCACAAGAGGATGGGGAATCCTTATATGAAACTTGGGAAAGGTTTAAGGAGCTACTAAGAAAGTGTCCTCATCACGGTCTTGCGGTATGGCAACAAGTATCCACTTTCTAGAATGGGTTGTTGCCACACACAAGACAAACACTTGATTCTAGCTCCGGGGGACTTTTAGGTAACCGTCGCCCAAATGAAATATATAATCAAATTGAGGAAATTGCTCAAACCAATTTTCAGTGGCACACTCCCCGAGGCAATAAATCTATTGCCCCGAGCGCCCATAAGGTTGATGAAAGCACTTCTTTACAAGCTCAAATCGAGGCCCTTTCTTCAAAAATCAAAAAGTTAGAAATGGCAAAAACGGTCCCGGTTATGACTTGTGAGGGGTGTGGTGGGCCACATGAAAATTGGAGTTGTATGAAAGAATTAGATGATCAAACGGAAACGGCAAACTACATTGATAATAGGCCTAGGCCGTCGGGTTCTCCAATGGGTACCTACAACCAAGGATGGCGTAACCACCCCAACCTTGGTTGGAGAGAACCCGACAATAGTAGTAACCAACAAAATCTAACCCAACGAGCAAACTTTCAACAACCACAAAATTTCTCTCAACAACAAGGTGGACGAGAAAGGCTTGAAGAGACTGTGTCTCGCCTCATCTCCGACACCGAAAAGAAAAACTCGGATCGATTTCAGCAGTTGGAATCAAATTTCAGAAATCAACAAGCTAGCATTCAAAACATTGAAAAACAGTTAAATCAAATAGCTCAAAATTTCTCCGAGAGACCACAAGGCGCGTTACCAAGTAATACCGAAACCAACCCAAAAGCACAAGTACATCTCATCACATTGAGAAACCGAACCGTGGGTCCCGAGGAGGCTCCATTACAGCCAGCTGAAAGAAGCCAATCCAGCCATACCACAACTCCACCCACATCCCAACCAGAGAAGGCTTCCCCACCAATCCAAGAGCCTACTAAGACTCCTCCGGTTCCATACCCCGGTCGGTTAATTCGTCAAAAGACCGATGAGGAATTCGCAAAGTTCAAAAATTTACTAAAACAATTGCATGTTAATATTCCATTTATCGAAGTCCTAACTCAAATGCCTAAATATTCAAAATTTATGAGGGACTTCCTCACTCATAAAAGGAAAATTGAATCATTGCAATTAGTTAACATAGGCGAAGAATGCTCCGCCTTACTACTCAACAAACTCCCGCAAAAGAAGCTTGACCTCGGAAGCTTCACAATTCCTTGCTCGATTGGGGAATCTCCCATTCGTAATGCACTAGCCGATCTCGGGGCAAGCATCAACCTCATGCCCTCATCAATGTTTAACCGACTCCGCTTAGGGAAAACAAGCCCTACAAAAATGAGCATACAACTCGCCGATAGATCCGTCAAATATCCACAAGGTGTCGTTGAAAATCTATTGGTCAAAGTCGGCGAATTTGTCTTTCCGGCCGACTTTTTCATACTAAATATGGAGGAAGATACCGAAGTACCACTCATCTTAGGGAGGCCATTCCTAGCTATGGCTCAAGCGGTGGTAGATATGAATGATGGAACACTAACATTGAGGATTGGGGACGAGGAAATGAAGTTTGGAGTTTGAAAAAGAGTAGAAGACGATGACCCGGTCAACTATATGAAGGTCATAGACTCAAGTTTGGATGACGCTATCCGATGGTGCAGCATGGGATGCAAAACATCCCACTTGGGTGACATATGACCAGGCTTTGGGTCTAGCCAAGGACCCTTATAAACGTGGCGCACCACGGAGGCATTTCACGGAACTATCCTTAGCTTAGTTTAGATTAATTTTTATGCTTTCTAGTTTAGTTTTAATTTGCAGGAATAAAACACACTCGGGATGGTAAAGGATAACAAAGGAAACTTGAACCAGCACCCCATGCACAAAAACAGGGCCACCCGACAAATTTTTCTTCATTACAGCAAGTTCAGCACGTGGCCGTGCTTGCCCAACACGGCCCGTGCCCAACTATCTGCAGAAAATGCCCAGTTCAGGTAACTGGACACGGGGTCGTGCTCACTGAACACGCCCCCGTGCCCAGGCTTCTGTTTCTTTTTGAAAATTTCTATTACTGGCGATCTGAACACGGGGTCGTGCCCGGACACCACGGGCCGTGTCCAGACGCCCAGTAACATGAATTTTTGCTTTTTCACACCTTTTTACACATTTAATCAGCCTAAAAACTTATTTTTGGGACACATTGAGGACAATGTGTAATTTAAGTGTGTGTGTGGGGGGGGGGATGCTAAAACCTTGAATCTTGCAAGTCCTAATTACAAGCCTTACACAAAACTCTATTGGAACCGCTAATCACCCCAAAAATTTTTCATTTTTTTTACTTGTCTAGGTTTAATTTGGGAATTTCAAGTTCTAAAAAAGGTTATATTTTTACAAATTTACAACCGATAGCGTCGTGATAAAAAGAACCAACATAAGAAAATTATGAAATGGCATGACAAGTTTAGTTAAAATTTGATTATATATACTTGATCACATAAAAACCCATTCCCACAAAAAAATGAGTTTTGAGCCTTTATTGGGCATACAATACATATCTTTAAACTAAATGCTCATTTTTCATTTCTTGTGTGAATAGCCGCTTGGTTCTTACGACTCTAGAACTTGCCACGACAATACATTCCCGGTCCTTACCAACTTAAACCCGAGTAAGTAAATGACAGAGGCATTAGGACTAACCCTTTTTATTTCTACACCATTATTTTTTTTACCACCTACCCAAAATCCCCCTAGTTAACCCTTTTGAGCCTAAACCTTTTCATTTCATAACCCAAAACAAACACCCTTTCACCAACCAAAACCTTTTATTTTTAACCCTTTGTTTTAGTAACAAGCTCGGTTTTTCTTATGACTTTCAAAAAAAAAAACAAGTTTATCAAAAATAACTTTATTTGAATAATGGCTTCATCAAAATTGAAAAATTGAAAAATAAAAAGTCTTACTAAAACCGACGCTTTTTACGCCTTTCGCCCTTTTACTAACCACTAACCCAACCACCCACCTTTAGCCCAAGCCTAACCCTTCACCCCAAAAGCCCTCTTGATATTTACAAAGGTGTATAGTTAAAAAGGAGGAGGACTAATTGCTTGGCAAGCTTATTGTAGGATTAAGTTCCATGCCGCTCTCGAGTGATTCACTAAAATACATCTTCGGCCGAGTGTTGAGTGATTCCCCGTGAGGTATGTGAACTTGTATATAAATGAAATTTTAAAAAGGCATGTTATGCCCTAATAAGTAATTTATCTTATGAAATGTTTTAAATAAATCATGACGAATAGGATTGTAAATAAATAAAAATAAAACTTAATAAAGAATCTTGGAAATCCCGACACTCTATGACAAGCCCAAAAACTTTCTCTTCTACGCATTCCATTTGGGAGTGTAAAGCCACATTGTAAAGAGTTTTGCTTGAGGACAAGCAAAGATTCAAGTGTGGGGGTATTTGATGTGCACAAAATGCAACATATAAATTACATCAATTGTGGCATAAAACTAACCCTTTTTTTAGTACTAATGTTGGAAAAAGTGTGTTTTTGTCTTCCTTTTGTATTTTCAGGATTAAATGAGCTCAAATGAACAAAAAAGCAAAAAGGCAGCTAAATCTAACATAAATACAAGAAAATGAACAAACGTAGCATGCCCGGCCTCCCCGACAGCATCTTCCCAAGCAAAACAAGAGAACAGAAGGCTGAACACGCCCCGTGCTCAATGAGCACGGGGGCGTGCCCAAGTGTCAGCACAAAAGACAAAGTTGTAGAAACTTCTATCACCCACCACGGGGGCGTGCCCAGTGGACACGGGGCCGTGGTCAACTCTAAGATTCGCAGAATCTTGGGAAATCTTGATAGTATAGATACGCTTCCGCACACGGGGGCGCGCCCAACGGACACGGGGGCATGGTCAACTAATGCAGACAAACTGCAATTAATGAAGACAGAGAAGAAGGGTGGACACGGAGCCGTGCCCAATGGACACGGGGCCGTGCCTGAGCTGCTGTTCAGGCTATAAATAGGGGTGCTTGGCTCATTTGCAAACCATCCTTTGGCACACCACCTCTCTCACACTTCACCCACCACCCACCACCATCACAGCACCATCATCCACCACCATCATCCATCGTCCATCGTAGAGTGTGTGAGTCGTCTCAGGATCCAATATTGATCGTAAGAGTTCTTGATAATCAAAGGCCATGTTTGCCTAAGTCTCTTACATCACTTGGTGAAGACAAGTGTCTTGTGTAATACTTTTTATTTTTAATCTTTTCGCACTTTTTATTTGGTTATGTATTAATGACTTTAATAACTAGTTTCTTATGTTGAAGGTGATTCTTCCTTATCGTTTATCCGTGGTGTCTTGACATTATTTTACTGTCTATATAAAATAAAAGATTTTCACCATTCATATCTCCACGGTCTATATGGAGATATGTTGGCTACCTGGTCGGGGGTTAAGGGAACGGTTTTGGTAAGAGTCTTGCCGTTCTCACTGAACACGCCCCGTGCTCAACGAAATCAGTAAATTTAATTAAAACGCCCAGATACAGTTCCTGAACACGGGGCCGTGTTCACTGAACACGGGGCCGTGTTCACTGAACACGGGGCCGTGTCCAGCCTCTGTTTCCGTTTTATTTTTGTTTTCTGATCTCGAGACTCGGTTGTGGTCTGCTGAGTGATTCTTATGGATCAATACTCAGGAGGTTACAACTACACCTATGAGGAGGATGATTATAGGGGTAATTATTGCACTAATTGTCGTAACGCACGCTCGGTTCAAAATAATCACTCATATCAACCATCCAATTCATACACCTACTATGAGGAGCCCAGGTACGAGCCATCAACTTCATACACATCCTATGAAGACCAAAGGTATGAACCTCCTCCCTCATACTCATATTTTGATGAACCAAGGTGTGAACCTTCATACTCATACTTTGAGGAACCAAGATATGAGCCACCACCTTCATATGCTTATTATGAGGAACCATGGCGTGAACAACCCACCTCATATGAGTATTATAAAGAACAAAATTACGAACCTTATCCATCATATGCTTACAATGAAGGACAATGGTGTGAACCATCTACTTTATACGGGTATTATGAGGAACAAAGGGTCGAACAACCGGATTCAAGCTTAGAAAATCCCGATTCTTTTTCTATAACCGAAGTGACCGATAGGATATTAGAACACATTAGAGTTATCGATCGATGTATAAAAGAAGCTCGCGCAAGGGAAGAGGAGTCCCGCGCAAGAGAAGAATTAAAAAAGGAAGAGATAACCGAAAGTGTAAAAATGGAAGAACAAATAAGTGAAAAACCGACACATGAGTTAAACAACGAAAAAGGTGAGTCCGACAACGTTAAAATTCAAGAAGAGTCTAATTTTGAAGAAATTAATCTCTTGTCACCTTCTTTTGAAAATCAATGTTTAGTACCCACTCATGCTAAGTTTTTAAAAGAGTTAAACACTAACACTAAAATTGACGAAACGGTAAGTGTTAAGTTAACTAATGATCAAACTTCGCTAATAAAAGAAGACCCATTTGAAATTAACATTACACCGGTTCCATGTTTCTTTCAAAATTCGTTTATTAGTAATGTCACAATTGATAAAGATTTTTGTGTTAACATAACGCCTAATTACATTTTCGAAAAATTAAGTATTAGTGATTTTTCTCCACTTCAAATACCCATTTTTCTATCCAATCGGAAAGTAATAAAATCAATCGGTATAGTTGAGGATGTCTTGGTTCAAACAAATCAAATGGTGATCCCGACCGACTTTGTCATCCTAGATGACGCTCCTCTAATGTTGGGACGACCATTTGTAAAAACTCATGAAGCTTTGAAAAACCGGAAGTTCAACAATCTACCTCTTCAATTAGGGGCATTTAAAAGAAGTGTCGATCTCGAACGATCAATGAAATATCCATTCGGCAATAATGACCCCCTAATTGAAGATGAAGATGAACCACCCGATACAAGTGAAGAGATTGACCACTTTGTTGAAGAAGAGGTCGCCATAGAACAAACTTTTAAAGTTCTTGATCGAAATGAGCAACCAAATAAGGAGTCTCCTAAAGACCCACCACTTGAGCTCAAAGAACTTCCAAAAGGTTTGGAATATGCTTTTCTAGACAAAGAGGGTAAATTACCTGTAATTATTTCGTCTAAATTAGATAGCTTAGAAAAAGAAAAATTAATTAGTCTTTTGAAAAAACATAAAAATGCAATAGCTTGGAAACTTGTAGACATAAAAGGAATTAGTCCTTCTATGTGCACACACAAAATTTTGATGAATGATGACTACAAATCAGTCATACAACCACAACGTCGAGTAAATCCAAATGTTCAAGAAGTGGTTAAAAACGAGGTAATCATGTTACTTGACGCCGAACTTATCTATCCTATCTCCGATAGTCCTTGGGTGAGTCCCGTCCAAGTAGTTCCAAAGAAAGGAGGTATGACGGTAATAACTAACGAAAAGAATGAATTAATACCAACGAGAACCGTCACAGGATGGAGAGTTTGTATAGATTATAGACGATTAAATGAAGCAACAAGAAAAGACCACTTTCCTTTGCCCTTCATTGATCAAATGTTAGAAAGATTATCCGGTCATAAATTTTATTGTTTCTTAGATGGTTTTTCAGGTTACTTTCAAATCCCGATAGCACCCGAAGACCAAGAAAAGACAACTTTCACATGTCCCTATGGAACTTTTGCTTATCGACGCATGCCATTTGGTCTATGTAATGCCCCCGCAACATTCCAACGTTGCATGGTAGCCATCTTCCATGACATGATAGAAAAACAATGGAAGTCTTCATGGACGACTTTTCTATCTTTGGGGATTCATACGACCAATGCCTCGATAACCTTGAACGAATGCTATCCCGATGTGAGGAAACTAACCTCGCCCTTAATTGGGAAAAATGCCATTTCATGGTAACGGAGGGAATAGTACTCGGTCACAAGATCTCGAGCGAAGGAATGGAGGTAGATCGAGCCAAAATAGATACCATTTCTAGATTACCACCTCCATCCTCCGTAAGAGCTATCAGAAGCTTCCTAGGACATGCCGGATTCTATAGACGGTTTATCAAAGACTTTTCAAAAATCTCAAGGCCTCTAAAAAAATTACTTGAAAAAGATGCCCCTTTCATCTTTGACAAGGATTGCAATCAAGCATTTCTAACCCTAAAAGAAATGTTAGTCAATGCACCTATCATGATAGCGCCCGATTGGAAATTTCCTTTCGAAATCATGTGTGATGCTAGTGACTTTGCAGTTGGAGCTGTCTTGGGACAAAGAAAGGAAAAGCATTTCCACCCAATTTATTATGCTAGTAAAACACTTAATGATGCACAAGAAAATTACACAACAACTGAAAAAGAATTACTAGCTGTGGTTTTTGCTTTTGATAAATTTCGTTCTTATCTTGTTCTTTCTAAAACCATAGTCTATACAGATCATGCAGCCATTCGATATCTCTTCAAAAAGCAGGACGCAAAACCACGTTTGATTCGGTGGATTCTACTCCTCCAAGAATTTGACATTGAGATCAGAGACAAAAGAGGAGCAGAAAATACCGCAGCAGATCATCTTTCACGCTTAGAAGACCCAGCTTTGGAGGCGACCAGGGACGAGCAAATCAACGAAAAATTTCCAACAGAGTCCCTGGAAATGGTGGAATATAAGGAAGAGTCATGGTACGCCGACTATGCTAACTACCTAGCTAGCGGTATAGTCACAAGAGGATGGTCACATTATCAAAGAAAAAAATTATTTGCCAATGTGAAACACTATTTTTGGGAAGATCCATATCTTTTCAAAATGTGTGCCGACCAACTCGTCCGACGATGCGTACACGGTAATGAAGCACGAAGAATTCTCCGCCATTGTCATGAAGGTCCATACGGAGGGCATCATGGTGCCGCAAGTACCGCACGAAAGGTATTTGATTCAGGATTTTATTGGCCAACCATTTACAAAGACGCCCAAAGTCTTGTCAAGACATGTGATGCTTGCCAAAGAACAGGTAATATTTCTTCCAAAAACGAAATGCCACAAAATGGCATTCTTGTTTGTGAAATTTTTTACGTGTGGGGACTCGACTTTATGGGACCTTTCCCACCATCAAAAGGAAACAAATATATACTTGTGGCAGTAGACTACTTGTCTAAATGGGCCGAGGCCGAGGCACTTCCAACAAATGATGGAAGAGTCGTGGTAAGATTTCTGAAAAAATTATTTTCTTGTTTTGGCACACCTAAAGCATTAATAAGTGATAGAGGTACCCATTTTTGCAACCATCAACTTGAAAATTTTTTAACAAGATATGGGGTCTATCATCGGGTCTCAACAGCGTATCACCCTCAAACAAACGGGCAAGCCGAAGTGACTAATAGAGGTTTAAAACGAATATTAGAAAAAACCGTAGGGTTAAATAAAAAGGAATGGGCGGATAAATTAGATGATGCTTTATGGGCTTTTCGAACTGCTTATAAAACAACAATAGGTACAACCCCATATAAGCTAGTCTATGGAAAAAGTTGTCATTTGCCAGTAGAAATTGCACACAAAGCCTACTGGGCAATCAAAAATGTAAACTTAGATTTAGAATTTGCTGGTAAAAATCGATTTTGTCAATTAAATGAATTAGACGAATTTAGGAATTATGCATACTCAAACTCCGAAATTTATAAGGAAAGAATGAAAAATTTGCATGACAAACATATTAAACCTAATGAATTTCGGGTAGGGGATCTAGTTCTTTTGTTTAATTCACGACTTCGATTGTTTCCTGGTAAATTAAAGTCTAGGTGGTCATGACCTTTTTCCGTCACCCATATTTTCCCACACGGTGCAGTAGAAATTAAATCTCGAAATGGGCCTCCATTTAAAGTCAATGGCCAACGGCTGAAACTCTATCAAGGATTCATTGAGGATGAAGAAGAAGAGATTTCGCTTCAAACGGTGGAAGAGTAGAACATCATACCTGGTAAGTTACGAACGATTGAGACGACAAATAAAGCGGTAAGTTAACTAACCAAAGCTTATGGGAAACAAGGGCACTCACACGAGCACTTAAAAAAAATAATAATAATAATAATAATAATTTTTTTTAAAAACTGTGCTCGGCACGAGGCCGTGTCCGCTGGACACGGGGCCGTGTCCGCGCTGCAGTCGGGATAAAACCCCTTTTTCAAAACAGTTACTTCATTCCACACGCCCCGTTTCCCCGAAAAAGCTCTGGTTCCAGGCGATTTTTCGCAGAATTTCAACGTCTCCTATCACTCTAACAACATCAAGGTATGATTCTATCACTTTTAGTAGTTAGATTAGTTACTTGCATGTAGTTAAAGCACCAAAAATTTGGGGAAAAATCTAGGGTTCTTGAAGTTCATCCGGATCGAACCTCAAATTTTTGTTTAGATCTGTTTGCATTTAGTTAGATTAGTGTTATGGGAAGTAAATACACTTGTATTGTTCATAGATTCAC
Organism: Helianthus tuberosus; assembly: GCA_030545235.1. Taxonomy (NCBI): domain Eukaryota; kingdom Viridiplantae; phylum Streptophyta; class Magnoliopsida; order Asterales; family Asteraceae; genus Helianthus; species Helianthus tuberosus. Next base: position 147,739,576 of record CM060406.1, read on the forward strand.
CCAATTTCTCACAAAAACCCCAAACCCTTGTTCTTGAACCGAAAAAGATAAAATTAATAGGGTAAACGGGCTATTTTGGGAAAAACGGCACTTAGGGTTTCATTTTCGGGGGAAACCGCAACTATTGGACCAAAAATTTTCAAGTTTTCGAAACCGGGACGAAAAATGAAATTTTTGAGTAACAGACGCCTGGACACGGGGCCGTGTCCGCTGAACTCGGGGTCGTGTCCAAACCACTGTTTGCAGTTTTGTCCGAAAAATATTTCTGTTTCGTGCTAACTTTTGGTGTATTCTTTCAGATGGCTAGGAAGTTCACAAGATTCAATGCCACTGAGCTCGATGCTAGAGCTCGATACGAGATACTTCAAACAAGGCCAGAGGGATACCCGAGGCAAGCGTGCACGGACTTACTAAACTTGGTGAATCAAATTGACCGTTTCAACAACATTGTCACGGGACAACTCAGAGTCGCTCTAACAACTCGACTTCGTTCCGTTCACGAATGCACTTTGGAGTTCTATAGCACTTTCACATTCAACTCGAGGTGCGACCCGTTCGACAATGACGGGATATCATTCCGATGTGGCGGAACGAGGTATTCGATCTCTATGGCTCAGTTTGGATCGATTGTAGGGTTGTATGCGGAAGAGGATGCAGGAAACGAAGAAAATACTGGAGGAATGAGAGAGATAGATGAGAACGAATGCCAAGCTATTTGGGCTCAGATTGGTGAGGGGTACTACAATCCAAGCAGCACTAAGAGTACAAAGCTGAGGGATCCGCTCTACAGATACATTCATAGGCTCCTCGGCTACTCTCTTAGCCAAAGGCATGACAGTAGTGGCGTAGTTGGGTTAAGAGATTTGGTTGTCCTCCATTGCATCCACAACCGCAGGCCGCTCGATGTTCCATTCCTAATGCTCCGAAACATGCATCACAACCGCCTTGCTAGTGCACCGACTCCTATCTTCTTTGTAGGATGGGTGTACCGTCTCTTCAGGCACTTCGCCCACATACCTAGGGCATTTGAAAGGAGCCCATGGTCGGGTATGGTGGATATACACATATGCCGCTCAATGAACCTGATTTATGAGGCGGAAGATGGGACGGTGAGCTTTCAAAGGATGCAAGGTCATGCATGGAACCCGCAAGAAGCGCTTGTCCTCCAAGCTCCGCAACATCATCAGTACCAACCCCATGGTGATCCGGGCCAATCATCCTCCTCGGGAGGCGGTTTTCCTAACTTTCAGAGTTTGCATGATTTATTGCAGGAAAACCTTATGTGCACCAGGAACACTTACAACATGGCGAGCAACACCTACCACCGGGTCGGAGCTATCGAAAGAAACATATCCGACATCCAAGACGATGTTGGATACATACGAGACCACATTGCACGCCATGGAGGGGATGATGACGATGATGATGATGATGACGATGCTATGGAGTAGGCGAGAGGAGCGGAGGTGAAGCGGTTGGTTGATGACTTCCCAGGTTAACCCTTTTTCCACTATTGAACAATTGATGGCCTGCGTGCCAAGTGTTGAACAATTTACTTTCCCTAACTTCTTTTATTTTTCTGCATTTTTTTTAACTTTGACATGGATGTTGAATATTGGTAAAAGTAGGATGTTTGCTATGTTTTGGTGGAGTGTTCATTGATTAAACAGGTACAAACGAGGCTTAGAGTGCTAAACATTAGTACTACTAAAGCCGGGACAGGAAAACAGACGAAAGAAACCTGTTTTTCAACTTTGCAGACTGTCCACACGGGGCCGTGCCCAGCCGACACGCCCCCGGGCCCACTCCCCTGAACCTGCTGATTGTTTTATTTCTGCAGACCTTGACAGACACGGGGTCGTGTCCAGCTAACACGCCCCCGTGTTCACCTTCTGTAAGTTTTCATTACTGGCACCTGAACACGGGGCCGTGTTCAATCAACACGGGGTCGTGTCCAGGTAGCCAGTAACACAAAATTTTTGCTTTCGACACCTTTTTACACATTCAATCAACCTAAAAACTTGTTTTTGGGACACATTGAGGACAATGTGTAATTTAAGTGTGGGGGGGATGCTAAAACCTTGAATCTTGCAAGTCCTAAATACAAGCCTTACACAAAACTCTATTGGAATTGCTAATCACCCCAAATTTTTTCAAAAAAAAATTTTATTTTACTTGTCTAGGTTTAACTCGGGAAATTCAAGTTCTTAAAAAGGTTATATTTTTATAAATTTACAACCGATAGCGTCATGATAAAAAGAACCAACATAAGAAAATTATGAAAAGGCATGACAAGCTTAGTTAAAATTTAATTATATATACTTGATCACATAAAAACTCATTCTCACAAAAGTGAGTTTTGAGCCTTTATTGAGCAAACACTTACATATCATTTTACTAAATGCTCATTTTCGTTTCTTGTGTGAATAGCCGCTTGGTTCTTACGACTCTAGAACTTGCTATGACGATACATTCCCAATCCTTACCAACTTAAACCCGAGTAAGTAAATGATGGAGGCATTAGGACTAACCTTTTTTTTATTTCTACACCATTATTTTTCTTTTTTTTAACCACCTACCCAAAATCCCCCTAGTTAGCCCCTTTGAGCCTAAACCTTTTCATTTCATAACCCAAACCAAACACCCTTTTTACCCACCAAAACCTTTTTCATTTTTTTTTAACCCTTTGTTTAGTAACAAGTCCGGTTCTTCATATGACTTTTCAAAAAAAAAAAACAATTGTGTTGATGATGAAGCAAAAGAAAAAAAACAAACAAGTTCATCAAAAATAACTTTGTTTGAATAAATAGCTTCATCAAAATAAAAGTTACAAAAATAGAAAGTCATACGAAAACCGACACTTGTTACGCTTTTCGCCCTTTTTCTACTAACCACTAACCACCAACCCAACCACCTACCTTTAACCCAAGCCTAACCCTTAACCCACAAAGTCCTCTTGATATTTACAAAGGTATATAAGTTAAAAAGGAGGAGGATTGATTGCTTGGCAAGCCTATGGTAGGAGTAAGTTCCATGCCGCTCTCGAGTGATCCACAAAAATACATTTTCGGCCGAGTGTTGAGTGATCCCCGTGAGGTATGTGAACTTGTATATAAATAGAATTTTACAAAGGCATGTTATGCCCTAATAAGTAATTTATCTTATGAAAAGTTTTAAATAAATCATGACGAATAGGATTGTAAATAAATAAAAATAAAACTTAATAAAGAATCTTGGAAATCCCGACACTCTACGACAAGCCCAAAAACCTTCTTTTCTACCCATTCCATTTGGGAGTGTAAATAGACACATATTAAAGAGTTTTGCTTGAGGACAAGCAAAGATTCAAGTGTGGGGGTATTTGATGTGTTTAAAATGTAACATATAAATTTCATCAAATGAGGCATAAAACTAACCCTTTTTTAGTACTAATGTTGGAAAAAGTATGCTTTTGTCTTCCTTTTGTATTTTTAGGATTAAATGAGCTCAAATTAACAAAAGAAGCAAAAAGACATCAAAATCTAACATAAATACAAGAAAAGGAACAAGACGTGGCATGCCCAACCCCACAACAGCATCTTCCCAAGCAAAACAAGAGATCAGAAGCCTGAACACGCCCCGTGCTCAGCCAGCACGGGGGCGTGCCCAAGTGTTAGCAGAAAAGACAAAGTGGTGGAAGCTTCTATTGCCCACCACGGGGCCGTGCTCAGCGGACACGGGGCCGTGGTCAACTATAAGATTCGCACAATCCAGCAAATCTGCATAGTACAAAGATTCTTCTGCACCACGGGGTCGTGCTCAGCGGACACGGGGGCGTGGTCAACTAAAAAGACAAAACTGCATTTAATGAAGAAAGAGAGGATGTGGACACGGGGCCGTGCCCACTGGACACGGGGCCGTGCCCGAGCTTCTGTTCAGCCTATAAATAGGAGTGCTTGGCTCAAGCGCAAACCATCCCTTGGCACACCACCTCTCTCACACTTCACCCACCACCACCATAACACCATCATCCACCACCATCAACCATTGTCCATCGTAGAGTGTGTGAGTCGTCTCGGGATCCATGATTGATCGTAAGAGTTCTTGACAATCAAGGCCATGTTTGCCTAAGTCTCTTACATTACTTGGTGAAGACAAAGTGTCTAGTGTAATACTTTTTATTTCTAATCTTTTGCACTTTTTATTTGGTTTTGTATTAATGACTTTAATAACTAGTTGCTTATGTTGAAGGTGATCTTTCCTTATCGTTTGTCCGTGGTGTCTTGGCATTATTTTACTGTCTATATAAAATAAAAGATTTTCACCATTCATATCTCCACGGTCTATATGGAGGTATGTTGGCTACCTGGTCGGGGGTTAAGGGAACGGTTTGGTAAAGGTCTTGCCATTGTTCAGCGTTTAGAGGTCCTGCAATGGACCTGGGTCAAATTTAGTAGGACCTCCTTCAATACTTAACGGTATTGGATGGCGGGGGTCCAAACTCTTTGATCCCCTCATAAGTTAACTACTATTAATACTATAACCCGGCTATTTAGGACTGTATCCCTGCTGACTCAGACTACTTAGTCGAGGGTAACGTCACCTCCAAAAGAGGGGCCTACCATAATTTGCATTAATAACTTAATTAATTATCTTCCAATAATCCACCCTTTTAGGATTGTATCCTTGCTGACTCAAACTACTGGGGTGAGGGTAACGTCACCTTCAAAAGAGGGGCCTACTACAATAACTAAGCTAATCTCTTAATTATGTGCAAAAGTGCGGAAATAATCAAAGGTTACACTAGATACGAGTCGGAACCAAGTGATTCATCTTGTCTATCCGTTTTTCTTTTTATTTTATTTTCAGCATTTTAGTTAGTTTTTATTTTTCTTAGTTAAAAACATTTTTCTAAACTTTTTATTTTTGATTAGACGTTGAGGATAAACCGGTACTAAAAGCTCTTGTGTCCTTGGACAACCTCGGTATCTTGCCAACACTATACTACGCTCACGATGGGTGCACTTGCCCATATGTGTGTTTAGTGTTAGTAAAATATCGTGTTTTATAAATTTAAAACTTGGCTAAAATAAGTGTTAAAGGGGCTTAAAATATACACCTAATATATATAACACTTCACACGCATCATGCACCAACAGTCTCCCCCTTGGATGTTGACGGAGTCTTTAGTACGAGACTTTAGTACGTCAAAACTTCAGTCTTGATCAATCTTCTTAATTTCTCCAAAATATTTGACGCTGAAGCATCCTTCAAACTCTCTCTTTCTCTTATCTCACCATTATCAGCTAATCAACCATAATCTGAATCTGGCTCTTTCACTCTTCAGACTCCCCTTTTCTAACAGACTCCCTCTTAAGTTGTTCTGGGGTCGTAATCCGATATAGCATTTTCACAGGTTTTGAATCGGAAACCTGGCTTTAACTCTGCACAGGCTTCGACTCGGGGATCTGCACAAATCTCTTCCCAAGAGTAAGATTTAACATTTTGCTTACCACTTATATTTAAAATGATTAAATTGGTTTTAGATTAATGAGCCATTTAGTCATTTCAAAAACATGTCTCATTTCCAACAAACTTCCCAACCCAATGTGGTTCATCATATTTAGCACTCGGAATTTTTTGAAAATCAGCTTTTCAACATCAGTTGTCGAAAATAAGATGAAATAAAATCTTTTTGATTTTTTAAAAATTTTATGCTAAAACACAATCTTTTTGGATTTTTTGTTTTTAATGAAAAGCAGTAAAGAAATATTTACAGATAATATTTTTGTGAGTTTGTGTAAGAGGATCATATCAGTTTTTGAGACAAATCACTAGCACCGTTGATCTAAACTTTACCACTTAAAGATTTTAAACAATTCACCCTAGATCATCGATATTGTGGTCCACTTAAACTCCTCTAGGATGTTCGTAATGCTTACTGATACGATTAGGGTACATTAGATAGCACTAAAGTCTTATGCGCCCCATGATCTTAGCATATCCCCTCATCATGCAATACACTGAATTACGTAATGCCTTTAAACTTTTATCAACTGTGATTTGTGTAAAAACAACGCAGAATGTTTAAACATTAACAATCAGGTCGATACTTCCGTATACGCAGAGAAAGTCTAATGTTTAAACAAAATAAGAAATAAAAAACAAGTTGAAGTTATTTAGGCTTTAACCACCAGGTCGATACTCCCGTATACGCAGAGGTGATCCAAAGCTTAAACGAAACACCAAAGAAAATAAAGCAGAACGTTTAGGCACTAATCCAGGTCGATACTTTCATATACGCAGAGGATGTCCAATGCTTAAACAAAATAAAGAAATAAAACAAGTTTAAATCTTTGCAAAATGAAAACACAAAATCACAGTGACTTTTCAGCAAAATTGTGAAAGCTCACAAACTTAACCGGTTTTATGTCTTTCGACAATCAGCAATTACTGAGCAGGCACACAGTCAAGAAGGACAAAACTAAGTACTATGCGTTCGACCGTGTTTCCCACCAGACTTAGGCTTTTTGCTTTATGTTTGTATCATTATCGCAAGACTACTAGACTTAGCTGAGCCTATCGACACATCCCTAGTGAGACTGTTTAAAACTTTATAAAACTTTTCATTTCTCTAGCGTGCACTGATAGTCCATTGATGTACTATCATTTCCTTTTTTTTACACAAAACTCTTTTTGATTTTTCGATGTTTTTGAATTTTTCAAATTTTCAAAATTTCTAAAATTTTATACTCCCCCTAAAATCAAAATATGTTTCAATTTTGATTTTCTGGGAAAATTTGAAAACAAACTGTACAAAGTAAAATGACAAACTGACGTGAATTGCTTCAAATCGTCATCCACTTGGCATAAACAATCAGAACTCCCCCTGACAACAAACTATTTTCCCATTGTGATTTCAAAACACTTAAGTTTGTTTTAATCAAAATGGTTTTTTCCGGAAAATTAGTTTTGTTGGGGTTTCATCACATTGTCTTTCAACCACTTGTAAAAACTTGACACTAAAACATTTTTCCAAGAATGATGCCGATTTATGCTCCACGATTATCAACTTGGGAGCTCCGGCAAGTCAGGATTTTAAGCAACGAATACAGGCACCCAAGCCTGACCAGCCTTGGGCACATCTGAATTATTTTCACTCGGGGTTTGAACATATCTTTTTGATTCATAAAATTCTTTAACCCCTTTTCCCTTACCCTCGACCATTTTTCCAAAAATATTTTTCACTTTTCCATTGAAAGCCTTTTCGACATCAAATTCTTCCTTTTCAGAATAGAATTGATCCGAAATTTCTACTTTCCCAACTTTTTGTTTAAAATTTTCAGTCCGCAATGGTGGAAAGTTGACATCATCCATTGGCGGAACTGAATTTTCTTCTTTTTGTTCAACTGGTGGCTCCTCTGACTTTGACGAGTCAGATTCACCGCCAGAACGTGGCTCCTTTGTTTCCGAAGAAACGAATTCATCGCCAGGAAGTGAAAATCTCACTTTCTTTGAAATGTTAATCTTTTGATTAACCACTTTTTCTTTCTTTACTCTCTCTTCTCTCCTCAGATTTGTATCTGATGAATTTATTTTGCTTGACTAATCATTCTTTGGAGAGCAAGACGATTCACCAGAACTTTTATCTGTTTTACCGGTTGTATCCGAGGACAAAATCTTTTCAAGATACTCCCTCGCTTTCTTTCTTTTCTTTCTCAGTCGGTCTTTCTGCTCTTGCGAAAGCTTTACTTTCTGTTCTTTGAGCTTTTCTTCGACTTTGACTGATTTCTTCATCTTTCCATGAGATTCAGCCCTCGATCTTCCCTTTGATCTCATTGGGCAATCTCTGGCAATATGACCTTTGATTTGACATTCATAGCATCTCCTAGTCTCAAAAATTTGACTCTGGCAGTTAACAGCAATGTGTCCTTGAAAACCACATTTGTAACACATCCTGTTATCGTACCATTTTCCACTATCAAACCACAAACTCAAATCATAACTCTGATTTAATTTGTGGTACTCAACATTTTTCTGTTTTCTATCATTGTAATGTTTTGACTTTGAAGAATCTTCATCCCATCTTCTCCTGTAAGCTTGATTTGACTTTTGAGCACTGTGATCAAACCTGCATCACTTATTACCAACTTTTTGTGAGTTTAAATTTTCAACTTTTTGTGGTTTTTTATAACGATTGGATGATTGAACTGATGATCTTTTATTGCTGTTTTCAAAATTTTTCGAATTTTTAACATTTTGTAGGACCGTATTTGACAGTCAATTGAGTCAATCAGAGCTAGCAACTACCGAAAATGCAGCGGAAATACAAAATCGGCATGAATCAAAGCAGAAATGGAGTAGAAACAGAAGTAGATCACTTTAAAACAGTTTTCTCATTAATCTTCCACGAAATACACGAGTAGCAGTTCGGCTACACTGGAGACATGAACGTTCAAAATGAGAAAACATAACTACTATATATAGGGGTGAGGTTTCGCTTATATGGCATGTCCATATAAGCGAAATCATAAGCTTGGGATTTTGCTCAATGACACTATGTCCATATAAGTGAAATATCAACATTACAAACCCCAAATTTTCATATTAACCCCCTATATATTCATAATTAACACATCTAGACCCTATACATTGATCAACTAAGACTAAGACTCAGGCTTTAGACATTCGTGCACCAACAAACTCCCCCTTGGATACAGCCGGAGTCTTCAGTCTTGGTCTTCAAACTTTACAGAGACTTGAATTTTCCTTCTCTAGATTTAGGCTTCTTCAGCAGCTTCCTAAGCTTCTCTTTCTTTTTCGCAGGCTCCCCCTTTCATCAATCTTCTGTGCTTTTGGAATCAATACCTGGATTACCAGCAACAAGCTTCCTTTTGCATCAAGCTCGTCTTCAGACTCCCCCTAAGACTCTCCTATCGGAATCTTAATCTGGAACTTTCACCTGCAAACCTCAAACATTTATAAGAATAAACATTTTAAATGTCCAGAATTGATGATCTGGTTCTTTCACAATCCTATAAAGATTTGACTATATAAAGAATCCAATCAACTAAACCTAACACTTTACAATCAAATTTTAAACTTTTTAATTTTTTGCAACAGACCCAGTTAACCAAGTCCAAGTTAATGACCTTGGTCAACCGTTTAGCCTGCCAAATCCAAGTTAATGACCTTGGCTGACCAAACTTATGAAGAACACAGATATTTCATTCTGAAAATAGTTCAAATGAATGAACTTTTAAACATTTTGAACTTTCATACACTTTTCAACTGTCAAACACTGTACCAATCATTGTTTAGCATCTCCAACTTACCCAGCCCTTATCAAACACTGACATGATCTGCACTAAGCTTTGATCGTCCGATTCCCAATGTCAGTTGTCGAAAATAAAATAAGAAACTAAAATCTTTTTGGATTTTTTTAACTGGATAAACTGAAAACTGTACACACAATCTTTTTGTGAGCGTGTTAGGGGATCATATCAGCTGCCGACGAGATACAAGTACCGTTAAGCTTGATTACATTTTCAATATTAAACAGTTTGCATTGATTGTCGATATACTGATCCATTTTAAATTTTCACACATTTCTCAATCTGTTCAGGATACTGAATTAATGTTTTAAGACTTAAACTTTTATATTTGTCCCACCTCAGAATATACTCCCGTGTCTAGATCCCAATATTCAGTCTTACAGGTGAGTATACCACATATGATATCTGTAAGGGGAATAAATTATGAAGAATCATGAGAGCTCAGGTCAGAACTACCGTTCAGCAGAGAGATCATGACTCAACTTTTGGGTGTGTCCCCTTTAGAGGATCTTTTTTACAACAGCCTTGTGACAACTCGTATTTCGAACCTATCTTTGTGTAACGTTATGTGGTTTCATGAACTTTGTTAATTTACTGAATGCAATATTGTTATGTTATGTTATGTGTTAGTATGTATTTGAACCAATCACACAACACTCAACTCGATCGCACAAGTCCTTTTGGGCTCCACTCTTTTGGGGTACTCAAAACCCGAACCAAGGGCAACCCAAGGAAAGGGTTCGGCCCACTACTCTTAGACGCAAACAAACACCCATCATTGGGGTTTGTTTCTCATAACTTGCAAAACAAGAACACACAAAAACCCTAGTGCTCTCTCTTCCTCTCTTCTCAAACCCGACGGCAACAACCTTCCATCTCTCTCGAAGCTTTATCTTTCGGATCAACTCTCTTTCCATTCGTCAATCGGTTAGTGTGTTCTTGATTTATGATTAGTTACACGATGTTATGATTGCATGATTTGATTAAACGGTTGTGATTGTATAAATGATGAACAATGATGTTATGTGTTGATGTTTAATCAAGCTCGATTTGCATGATTATGATCTGGAACCAAATGCTTGTTAATCGGCTGTTATGTTATATGTTCGAATTGTAAATCATGTGATGATGTTCTAGCCAATCGAATAAATATGGTGATGTTAATCGGCTAGCATGTTATGTTCTCGGATTGTTGCATAATGATTAGAGTTGAAGGTTTGTAATCGGCTGTGATGTATTACGAATTGAATGTATTATTGTGTTGTCATAATCGGATGTATGTTAGTGATCGAGACTCATGTTAATACGATTAGGTGTTGATAAGTTGATATTCATGTTATGAATTATATTAGGGTTCGTATGATAAGTATTATAAAAACCTTGTTTGATCGATTAGGGGATTGGTTAGAATTGATGATTGTGTTAATTGATAAAATGTAAATAAGGAAACAATTGAATGATTGTAACTGATTAACATAAATTTCGAATGTCTAAACTGGTCGCACAAGAGGACCTGATCGCACAAGAAGTCCTCAGTCGCACAAGGTGCCTCAAGTCGCACAAGTTGTATTGTTGTTAAACTGTTGGGCCGGATGTGCATGTTGGGCTGGACCAGTTCCAATCGCACAACCCAAATGGATCGCACAAGCTATCCGGGTCGTACAAGCTCATTCGGATCGCACAAGACTTTTGTATGTTATTAGATTGAGCCGTGTAATTGTATGTTTGGGCTTTTGACTTTTTGGGTCGGGTATTTATCTGAGTCGCACAACATGATGTGGGTCGCACAAGGCTGTGCCGACCGCACAACATGTTGGGCCGACTGTTTTTGGGCTATTACTCTCGGATCGTACAAGTTAGACATGATGAGTGCTTGACTGTTACTGTTAAGGTGTTAACGTGTGTTATGTGCTGCCATGATCAACTTGTGTTCATACTCTGCTACCTATGTGTAATCATACGTACTTTACTTGAACCTAAACCTGACATGTATGATAACCATGTTAGGACGTGGTTGACCACTAGCATCTAGACCTGACCTTTCTGTGTAATCTGCCGAGCAAACCAAGGTGAGTTCACACTCTACAAAGCATGGGATTCCCAGGGGTTGGGAATGGGGTTAAGGAATATGGATTCCTCGTCCTTTCTTGGGTAGGACAGTAATGGTTCAGGAATGTAATTCCTCGTCCTCACGGACAAATAACTTTACTAGACCAAAACTCTATCACGAAGTCCCTCCTTTTTATATCGACTTAATCGTCGGGCCAATGGCGAGCGGGTCATTAGTTAGATAGCGCTATTTAGGTCTGACAAGCCTCACACCGTGCCGCAGAGGACGGGCGTGAACTAATGGATCTGGGACACGTCAATGATGATAGACATTGACAGTTTCAGGGCACTTAAACATGACTTCAGTCAGTAGTCGATATGGTAACGAGTCTAGTGTATACATGGGGTAACCCCCATGGCCGAAATGCCAGATAACTATCATGGGGTAGCCCCCACGGCTGGATTGCCAGAGTTAATGGGTTAAACAAATCACATTTTTCAATTATGGGGTAACCCCCACGGCAGGATGCCAGTTAAAGGAAACTATTTTTGGAACAACTTAAAACGAACACCCAACCGTGAACTCACTCAACTTGTTGTTGACCCGTTACTACATGCTTTGCAGGTCAATAGGTACTTAGCTGGAGCTTGCACAAGGGAGAGTCGTTGTGGGACATGGACAGCTGTGTGCCATGTTAAACCTTTGGATATTTAAACTTACGTTTTGGTTTTAAACATTATGCTTCCGCTCATAACTTAAACTATGGTTGCTTTGGACACTAATTATGTTGGTTGGACTTTTACAATTAACTACTTACTTGTTCAATATGATTAGTGGTTTGATCCTGGTCAGTCACGCCTCCAAGCGGTGATACTCCGCGTGTGGATTTTGGGGGTGTGACAGATTGGTATCAGAGCCATTGGTTATAGAGAACTTGGTTTTAATAAAGGAAAACGTTTTTGTTAAAACCAGACTATAACCTGTACAGTGCTCTACGGTCCACAACGACGCTTCACTCCACGTGCAAGGCTCGACATTCTAGGTGACATGGTTTATGTTTAATTACCTACATGCTAGGGTACGTAGAACTTTGCTCATGATATGCTTAGTAGTATAGCTACTGTTACTTGAACACGAGTGTGCTTACTCTCCTTTGTCATCGCACTTTCGCGAACCTCTCTCACACATGCTTCTTTTGATATGAAGATCATGTCTGGATGCATTAACATGACACAAGCCCAGTTGACGGCTCTGATTAACGAACAGGTTGCTGCGGCACTTGCAGCCGCACAGGCAGGAGGTATACCCTGCAGTTTAAAACTCATTCTAGGATCTTTAGATCCTACTCTCGTGAACCTATCCTTGTGTTAAACTTTGTCCTTTCTTACACCCACAACAGGTCAGCATGCTCAGCCACCTGTGTGCACCTTCAAAACTTTCATGGACTGCCGACCCACTACTTTTAGCGGCACTCAAGGAGCAGTAGGTCTCCTCCACTGGTTTGAGAAACTAGAATCTGTGTTCGAAATGTGTGAATGCCCTGAGGCACGCAGGGTGAAGTATGCTACCGGTACTCTCGAGGGTTTAGCCCTCACATGGTGGAACACTCAGGTCCAAATGCTGGGGTTGGTTGCTGCTAACGCCACCCCATGGAACAATTTTAAAGAGATGATCAAGGAAGAATACTGCAGTCGTGATGACATCCATAAGTTAGAAGTCGAGTTCTTCAACCTCAAGATGACGGGGTCAGAAATTGAGGCGTATACGAAGAGATCGAATGAGCTTGCATTACTGTGTCCTACTATGGTGGACCCTCCAATTAAGCCTATTGAACTGTTTCTCAAAGGCCTAGTGCCAAAAATCCAAAGTCATGTAACATCAGCAAACCTCGCCACCTACCAGCAGGTTGTTCAGTTGGCTCATCGTCTCACTGATCAGGCGGTGGAGCAGAACAGGTTACCAAAACGAATTAGTGCTACAGCTACCTCTGAACCTCCCAGTGACAACAAACGTAAATGGGATGGAGCTTCAAGCAGAGGTTCGACTTCGGTTCAATCCCAGTCGCAGCAGAGAAGAACTGAAGAGTATAAGAGTCCTAGTCAGCAATCGTCAGGTAGCCAAAGTCATGGTGTGTACAAAGGGAACCACCCAAAATGCAATCGTTGTAACCTACATCACAGCGGGCCATGCACCAGGGGTAACTGCCATCGGTGCAACAAGCCAGGTCACGCAGCAAAGGATTGCAGAAGTTTATATCCAGCAAACCAGAATCGTCAGCAACAACAAGTTCAACAGAATCAACGCCAACAGCAGCAGCAGCAAGGTAACAACAAAGGGTGCTTTCAGTGTGGAGCTGAAGGCCACTTCAAGAGAGATTGTCCCCAGCTGAACAGGAACCAGAATAACAATAACAACAACAATCAGGGGAATGGGAACAACGGGGGTAACAATGGCAATGGTGCAAGGGGTCGTGCGTTCGTTATTGGCAATGGAGAAGCGAGGAATGATCCCAATGTTGTGACGGGTAAGTTCCTACTCGACGATTTTTACGTTACTGTCTTGTTTGATTCGGGTGCTGATACTAGTTATGTGTCCCTAAAAGTAAGTCAACTGCTTAAACGTACCCCAACACCTTTGAACCCCAAGCACGCTGTAGAGTTAGCTAATGGTAAAAGTTTAGAGGTCACACACGTAGTCAAAGGTTGTAATCTTGTTCTTGCTGATCACACTTTCTCGATCGACCTCCTTCCTATCACACTGGGTAGTTTCGACGTTGTCATTGGGATGGACTGGCTATCCCAACACCAAGCAGAGATTCTTTGCAACGAAAAGATTGTCCGTATTCCTCGCCCAGGCGATGAACCCCTCATGATTCGTGGCGACAAGAGTGGTGCTGTTGTGAGCATCGTTTCTTCCCTTAAGGCCCAAAAGTGTTTGTGTAAGGGACACACTGCCTTTCTGGCTCTCGTTACTGACACCTCGAAGAAAGAGTAAAAGATAGAAGACTTTCCTATTGTACGCGACTATCCTGAGGTATTTCCTGAGGAACTACCTGGCCTCCCGCCTCATCGCCAGGTCGAGTTTCAAATTAAGTTAGCTCCTGGAGCAGCACCCATAGCTCGTGCACCGTATCGATTAGCTCCATCAGAGTTGAAAGAACTCTCTACGCAACTGCAAGAACTCTTAGATAAGGGTTTTATTCGTCCTAGTTCATCACCTTGGGGAGCTCCAGTGCTATTTGTGAAGAAGAAAGACGGTACGTTCAGAATGTGCATCGACTACCGTGAACTGAACAAGGTGACTGTGAAGAATCGCTATCCTCTTCCACGCATCGACGACTTGTTCGACCAGCTGCAAGGGTCGAGCTACTATTCAAAGATTGATTTGAGATCAGGATACCACCAGCTGAGAGTCCAGGAAGAGGACGTCTCTAAAACAGCCTTTAGAACTCGATATGGCCACTATGAGTTCTTGGTCATGCCTTTTGGGCTGACAAACGCACCTGCAGTCTTCATGGACTTGATGAATCGAGTGTGCAAGCCGTACCTAGACAAGTTTGTCATAGTTTTCATCGACGACATCCTGATCTATTCGAAGAGTCAGGAGGAACACGAGCAACATCTACGACTCATTTTGGAACTCCTTCGAACAGAACAATTGTATGCCAAGTTTTCAAAATGCGACTTCTGGCTTCGTGAAGTCCATTTCTTAGGCCATGTAGTGAACAAGGATGGGATTCACATTGATCCATCCAAGGTAGAATCGATCAAGAGCTGGCCTGCACCTCGTACACCAACGGAAATTCACCAATTCTTGGGATTGGCAGGTTACTACAGGAGGTTTATTAAGGATTTTTCCAAGATTGCACAGCCTCATACTTCACTAACGCAGAAGGGCGTTGTTTATCGTTGGGGAAATGCACAGGAGTTAGCGTTTCAGCACTTAAAAGATAGACTGTGCAGCGCACCTATCCTTTCATTGCCAGAGGGCACAGACGACTTCGTGGTTTACTGAGACGCATCCATTCAGGGTCTTGGTTGCGTATTGATGCAGCGGGATAAAGTCATAGCCTACGCCTCACGCCAACTCAAAGTTCATGAAAAGAACTACACTACACACGACTTAGAGCTGGGAGCGGTTGTTTTTGCACTTAAGATATGGAGACACTACCTGTATGGTACCAAATGTGCTATCTACACTGATCACAGGAGCCTCGAGCATATTTTCAAACAGAAGGAACTGAACATGCGACAACGACGATGGGTCGAACTGTTGAATGACTACGAATGCTCGATCAGGTATCACCCGGGCAAAGCAAATGTGGTGGCTGACGCCCTCAGTCGAAAGGACACTGCGCCCAAGCGCGTACGAGCTTTACAACTTACTATACAGTCTAGTCTTCCTTCTCAAATACGAAATGCTCAGGTAGAAGCATTGAAATCAGAAAACGTCAGGGCTGAAGCCCTACGCGGCTCAAGGCAACGCTTAGAACAGAAGGAAGACGGTGCTTACTATGTAACGGGACGCATCTGGGTCCCACTTTATGGCAACTTACGAGAGCTTGTAATGGATGAGGCACACAAGTCTCGCTACTCAGTACATCCTGGTTCGGATAAGATGTACCACGATATCAAAACTACATATTGGTGGCCTAGCATGAAGGCCCACATAGCAACGTACGTTAGCAAGTGCTTGACTTGTGCGTGAGTCAAGGCGGAATACCAGAAACCTTCAGGCCCACTTCAGCAACCAGAGATACCACAATGGAAATGGGAGCAAGTTTCCATGGATTTTGTTACTGGCCTGTCTAGATCTCAACGTGGTAACGATACTATTTGGGTGATCGTGGATCGACTCACAAAGTCTGCTCACTTCTTGGCCATCAAGGAAACGGATAAGTTCTCCACGCTAGCAGAGGTATATCTTAAGGAAGTTGTCTCGAGGCACGGAGTGCCCACCTCTATTATCTCGGATCGAGATGCACGTTTTACATCAGAACTATGGCAAGCAATGCACAATTCCTTTGGCTCACGATTAGATATGAGCACAGCTTATCACCCGCAAACGGATGGGCAATCCGAACGCACCATCCAGACCCTCGAAGACATGCTTAGGGCATGTGTAATTGACTTTGGAAACGGCTGGTAAAAGCATCTGCCACTTGTGGAATTCTCGTACAATAATAGCTACCACACCAGCATTAAAGCTGCTCCGTTTGAGGCATTGTACGGGCGTAAATGCCGGTCACCTCTTTGTTGGGCAGATGTGGGGGATAGTCAGATTACTGGTCCAGACCATGTGGTTGACACAACAGAGAAAATTGCTCAGATACGACAACGAATGGCGGCGGCTCGTGACCATCAGAAAGTCTACGCCGATAAGGTCAGAAAACCACTAGAGCTCCAGGTTGGGGAGCGAGTACTACTCAAGGTTTCACCCTGGAAGGGTGTGGTTCGTTTTGGTAAACGAGGAAAACTTAACCCACGATACGTTGGACCTTTCGAAGTCATTGAGAAAATAGGCAAGGTGGCCTACAGACTGAACTTACCAGCAGAACTCAGTGCAGTTCACAATGTTTTCCACGTGTCAAATCTGAAGAAGTGTCTGTCAGATGAGACCCACATAGTTCCTTTGAAGGAGCTCACTATCGACGAGCAGTTACGATTCGTCGAGGAACCAGTTGAAGTCACGGACCGGGATGTTAAGGTCCTCAAACGTACTAGAATACCTCTCGTTCGAGTTCGTTGGAACTCACGTCGCGGCCAAGAGTTCACCTGGGAACGCGAAGATCAAATGAAACAAAAGTATCCCCAACTATTCGCAAACGATACAACTACTACTGAGGCTGAAGCTACGGAATTTCGGGACGAAATTCCAGATCAATAGGGGGAGGATGTGACACCCCAGTAAAACCAGGAAAACCATGCAACTTAACTAGCTTCCTCAGTGAGTACGTGCTAAATTTCGGGACGGAATTTCTTTCAACTTGGGGATAATGTGACAACTCGTATTTCGAACCTATCTTTGTGTAACGTTATGTGGTTTCATGAACTTTGTTAATTTACTGAATGAAATATTGTTATGTTATGTTATGTGTTAGTATGTATTTGAACCAATCACACAACACTCAACTCGATCGCACAAGTCCTTTTGGGCTCCACTCTTTTGGGGTACTCAAAACCCGAACCAAGGGCAACCCAAGGAAAGGGTTCGGCCCACTACTCTTAGACGCAAACAAACACCCATCATTGGGGTTTGTTTCTCATAACTTGCAAAACAAGAACACACACAAACCCTAGTGCTCTCTCTTCCTCTCTTCTCAAACCCGACGGCAACAACCTTCCATCTCTCTCGAAGCTTTATCTTTCGGATCAACTCTCTTTCCATTCGTCAATCGCTTAGTGTGTTCTTGATTTATGATTAGTTACACGATGTTATGATTGCATGATTTGATTAAACGGTTGTGATTGTATAAATGATGAACAATGATGTTATGTGTTGATGTTTAATCAAGCTCGATTTGCATGATTATGATCTGGAACCAAATGCTTGTTAATCGGCTGTTATGTTATATGTTCGAATTGTAAATCATGTGATGATGTTCTAGCCAATCGAATAAATATGGTGATGTTAATCGGCTAGCATGTTATGTTCTCGGATTGTTGCATAATGATTAGAGTTGAAGGTTTGTAATCGGCTGTGATGTATTACGAATTGAATGTATTATTGTGTTGTCATAATCGGATGTATGTTAGTGATCGAGACTCATGTTAATACGGTTAGGTGTTGATAAGTTGATATTCATGTTATGAATTATATTAGGGTTCGTATGATAAGTATGATAAAAACCTTGTTTGATCGATTAGGGGATTGGTTAGAATTGATGATTGTGTTAATTGATAAAATGTAAATAAGGAAACAATTGAATGATTGTAACTGATTAACATAAATTTCGAATGTCTAAACTGGTCGCACAAGAGGACCTGATCGCACAAGAAGTCCTCAGTCGCACAAGGTGCCTCAAGTCGCACAAGTTGTATTGTTGTTAAACTGTTGGGCCGGATGTGCATGTTGGGCTGGACCAGTTCCAATCGCACAACCCAAATGGATCGCACAAGCTATCCGGGTCGTACAAGCTCATTCGGATCGCACAAGACTTTTGTATGTTATTAGATTGGGCCGTGTAATTGTATGTTTGGGCTTTTGACTTTTTGGGTCGGGTATTTATCTGAGTCGCACAACATGATGTGGGTCGCACAAGGCTGTGCCGACCGCACAACATGTTGGGCCGACTGTTTTTGGGCTATTACTCTCGGATCGTACAAGTTAGACATGATGAGTGCTTGACTGTTACTGTTAAGGTGTTAACGTGTGTTATGTGCTGCCATGATCAACTTGTGTTCATACTCTGCTACCTATGTGTAATCATACATACTTTACTTGAACCTAAACCTGACATGTATGATAACCATGTTAGGACGTGGTTGACCACTAGCATCTAGACCTGACCTTTCTGTGTAATCTGCCGAGCAAACCAAGGTGAGTTCACACTCTACAAAGCATGGGATTCCCAGGGGTTGGGAATGGGGTTAAGGAATATGGATTCCTCGTCCTTTCTTGGGTAGGACAGTAATGGTTCAGGAATGTAATTCCTCGTCCTCACGGACAGATAACTTTACTAGACCAAAACTCTATCACGAAGTCCCTCCTTTTTATATCGACTTAATCGCCGGGCCAATGGCGAGCGGGTCATTAGTTAGATAGCGCTATTTAGGTCTGACAAGCCTCACACCGTGCCGCAGAGGACGGGCGTGAACTAATGGATCTGGGACACGTCAATGATGATAGACATTGACAGTTTCAGGGCACTTAAACATGACTTCAGTCAGTAGTCGATATGGTAACGAGTCTAGTGTATACATGGGGTAACCCCCATGGCCGAAATGCCAGATAACTATCATGGGGTAGCCCCCACGGCTGGATTGCCAGAGTTAATGGGTTAAACAAATCACATTTTTCAACTATGGGGTAACCCCCACGGCAGGATACCAGATAAAGGAAACTGTTTTTGGAACAACTTAAAACGAACACCCAACCGTGAACTCACTCAACTTGTTGTTGACCCGTTACTACATGCTTTGCAGGTCAATAGGTACTTAGCTGGAGCTTGCACAAGGGAGAGTCGTTGTGGGACATGGACAGCTGTGTGCCATGTTAAACCTTTGGATATTTAAACTTACGTTTTGGTTTTAAACATTATGCTTCCGCTCATAACTTAAACTATGGTTGTTTTGGACACTAATTATGTTGGTTGGACTTTTACAATTAACTACTTACTTGTTCAATATGATTAGTGGTTTGATCCTGGTCAGTCACGCCTCCAAGCGGTGATACTCCGCGTGTGGATTTTGGGGGTGTGACAAGCATTGCTAAGCAATTTTATTGTCTTATCATGTATGCTGAGGGTGATGCTATGTTTCAAGCATTTGCGGAAAGTATTATTCGAGGACTAGGTCAGAACTTCCATTCAGCAGAAGTCCCGGAATAATACCCCAGATATCACTGAGCATAAAGACCTAGTATTTCAGAAAAAGGGACCTTTCAAACATGATTTCGGGGGTTACCCATATATCCGAGAGATGTTCCCCACACAAAAGCAAGTAAAATTTATGTTTATATCCCGAACAAATTTACTGAATGTGTAAAAACCTATCGGCATATCATCTACAGGACTGCTTAACATATTTATCATTACATTTCTTTAGCGGACTGCACTTGTCTAGCTGATGTACTATCATTTCCCCTTTTTACACAAACTCATTTTTACTTTTTCAAATGTTTTTGGTTTTTCTAATTTTATCATGTTTTTGTATTTTTCTGCAACCTTTCTCCCCCTAAAAAGAAAAACATATTTTTGTGTTTTTGTTTTTATCAAAAAGCAGAAAATAAACTGTACAAACAAATTTGACAACACGACATGGTTCACGTCAGATCGCCGCCCAACTCGGCTTCACATTCAATAACCCTCCCAGATTGCAGATTTTTCATCCCGTTCAATTTTAAAAGATAATAAAATCTCTTTTTATCAAATGGTTTAGTATAGAAATCCGCTTTCTGATCATCGGTGTGCAAGTGTTCAATCCGAATTAACTTTTTCTCGTGACAATCACGGATAAAGTGGTGACGGATTTCAATGTGTTTTGTTTTAGAATGGTGAACCGGATTTTTAGTGATGTTAATAACTGCTTCGTTGTCCACATAGATCGGAGTATCTAAGAACTGCAAACCGAAATCTCGCATCTGCTGTTGGATCCAAAGGATCTGTGAGCAACAGCTGGAGGCTGAAACGTATTCAGCCTCACAAGTAGAGAGCGCTACTGCGGTTTGTTTCTTACACTGCCAGGTAACGAGTCGAGTTCCGAAGAACTGACACCCAGCAGTGGTGGACTTTGCGTTTTGCGTGCAGCTTCCAAAGTCAGAATCAGCGAAACCAGATAAAGTAAAGTCACCCGATCGAGGATACCACAAGCCGATGCTTGGGGAGCCTTTCAAATACCGTAAGATACGTTTCACTATGGTCAGGTGTGACTGCTTTGGATTTGACTGATATCTGGCACAGAGGCACGTCGGGTACATGATGTCTGGACGGGAAGCCGTAAGAAACATCAGAGATCCAATGATTGATCGGTACAATGTCTCGTCCATCTTCAATCCATTCTCGTTTGGACAAATTCCATGATTCTGCGCGAGGGGGTTGATGCAGGACTGCAATCTGTCATGTCGAACTTGTCAAGCACGTCCTTCACGTATTTCGTTTGATGAATGAAGATTCCATCGGGCATTTGCTCCACCTGCAGCCCGAGGAAGAACTTCATCTCCCCCATTGAACTCATCTCGAACTTATTTTTCATCACCTTCTCAAATTCTTTGCACAGGTCGTCGTTGGTAGATCCAAAAATGATATCGTCAACATATATCTGCACGATCAACAAGTGGATTGCTTCTTCCTTCGTGAACAAAGTGCTGTCTACTGTGCCTCTTGTGAACCCATTGTCCAACAAGTATTTAGAAAGCGTCTCGTACCAGGCTCTTGGGGCCTGGTGAAGTCCGTACAACGCTTTGTCCAGTAGATACACCTTGTTTTTGTGCAGTGGATCTGTGAACCCCGGTGGTTGCCCCACGTACACTTCTTTTTTTGATCTTTCCGTAGAGAAAGGCAGATTTGACGTCAAGTTGATACACTTTAAAATTTTTCCAAAATGCGAAGGCTAAAAAAATCCGAATTACCTCAAGTCTGGCAACTGGTGCATAAACTTCATCATAATCTATTCCTTCCTGTTAACTGAAGCCTTGAACCACAAGTCGCGCTTTGTTTCTCACCACAACACCTCTGTCATCACGTTTGCACTTAAAAACCCATTTCGTCTTGATTAGCTTTTGATTCTTAGACAGATCAACAAGTCTCCAGACGCCCAGCTTTTCGAACTGTTGCAGCTCCTCCTGCATTGCATTCACCCAGCTATCCTCAGTCAATGCCTCTTTGTAGGTTCTGGGCTCTATCTGCGAAATAAAACATTTTAATGAGACTTCTTTCTGCATATCAGCAATAGATGAATAGAAACATGTAAGAGCTCGATCTATTTGATGTCGGGTTTTAACACCACTTTGCAGGTCACCAATAATCTGTTCTGAGGGATGATAAGCCAACGTTCGTGGCATAGCATTGTCAGGCACATTCACTTCCGATTCCAAGCTTGATATGTCAAGATCAATGGTTTGATCCTCAGCTTCCGTTGGATCCTCGTCAAAAGTCAGAGCGGGTTCCGCTTCTGAGTCGTCAGATTCGTCAAACGATGGAGCTGGTTCCTCTGGTGGTTCATGAGCTGTTCCACTTGGTCCTGCTTCATCATCGTGAGTACCCACGGTGGGTTGAGAAACTTCTAGCGGTCTATATACTTTTTCCTGTGACACATTTTGCTGATACAGATACATAAGAGCTAGTTCCTCCTCACTCGGCTCGACCGGCAGATGAAACGACTCCCAGAGTTTATCGTAGTCGAACAGGAATCTTTGTCCGGGAAGTTGTGGTGGTGGAGTGTGCTTATGACAATCCACGTGTTGGACTTGAATCACCTTACCCAGGCATGGTACGAACACCCTCTTGAGTGGGCTAGCGTAACCTACAAAGAAACCCTCATTAGATTTAGCGCTAAATTTACCGTTTTCATCAATAAAAGTACAAGGAGACCCGAATGGCTCCAAAAACTCAAGATTCGGCTTATAACGATGCAACTGCTCAAAGCAAGTCTTTTTATACTTCTTGACAGTGAGAACTCTATTCAATGTGTAACAAGCTGCTGATACTGCTTCACTCCAGAAAAAGATTGGTAGCTTGGAATCGGCTAACATTGTACGGGCTGTTTCTATCAGGGTCCGATTCTTTCGTTCAGCTACACCGTTTTGCTGTGGTGTGTACGGTGCACTGAATTTATGAAGAATTCCCTTCTCGTTGCAGAACTCGTACATCTTGTTGTTCTTGAATTCCGTTCCGTTGTCGCTCCGAATCCTCCGGATTGGCAGTTTATACACTGTTTCCATCTTCTTGAAAAGCACCATCAAAGACTCAAAAGTTTGATCTTTTCGTTCCAAGCACACTACCCAAGAAAATCTCGTAAAGTCATCAGTCACCACTAAGCAATATAAGTCTCTGCTGATGCTCTTTACGTTGACAGGCCCGAAGAGATCCATGTGCAATCTCTTAAGAGGTAACCTGATCGTGTTCATGATCTTCAAAGGGTGTGACTTCCGAGTCTGCTTTCCTTTCTTGCACGCTATACAATCATCATTTAAGTGAAAATTCTTTAGATTAACACCATCAACTAAGTCATTGTGTACCAAAAAGTTCATTTTGCGAACATGAATGTGGCCCATCTTTCGATGCCACATAATCGAATCCTTTTCTATCGCTTTAGTTTTTGACACAAAACACTGTTTCTGATGGGATGTTGGCGTTGCGACTCTCATATCTAGATAATAAAGATCATTCTCCCGCGGAGCACGCAACAGCACCATCTCATCAGGGATTTTAAACCCTGGTTTCAACACAACACATTCAGTTTTAGTAAAGTGTACACTAAACTCTTTATCACAGATTTGTGAAATACTGAGTAAATTGTTTGTTAACTCTACTATGTAGTTCACTTGGTTGAACGAAATTACGCCATTTGACAGCGTTCCTTGACCAACGATTCTTCCACCTTGATTCCCTGCAAATCCAACATAGCTTCCGTTTATGGATTTGACATCATAAAGCAAAGCAAGCGTCCTAGTCATATGCCTTGAAGCTCCACTATCCATAATCCACTTTGACAGTATCGACTTGGGCAGCCCCTGCAAATATTATAGCGAATTTATTCAAACAATGAACTCCATGACTTCTTAACTGCTGAAACACTCCCAAACATTACATCACACTTCTCATCAGTCTTAGGAAAATTAAATGTGACATTCGGAACATCAGTTTTTACTTTTGATTTTACTTCATTTGTGATTGGAGGAAATTCTGCAAGAAACTTATCAAGCTCAAATTCAAATTCATGATTATCATTAGCAACCACTTTTGATTCATAAAATTCTTTTACCCCTTTGACTTTTCTGTCAACTATTTTTCCAAAAATATTTAGAACATTGGGATTAAAGACTTTTGAATCAAACTTTAACTCATTCTCCATTTTCTTCACCTCAACTGATTGTTTTGGTATAACTACCCATGATTGAGTTTCGAAAATTTTTGTCTTCGGATAAATCTTTGAAGTCTTTTGTGACGTTGAAGATTCGCCAATTTCGAATGTCGATTTCGGATTATCTTCTGACTTCAATGATTCACCTCTTTTCAAGATGCGGATTGGTGAAACCATTTGTTTTTTACCCTTTTTGTCAACTGGTGACTTAGGTCGAGGTTTTTGAACAACAGGTTTAATGACAGGTTTTTCGAAAACTTTCTTGCATTGTTTTGCCATGTGCCCGATTTCATTGCAGCGATAACAAACTCTTTTGTCATACTCAAAAAAAGTTGACTTGATTAACTCTACTTTCAGTTTCTTAGCCGCATTGAAATCGTCAACTGCTTTTTGACTAAAAATGTATTCCTTCTCATCATCCACACTTGGTCCAACAACAAAAATATCATTCATTTTATCTTTTGGCTTGACAACCTTTTTAGCCATCTTTTTCTCAAAACCAATTCCTTTGTTTTTAAAGTTGTTACCATTTTTCTTGTTACCATTACCTTCCCATTCCTTTTTCCCCGAGTTGTTGACACGTGTTGTAACAAATGACTTTTTAGGTTTCGAAAAAAAATCTTTGTTGTTTACCACATTAATGTCCATTTCAACCAATTTGAAAACTTTCTCGACATTTTCAATCTTAAGATTCTGAAGAGGATACTCGAAATCAGAATAAAGCTTGTCCGTTCCAATCATAGTGTAAACCACCATAATTGGATCAACATTCGTACTCTTGTCTGATTTTGGTATGAAACAATCTAAAAAATTACCCTCATCTTCAGAATCGATAACAGACTTCTCAGAATGAGATTTCATAATTTCAACATCAGAGTTATCACTCTCTTCATCTAACACCTGATCGACAACAGTCTTGATGACCTGTGACTCGCTGTCGGTGTCAGACGCAGAGAATGTAACATCTATGCTCTCAGGCAATTCATCCTCAATTGTTTTCAACTTGAGATTCAATGCAGATTCCACCCCATCTAGATATTTTTGAGTATAATGATTCCACATTGGGGGTGGAACACTGTTAAAGACCGGTGCAGCATTGGCCTGTTGTGGAACAATTTGTTCAAGAACATAGGACGATGCAACATAGCTCATCAATTTCTTATCAATTCGCTCATTTTCAATTTTAGTCAATTCCAATTCTTTCTTTAATGATGCGATTGTGTCAATATGAAAATTAACTTCCACTTGTTTATCAAAAAGTGTTGCTTTTGCTAGTTTTGTGGCTTTATCATTTTCGACACTTTCTTCTTTAATCATTTTAACTGATCTGGCTAGTGTATCATATGCTTCTTTGACTTGTCCTAGATCAAATTTTAACATGTCAGCATGTTCTTTCAATTCCTGAAACTTAGTGTCTTTTTCAAGACACTCCATGCACGGTTGTAAACACTTTTGGCATGGTGTTTCAGATATTGAATTCACTTTCTCAACAATTTCTGCTTCATGAGCAATTTTCACTTCCTGTTTACCGACATCTTTGAACTCTGACTCAGACACTTTCTCAGATTTGACCTCCTCAATTCCTGACTCCTGATCCGACTCCTTTTGAACTGACTCGATACCGATAGACTCGGACTTCACAAGTTCTGTGTCTACCTCTTTCAGTTTCGCCATGAGAGCCTTGTCAACAATTTCTTTCAAAATGTCTTCAGTCATTTCCTTTGTCACATCGATCATTTCTTCAACAGATTCTTTCTTCTCTTCAAACCTTGGGCATGATCCGGTCCTTGGTTCTTCAAAGTAACCTGCAAAAGATTCAGAATTGTTAGGAGGCAATACAGATTTCATTAAACTTCCCAAAACCTCCTGCTCAGACTGATAATAATACACTTCGGCAGCTATTTCTTCAAAAGTGTCCGCCTTTTCAGCAGAAACCTCTTCAACAACTACAGAAACATCTTCAGTAACTGTTTCCAGTTCAGACACCATCTCAGAAATTTCAACAACTTCAGCCATCATTGCCTGTCCATCGCTACCGGGGATATATTTATCCCAGCTGAAACCTGCAGCTACCTTCTCATCGTCTTGATTCACGATCAGCGCTTTTTACGGTTTATTTTCAATTTGTGGCCTTTGAACAGTTGGCTGTTGATTTGGTCGGTGATAAATCGCTTGCCTGTAGTAGTCGTTGGTGAACGGGTTTTGATGATTGTTTACTTCACGATTGGGACATTCTCGTTTGAAATGACCACGTTCTTTACATTTAAAACAAGTAACTTTCGACTTATCGAACCCAAACTTCTGATCGGGGCCTGATAAACTGTTCCGGCCTGTAATTTCCATGAAACGTTGAGCCCTCCTCACCAGACTAGCCATGCCCCATTTGATGTCAATCAGTTCAAGTTCTTCAGGATCGATTTGGTCGTAATCCTCCTTCGTCATGTCAGGATTACCGATTCTCCCATCTACTAAGCTCTCATAAGCCTCAAGAACGGAAGCAAGCATTGCTATGTGCTGTTTTGCGGCTATTTCTGTGATCTCGTTTCCATTCTTTATGTTTACCGCAATGTTGCACTGAACCCCAGAAACGTACGCCTGATGATTTGATCCTGTTGAGCTTTGAGGTGAAGGCTGTTCCTGAGCTTTGACATTTGGTTCAAAGTTTGCGAATGGTGAAAAATTGCCGGATTGAGGAGTGTTTGAAGAAACACTTGAAGTGTTATCAGCAATGAACCCTGTCTGTATTTTTGGGCTTTGATTGGTTGAAACTGAAGGGTTGCCTTTGTAATATAGAGACACATCTTGCTGCACACTCGCTAAGTTCATTTTCTTGATTTTCAGCAATTCCAGCTCGTGAGCTTCAATTTTTTCTATGAAACCACTAAGATTCAGATTACCAAAGCCTGGAGTGTTTTTCAACATCATCAGGTAAGTACCCCACTCATCATATGGCAATGCATCTGCCAATTTGTCGATTAATTCTTCATTTGTCTTGGTAATTTCCAATCTCTTCAACTCCAATACTAAATGGCAATACCTATCAATCAAACTTTTTGTGGTTTCACCTTTCATGTAAGTGAAAATGTCGAATTCTTTCTTTAACAACGCCTTTTTGTTCTTGAGCATGGATTCACTTCCTTTAAATTTTAATTTCAATGCCTCCCAAATAGAATAAGCATTATCATCGTGTTGCAGCAACACCAAAATATCCTCCTTGATTGCTTGCTCAAGAATGCTAATCATCTTTTTCTCTGCTTTGAAATCATTTTGCTCTGTTTGCGTCAAACTTCCAATCGATTTCGGTTGATTTCGAGCATCTACCGGTGGAACATATGGTGCTTCAACCTTCATCCAGCTTTCAAAGTGGTTTGCCTGAACCCAGTTTCTAAATCTTCCAGACCAACCTGAGAATTCATCTAAGTTCATCAGTTTGGGTGGTTTCTGCATTGTTCCCAATTCATTTTCCATATTAACGTTCTGAATAATGCTTGCTGAACTCTGCGTAGCCGTCAAACCGCTTCCCGCAAACAAGTTATAAAAATCTTGATGTTCCATTTTTAGTGACAAATTTCGAAAAATGTTTAACTTTTTGATTAACAGGTTGTTTTTATCGAAAAACTTTTAACACAGACTGAGTTTCCAACACTCGATCACGTACGAAATGGACTAAATGCTCAAACCATGACTTTTACTCTAAAACAGGTCGAAAAAACGAAATCAGATTTTATGTGAAACAATTAGCGAAACCCCTAATGTTCACAAAAGCGAAATCAAACACAGAGCCATTTTAGGTCACTTTTAAGCTGTTTTTAGGTCTGAAAATCTTAAGGGTTTGTTATTAACCAGTTTTATACTAAATGTCCAAATCTCAGTCCATTTTGTTCGTCGGAAAGATCAGAAACTCAAAAAGTGCTAGAAAACGACTTTGATTCGGGTCAACTAGCTCACAACTGGCTCTGATACCAATTGTAGGACCGTATTTGACAGTCAATTGAGTCAATCAGAGCTAGCAACTACCGAAAATGCAGCGGAAATACAAAATTGGCATGAATCAAAGCAGAAATGGAGTAGAAACAGAAGTAGATCACTTTAAAACAGTTTTCTCATTAATCTTCCAAGAAATACACGAGCAGCAGTTCGGCTACACTGGAGACATGAACGTTCAAAATGAGAAAACACAACTACTATATATAGGGGTGATGTTTCGCTTATATGGCATGTCCATATAAGCGAAATCATAAGCCTGGGATTTCGCTCATATGACACTATGTCCATATAAGCGAAATATCAACATTACAAACCCCAAATTTTCATATTAACCCCCTATATATTCATAATTAACACATCTAGACCCTATACATTGATCAACTAAGACTAAGACTCAGGCTTTAGACATTCGTGCACCAACACATTTTGTTTTTGTTCTACATTCATCTTAAAAGGTTTTTGCGTTGAGCATTCACCTCTTTCAGTAGATTGTAAAACAGTTTCTTGAAATTTTTCTTTTAATTTCAAAAATATTTTCTTTTTATCATTTTCATCATCAGATTTATCATCACAATCCTCAATTATGACATCGTCATAATTTGTGACATTGTCACTTATTGGAATTGAGTTGATCGGTTTTGGACATTTTTTTATCTATAACAACCGATGAAGTCTTCACAAAACCTTTCAATGTATTTTTTAAGTCATTGGCTTTATTTCTAGCACATTCAGCTTCTTTTTCAAGCTGAATGATTTTATCTCAAGATGATAATTTATTGTTATTTGTTTTTCCAAATTATTTTACCAAAAATAGATTTTTCATTTTCTAAAATTTTTATTTGATTTTGAAAATCTTTTTCACTTTTTAATTTTTCATTTTCAACAAACATTATTTTATTTTGTAATATTTTTTCCTTTTCTTTTAAATTTTTATTTTCCAATGTCAAACTCTCCACCTCTTTTAAGAGTTTGACATTGTCTGCTTCAGATTTTTCACATTTTGAGCACATCCCAGACATCTTTACAGGAACTTCTTCTTTCTCAATCTTGACAGCTGGAATTTGTTCAACTTGCTTTTTCACACCAAGTTTGATTTTTCCTTCAGCTGTTGCTGTTTTTTTCATCTTTCTCAGCTTTGACCTCTTCTTTAACAGTTGCTGCCTTTTGATTCTTCCTTTTTGAAGCTTGTTTTTCTTTTATCTTTTCAATTTTGCGTGAAAAAAATAATAATTTCCCATTATGATTTTCAGGTGAAAGTTGTTGTTTAAAATATTCAAGTCTCCGGATTTCCTCTTCATCGTTGTCACTCTCTTCATCAGACGAGTGATAAAAAACCGGAGCTTTTTCTGAAACATCTTCTGTCGAAACTGGTTTTTCTTCCAATTTTTCAGGATAGAATTGCTGAGATTCGTAATAACAATACGCTATTACATCTTCAAAATCCATGTTTTGGATTTAAAAGTTCACAAAATCAGATCTTCAAACGAACTGAGTTTACACACGATCTGGAATTCAACCAACTTGAACAATTCGTGCGAGTTGGTATACTTCAAACGACTTGGTTCAAAAATTGTTTTAGCTCAAAGTCCACAAATTTTAACTTCCACAAAGCCCACTAAACGTTTGTAACTAAGAAGTCCACAAGCGAGATATCCACTAATCAAACCCGGTTTAAAAACTCTTGTTCCAAATTTCACAAGCTCACACTAACTTTTAATTGGACCAAAAATACCACTAAGCCGACAATAGTGATGTTTCACTCAAATCTGATTGGGCCTAGATTACTTGGGCTGACAACATTAAAGACTTAAACAAAATCTCATTGGACCTCTTGGTTTGGAGATTAACAAAATGACGGGGCCGCAATTTTTATAGACAAATGGGTCAGAGCCTTTAATTGTTTCACATGGATTACAACAGTGGCCAACAAAGACTTAATTTTCATGCAATCTTCACATGGGCCGATGTCAGATAAAGGATTGCATCTAATTGGACCTCAACACTTTGTAATAAATGGACCTGACACTACTACACAAGCATTGGGCCACTTAAATCAAAGTCAAAGCACATGAATCGGATCAATTTCGAGTCTGACACATGCAATCTTACAACATGCAAATCTGAATTTATGTCCGACAATACTAAATCACAATTCAATTTGATTGGGCCACAAAATTTGTATTTAATACTGCTTGTAGATAATTGGGCCGATTACAATTGTTCACGTGATGTTCTTAATGGGATTTAATTGGACCACTGATTTCTTCAATTACTATGTCCGACAACACTATCAATGATCTGAAATGCTAACTGACAATTTCAAACAAAATGACGTATTTCACACGAAATATCAATTTCACACGAAATAGAGGACTTTTCAAACGAAATAGGTGTATTTCGAACGAAATTAAGGACTTTTCAAGCGAAACAGGTTAATTTCGCACGAAATTAAGGACTTTTCAAGCGAAATAGGTTAATTTTGAGCGAAATGACACGACCAGGTTGTATTTCGTGTGAAATAGGTCTGACGTCACGCGATTTCGGACCGAAAAACTTAGATTTCTCCCAAACGGCTTCGAATTAAGATCTGAAACTTGGTAGGGTTGTAGATCAGGTGTTTTCGCACAACATATCAAAAAATCATGTAATTTGGACCGTAAAAACCCGTTTAATTTTGCAAAATTCAGTTAAAAACGTGAAAGAATGAGTAGAAGTCAGAATTTTCAGTGAAAAACAAGCTAAATCGGTAAGAACTCTTCCTCCTGAGCTCTGATACCACTTGTAGGATCATTTTGGCAACCAATGTATGAAATTCATCATTTAAAGTGTGTTTCGGGTGCTTTTTAGTGCGTATTCTAGCTTCCGGAAAGTCTATATGTTAACCCTTGTATGTACTCTAGGGTTTTATTGTATTCTTGACGTTGGACCTACACCTAGGTCCCAATTCTATTGTCTGACTGCTTTCTGCAGAATTGTTGACATAATGTGTCTTACCGGTGAGTTTACTAGTATTTCTGACGCAACGCTGTTCATTAATGCATAAAGCAATATTTGTAGTATAAAACGTGCATGAATTCACAAGTATAGTATGTAATCAGACAATGTTGACATTTAAGCACATAATTGCAGTTATCAAGTATTAGTTAAATTGTACGGAAGTTACCGGTTTTGTGCCAGTTGTCACATGCAGTTGGTTCTGATGTGGCCTTTCTCGCCACATTGGAAGCAAACATCGGTCTTAATCTCTTTACACTCGTGGGTTCTGTGACCGATCTTCTTGCATATACCACAAGGTTTTTGTTGTTCCAACTGACATTGTCCCCAATGTCTCTTCCCACATGTCTTACACTCGGTCCCATTCTCACCTACAATGGGTTGATTTTTATTCAAGTTAAAGTTTCCCTTCTTCGAAACTCTAAAGCGGTTATCCTCATGCTTCCTTTTTCCATCAAACTCAGTTCTGACTGCCCTTAATCTCGCTTCGTCTTCAGTTGGTGAAAGGGCTAAATCCACTGTTGCTTTAAAAGTAGCAAGTTTGAATGATTTAACCATACCCTTAATCTCGGGTGCTAGGCCCAAATAAAACGTGTAATGCGCTTAGACTCTATGTGATCGGATTGGGAACAAGCCTAAACATGGAGTTGTAATGAGAAATACATACTTCATACAATCCAGATTCTTCATCGTTAGAGTCAGAAAATCTGACTCCACTTTTCAACCTCATGTGGTGGACAGTGGGTTTCCTTGATCTAGTCCACAAACTTTTCCCAACCCATATGGTACAGGGAAATCTTTCTAGTAGATTGAATCATGGCTCTCCACCATGTTAAAGCATACTCTTTGAAGGATTGAGACACATATTTGATGATGTCTTTTTCTGCACATCCACTGATGTCTACTACAGTTTCCATTTCATCCAGACATTTCATGACATCTATAGCTCATTTTTCCCCTGTGAAGTCACGAGGTTTGCATGAGACAAAGTACTTATATGAACACCCTTCTTTGGAATTTAGAGGTTCTTTCTTGGCAACATGTTTGAACCAGCTCATCTCACTCTTTGTAGAGGAGAAATGTGAGCTTTGGGTTTTATGAGTGGAAGATTTAGGAAAGGTAGATTTAGGATTTGTTGGCTCTGGCCCTTTGTATTTAGCCATGAATTCAGTCATGGCGTTACAGACCTCAATAGCTATTAGGGCTTTGAGATTATCTCATCCGCCCTCTCGACCAGCATGCCCCACATTGTCACACCCGCCGTTATCAACACAAGAATTTTGGCTTGCCATAAGATTAAATTTGAGCTACAGGCCAACAAAAGATTTATCGCTCAGGGCTGATCAAATATAAATATTTTGTCCCTCTGCTTCAACAAATCTGGAATATTTAGAGAGTTTCTGGAAATGTGTTGCTATATATTCGATACATTTTTCCAAGGTGTTACATCCTCACCCCTTTAAAAGAAATCTCGTCTCGAGATTTTATTTAAATAAACAGTGGTACTTTTGTCTCATATTTGATTCAACCTCCTATGTAAATTCACATCGAAGAGTATTTTAACAATATGCATGTCTTCATATTTCTATCTAGTTTGTAACTATTTATGGATAAAATTTAAAAATTAAAAAATTGTCACGCATTTAATGGGTGAGACTTCTTATTAGACTAATCTTTCATCAATTTGGTTAGAGTAATGGTTACCCCATGATGGTATGAATACTTAAACGTATCCACTAACCTTATCTTATCCTTACCTTTTGAAATATGAAAAATATACTTCACATCTAGTCCTTAAAAATCTAAAAACTATTTTTAAGGATTGTAGACCCATATTCATTGTGTTGTATTTTGAGGGATAGTTATAATTAATAATTAATTAATATTAAATAACATTATGAAATTCATTATAGCTTTTTTTTTGAACGGCGAGAATTCTATGAAATTCATTATAGCTAGAGTCAAATCTAACTATAATGTTTTTTTTTCTTTTTTTGTCTTTATTTGGGTTTTAGTGTCTTTATTTATCTCAATCTTTTAACTTTTAGTATTGTTAATTACTCTCCTCGAGTTTTACTTGCTATTTATGTGTGTGTTAAATGCATGAAATTCATTGTAGCTAGATACTTCTTCTTTTTGGGTTTTAGTCTCTTTGTTTATCTCAATTTTTTAACTTTTAGTATTAGCAATTACATTCCTTGAGTTTTACGTAGTGGTGCAAACGAGCCAAGCTGAGCCCGAGCTCGACTAGGCTCGAGCTCGATTAACTTATGAGAGCTCGGGATCGAACTCGGCTCGATTCGAGCTCGGCTCGATTCGAGCTTTGTTTTCAAAGCTCGAGCTCGGCTCGTTTGTATTTTCTCAAGCTCGAGCTCGACTCGGGCTCGGCTCGTTTATTATCTATTAATTAGTATATTAAATAAAAATAATATAAATAATAGACTTTTTAGGCTCGCAAGCTCGATAAGTGAAGCTTGCGCTCGGGCTCGTTTACTAAATAAGCTTATTTTTAGGTTCGAGGTCGGCTTGTAAACAAGTTTAAATAAGCTCGGCTCGACTCGGCTCGTTTACACTAAGGCTCGATAAGGCTCGACGAGCCTAACGAGCTTCACATGCGAGGCTCGAGCTCGGGCTCGATAAACAAACGAGCTTTGTTTTGAGGCTCAAGCTCGGCTCGGGCTCGATAAGGCTTGGCTCGTTTCGAGCTTTTTATCGAGCCGATCTCGAGTAGCTCGCGAGCCGCTCGGTTCGTTTGCACCCCTAGTTTTACGTGCTATTTATGTGTGTGGGTTAAATATAATATATGTATGTTTTCGTACTTATTTTTCGGTACAATTTCGGTCCCTCTACGTTATGACATAAATTTTGTTCGGAAATTAGTCGGGTCAAATATAACACTTTTTCACTAGGTGCTATGGATTCGAGTTACTTTACGTTTCAACGACGCCGCAACGCATGTATCATTCTAATACGTAAAACCCATTATCTTCTTACGTAGTTATTTTTATGTACGTATCGCTATAAATCCAACTTGGTTTACATTCCGATGTAAATTTTTCTTCAAATGAGTAAGGTCAAATAAGACGTTTTCGTGCTTATATGCGTTTTCAGTTGGTCTGCATTTTGACGTAAATTTTTTTTGGAATCGATCGGGTCAAATATAATACGTTTTCACTAGGCGATATTAATTCGTGCTACTTTACATTTCGACGCTGCCCCAATGTCCAACACCAATTTTAAAATTAAAAAAAAAACTATTTTCTTGCGTGCTTATTTTTATGTGCGTTTCGGTATAAATGCAAACCGGTTTATGTTTTGACGTAAGTTTTTCTCGGTAATGAATTAGATCAAATACAATACGTCTTTGTGTTTATTTTTATGTGTGTTTTCAGTTAGTTAGCGTTTTGACATAAATTTTGTTCACAAGTCGGGTCAAATATTTGACGGTATAAATTTGAGTTATTTTAAGTTTTGACGTCGTCACAACACGCGGCGGGTCAAAATACTAGTTCACATAAACAACCAAAGTTTTAAAAGAATGGGTAATTGGATTGTGCTAATGGACTTGGATAATGAAAATTGGTTAATTTGTAAATGTTTTGGTATTTTGTAAATTGTAATTGACTTCTTAAACCTTAATTATAATTTATAGAGTTAAATGCCATTTTAGTTTTTATGGTTTGAGTCATTTTGTCAGTTTAGTCTAAAGGTTTCATTTTTTGTCTGTGTGTCCAAAAAAGTTTTAGCATTGCCATTTTAGTCCACTGGTTTAACTTAATCCATTTTTTCTGTTAACGAGAAGGGCAGTTCGGTCATTTTATATGTAACTAGGTTATAACCCCGTGTATTACACGGGTCGAATAAATGAATTTTATATACTAAATAATAAAACAATATATCTTTAACAACCTCTTTTATTGCACGAGTTGAATAAATATAATGTTATATATTAAATAATAAAAGGTTATATCTATAAGAACCATATTGTACGGGTTGAATAAATATAATTTTATATACCAAATAAAAAAGTTATATCTTTAAAACCGTTTGTTTTACACGAGTTGAATAAATGTAATATTGTTTACCAAATAATAAAATATTACATCTTTAAGAAACCTCATTTATTACACGGATTGAATAAATGTAGTTTTATATACCAAATAATAAAAAAAGTTACATATTTAAAAATATGTGTATTACACGGGTTGAATAAATGTAATTTCCGTTACTAAATAATAAAAAATATATATCCTAAAAAAACCCCGTGTATTGTACGAATTGAATAAATCTAATTTTATATATCAAATAATAAAAAGTTATATCTTAAAAAACCTCATCTATTACACGGGTCGAATAAATGTAATTTTGTATAGTAAATAATAAAAAAGTATATCTATAAAAAACCACGTGTATTACACGGGTTTAATAAATCTAAATTTATATACCAATAATAAAAAAGTCATATCTTTCAATATACTAATGGATAATACTCGATACGCGATGGATATGGTGATTGTGAAGATGGTTCTTGAAAAGAAGATATGTTATTCAAGAAGCAAATCAACATCTATTTGAGTGATAAAATATTGGTACCAATTCCGACAAATTGATTTATAAATGCTTACAATGAATGATAGGTGTTACACATAAATATATAGTTAATATCAAGAGTAACTTATGATTTTGGCCCCTGTGGTGATATCACTTTTACCCTTTTAGCAAAAAAAAAAACGAATCTTTTAACATCTTGGGTCCAAAAGGGTTAGAAAAAAAGACGTTGAGGGCTCAGATGTTAAAAAATTTCTTTTTGAGCTAAAATGGTAAAAGTGATATAACCACATGGGCCAAAATGGTAATTTACTCTAATATCAAATTAGATAACTAAGTTTGAATTTAAAGTAAATAGATAAATATAAAAGTAATAATTAAACTAAATTATATTTAGTAGGAGGATTATCTATAATTAATTAGAAGATATTAAATTAAAATAATAATTATCTATAAGAGATGGCTTAATATGATGACAAGTGTCCTCAAAGTGGTTTCTTTTATTATATGTATAGATTATTCATAAGAAATTAAACTAAATAATATTTAGTAGAAGGATTATCTATAATTAATTAGAAAAGATTAAACTAAAATAATACTTATCTATAAAACATGACCTAATATAATGGCACGTGTCCCAAAAATGGTTTCTTTTATTATATAGTATAGATTCTGTTAACTAGAAGGGGAATTCGGCCATATAAAGTGACCGAATTGCCCTTCTCGTTAACATAAAAAATGGATGAAGTTAACCCGGTGGACTAAAATGGCAACGGTAAAACCTTTTTGAACCCATATACGAAAAATGAATTATTTGGACTAAACTGACAGAATGGTCCAAACTACATGTACTAAAATGACATTTAACTCTAATTTATATAAGTTAACCAGTGTTTATACTATTTTTATTTTTAATCAATTTGTAATATAGTTTTTCTCAAGGACGGTTTCAAAAGTTTTAGGGGCGGTTGAAAAATTTTACGGGATGTGATCGAGATTTTCGGTGATATATAACATTAAAATATTTTTTTTTTAAAGGAGGCGTTTGTCACCCGGACAGTAAGGTGGGTACTCCCATGTTTCAATTCAAGAGGTTGTGCTCCTGCTATAACGAGCCTAAGATGGCGTTATCTCCCACTTTCGATGCTCTTTCACTAAGATTCCTTTTTAATGGATACTTTTCAAACCTGGTAACATGAGGATATATTTTGAAATTTTTTACAAACTAGGGTTAAGACCCGTCCGCGTTGCGGCGCGGGTACATCGTAAATATTGAATGGATTAGTCCAAACGTTATATATGCATTAACCATATGAAAACACATATTTCGACGTATCCAGTTGAACTCAGTGTAACCTGTATAAGCATTGTGATTGGATCAAACGTAAAGAAAATGGAATTCATATCGAACAATCATAACGTATTATTTGTGACCCAACTCATACATAGAAAACGTAACAGGTATGAAGGAAAATATGCACATGTAATCGAAGGTGATTAATTAGAGCTTTCGAAAAAAAAGGAGAAAAAGAAACCATAATTTGACTCCACTCGGTTCGAAACAAACTTTACGAAACATACATAAAATAAACACGAAAACATATTATATTTGACCTAAATCATTTCCAAAAAAAGTTTACGTCAAAACGTAGAACAACTTGAATTTATACCAAAACGTACGTAAAAATATGCACGTAAAAATGGTTTCTTTAAACGAAAACGTATTATATTTGACCAGACTCATCTATAAAAAAGTTTACATCGGAATATAGAGCAAATCATATTTATACATACCCGTACATAAAATATGCACATAAAAAATAGTTTTTAAGTAAAGGAAGAATAGGGGTAAACCGAAAGAAAATATTAGTAAAAAATTTAATAGGTTAAAAACGTTCGTAAAACCGTGCCAAGTAGCACCAATGCCACAACGACATCGACTCTCAACATCGTAAAAATAAAATAGATAAAATGGTAAAAATTACACAGAACGAAAAGGAGACTAAAATCGTTGAACCATGCACACCCGTTACAGTGTCTTAATGCGAAGAAATTAAGCAGAAACGTAAAACGTAGAAAATAATAACTTATTTGATCTACGACCCGCCCGTTACGGCAAACTTTTCAAAAGGGGAAAAATGGACGCATTGCGAAAGGTCTGTCAAATATGAATAAATAGAGCAAAAACGTTAAACCTCACATGCACGCTACGACATGTTAACTCGCAAAATTTAGAACGAAACGTAAAACGAAAAAGTTGCAAAAGATAAAAAGTATGGGGGACCAAAGTTGTAAATAACAAAGTGTTGTGTTAAATTATAAAAGATGGAAAACTTATAGTTAAAAGTAAAAAAAAATTAAAAGAGGTTAAAATGTAAAAGATAAAACTTTTAGGTTGAAAGTGGAAAATTAAGTTTTTTTTTTTTTGGAAAACTCTCCAAGCACAAGTTACAAATGCTAATGCACAAAAAACTTACTAATTTAATTTATAGATGGAATGAGGATTTCGTGCAAGGCTCCCAACCTTTGGTATTCCCATTTGTGATAAACCTTATACTCTTGAAGTCTTTTAAATTTATCGATTTTTAAAACGATTCCTCACCCTATGAAGAGTTGGACCATAAGATTAGAGGTTAAACAAATCGGTTTTTCTTTCTTTTTTTTTTTTTTTTGCAAATTGGTCTGTTGTTTAATCGAACCGGTTTTTTTTATATGGGAAAAAAACTGGTTTGTAGAAAAATAACGGTTCGGTTTTCTAACCGGTTTTACATGGTGAGAACCTGATGAAACAGTGGTTAACCAAGAGAGGTTAATTCACTGGTCTCGTCAAGTAGGGTTAATCCCTTCTTTCTGAGAATCGGTGGCTGGACCGTCAGTTGGGCTGTCTCCTGCACAAGGAAAACACACTGTGACTCGTAACAAGGAGGAATGGGTGGGGGGTGCTCCTTGTTACCACTCTCCGGCGTGAGAATCAGTAATTTGCTTGTGAAGCAAAGTGTGTGATAGTAGCAGTTGTGAGAGAGTTGAGAAGCGATATCTCAAACCTAGTTTGGGATGGGTATTTGGACTGAAAGAGGGCAGTTGAATGGACAGACTGACGACGCGCCGCCCTTACACGGTGTGTCAGGCTTGTCGGTTGTGGAGGTGAAGCCACGTCCTACTGCGGTGTCAGTCTGTTGCTTACGTATGGGCTGACATGCGACTGTCATTGGTGCCACTTGCACTGTGGTGTCAGTCCCAGTTGCCTCGTGGGCAGGATGCAGTGTCGTGCCGCATCGCTGCCTGTGGTAACTGCTGTTGTTTCAGCGT
Organism: Helianthus tuberosus; assembly: GCA_030545235.1. Lineage (NCBI taxonomy): Eukaryota > Viridiplantae > Streptophyta > Magnoliopsida > Asterales > Asteraceae > Helianthus > Helianthus tuberosus. The sequence goes on from CM060406.1 coordinate 147,778,518, forward strand.
TCTCACTCTGGCGAAGACTAAGGGATGCGGTGCCAGGCCGCATCGCCACTTGTGGTGATTGTTGCTGTTATCCAGATCCCTTGCCGTGACGAAAATGTTCATAGGATGCGGTGCCAGGCCGCATCGCTATGTGTACACCCATTTTCATACACAAGGTAAGTCTTCTCATCACTTGACCGATTGGATTCGACCGCTGTGTTCGCACGTGCCCGCACGGACACAGATAAATTCTTGCCGGTGGGGGTTTTTGATAAGGGTAATGGTCACTCGCGGCCATGCTGGTGCGAGATCTGGGACCATACCCCTTCTAGTCCCCCCCAGTCTAGTGTTGTTTCCTCATGCAAGTTGCATGTGGCAGGAATACTTGACTATGAAGTCGATTGGGTACTTTAGAGTTTGGAGAAGATTCTAGGCCATGCTGATGGCTCCTGCTTCAAGTAAATCAAGCTGGGGATCCGGTAGAGTTGTAACACCCCGTGTTTCGAAAGTCAAAGTCAAGATTGAAGTCAAAGGGAGACAAGATTTCTAATTACGATCTGTCACTCCTTGCCACTGCTACAAAATAAGCCTAATGCAACTTTTTACAAGCAACCTTTCTCAGATGAGTTACATTTGACTCTAATGCAACATCATTGAGCATGAAGGTTGCATTAGAAGATCTAATGCAACCTTTTTTCATAAAAAGTTGCAAAATTATATTAGAGTTGCAACCTTTTTATTAAAAAAGTTACGAATTTACTAAAAAATGCAACTTTTTATTAAAAGGTTACAAATTTTATTGAAATTTACAACTTTTGTTAAAATGGTTGCATTCTGAAAGTTTTAACGCAACTCTTATTTTAAAAAAAGTTTGAATCGTTGAAAGTTCAATGTATCTATTATTTATAAGATTTCATCCAAATGTACACGCTAACAAGTAGATGAAAACGAAAGTATTATGTTATATTATGTTTATTTATTTCTATGTAGTAATGTTAGTATTAGTCTTTATCACCAATACTAATAATAATCCTTATGATTAATATTAATATTAAAAACCAAATAATAAATTCAAACAACTAATCCTTATCATTAATATTCTTAATAACATTACTATTAGCCTTCAATAGCTTTAGGAATCTTTTTACCCGTCCAAGTCGATTTGGTGTGGCTAACTTCACATTTACTTATAAACATGTTGATTTGGGTATGGCTAATCTCTATATATAAAGAAAACAAGTTGAATGGGTAACCAGCATGCTTGAAGAGGGGAGGGAAAATTTTAGAAGTAGTGGATGTAGCCATGTAGGTAACCATCATGTGTTTTTAATTTTTGTGGTGGGAAATGTTAGACGTAGTAGGGGAGGGAAAATAGGCTGGGAAAATTTTGGGGCGGGAAGTACCGAAGTAGGGAAGGGTTAAGGAGGGACTTTCAACTTTCGCTTGGTTTTAATTTATACACAAAATAAGCTTTTACAACAATGTTTAAATTGTTGTATTTTCATAGAAAAAAAACTAACTACGAAATACTAGTCTAATATAACCAAATGGTTTAATGTTTTCATTTTATTGAAATATTTTTTTAAATAGTTATATTATTATATTAACTAGCATTACGTTATCGAGAGACGCGGCGGGAATCTGATTGGTATGACTGTATCAACATCGGTATGTTATGGTACAACTAGGGGTGCTAAACGGGTCATGTTGGCGGGTTGGCAGGTTCAACCCGACCGAACACGAAAATTTTAGATGAACCCCGAACACGACCCGAACCCGAAAAACGCATCATACATATACACTGGAGCCAAATATTTGCTGGTTAACCGAACACGACCACACAAGACGATTTTTTAACTTTAAAATTTTTTTGCTGCATATTAATATATTGAAATTAAAATTTACTAAAAAACACAATGTATATAATATAATTACATTTAAATATAAAACCTTATGTAATTTTTTTTTTGGGAAAAGTAGCTCAGTTGGTTCCAACTCGAGGCAATTGCTTCACTATAAAGAGCTTAAACGACCAGACCATATTGTGGTTTGCCTAAGTTTGACTTAGTTAGCCTTAACTGGTCATAACGACCCTAATGGACAGTGAATGACCCTAATCAACCACTGTTGATCCTAGTTGACTATCATTGACCATAACAGACCATCAATGACCCTGGTTGACAGTAAACGACGATAATTAAATTGCAACTATCCAAATTCACCATCGTTGACGGTAAGTTATCATTAATCAAACATAATTGACCCCATAGGATCGGTAATGGGCCTAAAGGCCCACCAATGACCCTCATTGACCTTTAACGTGCATACTTTAGTATCAATTATCCTAATTCACCAACAAAAGGGGTTGTTGTCACGTAGGCAAAGGAAAAGCCTTAAGAAACACTTAGGTTTGGAGGTCTAGGGTTCAAGTCTTACACATAACAATATTAAAGAATATCGATACTGGCATCGCAACGCGTGCGGGCCTTATTACTAGTTATATTTAAAATTAAACCATATAAACTATTTAAAAGTATTACCTTTCATGATTTTTATTTAATTTATAATTAGCTTTAGCTTTTACATATCTAGCTACTTTTTTTTTTGGGAAAAGTAGCTCAGTTGGTTCCAACTCGAGGCAATTGCTTCACTATAAAGAGCTTAAACGACCAGACCATATTGTGGTTTGCCTAAGTTTGACTTAGTTAGCCTTAACTGGTCATAACGACCCTAATGGACAGTGAATGACCCTAATCAACCACTGTTGATCCTAGTTGACTATCATTGACCATAACAGACCATCAATGACCCTGGTTGACAGTAAACGATGATAATTAAATTGCAACTATCCAAATTCACCATCGTTGACGGTAAGTTATCATTAATCAAACATAATTGACCCCATAGGATCGGTAATGGGCCTAAAGGCCCACCAATGACCCTCATTGACCTTTAATGTGCATACTTTAGTATCAATTATCCTAATTCACCAACAAAAGGGGTTGTTGGCACGTAGGCAAAGGAAAAGCCTTAAGAAACACCTAGGTTTGGAGGTCTAGGGTTCAAGTCTTACACATAACAATATTAAAGAATATCGATACTGGCATCGCAACGCGTGCGGGCCTTATTGCTAGTTATATTTAAAATTAAACCATATAAACTATTTAAAAGTATTACCTTTCATGATTTTTATTTAATTTATAATTAGCTTTAGCTTTTACATATCTAGTTAGAACATATATATTAATTTATTCGAAAGTTTTATAAATAATTTGTTTTATTATGATTCTCTATTTATCCTCTTCACTATTCGTTTTCTTTTATTTTTTTTTACTTTTTCTCTTATTTTCATCCATTCCCCCCCCCCCCCCCCCCCCCCCCGTGTAGTTTCCCCCAAATTGATTTCCATCTCCCCAAAATTAACCGCTCACATTTACGATCTTCATTCATCGATTCCCTCCATTCTTCCCTTTCAGCCCTAAATCAGTTAAATCGATTCTACTTTTCTGCATCTGTATAATCTCTATGGACAAAGATGGTGACGGCGGATACCACGATGGTGGTCATAGCTTCACTCGTTGTCGAATGAAGATTCGCATCGTCTTCTTCGTTCTCGTCGGATGAAGATTCGCATTCAGATTGATCGATAGATCGATGAATCGTCTGGTTCATGTGTAATGTGACGTCATTCAGTGAATATTTCTTTGATCCTTGTTTAGTTTTATATGATTACTAGGTTATATACCCGTGAGCTTCACGGGTTATGGGTTGTTTTAAAAAAATCTATATCTATAAAAGTTTTTTTTTTTTTGTATGATTTATAAGTAGGGATGACAATGGGTCGGGTTTGGGACGGGTTTAGGTAATCCCAAACTCAAACCCGGTTAGATAAGCTTGTCCCAAACCCTCCCAAAATCCGTCGGGTTTCTAGCGGGTAAATACCCATCGGGCATCGGGTATACCCGCGGGTTTCGGGTAAACCCGTTAATTAAAAAAAAAATCTTGCTACGACCATCACTATAGATCTGCAAATTAAAAGACAAACGTTAAATAACATCACAAGGTAACTAAGCTCCCAGTGAAAGATATGTTCACAAAATGTATAAAAAAGCTGGTTGACTAATTTGATGTGCATACTTTCCTAATATTCACATGTATATTCTATTAATTGATAGGCTAGCTTTTAATAAACTCATATCTTATTCTCTTATATGTATCATGTATGTATTAATAATTAATGTCTAAGTCCAAATCAAGGGTGCTCTTCTAAGTCCTAAATAGGAATGGCAACCGAGTGGCCCGAGTTGGTTTGGGATATGTATTGGTGATCCCGACCCCATGCCTAAAAAATATAATATAGGTTTGGGATAGGCTAAAAAGCATCAAAAAGAAATTAACATATGGTGTCTTAAAGTCTTAATTTTTTAGGCATGGTATTACACGCTGACCCGTTATCCAACCCACCCAATTTACTACATGGGTTGGGCGTTGGGCCATTATTTTTATATAAGTCATAAGTGTATAAATAAAAAAAATACAAAAGTAAACAATATAATTCATAAATCTATGAAGACTCATGGTCTATGTATTAAGAATTTATTAATGTTAACATACCATATAATAATTCAAAAAGATTCCTCGCTTACAATAAAACCGAGCAAGTTCAAATGCAAGTTCCTCCACATGCCTATGAGACACTTCTTCTCCCCAACTTGTATACCTTGTAAATAAACATCTAAATAAATGATAAAGAACGTGTTAATAATATATATATATATTTTTTTTCAAAACTTACTACCACTACCATTTCTTATTCGCGCATTAGACAATATATTCAAAAAGGTATTTTCCCTTTTTCTTATGTCAAATTAATAAGATCATCCAGGAAGGCTATGAAAAGTATTAGGGAAAATGATAGGACTTCAAAATTTAATACAAAGTCAATAAGATTATGTATTAATTTCAAAATATCGTTGTCTGTTAATTTATAGGACCATTTCTTTTAATCCCTTATTTTATAAATGATGCCCAGGTTCAACGATGTAGGTGAAAGAACCAACTGAGAAGTTATTCTGGGCAATCAAGTCATCTGAGTCAAAAACATAAAAAATAAAATCACACTCCTAAACACCAATATTTACCTATGATGCTTCAGGTGCATGAGATTTTAAAGTAACGAAAATAATAATAAAACACAAAACTGCTTTCATTGAGAGTCGAACTCAAGACCACACGCTTACTAAACTGGTGCTCTAAAGTCGAACTAACCGAGGACAAAGTTTTCTAAAGTTATATGTACCTATAACATAACTGTAAAAAAAAACAAAGATAAACAATTACCTTCTAAGAATTGCAAGTCAATGTTGGTTTGCACGTGATTATCTTTATCTTGAGCATTCCTCTTTCTAGCACACATGTTTCGCATATATAAAATGGCACTTTGCACAAAACACACACCTGCACAAAACCACCAAGTATCCACCATTCACTTTCCATAATGAAACCCTAAGGCAAATAAGACAACACAATACCACCTACAGTTGTTATAAATCATGTAACAAACTGCTGGTGCAAGTAAAAACCTAATAATCTATCATCAAAACCCAAGACTCTTCATAAACGTGACATCACTGACAGGGGCGAAGCATAATGGGTTCCCGGGGGTGCACCCGCCCACCCCAATGTTTCGGCTATAAGTGTATAAGTTTCGATTTTTCGTCCGAAAATTTTAAAATTATATAGGATCGCCCACTCGATTATTTTTCCTAAATTGTATATCCTAAATATTTATAAACTGTGTATATAAATGATTGGTAGTTTGGTAAATATACACTTTGTTTTATTTGGAACTATTATTATTTGACCCGACTTGAATCGAATAGCCCACCCGACCCGACCCGACCCGAAACATAACGATAGGAAAACAATTTTTGGGTCCCATCACTTTACGCCCCCTCGAAACTTTTGGTCAAGCTCCGCCACTGATCACTGAATTAAGAAAACAACAAATTAATGGCAAACCTGTCATAAATACCAGTCAAAGAAAAAACAACATCAGGTGCCAAATTGTTCTCATCTTTTTTCTCTGCCCCATCAAAAAAAGATAACCCACCTAATCTCGACATGTTGTTAATAATTTTTTGCGAGTATGTATTTAACTTTTATATTCAGTCTACAGAAATAGTCTTTCTATGGGAAGATGCATAAGTCCTGGGACAACATTTTAGTTAATGTAGTATGATTTTCTCGCTCTTTTAATGGTTAAAGCCCAAAAAAGGGCTGCTTCATCAGAATCATCAATCTTATCGGTTGCCGGAAAATCATCAACCTCACCTGAAACTACCACGTGCAACAACAAAATACGAACACAAAATTCTCAAAAACCAAAATTCACAAGTAACCTAAAAAGTTACAATTAAAAAATAGTAATAAATAAAAACCCACATCGAAATTATCAGTAGGACCGTCGATTTGGGGTTGCTGGAAAGAGAATGAGCCACAGGGATGCAGCAGTTTCCGAGCAACTTGCCGGAGTTTCTTGGATCCACCCATAACAATAATAAGTTTAGCAAATGAATTGAACTGGAATTGACAGACTCATTGTCCTGTTTCACCTTCCATATTTCTCGTATTTATATAGAAAAGACCAAAGATACAGAATGTGTGTAAGTGTGTGTGGGTATGATATGATTCATGTTCTTATTCTTGTTGTTTTAAGTACGCCTCACCATGTTTCACATGTAAGTGCAGCTCTCGATCTTCAAATTAAGAACCCTAGAGAATGAAAGAGAAATAATACCTTTCTTGTTGTGGGTTTCTCAAAGAAGAAGAGAGAGAGAAATCAAGGGCTTTTCAATTTCAGATCCAGATCCAGAGAGAGTGAGGAGAGGCGTTATTTGAATTTTAAAACTCTTGGGTTCTGTATGTTTTGAAATTTGAATGAATATTTGACTTTAGGGTGACACGTGGAAAGAAGAAAGGATGGGCTTGAGGTAATGACACGTGGCTGTTAATGTTTTCCTTTATTATATAGGAAGATAATATAACGTGTAGACTTTGATAGATGTGTTGTGATAATAATGATAAAGGTTTATTTGAAATTAATGTTGTTTATTGGTTGTTGTACTATTGTTTGTATAGATAATGATAAAGGTTTACTTGAGATTGTTCTTGTTTTAGTTACATTGTTATTTTAAAATTTTAACATTATTCACATACAGATTTGACCTAATTGTTTCTAGTCGTTGTGTCCGCTTATGTTGTTGATAGCATTTAGCAATGATTTGGCCGACGGTTTATATTAGACTAGTTATATAATTATCATATATAGATACTGGTATCGGTGGTATCGGAGTGTAATATTATTATCTGTATATAAAGCCTCTATTTGTGTAACTCTTATCAGGCACACAATCAATATACGTTGTTAACATACTGATTGGACCTAATTCCCTAATTTGCTTGTGTTTTTAATAGAAATTAGAAATGTTTTGGCCCGGGGTTTATATTAGACTAGTTATATAATTCGTGGAATCTTGGTTTGTTTGGTTATAATCCTCATCATGTTCTTGCTTGAAGGAAGAATGATATCTTGAGTGAGAAGCTTGACATAAATGAAGGTTTATTGGGCTATATAAGAGAGAGATTAATTTGTTAACATGTTGTCGCTGACAAGTTATTACATGCCAGTTAATTGATGTTGACAGATCACTATTATCTCCTGATCGCATGTTCATAATGACGTGTAAGCAAGTTAGTTATTTAGTTAGTGGTTCAGGCAATCAGTTAGTTGTTAGCGAAGATTATCATCTTGTATATGGAGGTAAGATCTTTGTATGTGTTTTCAATTCGCTACATCTAGATGTTATCGAATTCCCTTTAACATGCTAAACCATGATGCTAGAAGTTGTAATATATCTGACTTGACAGTAGCATTATCTGTTGCTAATAAATCAAGTGGGAAACATGGTGAGCAGGTATCTCCTTCATCCGATGCACAGAAGGAAGAATACATTCATGTTCGGGCGCGAAGAGATCAAGCTACCAACAGTCATAGTCTTGCAGAAAGAGTAAGCTTTTCCTTAAATATATCCCGATTGTCGTATTCAATCGTTTTTTTTATCTTGTATATGTCACTCCCCATAAGAATACAGACAATAGATGATACAAATGGATTAAAATGTCATAAAATAGAGTTTTAGTGGATATTAGAATGTCATAAAACATGGTAAAATATGAAGTTTCACGTCAAATGATTGACTTGTAGAAGTGTTTTACTTTGATTATTAATAGGTGAGAAGGGAGAAGATTAGTGAAAGAATGAAATTCCTTCAAGATCTTGTCCCTGGATGTAGCAAGGTTAGTTAATAAAATTATTTACAAGTTTGCCACCAGAATCTTGAATTTTTACCAAACAAAAGTTCTAATATCACTTAATGTTGAATGTGTTTGAACTTTTAAGGTCACCAGCAAAGCGGTTATGTTGGATGAAATCATTAACTATGTAGAGTCACTACAACGACAGGTCGAGGTATGATACTATGATGACGAAAATACTATCTTTTTAATTTCTATTTTTTGAAAGCATTGAACTTTATATTAATTAGGCGATGGAATCACATTTGGGACCTTCTGGCTCGCTTGGTACTGACATGGCAATGTCGTATGCTCTTAATCAATCACAAATGGCGATTATGCAAGGCGGGATTTCTGGTGTTGGAAGAAGTTCAGATGCGGGAAGAACGGTTAATTCCCATTTGATGTCTGTCGGTGGAGGATTTAAAGATCATGCTTCACAGGTAATTTGCTGTTTATTTTAATAAATTGTTTTCTATTGTTTATTTAAATTAAAGTAAAGTAAAACCTGACCCGAAACCCGTTCTGACCTGGACCCGTTTCGACCCGAACCAAAACAACCTTTTTTTATAATTGACCCGTTTTGACCCGAACCCGTGTTGACCCATGACCCACCCGACCCGACCCGTTTGCCAAGTCTAGTTTTGACTCCAACGCAGTCACGCAGAATGTTGGAATAGAGTTCACTCAAGTGATGGTGCACTAGCATGTCTAGACATGGAGTTGTTCAGACACCGACGTAAGGTAAGTTCAACTATGTTATGAGCTTATAACATCAACATTGATCATTTTAACATTCCTCATTAATATGAAATACTAGTGAGAATTATAGGTATATAGTGATTTCTGTTTTACTTGCTAATAATGTCTTTATTGATGAACTTGTAGCATCATTGCTTGGTATTAACAGCGGGGGCATGGGTGTCACTCAAGGCAACGGATGCCTCTTGCTGAAAATGTGCAAAGATACTTTCGAAGGGGCTGGTGGAATTATTGAAAGCAAACGTTGAAGATGAGAAAACCAATTGTTGGAAATGTGCAAATAGATTGAAGTTCATGAAAGAAAAAAAGGTTGAACTTGACGCTATATGAAAAAATATTGACAGCCAACGACAAAACTTGGAAGCGAGGTTATGAAGCAGCTACCAACCAAAAATCGAGACAAGTAGAATGTTTTCATTTTTCTTTGTTATTCTACTTGACATATTGTGTTAACTATATTGTTATTTGAGTTTGGACAAGTGTGTTAAAGTACACTATTTGACTATCAATGATTATTGTTTCGGTGCGATTGAATGCATATTTAATTAATTGAATTTAAGTTATAAAGTTGTATTTGCTGTAAAAAAGGTCGCTTTTTTTTCTTTTAAAAATATAATAATGGTTGCATTAAGTCTAGAAAAATGTTGCATTTTTTTAAGTAAACAATAATAAAAGTTGCATTTAAGTATACAAAAAGTCGCATTTGAGTGTGGAAAAGGTTTCAATTTTGGTAAATAAACTATAATAAAAGTTGCATTAAAATGTAAAAAAGTTGCATCCAAAAAAGGTTGCATTTGATTAGTAAATGCAACACTTTCAAAAAAGGTTGCATTAGGTATTGAAAAAGTTGCATTAGATCTAATGCAACTGCTTCTAATGCAGCCCCGGATAAAAGGTTGCATCAGGCCTAATGCAACTTTTTCAAGGCCTAATGCAACATTTTAACAAGGTTACAATAGCCTCATTTTCTTGAAGTGTGCTCAATTCCTGTTTTGACTTCTTTGACTTGCAGTTAGTCTATTTTATGCTTTACGTTAGTTGTATTATGTGGAGTGCTTATTAATAATCGAGGTCTATTCGATATTTATCGCATATTTGATCGCTTATCGCAATCGCGCTCGCAACTCGAATTACGCGTTCTGGATATTGTTTTACGTGTGTGTGCGCCTTATGTGTTACTTGTGCATGTTTATTTATTTAAATGTTGTGATGATTAATCGAAACGCAATCGAAACTCAATCGCAATCGAATTGCAAACGCTAAACGAATGTCAATTAAGGATGATTGTATGTTGATATAGTAGTTGGGATTAAAAGTAATTTGAGTAGGAAACTCTATCGCATCGCAACGCTCAACACGAGAATCAAAATAGCAAAACTCATCGCGCCGTGCCCTCCAATCGAGTGGCCAGCCGATCGAGCTGCCACCCGATCGGGCTGCCATCCGATCGAGGTGCCACTCGATCGGGCTGCCACCCGACCAGGGTAGCCACTCGATCGACCAACCCTCTATTCCCCTTTCCTTTTATGGAAACCCAATAAATACCCCTGTCAACATCACAAACTTACCATTTCTGCACCTCTCGTCCGACCAGCGCTTCTTGCCCACTTTTCTTTAGATTTCTCCCGATTCTTGTAAGTTTTCCATCTAAATCTTGTACTTTCTTGATCTACACGCACTCCTACACCTTTCTATCTTTTGAATCTTAACTTTTAACCATGAAATCACTAGATTTGAGGTGTTCTAGGATGATGTCATCATGGTGTTCTTGAGAACTTCATGTTTTGGCTTCAATCCACCAAGAACAACTTAGATTTGAACGATTTCCACATGAACAAACAAAGATCTTTCATGGATCTGAACATATTCATGGTGAAAAGGATTGAAAGATGGTTTTCCAACTTTCTTTCAACTCTTTTACACTCAATGCACTCAAAACCGATAAAATCGGAGCTTGTCCTAACCTTCTACTCCTTCTTGTTGATGTGTTGGTTCAAGATCTGGATTCTATCCACGAGACCATCGATTTCGGGTTAACCAAGAACAATCGTCTTGAACCGGTTAACTGGTTGAACTAGGGTAATTCCTGTTCAATCGGGTCACCGAGGTCAAGATGGGGTTCTGTTGATTAGCACGTTGTCACCCGTTCTCGATAAAACTACAAACTATCAAAACAACCAAGGAAGAAGACGATCAGGTCGACCAGGTCGGAGTGCCGCCCGATCGGACTGCTGTCCGAACGGATTGTCACCCGATCGGCTTGTACCTTGGGTCCCACGCAATGTTTTCACGCCCGGACCGGACCGGCCGGTCGAACCGGTCGGACCAGGAACCGCAGACTATGCCGGTCCGGTTTAGGGTGTCAAGCCGTTTTGAAGGTGGCCGGCCGATCTAACCGGCGGCCGGAGGTCGAACCGGAGATTCACTGGTCGAACCGGTGGCCGTTATTTGAGATGGAGACGTAGAATGGAACGAAAATGGAGAATCTATACTTCTTTTTGCAGATCTGAATCTAGGCTTGAAAAGACACCTTACCTTCATAACAAGAATCTTCGACATAACAGAGGGTGAGTCGAGACGAGAAAGTTCTTTTAGGGTTTCATCTTTCAAATGTTGGTTTACAGAATAAGAACTTTCAAATGTTGGGGAAAGCTCTTTGACGGCGACAGATAAAGAATGAGATAACCCTAAGAAAAGGTTGAAAAATAAATGAAGGTAGGTGGAATGAGGTTAAAAAAACATAAAAATATATTCACTTTTGATAAGTGCAGACGAGGACAAGAAGAATAGGTTTTTTAAATGTAAATGTATTGACTATTGATTTTAGTATAAGGCACTGTTTGGTAGCCTCTGAATGGTCCTCTTACCTCTTAATGGAACCATTAAGAATTTTACCAATGAGAAGGTAGAAGAATGTGACATGTGATGATTTACTATTCAGATGTTACCTCTTAACCATTCAGACTTGAGGTTACCTCTTATTCATTCAGAGTTTTTAAACCATTAAGAAGTAGTATCTGAATGGTTATTAAGAGGCTACCAAACAGCCCCTAAGTAAATGTAAGTTACTTGTAAAAAAGGTTATTTTTAATATAATGTTAGAAAAATATAAATCTAGTCTATTTTTAATATATTATAAATATAAATTTTAAGTTAACCGGTTCTTGAATCCGGTCCGACCGATCCGAGCGGTCCGACCAGTGAACCGATGAGACGTCCGGTTCGATGTCCGGTCCGGTTATGAAAACATTGGTCCCACGCTTAACTCATTTTTCAAACATTTTAAGTTTGAACGTTGAACTAATTGTTGTCCGATCGGATTACCACCCGAACGGATTACCACCCGAACGGATTACCACTCGACTATGTGACGTTTAGACTTCAACACTTAAACAATTTTCAACATGTTCAATACAAACAGATTGCCACCCGATCGGACTACAATCCGATCGACTGACAAACTGCTGTGAACTTGTTCTCATTGAAGTGTCCCATCAATCGGATTGCTGTCCGAACGAATGACCGTTCGATCGACCTACCTGAAAGGTAGAGATACTTCTCTGTTTTTAAAATGCTACAACGAAAACTTCAAAAGACAAGCCATCATACACAAACACATCCTTCACAAACGAAGTAACAATCCACTCGAAAGGTTACCCGAGCGGATGCTATTGTTCTGATCAGGCTAAACTCGCTCTAAGCGCTCCCTTCAATCCATCAATCGCTGTGAGTATACTCGATCCCTTTTTGCTTTACGCACTTTTGGGTGTTACATACGTTACTTATTCTAAATCACATCGAACACACTACGCAATACTTTAAACGCTAACCGTTATCGCATGTTATATGTGACTTAATGAATGCTTGTTTGTTATGTTTACACATGGAATGCTGTCTACCTGCCTTAGCAACGTTAGTACTATTTGTTTGGACTCAGCACCTATTCACTTAGGGGTTGTTAAGGACAAATTGATATGTGGCTCACAGTGGTAAGTGTGTATTACGAACTGCCTTGGGCAGTCAACCCGCATTCATTGGTATCGATAGGTTCATGTCGATAACTAACATGCCTCATTTTACACTGTGTACGTGCTGGTTATGCGTAACGATTTCGAACTGTAACACCTCGAAAATTCACGTCCTATAATGTATTGACACGTGTCATAATCTTAAACGTGTGAAAGAATGTTCTAGAGGGACTAAAGTTGACAAACATGGAAAGTATGTGAATATACGAGTTCAAAATGTCAACAGTGAATAAATATACTTTACAATAACCCTACATGATGCTTATACCATCAAACGAAAAAATCATGGATCATACGAAGCTAAATATGAAAGAAAGTGAGAGATTACAAACTACAGGGGTTAAATGTGTCAACATGTTTAAGTTATACCTCTGAGTGACCTTTTAGCAAACCCGAAGCCTTGTAATGATTAATTATGCTCACTAGGATGCACGATAAAAATTTCATAAAGTTTCGTTATCGTATGAGAAAGTTATGATCAAATTCGTATACGAGGGGTTAAAGCTTCAACGTTGAAAATTATGACTTTTCGGGTAGTAACCAAGTGGCCAAGGACTTAACAAAGTGGGTATAGGTCTTGAAGCCCTTATAGGTAAATTTGGAGGGTTCAAAGTGCAAAATAGAAGCTTGGTTGACCTTTCGAAAGGCCAAGAGGCAAAGATGCAACAACTTGAAAATGTGGAATCTGAATACGAGGCCCAAGCGGGCCGCGTAGGCCCTAACAACTTCTTACGCGGGCCGCCTGGCCCGCCCAGATACAAAAAAGTTGGACAACAGCTTGTTTTCGCACATAACCGACCCAAAACAGATATTTTCACAACATGGGCGACCCCTAAACAGTCCTAGGCACTTAGGGACATCTGTTGATGATCCATGGCCATTGATAACATGATTTGTCAATGATCTATGAGATCAAAAGTACTATATAAAGGCCCTTGTTGCAACCATTTTGATCACACCTCACTTCTGCATTCTTGATCATTTCTGGAGCTCCAAAGCAGACTCAAGTGATCACTAATCGAGCATAGGACTTCAGTAAGTATGCTTAACCTTTCTTAGTTGAGTTTTTACTTAGTTTTTAGCTTAAAAGTCAAACCGTCGTAATTAACGGTTGACTTAGCGATTAATCATTGATGGTCCAGTGATTAGTCGAATTGAAAGTAGTTATAAGTTGGTAATTATGTGGGCATTAAACCCTTAAAGGGCACCCTCTGATTCCCACTCTAACTAGACCATTTGTCGGGTCAAAGTTAATTAGAAAAAGTCAACAGGATGCTTAATTTCAAATTAATATATAATTAACAATGTAGAACCCATACAACCTGTTTAATCATTATTATAACTTAGTAATTAATGTAAGAACATGTCTAAACATGTTCAACCCGACAATTTTCAGTAGAGACCCGGTTCGGAACCGAAAGTCGCATAATTTGACTTTTGCTTTGACTTTCAGTTCTGACCCGTTTAAGCGTGTTTTAGAAATGCCTTAGAGCTTTAATTGGACCAGGTTACATGCTAGTATAACCCTCTGTGATTATACACCTTGGTTCAATAGTTATCCAATTAATATGCATGATTCCGTTAATTGCTCATATGTTGACCATTATGCCCTTTACATCATAAAACGTGATTTTTGAAAATGTAAAAGAGTAGAAACCTTAGTTATGGATATATAAACTTGTACTCAAAATTTGACATCAGTTGGAGGTATAGATTGAGAGTTATGCTCATTAGCGTAATTATAAAGCTTTTTGGCGACTTAACGACATAATTAGCATATAGCTTATTTAAACCTACTTTTTGATATCAAACTTGTTACCCACTGATGTAATATATTATTTTGGGATTTTTAAAGAGTTTTAATTAATTTTAGGCTGAGCATAACTTAGAGTCATAAGCTTAATTCGGTAATTGTCGGTTTTGCCCTTCCGGGCTATAAAATGAGTTTTAGATATCTTTTTGACCCCAAACCTTTTGCTACTGAATTTATATGATAAATAAATTATTTTAAACCTTTCGGGAATAATAAAAATATCAGCTTTCTATATAGAACCCGGAAACGGCTTCTAATCGCCTTTTTAAGCGTTTTTAACGCATAGTATGTACTAAAACTATTTTAAACATACATGGGTTGATACCTACTGATATTTTAGGTAAATTATAATATTTTAAAAGTAAGCAAAAGTTGTTTAACTCAGACTTCAGTTTTGAGCTTTTCGGCTTATGTGAAATTACCAAAATGCCCCTACGGTGCATAGTTTGGCTATAATTGATAAATTTCACATATATACTTTACCCTACTGTTATAACTTATTAAATTGAGTATTTTTACTGATTATATCAGACCTGTAACTCAGGTAAATACTTGAACTCTTTTATAACCTTATAAATGACTAAAATACCCTTACGGGACAAAGTTTGAGTTTAAACTCGTTTCGGGCATAATAAAAGATATCTTACTGATGTCACAACATATTTGAAGCATATTAACTTAGGAAACCTGTATATGGCTCTTATGGTTACCCGTTACGCCTCTCGCGCATTCGGTTCGGTTTATGTAACTAGTTTGCATAAACTAGCCGAAACGGGTCAAACCTTATCGGTTTTATCTCAAAATCCAGAATGTGTTTAGATTACCCATATAAGACAAGTCTTCAAAATTGTCGTGTCTAAATCACATTCTATTCCAGTCTTCGCTTAATCACGCGTTCGAACCGTATCATTCCTTAAAACTATTCGGTCTAAGCTTAAGCTTAAGTAAAGACCGTTAGGATTCTAATAGATTATTATAAACCTTTGTTCCAGAATAGGAGAACCGGTAAAAGCTACCCGTAATTGCTAATTGTGAATTATACTTGCAAAGGTAAATACTTTTAACTTATTTTCCCTATACGGGCTTGGGGTACGGTATATAAAATACCGCTTGGTCGGGCATTAAATCTTTCCACGTATGATGGTTAAATTGATATTTGATCGGCCCGTTTAAATTGTTTTGTTTGCTTAAAGCCTTTGGGAGGTTAATGACCATGTCCCGGATATCCTTGGCATCATTTTACGAAATGGCCACGACCTAAGCGCGGGGTGTAGGCGTACACCCGTCAGTGACAAATAAATAATGTGGTGTGTCTATTGATCTATAACCCGGCACGATCTGGGCTACTGAACGCATATGGAACATGTAATTCTTTTACGAGATTATATATTTAAATAATTATCCCAAGTTATAAAAGTTTGTGCCACGTGCATTCAAATCAATTTTATTAAACTTTTCAAAATGAGTCGGTTGAATGTATTTACCAGTGTAAACTGACGTATTTTCCCAAAAAGATTAAATGCGGGTACTAATCGTAATAGGCTGGATTTCTCCTTAGCATTAAAAGAGTCTCGCAAGCTTAAGATGCCTAAAGTCTGTTGAACTACTGTTTCCTATTTATTTTGATCCTTCTGTGGATAAACTTTCGACTATTGTGATACTTGATATTACAAATTATTAAAGTTGAAATATATCTTTCAATTGCTTCCGCTGTGCATATTTAAATATTGTGTTGTTTGACTGTTATGTTGCCAACCACGTCACGATACTCCCCCACCGGGCCCACCGGTCGAACGTGGAAATATCGGGGTGTGACAGGTTGGTATCAGAGCCAACACTGAGTGAATTAAACACTAGCCTTTTGTGTTTAATCTCAGTTACACAATTGCACATTCCAAAATTTTCGAGTCTAGACAAAGAACATAGGAACAATCCAAATTTGTTTCAATTTATTTTTAACTTTGTCTTTTATTTTATATTCTTGTTGTTATCTTATGTTATATTGACAGGACTAAATATGCCGCCAAGATTTTTCAGACGAAGTGGACGAGGCAAGGGGCCAATCACCGCCCCCAATGATCACGAAGCAGGGCCTTCGCACACGCGAGCTCCTTCCGCCACTGCAAGTGCTGATCCTCGAGAGAACTGGAGGACAAATGTGGAGCCCGCTAGACGGTCTGTTTCACATAGTTCAACGCCTCCTTTTCATAACTCTTATGGGCCACAGTTGAAAAATGAGCCCAATAACCCACTACCTTCTTATATACCTCTACAGCGATCCCTATCGCACCATTCCTTTGGAGACCCCACTCCCGTCTTTCAAGGCCGGTTTAACTCGGCAAACTACATACAAGAACCTGTGGGTGTTAATCCATTGGGGCCAGAGGATCATTTCTCCGGCGATCATGCAGAAGACATGGACGAGGGCACGGATCCCGTCGAGCCTGCAACCGGGACCCCCAACCATCCTATAGAGGTCTCAGATGGTTCGTCTTTTCATGGATCACCCTACCGTGGTCCAGACAGTTACCAGGAAAGTTTTAACCAGTTCGAGTGGTACTTTACACCCTCGCATCATTCGTCGCCTCACCAACAGCAGCAGCAGGATCCCTCAGGGGATTCACGTTTCGTGGCTGTCACGCCACCGCCTCCACCGCCGCCAGTTAATCAAGCACCTCCAGAACCGCCGAGGTGTAGGAGGACAGGCGCGCAAATGTCCACGCGTGGAGGAGATTTTCACTTCAGCTCTCCTCGACACTCAAGTGGCAGTCATTATCCGCCACTACAGGAAGAACCGCAAATGGGTGGACCTTCAAACCCAGTTGCACCGCAGCCACCACAGATAGATTTCGATAACCCGATTCCTGCCTACACTGGTTCTATGGCGTACAACCCGTTTGAGCCGCCGGCTCACACCAACTATAATTATGCTGAAGCCGACCCATACTTGGTAGCGGCCAATTACAACGCCTTTAACCCGGAAGGACCGTATGGAGCTCCTTGGGGAGTAGGGTACCCAACTCATGGGTACCAAATACCTGCTAGACCTATAATTCGGCAACAATCGCAGCCGCCACGGTTTTCTCCCCCAGATCGGGAAGAAATTCTTCAAAGATTAGACCAGGTCGAGCGAGACTTTCACAGGGATCGCAGGGAGCGACAAAGTTTCTTCCAGGGATTGATAAGTTTAATAAAAGGGAAGAGCAAGAAGGACCATTGAATCCTTCAATTATTGATTGTAATTCTTCCTTGTTTCAGTTGAGCCCCTACATGGGTCTGTCTTGCTGTTTTGACCCCTGCGTGGGTATGGTTGTCTTTTCAGCCCCTGCGTGGGCCTATCTATCTGTTAACCCCTGCGAGGGTATGTTGTTTATTTAAGTCCCTGCGTGGACTAGTATTTCAGTGTGACCCCTGCGTGGGTAAGTGTTCTGTTAAAAAGACCCGTTTAGGGCAGTGTGTACTTTGTATGATTATTGGAATGTTAAGTTTATAAATTTCATTTTTGCTATTATATGCATAAATATATTATATGAAATAAATAAATCAAAATCATTCCTTTTAAAAATAAATCTGCCTATTTTAAATATTAATAAGAATCTTAAGAGTGAAACCTAGCCTGAGTGTCATTGTAAAGACCTGGCCAAGATGGTAAGACCTGTTTAAAAAGATTCAGATCCCAGTTAACAGCTGAAAACATGTTAACGCTCCTGGCAGATGTGATTCGTTAAAATCACACACGTCATTCTTATATAAGGATTCTTCAAAAGATTCCTAACCCAACTTAATGATCTCTGAATCATGGGTTTAAATCATCAATTAAGATGATCATATTTTGACCATACATTGGTAATATAGTGCCTACGGGCCTTGCTTATTTCTACATGAGCCAAAAGACAGTGGTAGCTATAACTCACTGTCAGAAAAAGGTAAAGAACTATGTTCAAACCCTAAAAGCCGTGATTCTCTGAAATCATAGCTTGTGATTTAAAAATGTCCTTGTGACTAGGCCTGTTGTGCTATTAATAAAACTGTTATTGTTTTTATAATTAGGATAAATTGTAATAAAAATCCTAAATAAATGTGATTTATAAATTAACCAAATATGGTTTATGTATACCATGGTTAATGAATTGCCATAAAAGACAATTCTATGATAAACTCCCAAATAAACTATTGTCATTGTCTTATGCAACAGTTCAAATTAAAATGGCTGACTCAGATGAAATTAATAGTCACCCAAAGGAGAATAATGATAACTCCCGAATTAATATAACGGGTGCTGAACTGAAAGCGTTAGTAGACGACGCTGTTACAATGGCCTTAGAGCGGCAGTATGAAGAATATAGTGGGACTCGAAGTAGGACCCTATCTACACCGCATTCAAAGCCACCCTCCAAGAAGGATGAACCCAGAAAAGAAGATGACGATCGTCACTCTTCAAATCATCGAAGTGATCCATCTCAGAAGATAATGCTGAATCAAGGACCCCGTGATAAGGGTTGTTCCTATAAATACTTTGTTTCGTGTAAACCCAGGGATTTCACTGGGGAAAAAGGGGCCATAGACTGTATGACATGGCTGGATGAGATGGATACTGTGGTTGATATCAGCGGATGCGCTGAGAGGGATGTGGTAAAGTTTGTGTCGCAATCATTCAAAGGCGAGGCCTTAGCCTAGTGGAGATCATTGATTCAAGCTACCGGGAAGATCCCATTGTACAACATGACATGGGAGCAATTTGTTGCCCTCATCAGGGAGAACTACTGTCCTCAACATGAGGTAGAAAAGATTGAGTCTGACTTCCTATCGTTGGTTATGAAGAACCTTGACTGCCAAGCTTACCTCACAAGCTTCAACACCTTGTCAAGATTGGTTCCGTATCTGGTGACCCCGGAACCCAAACGCATATCGTTTCATTGGGGGTTTAGCCCCAGAAATAAAGGCAAGCGTGAAGGCCTCTCGGCCAACTACTTTCAGATCTGTCACTGATATATCTTTGTCCCTCACCCTGGACGCGTTCAGACAAAGATCGCTAAGGAACACAGATACCGAGAAGAGGAAACGTGAAGATGACACTTCACGAAGGTCAAACAAGAAGCTTCGAGGAAACAATGACCACAGGAAAGGGTCTGAGTCCAGGAAGGATGGGCATCAGTCTGGTGATAAGCCCAAGTGCAAAGTCTGCAAGAAACAGCACTTCGGGAAGTGCAGGTTTGAATCGAACTCGTAGACTCAGTCGAAAACTTTTGCATGTGGAATATGCAAGTCCAAGGAGCACAAGACCTTGGACTGCAAGAAGCTGAAAGACGCAACGTGCTACCGTTGCAATGAAAAGGGTCACATTATGACCAACTGTCCAAAATATACAAAGAAAGACAAAGAAGGAAAGAGGACTAATACGAGGGTCTTCAGGATGGATGCAAAGGAAGCCGTCCAGGACGACAACGTGATTACAGGTACCTTCCTTATAAACGATGTCTATGCAAGAGTACTTTTTGATTCAGGCGCTAATAAGTCTTTCGTAGATAATAAGTTTTACAAATTGCTGAATTTTCCTGTCAAAACCTTAAGTGTGAATTATGAGGTGGAGTTAGCAGATGGCACCATAGAAACCATCTCAACTATGTTAGATGGATGTGTTATAGCCATTAAGAACCACTCCTTTCCTTTGTCCCTACTTCCCTTTAAGTTAGCAGGTTTTGACATAGTCTTGGGTATGGACTGGTTATCTCGTAACCAGGCCCAAATTGTCTACAATAAGAAGCAAGTGGTGATTAAGACTCCGTCTAGTGAATCACTTACCATTCGGGGAGATACCCAGTATGGACTGCCTGAGCAAGTGACTATGCTCAAGGCCTCTAAGTGTTTAAAAAAGGGTTGTGTCATCTACATGGCACAAGTGATTATTGATGAGCCTAAACCGAAGTTGGAAGATATCCCCGTCATTTCTGAATACCCTGAAGTTTTCCCTGAAGAACTACCTGGGTTACCACCAGATAGGCAAGTCGAATTCAGAATTGACATCATCCCTGGGGCAGCACCTGTTGCTAGGGCACCTTATAGGTTGGCGCCAACGAAGATGAAGGAATTAAGAACGCAACTAGATGAGTTGCTAGCCAAAGGTTTCATTAGACCTAGTTCATCTCCTTGGGGAGCACCAATCTTATTTGTCAAAAAGAAGGATGGATCGATGCGTCTGTGCATCGATTACCGTGAGCTTAATAAGGTCACGATCAAGAATCGGTACCCATTTCCTAGAATCGACGATCTGTTCGATCAGCTTCAAGGGGCAAGTTACTTCTCTAAGATCGATCTGAGGTCTGGCTATCATCAATTGAAGGTTAGAGATGAAGATGTACACAAGACTGCATTTAGGACTTGTTATGGCCATTACGAGTTCCTAGTGATGCCTTTTGGGCTCACTAATGCACCTGCCGCATTCATGGATCTCATGAATCGCGTCTGCAAGCCCTACTTGGACAAATTTGTCATCGTCTTCATAGACGACATCCTCATCTACTCGAAGAACAAGGCTGATCATGAGAAGCATCTTCGATGTATTCTTTCATTACTTCAGCAGGAGAAGCTCTATGCCAAATTATCTAAATGTGAATTATGGCTTCGTGAAGTCCAGTTTCTTGGACATGTGGTTAGCGAACGCGGAATCCAAGTAAATCCCGCTAAGGTTGAAGCTGTCATGCACTGGCAAGAGCCGAAGACGCCTACAGAGATTCGTAGCTTCCTGGGATTGGTAGGATATTACAGGCGTTTCATTGAAAAATTTTCAAGGATTGCTGCACCCCTAACCTCCTTGACTAAGAAGAAGGTAAAGTTCGTTTGGGGCCCTAAGCAGCAAGAATCCTTTGATATCCTTAAACAGAAGTTGAGCAACGCTCCTGTACTGACACTACCTGAAGGTACCGAAGAATTCGTCGTTTACTGCGATGCATCACACACCGGGATGGGATGTGTGCTTATGCAGAAAGGCAAAGTTATTGCCTACGCTTCACGACAATTAAAGGTGCATGAAAAGAATTACACCACCCATGACTTAGAGTTGGGTGCCGTTGTATTTGCACTGAAGCTATGGAGGCACTATTTGTATGGGATCAAGTTTGTGATCTATTCTGATCACAAGAGCCTCCAGCACCTGTTCAATCAAAAGGATTTGAACATGAGGCAACGCCGATGGATGGAGACGTTGAATGATTATGATTGTGAAATCCGATACCATCCAGGCAAGGCAAATGTGGTTGCCGATGCCATGAGTCGAAAGGAAAGGGTAAAACCCATCCCGAATCAATGCCAAGAGCATTGAAATAAGGAACAGTTTGAATGAAAGGTTGTTAGCTGCACAGAAGGAAGCTGTGTTGGAAGCTAACTCTCCTAACGAAAGGCTAGGAGTCACAGAAGAGCAATTATCTCAGGGAAAGGACGGAATCCTGAGGTTAAATGGAAGAATATGGGTTCCAGTTTATGGAGGACTTCGAGATGTTATCCTCCAGGAAGCCCACAACTCTAAATATTCCGTTCATCCTAGAGCTGATAAGATGTACCAGGATCTGAAGGCAAACTACTGGTGGATAGGCTTGAAGAAGTCTGTAGCTGCCTATGTAGCTAAATGCTTGATATGTGCGCAAGTCAAGGCAGAACATCAGAAACCGTCAGGTTTGCTACAACAGCCTGAACTTCCCACTTGGAAGTGGGAAATGGTAACTATGGATTTTATCACCAAGTTACCTAAAACAAGGAAAGGAAATGATACGATATGGGTGATCGTGGATACACTGACTAAGTCAGCACATTTTCTACCCATAAAGGAGACCTATAGCTCCGACATGTTAGCCCAATTATACGTAGATAAGATTGTAGCTCTACATGGCGTACCTGTGGCTATTATCTCTGACAGAGATACTAGATACACGTCGCATTTTTGGAAAAGTTTCCAACAATCTCTGGGCACGCGCTTAAATTTCAGTACGGCTTACCACCCTCAGACTGACGGACAGAGTGAGCGTACCATCCAAACCTTGGAAGACATGCTTCGGGCATGTGTGATCGATTTAGGTGGTAGTTGGGATAATCACCTGCCATTGATTGAGTTCTCATATAACAATAGCTACCATACCAGCATCAAGGTTGCGCCTAGGGCTGTCCAAACTGCTCGACGATCGCTCGAAAAATGCTCGTTCGATTCCCGCTCAGTTTGTAAATGAGCCGATCGGATCGGTTCGATTCAAATTCAATCCGAGCATGAGCATAGCTCCGCTCGCTCGTCGATCGCTCGGTTTCGATCGAATTATTTTTATTAATAATTAATATATATATTTATATTATAGATTTTATAGGTTAAAAACTCAAAAAATATAATAGCCCAAAAAAAAAATTAAAAGCCCAAATCACATTCAACCCAACCCAACTTAACTTAATATTTAATACGTAAATCTAAGTATCTAACCCTAAATCCTATTCAAAAGAGTATTCAGTATTCACTCACAATTCAGTCGCCGCTCCTGTGTTTTGCTCTCTAGTCTCCGACACAAACTGAGCGGTCTTCAATCTGCAATTGTTCGTCGGACGGTCTTCAATCTCCGGTCTTCAATCTGCAACAGTTCGTCTATTCGCACTTTATTTTGTGTTGCTTTTCTATTCGCACTTTATTTTGTGTTGCTTTTCTATTCGCACTTTAAGTTAGAATTTGTTTTTGTTGAACGAAGCCTTATTATTCAATCGAGCGAAAACGATCCGCTCGCTTTTTTTTAGGATTTGATAAAAACCGAGCGAAACCGAGCCGATCGATTCAAATTCAATCCGAGCATGAGCATCACTTTTGCGATCGGTTTTACAAATTTGATCCGCTCGGATCGGATAGGTTGTAATTCAATCCGAGCAAGAGCAGACCCTCGATCGGATCGGATCGGATCGTGAACACCCCTAGTTGCGCCTTTCGAGGCTTTATACGGTAGAAAGTGTAGAACGCCCATTTGTTGGGCAGAAGTTAGAGATGTCCAACTGTCAGGTCCGGAAATAGTCTTTGAAACGACGGACAAGATTGTCTAGATTCGTGACCGCCTGAAAGCTGCCAGGGATAGGCAGAAAAGCTACGCAGATTTAAAGCGTAAACCTATGAAATTCGAGGTAGGTGAAAAAGTGTTGCTTAAAGTATCACCCTGGAAGGGAGTGATGCGATTTGGTAAGAAAGGCAAGCTAAGCCCGAGATACATAGGACCTTTCGAGGTTATCGAACGAGTCGGATCAGTTGCCTATAAGTTAAACTTACCTGAAGAGCTCAGTGGTATTCACAATGTATTCCACATCTGCAATCTGAAGAAGTGTTTCGCTGATGAATCACTGGTCATTCCACATACAGATGTGCGCATAGAAGAGAGCTTAAAATTTGTTGAAAAACCTGTGTCGATCGAGGATCGACAGGTTAAGAAGCTTCGAAGGAAGCATGTGCCTATTGTAAAGGTAAAATGGGATGCCCGAAGAGGTCCCGAATACACGTGGGAGGTTGAGTCCACAATGAAAGAAAAATACCCTCATTTATTTCAGTGAATCTCGAGGCCGAGATTTCTTTTAAGGGGGTGAGGATGTAACACCACGAAAATTCACGTCCTATAATGTATTGACACGTGTCATAAGCTTGAACGTGTGAAAGAATGTTCTAGAGGGACTAAAGTTGACAAACATGGAAAGTATGTGAATATACGAGTTCAAAATGTCAACAGTGAATAAATATACTTTACAATAACCCTACATGATGCTTATACCATCAAACGAATAAATCATGGATCATACGAAGCTAAATATGAAAGAAAGTGAGAGATTACAAACTACAGGGGTTAAATGTGTCAACATGTTTAAGTTATACCTCTGAGTGACCTTTTAGCAAACCCGAAGCTTTGTAACGATTAATTATGCTCACTAGGATGCACGATAAAAATTTCATAAAGTTTCGTTATCGTATGAGAAAGTTATGATCAAATTCGTATACGAGGGGTTAAAGCTTCAACGTTGAAAATTATGACTTTTCGGGTAGTAACCAAGTGGCCAAGGACTTAACAAAGTGGGTATAGGTCTTGAAGCCCTTATAGGTAAATTTGGTGGGTTCAAAGTGCAAAATAGAAGCTTGGTTGACCTTTCGAAAGGCCAAGAGGCAAAGATGCACCAACTTGAAAATGTGGAATCTGAATACGAGGCCCAAGCGGGCCGCGTAGGCCCTAACAACATCTTACGCGGGCCGCCTGGCCCGCCCAGATACAGAAAAGTTGGACAACAGCCTGTTTTCACGCATAACTGACCCAAAACAGATATTTTCACAACATGGGCGACCCCTAAACAGTCCTAGGCACTTAGGGACATCTGTTGATGATCCATGGCCATTGATAGCATGATTTGTCAATGATCTATGAGATCAAAAGTACTATATAAAGGCCCTTGTTGCAACCATTTTGATCACACCTCACTTCTGCATTCCTGATCATTTCTGGAGCTCCAAAGCAGACTCAAGTGATCACTAATCGAGCATAGGACTTCAGTAAGTATGCTTAACCTTTCTTAGTTGAGTTTTTACTTAGTTTTTAGCTTAAAAGTCAAACTGTCGTAATTAACGGTTGACTTAGCGATTAATCATTGATGGTCCAGTGATTAGTTGAATTGAAAGTAGTTATAAGTTGGTAATTATGTGGGCATTAAATCCTTAAAAGGGCACCCTCTGATTCCCACTCTAACTAGACCATTTGTCGGGTCAAAGTTAATTAGAAAAAGTCAACATGATGCTTAATTTCAAATTAATATATAATTAACAATGTAGAACCCATACAACCTGTTTAATCATTATTATAACTTAGTAATTAATGTAAGAACATGCCTAAACATGTTCAACTCGACAATTTTCAGTAGAGACCCGGTTCGGAACCGAAAGTCACATAATTTGACTTTTGCTTTGACTTTCAGTTCTGACCCGTTTAAGCATGTTTTAGAAATTCCTTAGAGCTTTAATTGGACCAGGTTACATGCTAGTATAACCCTCTGTGATTATACACCTTGGTTCAATAGTTATCCAATTAATATGCATGATTCCGTTAATTGCTCATATGTTGACCATTACGCCCTTTACATCATAAAAATGCCCCTACGGTGCATAGTTTGGCTATAATTGATAAATTTCACATATATACTTTACCCTACTATTATAACTTATTAAATTGAGTATTTTTGATGATTATATCAGACCTGTAACTCAGGTAAATACTTGAACTCTTTTATAACCTTATAAATGACTAAAATACCCCTACGGGGCATAGTTTGAGTTTAAACTCGTTTCGGGCATAATAAAAGATATCTTACTGATGTCACAACAAATTTGAAGCATATTAACTTAGGAAACCTGTATATGGCTCTTATGGTTACCCGTTACGCCTCTCGCACGTTCGGTTCGGTTTATGTAACTAGTTTGCATAAACTAGTCGAAACGGGTCAAACCTTATCGGTTTTATCTCAAAATCCAGAATGTGTTTAGATTACCCATATAAGACAAGTCTTCAAACTTGTCGGGTCTAAATCACATTCTATTCCGGTCTTCGTTTAATCACGCGTTCGAACCGTATCATTCCTTAAAACTATTCGGTCTAAGCTTAAGCTTAACTAAAGACCGTTAGGATTCTAATAGATTATTATAAACCTTTGTTCCAGAATAGGAGAACCGGTAAAAGCTACCCGCAATTGCTAATTGTGAATTATACTTGCAAAGGTAAATACTTTTAACTTATTTTCCCTATACGGGCTTGGGGTACGGTATATAAAATACCGCTTGGTCGGACATTAAATCTTTCCACGTATGATGGTTAAATTGATATTTGATTGGCCCGTTTAAATTGTTTTGTTTGCTTAAAGCCTTTGGGAGGTTAATGACCATGTCCCGGATATCCTTGGCATCATTTTACGAAATGGCCACGACCTAAGCGCGGGGTGTAGGCGTACACCCGTCAGTGCCAAATAAATAATGTGGTGTGTCTATTGATCTTTAACCCGGCACGATCCGGGCTACTGAACGCATAAGGAACATGTAATTCTTTTACGAGATTATATATTTAAATAATTATCCCAAGTTATAAAAGTTTGTGCCACGTGCATTCAAATCAATTTTATTAAACTTTTCAAAATGAGTCGGTTGAATGTATTTACCAGTGTAAACTGACGTATTTTCCCAAAAAGATTAAATGCAGGTACTAATCGTAATAGGCTGGATTTCTCCTTAGCATCAAAAGAGTCTCGCAAGCTTAAGATGCCTAAAGTCTGTTGAACTACTGTTTCCTATTTATTTTGATCCTTCTGTGGATAAACTTTCGAATATTGTGATACTTGATATTACAAATTATTAAAGTTGAATTATATCTTTCAATTGCTTCTGCTGTGCATATTTAAATATTGTGTTGTTTGACTGTTATGTTGCCAACCACGTCACGATACTCCCCCACCGGGCCCACCGGTCAAACGTGGAAATATCGGGGTGTGACACGAACTCTATTATATCTATTAAACTTGTATGCTCACCTTTACACTATGTCTATTGACTTTTACTTTAACGTATGTGACATGTGCTTAGGATGCTTATATGCTTAGCTTGCTGTGAAATCGAGGCTAGGAAAGGTCTAGAAACAAATAAACAATTCTCTGTATTTTGAAATCTGAGTTGTCGGAACAGAACAATTTGACTAGATCTTGTCTGTAATAATTATGTTATCTTTTATGACATGGTATGGGACATGTTGCTTTAAATAATTGGTAATTATAGTTGTTATGGAAACTTCTGGACAATCTGTTTCTCTCAGTGCCGCGCCACGATGATTCCGCCATCGGTTGGGGTGTGACAAATTGGTATCAGAGCCATAACTATAGGGAATTAATCAAGACTCGACCTAGTCTGGGCCGATGTCTTAGAAACGACATAGTCTATAGTTAAGTATCAACATACCGACTTGTGCATACCCTTAGGGGCTATGTACGAGCTTGCTTGCTATCCTCGCTATTTCTCACCTACGCTACACTATCACTGTACTCTAATTCTCGAAACTAAACAAGTGATTAGGTCGAGATTAGGTGTGAAAGCCGCAAACTCTCGACCAAATTACTTGTTCGACCCGCATTTTTATCTATAAAAATGAGAATTTGCGTTGAACCAGGAGTGAAATCCATAATTCGATGCAAATTTCTTCTTTATTTTAACAAAACAAGGAACGAATTTGTTAAGTCAGGGGTGAAACCCGAACCTTGACGACTTGTTCCGATCTCTATTTTGGTTTTACAAAACTCTCACCAAAGTCTCGATGGATTCCAAGGACTTGAGTGCTTGATCAGCCGAAAGGATGGGTGCCATTCACCGCATGTCGGTGATAGAGCACAGTCTATTAGGTCAACAAGGACTTTTGGTACATCTTTGTGAATAGTCGAATCACTTTTGTTAGTCGACGTCTAATAGCCGCATACAATCTATTTCTCGATTTTTATGTGTTTCGATTCTGAGCTCGCTACTGCCGACTCTGATATTTGACGATTTTATGTGAATTTTATGTGTTTAATGTGATTTACTTGTTTATGTGTTACGATTTTTGGTGATATTATTCGCTTTTCGCTTTGAATCGACACACGCGACTCGCACTGCACATCCATCTCAAAACGTTAACAAATCATTACTTATGGATAATCGCATGCTATGAAACTCGCTTATGTTATACTATACGCTACACTACTCGATGAATCGCTATTTTCGAACGCTCGCGGACTTTGAATAATAGGTTTCTGTATTCTGACTGCTCCTATGTGCTTCTAGGTAAATTACGTGTCTACGTGTTTCTGTGCTTCTGTGCTTATGTGAATCTGTGATTACGTACCTAAGTGACTATGTGGTTACTTGATTATACGTGATCCCGAACTTTAGTAATACTAGGCGTGTGAGGTGAGATTCGATTATATTGTATTTGGGTCCTATGGCGATGTCTGTTGCAGACAATGTCGTCATCTGGATCCCGTCACACCCGCACTGCCCGCCAAAACCAGAAAGACAAACGCCTTGCTGCTCTCATCGCCAAGCAAGTAGCAAAGGTCGTTCCTCAGATCGTGAGTGAACTGTACGAGAATGTGAGCAAATCGTCCGAAGAATCCAGGACTGAAACCCCCAAAGCTGCTTTCAGCTTCAAGCAGTTCAAGGCATGCAGACCGAAAGAGTTCACTGGTGAAGAAGGCCCTACGGCTTTGTTTCAATGGTTCGACTCAATCGAGGTCACCCTACGTCAGAGTGGATGTCCTGACAATCTCCGCACTCTGAATGCTACCGGTGTCTTCCAGTCCCGCGCATTAGAATGGTGGACGACCAAGAGGAAAAAATGCGGAAACGATGCAGCTTATGGTCTGTCGTGGAATGAGTTGAAGAACGTTATGCTCGATGAGTTCTGCCCTCCCCATGAGCGCCAAAAGCTGGAGGATAAATTCTGGCACATCAAGCAGAAAGATAGTGACAATGCTGGCCTCACGGCTCGCTTCAAGCAGCAAAGTATCATATGTCCCGATCAAGTAAAGACTACCGACATGACGATTAAGAAGTACATCCGCGCTCTGCCGAATTATGTTGCAGATTTTGTGCATGCTTCAAAGCCAGCAACGATCGAAGAAACTTACTTGCTTGCCGCTGAAATCAATGACAAGCGAGTAAAAGCTGGTTTTTGGGATAAAGCTTCAAAGAACCTGCACCAAGCTACCACCGCACCAACCGCCGACACCGCCGCCTCTCAGTCATCAAAGTCCTCTCGCCGCAAGAGGAAGAATAACAACAGTAGCTCCAGCAACAAGAACTGTGCTGTCACAACCACTGCTGCTCCACTCCAAGCCGTACCGGCTCAGCAGCAACCCCAGCACCGATCAGCTCCAGCACCAGTTACCTATGCACCGCCTGCAAAACGTGCATATACTGGCCCCATGCTGCTTGCCCAACATGTACTGATCATTTCCTGGTGGGTATCGCCTGCCGATTTTGCGTGCACTGCAACATGTACGACCACTTCACTGCTAATTGTCGTACTGGTCCTCGTCAAGCACCAGCTCAAGCCACTGCTCATCAAGCTCTGCTCTCAGCCCCGCAAGGCCAACAAGCGGCTCAGGCACCCGCGGTCATTGCCAGAGTCTGCTTCGCGTGTGGTGATCCCAACCACTTTGTGAACATGTGCCCAAACAGGGTTGTGAAACAAGAGCCCCAGCAGCAGCAACCTCATCAACAGCAACAGCAGCAGCAACAGCCTCAACATCAACAGCAACAAGCCGCCCGCGCCAGAACTTTCAACATCAATGCGCGCCAAGCACAAGCCGACAACAATGTGGTTAATGGTACGTTTCTCATGAACGGTATTTATGCTTCGTGTTTGTTTGATACTGGAGCCGATAACTGTTTTGTGTCGTTTGAATTCGAGAAGCTCCTTAATCGTAAGTGCTCCCATCTCCCCTTGACGTTCGATGTCGAAGTCGCCACCGGAAGTACCGTCGCCGTCAATTCTGTTCTTCGTGATTGTACTCTTGAACTCAACAATCACATCTTTCCGA
Organism: Helianthus tuberosus; assembly: GCA_030545235.1. NCBI lineage: Eukaryota > Viridiplantae > Streptophyta > Magnoliopsida > Asterales > Asteraceae > Helianthus > Helianthus tuberosus. Next base: position 147,809,049 of record CM060406.1, read on the forward strand.
TTGACCTTATTCCGATTGTTGGTGCATTATGTCTAAAGCCTGCGTCTTAGTCTTGTTAGATTAATGTATAGGGTCTAGATGGGTTGATTATGTATTGTACAGGGGTTAATTATGTAATTTTGTGATGTTAGTGGATGAGGTCCGCTTATATGGTCACATGTCATAAAAGCGGATCTACATGTTAGAGGTCCGCTCATATGGACATGTCCATATAAGCGAACCTGTCACTTCTATAAATACCCCAAGTTAGTTTTCACATTTAGAACTTTGATGTCATCGGGTAGCCGAACTGCTGACCGTGTGTTTTCTAAAGAATTAATGTGAAAGCAAGTTAAAAGTGAATTCTATCTGTTTTCTACTCATTTCTTCTACAGTTTTGCTTTGATTCATGTCAAATATGTATTTCCGCTACATGTTCGGTAGATACTAGCTCGAATTGACTCGTTTGACTGTCATACTCGGTCCTACAATTGGTATCAGAGCCAGTTGTGAGCTAGTTTCCACGAATCAAAGATTTTTACCTACACATTTTGAGTTTCTGACACTCCCAACGGACATAATGGATTGAAAACTTGTCACATTGTGTAAAACTGCTAAATATCAAACCCTTGAGAAGTTCAGGTTTAAAATCGGATTAAAAGTGACCTAAAACTGCTCGTGAATAGGTTCCGCTTTTCTGTCATTATTGGAGGTTCGCTTTTTAGGTCCGCTTATTAGGTCATGTTTGTTGTAGATCCGGTCTAGAGATCCGTTCCTAGTTACACATTTGTTGGAGTTCCGCTCAAGAGGTCCGCTCGTAGTTACAGTTATTTGAGATCCGCTTTTGTGGTTCGCTCATTGTGACTGTGTAGAGGTTCACTTGTGTGGTTCGTTTGTTGTGACATAGTCTGGTTCGCTCTTGTGGTTCGCTTATACAGACAACACTTAGGTCCGCTTATTTGATCTTAGGCAGTTCCGCTTATACGTACACTTAGAGTATAGGTTCGCTTATTTGACCTGTTAGTGTGTGAAATTCATATTTTGCGCATTCAAGTCCGTTTTGTACGTGATCAAGTGTTGGAAGTTCAATTTGTGTTAAAAGTTTTTCGAGAAAACCAATTTGTTAATCAAAAGGTTAAACATTGTTAAAAATAAAATTTTTGTCACAAAAATGGAACATCAAGATTTCTATAACTTGTTTGCGGGAAGCGGTACGGCTACACCAAATCTGGCAAGTATAGTGCAGAACGTTAACATGGAAAACGAGATGGGGACTATGCAAAAGCCACCGAAGCTTATGAGTTTGGATGAATATGCGGGTTGGTCCGGCCGTTTCAAAAACTGGGTGCAAGCCAATCACTTTGAGTGTTGGATGAAAATAGAGGCTAAGTATGTACCACCAGTTAATGGTATGGGATTGGAAAAGGGCATCGGGAGTTTGACAGAATCCGAACAGACTGACTTCAAGGCTGAAAAGAAGATGGTGAGCATTCTACAACAGGCCATCAAGGAAGATATTCTCGTTTTACTACAACATGAAGATAATGCTCAGTCAATGTGGCAAGCTTTCAAGCTGAAATTTCAAGGCAGTGTTTCAATGATTAAAAGCAAAAAGGCCCTGATCAAGAAAGAGTTCGACATCTTAACCGGGATGAAGGGTGAAACAACGAAGCAGTTAATTGAACGTTATTGCCATCTTGTGGTAGAGATGCAAAGATTGGAGATTACAAAGACAAACGAGGAGTGGATCGACAAGTTGTCTGACGCATTACCCTATGATGAATGGGGAACATACTTGATGATGCTGAAAAACAACTCGGATTTCGTGAATTTGAATCTTAGTTCATTTATCGAGAAAATAGAGGCTCATGAGTTGGAATTGTTGAAGATAAAGAAAATGAATTCAGCAAATGTGCAGCAAGACATATCTCTTTATTACAAAGGAAGCACTCCTGTAGCAACAAATCAAAGTCCAAAGATACAGACGGGTTTTAGTGCTGATTCAAATTCGAGTGGTTCTACAAACACTCCACAATCAAACAAGCCCTCTCCATTTGTGAATTATGATCCAAACTTCAAAGCTCAAGAGCAGTCTTCACCTCAAAGCTCTACAAGTTCAAATAATCAGGCTTATGTTTCTGGGGTGCATTGTAACATTGCGGTGAATATTAAGAATGGAAATGAAATTACTGAAACAGCCGCGAAACAACACATTGCATTACTTGCTTCCGTTCTAGAGGCTTATGAAGGATTAGTGGCGGGTAGGATTGGTAATCCCGATATGACCAAAGAGGATTACGACCAGATCGACCCGGAAGAGCTTGAATTGATTGATATAAAATGGGGCATGGCAAGTTTGGTTAGAAGGGCACAACGCTTTATGGAAATCACAGGCAGAAACAGTCTCTCAGGTCCTGATCAGAAGTTAGGGTTTGACAAATCAAAAGTTACGTGCTTCAAGTGTAAAGAACGTGGTCATTTCAAGAGAGAATGCCCGAACCGTGAAGTGAACAACCATCAGAACCCTTTCACAAACGATTATTACAAGCAGGCAATCTATCATCGACCTAACTAACAACCTATAGTTCAAAGGCCACAAATCGAGAATAAACCAGAGAAGGCACTCATTGTGAATCAGGATGACGAGAAAGTAGCCGAGGGATTCAACTGGGATAAATACATTCCAGGAAGTGATGGACAGGCTATGATGGTTGAAATAATTGAAGAGCCTAAGAGTATGGTTAAGACTGAAGAGGTTGGTGAAGATGTTTCTGTGAATAGTGTGACTGAGGAGTTAGCTGAAGAATATCAGTCTGAGCAGGAGGTATCAGCCAGTTCTTTGAGATCTATTATTCCTCCTAAAACTTCTGAATCTTTTGCAGGTTTCTTTGAAGAGCCGACGACTGGAATGTGTCGAAGATATGAAGAAAAGAAAGAGTCTGTTGAGGAGATTATCGATGTGACAAAAGAGATGACTGAAGAAGTTCTAAAAGAAATTGCTGACAAAGCTCTCATGGCGAAACTGAAAGAGGTAGACACAGAACTTGTGAAAACCGAGTCTGTCGGTACCGAGTCAGTTCAACTGGAGTCAAATCAGGAGTCAGAAATTGAGGGAGTCAAATCTGAGAAAATGTCTGAGTCAGAGTCGAAAAATGTCGGTAAACAGGAAGTGAAAACTGCTCATGAAGCAGAAGGTGTTGAGAAAGTGGATTCAATTTCTGAAACCCCATGCCAAAAGTGTTTAGAACCTTGCATGGAGTGTCTTGAAAAAGATGCTAAGTTTCAGGCATTGACACGAAATGTTGACTTGTTGAAATTTGATCTTGAACAAGTCACAGAAGCATATGATATTCTAGCTAGATCAATTAAGATGATTAAAATGGAAAGTGTCGAAAATGATAAAGCAACAAAACTTGCAAAGGCAACACTTTTTGATAAACTATTAGAGGTTAACTTTCATCTTGACACGATCGCATCATTAAAGAAAGAGCTAGAATTAATCAAAATTGAAAATGAGAGAATTGATAAGAAATTGATGAGCTATGCTGCATCATCATATGTCCTTGAGCAAATTGTGCCACAACAGCTCGATGCTACACCAGTCTTTAAGAGCGTTCCACCCCCAATGTGGAATCATTATACTCAAAAGTATCCAGAGGGGGTGGAAGCTGCTTTAAACCTCAAGCTAAGGACAATTGAGGATGATTTGCCAGAAAGCATTGATGTTACATTCTCTGCATTCGACACAGACAACGAGTCACAGATCATCAAGACTGTTGTCGATCAGGTGTTAGATGAAGAGAGTGATAACTCTGAGGCTGAAGTTAAGAAATCTCATTCTGAGAAGTCTGTTACTGGTTCTGGAGACGAGGATAATTTTTTAGACCACTTTATACCGAAATCAGATAAGAGTGCGAATGATGATCCGATCATGGTGGTTTACACTATGATTGGAACTGACAAACTTTATTCTGATTTTGAGTATCCTCTACAGAATGTTAAGATTGAAAATGTTGAGAAAGTTTTCAAATTGGTTGAAATTGACATTGATGTGGAAAACAACAAAGGATTCTTTTCGAAACCTAAAAAGTCATTTACTACGACTCGTTCCAACAACTCGAACAAAAGGGAGTGGGAAGGGAATGGTAACAAGATTGATGGTAAAAACTTTAAAAATAAAGGAATTGGTTTTGAGAAAAAGATGGCTAAGGTTGTTAAGCCAAAGGATAAAATGAACAATACCTTTGTTGTTGGACCAAGTGTGGAGGATGAGAAGGAATATATTTTTAGTCAAAAGGCCGTGGATGATTTCAATGCAGCGAAAAAATCGAAAGAAGAGTCATTCAAGTCAACTTTTGTCGAGTATGACAAAAGAGTCTGCTATCGCTGCAATGAGATTGGGCACATGGCAAAACAATGCAAGAAAGTTTTCGAAAAACCTGTCGTAAAATCTGCTGTTCAAAAACCTCAACCTAAGTCACCAATTGACAAAAAGGGTAAAAAACCAATGGTTTCACAAATCCGCATCTTGAAGAGGGGTGAATCATTGAAGTCGGAAGATAAGCCGAAATCAACATTCGAGATTGGCGAATCTTCAAAGTCTCAAAAGACTTCAAAGATTTATCCAAAAACGAAATTTTTTGAAAATCAATCATGGGTTGCAAAGTCGAAACCATCGGTCGAGGAGAAAAAGATGGAAAACATTTTGAAGAATGAAACAAAAGTTTTTGAAACTCAATCACAATCAGTTGAGGTGAAGAAAGTGGAGAATGAGTTAAAGTTTGAATCAAAAACCTTTAATCCAACTGTTTTAAATATTTTTGGAAAAATGGTTGACAAAAAAGTCAAAGGGGCAAAGGAATTTTATGCATCAAAAGTGGATGCTAATGATAAACAAGAATTTGAATTTGAACTTGATAGATTTCTTGCAGAGTTTCCCCCGATAAAAAATGAAGTAAAACCAAAAGCTAAAGCTGAGATTCCAAATGTCACGTTTAACTTTCCAAAGATTGATGAAAAATGTGATGTAGAGTTTGGGAGTGTGTCAACAGTTAACAAACCATGGGTTTCATTGTTTGAATGAATTTGATTTGATGTTTGCAGGGGCTGCCCAAGTCTATACTGTCAAAGTGGATTATGGATAGTGGCGCTTCAAGGCATATGACTGGGACGCTTTCTTTGTTATATGATGTCAAATCCATAAACGGAAGTTATGTTGGATTTGCCGGGAACCAAGGTGGAAGAATCGGTGGTCAAGGAACGCTGTCAAATGGCGTGATTTCATTCGACAAAGTGAACTACATTGTGGAGTTAACAAACAATTTACTCAGTATTTCACAAATCTGTGATAAAGAGTTTAGTGTACATTTTACAAAAACTGAATGTGTGGTTTTAAAACCAGGATTTAAAATTCCTGATGAGATGGTGTTGTTGCGTGCTCCACGAGAATTCGACTTGTATTATCTTGATATGAGCGTCGCAACACCAACAACTTATCAGAAACAGTGTTTTGTGTCTAAAACTAAAGCGACAGAAAAAGATTCGATAATGTGGCATCGTAAGATGGGCCACATTCATGTTCGCAAAATGAACTTTTTGGTACACAATGATTTAGTTGAGGGTGTAAACTTGAAAAATTTTCGTTTGAATGATGATTGCATAGCGTGTAAGAAAGGAAAGCAGACCAGAAAGTCACACCCATTGAAGATGATAAACACAATCAGGTTACCTCTTGAGAGATTGCACTTGGATCTCTTCGGGCCTGTCAACGTAAAGAGCATCAACGCTGACTTATATTGTTTGGTGGTGACTGATGACTTTACGATATTTTCTTGGGTAGTGTGCTTGGAACGAAAAGATCAAACTTTTGAATCCTTTATGGTGCTTTTTAAGAAAATGGAAACGGTGTATAAACTGCCTATCCGGAGGATTCGGAGCGACAACGGAACGTAATTCAAGAACAACAAGATGTACGAGTTCTGCAACGAGAAGGGAATTCTTCATGAATTCAGTGCGCCGTATACACCACAGCAAAACGGCGTAGCTGAAAGAAAGAATCGGACCCTGATAGAAACAGCCCGTACAATGTTAGCCGATTCCAAGCTACCAATCTTTTTCTGGAGCGAAGCAGTATCAGCAGCATGTTACACATTGAATAGAGTTCTCACTGTCAAGAAGTATAAAATGACTTGCTTTGAGCTGTTGCACCGTTATAAGCCGAATCTTGAGTTTTTGGAGCCATTCGGGTCTCCTTACACGTTTATTGATGAAAACGGTAAATTTGGAGCTAAATCTAATGAGGGTTTCTTTGTAGGTTACGCTAGCCCACTCAAAAGGGTGTTCGTACCATGTCTGGGTAAGGTGATTCAAGTCCAACACGTGGATTGTCAGAAACACACTTCTTCACCACAACTTCCCGGACAAAGATTCCTGTTTGACTATGATAAGCTCTGGGAGTCGTTTCATCTGCCGGTCAAGCCGAGTGATGAGGAACTAGCTCTTATGTACCTGTATCAGCAAAATGTGTCACAGGAGCAAGTATCTAGACCGTTAGAAGTTTCTCAACCCACTGTAGGTACTCACGATGATGAAGCAGGACCGAGTGGAACAGCTCACGAACCACCAGAGGAACCAGCTCCATCGTTTGACGAATCTGACGACTCAGAAGCGGAACCCGCTCCGACTTTTGACAAGGATCCAACGGAAGCTGAGGATCAAATCGTTGATCTTGACATATCAAGCTTGGAATCAGAAGTAAATGTGCCTGACAATGTTATGCCACGGACGTTGTCTTATCATCCCTCAGAACAGATTATTGGCGACCTGCAAAGTGGTGTTAAAACCCGACATCAAATAGATCAAGCTCTTACATGTTTCTATTCATCTATTGCTGATATGCAGAAAGAAGTCTCACTTAAATGTTTTATTTCGCAGATCGAGCCCAGAACGTATAAAGAGGCGTTGACCGAGGATAGCTGGGTGAATGCAATGCAGGAGGAGCTGCAACAGTTCGAAAAACTGGGCGTCTGGAGACTTGTCGATCTGCCTAAGAATCAAAAGCTAATCAAGACGAAATGGGTTTTTAAATGTAAGCGTGATGACAGAGGTGTTGTGGTGAGAAACAAAGCGTGACTTGTGGTTCAAGGTTTCAGTCAACAGGAAGGAATAGATTATGATGAAGTTTACGCGCCAGTTGCCAGACTTGAGGCAATTCGGATTTTTCTAGCCTTCGCGTCATGGAAAATTTTAAATTGTATCAACTAGACATAAAATCTGCCTTCCTTTACGGAACAATTAGAGAAGAAGTGTATGTGGGGCAACCGCCGGGGTTTACAGACCCACTGCACAAAAACAAGGTGTATCTACTGGACAAAGCGTTGTACGGACTTCACCAGGCCCCAAGAGCCTGGTATGAGACGCTTTCGACATACTTGCTGGACAACGGGTTCACAAGAGGGACAGTAGACAACACTTTGTTCATCAAGGAAGAGGCAGGCCACTTGTTGATTGTACAGATATATGTTGACGATATCATTTTTGGATCCACCAATGATGATATGTGCAAAGAATTTGAAAAGGTGATGAAGAAAAAGTTCGAAATGAGCTCAATGGGGGAGATGAAGTTCTTTCTCGGGCTGCAGGTAGAACAAATGTCCGACGGAATCTTAATTCACCAGACGAAGTATGTAAAGGACGTGCTCGATAAGTTCGACATGACAGATTGCAGTCCTGCATCCACCCCCCTCGCGCAGAATCATGGAATTTGTCCAGACGAGAATGGTGTGAAGATGGACGAGACATTGTACCGATCAATCATTGGATTTCTGATGTATCTCACGGCTTCCCGTCCAGACATCATGTACCCAACGTGTCTCTGTGCCAGATATCAGTTAAATCCAAAGCAGTCACACCTGACCATAGTGAAACGTATCTTACGGTATTTGAAAGGCTGCCCAAGCATCGGCTTGTGGTATCCTCGATCGGGTGACTTTACTTTATCTGGTTTTGCTGATTCTGACTTTGGGAGCTGCAAGCAAAACGCAAAGTCCACCACTGCTGGGTGTCAGTTCTTCGGAACTCGACTCGTCACCTGGCAGTGTAAGAAACAAACCGCAGTAGCGCTCTCTAAATGTGAGGCTGAATACGTTTCAGCCTCCAGCTGTTGTTCGCAGATTCTTTTGATCCAACAGCAAATGCGAGACTTTGGTTTGCAGTTCTTAGATACTCCGATCTATGTGGACAATGAAGCAGCTATTAACATCACTAAAAATCTGGTTCACCATTCAAAAACAAAACATATTGAGATTCGTCACCACTTTATCCGTGATTGTCACGAGAAAAAGTTAATTCGGATTAAACACGTGCACACCGATGATCAGATAGCGGATTTTTATACTAAACCATTTGACAAAAAGAGATTTTATTATCTTTTAAAATTGAACGGGATAAAAAATCTGCAATCTGGGAGGGTTATTGAATGTGAAGCCGAATTGGGCGACGATCTGACGTGAACTTTTGTCGTGTTGTCAATCTTGTTTGTACAGTTTATTTTCTGCTTTTCGATAAAAACAAAAACACAAAAATATGTTTTAGTTTTAGGGGGAGAAATTTGCAGAAAAATACAAAAACATGATAAAATTAGAAAAACCAAAAACATTTGAAAAAGTAAAAAAAGAGTTGTGTAGAATAGGGGAAATGATAGTACATCAGCTAGACGGACACAGTATGCTAAAGAATTGTAATGTATAAAATGCAATTAAGCAGTCTCGATAAAGATGTGCCGATAGGTTTTCACAAAATCAGTAGATCAGTTTGGGATATAAACATAAAATTTACTTGCGTCTACGTGGGGAACACCTCCAGGATATATAGGTAACCCCTGAAATCCTGTTTGAAGGGTCCCGTATTCTGAGATACTAGGTCTTTATGCTTAGTGATATCTGGGGTATTATCCTGGGATTTCTGATTTTGCGGAAGCAATGGCCTAGTCCCCGGAGAATACTTTACGCTGCTTTGAAATATAAGCATCCCCTCAGCATAAAAAATGATAACACATTGCAAAATGGTTAATCATGTGCTGTTGAAAAGAAGATCCCCAAAGGGGACCCACCAAAAGTCGAAGCCGTCATCTCTCTGCGTATCGAAAGATCGACCTGAGCTCTCACGGCCCTCGCAATTAACCCCTTACAGATATCATCTAGGTATACTCACCTGTAAGACTGAATACTGGGGTCTGGATACGGGAGTATATACTGAGGTGGGACACATGTAGATGTTTAAGTCCTAAAACACTAATTCTGTATCCCGAGCAGATTGATAGTTTTGTGAGAATTTAAGTGGATCAGTATATTGGCAATCTACGCGAATTGTTTAATGTTGGATATGAAATTATAGCTTAACGGTGCTTGTGTCTTGTTGGCAGCTGATATGATCCTCTAACACACTCACAAAAAGATTGTGTGTACAGTTTTCAGTTTATTCAGTTAAAAATCCAAAAAGATTTTAGTTTCTCATTTTATTTTCGACAACTGACATTGGGAATCGGAAGATCAAAGCCTAAGTGCAGAACATGTCAGTGTTTGATGAGGGATGGGTAAGCTGGAGATTGCTATACAGTGATTGGTATATTGTTTGAAAGATAAAATGTGTTTGAAAATTTGAAATTTTCAAAAGTTCATTCATTTGAACTGTTTTCAGAAAGAAATGTCAGCAAACGTCATATATCTGATCATCCAAGGTCATTAATTTGGACTTGGTGAGTCAAACAGTTGACCAAGGTCATTGACTTGGACTTGGTCAGCTGGGTGTAACTGTGTTTAATCTGAAAAATAAAAAAAAATTGAATTTTTTTTTTGAAAAAGATCATCACAGGTTCGCTTATTTGTCAACATTTCAAAAGAGGTTCGCTTTTATGTCAGTTAACATAAGTGGTTCACTTTTTGATCATAAGGGTCCGCTTATATGACATTTGTTATAAAAGCGGATCTTCTTCTCATATATAAAACCGGGGTTCCGCTTTTTCGTCACTTATACCCTTTCGCTTATTTGTCACTCTCTCACCGGCGATTTGAAGCGGAACCATAACACGACCAAATTCAGGCATTGTGCTGACTGATTTTCACCAGATTTTGTTAATTTCTTAGTTTATCAATCATGGGCAAGGTAAGTCTTCGCTTATTTTGTTAAATTTCATGCTTATTTTGAGATGTCGGCCATGTCAGTTTGAATGAATCGTAGTCATAGGACTTTAACTGTTAAAAATGTACAATAAAACAAGTCTGTGTAGTCGTCTGAGTATGTAGATGATGATGGTGTTTTTTAATTGTTTCGAATTTGATGATTGATAGTGTTAGTCGAGTCCCAGATGTTTCAATCTCAGATCTAGGGTTTTAGAGATGTCAAAAATGAAATCAAAACATGCCCCAAGTCTCGGAATCATCAGTTTAACTTGATTACATGTTCAATTTTGAGATTTGATTAGTTTTGAATGGTTGATGATAGGTCCGCTCATTCGATCATGTTTAGGTCCGCTCATTCGATCATGTTTAGGTTCGCTCATTGGTACATGTTTAGGTTCGCTCATAGGAGCATATTATAGATCTGCTTGTATGTACATCATGTGTTTTCGCTCATAATTTCAAACTTATGGTTTCGCTCATAAGTACAGTATTGTGTAGTGCACTATGAATTGTCAATTGAAAAATTGTATCTGCTTGAAAATTTTTCTAAGTATCTGATTGTGTGTATATGTTTGATGTGCAGGCTTCTAATGTTATATTTGATCCTATTCACAACAGCTGTTGTGATTTGGATATTGAGAAAAATCCAGAACTGGAGAGTTTCAGGAGCATTTTGGAGTTTATGGGTCGTATTCCCATCCTGAAGGCATTGACTGACCAAAGGCCTTTATACAAATCTCACATCAAGCGTTTCTGGAGCAATGCAAGTTATGACGATCAAAGAAAAGTGATTTCATCAGTTGTTGAAATTCATGGCAAGTTAGAAAAGATTTTAGTCACAGAAGCACTGATTCGTAGAGTCATTAACTTTCCTGACGAACCAGATTATCCAACGAGATTTCCAGAAAGAATGGTGAAAGGGTGTATGTTGAGAATGGGATATACTGGAGCTTTAAATGCCGGAAACTATTTAAAGTCGAAGTTTCAGAAACCTTACAAGTTTTTGATTCACTGTGTACTGATTTCATTAAGTTATGCTAAAGGAGGATTTGATGCAATGCGCGATTACCAAATGAATATGATTACGACATTGGTGTTGAACAAAAAGTATAATTTCTCACATATAATATTCCACTATATGGCTGAGAATAGCAAGTCAGATCTCAAGACCTGGATGTATCCAAGGTTTGTACAGATGTTAATTGACCATGTGTATCCAGAAATTGATCGAGATATTATAGATGATTTGTTGATGCAATCTCACATGTCCAATAATACACTGAAGCAGCTTGTGAAATATCATCAGAATCACCCAGAGCCAACACTTGTTTTCGAGCCTTTCGGTTTTATTAAAGATGATAAATATGTTGATCCAGATCCAGTTAATCATCAGAACTGGAGAAATGAAGTGGAAATGAAAGAAGCAAGATATGCTGACGAGCTGAAAATTCTCAAAGATTTCAAAACTACTAAGAATGAGTGGTATGTGAAAGAAACTGGAAGAAGACGTAGAATGGCAACTCCTATTGTTCGAGAAGGTGAAGGATCTTCTTCGCAACCTAAGAAGAAACAAAAGAAAGCTGCTCAAACATTGTTAATAGATGAACCTGAAGAAGATAATCCTGTGGTCGCTGTGGAAAAAGAACAAGTTGTAACTGCTGAAGATGATCCGTTTAATGTTGATATGTTGTTTGATACAGATGTCTTAGAAACAGGACCTTCTGTTGAGATGGAAGCTGAGCAGGTAGCAAATGTTGAAGCTCAGAAAAGCAAAGGAAAGGTAATTGATGATATTGAGGGTGACGATATGGATAAAGATACAACAAGTTCCTCAAGTTCTTCAGATGAAGAGGTTGTAGATGAAACTGAACGTCGAAAAAGAATTCAAGAGGAGATAGAAAAAGAAAAGTTGTTAAGAAAGAGACAGGAAAAGGACGATGATGATGTTTACATTCCTTCTCCAGAGCATGTCTCTCAATCACAATCTCCTAAAGGCGGCAAAAAGAAAGCTGGTATGAGAAAGAAAGTGGTTTCTCCAAAAGCTCGCAAAGTCACTCCAAAGATCAAAATTCCGAAGATTGTGTTAAAGAAGAAACAAACAAAAGAAAGCAAGAAGCCACCTACTCCACCACATGAACCAACACCACCACAATCACCAATTCAATTTCCACCAAGATAACCTACACCACCACAACCATCCTCTCCACCAAAACAACCAACTCCACCAACAACTTTCACCATTACATCTATCACCACCTCCACAACAAACTTTATTCACCTCACAAGAACTTTTCCAAACACCACCTCGCACACAAATACAACTAACACCTGGTTCTTCTAGTAAAGGTCTTCATATTCCTCATGATAATCTTGAAGACATTGGAGATTTTGGTTTTGTCAATGATGAACAAGTTAAGAGATTGGAGAAGAAAATGGAAGAAGTGTTAGAAGATAATAAGAAATTAGCTACAGAAAATAAAAAGGTTTCTGATCGTGAACGAGTTCTTGAAATGCGGATGAAGAAGCTGGAAGGGGATAACAAAGAGTTGATGAAGAAGGTTGAAAGTGATCAATCAGAGATTGATATTTTGAAGGTTAAAGTTGCAGAACTTGAAGAAGATAAAACTTGACGTGATGAACAGAATGAGTATTACAAGTTAAAGAACAAAGAGTTGGAAACAGCAAAGGCATTAAGAGATCACGAGTTCTATATGCTGAATAAAGTTGTTGAAAGCATGCTTGGAACGTCGGTAGAACAAAGATTTGAAGAGCTGCAACTTGAAGAGCTTAGAGCAGAACGTCAGGCAGAGAAAGATAAAGGTAAGGGTGTTGAAGGAAGTTCTGCAGTGTTAGAAAGATCAATAGTACCTTCTATGGTGGTTGATAATCCCGAGCCTATTTCTGCTATTTCTGGTCTGTTTGAAGATGATACTCCTATGAATGAGTTGATTGTAGATAATGATGAAGATGATGAAGAGGAGGATGAAGAGGAAGATGAAAAAGATGAGAAAGTGTTTTCTGCGAGTAGTCATGGTTCTGATTATGATGATGATGACGCTGCAGGTGGTACAAGTTTGAAAGTTACAGAAGCTTCCATTGAGAAAGCAGTTGATGATCTGATGAATGATTTGGTAAATGAAGAATCAGGGGAAGCAAGTGGAAAGGGGGAGTCTAGTAAAACTCAGATCGTTGAACATACTGAGAGTTAATCTTGGGATTGGATGCTTACAGAGAAATGATGCATACCGTGGATCCTGAGTTCAAGTTCGATTTTGAAGAAGAGTTGAATATTTTTGACATAAATCAACAGCCTGAATACACGTATAAGTATGTTGAAGAGGCTGATAAGTATGACAGAGTTGAAGTAGAAGACTGGACGGATGATGAAGATGTGGTTGAAGATACTTCTAAGTTTCCTACGCTTATGGAGTTCTTTGCTGAGGAAAATAGAGAAGAATTGAGGCAAAAAGTAGTTGAGGCGGTAAAAGATAAGAATTTTGAAAGCACTTAAAAAGATATGGAAAAGGAAGATAGAACGAAATGGTTCAGAAAAGGTCACGAGAGAAAGTTTAAGAGACCTTTGAAGTATTATCAACGTGATAGAAGTGTGTCACTTGGTGATATCATCAGTTGGGGTTTCTTACCTCAAGTGAATGCGTATGCAATACGAAGAGAGTGCGGAGTTCAGTACTTTGAATGTTTATATGACATCATGTCATTACCATGGTGGGATGTGGATGAATTACCGAAGGTTAGATGTTTGGATTATACTGTTCGAAAGAATGATGTTGCTATGTGGGGCTACATTAAATATGAATCATTGAAAGAGTTTCGTAAATGGAAGCCACATCATCCTAAGAAAGTCCAGAGAGTTGATCTTGAAACAGGAGTTGAAGAAACTATTTTGAATGTCAAACCGCCAAGAACGATGAAAACAATACCAATGCCTCAGATGGAACAAGACTTTTATAAAGGCTTCATGGATTGGGTTTATAGTTGTATTTCAACCGAAGCCATAATTACTTACAGAGCAGGAGGGGAGATTCGAGAAATACATGTTTATGATCCTATGTGGCTTGTAAATTGCTCTGCGAAGGATATTGAATGTCTTTTCATCAACAAGATTCATTATCAACCAGAAGATAGAGAACAAGCGCAGCAGTTTCAACGTGTTGTTGCCCTTTGCTTTCAGAAAGGTATCAATTCTGAAAGTAAATGGAAATCATCTTGGTGGTCGCTTGATGAGAAGATGAAAAGGAAAGCTAAACATGAACGTCAAAAGCTTGAAGAAAAGAAACGTACATTTTTGAAGATTCAAGCTGAAGAAGAAAAGGCGAGGAAGAAAGAGAATGAAAGAATAAGGATTGCACTTAGTAGGAAGCCGAAGCCGAAGCCAAGGGAAGAGACGTTTAGAGCTGTTTGAAGACGCAAAGACAAGACAAAGACTGCGGCTGTATCCAAGGGGGAGTTTGTTGGTGCATTATGTCTAAAGCCTGCGTCTTAGTCTTGTTAGATTAATGTATAGGGTCTAGATGGGTTGATTATGTATTGTACAGGGGTTAATTATGTAATTTTGTGATGTTAGTGGATGAGGTCCGCTCATATGGACATGTCCATATAAGCGAACCTGTCACTTCTATAAATACCCCAAGTTAGTTTTCACATTTAGAACTTTGATGTCATCGGGTAGCCGAACTGCTGACCGTGTGTTTTCTGAAGAATTAATGTGAAAGCAAGTTAAAAGTGAATTCTATCTGTTTTCTACTCATTTCTTCTACAGTTTTGCTTTGATTCATGCCAAATATGTATTTCCGCTACATGTTCGGTAGATACTAGCTCGAATTAACTCATTTGACTGTCATACTCGGTCCTACACTGATGCAACTCGAAAGTTTTGACATCATAGTAGGTATGGACTTTCTTCGTGAAAACCATGCTGAAGTTGTGTGCTTTGATAAGATGATTCGATTCGCTCTCGCTAACGGTGATTTATTATGTGTTTATGGAGAAACTCCTTCGAAAGATCTCAAGCTCATGTCGTGCGTCCAAGCTAGCAAGTATCTCCGCAAGGAATACAGGGCTTTCTTGGCTAACATTGTAGTAGCGGAGAAGGAAAAGAAAAGGAAGACCGAAGTGAAAGATGTTCCTGTTGTCTGTGAATTTCCTCAGGTATTCCCTGATGATCTTCCCGGACTGCCGCCAAGTCGTGATATCGACTTTCGTATCGACCTCATTCCTGGAGCCAACCCTGTTGCTAAAGCTCCTTATAGACTCGCCCCATCCGAGATGCGTGAACTTTCGAGTCAGCTCCAAGAATTACTTGATAAAGGCTTCATTCGACCGAGCACCTCTCCATGGGGCGCACCAGTCCTTTTCGTCAAAAAGAAGGATGGGTCGTTCAGGATGTGCATCGACTATCGGAAGTTGAGTAAGTTGACAATCAAGAATCGCTATCCCCTGCCTCGAATTGATGATTTGTTTGATCAGCTACAAGGTGCTACGTGTTTCTCCAAGATTGATCTACGCTCAGGCTATCACCTACTACGCATCCAAGAGGAGGATATACCCAAAATCGCTTTTCGCACACAATACGGCCATTATGAGTTCGTTGTTATGCCTTTTGGTTTAACCAACGCACCCGCGGTTTTCATGGACCTGATGAATCGCGTGTGTAAACCATTTCTTGACCGCTTCGTCATCGTGTTCATCGATGATATCCTGATCTATTCCAAGTCGAAAGCCGAACATGCGCAACATCTACGTTTGGTTCTCGAGCTACTCCAAGGGAATCGACTCTATGCCAAGTTCTCCAAGTGCGAATTTTGGCTGGATGAGGTTCAATTCCTCGGTCACTTTGTTAATAGTCAAGGTATTCATGTCTATCCCACGAAGATGGAGGTAGTTAAGAGTTGGGTTACGCCAAAGAACCCGTCTAAAGACCGTTCTTTTCTCGGACTAGCGGGCTATTATCGTCGATTTATCGAAGGGTTCTCTAAAATCGCTGTGCCGCTTACCGCTCTCACGCACAAAGACAGATCCTATGTTTGGGGAACTGAACAAGAGTCTGCCTTCCAAACCCTCAAGCACATGCTTTGCAATGCTCCCGACCTTGCTTTAACCGACGGAAACGATGACTTCAATGTCTATTGTGATGCCTCGAACCTTGTTCTTGGTTGTGTTCTTATGCAACGGGACAAGGTTATCGCTTACGCATCTCGTCAGCTCAAGATCCATGAGAAGAACTATACAACCCATGACCTCGAGCTAGGCGCAGTTGTTTTTGCGTTGAAGATTTGGCGACACAACCTTTATGGTACGAAGTGTACGGTCTTCACCGACCATAGGAGCCTACAACATATCTTCAACCAGAGAGAACTTAATATGCGTCAACGCCGATGGGTAGAACTTCTCAACGATTACGACTGAGAGATTCGTTACCACCCAGGCAAAGCAAATGTCGTTGCCGACGCTCTAAGCCGACGAAGCTATTTGCATAGCGCTCGTAATGTTCCAGCCCAGCACCATCTCAAAACCCTTATTCGCGAAGCCCAACATGCGTGTTTTACCGAACGAACTTTGAAGAAGGAAAGAATCCACCACGATGGAGCCCATCTTGTTAATAAGTCGAATGGGATATTCCATTATCTAGACCGAATTTGGATCCCTAAGCGGAACGATTTGCGACAGATTTTGATGGACGAAGCACACAAATCTCGGTATTTTATTCATCCCAGTGCTGATAAAATGTACCAGGACCTTCGCTACAAGTACTGGTGGCCGGGCATGAAGAGGGATATCGCTCTCTACGTCAGAAAATGCCTGACTTGCTCGAAAGTCAAGGCCGAACACCAAAGACCCTCTGGCTTGCTCGAACTACCCCCGATCCCTATATGGAAGTGGGAGAGTATAGCCATGGACTTCATAACTAAACTCCCACGCACGCCATCAGGTCACGACAACATCTGGGTTGTCGTCGACCATTTGACCAAATCTGCTCACTTTCTTCCAATACGGGAAGACTACAAGGTAGAACGATTAGCCCGAATCTACACCGATGAGATCATTTATCGACATGGGACGCCTCGCGACATCATCTCTGACCGTGATGCTCGGTTTACCTCGCGACTATGGGAAACGTTTCAAGCGGCTCTCGGTACTACGCTTAATCTAAGTACCGCATTCCACCCTCAAACCGACGGTTAGACTGAGAGAACGATTCGAACCCTTGAAGACATGCTCCATTCATGTGTCATAGATTTCAGTGGTAATTGGGATGCTTACCTGCCGTTAGTCGAATTCTCGTATAATAACAGTTATCATTCCAGCATTTAAATGGCACCGTTTGAGGCTTTATACAGAAGAAGACGTCGATCGCCTATTGTATGGCACGAGATCGGCCATTCGCAATTAACCGGTCCTGAGCTATTGCAAGAAACGACTGACAAAGTTCTCCAAATTCGAGACAATCTGCTGAAAGCTCGGAGTCGTCAGAAAAGTTACGTCGATAGATGACGCAAACCCCTTGAATTTGATGTTGGCGACTACGTACTCCTAAAGGTATCACCTTGGAAGGGTGTGGTCAAATTCGGCAAGAAAGGGAAACTAGCGCCTCGATATGTTGGACCTTTTAAGGTCTCAGAAAGGATCAGAAAAGTTGCCCACGGGCTCGAACTATCGGAGGAACTTAGTAACGTCCACCCGACTTTTCATGTTTCGAACATCCGAAAGTGCCTGGCTGAGCATGATTTAATTGTACCACTTGATGATCTCCAAATAAACGAAACACTACACTTCATGGAGAAGCCTGTCGAGATCATGGATCGCCAAACCAAGCGGCTCAGACGCATGCGCATTCCTATTGTGAAAGTCCGATGCGAAGGCAAACGAGGCGCAGAGTTCACTTGGGAACTCGAAAGCGACATGAAGGCGAAGTACCCGCATTTGTTTGTTACGACTTCGGCTTAATTTCAGTGTGAAATTCCCTTAAGAGGGGGAGGCTGTAATACCCCGTGTTTCTAAAGTCAAAGTCAAGATTGAAGTCAAAGGGAGACAAGATTGCTAAT
This sequence comes from Helianthus tuberosus, assembly GCA_030545235.1. NCBI lineage: Eukaryota > Viridiplantae > Streptophyta > Magnoliopsida > Asterales > Asteraceae > Helianthus > Helianthus tuberosus. Next base: position 147,827,269 of record CM060406.1, read on the forward strand.
TGCGATCTGTCACTCCTTGCTCAATTCCTGTTTTGACTTCTTTGACTTGCAGTTAGTCTATTTTATGCTTTACGTTAGTTGTATTATGTGGAGTACTTATTAATAATCGAGGTCTATTCGATATTTATCGCATATTTGATCGCTTATCGCTTATCGCAAACGCGCTCGCAACTCGAATTACGCGTTCTGGATATTGTTTTACGTGTGTGTGCCTTATGTGTTACTTGTGCATGTTTATTTATTTAAATGTTGTGATGATTAATCGAAACGCAATCGAACCTCAATCGTAATCGAATCGCAAACGCTAAACGAAAGTCAATTAAGGATGATTGTATGTTGATATAGTAGTTGGGATTAAAAGTAATTTGAGTAGGAAACTCTATCGCATCGCAACGCTCAACACGCGAATCAAAATCGCAAAACTCGTCGCGCCGTACCCTCCAATCGAGTGGCCAACCGATCGAGCTGCCACCCGATTGGGCTGCCATCCGATCGAGGTGCCACTCGATCGGGCTGCCACCCGACTAGGGTAGCCACTCGATCGACCAGCCCTCTATTCCCCTTTCCTTTTATGGAAACCCTATAAATACCCCTGTTAACTTCACAAACTTACCATTTCTACACCTTTCGTCCGACCAGCGCTTCTTGCCCACTTTTCTTCATATTTCTCCCGATTCTTGTAAGTTTTCCATCTAAATCTTGTACTTTCTTGATCTACACACACTCCTAAACCTTTCTATCTTTTGAATCTTAACTTTTAACCGTGAAATCACTAGATTTGAGGTGTTCTAGGATGATGTCATCATGGTGTTCTTGAGAACTTCATGTTTTGGCTTCAATCCACCAAGAACAACTTAGATCTGAACGATTTCCACATGAACAAACAAAGATCTTTCATAGATCTGAACATATTCATGGTGAAAAGGATTGAAAGATGGTTTTCCAACTTTCTTTCAACTCTTTTACACTCAATGCACTCAAAACCGATAAAATCGGAGCTTGTCCTAACCTTCTACTTCTTCTTGTTGATGTGTTGGTTCAAGATATGGATTCTATCCACGAGACCATCGATTTCGGGTTAACCAAGAACAATCGTCTTGAACCGGTTAACTGGTTGAACTAGGGAGATTCCTGTTCAATCGGGTCACTGAGGTCAAGATGGGGTTCTGTTGATTAGTACGTTGTCACCCCGTCTCGATAAAACTACAAACTATCAAAACAACCAAGGAAGAAGACGATCAGGTCGACCAGGTCGGAGTGCCGCCCGATCGGACTGCTGTCCGAACGGATTGTCACCCGATCGGGTTGCCACCCGATCGGCTTGCACCTGGGGTCCCACGCTTAACTCATTTTTTAAACATTTGAAGTTTGAACGTTGAACGAATTGTTGTCCGATCGGATTACCACCGGAACGGATTACCACTCGACTATGTGACGTTTAGACTTCAACACTTAAACAATTTTGAACATATTCAATACAAACAGATTGCCACCCGATCAGACTATAATTCGATCGACTGACAAACTGCTGTGAACTTGTTCTCACTGAAGTGTCCCATCAATCGGATTGCTGTCCAAACGAACGACCATTCGATCGACCGACCTGAAAGGTAGAGATACTTCTCTGTTTTCAAAATGCTACAACGAAAACTTCAAAATACAAGCCATCATACACAAACACATCTTTCCCAAACGAAGTAACAATCCACTCGAAAGGTCACCCGAGCGGATGACTGTTCGAGCGGATTATCACCCGATCGACCGGCTAACCGATCGGATTGCCATCCGATCGGATTACCGTCCGACCCTTTGACCCTTGTTCCGTTTTACGCACCGCTTATCTGTTATGCTATCGTTATGATCAGGCTAAACTCGCTCTAAGCGCTCCCTTCAATCCATCAATCGCTGTGAGTATACTCGATCCCTTTTTGCTTTACGCACTTTTGGGTGTTACATACGTTACTTATTCTAAATCACATCGAACACACTACACAATACTTTAAACGCTAACCGTTATCGCATGTTATACGTGATTTAATGAATGCTTGTTTGTTATGTTTACACATGGAATGCTGTGTACCTGCCTTAGCAACGGTAGTACTATTTGTTTGGACTCAGCACCTGTTCACTCAGGGGTTGTTAAGGACAAATTGTTACATGGCTCACAATGGTGAGTGTGTATTACGAACTGCCTTGGGCAGTCAACCCGCATTCATTGGTATCGATAGGTTCATGTCGATAACTAACATGCCTCATTTTACACTGTGTACGTGCTGGTTATGCGTAACGATTTCGAACTCTATTATATCTATTAAACTTGTATGCTCACCTTTACACTATGTGTATTGACTTTTACTTTAACGTATGTGACAGGTGCTTAGGATGCTTATGTGCTTAGCTTGTTGTGAAATCGAGGCTAGGAAAGGTCTAGAAACAAATAAACAATTGTCTGTATTTTGAAATCTGAGTTGTCGGACCAGAACAATTTGACTAGATCTTGTCTGTAATAATTATGTTATCTTTTATGACATCGTATGGGACATGTTGCTTTAAATAATTGGTAATTATAGTTGTTATGGAAACTTCTGGACAATCTGTTTTGCTCGGTGCCGCACCCCGATGATTTCGCCATTGGTTGGGGTGTGACAACAGTCGTGTGACGTCTCTTCCGTACCGGTGAGCAAGTTCCTTCTGATGCGGAATTCTCAGCCGAGGGTTTTTATCCAGTAGTAGGGTCTACCTTTTTCTGATGTCATCAGGGTTGGTTGCCACCTGTTTGTGTGTCGAACCAACCTTTGAGAGCGTGACCGAAGATGTCAGTGGCCGCAACTCTAGTTGTAACCTTTGCGGCAACGGATGCAATGCTGTTAGTGCCTTGCTCTCGCTTTATGTTTATCAACTGGACATGCAACGATGTTCCCTATTTTGTGGGGTGTTCATGTTCTTCCAGTTTAGCTCTCAAGTAACCGCACGTCCTTTTGTGGTTACCTCGTTCTTTTGCATTGTTGGCCATGTTTGGTCGAACAATGTGGGGTATTTGCGTCATTGTTGGCCGTGTTTGGTCGAACAATGTGAATCTTGATAATGGTCAAATAAACATGGTCATAGGCACGGTTGTGCCCACCATTGTTTATTCTACGCAGCTCATAGGTGGGCAAACAAAGTCATAAGCAGACTTGCTACCACTGTTGCTTGGCTTGTTGCTCAAGGAGATCACCTTAGATATTTGGGAATCTGGGTGAAACTCATCCGCATTCGTTCTGTAACCACTTTCCTTCATGCTTAGTTGGAAAGCAGTTTTCCTGGAAGTAGCTTTGCTCAACCGTGTGATGGCTTAGTCGTGGCTCTTCCGTAGCTACCATTCGCGGAGTTGCGTTCCGCCGCAGCTACTCGTGAGTGTCTGCGGTTTGTAACAGAAGACTCGCCTTAAAAGAGGGGTTCTCTTTAATGCGGCTCTTGAAGGATCAGGTGTCAGGGTTGCTGATGTGCGGATGCGCATCTTACTTATCCTTTTCCCTAGGGAGAAGCTGTTTGCGTCCCCTCTGTGGTTGTGAACCGGATACGAGGGTTTTGAAGCTTGACGAACTTCAACGTAATGCGGTTTCTGTTCCTGAGAAGCGGTTTTCGCAGTCCAAAGAACAACGCTGGTTCTGAGTATCTGACACACCTGTACGGGCTCGTGTGTGTCATCTCCGCATATTCCACGTGTGCTCGTGGGTATATGAGGATATAGGTTATTCCCCTTTACATAGTGTAAATATATTTTTCCTATTTTTTGAGGGGATGTAAAAAACGACATGCGGTCTAGGTTATGGTTTGAGAAACCATAAAAAAACAGCATGCCGCATACATGAGAGTTATCTTCATTTGTAGCTTTTGTAAACGTCGTAGACCGCACGTGCGAGTTGGGGGAAGTTGATGGGATTTACCTGACATGTGCTGAAACGAAAGGACGTTTGCACTGCCCGAGGTAATCACTGCACTGTAGCAGGAGTGTAAAAGTCTCTTTCGTCAGGTGCGTGGGCGGCTACTCGCGCGTGGTAACCGTCAGAGGAACCGTCGCTATACACGTGGTGTTGCCTAATTCGCTCATTCCATGCACGACGTTTCGGTTACTGTTTCGCATTAATTGCGATGAGTATAAAAGGGGAAACCATTTGGGGTTTCCCCTCACTTCTTCAAAAATTCAAAAAATTCTGGTGAGAGAAAGAGAGATTCCTTCGTCTTCTCCGATAAATTGTTTGATTTTCCATTGAGGTTTCTGAGTTTCTGAACTCATCTTCCATTTTCTGTCTTCTACATTGTGATGGCTGAACCATCTAATCCCCATTCAGCTGAGGGTGAAAACCCTGACCCTTCGTCACCTGCAGCTGCGGAGGAGGAGGAAGGTGATGCTCCGGGGGAGTAACTACCAGTGTTGAGGTGGCCGAAGGCGTCGTTTGAGTTCCTGATGAAGGATATTCAAATGCCACCGGATTATGGGGCCCTTTATCCACAAGAGGGTGACACCGCCGCCGATGCCCCGGCGGGATACGTCACCTTATGGGCTGATTTCTTCATGGTTTGCAATCTCCGGTTGCCATTAACGATGTTTGTTATTGAAGTTTTGGAATGGTACAAACTCCATATTTCCCAATTGAGTCCGTTTGGGATGATCTGGATTCATAATTTTGAGTACACGTTTCGTGCTTTAGGTATAGAACCCACTGTCAGGGATTTCCGACGGTTCTATCAGATGACGGTGTCGATGGGGTTCTTCTCCTTCTGTCAACGGGACGATAACCCCAAGTTGATGACCCCTCCCAAAGGTCTTACGAAGTGGAAGACCAAGTTTTTCTATGTTAAAGCTGCTGCCATTACTGCGAGGTTGCAGTTTAGAAATGTAACGGACACCATCATATCGGAGAACATCAGTCTTCCTAAAGCGGATACGGTGGACTGGTTTTCGGACCTGCGGGTCATTGGGTGGAAGAAACTGAGCAACTCGCAGTTGTGGGAGCTGCGGATGATGCTGGGAAGGATGAATAGGAAGGCGAGACCGGTTGTGCGGGAGAAGAGTGGTGGTAAGTATCTTTCTTCTTGTGCGGTTTCTTGCTTCCTTTACTTTGAGGTGCTCGCTTGTGCGGATGATGAGGATGGGTTCAACGTCACCATTCATGATAATTTCTGGGTGCCCGCGGAGGCCGCACTGGCGGTGGAGTTGCCGCAAGCCAAAGGTATAAGAAATATATTTTCTTTACTTGTTTTGTGAACCTTGCTGATTGCTTGTTTATGGATGAAACCCAGGGAGTCTTGGGGCCTTAGGGGACCCTGATGCCACTGGTGTTCCCAAACAGCGTATAGAGAAGCATAGTGACAAGAAGCTTCGTAGGGGGAAGAAACCGCATGAGTCGGTTGTTATCCCTCTTTTGGTGCCGCAGGCGGCATGTATCTCTTGTACTTGTTTACGCAGATACACCGATTATGTGGTAGTGTCTGACACCCTTAAGGGTTTGGGTGTTCCAGGTGGTGGTGCAGCTGCGAGTGGATCCGCTGCGGGTTCTAAGCCTACTATTGAGAAGAAGTGGAAAGGAGATGCTGTTGGTGCCGGCGAGCAGAAACGTACGAGGTTGAGAACGACTCGGACAGCTGCTGTCTCGCAGCCAAAGCCTGTGGTTGTGACTGGTAAGTGGATCATAAGTTTACAAGTGTTTGTCATTTTTAGCTTGTAGCTTATATTTGTTTTTGCTTAATTTGTTGAAGAACCGCTTGAGGAGACTTTTGTAGGATCGTTTTCAGACCCGAATGAGTCGTTCAGAAGAGTTTATCTCAGTTTCAGAGGCGGAAACAAAGAAACTAAGTTCAATTCAGCTAGCAATACACTTTAAACTATTGTAATATTGATTTCACACTGTTATACAACCTGACAAGACTTCGGTAGCACTTCGTTGCTCTAGCCGGAAACTTACAAATGATGACAGCTTGAAGCCTATTTATAGGATAAGACCCCTGACCGTTTGAAGGTGACACACCACTCTTCAAACGGTCATGACACTTTCAAACGGACACCTACTTCAAACTATCACCTCTCAAACGGTCATGCATCTCAAATGACAATACAATATCTACAATCTATTTTGTCTTCACTTGATGATGCATATGATGATGTCACATATATGATGTCATCATCATATATGAATTCATCACTCTTGTTCAGCAGTGCAACGAACCCGAGACTTACATAAGACGAAGACGACAGATGTGTGCACCAACAGACTCCCCCTCAGATGTTGACGAGTCTTAAGTGTCGAGTCTTAGCATCTTCAGTCTTTATCAGTCCTCTCGACCTCTTTGAAGTGTCTGACGCTGTAAGAATCCTCAAATGTTCTCTCTTCACTTTTCATCATCAACAGATTTCCCACGAACAATCTCTACTCAGATGTCTTCAGACTCCCCCTTTCGATCTGCTGGGATTGCAGTCTGGCTTGTTGAAATCACAGAGTCATCAGGTATCGGAACCTGGCACTCTATCTTCAGGTTCAAGATCGAAACCTGGCTACACCTGCACATTCTTAACCCAGAAATAAATTTCACAAATTTAACATTTAAAAAATTTATAAACCCAGATTCTCTCTCAAATTAAACCAGAATGATTTATCAATGAAAAATTCTGATGAACCATTTGCAAAAATTAATCATTTTTCTTTTCAAAAACACATTCTCCCAAACCATTTGTTCATCATGTCTAGCACTTAGGATTTTGAAAATCAGCTCTCCAACATCAGTTGTCGAAAATCTTTTTGAATTTTACAAAAATTTTTGCTAAAACACACTGAAAATCTTTTTGGATTTAGAGATATTAAGAAATGCAGTAAAGAAATATTTACAAACAATATTTTTGTGAGTTCGTGTAAGAGAATCATATCAGTTTTTGAGACAAGTCACCAACACCGTTAAGCTTCATTTCATTTTAAGTTCTAAACAATTCACCTAGATTGTCAGTATATTTGTCCACTTAAATTTTCACACAAAGTTCAATTGATCCGAGATACGATGTTAATGTTTTAAGAAACTTAAACTTATCCGTGTGTCCCACTACTTGAATATACTCCCGTATCCAGATCCCAATATTCAGTCTTACAGGTGAGTATACTACAGATGATATCTGTAAGGGAATAATTTATTGTACGAAACCGTGAGAGCTCAGGTCAGAACTTCCGTTCAGCAGAGAGATGACGGCTCGACTTTCGGTGTGTCCCCTTTAGAGGATATTTTTGATTTCAACAGCAGCGACTATCAATTTTATTGTTTCATCGGCTTGCTGAGGGCGATGCTATGTTTTCAAGCATTTGCAAAAAATATTATCCGAGGACTAGGTCAGAACTTCCATTCAGCAGAAGTCCCGGGATAATACCCCATATATCACTGAGCATAAAGACCTACTATCTCAGAAAGAGGGACCTTTCAAACGAGATTTCAGGGGTTACCTATATATCCAAGATGTTGTTACCCACAGAATAAGCAAGTTTGAATTTTAGGTTTATATCTCGGTTCAATCTACTAAATGTGCAAAAACCTACTGGCATATCCGCAGTGAGATTGTTTATCACATTTTTAACTTTACATTTCTTTAGCATGTTGTGACAGTCCACTGATGTACTATCATTTCCTCTATTCACAACGAAACTCATTTTTGAATTTTATCATGTTTTTGTCTTTTTCAAATTTTCAAATGTTTTTGTATTTTCTGAAAATTTCTACTCCCCCTAAAATGCAAACACATTTTAGGAAATTTGAAAACAAACTATACAGGAAATTGACAACCGATATCGAATTGCTTCAATTCGCCATCCACTTGGCATAAACAATCAGAACTCCCCCTATCACAAAACTATTTTCTCATTATGATTTCAAAACACTTAAGTTTGTTTTAACCAAAATGATTTATCCAGAAAATAAGTTTTGTTGATTTTACCACTTGTAAAATTAGGAGTTTGGTTCATCATATTGTCCATTCAATCTCTTGTATCAGAATTACATCAAGTTCAACCTAATGACCTTGAGTAATCACTTTGTCAGAATCAACCTCTTACCACTTGTAAGTATATCCAAAACATATAACCATATGTAGGAATAAAACATCTACACAAATCATTTTACCACTCAAGATGCCGATTCCTGCTTCACACTTACCAACCTGGAAGCTCCGGCAATTCACAACCTGTAAAATTTAACACTTTTAAAATCTTTCATAAAAACAAGTTTAACAAGAATGATGCCGATTCCTGATCCACGATTACACACTTGGGATCTCCGGCAAGTCAGGTTTTTCAATCAAAGAAAATATCCTCCCAAGCCTGACCAGCCTTGGGTGTTTTCAATTCAGAATCAGTTGGAGTGTAAGTTGCTTTCTTTTTAGCATAAAACTCCTTTACCCCTTTTACTTTCCCTTCAACCATTTTTCCAAAATTCTTCTTAACTTTCCCATTAAACGCTTTCTCAATATCAAAGTTATCCTTCTCAGAATAACCCTGATTTGAGATCTCAGACTTTCCAGTTTTCCTTTTAAAATTTTCAGTCCTCAATGGTGGAAAGTTCTCATCATCCATTGAAGGAACTGAGTTTTCATCAATCTCATCAAACTGTGGCTCCTCTAATTTTGTGGAATCAGATTCATCACCAGATTTTTCATCAGATTTCTTAACAACCCATTTTTGGTTGTCAAGTTTCACACTTCGCTTGTAAAATCTCTTCGAACATTCACCAACTTCAAATGTTGAATTTTTGAAAACTTTAAATTTTTCAGTTGGTAGTTCGGTTTTATCAACAATAACTTCTTTCAGTTTTCCAGAAACTCCCTATTTTGTGTTTGTCGCTTTCGGACAGTTCCATGTAATATGACCAACTTCATTGCATCTGTAACAGGTTCTTGTTTCTTTCCTTTGATGAGCTTCACTATTCTTCTTTTCAGCAAGAAATTCTTGATTTGTTTGTCTCCAAAATGAGCTTTTCTGTTCTTCCTCTGCAGTTGTCCCTGAAACAAATTTAACTCTGGAATTAAAATTTTTAATATATTTTTCATTTTTATAGTTTTTAGGTGGAATAAAACCAAGTCCTTTCTTTTTGTAGCTACAATTGTGGTTTGGTTTCTTTTGAAAACCAGAACCAGAATTGTAACCCTTTTTCTTGTTCAAACGTTGTTGTACTCTTGAGGTGTAAATTTTAGGTTTTACATTAAGATTTTCATCTTTTATTTCAGAAATATTAATTTCTGTTAGTTTGAAAACTTTTTTTTATCAAATCAGTTTGAACACCTTTTATTGGAAACTCTTTATCAAAATATAATTTGTCAGAATCATTCAATGTATACACAACTTCAAATGTTTCATCATTCAAATTAGATTTTGACAACAAAAATTCTTTACTGTAAACCCGTTTTCCCGATGATTTTGAACTCTTTTCCGACGAACTCGAACTTCTGACTGACTGACACGAACTTTCGGACTCGGACTTTGACTCTGACTCCTCATCCTTATCCAACACCTGATCGACCACTCGTTTTATCAGTTCGGACTCATGATCTGTGTCGGACGCTGTGAACGTGATGTCAATATTGTCAGGTAAAACATTGGTTAACTCGGACTCTAACTTTAGATTGACTGCGTTTTGGACTTGTTCCTCATTCAGTTTTCTAGGCGAATACCCTTCCCAAATTGGAGGCGGACACTAATTATAACAGACACCCTGTTTCTTACCAGTATCCTTTTTCTTCTTTGGCTTTGTTTCTTCACCTTTAAACGCTTCAAATCCTTCAACTGTTGGATAAATTCTATCAATTATGTAGTCACAACCTTTGTAACTTTGCAGCAATCTTCTGATTCTTTCATTCTCAGTTGCTTCACTATCCAACTCTTTCTTCCACTTTGCACATTCTTCTATGTACAAGTTGATCTCTTTCTGCTTTGTCATCATAGTAGCATTCAACATCTTCAAAGCTTTCTCTCTTTCAGAGTTAGTCTTCTCCAGACTATTCACAGTTCTGTTCAATACATCATATGACTGTTTTAAATTTTTTACATCAAACAACAACATTTCTTTCAACTTTTCTAACTCACTAAACCTCTCATCTTTTTCTATACATTGTTTACATGACTTTAAACAAGTAAGACAGGGTTTTGTGATTTCAACGATCTTCTCGACCTCAATTATCTTTTCAACTTCCACAATCTTCTCAATCACTTTGACCTCTTTCATTTCCTTTGCAGCTTTCCTTTCTTTCAGTTTCTTCAATTTTTCTGCAAATAAAATTCAAAAGTGTCAGAAGATAAATGAGTTTTTTCCAAATTTATCTGTTCCATCTCTTCATCACTATCACTTGTTTCTGATGAACTGTTTTCAGATGAAACAGATCTTTCATCTTCATTTTTCTCTTCATCAGATAACACTTCCATCCATTCCTTCAACATTTCTGGCTTTTGAACAATATGTGCAATAAAAGCTTTAACATTAGGATCAGCTGGAATGTACTTGTCCCAGCTAAAATCATCAGCCACTTTCTCGTCATCTTGATCCGTGATGCCATAGTAAGCCTTTTTGTTTGCATCTTCGATCATTCTTCCATGTGCCGTTTGTGGATCTTTTTGTTGCTGTGGTAGATGAGTAATTTGTTGATAAATGGATTTCCTATAATAATCATCTTTCCCAGACGACTCCTTTGCTCCTCTCGGCTCCTGATTCTTGCACTCTCTTTTAAAGTGGCCTTTCTCCCTGCAACGAAAACAGACAACTTTAGATTTATCAAATCCTAGATTAGAAAGGTTTGCATCCAAGAAATCATTTCATCCTGTAACCAATCTAAACTTTTCTGCTCTCCTCAAAACACTAGCTAAGGCCCATTTAATATCCATCAGTTCCAGCTACTCTGCATCGATTTGATCATAATCTTCCTTTGTGAGCATCAGATTACCAATTCTTCCGGCAATCAACCCTTCATAAGACTCTAATGCAGTGACCAATAATCCCATATGATTCTTTACAATCTCTTCAGAATAATTTTGTCCATTTTGAAGATGTAAAGCAACATTGCACTGAATTAGATGACCATTTCCAGCAGATGAACTTTGAACACTTGGAGGATTCATTGTTGAGAACCCACTAGTGTTGACTGATCCTTGACTACTTGGTGTAGATTGATTTCCAGCACTAAATGCAGTTTGTATCTTTGGACTTGCTTCAGCAGTTTGAACATTTCCTTTATAGTACAATTTAATATCTTGTTGATGAGTAGAACTGTTCATTCTAGCAATTTTCTGCTGCTCCAGATCCTGTGCCTCCAACTTCTCTATAAACTGTGCAATCGATAACCTTCTAAACTGTCCGGAATTTTTCAATATCATCAGATATGTACCCCATTCCTGTTGCGGTAACGCATCAGCAAGCTTTTCAACCCATTCTGCTGGAGTTTTTGTAATCTTCAACTGTGACATAGTGCGTACAAGATGACAGTATCTTTCAATAAGACTCTTTGTTGTTTCACCAGGCATGCACGTAAATAGTTCAAATTCCTTTTTCAACAAAGCTGCTTTACTTTGTAGCATTTCAGTACTTCCCTCAAATTTCTTTCCAAGAGCTTACCAAATAGAATAAGCGTTTTCATCATGTTGAAGCAACACAAATATATCTTCTTTAACAGCTTGTTGTAACAAATTGATCATCATCTTTTCTCCTTTGTAACTCTCTCTTTCTTGATCCGTGAATTCTGAAATGATTTTACCAACTCCCGCTGAATTCTTTGGCCTCTCATATTCAGTTTCGATGCTCTCCCAAGCTTTTAGATGATTCGCCTGAACCCAATTCTCAAACTGTTTCTTCCATCCATGATAATCTTCAATTCCCATAAGTTTCGGGGGTTTTTGCATTGTATCGGTTTCATTCTCCATGTTCATGTTCTTAGCAATGTCACCCAGAGTAGTCGGAGATGTTGCGAATACGTTGTAAAAATCTTCACTCATGATTCAATATCGAAGAATTTCTCAAACTAGCTTTCAAACGAACTGGTTCACCTCGTGAAATACCTGACAACAAACAAACAAAATACAATCAGTCTTACAGAATTATCAAATAACAGAATAAGACTGGTACTTGAACTGGTGAAAATTCTGTGCGGACTGAAAGTTGACACACTGTGCAGACTGCGATGACCCAGATCAAACTCAAACGACCTTTTCCAATGACCTGGATAAAACACACGACCTGGAACGAAATCAAATTCAAACTGACTGAACCACATCTTGTGAACTGGGATCAATTTCAAACTGTGTTAAATAAAATTCACTTTGTGTAAACTGATCAAATATCAAACATAAAACTATTTGACCGCAAACAATTTCACATGCAATATCAACCAACTGATGACCAGACACACCGATGCAACTTTAAGACAACCAAAGCACATGGGCCGAAGACTATGATTGGGCCAACATTTTCACTAGTCCGACATTTCTGACAATACACAATGATGATTGGGCCGAGGATAATTCACATGCCAACTTTAATACATGAAAGCTGGCAACAACTCTTGTAGATTACAAACAAATGAAAAGCTTATACCGACACATTATCTTGAAACTTGTAAGTATACCAACACATTATCTTGAAACTTGTAAGAATCACTTGTTCGTGGGAGAGTGTGTAAACCGACAACCTTTATATTAATCAATTTTGATTGCACTAAATCTCTTTATCACTTGATATTATAACCGACAAACTGTGAGATAGTCATGAAAGTTTACGAAAATCACATTCAAACTGACACAACCATATGATTTCTTTTCCACTTGTAGACCCGAGACACTATGTCAAATTTGTCAACCCAATTCACATGCGACTGACACACAAACTCGTGACTTCCTTTTCTAATTACTGACACCTCAAATTCAATGTTACACACAACACAATGCACAATCACGTGAAGACTGAAACACTTTCAAACGGGAACCATTTTTCAAACTGTCATGATGGCAACTTTCAAACGGTCAGGTTAGTTTCAAACGGTCATGTCCAGTTTCAAACGGTAATGTGCAAATTTCAAACGGTCATGGTCAATTTCAAACGGCCAGGTGCAGTTTCAAACTTTCAGGTGGCTGTTTCAAATGGTCATGTCAATTTCAAACGGACACGGTGGCAGTTTCAAACTTTCAGGTGCAATTTCAAACGGACATGTGCAGATCTCGTTCAAACGGACACCAGTTTTCAAGCCATTTTTACCACTTTTACTACGAATTTTAAGCTGAAATTCTCAAGGATTTGTTAAAACACAATTATGCACACATTGTGAAAGTTTTAGCCGATTTTATCCATGAAAACTTGTTCAGTTTTGAAAAGAAGGTGTAGAAAATCAGAATTTGTGGCTGAATTGGTATGAACTCTTCCTCCTGAGCTCTGATACCACTTGTAGGATCGTTTTCAGACCCGAATGAGTCGTTCAGAAGAGTTTATCTCAGTTTCAGAGGCGGAAACAAAGAAACTAAGTTCAATTCAGCTAGCAATACACTTTAAACTGTTGTAATATTGATTTCACACTGTTTTACAACCTGACAAGACTTCGGCAGCACTTCGTTGCTCTAGCAGGAAACTTACAAATGATGACAGCTTGAAGCCTATTTATAGGACAAGACCCCTGACCATTTGAAGGTGACACACCACTCTTCAAACGGTCATGACACTTTCAAACGGACACCTACTTCAAACTATCACCTCTCAAACGGTCATGCATCTCAAATGACAATACATTATCTACAATCTATTTTGTCTTCACTTGATGATGCATATGATGATGTCACATATATGATGTCATCATCATATATGATGACATCACTCTTGTTCAGCAGTGCAACGAACCCGAGACTTGACATAAGATGAAGACGACAGATGTGTGCACCAACAACTTTCTCCTTTTTTGAGGATCGTTATTCTCCTCCGCGAGATGCAGCTGCGGATTCGGGAGAAAATAAGGAATTTAGGAGAAGCCCTTCTATCGAAGTGGTTATTGCGGCCTCTGTGCAAGCGGAGGATACTGGGAAGAAGGTCGCGGGTCAGACCATCTTTGATATGGTGGATTCTTCTGACAATTTGATCCCCCCGAGGGATATTGATGTTGAGGGGGAGAACAATCTGAAGTTTGCTAACGCTGAAAAGCCAAAATCCCCTGCTGCGGAGAAGGCTTCTGGTTCTGCCTCCGTGGGTACGGGCTTTGAAAAACCATCCATTCAGCCTGGTGAGTCTGAATTGGAGTTCTATTACCGTACTTATACGGAAAACCGGGGTGTGAACTACCATCGTCCCCCTTGGAGCGTTATACAAGGGGATGATATTTCGAATGATCCCTCTGCTTGTAGGGATATTTTGAGTGGTTTAGGCACCCCGTTTGAGGTTCTTCGGGCTCGTGGTTTGCCCCGTGAAAACCGGATAAATCAACTCCTCCATGCTTGTTGGAAGTTCCATAATGGCGAGCGATATTATGGAAGATTATAAGGTTCTGGGCTGCAAGGAGGAGGAAACCGCTCGCCTGCGGGCTGAGGCTGAGGCAATGGGCTGCAACAGAAAGGGAGAAAGTTGCTTTTGAGAAGCAAAAGTAGACTGAGGCTTGGGCTGCAACAGCTAGCCATAAACAGGTTCGTACTCTTGCTAAGTTGATTTCTGATGAGCGCAAGGATTGGAGGGAAGCTTGCGCTCGAGAAAATGAAAAACTTTTCTGTGTTCGTCAGGAGGTGACCAATCTGAAGGCAGCGAATGCTGCCTTGGTAAAGGAAAAGGCCGCAGCCGAAGCGGCTGCTAAGGAGGTGAAAGAGGCGGAGGCACGCAGTGCCAAGGCTCTTGAAGAGGCGGATGCTGACTGCACCAATTTAAACAAACTTGTCGAGGGCCTCAAGGTATGGGTTGCGTTTACACTTGAGTTTGTTTCTTTGTTTCACAAGTATACTTGATTATCCTTCTATACTTGTGTTTTCTTTGTTGTTGATAGGTTGAAGTGCAGAAGCAGGTGACCATTCTTTAGGAGGTCACTGCCCGCACGGCTGAGGCTGAAGCGCAAGCAAGGGAGGCTGCTGAGGCTAGAGATAGCCTGATTTCCTCCTTGGATCAGCTGAAGGCAGATCGGGATTGGATGCGTGATCACGGTATCGAGCATGTAAGTATCCGGTGCCTTTGCTATCTTTAGGTTTGCTTTTGTTAACCTTATTACTTGTGTTTTGCAGATTGTTAGAACCATTCTTGAAGCGCCTGAGAACGTAACTGCTGTTAATGAGCTTAAGTAGTGTGCCCGGGAGGCTATTAACGCATACAACATCTTGTCTATTTACTGATGAAAGATTTGGGTTCCATGGTGTAGTTTACTGATGAAAGATCTGGGTTCCATGGTGTAGATACTGATGAAAGATTTGGGTTCCATGGTGTAGTTTACTGACGAATGCCTTAATCATGTGAACCCTTTCTACCAGAGCAAGTTTACTGATGAAAGATCTGGGTTCCATGGTGTAGATACCGAGGCTCGGTACGTTGCAGCTATTAATGCATACAACAACTTGTCTATTTCTGCCATTGATGATATTGATAAATGCTTGGAGGCGGAAGATTATATGGACCGCTTGCGGTTGTTGTATGCTGATCCTAAAGAGGAGGAGGAGACCACTGGTGGCGCAAAGGGTGATGCGGGTACCAGTGGTACAAAAGAAGACTTGGTTGGCCTGCGTGTCGTTTTTTACTTTTCTTTTTGATGTAAATGTTCCTAGAGGAGAACTGATGTAAACTTCTTCTGCACCGCAATGGTGTAGAATATTTTGGAATATATAAGTTTAACCCTTTTGTTCGATTTGTACAAGTCTTTTTACTACTTGCATTCTTGAACATGTGTGAGTTAATGTTTTTGTGAATAACATTAAGTCTGAATTTGCCTTTTGCATATCTAGGTGATATGCAAGGATGTGCGGCTCATAGTTCATAAGTAAAATATTTACTGTCTTTGTGTGAGTGCAGTTGAAATAGTGTTTATTTAAGGCCAATGTTTCAGGCACATGTAAATAATACTAAGTCATTATTTGCCATTTGCATGTCTAGGTGACATGCAAGTATATGGATAACTCTGTTGGCTATAAAGCCCAGTTGAGTATACTCTACACCTTTGTGGTGTGAGTATTAGTCAATTCCTGTTTTTATCCCGTTAGGGTTTAGGAATTGTGTAGGTTTTGTAAAAACCGTATGTGCGTATCCTGCCGGATAGACATTGATATTTTGCCTTTGCTGGCCTATTACAATATTTGTGTGTGGTCACCACTTTGTGTGGGTATCGCGAATGAAGATTTTGCCAATCTGTTTTTGCAGATACCGCAAAGTGGAATATGCATTTGTAATAGAAGGAATAAACAATATTGCATTGAATCATTCATTTATCTATTAACAAATGGCCTGCGGGCCAGTAGGTTACATGGAAAATGTAGACGTAGCTTACATGTAACAGCGGCGAAGTTGTTGTGCGTTCCATGTTCTTGCGATGGGTTCACCTTCTAATGTTTGTAACCTGTACGCGCCTTTTCCTAAGACCTCTTGGATGAGGTAGGGTCCTTCCCACTTGGGGGCAAGTTTCCCTGGGCGCTCTGCGTTAGAGGCCTCATTGTCTCGAAGGACATAGTCTCCCGGGTTGAATGTGCAGATGCGGACCCGCGCGTTGTAATACTTTTCTAGTTTGGTTTTGTACTTAGCCTCATTGATTGCGACGTTTTCGCGCCTTTCTTCCAAGAGGTTCAAGTCAAGCCTGTGCTCGTCACTATTGTCAATTTTGTTGATCGCTAACATTCAGGGTGAAGGGAAACCGATTTCAGCGGGGATCACCGCCTCAGAGCTATAGACTAGGCTGAAGGGTGTCTCCCCGTGACTTGTCTTTGGGCTGGTCCTATGGGCCCATAGGACACTTGGGAGTTCATCGACCCAGCCGCGTCTAGCTGTTCCCAACCGTGCCTTTATTCCCTCGACTAAACTTTTATTGATGCTCTCGACTTGGCCTTTCCCTTACGGATGCGCCACTGAGGAGAAGACGTGTTCAATGTTTAGTTCTTTTAGCCAGTTTTGGAAATCTTCAGCCGTGAAGTTGGTGCCATTATCATTTACTATGCACATTGGTAGACCAAAACGGCAGATGATGTGTTCCCAGACAAATTTCCTTGTTATCATAGCGGTGGTAGAGGCTAGCGGTTTTACTTCTACCCATTTGGTGAAGTAATCGACAGCCACTATGATAAATTTGACCGCACCTGGTGCGTCTGGAAAAGGTCCCACCATGTCGATTGAAGATTTTTGAAAAGGCCATGCGGTGGTGACGGGGACGAGGTTGTTCTTTGGGCGCAAAGTCTTTGGTGCGTGTCTATGACAATTAAAACATTTGCGCAAGACTTTGACCGTGTCCAGGTGCATGCCGGGCCAGTAATACCCGACATTCATGATCTTGGCCACTACCATGCGCGGGCATGCGTGTATGCCACATATTCCGTCATGTATCTCCCTGATAAGATATGTGGCATCCTGAGGGTTGACACATCGTAGAAGTGGCCCCATGTATGATATGCGGTATAAAATACCGTCCCCCATCTGATAGTGGCACACCTTGTATTGTAGTTTGCGTGCCTCTGCTTTGCTCTCGGGGGTAACACCTGATTGTAAATATGCAATGATTGGTGTCATCCAAAATGTTGTCCCGTATTGGATGACATTGCCTTGGCGCATGGGTACTAAGGGATTTTACAGGATCTCAATACGTATCTCCTTTGCCAGATGTTGGAAGTTGGTGGATGGGAGTTTTGAAAGTGCATCCGCGGGTTTGTTTTCACTCCTGTTGATATGTCGGATATTGAAGGACGTGAACTTGGATTTTAGTTGCATGGCTTGTTCGAGAGAGAGGATCATGATATCTCCTTTCGCGGCATAGTCGCAGCGGATTTGCCCCGCAACTAGTAGTGAGTCGACGTGTGCTTCCAAGTGTTGGACACCGAGTTTGACTGCCAAGAGTAGCCCTGCTAGCAAAGCTTCGTATTCTGCCTCGTTATTTATACTCTTGAAATCGAGGCGGATGGTGTAGGTGATCTCTTGACCATCATGGCTTACGAGTCGCAGACCTGCGCCCGCAACGTCTTCGTTTGACGCACCATCAGTATATAGTGCCCAGATGTCTGATGAGGACGGTGGGGGTGTAGGGGTTTGTTCATCTTCGCATTCTTGAATGCGATTCGCCGGTACTTCGGCGGGGAAGTCAGCTAAGAGTTGACCTTTGATTGCTGGGCGTGGTTTGTAAACCAATGTATGTGCGCCCAGTTCAATGGCCCATTTTGCTAATCTACCAGAGATTTCGGGCTTGGAGAGGATTTGCCCGATCCTGTAGTTGGTGAGCACGGTGATGACGTGGTTTGCAAAGTAACGGCGCAACCGTCTGGACACATGCACTAGTGCGAGTACCAACTTCTCTGTGATAGAGTATCTTGTCTCTGGATCATTCAGCATTTTGCTTACGTAATAGATTGGTGTTTGTACTCCTTCTCTTTCCACGATGAGCACCGCACCTACCGCGTTGTCTGCGGCTGATAGGTATAGGACGAGAGGTTCTTTCTTGCGTGGTGCAGTGAGAGTTGGGAGTTGGATCAAACACTCTTTCATCTCCCGGAAGGCGTTTTCTTCCTCTGCGGTCCACTGGAACTGTTCCTTTTTTAAGCAGTTCCGCAGGGTGCTGATAAAGGGGTAAGATTTAGCTGCGTGGTTAGCTAGGAATTTGTTCAAAGCGGCTAGCCGGCTGGCTAGTCGTTGCATTTCCTTTATCGTAGAAGGTGATGGCATGCGCTCGATCGCCTGAACTTTTTATGGGTTCACCTTGAATTCATCTTTTGTGACGATGAATCCAAGGAACTTGCCTTCTTCCATTCCAAACGAGCATTTCCCTAGATTGAGCTTCATGTTGACGCTTCGCAGAGTTTGGAATGTTCTTTCAATTTGATTGCCGAAACTGGTATCCTCCTCCATGCTCATGACGACTAGGTCGTCCATGTAGATTTTGACACTTTTACTGATTTGATTGCCGAAACTGTCGTTCATCAGTTTTTGATAGGTTGCGTCCGCATTGCGCAACCCAAACAATATTTTTGTATAACAGTAATTCCCCGTAGGGGTGCGGAATGCCGTTTTGTCTTCGTCCTCGATTGCCATCTATACTTGGTGATAGCCTATATAACAATCGAGGAAACACTTCCATCGGAAAGGGGCGAGGTTATCGACCTTTTCGTCGATCTCTGGAAGTGCGTAGCAATCTTTGGGGCAGGCTTTGTTGAGGTCTTTGTAGTCGACACAAATGCGCCAGCCCCCGGTTGCTTTTTCTACTATGACTGGGTTAGATAACCAAGTCTGGCATTTAACTTCCTGCAGGATGCCTGCGGAGAGCAGTTCTTTGACCTGCTCATGCATCGCCTCGTTCTTTGCGGATCCAAGGTGGCGTTGGCCTTGGATCACCTGCTTGATACCCTGTAAGGTATTCAAGAAATGTTGCACGACTTCACATGGCACACCTGTCATATGTGCGGGTGTCCATGCGAAGATATCTTGATTCCTGAAGAGGAGTTGCTTCAGGCGCGCCCTTGTGCTGTTAGACAAGGCGTGACCCAATGTCACCGGCTATTCTGGGTGTCTTGCGTTAAGAACCTATTTCTCTGGTTAGGTGTTGGGAGTAAGCCTTGCTGTCTTGGTCGGTCGTAGTTCATCTGTTGACTTAACTTCTCTGCGGGCGTAAATTATGGCGACCCCCGTCTCGGTTGGGAAACCGATGGCAGAGTGGGGGACAGACGTAATCATGTTAAAGTCACCTTCGGACTCTCGCCCGAGAAGTACGTCGTATCGGTAGGTGTGGGGTAAAACCATGAAGTTTACCTCCTCGATCCTCATGTGCCTACCGTTGGTAAGGCGCACGGGGAATGTAATTTGGCATAGGGGGAACACCATTTCCTCCGCGAATCCGGCCAAAGGGTAGTCTACCGGCTGCAATCGATCTTTGTCTTCCTCATCGAACTGGTTGAAGCACTGCTCATAGATGATGTCAGAAGTACTACCCGGGTCGATGAACAATCGCTCCGTGCAGTAGTGAGCTAGGTAGCCGGTGATTTTGACAGCGCGTATGTCGCGCGGTCCGCCACGAACTTTGGGGAAAACGACCTGTTCGTCTTTCCAGTCGTTATCCCCTATTCTTGCCCCCTTGCGCGACCTTCCACGGCCTCCATTAATCATGTGGGTTAAGGCCACGTACATGGTCTTTTTGCCCATGGAAGTGCCCTCGTCGCTGGGGGTGATGCGCTTGGTTTGTTTCTGCGCGGCTATCAACAGATGTTGCAGCTTCCCCTCTTTCAGGGCTCATTCAATCTCAAATCGGAGACTGATGCAATTGTTGGTTGAGTTGCCTGAGTCCTTGTGATACTCACAGTAAAGTGTGAGATCTTAGTTCTTTTTGGACTTCATCGGTTGGGCCGGTCGCAAGAATTGTGCGTCCGTCTGGAGGACTTCTCTTGGCGACTTGTTGATCTCGGTCCAATTGCGGTCTTGAGATTCCTTCTTTGATGCCCGTTGTTCACGTTGGGCATTGATCGTTGCCCTTGCGTTGGGCTGGTAGGCGCGCGGGACATAAGGTTTGGAATCGTTGCCACGATTCCATGTGTCCCGGTTGCGCTTGTTGTTGCGCTTGGCGGGAGTATTGAACTTACGCGTGGGACAGTGCCTTGGCAGTGTGCGGTTTGAGAGACCGCTGAGTTTGGGCATACGTCTTGACCGCGGCCATGACGTCGTCCCATTTTTCTGGCAAGCCCTCCTTGCCTGAGATAGTCATCACCATTTCATTGTCCTTGACGGCTAAAATGAAATGGTTGCGGGCCATTTGATCTGTGATCCCGCTGATCTCAAGGCATTCTTTATTGTAGCGGATAACGAAAGATTCTAGGCTTTCGTTGTCTCTGCTCCAGATGTTCATGACGTCCATTGAATCACGTTTGTGACGTCGTTGCTGGCTGAAATATGCAAGAAATTTTGCTTGCAGCTATTCAAATGAAGCCAGCTCTCCAACTGGAAAAAAATCGAACCAGACCCTTGCTAATCCAGTGAGTGTCTGGGGGAAAAAATGGCACGACGTGGCCTCGTCCCACTTTCCATTGCACCCAGCGCCAGTAAAAATGTTCATTTGGTAGTCCGGGTCGGACGAACCACTGTATTTCCCAATCGTGAGTGGGAGTTTTGTCATTGTGACTTCGGCGTGGGAGATCTCTGGAACGAATTTGGAGTTTTCGGACGCAGACTTTGGCCTGTAAGGTTGGGTTGGTCTGCGCTTTGCAGCGCAGACGTATGTAGTGCGGGGTTGACTGGGAGGAATGTAGTTGTGTCCTCCTAGTCTGCTGTTTGCGGAGTGTGATTCTCCGCAACATGTGAGGTCGTCTGGGTCAGTGCGATCATGCCCTTCATTGTGAGGCTGCGGCCCTAAACCGCTATGAACGCCAGATCCACGGTGGAGTGTTGACTGCCGCCGAGTTTTGTCGTGCGAACCTAGGCGGCTTTGTATTGGACCCCTACGGCGGGATCCATATATAGAGTCGTCCTCAATGATTGTGCGGACGCTATAGTAGGAGGATCCGCGTTCTTCTACCCTATCCAGGGAGGCCGGGATTGCGGGTGCCCTAATCCCGTATTGCAAGATACGAGGTGCAGGTGTGTATGGTGCGGGGGTGGGTCCTCCGGCTACTTGCTGTCACACCCTGATTTCCATGTGTCACCGGTGGGCCCGGTGGGGGAGTATCGTGACGTGGTTGGCAACATAATAGTCAAACAACACAATATTTAATATGCACAGCGGAAGCAATTTAAAAATATAATACAACCGAATTTAATATTGTAATATCAAACGTCACAATATTCGGAAGTTTATCCACAGACGGATCGAAAATAAAATGGAATTAATAGTTCAACAGAATTCGGGCATCTTAAGCTTGCGAGACTTCTATTGATGCTAAGGAGAAATCCCAGCCAATTACGGTTAGTACCTGCATTTAATCTTTTTGGGAAAATACGTCAGTTTACACTGGTAAATACAATCAACTGACTCATTTTGGAAAATGATTGAAAATTTATTTGGATGCACGTGGCATAAACATTTTATTTAACTTGGGAGAATTATTTAATATTATAATCTTGTGAACGAATTACACGTTCCTTGTGCGTTCAGTAGCCCGGATCTTGTCCGGGTTAAAGATCAATAGACACACCACAATATTCTTTTGTGCACTGACGGGTGTACGCCTACACCCCGCGCTTAAGTCATGGCCATTTCGTAAAATGATGCCAAGGATATCCGGGACATGGTCATTAACCCCCCAAAGGCTTTAAGTAACAAGACTGTTTAAACGAGCCGATCAAATTATTCAATTAACCACCCAACGATGGAAGATTTGATGCCCGATCAAGCGGTATGCTATATGCCGTAACCCAAGCCCGTATAGGGAAAATAAGTTAAAAGTATTTACCTGAGCAATGTATAAATCACAATAAGCAAATTGCAAGTAGCTTTTACTGGTTCTCCCAATCTGGAACGAAGGTTTATAATAACCTATTAGAATCCTAACGGGTCTTTAGTTAAGCTTAAGCTTAGACCGGGTAGTTTCAAAGATACGGTTCGTACGCACGATTAAGCGAAGACCGGATAGAATGTGATTTAGACCCGACAAGTTCAGAGGCTTGTTTAATATGGGTCCTTCATGCACATTCTGGATTTTGAGATAAAACCGATAAGGTTTGACCGGTGTCGGCTAATTTATGTAAACTAGTTACATAAACCGAACCGAACGCGTAATAAGCGTAGCGGGTAATAATGAGAGTCATTTACAGGTTTCCTAAGTTAATATGCTCCAAATATGTTGTGACATCACTAAGATATCATTCATTATGCCCGAAATGAATTTAAACACAAACTATGCCCCGTAGGGGTAGTTTGGTCATTTATAAGGTGGTAAAAGAGTTTAAGTAATATCCTGAGTTACAGGTCTGATGTAATCAGCAAAGATAATCAATTTGCTAAGTTATATCAGTAGGGTATGGTATATATGTGAGATTTGTCAATTATAACCAAACTATGCACCGTAGGGGCATTTTGGTAATTTCACATAAGCCGAAAAGCTCAAAACTGAAGTCTGAGTTTAAGGACTTTTTCTTACTGTTAAAATATTATAATTTGCCTCAAATATCAGTAGGTATCACCCTTTGTATGTTTAAAATAGTTTTGGTACACACTATGCGTTAAAAACGCTTAAAAAGGCGATTAGAAGCCGTTTCCAGGTTCTATATAGAAATCTGATATTTTTATTATTCCAGAGAGTTTAAAATAATTTATTTATCATTTAGAATCAGTAGCAAAAGGTTTGGAGCCGTTTAGATATGTAAAACTCATTTTATGGTCCGTAAGGGCAAAACCGACAATTATCGGATTAAGCCTACGACTATGAGTTATGCTCAGCCTAAAATTAATTAAAAATCTTCCAAAATCCCAAAATAATATATTACATCAGTGGGTAAAGATTTTGGTATCAAAAAGTAGGCTTAACTAGGCTATACGCTAATTACGCCGTTTTATTAACATTTAAGTTTTCATTTTACGCTAACGAGCATAACTCTTAATCTACACCTCAAACTGATGTCAAATTTTGTATGCAAGTTTAAATATCAGTAATTAAAGTTCCTACTCTTTTACATTTCCAAAAATCACGTTTTAAGGTGAAAAGGGCATAATGGTCAACATATGAGCAATTAACGGAATCATGCGTATTAATCGGTTAACTAATGAACCATGGTGTATAATCACAGAGGGTTATACTAGCATGTAACCTGGTCCAAATGAAGCTCTTAGGTATTTCTAAATCATACCAAAACGGGTCAGAACTGAAAGTCAAAGTAAAAGTCAAACTATGCGACTTTCGGTTCCGAACCGGGTCTTTACAGGAAATTGTCGGGTTGAACATGTTTAGACATGTTCTTACACTAATTACCAAGTTATATTAATGATCAAACAGGTTGTATGTGTTCTACATTGCTAATCATGCATAAATTAGAATTTAAGTATCCTGTTGACTTTTTAATTACAAGTTTGACCCGACATTTGACCTAGTTAGAGTGAGAATCAGGGGGGACCCTTTTAAGGGTTTATTACCCACATAATTACCAACTTATAACTACTTTTGATTCGACTAATCACTGGACCATTAGTGATTAATCTTAAAGTCAACCGTTAATTACGACGATCCTATGCACGAAATGTGAAGACTTGAGCCTGCTTGGGAGCTCCAAGAATGATCAGAAGTGCAAATGAAGGTGTGAGGAACAATGGTTGCAACTAAGATCCTTTATATAGTGATCAATTCACCATAAGATGTTGACAAGCAAGTCTAGCACTGACCACAAGCTGCCCACAAGTGTCCCTAGTGCTTTGGGGGTGCCTAGGGGTCGTCCAAGATGAGAAAAGATCGATTAAAGGTCGAATACCCGCGAATACAAGAGTCTGTTCGAAGTTTCTGTATCTGGGCGGTTTACGCGGCCCGCGTAAAAGACCTTAAGGTTTTACGCGGCCCGCCTTGACCCTGTAATCAGATTATGCATTTTCTATTTTCCGCATACATGTCTCTTGGCCTTTCGAAAGGGCAACTAGCTTAATATTTGCAATTTGAGCCCTCTTTATTTACCTACAAGGGCTTTAGGACTTATACCCACTTTGCCAAGTCCCTGTACATTTCTGGTTAACCCGAAAAGTCTTAACTTTCAACGTTAACGCTTTAACCCCTCGCACACGAATTTGATCATAACTTTCTCATACGATAACGAAACTTTATGAAATTTATATCGCGCATTCTAGTGAGCATAAATATCAGTTACAAAGCTTCGGGCTTGTCAAAAGGTCACTCAGAGGTACAACTTAAACATGTTGACACATTTAACCCCTGTTGTTTGTAATCTCTCACTTTTAGCTTCGCATGATCCATGATTTATTCGTTTGATGCTATAAACATCATGTAAGGTTATTGTACAATATTTTTATTCACTGTTGACATTTAGAACCCGTATATTCACATACTTTCCATGATTGTCAACTTTAGTCCTTCTATAACATTCTTTCACACGTTCAAACATATGACACGTGACTACACATTATAGGACGTGAATTTTCGAGGTGTTACACTTGCGCTTCTGCGCAAGCCTTATTATAGGCTGCCGCGAGGGCAGCCTGTTGTTGGTAAAACCAGGAATGGAGATCCATTCCTGGGGGTATCACAGAACCGAACTGTGAAAAATCTGGCATGAACACTGGGGGAGAGCCCCCTTGTGCGGATGTGCCTATGTGGCCGATTGGTTGTGCGGGGGTGGTGTTCCTCGTAGGTGCCAAGTTTGCGGGGTTGAGGTTTTCCCTGGTAGGATTGTTTTAAGGATCAGACATGATCTTCAAGAAAGAGAAAGGATGCGGAAAAAGTGCTAAGAGTAGCGGTGGGCGCCAATGATGAAACAGTGGTTAACCAAGAGAGGTTAATTCACTAGTCTCGTCAAGTAGGGTTAATCCCTTCTTTCCGAGGATCGGTGGCTGGACCGTCAGCTGGGCTGTCTCCTGTACAAGGAAAACACACCGTGACTCGTAACAAGGAGGAAGGGGTGGGGGGTGCTTCTTGTTACCACTCTCCGGCGTGAGAATCAGGAATTTGCTTGTGAAGCAAAGTGTGTGATAGTAGTAGTTGTGAGAGAGTTGAGAAGCGATACCTCAACCTGGTTTGGGATGGGTATTTATAGCCGAGGAGTGAAGGAGGGCAGTTGAGTGGACAGACTGACGACGCTCCGCCCTTACACAGGTGTGTCAGGCTTGTCGGTTGTGGAGGTGAAGCCACGTCCTACTGCGGTGTCAGTCTGTTGCTTACGTATGGCTGACAGGCGACTGTCATTGGTGCCACTTGCACTGTGGTATCAGTCCCACTTGCCTCGTGGGCAGGATGCGGTGCCGTGGCGCATCGCTGCCTGCGGTAACTGCTGTTGTTTTCGCGTTCTCACTCTGGCGAATACTGAGGGATGCGGTGCCAGGCCGCATCGCCACTTGTGGTGACTGTTTCTGTTATCCAGATCCCTTGCCGTGACGAAAATCTTCATAGGATGCTGTGGCAGGCCGCATCGCTATGTGTACACCAATTTTCATACACAAGGTAAGTCTTCTCATCACTTGACCTATTGGATTCGACCGCTGTGTTCCCGCGTGCCCGCACGGACACAGATAAGTTCTTGCCGGTGGGGGTTTTTGATAAGGGTAATGGTCACTCGCGGCCATGCTGGTGCGAGATTTGGGACCATACCCCTTCAGAACCCAAACTCGTACTAATTGATTCGGATTGGTTAAAAATCGGGTTGGGCAAAAAAAAAAACGGTTTTTTACGGCTTTAAACCGGTTTCGGTTTTTAACCTGGTTCCAAAGATCAAAAACACTAACCAGTCTACAAACCGTCAGTTCGGTTCGGGTTGCAGGGGCGCAGCTTAAGTAGGGCGGGAGGGGGCGGCGGACCCCGCGAACTCTTTGCTCAGTAGTGGAGAGTATGTATTTTTCATATAGAATTTTTTGGGTATATACATTTTTGACCTCCCGTTGAAAATCTCAAGTTTCGGCACTGTCAGGTTGAAAATGGTTTTTAAAAAAACCGGTTTCAATTTTTTTACAAATTCAGTCCTAAAACCGTTTTTTTTACACCTCTTCATAAGAGCTGATATGTTGGACCATAAGGTTCGATTTCAGGCGTTAGTAATCTAAACAGGAAACAAAACTTACTGATTGGTTTCTGAACATAAAAGGAAAAGTGGGCACTACGACCAATTTACATGCCGTGTGGCCACATGCACATGCTACTAACTTCAGCCATGTATTTTGTACATGTACTAAACGTTTTGGCAGCCTTTTATCAAAAGACAAGACAGTGTTGCAGTTTTATTTGCTGCACATAACTTTTTTCAGTCATTCTTTTTTTCAAATTAGAGGCAAAGTGATAATAATAATAATAATAATAATAATAATAACAATAATAATAATAATAATAATAATAATAATAATTTTAATAATAATTATTATGTTCTTGAGAAGAGCTGATATTCCATATTGACTTGACTTTTGAAAGGGTATTGTCCCAAATAGCGCACTCAGCCGCATGCGCACACGACTATACTCACAATAGAGACAAATAGCACGTTACTAGTCTTAGAATTATATTGCATGGGAGCTCTCACACGTGTCTACTAGGGATGAGCAAATCGTTCCCGGTACCGGTACCGAATTTACCGAACCGGGTACTTTTTCGGTACCGCCGACTTTTAGCATTTTCGGTACAGGTTTTTACCCTCAAATACCGTTTTTTACCCTCAAATACCGGTACCGTACCGGTACCGAACAGGGTATATTCGGTACCAGTATCGGTACCCGCTTTTGGGAATTTTCGGTACCGGTTATTTCGGTACCGAGCTCATCCCTAGTGTCTACAGCTATGTGGATTGAGAAATTGTGTAAGAGACAACAGGTACCAAGTGCACACACGTTGCATCAATCAGAAGTCACCAGACCCTACTACACGATCTCCATTGAAGAGCTGATGGTAGACCAACAAAAGGTACACCTGGGCAGTGCCAAGCGACCACACTACAAAAAATTGTGATCTTGTGGCATACAAAAAGCTAAAAAATGCCACTAAAGAAATCTAGAGGAATGGGTGGCAAAAAGGGCCACTAGAGGTAGTGGTACGAAACCCTTTTAGTGGCACTTCTTCTGTATGCCACTGCCAACTTTTAGGCTTTTTATGGCATTTTTTTGCCACAAAATATAAAAATAAAAATTGTTATGGACAAATTTTGTGTCACTAAAAGCTGTTTCTAGTTAAGTATTCGTGCTACTTTGGTGGCACTTTGTATTTGTCACAATATAAAAAAAATTGTGCCATAAATCTTGTGTCAAAAAAAGGTATTTATTTACTATATAAATAAAAAATAAATAAAAGTGCAAAATATGGAAATCGTAATACCATAACATCAATTATAAGTTCCATCCGAAACATATTTCAAACGTTAGCAATCAAATCAAATGTGTGATAAGTGTCAAACATGATATAAATATTTACAAGAGGAGTTAAAATATTCTCTAGGATAGGATTTTACTACAGAAAAACTTGGCTTCAAGCAAGCAATGAATCTTGTTATCTCTATTTCCCCAAAGCTTCACATGCTATCAACTCTATCATCATCAATCATATAACCAAGCATCAATAGTTGCAGCTAGAAAAGGAAAATTTGCATGCTTTAAGCTATAAGTATATAAATTAGATGTTGAGATACTGATATGGTGAGAAGTTGTTTATTAATAAAACTATTTCTAGGTTTATTGAGGGGATTTGTGTTGGTCAAAGTTGGTCAATGCAATGTCAAGTTGTCTCTCAGGTCATATAGGAGAGTACCTACTTTTGTCCAATTGAAATGATACAGTTACATTGTTAGACCATGTGTGGTGGTTTAGCCAAATAAGGCCCCCACCATGGGGCATTATTCGACACGTGGCAGTCCAGTCAGCATGGGGCGTTATTGCAAAAGTGGCGTAGTGGGAATAATGCCCCTTCCAATCATTAAACAAAACAAAAAAAAAAAGCAAACTAGTTTCTCATTGGCCAGTCAAACCCAGTCAACCCTTCTACAATTCATTTTAGGCGTTTTCTTAATCACGCCAATACAATTTTTTTTTTCAAAAATAACCCCCCAAAACGCCCTATGTAATGGAAGGGGGGGGGGGGGGTTTGAAAATAATGCCCAAAAACCGCCCCACTACGGGTGGTCTTATGGTTGAAACTCAACAAAAGGTAACAGGCTGCAAGTTGCAAAAGTAAAAACATATTATTCCTAAATAAATGCTTATATGTGCTGGAGATGATTATTGCTATTGAGTTGTTGGAATATATGTGCGGTTGGAGTGATAAGTGGTGCATATATGAAGTGCAGTGTATTAGTAATCCAAAGGGCAGATAATAGTTAAAGGGTTATTGGATTTAATCACCCCAACTATTGGTATTTGGCCCCTGACACTCTCAAATTTGACTTTGGCTCACACCACTGCCAACTTAACACAATGTTTGTCATGGTACCCCGTCGTTAAATAAACACTAACTTGGTTAGGAAAATTAGCCTACGTGTCATATTAATCTGACGTGGCATGTATTACGTGTAATGTAAACCTGATTCATCATCTTAAAAACTCTAAATATCCTAACACTTTACACAAATCACTACATCAGACGCTCATCTTCCTTCTAGGCGATCAAACCTTAATCGATGATTGCAACCAAAAATCAAACACCACAGAGGTACGTTTTCTGTGAGGGTTAACTGCATTTTGATATCATACACTGATTGGTTTGATGGAAGTTATCGAAGTGATGCTTTGGTATGGTGGATCACTAGATTTTGGTTTTGATCAACCTCAATATATTGGAGGTGATTCTAAGTTGCTACGCATAGATGTTGATCACATTGCATACTTTGAGTTGGTAGAGTATGCAATGGATACCGGGTGCTATAAAACTAGGGATTTTTACATGTATGGGTTAAATGCTGATGATGGTTGTTTTGGTCAAAAATTACCTAAGCAATTTAGTGATCAAATTAGTTAAGTGAGGTAGTGTGCTAAGAATGTGTGTTGCAAATATGCTGAGTTGGTCGTTTGCAAAAACAGTATTCAGGATATAGCTCAGGATATTGAGCTATATCTATTATCAAACAATGAGCAAAAAGTAAAGGGGGTGACACGAGATATACGAGGAAAGCCCTTGATCAATCTAGATCGCCGGCACAAAACCTCGGGAGCTGGCAATCACAGCTGCCTTGTTCTTCTTATTACTTCAAACCTCAGGATAGAGTGCAGTATATTGATCAGATTGCTATGTGTTACAATGCTTTTTTAGAAAGTGAGAATTGCGAGAGAGTAGAAATGTATGAGAGCAGTGAGTGTTGTTGTGTCCTATTCGATCTGATTTATCCATCTATTTATACCTAAGAAATGAAAACAAAATCTCTTATAAATGGGGGATGACTTCGAATATTCTTTTGTTAATGTTGGAGACCAAGTAAAGCGGCTTCAACGTCTTTCTTCGAACAACCTGGACCGAGTCTTCAGGGGAAAAGGTCCTCGTGAACGTTGCAAGCTTGGACTCGTACTCCTGCACATAATCCGTTAATGATCCTCAGGGTATCATGTCAGGATGTTACCAATATCCTGAATCAACATCCTGGGCGTGAACATATATCATATAATAAAGATATAACTTAAGATATTATCCAGGATATGGGCTCAGAATTTCACCCATAACAATTGTCCCCAAAAATGTTACCGTTAAGTATTCTGATACTAACGGTTACATTTTTTTTCACGAATAACGAAGAAATTAAGTGATAAGACCTTGATGTGACTGCTTGTAACCGTTCAGCCTACAATTAGTCATTACCTCCCTATAACTTCTCATCCTCATCTTCATTTAATCCTTACCGAAGAGAAAAAAGGTAAAAATCTTCTCTCTCATTTCCATCTTCTTTCTCTTATTCTACTCAATATTCCGGCAACCTTATGGCGAGGCAGCCCAGATCCAGCTCCGGTGACTCCGCTCCTACATTTATCCATCAGAATATTCTCCAAGATCCGGAGAAAGAAATACGCTCCTTCGATAGTGCCCACTTGTCGGCTCTCAAAACCTCCAGCATCTTCCCGAAAGGGACGGTGTTCCGGCCGTTTGATCGGGAAATCCGATCAGACATGGTTTCTGAGGAGTGGTTGTGTTTTAATGCTTTTCCCTTTACCTTAGGGTTGCAATTTCCTTTTCCAGATTTCATCACCGAGTTCTTTAACACCACAAAAATATGTTTCAGTCAAACAATGCCGATGATCTGGCGAGTCTTGCTTGTTCTTGATCAAATCAAGAACAATCATATCCCTGACCTTTCAATTCATGACCTCCCCTTAGCATATCGGCTTAGATGCCATGGTTCTTGTCGATTCTTGTTTTATTCTACCTCCGGCGATCCACTGATACTTCGTGCCACCAGGAACGAGGAGGAATGGAAGTCCAAGTTTTTCTTTGTAAAAAGAGACTCAATCCCTGGTGGAACGGAATATCCAGTGCAGTGGTTGAGAAAGTGTAGGATTTAGGGTTTTAGGATGATCCTATCTTGTATCCTGTTTCATATCTTGTACTAACTTTTTTATTTTCTTGTACACAGCCGATTTCAGGAAGCTTGCACCTCCCTTAGCCGACTCACAGAAAAGAATCGATGCCATCAGACTCCTCCCAGAGGCTGAAAGAAGTTTCAATCCGTTTCTGCTATCTCCAAGTCCACTCTCCAGTTCAAACATGTCTGGTAAGGATCCTGCACAATATCCTGCATACATATGTTTATTTAACATGTTTAGGAAAGAGTTTTACTCCCTGTATGCAGATTCCAGCAAAGTTCCAATCCTCTTTGACCTTGACGAGCATGATAGTTACCCCACTCTGACCAACGTCAAGAAAGAAACTCCTGCTACTACCAGCTCCAAGCCGCTCCTGGCTCCTAAGTCCAACCCGAGAACTCGTGCTTCCACCGCCAAGAAGAGGAAAGGCTCCGAGGTCTGCACCATAGGCTCTGAAGGGTTCTCTTACGAAGAACTCAGCTTCACTGACTCCTTGGAGCGGATGACATCCTTCCTCAATAAGGTAATATCCTGATATTATATCCTGCACACATATCCTGATAGAATATCCTGACAGGATATTCTGGTTAATGAATTTCGACTCATACCTGAATTTTGACTTGCAGGGCCTCTAGCATCTGCTTCACCTCTACACCGATACCTGCAGCACGGCCAAATTTCAAGAGGCCAGGATGAAGCAGCTCGAGACCACTGTTGCTGACCAAGGTGCCATTGCTGAAGCCAAGACCTGGCATTATGAGGATAAGCTGAAGAAGGTCACTCAGGATGCTGAGATAAAGCTGGCTGCCATCCAAGTGGAACACGAACAACCCATGGTTTCCTTCCGGGAAGGGATCAAAAACTCAGTTGTTGTCTCCCTGCTACAAGCCCGCGTCAAGATGGCTTATGAGGCTAAGGAGACAGGCCTAGAGTGTCCATCCTGGCCGGTTGACTCCGGGGTGGCAAAGCTGAAGGAGCTTGGAGGCAAAGCTGTACCGTATCCTGCTGAGGCTGGTGAGTCCTCTAAGTCAGCAGAGGTGGTGGTCAAGGCTGGAGAAAAGAAGGATGCTGGGACGGATGCTGGTGAGGATGCTGCTCAGGATGCTGAGGCTGAGAAGACGGAGAAGGCTGGTGAAGATGCTGCTGTGTGAGGGCATTCAAGTGGGCGATGATGGATGTTGATGCCTAGGCCAGAGCCCACTTTTTTAAATATGAATGTTGTTCTGTAACCCTTAAAACAATTTACTTTTCCTTCATTTTACTTTTCCTGCACCTGAACAATTTATATTTTCTGCATGCATTTTGAACAATATAACAGTTGGAGGTGGATGGGTCTCGGTTTGAGATGAAACCTTCAACTGTTACGTAAATATAACTATGAACTTATTGCGCTTTTGGTGGATGGGTCTCGAGATGAAACCAAAAGCACAAACTTTTGCCATGTTAATAATATAACTCTCTTTTGACCCTATCTTTGTTGTTATACTTTTTATGCATAAATTTTATTCTGAAAATAGCTTTCTTTGTACATTCTTGGGAATATTTGTTGAGAGTATCCTGAGAGATATCCTGGTCAGGATACTGCGATATAACTTAGAAAAATAAAAAAGGAGAGATCATACCAAAGACTCTTAGAGAGTCGGTTTCAATCTTCCATCTTAGGAATGTCCCCATTGCATGTTTAGAAACTTGAACTCATCCTTTGAATTGTATGGTGCATGTCCCCTGTGTTCAACATTTTTCAAGACTTAGGAATGCAAACATAGTCATACTTTAGCTTTTCTGTGAATAAAGCCTGAACATCCAGGGGTTAAACCCTTAATATCCTGGGGATAAACCCTTATTTTCATGCGCTACAGGCGGGAGTGTATAAACTGCAAAACTTAGAAAGGTGAAAACCTTTAAACCTTAGAGAGTATGAAAACACTCTTTCATGAGAGAGGGTGATCAATCCTCATATACCTTGAGTATCCAGGATATAGCCAATAGTAACGAAATTGTCAGCCACTTTTACATGAACTGGTCCCGCTACCTTGAACTATCCCTAGATAACTTGCGCTCCAGGCGGGGTGTTTAAACCCAATTCATAAGAAAGGTGAATACCTTTAAACCTGTGAAGGAATCGGTATCCCTTAAACGTGAGAGAGAGGGGGCCAATCCTCTAATCTTTCGAAATATCCTGAGTGTGTATCCTGGAATTATATCCTGAAGCATATACTGCAAAACAACAGTAAACTAATGTGGGTGTTAGGCTGGCTAACACCCCTCCGATGCTTAAGTCAGTATTGGGTTTAAAAGAATAAACAATACAAATTATATAAAAAGAGATAGAACTCATACCATCCTGAGTTAGAAATTAAACTCTAAACTCACTTGAAATAGAGCTTTAAATGTATAGCATTCCAGGATCTTAGGAGCATATCCCCTTCCATACTCTTGAGTTGGTATGCTCCTTTTCCTGATTCTGATTCAACCTCATACGGTCCTTCCCATTTTGGAGCCAACTTTCCATCGGCAGGATTAGTAGTATTCTGAAAATCTTTTCTAAACACCCAATCCCTAACTTGGAATCTTCTGGTCCTTATATTCTTATTATATGCTCTAGATATCATCTGTTGGTATGCTGCCATCCTTAGCTTTGCTGGATCTCTTGTCTCATCCACAGTATCCAATTCTTGGCATAAAGCTTCAGGATTCTGCTCAGGATCCCGGAGGTTAGATCTTGCTGTAGGTATCACCATTTCTGTTGGGATCACTGCTTCCATTCCAAATACTAAGGAGAATGGAGTCTAGCCAGTTGCACTCTTTATTGTTGTTCTATCAGCCCATAGAACAAAGGGTAGTTCTTCTGCCCATCTTCCTTTCTTAGCTCCTAGTCTCTTTTTCAGGTTATTGACAATTATCTTGTTCGAGGATTCTGCTTGTCCATTTGCTTGAGGATGTACCGAAGTAGATGTGATCATTTTGATTCCCCAACTCTTACTGTGACAACCCTCACATTTACAGGTATCCGTACACTAAATTAATATTTAATTTGTGCTTAATGACTGTGCTTGATTACAACTGTGATTAAACTGCTTACTGATTTCTGTTACATACATACTCATGCATCACACTTTATACTGTCACTCTATTATTTACACACAAACATTAGTGACAAACTTGATGCACAAAGCACAGTTAGCAAAGTGAGCGGATAACCCTAAAAACATGCTGACAATGCCAGCACCTAGACAGACAATATTTTTGAGGCCAGTATGAGCCAGAGATAGAGTACTACACTAGTAGGGAGTGTAGGGAGGTGAGGATCATAAAACTGCGTCACTAGGTGATAGTTATAGTGCCCAGAAGTGCCTAAAACATACTTAAAGTGCAGAATTCTGCACTAGTTAACCAAAATTCAGCATTTAACAATGCTAGTAAAGTACAAAAACATGGCAAAATAGTCCTAGACATTTTCCAAAGTGTTGGGAATTTTATGTGTCACTAAAAACAATATAAAAGACACTTTAAAGCATTGTTTAGCACTTTAACGGATCAACATCCAACCGAACAACCGGACTTTACCCAGAACATAAAAACATTGCCAAACACATTGTTTTTACTTTTCTGAGCTAGTTAGGGTCCCCGAACACCCTAACACACCTTATAATTAACAACACACACTAATACACTAACTAAACACATTAGATCCTAACTAAATGGTAACTAGTTCCATCACAACCCAACCCTATACCACCCCCCCCACTTCGACGGTTAAGGGATGTGGGGACATCCCCACATTCTTTTGATTATTTAATTGTTAGATGTTGGAAGATAAGAAGCATATTACATGATGGATTATATTGAAACATGGTTTATAAATTTGCACCTAAGGAACTTGATCTCTTCATTTCGACATCACACAAACACAAGCTCTCTATCTTCCCTCACTTACGGCCGCCACCACAATCCACCATACAACCACCATCAACCTTCTTACAAGCCATTTCCATACATCCAAAGGTGTTAGAGGTCCAACAAGCAAGCTTGGTGCACTCGGAAGCTCAAGGACCGCTCTAGTTTTCTTTTATCCACCACTTTTACGCCTTGTTTCTCCCCTAGCCTTGTGCTAGTAGTAAGTGCTTAAAAACTTCATCTTGTTCTTATTTTTAGTGGATAATAGATGATTGAATGGTGAAATATTAAGAAACACTAAAGAACATAAACTAATCTTGAAACATAAAGGATAAAGAGTGAATAAAGAGAAGATGTATGGTTAAATCATGTTGATCTTGTGTTGTTATGCTTAATACATGTTGTTTGTTAGTAGAAGTAAGATGGTTCATCATCTAGACTTGCTAGATCATGTTTAAGAACATGAACTAGTAAGATGTAAAGGTTAAAGTTTTGAAGCATGATGAAACCATCCACACATGAACTTGAACCTGAATAAATATAAGTTTTCTTGAAAAATAAAGTTATAAACTTGTAGATCTAAGGATCTATGAGTGGGTTTTCGGAAGAACCAAGTGAAAAATACCAGTTTTGTTAAAACCCGGATCTTGTATGAACTAAAATCATTTTTAGTAAGTAAACAAGTGTATGAACACTTGTGTAACAAGAAAATTCCACAAAGAAATATATTTGGAAAATATGACTAGAAGTTGTGAAAATACATATTCTTTAAAAATAAAGTTTTTAAGAAACTAAATCCTATTTTAAAGATAACAAGACCTACTAAGTGTGTTAGTGATTTACTACATATGTTTACAAACTTTCAAGTTCATAAGTTTATGGTTCATGTTTATTTTTGTCAAAGTTGATGATAAAAAATTGTATGTTGTTGATTGTTAAATTGTTTGAATGATTTTACAAAAGAAAATGATACGCAAGTAAGCGTGGACGCCTCCATTTACAAAGGAAACTCTGGCGAAATTTTCCTAAAAATCCAACACTTAGAAAATATTTTTCTAGTAAGTATTTACAAATATATTTGTAAATTTATTTTCAAAATAAACTTCGCCATGATTTTATTACAAAAATATTAAAGTGCCGGAGGTTGATTTTCGTAAATAAAATTTGTTAAATATATATATTTAGAATATATATTCCATATTAAAACTCTTGAATGATTGTTTGTTTATTACGTGAACTAAATATATTATTTTTAGGGTAAAAATAATATAACTTATAACGCCATGATATTACGACTCCAAAATAATACTAAAACTCTCACAAAATAAATATTTAAGTTACGCAAGTATTGTTGCATTACGAAACGCTAAGACGTAACTTACGTATATTTCAGAAAAATACTCTTATACGTATATTTTTGGCAAAGCATTATTTTGGAAGAATTATGAAGTAAAATATAATATTTTTGGGAAAAATATATATTTTGGAATTAAGATGTTTTAGACAAGTGATTTAAAATTTATTTTCTAAGTGGGACTTAAAATATATTATTCGGAATTATAATGTGTACATGTATAAAAACCCCCATCCTTGGGAAGGAAATATAAAATAAATAAGAAGTGTGAATACGGAATAGTTACCTAACTATTTCTCCAAAAACGTTAAACCCTAAGCCAAGGCACGACCATCCGTCTAATAGGCATTAGTACGTGTAGGTCGTTACGCAGCAGGTTGAGTTGGAGACTTACGTTTCGGGATACGCATTTCTGTGAATTCATGTTCCCCCTTTTCTCTTTACTGTTTTCAGTTTTATACTTCGGGGGTGAAATACATGCGACAATTATTACAGACTTTGATATACATGGTATGGTTAGCTTAAGGAGGGTTTACTACTTAGATCATGTGAGTGGGTAGGTGGTACTTGGGGTCATTAATCCTCATTGTAGGACAGAGGGTCATGAGTGATATATCTATTTGGGTGTAGCACGCCCAACTCCTGAGTCCACTGTACGGACCATGGGGTAACTTTAAGCCCGACGCAAAAAA
This sequence comes from Helianthus tuberosus, assembly GCA_030545235.1. NCBI lineage: Eukaryota > Viridiplantae > Streptophyta > Magnoliopsida > Asterales > Asteraceae > Helianthus > Helianthus tuberosus. The sequence goes on from CM060406.1 coordinate 147,864,506, forward strand.
ATCTGCTAGGTTTGAGTCTTCCTGCATCACTTCACACATATCATTGGCTTTGCAACCCAGTGGTGATCTCTTTTTCCTTAATTGCTACATACCAGGGATTTTTATACATACAGACATATTACAAAGGTTTATACATACTCACTTTTACATGAACTCGCTCAACTTTTTGTTGATTTTTCAAACTACATGTATTTCAGGAAACTAGGAGATCTGGCAAGGTATGCAAATCTCGTCAAGCTGCGTAGGAATAATGATGTCATCCGAGTTTAGGAAATGTGACCTTTGCCTGGACGTGTTACAAGTCTTAAACTGTGTTTTTATTCATGTCTTTTGGTTGTGTCTTGTGAACACATTTTAAATTATGTCATATCGTAATCTGTTTTAAGTGTCGAATTTTAAACAATGTTGTCGTGTAACTTTTAAAACGTGTTGAATGGATGAACATCATGTGTTTTATTTCATATAGCATGGTTATGATATTTGCTATGGTATTAAGAAGTCACACCAAATAAACCCACGCTTTCGCAAAAGCCAGGGTGTGACAGCTTGGTATCAGAGCCAGGTTCATAGCGAACTAGGATTCTTTCTCGAGTCTAGACTATGATCACTAGGGCTCTCACGAAAACATTTTTTTCTCATTGCATACACTAAAACGTCCAGATCCAGGGTACAAAACATTTTTACAAACAAAAAGGCACAAATACACTTTTTCAAAATTTATATATTTCAGTCTTAGAGACTGAGGGAGTTCAGTCTTAGAGGCTGGGGAGGTTCAGTCTGAGAGGCTAGGGAGGTTCAATCTTAGAGGCTGGGGAGGTTCAGTCTTAGAGGCTGAGGGAGGTTCAGCCTTAGAGGCTGGGGAGGTTCAGTCTTAGAGGCTGAGGGAGGTTTAGCCTTAAAGGCTAGGGAGGTTCAGTCTTAGAGACTGAAGGGTTCAATCTTAAAGATTGGGGAGGTTTAGTCTTAGAGACTGGGAGGTTGGTCTTAGAGACCAGGGAGTTAGTCTTAGAGACAGGGAGGTTGGTCTTAGAGACCAGGGAGTTAGTCTTAGAGACTGGGAGGTTGGTCTTAGAACCAGGGAGTTAGTCTGAGAGGCTAGGGAGTTCAGTCTAAGAGGCTGGGATGGTAGTTTGGGAAGACTAGGAGGATTGCTTACTTGCATTATTGTGACTTACATGTTTATTTGACTTTATGATTGATATATGAGCATATATGTGATTGTGTTACAGACGTCATGGTTTCATCGTCAGACACAGGAGTATCGGACACACTAGACCCCTTGGCGATCATGTCAGATGATAAGATTCCGTCAGAGCGAGAGGTCTACACATCAGACACCACCAGCACGGACGACGATGATTTCCAGCCGTTCGCGCTGCTAGACGTCGGAGTTGAGCCTGCTGATGGCGTTCCTGCCGGGGATCTACCTCTTGCGGTGATCCCTGCTCCCATTCCGCTTGCTGTTTTCCCAGTAGTAGATATGCCACTCGATGTCGGTTCTGATGAAGACATCGATCTGTTTGAGGAGGATCCGCCTGAGGCTGACAATGAGGGCGGGGCCCCTATTGATGCAGACGTTATTCTTCCCATTGCTGAGGCCCTTATAGAGGAGCTTCCTGTTGGTTCACCTGTCACGGAATCATTGGAGTCTGTGGCATCTGCATCTTTGCACGACCATGGTGTGCAGCCTCACTCTTCTGACCCTGACATGGCGATGTCAGCTGCACCCGGTCCATCGCACGAGTTCGAGTTTGACCACGAGGTCGATGACGCTTTTGAGCCAGTCTTTCCCCCTGATTTCGATCCTGACCACGATATTGAGTTTCTTCACATGGATCAGCCCCTAGAAGCGCCCGTAGATCCTATTGACCCTTTGCTTGACATCCCTGCTGATTTTGATATGGATCTTGTTTACTGGAGCCTGCTGTGGCCCCAGGGCCTGTAGTTTCTCCTGACCCTGCATTAGAGCATGACCCTGTCCATGATGATGCACCAGCCGTTGCACCTCTTGTTGGTGATATACCCGTTGCTGATCTTCCCGTTGTTGCTCCACCCTTGATAGATGATCCTGTTATTGATGCACCATTTCCTGATCCCGTGCTGGTACTGTTTGACCGTGCACCTTTTGCTACTCATATAGATCCACGTTACGCCTACACCCGTAACGGGTGGATCGATGACGATGACGATTACCCACCATTTGTGTTACTTGTTACACCTCCAGTAGCACCTGTTTCTGCACCCACTGATATTCCACTATCCCACCCACACACGACCGATGTCCATCGTACCGATCTTCCGATTACCTTTCTCTAGGACATCCCTCTACCACGTCCCGGGGAGGGTTCATCGCGACAGCCTTTTGGTTACATACCTTTCATGTCAGGAGGCGGCCAATTTATACTACAGAGTCTCATCCTACTTTTGTTCCACCTGTATCGACGTCTGATCCGGTCATGTCACAGTTTCCTCATGTTGCACCACCTACTGCGCCATCTTTCATACCACCGAGCGAGCCATTTCTATGGACTACGCCCCCTATCATGCAACTGTCTGATCCGTACCACCCGTACCATGTTGGGTACTCTACGGAGGACATCCTCACTTCCTTGATGATACAGCAGGATGCATTAACGCGTCATATTCAGGATTTGGAGAGAGCTCCACGTCCATCATGTCATTGTCAGACCCTCTTTGCAGCACCACACACTCCTCGTCCGCTTTCCCCTGATTCAGACATTCGTTTCATGACATCTGAGCAGCAGGTAGCATATTTGTTGCGCGCCTATCGTGCCTTAGAGGAGGATTGGTTACACATGCATCGCTTTCTTTTCTCTCATTTTCCTCCTCCTCCTCCACCGCCATCAGCATAGGTATTTTTGGTTTTATGCAGGTCGATCTTTTGATGAGAAGGTCGCCATTGAGCCAGCTTACGAAGACTGTTGAGAGATCACACTTTTGTATATGATAGTTGTAGTTTGACTTGTATTTTTGAGGGTGATGTGACCCATTGATGTCATTTGGATGTATGATGTACTACTAAACTTGTAAAACCATATTGTGGTCGTGATTAATAAAGCTCAATGGCAACATTCTCACTACATGCTTTGTTGAGTTATATGTTTTCATTTATAACATGAGATGTTATTTGATTGATGAATGCTACTATATATGCATATTTATTATACTTACTATGACCTGACCTACATGATCATCTTTTAGAAGATGCCTCCAAGACGCGATGTACGCATGCCTACTACCGAGGCGGAACTCCAAGGGATCATTGCCGCAACTATAGCACAGTATGCGGCCTCCCAAACAGAAACAAGCAGGAACACTTCGAATAATAACAACAACAACGGCAATAACAATCCACCCCATGGTAATGTTAAGTCGTTCGATATATACTATGATACATTTGGATATCTATAGCACGATCGCTAATACTATTTGTAAACTCTAACGTATGTGCAGGGTGCACCTACAAGCAATTCCTCGACTGTAAGCCCGTGAATTTGGACGGCACTGGGGGTGCTGTTGCGTTTGTTAGGTGGGCTGAGAAGACAGACTCTGTCCTAAGAATGAGCAAATGCGCTCCCGAGCAACAAGTAACCTACATCTTAGGGCTGTTTCTGGATGGTGCCCTATCGTGGTGGAATCTGTGCAAACGTTAGGAGAAGCTGCTGCTTATGCGTTAACCTGGAATGAGCTAAAAGAGCTAATGAGAAGGAAGTACTGCTCGCGTGCTGAAATACAGAAGCTAGAAACTGAGTTCTGGCATCTAAGAATGGATGGTCCTAAGATTGCAGAGTATGTTCAGAGATTTCATGATTTGTCCCATGTAGTGCCGTACATGGTCACGCCCGAATTTAAACATGTCGAGCGCTTTATCTGGGGATTGGCACCCCAGATAATGAGTATGGTTACCACGTCCAAACCTGCAATGATCACAGAATCCATATACCTCAGTGTGGCGCTTACTGAAGAGGCCATTAGGTTGAACAAGTTCTCAGTTTCTGATTAGAAGAAAAAGGAAACACACGTTGAGTCGTCTGGTGAAAACAAGCGGAAATTTTCCAACTACAAGCAAGGTACCAATGTTGTAAGCAAGAGGGGTGAGTCGAGCACACCGGCTAGGGCCAAAACCGGTGTTGAAAGCAAAGGCAGAGGTTATATGGGCACTCTGCCCAAGTGTGATACATGCCAACGCCATCATTCTGGCCAATGCGGATTGAGAAAATGTGAGTCATGTGGGAGGAACGGCCACTCGAAGGATACGTGTTGGGCCGGAACTGGTACTGGGCGTGGTGGTAATCGAGGTTATGGGAATGGTAATGGAAACCGCCAGCAAGGAGGTAATGGCGGAAATGGAAACCGTGGAAACTTTGCAAACCAAGCTGGGAGTGGAAATCGCAACCAAAACAACACGCAAGGTGGAAATGGGAATGGAAATGGTCGTGGACCCGGTTGTTTCAATTGTGGAGACGTCGGGTATTTTAAGAGGGAATGCCCAAAACTGGACCAAGCACGGGGAAGAGTCTTTAACATTGGCGCAAGGGAAGCGCGCTAGGATCCAAACGTAGTCACTGGTACGTTCCCTGTAAACCAACGCTTTGCATCTATTCTGTTTGATACTGGTGCCGATTATAGTTTCGTATCATTAGAATCTAAGAATATACTTGGGTTGACACCTAGTAAGTTAGACATTCCGTACTCGATTGAATTGGCGAATGGAAAACTAGTTGAAATTGGTGAAGTCATCAGAGGATGCGTGATTGAGCTGGGAGAACACGAGTTCACTTTGGATCTATTGCCAGTCGAATTGGGAAGTTTTGACGTGGTGGTAGGGATGGATTGTCTATCGAGCAACAAAGCCGAGATTGTTTGCCACGAAAAGACCATTCGCATCCCAATAGAAGATGGAGAGACGATCGTAGTTCATGGAGAAAAGCGTGATACGCCTCTGAGAATCATTAGCTGCCTGAAAGCTAGAAAGTGTTTACAGAAAGGATGTGTTGCCTTCTTGGCACACATCATGGACAAAGAAGCTGCTGAACCAAAGATCGAAGACATTCTAGTAGTAAAAGAATATCCTGAAGTCTTTCCAAAAGACTTGCCAGGGTTACCGCCGCAAAGACAAGTCGAGTTCCACATTGACTTAGTCCCAGGCACCGCGCCTGTGGCTAAGGCACCTTACCGACTTGCGCCTTCAGAGATGCAGGAGTTGTCAACGCAACTTCAGGAGCTATTGGATAAAGGATTTATCAGGCCAAGCTTCTCACCTTGGGGAGCTCTAGTTCTGTTCGTCAAAAAGAAGGATGGTAGTTTTCGTATGTGTATAGACTACCGCGAGCTCAATAAGTTGACTATCAAGAATAGATGTCCCCTGCCAAGGATTGATGACCTGCTTGATCAGCTGCAAGGCTCAAGTTTTTATTCAAAGATCGACCTTCGATCAGGATATCATCAACTAAGGATACAAGAGGAAAGTATCCCGAAAACGGCCTTTAGGACTCATTATGTACATTACAAGTTTCTGGTCATGCCGTTTGGGTTAACGAACGCACCGGCAGTTTTCATGGATCTGATGAACAGAGTCTGCAAGCCGTACTTGGATAAGTTTGTGATCGTGTTTATTGACGACATTCTGATCTACTCGAAGACGAAGGACGAGCACGAACAACATTTAAGAGCTATTCTAGAGCTACTTAAGAAGGAAAAGTTATACGCTAAGTTCTCGAAGTGCGAGTTCTGGCTGCGTGAAGTCCAATTTCTTGGACATGTGGTTAACGGAAATGGAATCTATGTGGATCCAACAAAGATCGAGGCGATCAAGAGTTGGGAGACTCCAAAGACGCCAACCAAGATTCTACAGTTCTTAGGTTTGGCTGGTTATTATCGAAGGTTCATTGAGGATTTCTCTAAAATCACTCAACCTCTGACCGCGCTCACACAGAAACACAAAAAGTTTGATTGGAGTGACAAGCAAGAAGAAGCGTTTCAGTTGTTGAAAGACAAGCTTTGTGATGCACCGATCCTATCGCTACCCGAAGGAACGGATGACTTCGTGGTATATTGTGACGCCTCGCGTCAAGGCTTGGGTTGCGTGCTGATGCAGCGCCAGAAGGTTATAGCATATGCGTCACGCCAGTTGAAGACTTACAAGAGAAACTATACCACGCACGACTTGGAGTTAGGCGCGGTGGTATTTGCGTTAAAGATCTGGCGCCACTACTTATATGGCACGCGCTGCACAATCTTCACTGATCACAAAAGCCTGCAGCACATATTTGACCAAAAGGAGCTTAACATGAGGCAAAGGCGCTGGGTAGAGCTGTTGAATGATTATGATTGCGAGATCAAATACCACCCAGGGAAAGTAAATGTGGTCGCTGATGCCCTGAGTCGAAAAGAGAGGATCAAGCCCATAAGAGTTAGGGCTTTGGAAATAATTGTCCAGACATACCTCTCTTTGCGCATTCGTGCCACGCAGAGAGAAGCTTTAAAAGAAAGGAATATTGAGGACGAGTATCTCCGTGGGATGGAGAAGCAGTTGGTACCAAATGAGGAAGGGACTTTGTGCTTTATGAAACAAATTTGGGTTCCTTTGTTTGGTGGTTTGAGGAAGATTGTCTTTGATGAAGCCCACAAGTCGCGGTACTCAATCCATCCCAGAGCGGATAAGATGTACCACGATCTCAAGGATTTCTACTGGTGACCTAGGATGTAAGGCGATGTTGTAGTATATGTTAGTAAGTGTTTAACTTGCGCCAAAGTAAAGGCCGAGTACCAGAAGCCTTCAGGTCTTCTGCAGCAACCTGAAATACCCAAATGGAAATGGGAATAGATTTCCATGGACTTCATAACGAAATTGCCAAAGACGCCCAAGGGCCACGATACAATTTGGGTAATAGTAGACCGTCTAACAAAGTCTGCGCACTTCCTACCAATCAAGGAGAAAGACAACACCAGTAAACTTGCTGAAATATACATGCGAGAGACTGTTTCACGTCATGGAGTGCCTCTCTCGATTATCTCTGATAGAGATGGACGCTTGTATCAAGGATTTGGCAGTCTTTCCAAGAAGCTTTTGGCTCACAGTTGAATCTAAGTACTGCATTTCATCCACAAACTGATGGCCAAAGTGAACGAACTATTCAGACATTGGAAGATATGCTAAGAGCATGTGTAATGGATCTGGGTGGTAGCTGGGATAATCACTTACCATTAGTCTAGTTTTCGTACAACAACAGCTACCACACCAGCATTGGAGTCGCACCGTTTGAAGCTCTTTATGGACGCAAGTGTCGATCACCGCTATGTTGGGCTGATGCGGGTGATAGATAGCTTGTTGGTCCCGAAATAGTCCAAGAGACGACAAACAAGATTGCACAAATTCGAAAGCGCATTGAGGTGGCTCGCGACAGACAGAAAGCCTATGCAAATCAAAGAAGAAAACCTCTACAGTTTGAGGTGGGAGATATGGTTTTGTTAAAGGTTTCACCCTGGAAGGGTGTGGCACGCTTCGGAAAGCGTGGGAAGTTGAATCCGCGTTACATTGGCCCATTCAGAATCCTGCAAAGGATTGGGCTTGTAGCATACATGTTGGACCTGCCTGCTGAACTTAATGGCGTGCATGATACATTCCATATATCAAACCTGAAAAAGAGTCCAACACAAGAGACCGTGATCATTCCTGCTGACGAAGTTCATATCGACGACACGCTCCACTTCACTGAAGAACCCGTTGAGATTACGGATTGGAAAGTTAACAAAACACGCAGGAGTAGTGTCAAGCTCGTCAAAGTTCGATGGAATGCAAGACATGGGCCGGAATTCACGTGGGAACGTGAGGATCGTATGAAAGAGAAATACCCCCATTTATTTCCAAAGACCCCTGCAACTAGAAGCAGAGCCTAAAATTTCGGGACGAAATTTTCTTAACGGGGGGAGAATGTGACAACCCTCACATTTACAGGTATCCGTACACTAAATTAATATTTAATTTGTGCTTAATAACTGTGATTAAACTGCTTACTGATTTCTGTTACATACATACTCATGCATCACACTTTATACTGTCACTCTATTATTTACACACAAACATTAGTGACAAACTTGATGCACAAAGCACAGTTAGCACAGTGAGCGGATAACCATAAAAACATGCTGACAATGCCAGCACCTAGACAGACAATATTTTTGAGGCCAGTATGAGCCAGAGATAGAGTACTACACTAGTAGGGAGTGTAGGGAGGTGAGGATCATAAAACTGCGTCACTAGGTGATAGTTATAGTGCCCGGAAGTGCCTAAAACATACTTAAAGTGCAGAATTCTGCACTAGTTAACCAAAATTCAGCATTTAACAATGCTAGTAAAGTGCAAAAACTTGGCAAAATAGTCCTAGACATTTTCCAAAGTTTTGGGAATTTTATGTGTCACTAAAAACAATATAAAAGACACTTTAAAGCTTTATTTAGCACTTTAACGGATCAACATCCAACCGAACAACCGGACTTTACCCGGAACATAAAAATATTGCCAAACACATTGTTTTTACTTTTCTGAGCTAGTTAGGGTCCCCGAACACCCTACACCTTATAATTAACAACACACACTAATACACTAACTAAACACATTAGATCCTAACTAAATGGTAACTAGTTCCATCACAACCCAACCCTATACCCCCCCCCCCCACTTCGACGGTTAAGGGATGTGGGGACATCCCCACATTCTTTTGATTATTTAATTGTTAGATGTTGGAAGATAAGAAGCATATTACATGATGGATTATATTGAAACATGGTTTATAAATTTTCACCTAAGGAACTTGATCTCTTCATTTCAACATCACACAAACACAAGCTCTCTCTCTTCCCTCTTCCCTCACTTACGGCCGCCACCACCATCCACCATACAACCACCATCAACCTTCTTACAAGCCATTTCCATACATCCAAAGGTGTTAGAGGTCCAACAAGCAAGCTTGGTGCACTCGGAAGCTCAAGGACCGCTCTAGTTTTCTTTTATCCACCACTTTTACGCCTTGTTTCTCCCCTAGCCTTGTACTAGTAGTAAGTGCTTAAAAACTTCATCTTGTTCTTATTTTTAGTGGATAATAGATGATTGAATGGTGAAATATTAAGAAACACTAAAGAACATAAACTAATCTTGAAACATAAAGGATAAAGAGTGAATAAAGAAAAGATGTATGGTTAAATCATGTTGATCTTGTGTTGTTATGCTTAATACATGTTGTTTGTTAGTAGAAGTAAGATGGTTCATCATCTAGACTTGCTAGATCATGTTTAAGAACATGAATTAGTAAGATGTAAAGGTTAAAGTTTTGAAGGATGATGAAACCATCCACACATGAACTTGAACTTGAATAAATATAAGTTTTCTTGAAAAATAAAGTTATAAACTTGTAGATCTAAGGATCTATGAGTGGGTTTTCGGAAGAACCAAGTGAAAAATACTAGTTTTGTTAAAACCCGGATCTTGTATGAACTAAAATCATTTTTAGTAAGTAAACAAGTGTATGAACACTTGTGTAACAAGAAAATTCCACAAAGAAATATTTTTGGAAAATATGAATAGAAGTTGTGAAAATACATATTCTTTAAAAATAAAGTTTTTAAGAAACTAAATCATATTTTAAAGATAACAAGACCTACTAAGTGTGTTAGTGATTTACTACATATTTTTACAAACTTTCAAGTTCATAAGTTTATGGTTCATGTTTATTTTTGTCAAAGTTGATGATAAAAAATTGTATGTTGTTGATTGTTAAATTGTTTGAATGATTTTACAAAAGAAAATGATACGCTAGTAAGCGTGGACGCCTTCATTTACAAAGGAAACTCTGGCGAAATTTTCTTAAAAATCCAACACTTAGAAAATATTTTTCTAGTAAGTATTTACAAATATATTTCTAAATTTATTTTCAAAATAAACTTCGCCATGATTTTATTACAAAAATATTAAAGTGCCGGAGGTTGATTTTCGTAAATAAAATTTGTTAAATATATATATTTAGAATATATATTCCATATTAAAACTCTTGAATGATTGTTTGTTTATTACGTGAACTAAATATATTATTTTTAGGGTAAAAATAATATAACTTATAACGCCATGATATTACGACTCCAAAATAATACTAAAACTCTCACAAAATAAATATTTAAGTTACGCAAGTATTGTTGCATTACGAAACGCTAAGACGTAACTTACGTATATTTCAGAAAAATTGTAACACCCCAACCCGGAAGGGCTGACGTGTCACAATAACAGTAGTATCATAAACAAAAGTCATAATTCCATTTATTTATTTGACAAGGATACAACCATATAACAACGAAACTTAAGATTAATATACAAGCAGACACATTCAATTTTATTAACTAACATTTTCAGATTTATTCCTAAGCTTTATTCTTCTCTCTTTCCCCCGCCCAAGATAACCTGCTGACCTGTAAATACAAAATTTATACGGAATGAGCCGAATGCTCAGTATGGAATTATAGGCTCAAAGAACAAATAACGCTTTATGTAAAACTTATACAATGCAAGAACATAATTTCATAATCATATCTTACGGATGTACCCATGAGCAAACTGAAAACGTGACAATACACAGGTAGCTACTCCTGCATACTTATCACACGAGATGGCCAGTTGGCATACCTGTTATCCATCTCATTAACTTAAATTCTAGGATCGATCCATACGCCTCCTAGTAGCTTTGTACCACACTTGTACCTAGGGACGCCGTGAACTAATCTCTCCGTCACAGATGGAGCACATGCTGTTGATGCCGCAACAACATGCTCGTGGGACACTCCACGAGAAGCGATACTCAGGGTATCAGAGTACAAATGGTCTTATTCACATAACTTATAAAACTTATTTTCATAACAGAACGGAACTTATATTAGAACATGCGATAATGAGTACAACTAACATAATACTATCGCATGACATGAAAGCTTAACTCAAATGATTATAACAGAATTCGAACGGACTGTCAAATGAATCGATAATCAAAGACGTGAAGAGTGTTAAAATATATAGTAATTTAGTGGTTTATAACAATTTCAATATGAAGCAATAAGAAGTGGGGTAAGGATCCGTACCTTAATAATTCCAAATTGATGCTACCTTGTGATAATATTTCAGATTTATACGGACAGAGTTTAGATTACTGATTAGTCTTTTAACCTAATTTAAATAACATGCACACAAACTAGGTTAGTAACTTAATACAGCCTTTACGATAACTCACGAGATCAAATTCTCGCAACGAACGACAAAGTGCGATACTTCATCCATCGAATTAATGATGATCCGTCAAATTAATGACGAACGACAAAGTACAATACTTTATCCATCGAATTAACGATGATCCGTCAAATTAATGACGAACGACAAAGTATAACCCTAATGTGGGCAGCACTTAAACATCCATTGGATATATTGATTGATCGGACAATGAATCGTAATAGCGATCGAGTTATTACCCTGTTCTGCAGCACCCCGCTACTCTTAATTAGTGTTTTGTGTGTGTTTGGAGAGTAATTGGATGATAACTCAGAGTGAATTTGAAGTTTGAACATCGTTTTTGTGCCCAGAATCAAGTCCCAACATCCTCTATTTATACTGGATTTTTGACCCAGTCGCGTAGCGCGACTGGTAACACCTATAGCCGTCGCGCAGCGCGACTGCCAACCTATTTTCATAGGGTTGCCACGTGTATGAGTAGGCTTGCTGAGTTGACGGATTTCTTAAATTTGATTTCTACAGGTAGTTATGTGGATAATCGTAACTAGGTTTTATCCCCCCCTGAGTTTTAGGGGCCCTAATCCTGATTCTGAAAATTCTGAAATTTCTAGGGTTTGTACGGAATTACTTGGGTGTCTTAATTAGGGTTTCCTATTAACTAAAATAAATAATAATAATAATAGTTTTAAATTTTTGGGTATTACAACTATTACCCCCTTAAAAGAAATTTCGTCCTCGAAATTTTTCGAACATATCGTATAAGTAACGGAACTTTCATAGCAGAGTTATTAACAAGAATCTCCTAAACACACATGTGTATCTGAAATTTATAATTACGTTTATGACCATAATTGTTAATTACCTTATCATCATGTCCTAATGGTTCTCCTATAACGCATCTTAATAAAATATCTTACCGTACGAAAAGTCAATAGAGACTTACAGATAATAGAGTGACTATTGGTACTGATATCTCCTACATAGACATGCTTAATCATAACTAAGATATATTCACATAAGGCAAAATATAAATGACCACAAACAAAAACAATTAAACATAGATCAAAGAGCAAGGTTCACTGTTACCTTGACTAAAATTCTATTGCGAGAATAGATTAGGGTATAGAGAGTGAATTGATTCTTCTGACTCCCATGTTGCTTCGTGTTCAGAGTGATTTTTCCAGAGGATTTTAACAAACGAAATTACTTTCCTACGCAAAACCCTTTCTTGTCGATCTAATATGGCTTCTGGTTCCTCTTCGTAGGACAAATCTTCGCGAATTGTGAGTAACGGATAACTAATGACATGGAGTGGATGATAATTATATCCTCTTAATGAGGAGACATGAAAAACGTTATGAACGTGAGAGAGCTGAGGAGGTAAAGCCAGTCGATATGACACTTCTCCAATTCTTTCAAGGATTTCAAACGGACCGATGAAACGGGGACTAAGCTTCCCTTTAATTCCAAATCTACGAACGCCACGCCAAGGTGATACCTTTAAGAAAACGTGGTCGCCAATTTTAAATTCGAGTGGTCGTCTATCTTGATCTGCATAGCTCTTTTGTCTGCTCTGAGCTTCTTTCAGTTTTTCTCGTGCCATAGTGACTTTTTCATTTGTAATCTGAACTAGTTCTGGCCCTTCAATAATCTTTTCTCCGACTTCATCCCAGCATATCGGTGCTCGACATTTTCGACCGTACAAAAGCTCAAAAGTTGCCATGCCAATACTTGCTTGCCAACTATTGTTGTAAGCGAACTCCACAAGGCATAGATATTCATCCCAGTTTCCAGACCATTCAAGTGCACATGCTCGGAGCATGTCTTCCAAGGTCTGAATCGTGCGTTCCGACTGCCCATCTGTTTGTGGATGGAAAGCCGTACTAAACTTCAGTCGTGTACCCCAAGCTGTCTGAAAACCTTTCCAAAATCGTGAGGTGAAACGTGGGTCTCTATCGGAAACAATGGAAGATGGTGTGCCATGGAGTCGAATAATTTCTTGAAGAAATATTTCGGATAACTTATTAACCGAAAATCCTTGCTGAATCGGTAGAAAATGGGCTGACTTCGACAATCTATCGACAACAACCCATACAACATCATTCTTCTTGAATGTCTTAGGCAAACCGGTAACAAAATCCATTGTGATCTCATCCCACTTCCATATGGGAATATCCAATGGCTGCAATAGACCGCTTGCTCGTTTGTGTTCAATTTTCACTTGTTGGCAAGTGAGGCATTTACTTACGTATCGAGCAACGTCTTCCTTCATGCCATTCCACCAGAAGTTCTGTCTTAAGTCTCTATACATCTTGGTAGATCCTGGGTGAATTGAAAATGGTGAGCTGTGAGCTTCGGCTAACAATGACTCACGAAGGCTGGAGTCATCGGGTACACAAAGTCTCTTACCACACCAAATCACCCCATGATGGTCTATACGAAATTCAGATTGCTTACCCACCTCAAGATTTTGCATAATTGCCCAAAGTTCTCCATCTTGCTTTTGTGCATCTTTGATCCGTGATATGAGGTCGGGTTCAATCTGCATTCTAGCTAGATATCCATCAGATTTACCAACCTGAAGCCAAATGTTCATTCTTTCGAGATCCCTCCTAATATGAGGCTGAATTTGTAAGCAAGATATAGTCCCGGAATTCTTTCGGCTCAACGCGTCAGCTACAATATTGGCTTTGCCTGGATGGTATTGAATATTTATGTCGTAATCTTTTAAAAGTTCTAACCACCTTCTTTGCCTCATATTTAGCTCCTTCTGCGTAAATATGTACTTGAGGCTTTTGTGGTCGGTAAAGATGTCACAACTTTCACCATACAGATAATGTCGCCAAATCTTAAGTGCAAAGACGACTGCGGCTAGTTCTAAATCATGTGTAGGGTAGTTAACTTCATAAGGCTTTAACTGACGGGAGGCATAAGCGATAACCTTCCCATGTTGCATTAGCACACAACCTAATCCTTTCTTTGAGGCATCACTATAGACTTGGTAACCTCCTGATCCAGAAGGGAGAGCGAGTATCGGAGAGGATACGAGTCGTTTCTTCAATTCTTCAAAGATTTTCTCTTGTTCCTCATTCCATGAGTATTTCACCCCTTTCCTTAGGAGTTTTGTGAGTGGTAAAGCAATTACCGAGAATCTTTCAACAAATCTTCGGTAATAGCCAGCAAGACCCAAGAAACTTCGTATTTCGGTAACAGAAGTGGGTCTTGGCCATTTTGTAATAGCTTCAACCTTTGTTGGGTCTACCATAATTCCCTCTGCTGATATGACATGACCTAGAAATTCTACTTGGCTAAGCCAAAAGTCACATTTGGAAAACTTCGCGTACAGCTTCTCCTGCCGCAAGGTTCCAAGCACTTCATGTAGATGTGCTTCATGCTCTTCACGACTCTTGGAATATACCAGAATGTCATCGATAAAAACAATTACGAATTTGTCTAGGAATTTGTGAAATACGCGATTCATCAAATCCATAAAGACTGCGGGTGCATTAGTTAGCCCAAAGGGCATAACCAAAAATTCGTAATGACCATAACGAGTACGAAAGGCTGTCTTGGGAACATCATCATTCTTGATCTTTAGCTGATGGTACCCGGACCTTAGGTCGATTTTTGAGAAGAACTGAGCCCCCTGAAGTTGATCAAAGAGATCATCAATGCGAGGCAGAGGATACTGATTACGAATAGTAATCTTGTTCAGCTCTCGGTAGTCAATACATAAACACATACTACCGTCTTTCTTCTTCACAAATAAGACCGGAGCACCCCAAGGTGAAACACTGGGTCTTATGAATCCTAGATCTAACAATTCTTGCAATTGTTCCTTAAACTCCTTCAGTTCCATTGGAGCCATACGATATGGAGCTTTAGAAATAGGTTCGGCACCAGGGATCAAGTCGATGGTGAATTCTACCTGACGGTCAGGTGGTAATCCCGGTAGTTCATCCGGAAATACATCAGGATATTTACGAACAACAGAGTGGTTATCAATACTCTTAACACTAGCAGAAGTATCCCTAATCGATGCTAGGAATCCAGCACAACCGCTTGATATGAATTTTCGAGCTTTGAGTGCAGAAATAATCTTAAGAGATTTATGAGCTTGAGTTCCCTGATATATAATATCAGGATGATGAAGATCACCGAAAATAACACGGCGAGAATGACAATCTATAGTTACACGATGTCTAGACAACCAATCTATTCCTAGAATAACATCAAAGTCACACATATGTATTGGAAATAGGTCTGCCTTACACACAATAGATTCAATACGGATCGGACAATCTTTATATACGTAAGTGATTGCGGATGAATTTTCCATGGGAGTGGAAATGATTAAGGTATGATTTAAGAGAGTTGGTCTTATCGGAAGGTACTTAGTAAACGAATGGGATACTAAAGAATGAGTTGCTCCTGTATCGAATAACACATAGATACTACGTTCACCAATCTGAAGGGTTCCAGATACAGTACCTGGAACATTAGCAGCATCAGTAGCAGAAAGTGCGAAAACTCGTCCTCCAACATTGGGTGGTGCAACGTTGGGTCGGTTATTCTTCTTAGTGTCTTTCTTAGTACATTCCTTAATCATGTGTCCAGTTTGGCCACATCTAAAGCATGCTCCTGTACTTCGGTGACATACGCCCGGATGTCTCTTACCACAAGTATTACATAGAGGATATGTAATCTGATTCAGTGGTTGAGTTCTAATAGGTTCTGCAGACAACTGAATTTGGTTTTGAGCAGGCCTCGGGTTTTGCAATCTAGGTTGCCATGGACGTGCCTGATTTCCAGAGTTTTGATTTCCTTGTACTTTGCGATCTTGATGCTGTGGCATAGTGGATGATTGGCCGTTTTCCTGCTTAAATTGTCCTTCCCTATTTCTCTTCTTATTATCCCCAGTTCGAGATAAGAATTCTTTCCTTTCGAATTCAAAAGTTTTGATTGCATCAGCAACTTCGGTGATATCCTTAAATTTCATGTACATGATCGACTTCCGAATTCGATCATTGACTGCCCACTTGCATTTTTCTGCCTGGACTTCTGCTGATCCTGCAACGTCTCCTACAATACTAGCCAACCTTGAAAATCGAGTAATGAACTCAGAGGCTGGCTCATCACTCCCCTGTCGAATCACTGCATACTCCCTGATATAAGCTTCTTTATCAGCGGTCGAAAAATACTTGTCGTAAAAGATATTACGAAAGTCGACCCATGAAAGATTAGCGTCAAAATCATCCCCTCCTTTGACATTCTTATATCCTTCCCACCAAGTTTGTGCGTCATCTTCGAATTTGTAGGTAGCCAATCTAACTTTGTATTGCTCCGGAACTCCAAGAACTCCGAAGATCTTTTCAATATGAGCTATCCAGTTTCTTGCTTCGACTGGATTATTAGCGTGACTAAAGGATTTCGGCTTTTGTTTTTGGAATTTACTAATCCATATGTCTATACTATAATTAGTATTGTTCGTGGTATTCTCACGAGTTTCACCACCAGAGGTTGGATTAGTGTTAGTGCCTTCTGGATGACGAGTTTGTTGAATAACGGCCTCAGCTGTTTGAGCAACCAGGTTTGGAAGCAACCCGGCAACAGCCTGGTTGATAGCATTAATTACGCTTGGATCGACTGGAGTCTCATTCGAAGAAGTGTTGTTACGTACAGGGTTAGTACGAGTATTCCTACGTAGCGGACGACGAGGAGGCATCTATATGAATAAACATTGGAATTAAACCAAATAAGAGATCAAGTTGAATCCTATCATAGATATCTACCCATTCCTCACAGGTTTTAATTACTATCTTCAAGTTTTCTACAGGAAAGAGCCTTTGCTCTGATACCATAGCTGTAACACCCCAACCCGGAAGGGCTGACGTGTCACAATAACAGTAGTATCATAAACAAAAGTCATAATTCCATTTATTTATTTGACAAGGATACAACCATATAACAACGAAACTTAAGATTAATATACAAGCAGACACATTCAATTATATTAACTAACATTTTCAGATTTATTCCTAAGCTTTATTCTTCTCTCTTTCCCCCGCCCAAGATAACCTGCTGACCTGTAAATACAAAATTTATACGGAATGAGCCGAATGCTCAGTACGGAATTATAGGCTCAAAGAACAAATAACGCTTTATGCAAAACTTATACAATGCAAGAACATAATTTCATAATCATATCTTACGGATGTACCCATGAGCAAACTGAAAACGTGACAATACACAGATAGCTACTCCTGCATACTTATCACACGAGATGGCCAGTTGGCATACCTGTTATCCATCTCATTAACTTAAATTCTAGGATCGATCCATACGCCTCCTAGTAGCTTTGTACCACACTTGTACCTAGGGACGCCGTGAACTAATCTCTCCGTCACAGATGGAGCACATGCTGTTGATGCCGCAACAACATGCTCGTGGGACACTCCACGAGAAGCGATACTCAGGGTATCAGAGTACAAATGGTCTTATTCACATAACTTATAAAACTTATTTTCATAACAGAACGGAACTTATATTAGAACATGCGATAATGAGTACAACTAACATAATACTATCGCATGACATGAAAGCTTAACTCAAATGATTAGAACAGAATTCGAACGGAATGTCAAATGAATCGATAATCAAAGACGTGAAGAGTGTTAAAATATATAGTAATTTAGTGGTTTATAACAATTTGAATATGAAGCAATAAGAAGTGGGGTAAGGATCCGTACCTTAATAATTCCAAATTGATGCTACCTTGTGATAATATTTCAGATTTATACGGACAGAGTTTAGATTACTGATTAGTCTTTTAACCTAATTTAAATAACATGCACACAAACTAGGTTAGTAACTTAATACAGCCTTTACGATAACTCACGAGATCAAATTCTCGCAACGAACGACAAAGTGCGATACTTCATCCATCGAATTAATGATGATCCGTCAAATTAATGACGAACGACAAAGTACAATACTTTATCCATCGAATTAACGATGATCCGTCAAATTAATGACGAACGACAAAGTATAACCCTAATGTGGGCAGCACTTAAACATCCATTGGATATATTGATTGATCGGACAATGAATCGTAATAGCGATCGAGTTATTACCCTGTTCTGCAGCACCCCGCTACTCTTAATTAGTGTTTTGTGTGTGTTTGGAGAGTAATTGGATGATAACTCAGAGTGAATTTGAAGTTTGAACGTCGTTTTTGTGCCCAGAATCAAGTCCCAACATCCTCTATTTATACTGGATTTTTGACCCAGTCGCGTAGCGCGACTGGTAACACCTATAGCCGTCGCGCAGCGCGACTGCCAACCTATTTTCATAGGGTTGCCACGTGTATGAGTAGGCTTGCTGAGTTGACGGATTTCTTAAATTTGATTTCTACAGGTAGTTATGTGGATAATCGTAACTAGGTTTTATCCCCCCCTGAGTTTTAGGGGCCCTAATCCTGATTCTGAAAATTCTGAAATTTCTAGGGTTTGTACGGAATTACTTGGGTGTCTTAATTAGGGTTTCCTATTAACTAAAATAAATAATAATAATAATAATAATAGTTTTAAATTTTTGGGTATTACAAAAATACTCTTGTACGTATATTTTTGGCAAAGCATTATTTTGGAAGAATTATGAAGTAAAATATAATATCTTTGGGAAAAATATATATTTTGGAATTAAGATGTTTTAGACAAGTGATTTAAAATATATTTTCTAAGTGGGACTTAAAATATATATTCGAAATTATAACGTGTACATGTATAAAAACCCCCATCCTTGGGAAGGAAATATAAAATAAATAAGAAGTGTGAATACGGAATAGTTACCTAACTATTTCTCCAAAAACGTTAAACCCTAAGCCAAGGCACAACCATCCGTCTAAGAGGCATTAGTACGTGTAGATCGTTACGCAGTAGGTTGAGTTGGAGACTTATGTTTCGGGATACGCACTTCTGTGATTTCATGTTCCCCCTTTTCTCTTTACTGCTTTCAGTTTTATACTTCGGGGGTGAAATACATGCGACAATTATTACTACTTAGATCATGTGAGTGGGTAGGTGGTACTTGGGGCCATTAATCCTCATTGTAGGACCGAGGGTCATGACTGATAGATCTATTTGGGTGTAGCGAGCCCAACTCCTGAGTCCACTGTACGGACCATGGGGTAACTTCGAGCCCGACGCAAAAATCTGCTAGGTTTGAGTCTTCCTGCATCACTTCACACATATCATTGGCTTTGCAACCCATTGGTGATCTCTTTTTCCTTAATTGCTACATACCAGGGATTTTTATACATACAGACATATTAAAAAGGTTTATACATACTCACTTTTACATGAACTCGCTCAACTTTTTGTTGATTTTTCAAACTACATGTATTTCAGGAAACTAGGGGATCTGGCAAGGTATGCAAATCTCGTCAAGCTGCGTAGGAATAATGATGTCATCCGAGTTTAGGAAATGTGACCTTTGCCTTGACGGGTTACAAGTCTTAAACTGTATTTTTATTCATGTCTTTTGGTTGTGTTTTGTGAACACATTTTAAATTATGTCATATCGTAATCTGTTTTAAGTGTCGACTTTTAAACAATGTTGTCGTGTAACTTTTAAAACTTGTTGAATGGATGAACATCATGTGTTTTATTTCATATAGCATGGTTATGATATTTGCTATGGTATTAAGAAGTCACACCAAATAAACCCACGCTTCCGCAAAAGCCAGGGTGTGACACTTACAAAAGTCAGTAGTCCTCTTGCTTATAAACTGAGATCCATTGTCACAAATGATTTCAGCTGGTACTCCAAACCTGGTCAGGATATTCCTTTTTATGAAGGATACTACTTCTTGGTCTCTAACTTGAACAAATGCTTCAGCTTCAACCCATTTAGAAAAATAGTCAGTCATTGCCAGCATAAAGACTTTTCCTCCTGGAGCTTTTGGCAATTTCCCCACTATGTCCATCCCCCACTTCATGAATGGCCAAGGGGAAGCTAGAGGATATAACGGTTCAGCTGGTTTATGTAATATGTTACTGTGCCTTTGACATGCATCACATCTTCGAGCATATTCTGTAGCATCTTTCTTCATTGTCGGCCAATAGTATCCTGTCCTTAATACTTTTGAGAATAATGACCTGCCCCCAGTATGGTTACCACAATCCCCTTCATGTATATCCTGAAGTACTTCTCTGGTTTCGGGATCCTCCAAGCACCTCAGGTATGGTCCTGCAAGAGATTTCTTGTACAAAACATTATTTATAATAGTGAATCATGATACCTTCATTCAAAGGCCTTGGGATTTTCATCCTTAGGGATGTGTCCTTCCTTGAGATATCTCATGATTGGAGCCGTCCAGGACTTAGTATCCTCATCAGGATCATGATCAGGATCCTGAATGCTTATTATCTCCTTATCCTGAGTCTTGAAGAGGTCCACAGCAGGACGTAGGAGGTGAAGTATTGGTATTTGGGTTCCTTCTGGTATCCTGACTGATGATCCTAGGTTTTCCAAGGCATCCGCTTCAGCATTATCCTCTCTTGGTACCTGTTCAAGTGTAAAAACATCGAAATATCCTGCTAGTTTTTTTAGAACATCGAGATATTCAATTAATTTCTCACCTTTAACTGCATAGGATCCATTAAAATGATTAGTAATTAACAAGGAATCAATATATACTTGTAAATTCTTAATATTCATGTTTTTAGCTAATTCTAATCCTGCAATCAAAGCCCCATATTCTGCTTCATTATTAGTGGCAGGAAATTCATATCTAATAGCCTGGGGTAATATGTCCCCCTGCTTGTCTTTAAACATCATGTTCACCAGTCTTTGATATGTTGCACCTGCATTTTTCAAACGAAAGGGCATAGCAGTATAACAATAAATACCTGTTGGTGTCATGAAGGCAGTATCCTCCTGGTCTGAAGGTTCCATTTGGATCTGCTGGAATCCTGAGGATGCATCCATAAAGGTTAACATCTCATGGTCGGCAGTAGCATCTGTCACACCCCTTTCTTAGGTGGAAGCACGAGGTATGATCATGAAAGGTTCTCATTGCATACGAGAGGTAAACATACTACAAGCTCGTAAAAATAACTTTAAATGCCAAACATTACATAACTGAAAACATGGTTTAAGTGTTTACATCACAAGACCGCATATTGTCTGAAGAGTTTACAACTTATTTCAAAGACAAACATGTAGGTCCCGTGAGCCGTGCGGATCGTAACAGAATCGTCTATCCAACCTAGAGTGCGGAATCCTCTAGATTAGATTTCACAGAAAATGAGTAGAACAAGAAATCAAAAACACGATACACTTTCAATCCGGTCTTCTATTGATTATCCAACACAAAGTTTACAATCAATTCAAGACCCACAAGAAATCTCCTAGCCACTCTCTATAGATTTCTCTAACTCTCTCTCAAACTCTAGAATGTCTAAAGTGTGTATCACCTAAACCCTTATGCCAAGCCTTGTTTATATAGGACAAGGTTTGCACATGGGCTTTGGTCTGGGCCAGGCCATTCTCCAAGCCCATAACACTAAATAACTCCCTAACCAATAGTGCTAAGCCCAATACAAAATATCCAAAGACTAGATAAACAACCTATTAAGTTGTTGTCACAAAACATGCACCAACAAACTCCCCCTTGACAATAGCTTCATAGTGTAACTTTGTCTTCAAACATCTTGCAGTCTTTTGGTCTTTGGATAGTGTCAGCTACACAGAAATTTTGACATCAACAAACTCCCCCTTAGCTGATGCTTCCAATCTCCAAAACATTCAATCATTGTAGATCAGCGAACTAGCAATCTTTGGTTAAGCAAGTATCTCCAAATTCTTCCATATCTCTCTCTTTCTCTTTCTGCAATGTAGTAGAAGGATCCTACCATGCATCTTCACACATCCTCACTTCACTCTCAATCTGCACTTTGCTTGTATTCTGCACTTCATTTTGATAACTGCATCAATCTGTTTAGCAACACAAGCAAGTATCTCGAAAAACCATTAGTCTTTTTCACATTTAAAGATAAACCAATATTTTATCTTAGTTTGCAAAAACAACTACCTGTCAGTTCAAAATGGAAGTCTTTTGAGAGAAAATATTTTTGGAATTTTTGATATTTTTCAAAACAAACAAAACAAACTAAACTAAATCCAAAAAATTTACAATACTTCTTTTTGTGAGAATCATGTGCAAGAAGATCATATCAGCAAAATCAAACTGTTTTCACACCATTTAGATAATTCTTTATGTAATTTATCGTGAAAAACAGTTCAAGACGATTACCAGTATGTTTGTCCACCTAAACAAAATGCATGAACATTTCAAGTACCATTACCGTATGATACGTTAAGGTAATATTATTTCTGAAATACTAGTGTGTCCCACTTCAGGATATACCCCCGCGATCAAGGTATGCACAAAGATTCATCGTAGTAGGTGAGTATACTGAATTCATCCGTTTTGTTTTTCAACGTTTTGATAATTGGTGAACAGGTCAGTACTTCCGTACAGCAGAGAGACCAAAATATCTAACGAGGGCTAAGACAAATACCATTTTTGGTATGATTTATGCATTTTGCACTTATTGAATGACTCTCTATGAGAGCTTCTTCATTTTCAGGGTTTTGGCATTTTTAGCTCTTTTAAGATATCCTGGGTGTGTCTAGGTCAGCATGTATCTGGATGCAGCAGAAGAACACCCCTGATATCCCCAGATGAAATAACAGTATAAAGACCCAAAACTTCAGATTTTGGCAATCTATCAACGCAAGATTTAAGGTCATTAAACCATACACCACTGATGTGTTCCCCACTCATACTCAGTGCATTTAAGTTTATATCACATTGGTAAGTTGATTATTTCATGCTTTTGCCTACTGGTACATCATATGAAGGAGCTGCTATCACACTTAAGCAATTTAATTCAGATTGAGTGTGACAGTCTAACTTGCTGATGTACTATCATTTCTTCTTTTTCACACAGTGAAAACTCATTTTTGATTTTCTAATTTTTTTTTATGTTTTTGGATTTTTAAAAATTTATAACTTACTCCCCCTAAACACACGCACTAACTAAACTCTTTTTGGCTTAGGGAAATTTCTCCCCCTAAATTTTTGTTTTCATGGAGTAAGTTTCAAAAACACAAATTTAAGCACAAACAGACTCCCACTTTAACCTGACAATAAGTTTTTCAGCAATAAATCATCAATCAATCACTAAAGTAAATAGTTCGTTACCCATGTTAACCTACTATTCACCTCAGATGCTTAGCAGGAACAACCACTGTTGAACCATCAATAGTCCTTCTTGGTCATCCTGCACATTCTCAACAACTCAGTTAGACTTGAGAACCCAAACCTTACCGGTTTTGGGTCGACCATTTAAATCCACATAAGATGCTTCTATCCAATATCCATCACACCTTAATGGTGTCTTGGATCTTAGACCTGTTGAATTAAATAGGTTTTGATTTCCATAAGGTCTTTTGTCCTGAGGGTTCCTATATGTGTTTGGACTATTTGACCTTTGAAAATTTTGATTCCAAGAAGCTTGATTATTATAATTTCTAAAGCCATTGTTATAAAAAGTTCGACCACCAAAATTTTGGTATCGATTTTGATATTGACCTTGACTTCTGAAATTATTTGAACTATAATTGTTCATTCTTGATGAACTGCTTCTAGGTCTCTCATATCTGCCTGGTGGAGATCTAGGCTGAAATCTTAGTTGATTTCTTTGAAAACGATGAACTTGTGGAGTTCCTTTTTCAGCCTTATCTACACCAACAGCAACATTCTCTGGTTGCTTAGGAGCAGATTTCTTTGGAGAGTTGGACTCTTTCTCCTTTTTATCACCACTCTTCTCTGGTGACTTCTCTCTCTTTCTCTCATTCACTTGTGCTTCATTCTTTTTGTTAGGACAGCAGCTAGCTACATGTCCCTTTGTGTGGCACTTGAAGCACGATCGCTTTTTCGAAGACTTCTTAGTTGAATCCTTTGAACTAGATTCAGGTTTTGATGATGATGCCTTAGAAGGATTTGGTTCAGTTTGCTTAGTTTCAGAATTTTCTTTGTTCTTGTTTTTAGCAAACTCTACGTTAGATTCGTTTTCAATAATAGCTGTTTCATTTTTCATGTCACTTCCTTGAACAAAATTAACCTTTTTAACAAAAGTTTGATTTTTGGTTTTAGGAGGTGTGTTTATCTTTTTCAAACAGGTTTGCTGTTATTTACCTTCTTAGCATCATTATCTTCAAACACATCACCTTGACTGGATGTGAAACTACTTGGTGATGTTGACAGAAAGTCTGTAAACTCATCTTCATCAGGTAAGAAAGAATAGTCATGACTAAGAGGAGGTGGGACTTCATTAAAGCCCTGGAATCCCACACTGGTCTTGTCATTACTTTTCTTTAACCCACCCATCATGTGTTTCATAACAAAAGTAGAGTCCCTGAATTGACCTAATTTCTTTTCAAGTTCAACAATTTTGAGTTGTGCTTCTGACAACTCTTTGCATTTTTCAGAAATCTCTTTTGTTTTCTCAGCCATCATGTCATGAGCTAAGTCTATGACTTGAAGTTTTTCGTTTAGTTTGCAGGTTAAGGCTTCAATTTCACTTTCATAACCTTTTATTTTCTTCAAGTATGAAGATTCGTTTCTTTTAGCAAAAAAGTTTGATTCTTTGATGTTAGACATCTCGTTTACTAGACTTTGGTTTTGTGTTGACAACTTGTCAACTTCACCCTATAATTCACGACATTTTAAACACACAGAATTAGATTTTACCTCTTCCTCATGAACTTCTGTAGTTTGATCAGCAACTACCTGTTCAGCTTCACTCTCTTTCTCAACTTCTGCAACGACCTGTCCAACTTTTGTTTCAGCATTCTCCACTTTAGCTTCAGCATCATTCACAGTAGTTTCAGCCTCATCAACAGGCACTATCTCTGCCATGTATGCCTGAGTGGCATTCTCTTTATCCTCCAGAAGAGCACTACAATCATATGAACCTTCTCGTGCTGTAGAGCTCAAAGCTTTATTCTTTTTGACATTCGCATCTCCCTGATATCGCTTTTCTAATGCATCCCACATATTCTTTGAATTTGTGTACTTCTTGAAGGTATGCTTGATGCTATCAGGTAAGGACATCTTTATTGCAGCCAAGGCTCTATTTTTAGCCTCATAAATCTTTTTATCACCCTCTTTCATGTTCACATACTCTGTTCTACGTGGTCTGCCTTCATAATCGTGAGTTGGGTTTGTGTACCCATCTACAATACAGATCCACATGCGTACGTCCTGAGATTCAATGAAGGATTGGAAACTGTCCTTCCATTTAAGATAATTTTCCACCTTCATCATCTTAGGTGCATTCAAGTTCGTCATATTTGTAACAGACTGGTAAAAGCGTACAAAATATTTTTGACCGAAATCGGTTTTTACCAATTTATGGCGTTAAATTCATCTCGAGATTACGACTCCAATGATATATAATGTCGGTTTTTTTTTGCCCTAAAAATCCAAGGAATTTAACGGTTCGAACGGTTTTCTGAGATTAGTTACGAATAGTTTTCTAAACACGGAACAGTGAAATTTTTCGTACGCGAGCCAAGAAAAATTCCACCCCGTCCGAAATGGTCCTAGATGGTCCGAAATGACTATCCGAATTGACCCTTTATCCGAAATGAGTATTCTCAGATCCGAAATGAACTAAACAGATCCGTAATGGGACAGTCTGATCCGGAATCAAGCTTAACTGATCCGAACTGATCCGAAATGGATCTGTCTGATCCGAAATGCAAGTGGAACTTGTCCGAAATGCAACCTGATGATCCGAAATGCTTGAACTGTGTCCGAAATGCAACTGATCTGGTCCGAAATGCAACTGATCTGGTCCGAAATGCTGATATTTGATTCGAAATGCAAGCATGTGAATCCGAAATGATCCGAAATCAAATGTTTCTAGTCCGAAATGCTTGATATTAATCCGAAATGCAATACTGATTATTCAAAAAGCAGTATAGATGATCCGAAATGCAAGCAGAAGATCCGAAATCTTGCTGTTTTATCCGAAATGAGTGATTTCTTGTCCGAAATTGATCAGAAATGCAAGATTTCAATCCGAAATCCTTTATTTCTATCAGAAATGGTCCGAAATCCAAGCAGTTTATCCGAAATCACCAGCAGAACACGAACACAGCCTTCAAACACGTCCAAAAACGCCGATTTTCTGCAGAAAACGATACTGAACCAAGCCAATCAAGAGCCTAACGCTCTGATACCAATTGTAGGTCCCGTGAGCCGTGCGGATCGTAACAGAATCGTGTATCCAACCTAGAGTGCGGAATCCTCTAGATCAGATTTCACAGAAAATGAGTAGAACAAGAAATCAAAAACACGATACACTTTCAATCCAGTCTTCTATTGATTATCCAACAAAAAGTTTACAATCAATTCAAGACCCACAAGAAATCTCCTAGCCACTCTCTATAGATTTCTCTAACTCTCTCTCAAACTCTAGAATGTCTAAAGTGTGTATCACCTAAACCCTTATGCCAAGCCTTGTTTATATAGGACAAGGTTTGCACATGGGCTTTGGTCTGGGCCAGGCCATTCTCCAAGCCCATAACTCTAAATAACTCCCTAACCAATAATGCTAAGCCCAATACAAAATATCCAAAGACTAGATAAACAACCTATTAAGCTGTTGTCCCAAAACATGCACCAACAAAACATAAACAACTTCCACGAGCAAGGGTATGACCGCGCGCACATCCACTTTAGTTACCTGAAATACATGTGAGTTTTTGGAAAAACGTCAACATAATGTTGGTGTGAATTCATGCAGTTTTTGTGTTGAACGTTTGTATACTTTGTATGAAAACATGGTATGTATCTTGTATAAATTAAGTATTCCTGTATGTATTATTTTGGTAAAAAATTACCGAAGCAATTAAGTGATCAAATTAGTTAAGTGAGGTAGTGTGCTAAAAAGTGTGTTGAAAATATGTTGGTTAAGTTGTTTGGAAAAACAGTTTTCGGGATACTGCTCAGGATATTGAGTTGTATCTATGATCAAACTATGAGCGAAAAGTAAAGGGGGTGACACGAGATATACGAGGAAAGCCCTTGATCAATCTAGATCGCCGGAATAAAACCTCGGGAGCTGACAATCGCAGCTGCCTTGTTCTTCTTATTGCTTTAAACGTCAGGATACAGTGCATGATATCGATCAGATCGCTAAGTATTACAATGCTTCTTGTGAAAGTGAAAGTTACGAGAGAGTAAGTGTGAGAGAGTAGTGAGTGTAGTTGTTGTGTCCTATTGATCTGATTTATCCATCTATTTATAGTTACAAAACACAAACTAAAATTCCTATAAATGTGGGTTGCTCCCGAATATTCCATTATTAACGTTGTGGACCGAGTAAATCGGCTTCAACATCTTCATTTGAACGAATTGGACCGAGTCTTCCGGAGAAAGGGTCTTCGTGAACGTTGGGAACCTGGACTCGTACTCCAGCACACAACCCGTTAGTAATCCTCAGGATACCATCCAGGATGTTACCAATATCCTGAATCAGCATCCCGGATACGAACATATATCAGATAAGCAAGATATAATTTAAGATATTATCCAGGATATGAGCTCAAAATTTCGCCCATAACAATTGTCCCCAAAAAATGTTACCGTTTAGTATCCTGGCACTAACGGTTATATTTTTTACGAATAACGAGGCAATTAAGAGATTAGACTCATGATGTGACCGTTTGTAACCGCGCAACCTATATTTACTCATTGCTCCCTATATCTTCTCATGCTTATCCCATTTAACCTTCACCGAAGAGAAAAAGGTAAATACTTCTCTCTTTCTATTCCATCTTCTTCTCACATTCTGTTCAATATTCCAGCGAGAATATGACAAGACAAACAAGATCAAGCTCCGGTGATTCCACTCCCACATTCATCCAGCAGAATCTTCTCCAAGATCCGGAGAAGGAAATATGCACCTTCGACAGTGCCCACTTGTCGGCTCTCAAATCCTCCGGTATCTTCCCGGAGGGGACGATATTCCGGCCGTTTGACCGGGAAATTCGGTCAGACATGGTTTCCGACGAGTGGTTGTGCTTTAGTGTCTTTCCCTTCACCTTAGGGCTGCAATTTCCTTTCTCAGACTTTATCACTGAGTTCTTCAACATGACCAAAATCTGCTTCAGTCAGACAATGCCGATGCTCTGGCGAGTATTGTCTGTTCTTGATCAGATCAAGAGAAACCATATCCCTGACCTTTCCGTTCATGACCTCCCCCTAGCGTATCGGCTTAGATGCCATGGTTCCTATAGATTTTTATTCTATTTTACCTCCGGCGATCGACTAATACTTCGTGCCACCAGGAATGAGGAGAATTAGCAATCCAAGTTCTTCTTTGTAAAAAGAAACTCCATCCCTGGTGGAACGAAATATCCAGTGAAGTGGTTGAGAAAGGGTAGGGTTCTAGGATGATCCTGTCTTGTATCCTGCTTCATATCTTTGAGCTAACCATTTTTCTTTTATTGTCTTGTACACAGCTGATTTTAGGAAGCTTGCACCTCCCCTAGCTGATTCACAGAAAAGAATTGATGCTATCAGACTCCTCCCAGAGGCTGAAAGAAGTTTTAACCCGTCTCCACCATTTCCAATCCCTCTTTCTAGTGCAAACATGTCTGGTAAGGATCCTGCACAATATCCTCCATACATGTTTTTAGTTGATATATTTAAGAAAGAATTTTACTCCCTGTATGCAGACTCTAGCAAAGTTCCAATCCTCCTTGATCTTGATGAACTTGACAGTTACCCCACTCCAGTCATCGTCAAGAAAGAGACTCCTGCTGCTACCAACTCCAAACCGCTCCCGGCCCCTAAGGCCAACCCAAGGACTCGTGCTTCCACCGCAAAAAAAAGAGGAAAGGCTCCGAAGTCAGTGCCCCAGGCCCGGAAGGGTTCTCCTATGAAGAACTCAACTTTTCTGACTCCTTAGAGCCGATGACATCCTTCCTCAACAAGGTAATATCCTGCGACTATATCCTGCATACATATCCTGATAGGATATCCTGACAGGATATCCTGGTTAATATATTTTGACTTATACCTGAATTTTGACGTACAGGGTCTCCAACATCTGTTCCACCTTTACACCGATGCTTGCAGCACGAACACATTTCAAGAGGCCAGGATCAAGCAGCTCGAGACCACTGTTGCCGACCAAGGGGCCATCGCCGAGGTGAAGACTCGTCACTATGAGGATAAGCTGAAGAAGGTCACCCATGATGCTGAGATCAAACTGGCTACCATTCAAATAGAGCATGAACATGCCATGGTCTCTTTCCGGGAAGGGATCAAAGCCTCTGCCATCATTTCTCTGTTACAAGCTCGAATTAAAATGGCTTATGAGGCCAAGGAGACAGGCCTTGAATGCCCATGCTGGCCGGTTGAATCCTGGGTGGCGAAGCTGAAGGAGCTTGGAGGCAAGGCTGTGCCCCTTCCTGCTGAAATTGGCGAATCCTCTAAGTCAGCAGAGGTGGTGGACAAGGCTGGAGATAAGAAGGATGTTGGGACGGATGCTGGCGAGGATGCTGCACAGGATGCCGGGACGGATGCTGGGGTCGAGAAGACGGAGAAGGCTGGTGAGGATGCCGCTGTGTGAGGGCATTCAAGTGGGCGATGATGGATGTTGATGCCTAGGCCGGAGCCCACTTTTTTAAATTTGATCGTTGGTTTGTAACCCTAAGACAATTTACTTTTTCTGCCCTTTACTTTTCCTGCATTTGAACAATATGATGGCCAAAGGTGGAGGGATCCTGAGTTTCAGGACGAAGCCCTTGGTCATCATCGTTAGTATGCTTTTGCTTTTGAACAATATAATAGTTGGAGGTGGATGGGTCTCGGTTTGAGACAAAACCTTCAACTGTTAAGTACATATGGTACGGGACTAATCGTGCTTTTGGTGGATGGACCTTGGTTTGAGGTGAAACCAAAAGCACAACTTTTGATATGTTAATAATATAACTTTCTTTTGGCTTTATATCTGTTGTCACTATCTTAATGCATAAATTTTACTTATGAAAATAGTTTAATTTAGACAATTTTGGGAACACATTGTAAGAGTATCCTGAGAAATATCCTGCTCAGGATACTGACACATAATCTGTAAGAGTCAAGTTATCCAGAAAGGAGAGATCATACCAGAGATTCTTAAAGAGTCAATTCCAATCTTCAATTATAGAAATGTCCCCAGTGCACACTTATAGGTTCGAATCCATCCTTCAAATTGTATGAAACATGTCCCCTGTGTTTAACACGTTTGAAAACTTAATATCCTAGGGATAAACCCTTAATATCCTGGGGATAAACCCTTAATATCCTGGGGATAAACCCTTAATCTCCTGGGGATAAACCCTTAATATCCTGGGGATAAATCCTTATTTTCATGCGCTACAGGCGAGAGTGTACAAACTCCAAGACTTAGAAAGGTGAAAACCTTTAAACCTTAGAGAGTATGAAAATACCCTTTCGTGAGAGAGGGTGATCAATCCTCATATACCTTTAGGATCCAGGATATAGCCAATAGTAACGAAATTGTCAACCACTTTTACATGAACTGGTCCCGCTACCTTGAACTATCCCTAGATAACTTGCGCTGCAGGCGGGGTGTTTAAACCCAATTCGTAAGAAAGGTGAATACCTTTACACCTTTGAAGGGATCAGAATCCCTTAACCGTGAGAGAGGGGGCCAATCCTCTAATCCTTCGAGATATCCTGAGCGTGTATCCTGGAGCTATATCCTGAGGCATATTCTGCAAGACAATCTTTAAACTAAGGTGGGTGTTAGCTTGGCTAACACCCCTCCGATGCTTAAGTCAGTATTGGGTTCAAGATAACAAACAAATTCAAACATATTTAAAAGAGGTAGAATACATACCATTCTAGGATATAAATTAAATTCTATTCTTACTTGAAATATAGCTTTAAGTGCACAGCATTCCATGATCTTGGTAGCATATTGATGCGTGTGAAGTGTTATATATATTAGGTGTATATTTTAAGCCCCTTTAACACTTATTTTTAGCCAAGTTTTAAATTTATAAAACACGATATTTTACTAACACTAAACACACATATGGGCAAGTGCACCCATCGTGAGCGTAGTATAGTGTTGGCAAGATACCGAGGTCGTCCAAGGACACAAGAGCTTTTAGTACCGGTTTATCCTCAACGTCTAATCAAAATAAAAAGTTAGAAAAATGTTTTAAACTAAGAAAAATAAAAACTAACTAAAATGCTGAAAAGTAAAATAAAAAGAAAAACAGATAGACAAGATGAATCACTTGGTTCCGACTCGTATCTAGTGTAACCTTTGATTATTTCCACACTTTTGCACATAATTAAGAGATTATCTTAGTTATTGCAGTAGGCCCCTCTTTTGAAGGTGACGTTACCCTCACCCCAGTAGTTTGAGTCAGCAAGGATACAATCCTAAAATGGTGGATTATTGGAAGATAATGAATTAAGTTATTAATGCAGTATTATGGTAGGCCCCTCTTTTGGAGGTGACGTTACCCTCGACTAAGTAGTTTGAGTCAGCAGGGATACAGTCCTAAATAGCCGGGTTATAGTATTAATAGTAGTTAACTTATGAGGGGATCAAAGAGTTTGGACCCCCGCCATCCAATACCATGAAGTATTGAAGGAGGTCCTACTAAATTTGACCCAGGTCCATTGCAGGACCTCTAAACGCTGAACAATGGCAAGACCTTTTCCAAACCATTCCCTTAACCCCTGACCAGGTAGCCAACATACCTCCATATAGACCGTGGAGATATGAATGGTGAAAATCTTTTATTTTATATAGACAGTAAAATAATGCCAAGACACCACGAACAAACGATAAGGAAAGATCACCTTCAACATAAGCAACTAGTTATTAAAGTCATTAATACAAAACCAAATAAAAAGTGAAAAAGATTAGAAATAAAAAGTATTACACTAGACACTTTGTCTTCACCAAGTGATGTAAGAGACTTAGGCAAACATGGCCTTGATTGTCAAGAACTCTTACGATCAATCTTGGATCCCAAGACGACTCACACACTCTACGATGGACAATGGATGATGGTGGTGGATGATGGTGTTATGGTGGTGGTGGGTGGTGGGTGAAGTGTGAGAGAGGTGGTGTGCCAAGGGATGGTTTGAGCTTGAGCCAAGCACTTCTATTTATAGGCTGAACAGAAGCTCGGGCACGGCCCCGTGTCCACATCCTCTCTTTCTTCATTAAATGCAGCTTTGTCTTATTAGTTGACCACGCCCCCGTGTCCGCTGAGCACGACCCCGTGTGCAGAAGAATCTTTGTACTATGAAGATTTGCCTGGATTGTGCGAATCTTATAGTTGACCACGGCCCCGTGTCCGCTGAGCACTGCCCCGTGGTGGGCAATAGAAGCTTCTACCACTTTGTCTTTTCTGCTGACACTTGGGCACGCCCCCGTGCTGGATGAGCACGGGGCGTGTTCAGGCCTCTGATCTCTTGTTTTGTTTGGGAAGATGCTGTTGTGGGGTCGGGCACGCCATGTCTTGCTCCTTTTCTTGTATTTATGTTAGATTTTGGTGTCTTTTTGCTTCTTTTGTTAATTTGAGCTCATTTAATCCTGAAAATACAAAAGGAAGACAAAAGCACACTTTTTCCAACATTAGTACTAAAAAAAGGTTAGTTTTATGCCTCATTTGATGAAATTTATATGTTAATA
Organism: Helianthus tuberosus; assembly: GCA_030545235.1. Classification (NCBI taxonomy): domain Eukaryota; kingdom Viridiplantae; phylum Streptophyta; class Magnoliopsida; order Asterales; family Asteraceae; genus Helianthus; species Helianthus tuberosus. The sequence continues at coordinate 147,897,608 of CM060406.1, forward strand.
TTTGAACACATCAAATACCCCCACACTTGAATCTTTGCTTGTCCTCAAGCAAAACTCTTTAATATGTGGCTATTTACACTCCCAAATGGAATGGGTAGAAAAGAAGGTTTTGGGCTTGTCGTAGAGTGTCGGGATTTCCAAGATTCTTTATTTAATTTAATTTTTATTTATTTACAATCCTATTCGTCATGATTTATTAAAAACTTTTCATAAGATAAATTACTTATTAGGGCATAACATGCCTTTGTAAAATTCTATTTATATACAAGTTCGCATACCTCACGGGGATCACTCAACACTCGGCCGAAAATGTATTTTTGTGGATCACTCGAGAGTGGCATGGAACTTACTCCTACCATAGGCTTGCCAAGCAATCAATCCTCCTCCTTTTTAACTTATATACCTTTGTAAATATCAAGAGGACTTTGTGGGTTAAGGGTTAGGCTTGGGTTAAAGGTAGGTGGTTGGGTTGGTGGTTAGTAGAAAAAGGGCGAAAAGCGTAACAAGTGTCGGTTTTCGTAAGACTTTCTATTTTCATAACTTTTATTTTGATGAAGCTATTTATTCAAACAATGTTATTTTTTTTTTTTTTGATGAACTTGTTTGTTTATTTTCTTTAGCTTCATCATCAACAAAAAAATATTATTATTATTATTATTATTATTATTATTATTTTTTTGAAAAGTCATATGAAGAACCGAACTTGTTACTAAAACAAAGGGTTAAAAATGAAAAAGGTTTTGGTGGGTAAAAAGGGTTTTTGGATTGGGTTATGAAATGAAAAGGTTTAGGCTCAAAGGGCTAACTAGGGGGATTTTGGGTAGGTGGTAAAAAAAAAGAAAAATAATGGTATAGAAGTAAAAAGGTTAGTCCTAATGCCTCCATCATTTACTTACTCGGGTTTAAGTTGGTAAGGATTGGGAATGTATCGTCATGGCAAGTTCTAGAGTCGTAAGAACCAAGCGGCTATTCACACAAGAAATGAAAAATGAGCATTTAGTCAAATGATATGTAAGTGTATGCTCAATAAAGGCTCAAAACTCACTTTTGTGGGAATGGGTTTTTATGTGATCAAGTATATATAATCAAATTTTAACTAAGCTTGTCATGCCTTTTTATAATTTTCTTATGTTGGTTCTTTTTATCACGACGCTATCGGTTGTAAATTCGTAAAAATATAACCTTTTTAAGAACTTGAATTTCCCGAGTTAAACCTAGACAAGTAAAAAAAATGAAAAATTTTTGAAAAAATTTGGGGTGATTAGCGGTTCCAATAGAGTTTTGTGTAAGGCTTGTGTTTAGGACTTGCGAGATTCAAGGTTTTAGCATCCCCCCCACACTTAAATTACACATTGTCCTCAATGTGTCCCAAAAATAAGTTTTTAGGTTGATTTAATGTGTAAAAAGGTGTAAAAAGCAAAAATTTTGTGTTACTGGCTACCTGGGCACGACCCTGTGTTGAGTGAACACGACCCCATGTTCAGGTGCCAGTAACGAAAACTTACAGAAGGTGAACACGGGGGCGTGTTGGCTGGACACGACCCCGTGTCTATCAAGGTCTGCAGAAATAAAACAATCAGCAGGTTCAGGGTAGTGGGCACGGGGGCGTGTCTGGTGGACACGGCCCCGTGTGGACAGTCTGCAAAGTTGAAAAACGGGTTTCTTTCGTCTGTTTTCCTGTCCCGGCTTTAGTAGTACTAATGTTTAGCACTCTAAGCCTCATTTGTACCTGTTTAATCAATGAACACTCCACCAAAACATAGCAAACATCCTACTTTTACCAATATCCAACATCCATGTCAAAGTTAAAAGAAAAATAAATGCAGAAAATAAAAGAAGTTAGGGAAAGTAAATTGTTCGACACTTTGGCACGCAGGCCATCAATTGTTCAAGAGTGAAAAAGGGTTAACCTGGGAAGTCATCAACCAACCGCTTCCTCCTCTGCTCCTCTCGCCTACTCCATAGCATCGTCGTCATCATCATCGTCATCATCCCCTCCATGGCGTGCGATGTGGTCTCGTATATATCCAACATCGTCTTGGATCTCGAATAGGTTTCTTTCGATAGCTCCGACCCGGTGGTAGGTGTTGCTCGCCATGTTGTAAGTGTTCCTGGTGCACATAAGGTTTTCCTGCAATAAATCATGCAAACTTTGAAAGTTAGGAAAACCGCCTCCCGAGGAGGATGATTGGCCCGGATCACCGTGGGGTTGGTATTGGTACTGATGATGTTGCGGAGCTTGGAGGACAAGCGCTTCTTGCGGGTTCCATGCATGACCTCGCATCCTTTGAAAGGTTACCGTCCCGTCTTCTGCCTCATAAATCAGGTTCATTGAGCGGCATATGTGAATATCTACCGTACCCGACCATGGGCTCCTCTCAAATGACCTAGGTATGTGGGCGAAGTGCTTGAAGAGACGGTACACCCATCCCCCAAAGAAAATAGAGTCGGTGCACTAGCTAGGCGGTTGTGATGCATGTTTTGGAGCATGAGGAACGGAACATCGAGCGGCCTGCGGTTGTGGATGCAGTGGAGGAAAACCAAATCTCTTAGCCCAACGACGCCACTACTTTCATGCCTTTGGCTAAGAGAGTAGCCGAGGAGCCTATGAATGTATCTGTATAGCGGATCCCTCAACTTCGTACTCTTAGTGCTGCTCGGATTGTAGTACCCCTCTCCAATCTGAGCCCACATGGCTTGGCGTTTGTTCTCACCTACCTCTCTCATCCCTCCAGTATTTTCTTCCTTTCCCGCAACCTCTTCCGCATACAACCCGATAATTGCTCCAAACTAAGCCATAGAGATCGAATATTTCGTTCCGCCACATCGGAATGCTACCCCGTCATTGTCGAACGGGTCGCACCTCGAGTTGAATGTGAAGGTGCTATAGAACTCCAAAGTGCATTCGTGGATGGAACGGAGCCGAGTTGTTAGAGCGACTCTGAGTGGTCCCGTGACAATGTTGTTGAAACGGTCAATTTGATTCACCAAGGTTAGCAAGTCCGTGCACGCTCGCCTCGGGTATTCCTCCGGCCTTGTTTGAAGAATCTCGTATCGAGCTCTTGCATCGAGCTCATTGGCGTTAAATCTTGTGAACTTTCTGGCCATCTGCAAGAATACACCAAAAGTTAGCACGAAACAGAAATATTTCCGAAAAAAACTGCAAACAGTTGTCTGGACACAACCCCGTGTTCAGCGGACACGGCCCCGTGTCCAGGCGTCTGTTACTCAAAAATTTCATTTTTCGACTCGGTTTCGAAAACTTGAAAATTTTTGGTCCAATAGGTGCGGTTTCCCCCGAAAATGAAACCCTAAGCACCATTTTTCCCAAAATATCCCGTTTACCCTATCAATTTTATATTTTTCGGTTCAAGAACAAGGGTTTGGGGTTTTTGTGAGAAATTGGGTGAATCTATGAACAATACAAGTGTATTTACTTCCCTTAACACTAATCTAACTAAATGCAAACAGATCTAAACAAAAATTTGAGGTTCGATCCGGATGAACTTCAAGAACCCTAGATTTTTCCCCAAACTTTTGGTGTTTTAACTACATGCAAGTAACTAATCTAACTACTAAAAGTGATAGAATCATACCTTGATGTTGTTAGAGCGATAGGAGACGTCGAAAATCTGCGAAAAATTGCCTGAAACCAGAGCTTTTTCGGGGAAACGGGGCGTGTGAAATGAAGTAACTGTTTTGAAAAAGGGGATATATCCCGACTGCAGCGCGGACACGGCCCCGTGTCCAGCGGACACGGCCTCGTGCCGAGCAAAGTTTTTTTTTTTAATTTTTTTTTAGTGCCCTTGTTTCCCATAGGCTTTGGTTAGAGAACTTACCGCTTTATTTGCCGTCTCAATCGTTCGTAACTTACCAGGCATGAGGTTTTACTCTTCCACTGTTTGAAGCGAAATCTCTTCTTCTTCATCCTCAATGAATCCTTGATAGAGTTTCAGCCGTTGACCATTGACTTTAAATGGAGGCCCATTTCGAGATTTAATTTCTACTGCACCGTGTGGGAAAATATGGGTGACAGAAAAAGGTCCTGACCACCTAGACTTTAATTTACCAGGAAATAATCGAAGTCGTGAATTAAACAAAAGAACTAGATCCCCTACCCGAAATTCATTAGGTTTAATATGTTTATCATGCAAATTTTTCATTCTTTCCTTATAAATTTCGGAGTTTGTGTATGCATAATTCCTAAGTTCGTCTAATTCATTTAATTGACAAAATCGATTTTTACCAGCAAATTCTAAATCTAAGTTTACATTTTTTATTGCCCAGTAGGCTTTGTGTGCAATTTCTACTGGCAAATGACAACTTTTTCCATAGACTAGCTTATATGGGGTTGTACCTATTGTTGTTTTATAAGCAGTTCGAAAAGCCCATAAAGCATCATCTAATTTATCCGCCCATTCCTTTTTATTTAACCCTACGGTTTTTTCGAGTATCCTTTTTACACCTCTATTAGTCACTTTGGCTTGTCCGTTTGTTTGAGGCTGATATGCTGTTGAGACCCGGTGATAGACCCCGTATCTTGTTAAAAAAATTTCAAGTTGATGGTTGCAAAAATGGGTACCTCTATCACTTATTAATGCTTTAGGTGTGCCAAAACGAGAGAATAATTTTTTCAGAAATCTCACCACGACTCTTCCATCATTTGTTGGAAGTGCCTCGGCCTCGGCCCATTTAGACAAGTAGTCTACTGCCACATGTATATATTTGTTTCCTTTCGATGGAGGGAAAGGTCCCATAAAGTCGAGTCCCCACACATCAAAAATTTCACAAACAAGAATGCCATTTTGTGGCATCTCGTTTTTGGAAGAAATATTACCTGTTCTTTGGCAAGCATCACATGTCTTGACAAGACTTTGGGCGTCTTTGTAAATGGTTGGCCAATAAAATCCTGAATCAAATACCTTTCGTGCGGTACTAGCGGCACCATGATGCCCTCCGTATGGACCTTCATGACAATGGCGGAGAATTCTTCGTGATTCGCTACCATGTACGCATCGTCGGACGAGTTGGTCGGCACACATTTTGAAAAGATATGGATCTTCCCAAAAATAGTGTTTCACATTGGCAAAGAATTTTTTTCTTTAATAATGTGACCATCCTCTTGTGACTATACCGCTAGCTAGGTAGTTAGCATAGTCGGCGTACCATGGTTCTTCTTTATATTCCACCATTCCCAGGGACTCTGTTGGAAATTTTTCGTTGATTTGCTCGTCCCTGGTTGCCTCCAAAGCTGGGTCTTCTAAGCGCGAAAGATGATCTGCTGCGGTATTTTCTGCTCCTCTTTTGTCTTTGATTTCAATGTCGAATTCTTGGAGGAGTAGAATCCACCTAATCAAACGTGGTTTTGCATCCTGCTTCTTGAAGAGATATCGAATGGTTGCATGATCTGTATAGACTATAGTTTTAGAAAGAACAAGATAAGAACGAAATTTATCAAAAGCAAACACCACAGCTAGTAATTCTTTTTCAGTTGTTGTGTAGTTTTCTTGTGCATCATTAAGTGTTTTACTAGCATAATAAATTGGGTGGAAATGCTTTTCTTTTCTTTATCCTAAGACAGCTCCAACTGCAAAGTCACTAGCATCACACATGATTTCGAAAGGAAATTTCCAATCAGGCGCTATCATGATAGGTGCATTGACTAACATTTTCTTTAAGGTTAGAAATGCTTGATTGCAATCCTTGTCAAAGATGAAAGGGGCATCTTTTTCAAGTAATTTTGTTAGAGGTCTCGAGATTTTTGAAAAGTCTTTGATAAATCGTCTATAGAATCCGGCATGCCCTAGGAAACTTCTGATAGCTCTTACGGAGGATGGAGGTGGTAATCTAGAAATGGTATCTATTTTGGCTCGATCCACCTCCATTCCTTCGCTTGAGATCTTGTGACCGAGTACTATTCCCTCTGTCACCATGAAATGGCATTTTTCCCAATTAAGGGCGAGGTTAGTTTCCTCACATCGGGATAGCATTTGTTCAAGGTTATCGAGGCATTGGTCGTATGAATCCCCAAAGATAGAAAAGTCGTCCATGAAGACTTCCATTGTCTTTTCTATCATGTCATGGAAGATGGCTACCATGCAACGTTGGAATGTTGCTGGGGCATTACATAGACCAAACGGCATGCGTCGATAAGCAAAAGTTCCATAGGGACATGTGAAAGTTGTCTTTTCTTGGTCTTCGGGTGCTATCGGGATTTGAAAGTAACCTGAAAAACCATCCAAGAACCAGTAAAATTTATGACCGGATAATCTTTCTAACATTTGATCAATGAAGGGCAAAGGAAAGTGGTCTTTTCTTGTTGCTTCATTTAATCGTCTATAATCTATACAAACTCTCCATCCTGTGACGGTTCTTGTTGGTATTAGTTCTTTCTTTTCGTTAGTTATTACCGCCATACCTCCTTTCTTTGGAACTACTTGGACGGGACTCACCCAAGGACTATCGGAGATAGGGTAGATAAGTCCGGCGTCAAGTAGTTTGATGACCTCGTTTTTAACCACTTCTTGAACATTTGGATTTACTCGACGTTGTGGTTGTATAACTGATTTGTAGTCATCATTCATCAAAATTTTGTGTGTGCACATAGAAGGACTAATTCCTTTTATGTCTATAAGTTTCCAAGCTATTGCATTTTTATGTTTTTTCAAAAGACTAATTAATTTTTCTTTTTCTAAGCTATCTAATTTAGACGAAATAATTACAGGTAGATTACCCTCTTTGTCTAGAAAAGCATATTCCAAACCTTTTGGAAGTTCTTTGAGCTCAAGTGGTGGGTCTTTAGGAGACTCCTTATTTGGTTGCTCATTTCGATCAAGAACTTTAAAAGTTTGTTCTATGGCGACCTCTTCTTCAACAAAGTGCTCAATCTCTTCACTTGTATCGGGTGGTTCATCTTCATCTTCAATTAGGGGGTCATTATTGCCGAATGGATATTTCATTGACCGTTCGAGATCGACACTTCTTTTAAATGCCCCTAATTGAAGAGGTAGATTGTTGAACTTTCGGTTTTTCAAAGCTTCGTGTGTTTTTACAAATGGTCGCCCTAACACTAGAGGAGCGTCATCGAGGATGACAAAGTCGGTTGGGATTACCATTTGATTTGCTTGAACCAAGACATCCTCAACTATACCGATTGATTTTATTACTTTCCAATTGGATAGAAAAATGGGTATTTGAAGTGGAGAAAAATCACTAATACTTAATTTTTTGAAAATGTAGTTAGGCATTATGTTAACACAAAGATCTTTATCGATGGTGACATTACTAATAAACGAATTTTGAAAGAAACATGGAACCGGTGTAATGTTAATTTCAAATGGGTCTTCTTTTATTAGCGAAGTTTGATCATTAGTTAACTTAACACTTACCGTTTCGTCAATTTTAGTGTTAGTGTTTAACTCTTTTAAAAACTTAGCATGAGTGGGTACTAAACAATGATTTTCAAAAGAAGGTGACAAGAGATTAATTTCTTCAAAATTAGACTCTTCTTGAATTTTAACGTTGTTGGACTCACCTTTTTCGTTGTTTAACCCATGTGTCGGTTTTTCACTTATTTGTTCTTCCATTTTTACACTTTTGGTTATCTCTTCCTTTTTTAATTCTTCTCTTGCGCGGGATTCCTCTTCCCTTGCGCGAGCTTCTTTTATACATCGATCGATAACTCGTATGTGTTCTAATATCCTATCAGTTACTTCGGTTATAGAAAAAGAATCGGTATTTTCTAAGCTTGAATCCGGTTGTTCGACCCTTTGTTCCTCATAATACCCATATGAAGTCAATGGTTCGCACCATTGTTCTTCATTGTAAGCATATGATGGATAAGGTTCGTAATTTTGTTCTTCATAATACCCATATGAGGTGGGTTGTTCACGCCATGGTTCCTCATAATAAGCATACGAAGGTGGTGGCTTATATCTTGGTTCCTCAAAGTATGAGTATGAAGGCTCATACCTTGGTTCATCAAAATATGAGTATGAGGGAGGAGGTTCATACCTTTGTCTTCATAGGATGTGTATGAAGTTGATGGCTCGTACCTGGGCTCCTCATAGTAGGTGTATGAATTGGATGGTTGATATGAGTGATTGTATTGAACCGAGCGTGAGTTACGACAATTAGTGCAATAATTACCCCTATAATCATCCTCATCATAGGTGTAGTTGTAGCCTCCTGAGTATTGATCCATAAGAATCACTCAGCAGACCACAACCAAGTCTCGAGATCAGAAAACAAAAATAAAAACGGAAACAGAGGCTGGACACGGCCCCGTGTTCAGTGGACACGGCCCTGTGTTCAGGATCTGTATCTGGGCGTTTTAATTAAATTTACTGATTTCGTTGAGCACGGGGCGTGTTCAGTGAGCACGGCCCGTGTTCAAGCTACTGTTACTGGGTGTTTATGAAAAAATCTGCAGCACGGCCCCGTGTTCAGTGAACACGGCCCCGTGTACAGGTTACTGTAAATGCAAATCTAAACTAAAATGCAGCAAAATGTGCGCGCGTTTTAAAAAAATTTGAAAAACTGATTAGGCCGTCGATTTTAAGCTTTCTTAAAATCCTTGTGTCCCCGGCAACGGCGCCAAAAACTTGATGCGTGTGAAGTGTTATATATATTAGGTGTATATTTTAAGCCCCTTTAACACTTATTTTTAGCCAAGTTTTAAATTTATAAAACACGATATTTTACTAACACTAAACACACATATTGGCAAGTGCACCCATCGTGAGCGTAGTATAGTGTTGGCAAGATACCGAGGTCGTCCAAGGACACAAGAGCTTTTAGTACCGGTTTATCCTCAACGTCTAATCAAAATAAAAAGTTAGAAAAATGTTTTAAACTAAGAAAAATAAAAACTAACTAAAATGCTGAAAAGTAAAATAAAAAGAAAAACAGATAGACAAGATGAATCACTTGGTTCCGACTCGTATCTAGTGTAACCTTTGATTATTTCCGCACTTTTGCACATAATTAAGAGATTATCTTAGTTATTGTAGTAGGCCCCTCTTTTGAAGGTGACGTTACCCTCACCCCAGTAGTTTGAGTCAGCAAGGATACAATCCTAAAAGGGTGGATTATTGGAAGATAATGAATTAAGTTATTAATGCAGTATTATGGTAGGCCCCTCTTTTGGAGGTGACGTTACCCTCGACTAAGTAGTCTGAGTCAGCAGGGATACAGTCCTAAATAGCCGGGTTATATTATTAATAGTAGTTAACTTATGAGGGGATCAAAGAGTTTGGACCCCCGCCATCCAATACCGTGAAGTATTGAAGGAGGTCCTACTAAATTTGACCCAGGTCCATTGCAGGACCTCTAAACGCTGAACAATGGCAAGACCTTTACCAAACCATTCCCTTAACCCCCGACCAGGTAGCCAACATACCTCCATATAGACCGTGGAGATATGAATGGTGAAAATCTTTTATTTTATATAGACAGTAAAATAATGCCAAGACACCACGGACAAACGATAAGGAAAGATCACCTTCAACATAAGCAACTAGTTATTAAAGTCATTAATACAAAACCAAATAAAAAGTGCAAAAGATTAGAAATAAAAAGTATTACACTAGACACTTTGTCTTCACCAAGTGATGTAAGAGACTTAGGCAAACATGGCCTTGATTGTCAAGAACTCTTACGATCAATCTTGGATCCCGAGACGGCTCACACACTCTACGATGGACAATGGATGATGGTGGTGGATGATGGTGTTATGGTGGTGGTGGGTGGTGGGTGAAGTGTGAGAGAGGTGGTGTGCCAAGGGATGGTTTGAGCTTGAGCCAAGCACTTCTATTTATAGGCTGAACAGAAGCTCGGGCACGGCCCCGTGTCCAGTGGGCACAGCCCCGTGTCCACATCCTCTCTTTCTTCATTAAATGCAGCTTTGTCTTATTAGTTGACCACGCCCCCATGTCCGCTGAGCACGACCCCGTGTGCAGAAGAATCTTTGTACTATGAAGATTTGCCTGGATTGTGCGAATCTTATAGTTGACCACGGCCCCGTGTCCGCTGACCACGGCCCCGTGGTGGGCAATAGAAGCTTCTACCACTTTGTCTTTTCTGCTGACACTTGGGCACGCCCCCGTGCTGGCTGAGCACGGGGCGTGTTCAGGCCTCTGATCTCTTGTTTTGCTTGGGAAGATGCTGTTGTGGGGTCAGGCACGCCATGTCTTGCTCCTTTTCTTGTATTTATGTTAGATTTAGGTGTCTTTTTGCTTCTTTTGTTAATTTGAGCTCATTTAATCCTGAAAATACAAAAGGAAGACAAAAGCACAATTTTTCCAACATTAGTACTAAAAAAGGGTTAGTTTTATGCCTCATTTGATGAAATTTAAATGTTAATATTTGAACACATCACATATCCCCTTCCATACTCCTGAGTCGGTATGCTCCTTTTCCTGATTCTGATTCAACCTCATATGGTCCTTCCCATTTTGGAGCCAGCTTTCCATCGGCAGGATTAGTGGTATTTTGAAAAGCCTTTCTTAACACCCAATCACCGACTCGAAATCTTCTAGTCCTTATATTCTTGTTATATGCTCTGGATATCCTTTGTTGATATGCTTCCATCCTCAGCCTTGCTGCATCCCTCGTTTCGTCTACAGTGTCCAAGTCTTGACATAAAGCTTCAGGATTCTGCTCAGGATCCCGGAGGAAAGATCTTGCAGTAGGTATCACCATCTCTGTTGGGATCACTGCTTCTGTTCCAAATACCAAGGAAAATGGGGTTTGGCCCGTTGCATTTTTTACCGTCTTTCTATCAGCCCACAAAACAAAGGGTAGTTCTTCTGCCCATCTTCCTTTCTTGGCTCCTAGTCTCTTCTTCAAGTTGTTGACAATTATCTTGTTTGAGGATTCAGCTTGCCCATTTGCTTGAGGATGTACCGGGGTAGATGTGATCATTTTGATTCCCCAACTTTTGAAAAAGTCAGTAGTCCTCTTGCTTATAAACTGGGATCCATTGTCACAAATAATTTCAGCCAGTACTCCAAACCTAGTCAGGATATTCCTCTTTATGAAGGATACTACTTCTTGGTCTCTAACTTGAGCAAATGCTTCAGCCTCAACCCACTTAGAGAAATAATCCGTTATTGCCAGCATAAAGACTTTTCCTCCCGGAGCTTTTGGTAATTTCCCTACTATGTCCATCCCCATTTCATAAATGGCCAAGGGGAAGCTATAGGATATAGTGGTTCAGCTGGTTGATGTAGTATGTTACTGTGCCTTTGACATGCATCACATCTTCGAGCATATTCTGTAGCATCTTTTTTCATTGTCGGCCAATAGTATCCTGTTCTTAATACTTTTGAGAATAATGACCTGCCCCCAGTGTGGTTGCCACAATCCCCTTCATGTATATCTTGGAGCACTTCCTTAGTTTCAGGATCCTCCAAGCACCTTAGATATGGTCCTGCAAGAGATTTCTTATACAAAACATTATTTATAATGGTGAATCGTGATACCTTCATCCTAAATGCCTTAGGATTTTCATTTCTGGGGATGTGTCCTTCCTTGAGATATCTCATGATTGGAGCCGTCCAGGATTTAGGATCCTCCTCAGGATACTCAGCAGCAGGATCCTAAATACTTACTACTTCTTTATCTTGAGGATTCGTTGCAGGATACAAGATATGCAATATTGGTATTTGGGTCCCTTCTGGTATCCTGACTGATGATCCCAGATTTGCTAAGGCATCTGCTTCAGCATTATCTTCCCTTGGTACCTGTTCAAGCGTAAAAACATCGAAATATCCTGCTAATTTTTTGAGAAGGTCGAGGTACTCGATTAACTTCTCACCTTTAACTGCATAGGATCCATTAAAATGATTAGTGATTAACAAGGAATCAACATATACTTGCAAATTCTTGACATTCATATTCTTAGCCAACTCTAATCCTGCAATTAAAGCCTTATATTCTGTTTCATTATTAGTAGCAGGAAACTCACACCTAATAGCCTGGGGTAATATGTCCCCCTGTGGCGATTTTAGTAGTATTCCCAATCCTACTCCTCTAACATTGGATGCTCCATCAGTATATAATGTCCAGGATCCTGAGGATTCTCCCAACTGTTGGACTTCTAGGTCTACCTCATCCTGAATGTCACTACTGAAATCAGCCACAAAGTCAGCTAGAGCCTGGGATTTTATGGCATTTCTAGGTTCATACACTAAGTCATAAGCACTTAAATTCACTGACCACTTGGCCATTCTGCCTGACATCTCGGGTTTCCTAAGCACATTCTTGACAGGATAATTGGTTTTAACATGAATTCTATGTGTCTCAAAGTAATGCCTAAGCTTCGTTGATGCCATAACTAGTGCTAGTATCAACTTTTCTAAATCAGAATATCTAGTTTCAGCATCTAACAAACTTTTACTAACATAATACACAGGATATTGCTGACCTTCATGATCCTTTATAAGGACGGCACTTACAGCATTCCCCGATACTGCCAGGTATAGGGACAATGGTTCACCATTCTCAGGCTTCATCAATAGAGGTGCAGTTGAAAGATACTGCTTCAAATCCTGCAGGGCTGCTTCATGCTTCTCTCCCCACTCGAACTTCTTGTTTTTCTTCAGGATATCATAAAATTCCTTGCATTTCTAGGAGGATCTTGAGATAAATCTGTTCAATGCTGCAACTCGCCCTGTTAACCGTTGAACATCCTTCATATTTGAAGGTGATTTGATATCCAAGATGGCTTTAATCTGCTCCGGGCTTGCCTCTATTCCTCTTTTGGTCACCATATATCCTAGAAACTTTCCTGCCCCCACTCCGAAATGGCACTTAGCAGGATTTAGTTTCATGTTGTACTGATCCAGGATATCAAATGCTCCCTTAATATCCTGGAGGTGATCCTCAGCCTTTTTAGATTTTACCACCATATCGTCAATGTATACCTCCATGGTGTCCCCCAGCTTGTCTTTGAACATCATGTTTACCAATCTCTGGTATGTTGCACCTGCATTTTTCAAACCGAAAGGCATAGCAGTATAACAATAGATACCTGTTGGTGTCATGAAGGTAGTATCCTCCTGGTCTAAAGGCTCCATTTGAATCTGCTGAAATCCTGAGGATGCATCCATGAAGGTTAACATCTCATGCCCGACAGTAGCATCCACCATTGCATCAATATGAGGAAGAGGAAATAGGTCTTTGGGACAAGCCTTATTCAAGTCCGTGTAATCTACACAGACTCTCCATTTCCCATTTTTCTTCTGTACCACGACTACATTTGCCAGCCATCTTGGAAACTTGACTTCTCTGATCATTTTGGACTTCAACAATCTTTCAACTTCCTCTTGGATAATTGTATTTCGTTCAGGAGCAAACTTCCTTCTTTTTTGCTGAACAGGCTTGAACGACCTGTCAATTCCAAGCTTGTGAGTGATAATGTCTTTGGATATACCTGTCATATCCTCATGCTTCCATGCAAATATTGACATCCTATACTTCAAAAAGTTAGTTAATTGTTCTTCAATATCCTGAGGGATATTGGTTCCTACGAGCACCGAGATATCAGGATTATCCTGATCCATGATAACTTTCTTCATATCCTGCTTTGAAGCCTCCACGATATCCTGGGCCCGCATCTTTAATTGCTATGCTGCATTAGGCTTGGTTGAGGATTTCATTGAGGATGAGTAACATTCCTTCGCCTCCTGCTGATCACTATCAACCTTGACAACCCCCCAAGGGGTAGGGATTTTGATGCATTGATGATAAGTTGATGGCACGGCTTTCATATCATGGATCCAAGGTCTGTCCAATATTATGTTATAGCAGGAAAGGGAATCCATCACACAGAAACGTTATATTGAGTTGACCCCTTCAACATATACCGGTAACATTATCTCTCCTACTGTGTTTCTAGCCTCTCCACTGAACCCAACAAGCACGGTGGATTTCTAAGTGATATCCATTGGAGATACATTCATTCTTTTCAAAGTCTCTAGTTGGATTATGTTGACAGAGCTGCCATTATCTACCAATATCCTGCGTATAAAATGGTTAGCCACATATATTGTTATTACTAGAGCCTCATGGTGAGGATCCTGGACAGTATCCCTGTCATCACTGTCAAATGTGATCACTTTATCAATTGTGAGGGTAGTCATCCTGGCTGGTTTATCTCCCCTTTCGGCCTTAGCTTCCTTTGCATGTCTCTTGGCCGCAGAATACGAAGTCCCACAAATGTCGGATCCTCTTGAAATAAAGTTGATTATCTTGGCATCCGCAGGAGGTGATGCTGCTCGTTCAGGATCCTTCTCAGTATCTTGACCCTTATTCTTCTTTCTTCCTAGGAGATCCTTCAGATATCCTTTGCTTAAAAGATAACTTATTTCTTTTCTTAGAGCAATGCAATCCTCAGTTACATGTCCGAAATCTTCATGGAAGGTACACCATTTGGACTTATCCTTCCAATCAACTTTTTGTTGATTCTTTCGAGGCCACCTAGCTTTGTCTCCTAAACCCTGCATAGCATACGTTAATTCAGGTATGTTAACAGAAAAGCAATATTCAGATAATTCAGGATATTCTTCAGGATCCTCGTCTTCAACATCATTCACTTTCTTGTTGTCATTTCTGCCATACGGCTTAGAGCGATATGGTTTAAATGAGGATTCTGACTTCCTATTGGTTGACTCATAAGTGGTGGACGAGTTCATCCTCTCTTGCATCTTCTTGTCATCCTCCAGTCGAATATATCTTAGTGCCCTGTTTCGAGCTTCATCCATGTTCCTGCATGGGTTCATTACATGATCTTGGTAAAATTGAGAATCCTTTTGCAGCCCCATCTTGAAAGCCTGCACAGCTGTTGCAACATCAAGATGTGGAATATCTTAGGATTCCTGGCTAAACTTGTTCACATAATCTCTTAAGGATTCCTGAGGTCCTTGAGTTATCCTGTAGAGATCACTTGTTAGTTTTTCAAAACTTCGACTACAAGAAAATTGACTATTAAATAAATTCACTAGGTGAGCAAAGGATGTAATCGAATGAGGAGGAACATTCAAGAGCCATTTCAAGGCCGATCCTATTAAGGTAGAACCAAAACCCTTGCATAGGCACTCTTCCTTGAGCTCCGGAGGGATAAGATTAATCTCCATTCTTTCCCTATACTGGGCAATATGCTCTTCAGGATCCGTAGTTCCATCATACAGTTTCATGTTGGGAGTTTGAAATCTCTTTGTGATTTCAGCATCACAGATAGGATAAGCAAAGCGGGATTTCCTGTGGCTGTCTTGGGACACTTTCGGAATTGGCTGGACCACCCCAGGTACACTGGATATCATGTCCTTCAATTTCTGAAGATCCCTAGTAAATGTTGACGTCATACCTGCATCCTGCAAAGATCCATTAATGTTAGTAGCAAAAATATTATTATTTGACACGTTACCAGTCCGAGGATTCTGGCCATATCCTGAAGCATATCCTGAGCTCCTCACAGTTGACATGGTGACCGAGGAGGGTATTTCAGGAGTATGGTTCGGAGGATGGCTAGGCACAATATTTCCCCTATTATCCTCAGTATACACAGTCGAACTGAAGTTCAAAGCTCTGGGTTGTAAAGGAGTGACGATATCCTCAACGGGTCTGTTTGAGGTAGATTTCAAGAGTTGTATTTCTCTCATCAGCATTTGGTTTGTTTCCTGTTGCTGCCTCATTTGTTCCTGCACACTTCCAAATAAGGTTAGAATTTCGTCATTAGAAGGTAGAACAGGACCAGATCCCTGGATGTTCCGAGTAGGAATAATATCCTGAGGTTGTGAAGAAGCCTGCATCCTTGGAGGAGGTGGTGGAAGCGTTGAACCAACGGTAGCAGAGGTTGTAGCAGAGACGGTAGAGGAGCTCATGTTTGATCTCGACGCCATTGCAAATAGTGTGGCAAAAAGTTTTGAGAATATAAATCCAAGTAATGATTTAGCAAAAGTTTTTAGTAATGATAGCACCACTTGCCCCATGGTGGGCGCCAAATTGTTTTGGTAAAAAATTACCGAAGCAATTAAGTGATCAAATTAGTTAAGTGAGGTAGTGTGCTAAAAAGTGTGTTGAAAATATGCTGGTTAAGTTGTTTAGGAAAACAGTTTTCGGGATACGGCTCAAGATATTGAGCTGTATCTATGATCAAACTATGAGCGAAAAGTAAAGGGGGTGACGCGAGATATACGAGGAAAGCCCTTGATCAATCTAGATCGCCGACATAAAACCTCGGGAGCTGACAATCGCAGCTGCCTTGTTCTTCTTATTGCTTTAAAAGTCAGGATACAGTGCAGGATATCGATCAGATCGCTAAGTGTTACAATGCTTCTTGTGAAAGTGAAAGTTGCGAGAGAGTAAGTGTGAGAGAGTAGCGAATGTAGTTGTTGTATCCTATTGATCTGATTTATCCATCTATTTATAGTTACGAAACACAAACTAAAATTCCTATAAATGTGGGATGCTCCCGAATATTCCATTATTAACGTTGTGGACCGAGTAAAGCGGCTTCAACGTCTTCATTTGAACGACTTGGACCGAGTCTTCTGGAGAAAGGGTCTTCGTGAACGTTGGGAACCTGGACTCGTACTCCTGCACACAACCCGTTAGTAATCCTCAGGATACCATCCAGGATGTTACCAATATCCTGAATCAGCATCCCGGATACGAACATATATCAGATAAGCAAGATATAATTTAAGATATTATCCAGGATATGAGCTCAGAATTTCGCCCATAACATGTATCGAGGTTGTTAATGGGTTGCAAGGCCATTAACATGTGACACGACATAGGAAGCATCCAAACCATAGGCATTTTTCTAGTTGTCGATTCACGACTGAGACACAAAAGCACTACTTGGTATTAGTTTTCACCAAGAGTGTGGCTACCCGAAAACCCATTAGATCTAACCTTTTGTTCTGCGGTCTTAGTATGTACACGATTAATGGTGCTTCAGGTACCCTATTCGTGTCACGATTTCAAGTATCATTCCTTAGTTCTTGTATCAATCATACCATAACACGTGTATTTTGTATCTTTCTGTAAACATTTAGTAACATGTACTTCACCCCCGAAGTTAAAAAACTGAAAACAGTTAAAAGAAAAGGGGGAGCATGAACTCACAACTTTGCGTTCGTTGCGCCGTAAACTTCACCGGGTTTTGCTTATATAGCGTCGTGACCTAAACGTGTTTTATTAACGTTAGTCACTAGACTTGTATCGCACAAGTACAAGTCACCATCATTTATGTATGTATTCTTTGTGTGTTAAAAATAATTTATATTTTTAACTATGTATCTTACTTATATTATTTTCTCAAAAATGAATATAAGTATCTTGTATTTTTCACCCGAATTATGTATTTTGTCCAAAACTTCATTTCATGTTCATAACTTGTCCAAGTTACATAATCTATCAAGTAACATATTTTCAAAAATATATTCTCTTGTATTTGTCTATGCATGTTGTATGTGTATTTTTGTATTTTTACTCTTTAGGAGTATTTAGTGTATTTTCAAGTCCTAATACACTATTCACGTATAATACATACTACATACACTTAGCACAAAATTTGGTGGTCAATAAATATATATATTTTCCTCAAAAATATACATACTTAATATAAATTTCATCTTGAAGAAATCATCATTTCTTAACTTGAAGTTTACATAAAAATTAGGGAAACATTGGTAAATATTTTTAGGTGAATTTTTAGGGAATAAGTTTCACCAAAACTTATATTTTTCTAAGTGTCAAAATTCTATAGAAATTTTGACATGGTTTCCCCTAAAAATGGAGGTTTCCCATGTTTTCAAAACATGTGTTTATTTTCTTTTAAATCATCATCAAACATCAAGAACTCATTCAACACTTACCGAGTGTCAAAATCAAGTAAATTACACTACATCATGAACTTGAAGTTTTTGTAAAAACTTGTAGAAACTTGGTAAAGTGTTTAGTAGCCTTAGTTACCCTCCAAAATATATTTGCTTCTTGGTAAACTTCATTCTTAGAAGCTTTAGATGTTCACAACTTGTAAACATATTTCACAAAAACGTTTCTTTATTAAACCTTCGTGTTTTTCTAGTGTTTCTACACTTTATTTCATCACCAAAAATAGTGTAAGTTTAGTAGAACCCATGATCTTTCAAAAATCACCTTTGTACACTTGGTTCTTTTAGAAAAATCATTCACAAATCTTGGATCTATAAGTTTACTAGTTCACTTTGTTTATTACTTTACAAGAAATCATTTTATTTTCAAGTTTATGTCTTCACTAGAAGATGATTATCTTATGATGTCACATAATCATCCTCTCTCTTGCTAGATCATGTGTTTAATCACAATCTAGCAAGCTTCATATAATGATCAATATCATAATCTGTAGTAAACAACAAGCAAACGTCATTCATACACTAAACAACACTATTTCATTAAGATTTCATCATATGTAAGCTTTATGTTTATGATTCATGTTCAAGTCTTTTAGTGTTCTTGTGGTTTCAACATATTACATCTTTTAACCAATCAAAATAGGAGTAAACAAGAGTTAAAAAGGATCTTACTACTAGCTTCAAGGTAGGGAAGAACAATGATGAAAATGGAGTGGATAATAGCACACAAGAGAGGTCCTTCAAGATCCAAGAGTTCCAAGCTCCTTTGTATGAAGTTTAACACCTTTGAGAGGCCTTAGAAATGAAGAACAAGGTTTGATGTTGATGGTGGTGTGGGTGTAGGGGGTCGGCCGAGAGGGGAAGAGGGCAGGGGAGAGAGGTGGTGAGTTGAAGTGTGGTGAGATAATGATTCCTCATGCTTCTTTTATAACCAACATTAGCTATTAACCAAAGGGTTTTGTGTTTGAGAAAGTACATACAAGATCTACTCATTCCAATGAGAAGATTTAGTGAGGATTTAGGAAGATTGAAGTGATCTTATGGTGGGGCCATCTCTTAGGCCGATTACTTAGCATGGGGGGGGGGGGGAGGTAAATGTAATTTGAAATGGTAAGTAGGTTAATTAGTTAGGGGTTAAGTGTAAAATCTAGTGTTTAATGTGTAGGATGCATTATGTAGTATGTTAGGGTGTTCGGGAACCATAACTAGCTCAGAAACATTAAAACAATGCTTCTAGCAATATTTTGGTGTTCCGGGTAATGTCCGGTTGTTCGGTTAGATACCGGTTCGTTAAAGCGCTAAATTGCACCATTTAGTGTCCTTTATGTATCCTTTTGTGACACTTTCAATTCCCGACACTTAGGAAAGTATTCTGGATCAATTAGTCATATTTTTACATGGTAGAATCTTGTGACAATGCTGAATTTTGCTGAAATATGTAAAATTCAGCATTTAACGTGTGTTTCGGGTGCTTTTTAGTGCGTATTCTAGCTTCCAGAAAGTCTATATGTTAACCCTTGTATGTACTCTTGGGGTTTAACGTATTCTTGACGTTGGACCAACACCTAGGCCCCAATTCTATTGTCTGAATGCTTTCTGCAGAATTGTTGACACAGTGTGTCTTATCGGTGAGTTTACTAGTATTTCTGACGCAACGCTATTCATTAATGCATAAAGCAATATTTTGTAGTATAAAACGTGCATGAATTTACTTGTATAATATGTAATCAGACAATGTTGACATTTAAGCACATAATTGCAGTCATTAAATTATAATTAAAGTGTACGGAAATTACCAGTTTGGTGCCAGTTGTCACAGTCTACCCTCGTTTAAAGAATTTCGCCCCGAAATTCAGGCTGATCTATCTTTCACAGGAGTTTTCTTGAACAGATGGGGGTACTTTTCTTTAAACTGGTCTTCACATTCCCACGTGTACTCGGTCCGTGCTTAGAGTTCCAACGTACTTTGACAAGTTTGACATTGCTCCTCCTGGTCTTGTTGACTTTCCAGTCGGTAACCTCAACGGGTTGTTCTGTAAATCGGAGGGTGTCATCAATATGCACTTCATCCACAGGGATGATCACTGTTTCTTGTGTTGGACTCTTCTTGAGGTTGGATACATGGAACGTATCATGTACTCCATTAAGTTCTTCCGGTAATTCCAACTTGTATGCCACGGTACCAATTCTTTCTAAGATCTTGAATGGTCCGATGTATCGTGGATTCAACTTTCCACGTTTTCCGAATCTTACTATGCCCTTCCAAGGAGAGACCTTCAACAAAACTTTGTCTCCTACCTCGAGCTGTAATGGTTTTCGACTTCGATCAGCGTAGCTCTTTTGTCGATCTCGAGCCGCCTTAATGCGCTCTCGGATCTGCATAATCTTGCCGGTTGTCTCTTGCACAAGTTCAGGACCAACCATACGTTTGTCTCCAGCGTCTGCCCAACATAATGGCGAGCGGCACTTGCGGCCATACAGAGCTTCGAATGGAGTGGATTTTATGCTCGTATGATAACTGTTATTGTAGGAAAACTCAACTAAAGGTAGGTGAGTATCCCAGCTACCGCCTAGGTCCATAACACATGCGCGAAGCATATCTTCCAGCGTTTGTATGGTCCGTTCACTCTGACCGTCTGTTTGCGGATGAAAGGCCGTGCTTAGATCTAATTGAGATCCAAAGGATTCCTGAAAGGATTGCCAGATCCTTGAGACAAAACGTCCATCTCTGTCTGAAATAATTGAGATAGGCACTCCATGACGTGCCATGATTTTCCTTTAAGTATATCTCTGCAAGCTTTCCAGTGCTATCCTTCTCTCGGATTGGTAGGAAATGCGCAGATTTCGTTAATCGATCAACTATCACCCATATCATATCGTGCCCTCTAGGGGTCCTGGGTAATTTCGTTATGAAGTCCATAGAGATTTGCTCCCACTTCCACATGGGTATCTTTGGTTGTTGCAGTAGGCCAGACGGTTTCTGATATTCAGCCTTAACCTTAGCACAGGTTAGGCACTTTCCAACATAAACAACAACATCGCTTTTAAGTCTCGGCCACCAATAGTAATCCTTCAAGCCTTGATACGTTTTGTCCGATCCTGGATGGATCGAGTATCTCGACTTGTGTGCTTCATCAAGGATGACTTCTCGAATATTGCCATAGAGCGAACCCAAATACGCCCCTTAAAGTACAAGGTTCCCTATTTATTTGGCACCAAATTCTTCAGCATACCCCAGAGGTATTCAGCTCTACGATTCTCTCCCTTAAGGGTGTAACACCCTTGCTTGTTTAATACAATATTTTATATAAGATTCGTAAAAATGCATGTTTATATGATTACACGTAAGTATGTCAATACGGGTTTAGTAAAACTTTTACAATTTAAAAGTTTAGAACAACTTAATGTAATTGAATTCGTCATTTAAAAGATACGACGAAACGCCGCACGGAAGCTTTTAACTATATCGTGTTCGGTTCTTCTTCGAGCTTGATCTTCATCCGGGCACTCTTGGCAATCACCTATGATCAAAACCAACTTAAAAGTTAGTTTTGATAGTTAAATAACAAGTTTAGACAAGTTATATGGGTCAAACAAACAAAATTAAACATTTTTCAAGTTCAGGGGGGCTAGGCGTCACGCCTAGGGGCTAGACGCCCCACCTAGCCCCCTTTTTGGCAGATTGTTGTTATTATGTTGCTGTAAATACCCAGCATGACTCGATTTCACGGAAACGAGCATAACTCTCTCGTTTTTAATCCGTTTTACCCGATTTTTTTCCTACGCGTCCGTAATTTAATTCTCCATCATATGGAGTTAAAATCCAACATCCAACATAATAAATTTTGAGACTTCTAAGCCTTCGACTCGTTACCTTTTTACAAAGTTTTGACCCGTTCATGCGTTTATCAAACAAACATGTTTGTTTGATCCCAAATTCACATGAATCTTATAATTTCAATCTTGTCTATCATATTAGGTTTAATTCACGAGTTTATGTATATTCTTAAACCCGTTTGTACTTAAATGCATATTTTGACCCGTTAAGGGTATTTAAGTACTTTTCCGCATAATTCATACTCGTTTATTTCTAGCATCTTATTTTCGCAATATTTATCAATTGATCTTCCACCACAACTATTTTTATGGTGGATTTAGCATAACTAACCTATTATCCCAAAATTTACCCATCGGTTGATCATTTTACGCAAATGACCATTTTTATGCATTTGACCCATGAATGTGTATTCCTATGACTTTTATTCATATTTAATGATTCCCTAATCTTAATACAAGTTCCTAAACAACCCCTATGGGTCGTTTACCCAATATACCCTTCAAGGGTGTTTTGGTTAACTTTAGTCCCTCACTTTACGACGAGGGACTTTCGCTAAATATTTGACCAAAAATTGTATGTTTAACTAAAAGCTTATTTATGCGTACCTGGCCCGGGTCAAAGTACTGACCCGTTTACATAACTTTTGCTTTAAATCTTTCTAGTTCAAGCAACGCAAGCTTATGTTATTTCCTGTGATTACAAAAACTCAACAAGCGATTGTCAAATGTAATTGTCAAATGGTGTTAACAACACCATTTGACCTATTTAGTCTAATTGACCATTTGTCCGCATGAGATGGTATTTAATTACCATTCCAACCCTTTAAACCTATCCCGGTTTTCCCTTGAACTCATTTTGCTTAAAAAACCGTTTTTATTTGTACGTCATTACATGACTAATTTACCATTTTACCCCTTTTACGATAACTCATTATTTCTTATCATTTTCCCCTCATTCCGACTCTCATTGAATCGTGTCGGAACATCCTATACCAACCACTTAGTAGCATTCATATACAATACTTGCAATTATGTAATTTGTAAATAATGAAAAGGGGCGTAAGCTTTACTTACCTCGCATCCAAATTACGCTTTTCCTTTCCTTCTTGATTCGTTTGACCTGTTCACTCATCAAGCTTCCACCTAGCTCGTTAGGCGTCAAACTATCATCATAATTCATAAGATGGTTAGATTAGTCATTATCAATTATGACTACTCCATCTAACGGGTCTTATGTCGACTTTATCACTCGATTAAATCATTGGTTAGTTTGACTTCCTAAAAGTAAATTGATCTATCAACATATTCAAATGCACACTTCACATGGAATTTCAACATGTTAGCTTCGTTTAGGCATTTTAACAAACACCTAGTGGGCATAATTTCACTAAATCAAAAATCAAGTTTCATGACTAACTATTTAGCCAAGATTAAACAATTCTTGCAAGTTTAATATATCTAGTATGCATAATAACATCTAGATTCTCCTGATGTAAATAAATAACACTCAATTTATAATCAAATTTCTAGTGTTCTTCATCATTCTACAACACCCATTTAACACACATATAGGTAATCACCAAATCATTCAAGTCATAGCATCATATGTATGATTTTCACTTAGGGTTTAGTCCCTAAGCATGTGTACATCACTAACTTAGCCATAGCTCCTCTAATCCTTACAAAATTCGCGAATTATGATGCTAACTCAAATTTTGCAACTTCACGAATCATCAAATTTTTACATACCTTATGATCCCCACGACTAGGTGATCACGGATTTGTAATCATGCAGACGATTCGGGCTTGATTTGAGCTTCAATTTGGAGGATTTGTTGAACTAGGGTTTTTAACCCCTTTCTCACTTCTCCTAGCGATTTACACGCACACACACACCAAGTGTGTTGTGTTTTTTTGTTTTTGTTTTAATAAAACAAGTTTCCCACTTGTCCATATTAGTCCCTCATGTTTTATTTTGATAAAATGAAGCTATATCTCACCATTAGTTACTTAATCACATGCTACTAACTAGGTTAATTACTCCTAGTTACTTTAACGGGTTCGGGAAGTTATAACCCGTTATGTTTTAAGTCCCGTTAATTTGGCCTTTTTATATACTTTGTTTTCTCAAAGTATTTATTCCCCTTTTTAATTAATATTAGGTTTATTTATTTGAGTCCTAATATTTACCGGGTTAATTTTTACCACTAACGGTATTTTACCCGTCTTTACTATTAACGTGGTTTGATTACCAAACCCGTTTTTGGGATGTTACAAGTCTGCCCCCCTTAAAGAGGTTTCGTCCCCGAAACCTTATTTACATAGTTCATCGAGTTCTAAACTCAATGCGTTTGACCTGAGTAATCTTTTAAGCATTACTCATACTTTAACCAGTTGTTAGTATTACCAGAAAAATTATGGTAATATCTTTTTGGTTACAGAACATCTACGTACCTTATACGACATAATGTAACTTGAAATAACGTAATTCCGTCATTTCTACTAGTTTAGTTAACTTAGCGATATACATCACTTTTATATATTATCGAACTCTTTGTGAATCCGTTACCTTGACCCGTTTAAAGGTCTTTAGTGAAATCTTTCTCTTTTAGCAACTATTTCTTTTGTTTTCAAATTCATTTATTCGGTTCAGTTACTCCGAATCCTCCGCTTACGAGCAAACCAAATGTCTCGATTTGAATTGCTGACCTTCACCGGTCTCACTAACTAGACTTATTAGTCCTGTTACTTTTTACCGCTCGCTTGGTTATAATGCGATTCTACTTCACATTACATTTCTTAACCGTGATCGTGTCGCATCATGTTTAATTTATATATCTACCTTTCATTTTCGAAAAGATCACTTTTCGAATATATCGTCTTGTGCCTATCATCGTCAAGACTTGAATCTTTCATGCTTACTATTCAATTTCCTATCAGAATTTATATTTGTAAAAATGTTATTTCTTACTAAAACTGAATTTTAGTCTAACGTTTTTCTCTTTAACTATGTCAATTACTCATATTAAGGAAATTGACAACTCATAATTTATTGTTTTCCGTTCTCATTTTACGGGGGGAATCGTAACAAGTTCCCCCACCTTACACTATTGACCCGTAGGTTCCTTCACTTAACCTCGTAGGCTATTTCCTTAAGCTTTCATCTCTTTAAGACGAGGCCCTTATGATCCCTTTGCTTCTATTCATGACCCGTGGGTCATTTTGGCCCCGTAGACCTTTACACTAATTAATATCCCGTAGGTTATGATGATCCCGGAGATCATCTTTTATTCTAGTCTTTATTCAATTGTCTATTTATACATATATAGCTTTAAAGCATCCTTTGTTATGTTTGGAATCATTTAATTTTGCTTTTGAACTTTAGTTGACCTTGACCGTAGTCTAAGGTTTCATTTGTTTACTTTCGGACTATCTTTTCTGACTTTACGACTTCTAACGTCATTTACACGTCGGTTTGTCCTACGCTTACCGTTACCCGGTTCATACTTATACTCCTTTACAACCCATTACCCGGGTCCTTCTATCTTATTGTTTTTAGCTTTCCGGTTTCACCGGTTTGCGTTTTCCTATTATATTAAGCGTTATTCCTTAATTGACCCGTTTGACTCATTTTGGGTGAATTTTCATCACTTATGAATGTCAAACTTCATTCTTTATTAGACCCGTCCAACTTTGAAATGGTTGAACGTAATTACCAAAATTTATGTTTGCGAAAAGTCTTGTCATCTTTTAGTTATGACTCATATTCCGAGTCTTTTGACTTTCTATTTCGCGTTCCTGTTTCTCAGTCTACGCATGCGTTTAATTCCTTACCCATCAACCGGGTGTTTTACCGAAATCGTTATCATTGCACCCCCTTCCGGTATGCATTAAGACTTTGTTTCGATTTACTTGGTCATCTTAGCGAAATCCGTCGCTTTTATTCGACCATGTCTTTTATTCTTTACGTGACCACCATTGGCGGCCTCATTAATTATGAGTGACGATTATCATCATTATCCTTGCTTTACTATGACTAAAGTTAACAACCTTGATTATCTTTTTCGTGCGGGCAACACCTTTGTTTTTATGACCCGGCGGTCATCTATACTTTGGTTTTACTTGCCCGTTTTGTTCACCATGGCCCTTTCGTCCAAGATGACTTATTTTCGTGAATTTTCTTTTGATCATTCATTTATATCATCATTTACATTAATCATTGTCCCTTCTATCGGGCTCATTATCCTAATGTAATACGCTTCCGTCACCCGGCTGTGCGTTTACATTATTTTCAACTATTTTGTTCATTTGTTTCATTTGGGTACTTTTTAATTTGTCCCATTCACCCCGACCTTACTACATCGGATGTAAATGTGTCCGCTATAAGAAGTTCATGGTATCATATGCCACTACTTACTTGGCCAGAGTAAGCGATTAACACATGACACGCATGACCTTTTTATAGTTTTCACATCACGCCCTATGTAAGTAATGCCTCTATTTGTTTCTCTTGGAAACAATATCCCGAATACATTTTCTATTCGGGTTTTTCCAAGTTTTTAATCTACATATGCAACTTTCAATTTCTACATATTTGTTGCATATTACTATTTGTGCAATTATATTTAAAATGTGCACCTGGTAATGCTTGCCCTAACGGGCTTCTCTTGCCATTTGCCTTGTTCGCGACAGCTACGCGATTTAGGTCCTTGATGAGCATACACTTTGGACCGTTCCTCTGTCAAATCTGCAATTTGTTAAACTCTCGCTATCTCCATATGCGAGTGTCCTTCAACTAAAACATATACAACAGTTAGTAATTTCGACATTAAGGGATGCCTGTATTATAATACAAGGCTTTTCTACTATACGCATCAACGCGTGTAATTTCGTTGACTATATCTATTCTATATCGTTTTTATTGGTGTAACGTGTATTACATGATAACCATATGTGTTGTTCTCAACACTTTAATCATACTAAACCATTGATATACATGTACTTACCGGATTTGCGATCAAGCCTTGAACCGAACACCAATCTTTATTAAGAGCATAAGGTTTAAGTCCAAGCATGGTTTTCCCCACCATACTTGAATCTCTTCAACCAGGGCTCTGATACCAACTTGTAACACCCTTGCTTGTTTAATACAATATTTTATATAAGATTCGTAAAAATGCATGTTTATATGATTACACGTAAGTATGTCAATACGGGTTTACTAAAACTTTTACAATTTAAAAGTTTAGAACAACTTAATGTAATTGAATTCGTCGTTTAAAAGATACGACGAAACGCCGCACGGAAGCTTTTAACTTTATCGTGTTCGGTTCTTCTTCGAGCTTGATCTTCATCCGGGCACTCTTGGCAATCACCTATGATCAAAACCAACTTAAAAGTTAGTTTTGATAGTTAAATAAAAAGTTTAAACAAGTTATATGGGTCAAACAAACAAAATTAAACATTTTTCAAGTTTAGGGGGGGCTAGGCGTCACGCCTAGGGGCTAGACGCCCCACCTAGCCCCCTTTTTGGCAGATTGTTGTTATTATGTTGCTGTACATACCCAACATGACTTGATTTCATGGAAACGAGCATAACTCACTCGTTTTTAATCCGTTTTACCCGATTCTTTTTCCTACGCGTCCGTAATTTAATTCTCCATCATATGGAGTTAAAATCCAACATCCAACATAATAAATTTTGAGACTTCTAAGCCTTCGACTCGTTACCCTTTTACAAAGTTTTGACCCGTTCATGCGTTTATCAAACAAACATGTTTGTTTGATCCCAAATTCACATGAATCTTATAATTTCAATCTTGTCTATCATATTAGGTTCAATTCACGAGTTTATGTATATTCTTAAACCCGTTTGTATTTAAATGCATATTTTGACCCGTTAAGGGTATTTAAGTACTTTTCCGCATAATTCATACTCGTTTATGTCTAGCATCTTATTTTCGCAATATTTATCAATTGATCTTCCACCACAACTATTTTTATGGTGGATTTAGCATAACTAACCTATTATCCCAAAATTTACCCATCGGTTGATCATTTTACGCAAATGACCATTTTTATGCATTTGACCCATGAATGTGTATTCCTATGACTTTTATTCATATTTAATGATTCCCTAATCTTAATACAAGTTCTTAAACAACCCCTATGGGTCGTTTACCCAACATACCCTTCAAGGGTGTTTTGGTTAACTTTAGTCCCTCACTTTACGACGAGGGACTTTCGCTAAATATTTGACCAAAAATTGTATGTTTAACTAAAAGCTTATTTATGCGTACCTGGACCGGGTCAAAGTACTGACCCGTTTACATAACTTTTGCTTTAAATCTTTCTAGTTAAAGCAACGCAAGCTTATGTTATTTCCTGTGATTACAAATACTCAACAAGGGATTGTCAAATGTAATTGTCAAATGGTGTTAACAACACCAGTTGACCCATTTAGTCTAATTGACCATTTGTCCGCATGAGATGGTATTTAATTACCATTCCAACCCTTTAAACCTATCCCGGTTTTCCCTTGAACTCATTTTGCTTAAAAACCGTTTTTATTTGTTCGTCATTACATGACTAATTTATCATTTTACCCCTTTTACCATAACTCATGATTTCTTATCATTTTCCCCTCATTCCGACTCTCATTGAATCGTGTCGGAACATCCTATACCAACCACTTAGTAGCATTCATATACAATACTTTCAATTATGTAATTTGTAAATAATGAAAAGGGGCGTAAGCGTTACTTACCTCACATCCAAATTACGCTTTTCCTTTCCTTCTTGATTCGTTTGACCCGTTCACTCATCAAGCTTCCACCTAGCTCGTTAGGTGTCAAACTATCATCATAATTCATAAGATGGTTAGATTAGTCATTATCAATTATGACTACTCCATCTAACGCGTCTTATGTCGACTTTATCACTCGATTATATCATTGGTTAGTTTGACTTCCTAAAAGTCAATTGATCTATCAACATATTCAAATGCACACTTCACATGGAATTTCAACATTTTAGCTTCGTTTAGGCATTTTAACAAGTCGTGCGTGGTGTAATTCCTTTCATGCACCTTCAACTGTCTTTATGCGTAAGCGATGACTTTTTGGCGTTGCATGAGCACGCAACCCAAGCCTTGACGCGAAGCGTCGCAGTATACCACGAAGTCTTCAGTGCCTTCGGGTAAGGATAGTGACGTGTGCGTGACTACACATATTTTTATAATGAAATTACACACGATTCCGTTTTAAATTTATAAAAGTGATTATTACTTTAACATCAAAACACACACGAAAGAGGCAAGTGTACCCCGTCATATTTGTAGTAAAGTATCGGTAAGAACCAAGTATCGATCCAAGGAAATGGGCGGAGGAATAATACTAGACCTTTGTCACTAAACTACCGGTAAAAACATAAGTTGTTTGATTTTTAATAAACTAAAGTAAGCGTAAACAACTACTATAAAAATATGATAGATTTCAAATATGAAAATAGATAAATAGCCTTGCTTAATACACAACCAAAGCATGTCAACTAAGTCGGTTTTGGCATTAGAAGCATTTGATCAACTCTCCTATTTTGAGACAATTAGTATCCCTTTCGGGAATCCTAACATGACAATCATTCAGAAAGTTAAAACGATAAACACACTTTAACCACCTAAAATTGTTCTTTAACGTGCAATTGATAAATGTCTATGAAAATCTCTTAAAAATATGTTAGTCATCCGTTAGGAGTTTTCTAACCTCACTTAAACAAGGGAAGCGACACCGATAAACACAATGAAACCACCGAGACAAGCATACACTAGATTAAATCACAACCGAGTTCATTTTACAAATCTTGCACATAAATTCACCAAGATAGCAATTTTGTCCTAAACTACTAACTAAGCTAACAAATCATGGCAAGAATTTATAACGACACCATTTAACCCGTTAAAGTCCTTACGTGACGGCAAGCTTTCTTGATTAACAATAATTATATTTTATTAAACCACTAACCATTTCTAGTGTCATGGTGCACACATTTTAACCAAGCTAAACTAGTTAACCAAGTTTAAAGTTTACTAATACAAGATTAATTAAGCTTCATTTTTCAACTATCTTAACTAACCAAATACCAATCATCCAACACATTTACTTATAATCAAGAAATTAATATCAATAACAAGGTTGCAAACTAATCATCAAAGATTAACATAGAAAATACTTCCAAGTGTCATTACAAACAAAGATTAACATACTAATGGTTATAATCAAGCAAGGGATTGTTGTGTTTTTGCCCAAAGTCTACAATAATACATAAACATTAATCTAAATGCTTGAAAGATTAAGAAAATTAGGGAAAGATTAGAAAACCAAACCATAAACAAGCACTAGATTAAGAATCTGGAAGATAACGAAGCTAATCAGCACAATGTGGCTTGAATCCGGGTGAAAGAAGAAGCCTCCGGAGCCTGAAAATCGCCAGAATCGCTTCCAAAATGTCCAGAGTTCCGAGCAGAATGTTTCTGCAAGTTTTTATATTATTTTGATC
This sequence comes from Helianthus tuberosus, assembly GCA_030545235.1. Lineage (NCBI taxonomy): Eukaryota > Viridiplantae > Streptophyta > Magnoliopsida > Asterales > Asteraceae > Helianthus > Helianthus tuberosus. The sequence goes on from CM060406.1 coordinate 147,927,901, forward strand.
TCGCACGGTCATGCATCCTGTCGCACGACCGTTCACTTTATGAATTATTGGAGGTATGGTGCACCATACTGCATGACATCATCAGATCTTGACCGGTCTTCGGTCTCGCACGACCGTTCTTTAGATCGCATGATCGTGCATTTCCGGGTTCTTGTTGCACGGACTGCTGCACTGGTGGTGCATTGCCGGGCTTTGGCAGATCATCGAATCCACACGGGGTGCAATCAGACACACGCCCGTGCATTACCGGGATATGCTTGCACGCTGAGTCGCACAGTCGTTCATTGTCGGGCTGGTCTTGTTATGTCGGATATGCACGGTCGTTCCTCAGACCGCACGACCGTTCCATTCGCCCAGGTCAGAATTCCAACAGAATGTTCGCAGCTTTGTCGTTTCGTCCGGAAAGTCCTCGTTTTCACTATCATCTTGTCTGGTATGCTGTTTTAGGCCTGTAAACAAAAGTATACATGATTAAGTATCCGAATGACGGTTTTACGGCCAAAAACGCATAAAATGGGGATAAAATGGGGGACTAAAATATGTGTAAATTAGCGAATATCAGATAGTATCGGTGCATCACATAGCTTATTTTTGAGCAGTTGGAAGGCTTCTTCCTGCTTGTCACCCCAGTTGTACTTGTTATCTTTCTGCGTAAGGGTAGTTAGCGGTTGAGCCATCTTTGAGAAATTCTCAATAAACCGTCGGTAATAGCCCGCTAAACCCAAAAATTGTCGAACTTCAGTCGGGGTTTTGGGGGCTTCCCAATTCTTTATGGATTCAATCTTGGATGGGTCTACATGAATGCCCTTCTCATTCACAACGTGACCTAGAAACTGTACTTCGCGAATCCAGAATTCGCACTTTGAAAACTTTGCATAAAGTTTCTCTTTCTTCAGTAGTTCCAAAATGGTTCTGAGGTGTTGCTTGTGCTCTTCTTTCGTTTGTGAGTAAATCAGGATATCATCGATAAATACAATCACGAATTTATCGAGATATGGTTTACAAACGCGGTTCATCAGATCCATAAAGACCGCTGGTGCGTTCGTCAGCCCGAATGGCATCACAAGGAATTCGTAATGCCCATAGGGTGTTCTGAATGCAGTCTTTGGTACGCTTTCCTCCTGGATCCTTAACTGATGGTATCCATATCGAAGGTCGATCTTGGAATAGTAGCTCGATCCTTGCAATTGATCAAATAAGTTGTCAATCCTCGGTAGTGGGTATTGATTCTTGATTGTAAGCTTGTTCAGTTCTCTGTAATCGATACACATCCGTAGTGTCCCATCCTTCTTCTTCACGAACAATACTGGATCTCCCCAAGGCGAGAAGCTTGGCCTTATGAATCCTTTATGCAACAACTCTTGGAGTTGTGTAGATAATTCTTGCATTTCGGATGGTGCAAGCCGATAGGGTGCCTTGACTACAGGAGCGGCTCTTGGAACCAAGTCTATATGGAATTCGACTTGTCGTTGTGGAGGTAGTCCTAGCAGATCTTTGGGAAAAACATCAGGGAATTCTTTCACCACAGGAATGTCTTCGAGTTTCGGCTCCCTAGCCTTCTTATCTACAACGTGTGCTAGGAAAGCAACACATTCTTTCCTTAAGCACTTATGTACCTTCATACAACTGATGATCCGCAGAGGCGTGTCTCGTTTTTCTCCATGCACAATGAGAGTTTCATCATTCGTCAGAGGGATGCGAATGATTTTTTCGTAACAAACAACTTCAGCCTTGTTCTTGGATAACCAGTCCATTCCGACCACTACATCGAAGCTACCCAATTGAATAGGTAAGAGATTGATGCTAAATCTTTTCTCTCCAAGTTCTAATGTTCAACCTCTAACAACTTCGCCCGATTCAACAAGTTTACCATTGGCTAGTTCTATGGAATAAGGAATATCTAATCTACTAGATTCTATTCCAAGCATACGTTTAAATTCCACAGACATGAAGCTATAATTGGCACCAGTGTCAAATAGTATGGATGCAAAGTGATTGTTAACGAGAAACGTACCGGTGACCACATTAGGGTCCTCGCGTGCTTTCCTTGCTCTAATCACGAATACTCGAGCCTAAGCATTGTTTCCCCTTGGGCAATCTTTTATGAAATGATCCATACTTCCACAACTAAAGCATCCATGGTTTTGCCCAACTCCATTCCCATTCCGGTTACCATTGCCATTTCCATTTCCACCATTTTTGTTACCTGCACCGTTGCGGTTTCCATTCCTGTTCTTTCCTTTTCCCCAACAGTCCTCAGTATGATGACCCAGTTTTCCACACTTGTTGCATTTTGGAATGCGACAAACTCCATCGTGATGACGCTTGCACTGGTTGCAGATGGGGAGAGTGCCCAGGTATCTTTTGGCATGAGCGTCATTCATGGTTGCAAGAGTTTTCGCCTCCTGAGGCCGGTTGGGGTCTCGCTTCTTATGGTTGGAACCCTTGTTGTTACGCGTTGCTTGATTCAGGTTTGCATGTTTCCTTTTCTTGTCACCGGACGACTCAGCATGCGTCTCGGTCTTTTTAGAAGGGTTCAGTGATAACTTCTTCATACGAACAATATCTTCAGTAAGGATGACATCCAGAGTTACAACCTCGGTGATTGTTGCAGGTTTGGCCGAAGTTACCATGCTGCGAAATTCTGAGGCCAATCCCCAAATGTAGCGTTCAACGCGCTTAAATTCGGGAGTAACCATGTAGGGGATCACCCTTGACAAATCATAGAACCTTCGGGTATAACCAGTAATATCAGCACCTTCCATGGTCAAGTGCCAGAACTCAGTCTCCAACATTATGAGTTCAACATGTGAGCAATACTTTTCTCTCATACGTTCCTTTAGCTCACCCCACGTCATGCCGTACGCAGCATCATCACCCAGAGTCTGGACTTGCAAATTCCACCAAGTTAAAGTTTCATCAACAAACAACCCCGTAGCAATAGTGACTTGCTGATCCGCGATACACTTGCTCATACGGATAGTAGCATCAGTCTTTTCCGTCCAGCGTACAAACGCCACTGCACCTCCAGTGCCGTCATAGTTCAGCGGTTTGCAGTCGAGGAACTGCTTAAAAGTGCAGCCCTGAGCTGCGTTTCCTCCAGATGAATCTCCATTTCCATTACGTCTAGCATTGCTTGGTCCTCCACTTTGTTCGGTGCGGTTTGCCTAGTATTGGGCGATAGCTGCGGAGATTCTTTCCTCCAGTAGGACGTTTAGTTCTTCAGCAGTCCTTGGCAGTGGGGGAGGAGGAGGTTGATCAGAATCTCGATTGTTCACAATTCTCCTAGGTGCCATGTTCTGAAAGAGCACCACACAATAGGGTTAGACATTTGTTTGATATCGTCATACGAGACAGTAGTAGTATATATATATACACAGGCATATACCACATAAGTGACATCAAACAATCCGCCAGATGTGTAATTCATACAGCAACAAGCATGCATAATTAAATAAATACTGATGCGTCATAAGATATTCACTAATGTCCTTACACATATCAGGGTAATCTGTTACATTACTGTTTGTAAGGTAAGCAAAATGCATAAGGGTTACATCACCCCATGGTACAAGTTTAATATATGTAAAGGACAAATATCTTATTTCACATAGGCGGTTCATGTCTTTATACCCTAAATTATTACTCCAGCAGAGTATTTAATAGGCTGGGGGAAGGGTGTTCATGTTTGACCTTCTCTTGTATTGAAGGAATCTCGGTTAATACGTGACAAGACTTGCTGTGGTTTCTGTGCACTGAATTCCATAATTATGTATGCATCCATAATTACGTAACTCCTTGCACAGTCCGCACAGTTCGTTTCATCCTCGTATCACTTCCTTCCGATAGGTCACTGCTTTCTGGTAAAGTCACGAGTACCTGAGACATTCTATTTCTAGCATATGTAAATATCAATTATCACACATAATCGCAAGTAATTCTTAATCAAAGACAAGTGCTACTCCAGTGCACCCTAAGTCTCGTAGTGTCTTTTCTTGACTCTTTGAAAATAGTTTCAGGTAGTGGATGTCAAGGAAAGTTTTATGCAATGAAAAATTGTTTTCGTGAAGGATCCTAAAGATTGTAGACTATACTCAAGAAGGAGTCCTGGTTCACTACAATCGCAGCTCTGATACCAATCTGTCACACCCCTTTCTTAGGCGGAAGCACGAGGTGTGATCATGAAAGGTTCTCATTGCATACGAGAGGTAAACATACTACATGCTCGTAAAAATAATTTAAATGCCAAACATTACATAACTGAAAACATGGTTTAAGTGTTTACATCACAAGACCGCATATTGTCTGAAGAGTTTACAACTTATTTCAAAGACAAACATAAACAACTTCCACGAGCAAGGATATGACCGCGCGCACATCCACTTTAGTTACCTGAAATACATGTGAGTTTTTGGAAAAACATCAACATAATGTTGGTGTGAATTCATGCAGTTTTTGTATTGAACGTTTGTATACATTGTATGAAAACATGGTATGTATCTTGTATAAATTAAGTATTCCTGTATGTATCGAGGTTGTTAATGGGTTGCAAGACCATTAACATGTGACACGACATAGGAAGCATCTAAACCATAGGCATTTTTCTAGTTGTCGATTCACGACTGAGACACAAAAGCACTACTTGGTACTAGTTTTCACCAGAGTGTGGCTGCCCGAAAACCCATTGGATCTAACCTTTTGTTATGCGGTCTTAGTATGTACACGATTAATGGAGCTTCTAGTACCCTATTCGTGACACGATTTCAAGTATCATTCCTTAGTTCTTGTATCAATCATACCATAACACATGTATTTTGTATCTTTCTGTAAACATTTAGTAACATGTACTTCACCCCCGAAGTTATAAAACTGAAAATAGTTAAAAGAAAAGGGGGAGCATGAACTCACAACTTTGCGTTCCTTGCGTCGTAAACTTCACCGGGTTTTGCTTATATAACGTCGTGACCTAAATGTGTTTTATTAACGTTAGTCACTAGACTTGTATCGCACAAGTACAAGTCACCATCTTTTCTGTATGTATTCTTTGTGTGATAAAAATAATTTATATTTTTAACTATGTATCTTACTTATATTATTTTCTCAAAAATGAATATAAGTATCTTGTATTTTTCACCCGAATTATGTATTTTGTCCAAAACTTCATTTCATGTTCATAACTTGTCCAAGTTACATAATCTATCAAGTAACATATTTTCACAAATATATTCTCTTGTATTTGTCTATGCATGTTGTATGTGTTTTTTTGTATTTTTACTATTTAGGAGTATTTAGTGTATTTTCAAGTCCTAATACACTATTCACGTATAATATATACTACATACACTTAGCACAAAATTTGGTGGTCAATAAATATATATATTTTCCTCAAAAATATACATACTTAATATAAATTTCATCTTGAAGAAATAATCATTTCTTAACTTGAAGTTTACATAAAAATTAGGGAAACCTTGGTAAATATTTTTAGGTGAATTTTTAGGGAATAAGTTTCACCAAAACTTATATTTTTCTAAATGTCAAAATTCTATAGAAATTTTGACATGGTTTCCCCTAAAAATGGAGGTTTCCCATGTTTTCAAAACATGTGTTTATTTTCTTTTAAATCATCATCAAACATCAACTCATTCAACACTTACCGAGTGTCAAAATCAAGTAAATTACACTACATCATGAACTTGAAGTTTTTGTAAAAACTTGTAGTAACTTGGTAAAGTGTTTAGTAGCCTTAGTTACCCTCCAAAATATATTTGCTTCTTGGTAAACTTCATTCTTGGAAGCTTTAGATGTTCACAACTTGTAAACATATTTCACAAAAACGTTTCTTTATTAAACCTTCTTGTTTTTCTAGTGTTTCTACACTTTATTTCATCACCAAAATAGTGTAAGTTTAGTAGAACCCATGATCTTTCAAAAATCACCTTTGTACACTTGGTTCTTTTAGAAAAATCATTCACAAATCTTGGATCTATAAGTTTACTAGTTCACTTTGTTTATTACTTTACAAGAAATCATTTTATTTTCAAGTTCATGTCTTCACTAGAAGATGATTATCTTATGATGTCACATAATCATCCTCTCTCTTGCTAGATCATGTGTTTAATCACAACCTAGCAAGCTTCATATAATGATCAATATCACAATCTCTAGTAAACAACAAGCAAACATCATTCATACACTAAACAACACTATTTCATCAAGATTTCATCATATGTAAGCTTTATGTTTATGATTCATGTTCAAGTCTTTTAGTGTTCTTGTGGTTTCAACATATTACATCTTTTAACCAATCAAAATAGGAGTAAACGAGAGTTAAAAAGGATCTTACTACTAGCTTCAAGCTAGGGAAGAACAATGATGAAAATGGAGTGGATAATAGCACACAAGAGAGGTCCTTCAAGATCCAAGAGTTCCAAGCTCCTTTGTATGAAGTTTAACACCTTTGAGAGGCCTTAGAAATGAAGATCAAGGTTTGATGATGATGGTGGTGTGGGTGTAGGGGGTCGGCCGAGAGGGGAAGAGGGCAAGGGAGAGAGGTGGTGAGTTGAAGTGTGGTGAGATAATGATTCCTCATGCTTCTTTTATAACAACCATTAGCTATTAACCAAAGGGTTTTGTGTTTGAGAAAGTACATACAAGATCTACTCAATCCAATGAGAAGATTTAGTGAGGATTTAGGAAGATTGAAGTGATCTTGTGGTGGGGCCATCTCTTGGGCCGATTACTTAGCATGGGGGGGGGGGGGTTAAATGTAATTTGAAATGGTAAGTAGGTTAATAGTTAGGGGTTAAGTGTAATATCTAGTGTTTAATGTGTAGGATGCATTATGTAGTATGTTAGTGTCACACCCCCAAAATCCACCCGCGGAGTACCACCGCTTGGAGGCGTGACATGACCAGGATCAAGCCACCAATCATATCAAACATAGTATTTAAGTGTAAAAGTAGGAAAAGGTAATTCATCTTGACATGACTGATGTTCATAACCAAACATTGTTTAAGTAGCGGAAGCATAATAATGAAAACCCAAAATAAGTTATAAGTTCAAATATCGTCTACGATCCGTATCCCACAACGACCTGCTCCTTCCTGTGCAAGCTCCATATGTACCTAAGGTCCTGCAAGGCATGTAACAGAGAATCAACAACTAGTTGAGCGAGTTCACAGTAAATAAGTTCGTAATTGTAAGTTTGTTTCGTAACATGTGGCGCTACTAGGCCGATCGTATGTTCTATTAGTGGGGGCTTCCCATGTTGCATATACACTAGACTATTTGTAACCATAAGTGTTCTTCACAACCGAGAACAGTAGTACGTACATAGTTTACGTAGGCTTTACGTAAGTGTCCTTCACAACCGAGGACAGTATTGAGTATAAGTTCACGTAGGTTTTACGTGAGTATCCTTCACAACCGAGGATAGTATTGAGTATAAGTTCACGTAGGTTTTACGTGAGTATCCTTCACAACCGAGGATAGTATTGAGTATAAGTTCACGTAGGTTTTACGTGAGTATCCTTCACAACCGAGGATAGTATTGAGTATAAGTTCACGTAGGTTTTACGTGAGTATCCTTCACAACCGAGGATAGTATTGAGTATAAGTTCACGTAGGTTTTACGTGAGTATCCTTCACAACCGAGGATAGCGAGTAGCATAAGTATACGTAGGTTTTACGTATGTGTCCTTCACAACCGAGGACAATGGTATGGTAGTCTAGTATCAGTGTATGTACGAATCTATTCAACCTTATTCCTTCCATCCCATTCCCCAAACCCTGGGAATCCCATGCCTTAGTAAGGGTGTGAACTCACCTTGGTTTGCTCGGTATGCTAAGTGTATGCTCACAAGTAATCAATCGCGTCCTAAAGTAGGCACGTATGTGAAATCAGTTTGTGTTCAATTTGTTCACGTATAAACATGTAGCACGTAATCACAATCATATACAAGATGGTTACACTTAACAGCAGTTAAATATTCCAGTTAATGCTTAACAGAATTAACCCAAGTTCCTGCACAGATCAGCTATTCGGCGAAACACACATGTTGGCGAAACAAGTTCTGTTTCGTCGTGGTCTTAGTTGGCGAAACAGAATTCAATTTCGTCGATTACTCTTGGCGAAACACTTTCTGTTTCGCCGAGAGTTCTGTTTCGTCGGATGTCAGTTTCGCAGACATCAGATGCAGCAGTTCTGAAATATACATAAACCCTAGTCATTCTAACAGCCGCCATCAATAATCAGAAATCATATGAAGATCGATGTGCACCCAGAATCATCATAACTCAATCATCCAAGAATCCTTGTCTAGTATGAACCCTAGTTTATGTGTACAACATATAGATTAACATGCAACATCATATCATCGATTCCTATCAAGATACTAATGTATATTCAGAATCAGGCCATATAAACAATATCCAGAACCGAGCACTCGATTGTATTAAGTTTCGCATAGCATTGAATATCCTACTACATCATACATAATCGAAATCTATATCACCGTCATACTAGAATCGCAGCAACAACACGCATCAATCATTTACACAAACATGAATCGAGATGGTACAGAATCAAGAAACCGATTGACGAACACACAACTCACCGAGATATGAGAAATACGAGTCGATCGCTAAGATATCTTCGGGAACCTCCAACTGCCGTCACACAGGAGAGAAAGGGGCTCTAGGGTTTCAGTTGTTTTGTAGCAGATGTAAAACTGATGTTGTTTCACGTTTTAAAACTCAAAATAACGTGTTGGGCCCGAACTGGGCTTTGGTGAAACTGGGCTCGGCGAAACAGACTTCTGTTTCGTCGAGATGCTTTTGGCGAAACAGTCTGTTTCGTCGGGTCCAGTCTGTTTCGTCGGGATGCTTTTCATGTGTTAACAGTTCAAGTGTTTTTCCTAAAATGTCAAGTCTCATGTTTTAATTTTTAATCACATACATGCCAAAAATTCACAATACCATACATTTCATGTTATAATCTAAATCACATAAACATGTAACAATCATAGTGCCTTTCATTATAACATAACGTGTATAGCTACAAGTCAAACAACTAACAGTCAAAGTCAACGTGTAATAAATACGAAAGTAAAAGTCAAAGTGAAAGTCGGAAACTCGAGTTGTCACATTATCCCCAACTTAAAAGAAATTTCGTCCCGAAATTTAGCATGCAGTTACTGAGGAAGCTAGTGGTGTGACGTTGTTTACCTGTATTGTATCGCGGCTCCCCGAGCAGGTTTGCGAAGATTACTGGTTTTCTTGGGGTGTCACAGTTAGGGTGTTCGGGAACCATAACTAGCTCAGAAACATTAAAACAATGCTTCTAGCAATATTTTGGTGTTCCGGGTAATGTCCGGTTGTTCGGTTAGATACCAGTTTGTTAAAGCGCTAAATTGCACCGTTTAGTGTCCTTTATGTATCCTTTTGTGACACTTTCAATTCCCGACACTTAGGAAAGTATTCTGGATCAATTATTCATATTTTTACATGGTACAATCTTGTTACAATGCTGAATTTTGCTGAAATATGTAAAATTTAGCATTTAAAGTGTGTTTCGGGTGCTCTTTAGTGCGTATTCTAGCTTCCGGAAAGTCTATATGTTAACCCTTGTATGTACTCTTGGGTTTTAACATATTCTTGACATTGGACCTACACCTAGGTCCCAATTCTGTTGTCTGACTGCTTTCTGCAGAATTGTTGACACAATGTGTCTTACCGGTGAATTTACTAGTATTTCTGACGCAATGCTATTCATTAATGCATAAAGCAATATTTTGTAGTATAAAACATGCATGAATTCACTTGTATAATATGTAATAAGACAATGTTGCATTTAAGCACATAATTGCAGTCATTAAATTATAATTAAAGTGTACGAAAATTGCCGGTTTGGTGCCAGTTGTCACAACATCCACCATTGAGTCAATATGAGGAAGAGGAAATGGGTCTTTGGGACAAGCTTTGTTCAAGTCTGTGTAATCTACACAAACTCTCCATTTCCCATTTTTCTTCTATACCACAACTACATTTGCTAGCCATGTTGGAAACTTGACCTCTCTGATCATTTTGGATTTCAATAACCTCTCTACTTCTTCCTGAACAATCATATTTCGCTCCGGAGCAAATTTCCTTCTCTTTTGTTGGATAGGCTTGAATGACCTGTCAATACCGAACTTAGGAGTTATAATATTCTTGGAAATGCCTGTCATATCCTCGTGCTTCCACGCGAATGTTGACATCCTGAAATTCAAAAAGTTAGTCAATTGATCTTCAATATCCTGAGGGATATTGGTTCCTACGAGCACCGAGATATCTGGATTATCCTGATCCAGGATAATTTTCTTTACATCCTGCTCTGAAGCCTCTATAATATCCTGGGCCCGCATCTTTAATTGGTATGCCGCACTAGGCTTGGTTGAGGATTTCATCGAGGATGAGTAACACTCCTTTGCTTCCTGCTGATCACTGTCCACCTTGACAACCCCCCAAGGTGTAGGGATCTTGATGCATTGATGATAGGTTGATGGCACAATTTTCATATCATGGATCCATGGCCTACCCAATATGATATTATAGCAGGATAGTTAGTCCATCACACAAAAGCGTTGCATTGAGTTGACCCCTTCAACATATACTGGTAATTTTATCTCTCCCACTGTGTTCCTGGCCTCTCCACTGAACCCAACAAGTACAGTGGACTTTGAAGTGATATCCATTGGAGACACATTCATCCTCTTCAATGTCTCTAGTTGGATTATATTGACGGAGCTGCCATTATCCACCAGTATCCTGCGTACAAAATGGTTAGCCACATATAATGTTATTACTAGAGCATCATGGTGAGGATCCTGGACAGTATCAAAAGTGATCCCTGTCATCACTATCAAAAGTGATCACTTTATCAGTTGTGAGGGTCGTCATCCTGGTTGGCTTTTCTCCTCTTTCGGCCTTAGCCTCCTTTGCATGTCTTTTGGCCGCAGAATATGAAGTCCCACAGATGTCGGATCCTCCTGAAATAAAGTTAATTATCTTGGCATCCGCAGGAGGTGATGCTGCTCGTTCAGGATCCTTTTCAGTATCCTGACCCTTGTTCTTCTTTCTTCCTAGGAGATCCTTCAGATATCCCTTTCTCAAGAGATAACTTATTTCTTTCCTCAGAGCAACGCAATCCTCAGTAACATGTCCGAAATCCTCATGGAAGGCACACCATTTGGACTTATCCTTCCAATCAGCTTTTTGTTGGTTCTTCCTAGGCCATCTTGCTTTGTCCCCTAAACCCTGCATAGCATACATCAGTTCAGGTATGTTAACAGAAAAACAATATTCAGATAATTCAGTATACTCCTCAGGATCCTCGTCTTCAACATCATTCACTTTCTTGTTGTCATTTCTGCCATATGGCTTGGAGCGATATGGTTTATACGAGGATTCCGATTTCCTGTTAGTTGACTCATAGGTTGTGGATGAATTCATCCTTTCTTGCATCTTTTTATCATCCTCCAGTCAAATATATCTTAAAGCCCTGTTCCGAGCTTCATCCAGGTTCCTGCATGGGTTCATTACAAGGTCCTGGTAAAATTGAGAATCTTTTTGCAATCCCATCTTGAAAGCCTGCACAGCTGTTGCGACATCAAGATGTGGGATATCTAAGGATTCCCGGCTAAACTTGTTAACATATTCTCTCAGGGATTCCTGAGGTCCTTGCGTTATCCTGTAGAGATCACTGGTTAGTTTTTCAAAACTTCGATTGCAGGAAAATTGACTATTAAATAAATTAACTAAATGAGCAAATGATGTAATTGAATGAGGAGGAACGTTTAAGAGCCATTTTAAGGCTGATCCTGTTAAGGTAGAACCGAAACCCTTGCATAAGCATGCTTCCTTGAGATCCGGAGGGATAGGGTTGATCTCCATCCTTTCCCTATACAGGGCAATATGCTCCTCAGGATCCGTAGTTCCGTCATAGAACTTCATGTTGGGGGTTTGAAATCTTTTTGGGATTTCAGCATCACAGATAGGATATGCAAACTGAGATATCTTGTGGCTATCCTGGGATACTTCTGGGATCGGCTGGACCACTCCAGGTACACTCGATATCATGTCCTTCAACTTTTGAAGCTCCCTGGAAAGTGCCGATGTCATACCTGCATCCTGCAGAGATCCAATACCAATAGTAGCAAGAGTATTATTATTATTAGATATGTTACCAGTTTGAGGATTCTGGCCATATCCTGAACTTCTCACAGTTGACACCTTAACCTAAGAGGGTATCTCAGGATTATGACTCTGGGAATGGCTAGGCACAATATTCCCCCTGTTATCCTCAGTATATACTGCTGAACTGAAGTTCAAAGCCCTAGGTTGCAAGGGAGTGACAGTATCCTCAGCGGGCCTGCTTGAGCTGGATTTCAAGAGTTGTATTTCTCTTAAGAGCATTTGGTTAGTCTCCTGTTGTTGCCTCATATGTTCCTGTACACTACCAAACAAGGTTAGAATTTCTTCATTAGAGGCCAAAACAAGAGCAGATCCCTGAATACTCTGAGTAGGTATAATATCCTGAGGCTGTGAGGAGGCTTGCATCCTTGGAGGAGGTGGAGGAAGAACCGAACCAATTGTTGCAGAGGTTGTAGCAGACACGGTGGAAGAGCTCATGTTTGATCTCGAGGCCATTGAAAATAGTGTAGCAAAAAATTTTGAAAATAGAAAACCAAGTAATGATTTTGCAAAAGCTTTTAGTAGAAATAACACCACTTGCCCCACGGTGGGCGCCAAATTGTTTTGGTCAAAAATTACCTAAGCAATTTAGTGATCAAATTAGTTAAGTGAGGTAGTGTGCTAAGAATGTGTGTTGCAAATATACTGAGTTGGTCGTTTGCAAAAACAGTATTCAGGATATAGCTCAGGATATTGAGCTATATCTATTATAAAACAATGAGAAAAAAGTAAAGGGGGTGACACGAGATATACGAGGAAAGCCCTTGATCAATCTAGATCGCCGGTACAAAACCTCGGGAGTTGGCAATCGCAGCTGCCTTGTTCTTCTTATTACTTCAAACGTCAGGATACAGTGCAGGATATTGATCAGATTGCTATGTATTACAATGGTTTTTTAGAAAGTGAGAATTGCGAGAGAGTAGAAATGTATGAGAGCAGTGAGTGTTGTTGTGTCCTATTCGATCTGATTTATCCATCTATTTATAGCTAAGAAACGAAAACAAAATCTCCTATAAATGGGGGATGCCTTCGAATATTCTTTTGTTAACGTTGGAGACCAAGTAAAGCGGCTTCAACGTCTTTCTTCGAACAACCTGGACCGAGTCTTCTGGGGAAAAGGTCCTCGTGAACGTTTCAAGCTCGGACTCGTACTCCTGCACATAATCCGTTAGTGATCCTCAGGATATCATGTCAGGATGTTACCAATATCCTGAATCAAAATCCTGGGCATGAACAGATATCATATAATCAAGATATAACTTAAGATATTATCCAGGATATGGGCTCAGAATTTCACCCATAACAATGGTCAATTCAAGCTTTTTAGGAATGATAATGATATTATGGAGATTGCATTAAAGGCTACAACATGGTCTGAACCATTCATGGAAGTATTTATTCGAGACTGTCCTATTACCCATGAACAGGAAGTCCAGTACAATTCCCAGCCCATTAAACCACAAGCCCAATCTAATTCACCACCCATTAAACCACAAGCCCAATCTGGTTCACAACCCATTAGACGAAAAGGCCGGCCCAAAAAACCTATAGCCCGGTCCAAAAAGAAAGTAGTCCATGTCAGGAGAGTGAGTAGGGCATCTAGCAAAAGTGTTACCACTCTTGTACTTGAAGTCCCTAGAGCTGGATCTACTACCTCAGGAAAGGAGGTTGTACCTGATGAACCAGTTGGTTTGCATAAGTAGCCTAGTGTACAAGAGGCTACATAGGCATTTGATTTGGATGAGGAGTATATTGTTCAAGAGGGTGCGTCGAAAGAGACAGTCGGTTTGCATAAGCAGCCTAGTGTAGAAGAGGTTCTATAGGAAGAAAGAATTGGTTTGGATAAGCAGGCTAGTGTACAAGAGGGTGTAGAGGAAGAAGTGCTTGGTTTTGATATGGAGCATAGTGTACAAGAGGGTGCAGATGGAGATGACAGTGAAGACAGTGACTATAATGTTGACTTAAATAGGACAAAAGAGTCAAGTTCATATGAAGAGGAGGGTTTTCTTGAGGAGGGTAATGATGATGAGGTTCATGATGAAGTAATTGGCTTAGATTCAGATATAGAAGATGCTGAATGGAGACAATCACAAGATGCCATTAAACGAGCTAATAAGGATGAGCTTGAAGCTAAAAAGAAGTTAGTTGAACAGTGTACTAAATCTTATGAAACAGAAGGTAAGTTGAATGAATCTAATGATGCAGGGTATGCACATGTAGAGGGATACAGTAGTTACGAGGAATCTGATGATGACATTGCCACACCTAGTGAGAGTGAGGATGATGATATCAGAGGTAAGAAGTACAAAGAAACTGCTCCAAGTGTAAATGAACACACTAACTGGAAAAAGTTTACTTGGAAAGTTGGAATACGGTTTGCATCAAGGGATCATTTTAAGGAGGCAGTGAGAAGATATGATGTGACTAATGGCAGGAATCTCATCATTGCAAAGAGTGATAATAAGGAAGAAGGTTGTTTAGTAGTGAAGTGTGTACCAGGGTGTCCCTTCTATCTATAGTGTTCACTAAACAAAGGGAAAGAGTGTTACATGATTAAAAGTGTGAAGAACAAACACAGCTTCCAGAGAAACATGATCAAGAATAGACAGCTAACTGCCAAGTTTTTAGGGGATGAGTTCCTTCCTTTGTTTAAGGCCAAGCCAAATTGGTCTGCTAAAGAGATTCAATCAGCAGTTAAACAAAAGTTTAAGGTAATTATAACTAAGTGGTTAGCTTATAAGGTTAAATCAAGTGCACACAAGAAGCTTCATGGATCAATGAGAGATCATTACAGTAAAATTGGTTCATACCTGGATGTTTTAAGGAAAGCAAATCAATTATCAACCTTTAGGTCAGAAACTGCTCCACCAGGTTTCATTAATCTAGATCCACAGGCCACATGTGAAGTATTCTTTAGACTGTTTGTTTGTTTTGATGGAGTAAAAAAGGATTTTTAGCAGGATGTAGGAAGGTGTCGTGCTTAGATGGTAATGATCAAATGTTTCCTTTGGCATGGGCAGTAGTTGAAGGGAAAAATAATGAGAGTTAGGAATGGTTTATGGATGAGCTTAGGAAATGTTTGGGAGTAACTGATGATGGTGAATCATGGACATTTATATCTGACTAGCAAAAGGTACATCTCCCTAACCAATAATTTACTTATTCATTACTTATGGGTGACACTGTTGTATTGCTCTTACAGGGTCTGTTAAATGTTGTTGCAATGGTATGGCCAAAGGCTGAGCATAGAAACTGTGCAAGACACATCTATGCTAACTGGCACAAAACATACAAAGATGAAGAACTGAAGGAGTTATTTTGGAAATCAGCTAGGGCCTATTGTGAAGCTAATTACTTGCAAGCCATTGAAGAGATGAGGACCATAAACCCTGATGGAGTAGAGGCCTTACTGAAGCAGAATCCCAATTGGTTCAACATGTGCTATTTGAACACTCACACCAAGTGTGATGTTATAGTAAACAACATGGCATAAACTTTTAATTGTTTTATCATCAGTGCAAGGTCAAAACACATTTTACACATGTTAGAGGATATAAGGATTCAGGTCATGAGTAGGTTGGTTACTAAAAGAACAGAAATGAGTGCCAGGGATGTTGTTATATGCCCTAAAATCCAAGAAAAGCTTGATTTTTCAAAACAGGCTGCATATATATGTGAGGTGTATTCCTCATCATATCATGTGTTTCAAGTGAGAGATTTTGATGATGTTTCTGTGGATTTAGATAATAGAACCTGCACATGTAGGAAATGGGATTTAAGGGGGTATCCATGTAAACATGTTTGTGCAGTTGCTGGTTTTTTACATAAAAATGCAGAAGACTATAATGATGTGTGTTACCACAAAGACACATACATGAAGGCTTATGAGTTCTCAATCCCTCCAATACCTAGTGAAAGGTATTGGCCCAAGATTCACCACCCTATGGATCCACCACCAATAAAATCTCAACCTGGGAGGCCTAAGAAGAATAGAAAGAGAGATCCTCATGAGGATCCAAAGAGACCAGGGAAACTTACCAAGCATGGGGTAATAATGACTTGTGGTAATGGTGGGGATAGAGATTACAACAAAAGAAAGTGTAGTGAACAGGGAAATAAGACTGCATGTGAATGACTTGTTTTATTCCAGTTGTGTTTGTATATTGTAGGCTCTAACTCCTTGTGTTTGTATATTGTAGGGTCTGCTCCAAAGAGACAGAAGGGAAGCAAAAGGTCAAGCCATAAGTCAACTCTAGTAGCTTCACAAGGAACAACTCAGCAATCTACCCAGGAGGGAAGCAAAATTTCAAGCCAGAAGTCAACTAAAAAGTCAACTATCAGAGGAAAGAACAAAGGGAAAGGGAACATGGAAGGCTGCAGTTAAAAAGTCATAGTTTGACATTTTTGTGACAAATGGACTAGTTTGACTTTTTTGTGGTCTGTATGACCTTTTTGTGCTGTTAGGCTATTTGGACAACTTTTGGTGATGTTATTACTAGTTTGACTTTTTTTGTGGTCTGTATGACCTTATAGGACAACTGAAGTAATTTATTCTTGGTTATGTAATGTTATAAGTCTTGGTTATGGTCATTATGCATTACAGTGTTGGTCATTATACTATGCAGTTTGTAACATTCTGTCACACCCCGACCACGTAGAACATACAAAACGTGGCGGAAACATCGGGGAGTGTTGTAACAGAATTAATGTTTCACAACCATGGATATTAAAGTTTCGTTTTATTCATCAAACAAGCGAGTTACATTGTCTTTAAACAAGAAGTAAAGAGTACATAACATAAGTTAACTAGTTCTTGTCTCGTTTAAGTCACTAAGGCACAGGTCCGCCTAAGTATGTCTTGATAAGTCCTATGCATCATCTCCTGAAAACACATGTGAAAATAGGTACGTCAGCATAAAAATGCCTGTGAGATACATAGGTTTTGTGAAAATGAGATTCATGACTTATGTTTAAGAAAATGTTTAGTCATGAACCTTTTTAGTTTGCTTTGTTTTGTAAATCGTTTAAAAAAAACAATAAGATCAGATGATATGTATAAGTAAGAGAATTATGTATGGTTAAATGAATAACCAAGTAAAATGAGTTTGTAAAAGATAAGTTGTTTTGTAAAGCAATGTGTAGGTCCCGTTTTTCCGGTGAGGATCGATAACGAGAAACCTATTCCCTGTTATAACAAACACGGTAACGGGTGCGGAATCCCCGTGACGGTGCAAACCAAACACAGATAATAAATAACACGGATTAACCAATGAAACACACTCTATTGATTAAACGGGATGAGAACCGATCACAAACTGATACAAACACAGTTTGACAGAATTTTGGCAGAGTTTCTTTACATGTATGTTCTCATCTCTATTTCACATAGAAACCGAGAGGGTATTTATACTAGACACAGACACAAGACATGACGAAATGCATAAAGGCACGGCGAAACACTAAAGTCGACGAAACACATTCTGTTTCGTCGACATACATATTAATTCTAATATGTTTCGTCGTTTGTAATATAAGCCCAAGACAAGACAAAGCCCACTTCAAGTATTTGCGGCCCATGTTGAAAGTTACGGCCCGGTTCAATTCTGTTGTAATCTTTCACCAATTTCCCATATGAGACAAAAGCTGACATCATCATGACATCACTAAGGTGATGTCATGGTGATGTGTTTGCGGGAAAGGCTTGCTGCGCTCCGTGCCTCGCGTGTCGAACTCTGGGGCGCACGACGGAGGAATGTCGTGTCGTCTGGCTTGAGCCGGACCTAACCGAGTCGACCCGACCCGAATCGAAACGAGTCGAGTCGCGTCCACATAAAGTGTACCAACAAATAGGTCCCGTTTTTCCGGTGAGGATCGATAACGAGAACCTTATCCCTGTTTATCACAAACACGGTAACGGGTGCGGAATCCCCGTGACGGTGCAAACCAAACAAAGTTAGTAAAGAACACGGATTAACCAATGAAACACACTCTATTGATTAAACGGGATGAGAACCAAATACAAACTGATACAAACACAGTTTGACAGAATTTTGGCAGAGTTTCTTTACATGTATGCTCTCATCTCTATTTCACATAGAAACCGAGAGGGTATTTATACTAGACACAGACACAAGACATGACGAAATGCATAAAGGCACGGCGAAACACTAAAGTCGACGAAACACATTCTGTTTCGTCGACATACATATTAATTCTAATATGTTTCGTCGTTTGTAATATAAGCCCAAGACAAGACAAAGCCCACTTCAAGTATTTGCGGCCCATGTTGAAAGTTACGGCCCGGTTCAATTCTGTTGTAATCTTTCACCAATTTCCCATATGAGACAAAAGCTGACATCATCATGACATCACTAAGGTGATGTCATGGTGATGTGTTTGCGGGAAAGGCTTGCTGCGCTCCGTGCCTCGCGTGTCGAACTCTGGGGCGCACGACGGAGGAATGTCGTGTCGTCTGGCTTGAGCCGGACCTAACCGAGTCGACCCGAACCGAATCGAAACGAGTCGAGTTGCGTCCACATAAAGTGTACCAACAAACTCCCCCTTGGACGCTACTCGTGAGGTTCGTCTTCTGTGTCTTTCATGTCGGAGGATCTTCAAAGTCTTCACGCGTCATAAGTAGAAAGTGTATCAACAAACTCCCTTTTCATTTAGGTAGTGTGTTAACAAACTCCCCCTTAAATTGAACTCTCCATTGAGTTATGCTCGTGAATCTTTTGAACGTCAATTCTTTAGACCCTTGTGGTGTTGATGAAGGGTCAGCAGCAACTCGATCATTTTATCCTTTGAGTGCCTCCACTTCGTGTCTTCATTCCAAAGCTTGTCATCGAACATGTTCTCCTCGCCTTTAGCATCTGCACATGCAAGAAAGCTAAACGCATAATGAGAACAACCGCTTGGAATATAATTAACATTTAAACAAATGACACATATGAGATCAAATCTCAATCAACTACCTACCGACAACAGTTTGAAAGTTTAGAAAATGGTCAGTTTTAATCCTTTAACTTTCGAAACTTGTTAACTTCGACTGTTTATGAAGATGCAATTGTTTTCCGGCTTACAATCAGGATTTTGGGTAGGATAGACTCGAGTTCCAACATCGGTCAATCAAAAATAAACTAAAAGCAAAATCTTTTTGGATTTTATAAAGTTTAAATTAAAACACACCTAAAATCTTTTTGGAATTTTTCATTTTTCAAATGTAAAGATGGAAAGCAATAAATAAATATATACAAAGATGCAGAAACTGTAAGCAGTAAACAAATATTTACACACATTCTTTTTGCGAGTTTCGAGGGTAAGAGAATCATATCAGTGAACGGTCATGTCAAAACGCTCTTTTTGTTCAATTAGTTAACATTTAGATAAGCATCCTATAACAATTATCGGTATTGTTGTCCACATAAGCTCAACTTATCAGATGTAATTATGGCGAGGGGATACGTTAAGGTATGATTTATACTTACCGACCGGTGTTCATCCACACACGACACATTCCCGTATCAAGGTATGCACGAGAGTTCATCTTACCGGTGAGTATACCGATTATCATCTGTTTGACCGTATAAAAATGTGAGAAACTCACTTATTTTGATTGAAAACAAGCCCTATGTGATATAATCACTTATTGATGAGGAACTTGATTTTCGATGCATGAGGGCACAGGAGCAAGTCCGTGAACAGGTCAGTACTTCCGTACAGCAGAGAGACGAACTTGACTCCCGCAAAGAATCTGTGATATATTATCACTTATTTTGTTTGGACATGTGATTGTTGATCACTTATTGAGGTCGAATGCAATATGTACACGTATGTATGATATCATGGAAGATCTAGACTACGTCTCCGTTATTTTTACGGAAAAAGATACAACCATGATACCCAGATGATAAGACAGCATAAAGACCGAATATCTCAGAACCTCGGCAATCTCTCAAACGAAATTTCGGTACTAAGACCATATGCCAATGTGCGGTTCCCACCTGGTCTTCAGTCGAGTTAAGATTTATATCGCCCTGCACACTTTAAAATGATTGTGAGCCTACCGATACATCTTATATAGAGCTACTTATCATTTTTCATTTTGCATTTCAGTTTGAAAAGGTTTCGACAGACCACTGATCTACTGTCATTTTCTCTTTTTCTTGCCAGGAAACTCATTTTTGTTTTTCCAATGTTTTTTGGCTTTTGAAATTTTTCACTGTTTTTGAATTTTTCAAATTTGGATTTACTCCCCCTAAAATCAACAAACTAAGATAAATTTAAAAGACACAAAGATATTTACAAAAACGATTTCCCGATGTCAGTTAACTCATGTTTTACCTCAATGCCGTTTACCAAAATTAATTTTAACCAGAAATGATGTATCGAATTTTGGAAAAATCAGTTGGCACGTCGTTAAGCGGTGCGGACCATGACAACATTGACGAGTTTCATAATGAAACAATCACGTGTGAGGTGATATTCGAGTTCAACGTGTCAGGCCAAAGAGTGCTACGAGAGAATAACAATTTATAAAGCAGCTTAAATATCGACAAGTATAGGAGAGATTAGAAATTTAGAACCGTATCCTGCAACTGCTTCGTGCATTGCAAGGAATCTGAGCGCTCTCCTAAACTGGATATCCACCCGGTGTGAATTTCAAAGTCGATTTTGTAGCTACTGAGAAATCTCTTCACAGCAACAAGATCAAAAACCTTTGGGTCCGGCTGGTCTTCCACATTGAACCAGCGAAGGTCTTTGTCTTTCTCTTTGAGAAGTAGTGTGCGGTTGTTCAATCCACGCCAAGGCATCCGCACACCCGGTTGGTTTGTTCAACAAACACATTTTCTTCAGTTACACCGCGAAGAAATGTACACTGCACGTTCATTTTGTTGATTTTGAACATCAGACGTGCTGCAGGTGAGTACATTTTGATTGAATCTATCCTGGGGACCCGATCAAAGCCTTGAACAATCACATTTTGAAATGATTTTCATTTTGTCGAAGCTTTCAATCTCTTTCGACAGACAATTCTGTCTTCTTTTCCTTTTTCTTCTCTCCATCAAAGGCAACCACTCCTAGAAATAACAATATCTTGGAGCTTTGAGTCGCCTTTCTTGTGCATGGACACTCCACTATCAACAATCCGATGACTATCGATAGTTCCTCCTGGAACATCCTGCACACTCACTCAGAGATCAGTTGGAGAGGGGGACCCAAGCCTTAACAGACTTGGGTCGTCCTTCATCATCGAAGATTGTGACTTCGATTTCCTGATGATTCGGAATGGAGTGAGCTTCCCCTGAAACAGTTACCGATTTTGGTTTCCAAATCTGTTTTTGTTTTTCATTTTTAATTTCTAACTTAACAGACTTTGTTTGGACAACCTCCGGTTTTAACGCCTTTTCAATCACCTTCACGTTTTTACGTCGTTGTTTTGTTTCCTGTTCTTTTATCATGTTTTGGAGAACCAGGACGACTTTGTGAGTGACCTTGTTCAGAAGGGGCTCTATCCACAAAATGAGGTTTGGGCGAGTTTGTGCAGTCTTTAATGATGTGCCCAAACTTCCCACACTTGAAACAAGTTCTCCTTTCAACAAACTTAGGAGAACCTGATCGATGACCTGACGTAGAAGTTGTAGACCCAGAGGTACTAGCTTCACACCCGTTTGTGTGCTGGGTGTAATTGTTTTGGATAAAATCGGTGTTTGATTTGTTTTCAAAAGTCTCAATTTTATCAGTACCCCTTGATGCTACAAACTTGACATCTTTTGCTTTATTCTTGTAACGAGCTCCTTTTGATTCAACCTTAGCCTTTGGCTTTGGAGCTCGTTGTTGCTGTTGTTTACCCTTAGAAGCAACAGGCTGTTGCTTTGTCGGTGATTTCTGTTTTCCAGGGATTGTCTTTCCCAAAAATTTTCTTGTATTATCTTCAAACACTTTGTCAATCAAAGATTGATTGACGTTTTTGATTGGAAAATCTATGTCTGAATAAATTTTACTATCATCGACTAAAGTATACAACAAGTTATTGCTCTTAACAGCAGGCACACATTCATTGTCATCTTTGACATCCTTGACAGGATCTATCACTTGCTTGGCAACAGGTTGCACGGCAGGAGTAGGAGGATCACAAAGAATATGATTCTCAATTGGAATTTTTACTCCTTTCGTCTCATCAAGTGATTCATCCTGGTCATTCACATCTGATTCATCATCCGACGAATCATAGTCCTCAATGGTTGGAGAACTTTGATTTGAAGCACATGATGACTTTTCTTTCCGATCAGATGAGCCCTCCGATGAATTGTCCGGTTTGAACCCTAGGCCAGTAGTAACTTCCTCATAATCAAGAGGCACACTGGGTTCATACCGAGGCATATCCTCTTCATCGGGCGACTTGGTATAGTCGTGTCTCAAAGGGGGTGGACACTTCCTATAACCAACGCCTTTAACGTTTCCTTTTAGTTTTTGAACGTCAATGATGTGATCAAGAACATATCGGGAGTTAGAATAACTCTCCAATTTGAGCTTGATCGCTTCATATTCACACTTGGCCACGGCTAGCTCTTTCTTGGTTCCCTCAATGATATTAATGTAGTTATTAATACCAATTTGTTTGTTGAAAACAGTTTTTGTTAATTCGGAAACACTTTTCTTTTGAGTTTCAATAACTGTTTTAAACTCCTTTTCATTGCGAGCTAAGGCCATGTTTGCCTCCTTGCACTTTGACAGTTCAACAACTAAACTCTGATTGTGACTATGAATCGTATCACATTCAAGTTTCACTCTATCACATTCAAGTTTCATATTAGCACAATCACTACATATGCTAGGAGTTTCAGAACTTACCTGACTCGAAGAGGCTGTGATATTAGCCATGAGGGCAGTCTGAGAAGAGAAAGATCCATCTTCAGAATTATAATCTCCCGCATTCGAGCTTTCTTCATCTGAACTCCCACTAAAACCCGAGCTATCATCACTTTCAGAAAACTCTTCCTTGTGAACATGCTTGATGTGATTGATAATTTTTGCATAGCATGCATTTCCACCTCCTTGATCCTTATCTCCCAATTGTACAGACCAATCGCACCCTTTATCAGCTTGAACGGCCAATGCTCGATTGGTGTTTGATGGTCCAGACTGGTTCTGGTTGGTGGTGTTGTCCACAGCTACTATCCCTTTTCCACGGTTTTCTTGATTGGCATTGGAAGTGCTTGTCTGATTTCTGAATGGATTCTGGTTGCCTTGTCTGCTTGGCTGAGTGCACTCACGTTTGAAGTGACCCTTTTCGCCACAATTGTAACATGTAACCGCATCTTTATTGAACCCGTACTTCGTATCATTTTTGCCTTCCAACGAAGTTCTTCCAGTTCTACTCATGAAATCCTTTGCCCTTCTAACAGCACTTGCAAACGCCCACTTGATATCCATTAACTCCATTTCATCACGGTCTATCTGCTGATAATCTTCATTGGTCATATTGATGTTTCCAATTTGACCTGCTACCAATCCACAATATGAACTGAACATTGTGTTGAGAAGTTCCAAATTTTCCTTTGCAACTTCTACACTGACTTTTGAAAGATTGGAAGTATCAACTCTGACAGTGTTGGTGTTTTGGGGTGAAGGATTGTTGGTATAATGCGCTTGTTGTTGTTGTGGTTGGACTTGATGTGGAGGTTGAGGTATAGATTGTGACATGTAAGTACTTTGATTCCACTGTGGTTGCGATGGAAACGGAGAAGAGTTTGTATTGGATACAAACGCCGTTTGAAGCTTCGGTTGCTGAATGGAACTAGAACTAGCTGAAGGACCAAAACCAGGCAAATACATTTCTGTGTTTTGAGGAGGTGCCGTTGCAATCCTTTTAGCTTTCCGAATTTCCTCTTCGTTCTTGTTCTCCAACTTCTGAATGAATTCATAAAGACTGACATTTGCTGCATCCAGCGCGCCCGTATGCTTTAGAAGTTCAATGAATGGACTCCACTTAGGAGGTAGAGCATCAGCAAATCGTGCAATCAATTCCGGATGATTTGTAGCAACGCTGTAGGAAGTCATTTCACTAATCAAATGATAAAAACGAGTAGTCATATCATTTAGAGTCTCATTCTCCAAGAACTGAAATGATTCAAACTCTTTCTTCAATAAATCATGGCGTATCTTTCTAGTAGCTTCATTTCCTTCTCCTCTCGCTACCAATGCATCCCATAAGGCTTTCGTGGTCTTACAATATGAGAATTGATGAAAGATGTCTCTGTGAAGTGCTTGAGTGAGAATAGCATACGCCTTCTTCTCCAGATCATATGCCTTTTTGTCGGCTTCTTGCATGTTATTGAAAGTTGTCGCATTTGATCCTGCTTCTTCAAGAGCTTCACTAAATGCAGAGATGAAACACGTCCATAATTCTGTGTTTTGCCCTAGAACGTAGTTATGGAAACGACCCTTCCATGATGGATAGTCGTTCATGTAATTTAACTTTGGAGGGCGATTGTTGCTACCCGTCTCATTCTCACTAAGCAAAATATTTTGAATACTCTGATTTTGATTCGACACCATTGCCCATTGACTTGCACTTATTGACTGTTGTTGTTGAGGTATGGTACGATTCATATATTCGGCCATCGACATCTGTTTTATATCTGGTAGTGGATCCGTACTCCAATCCCACGGATTTGTACAACTCATATTTGATGAAGAAAAATGAATACCTGAAAATCACACCTCAAACAAACGGTTAAGTCACAATTGCAAACCTTCTGTTAAAAAATAGACAAGTGTTTCGACGAAACAATTTTCTACGAAACAGACTTTGTTATATTTTTGAAACAGAAAATATAAACTTGATTGACGAAACAGGATGTTTGATCTCAGGTCGACGAAACATAATAATGCTTGATGTGCGACGAAAATGAATGAGACTTATAATCGATGAAAACGATTATATTTGTTGATTGGCGACGAAACAAGTCTTTTAATAACCTTCGACGAAACAGTTTATGATGCCCAATTCAGTTTGAATGCCCAATACCCTTTGAAAGCCCAATTTACAATGTAAATACCCGGCCCACTTCAATGTGACGAAACAGATTATTAAGGGTTGATCAACGAAACACTTGAAGCCCAAATAGGATTTAAAGCCCAATCGGATGTGAGGCCCAAATTCTACGAAACAGGCTTTTAAAAACAATTAAATGTGAAGCCCAATTTATCTTTGTTGTTATTCGATGAAACAACAAGATTATGGCAACGAAACTGAATTGCGAGTTAAATAATGGAGCCGTAATAGTTGACTTGTGACCACTTTGTTAGATATTTTCAAAATTTTATCTTCTGACAAGTTAACAACAATTTCAACTTCCAATTTTCGAGACTTCCTTTTCTTTCAACAAAACATCATCACTTTTGAACACATTTGTCAAACAATAATATTATAGTCACAAACAATTCAATCAAACCACAATTCAGATCAAACAAACAAATATTATCAAGAAAAGTTAAAGATAGCTGAAGAACACGATGAATATTTGAAGATTCCGGTGACCGAAAAATTTCCGAACACAAGATTTTGCTTAAAACTTTCAACAAAAACCAAATGTTAATATGTAAACACTCAAACAAACAAGGTTTTCGACAAAACTTTTAGCAAACCAACAACATAAACACTGATTTTAATGACTTTTAAAAAAAAAAAATAAACTTTTCAAGAACAAAATCTGAAAAATCACACACAAACATGTTTCAAACACGACAATGTTTGGTTTTAAACAAGGAAAAGAGCCAAGGCTCTGATACCACTTGTAGGTCCCGTTTTTCCGGTGAGGATCGATAACGAGAAACCTATTCCCTGTTTATAACAAACATGGTAACGGGTGCGGAATCCCCGTGACGGTGCAAACCAAACACAGATAATAAATAACACGGATTAACCAATGAAACACACTCTATTGATTAAACGGGATGAGAACCGATCACAAACTGATACAAACACAGTTTGATAGAATTTTGGCAGAGTTTCTTTACATGTATGCTCTCATCTCTATTTCACATAGAAACCGAGAGGGTATTTATACTAGACACAGACACAAGACATGACGAAATGCATAAAGGCACGGCGAAACACTAAAGTCGACGAAACACATTCTGTTTCGTCGACATACATATTAATTCTAATATGTTTCGTCGTTTGTAATATAAGCCCAAGACAAGACAAAGCCCACTTCAAGTATTTGCGGCCCATGTTGAAAGTTACGGCCCGGTTCAATTCTGTTGTAATCTTTCACCAATTTCCCATATGAGACAAAAGCTGACATCATCATGACATCACTAAGGTGATGTCATGGTGATGTGTTTGCGGGAAAGGCTTGCTGCGCTCCGTGCCTCGCGTGCCGAACTCTGGGGCGCACGACGGAGGAATGTCGTGTCGTCTGGCTTGAGCCGGACCTAACCGAGTCGACCCGAACCGAATCGAAACGAGTCGAGTCGCGTCCACATAAAGTGTACCAACACAATGTCTTGTGAAAAGTATGTTATTTGTATAAAATGTTATATGTCTCAAATTGAAATGATTCAAATAACGCTACAATATATGATATCATACAAGCAACAATGTAATAAGTCTTACTCAAACCAAACCAACAATGTAATAAGTCTATGTTTAAACCAATAGTCAAAAGTCCTTGTATAAACCATGTCAAATGTTTATAGTCCAAAAGTAGTCAAGTAATGTATAACCAAAATGATATGTATGGTAAGTAAAATTTAGACTACTTAAACCATAAGTAAAAATGTACAAAACAAAGTATTGAAGTAAAACTTGGTTTAAATCAAAGTTATGTTTTGTAAGATATATGCATGCTATACTGAATATGAACATTTATGCGGTATTGTGAAAATTCATACATCCAAGCCTTGCGACAGTCGGATAACTATGTAATAATGAGTTATCAAAAGAATATGTATTCGGATTCGGTCATTCCTTACGTCCAAACAAACCCGAGATTTCAGGAATGGGATTTGTCAAGTCCTGTGGTACCACTACCTACTACCGAGCGGCATGATCGGTGTTAATGAATGTACATTGTCTCATTTAAACAAACCAAATGTCATACCAAAATGTAAGCATGTGATGAAGATAATGTACCTAGTATGCTAGAGTAAACATACAAGGTAGAGCTGTAAAACAATGTGTCCATATGTTACTGGAACATATGCAACAGAGATGCAATGTAAAATGATGTACGAAGTATGCTAAGTTAACATACAAAGTAGAAAAGTCATGTAAATCAATGTGCTAGCATGCTATCAGTCAACATACCTAGCAGAAATGTAATGTAAATCATGTACTAATAGTGTACTAATGAACATAACAAGTATATGATGTGAAAACAGGAAAGCACGAAAGTAACAAGTAGGCACATGTGTTCCACCCCAAAACGTTTGGAAAACAGGAAAAGAGGGGTCTATGTACTCACTTGAGATTGCTCAGAAGTCCTAAGATAACCACCAAGCAATGCTAGAGATCTCGGAATATCAAACGGCACCTAATATAGGTAACTACATTAATAAACCGGACCTAATCGGAAGATCGGATAGAATGAGGGTTCGTAAACCAAACGAGTATAGAGACTCGTGTCATATGGTTTAACAAAGCCTACATACTAAATGAAACCTAACCTAAGTGCTTGTGACCCATTACGACCCGTTTAGGTAGCTTATGCTACTTTAACGCGTCGTTCGCGTGAAACGCGTTCGGACCGCCTAACTAGTCCTATGACAAGTAATATATGCCTTAACATGTCTAATATAGTTGTCAAATCAGTTTAGATGTCAAAAGTTATGTTACATATGTTTAAAATGAATTTTGGCATCAAAGGGGTATTTTGGTAATTTACCTAAGGCATATAAACTACCTATCATACAACTAACTAAACGTCGTGACCATAAGGTATAACCTCGGAAGGTTATTCCCTATATACTATGGTCACCTAACGTGTTTGGTCGGATCCTAAAGATCGACCAATTGGGTCGGGTTCGAAAGTATAAGCGATTGTTTAGATCGCTTACCTTACGACCCTATATAAGCACTAAACTAAAAGTGACGAGCTAAGCATGTTAAAACATGCTTAACTAAGTTTAGAAAACAGGTTTGGTATCAAAACAAACGGTTTTGATACCCTTAAGTAGTTTGGTTACAAAATACGCAAGAATACGTATTCTGACCGAAACTACGGCTCGTCACAGAGCCTAGATAACGTGGTGATCAGTAGGTATAGTCACTACGGACTATAACCATCGTGATCACGCTCACATTATGAAGTTCAAACGAACTTCGCATCGACCATAAACTGGTCAATGCAGAAAGTCAAACAAAGTTTGACTTTCGGACTCGAAAAGCAATAAAAGAACGAAAGAATACTTACGAAGGGGTCCCCGAATGCTAATCTAGATCAAAATAGCTCAGGTATGAAACAAAGGTTTCAACTTAGAGCACAAATGATCAAATTCTAGTGATTTTTGAAGTTAAGTGGGTTGGGTATTTATAGGAATACCCGAACCGTTAAGATCGTTTGTCGAATATCGTGCCTTAATCGTATCCGTACAAGTGTCGGAAAGTTGTGGTGCCTAAAAATGGTTCTTATTAGCTGATTAGGCAAGTGGGAAATGTGTGGGTGAGGATTAAACAGCTGGAAATTGCTGACTGTTTAATCTAATCTGTTCTGCAGACCCCTTGCGCATCGTAGCCAAAATAGTGCTACGGTGCGCAAGCATACATCTTTGGCAGATTTGCATTTTTGGTCCCTGTTGTGCAATTAAGTCGTTTCCGACACGTTTAAGGCCCGTTAACCCCATTTCAAAGCTCTAAAATGAAGTTAAAGTATAGGGAACTTAAAATGTGCCCAAAAATATCTCGTATGTCGGTTCGTTTAGCCGTACGAACGCGATGTTCGCTTAATTACGACGGAATGCGCATAAGCGCGAAAAACGATCCAAATGACGCGACGAATGGATTTTTCTTATTCCGAACACTAAAATAAAATATTTTAGTGCTTACATAAATTTTTGGATGTCCGGATGTATTCAGAACGTAAGTTATGCGCGAAAATGCAAACTTGTGCGCTTTTTGACACTTTTAGTCCCTGAATGAGCCAAAAGTTTATTTTAGCACACCAAACCCCTCAAAGCCTATTTCTAAGCTATGTAAAGGATATTTAAGGTGTGTTTAACTTATGGTCATGTTCCGGAATGTCTGTTACAGTTCAAATTGGCATACTTTCGCAGTTTGTCAAGTTTAGTCTCTGTAAGCGAATTAGCTTGTTTTTGCCATACCAAAGCCTTCAAAACTTATTTCTAAGTTATGTAAAGGTTATTTAAGGTATGTTAAGCCTATTTCACTATTCCGGAGTGTTCGTTGCATTAAACTGGTTATATCTACGCATCGGTGCGCGTATAACCTTCCAGAAAGCGATTTAGAGTTTAGAATTGAACAAAAATTGATATGTGCAAATGATACACATATTTTTACAAATCCCAAGTATGAAATATAATATTTCATTGGTTCGGTATTTGTTTGATGGCCGTGGAGGCACAGGTGTTACACATTCACACATGTTTGTGCAGTTTTGTCACACCCCAACCGATGGCGGAAGTTTCCATAACATTTACACATGTCTGAGCGAAACAGATTTTACAGAAGTTTCCATAACAATTATCATTACCAATTAATTTAAAATAACATGTCCCATACCATGTCTTAAAAGATAATACAATTATTACAGACAAAATCTAGGCAAATAGTTCTGTTTCGACAACTCAGATTTCATTTGTACATACAACTATTTCTTGGCCTCAAAGACCTTATTCTAGCCTCAATTTCCTAGCAGATAAGCATCCTAAGCACCTGTCACATACGTTAAAATAAAGTCAATACACATAGTGTAAAGGTGAGCACACAAGTTTGATAGATATAATAAAGTTCGAATTCGTTTACGCATAACCAGCACGTACGCATAGTGAATTGAGGCATGTTAGTTATCGACATATATCTAACGATACCATTGACTGCGGGTTGACTGCCCAAGGCAGTTCGCAATACATGATTACCACCGAAATCCATGCAAGTAATTGTCCTTAACAACCCCTGCGAACAGGTGTTGAGTCCAAACTATAGTACTATCGTTGCTAAGGCAGGTAGACATCATTCCATGTGTAAACATAACAAACAAGCATTCATTTAGCCACGTATAACATGCAGTAACGGTTAGCGTTTAAATAGTATTGAATAGTGTGTTCGATGTGATTTGAATATTCGTAACGTATATAACACCCAAAAGTGTATAAAGTAAAAAGGGTTCGAGTATACTCACAGCGATGGATGGATTGAAGGGAGCGCTAGAGAGTAGGTTAGCCTGATTAGAACGATAGCATAATGATAAGTGACGTGCAAAACGATGCTAAGTACAAGTGGCTCGGACAGCAGTCCGGTCAGATGGTAGTCCGGTCGGACAGCCAGTCGTGCGGATTGGCAATCCGTTCGGATGGTTATCCGGTCGGACGGTAGTCCGGTCGGATGACTATTCGAGTGGATTGTTTCTTCCTTTGAGAATGAAGTGTTTGTGTATGATGGCTTGACCTTTGAAGTTTTCATTGTAGCATTTTGAAAACATTGAAGTATCTCTACCTTTCAGGTCGGTCGGTCGGACGGTCGTCCGATCGGACGGCGACTCGAACGGCGAGGTTCCTCAGTGAGAACAAGTTCACAGCAGAGTGGTCACTCGGTCGGATGTCCATCCGTCCGGGTGACAACCCTGTTACTGAACATGTTGAAAATTATTTAAGTGCTAAAGTCCAAATGTCTCATGATTCGGGTAGCTGTCCATTCGGATGGTAGTCCGGTCGGACAACAACTCATTCAACAACCAGACTTCAATCGTTGGAAAAAAAATAGTTAAGTGTGGGACCCAAGGTGCAAGTCGTTCGGACAGCCGGTCGCTCGGATGGCTGTGCGTTCGGACAGAAGTCCGATCGGACGGCACTCCGTCCTGGTCGTTCCGTTCATCTTACACTTGGTCGTTTTGATTGTTTGTCGTGTTATCGAGATGTGTTGATATCGTGCTAACCAATAGAGTCCCATCCTAAGCCCTAGTGACCCGACTGAATAGGAACCACCCAAATTTGGTCAGTCCGCCGGTTTAGGACAATAGTTCTTGGTTAACCCGAAATCGATAATCTCGTGGATAGAATACGGGTCTTGAACCAACACAACCGCAAGATTGAGTAGTGAGTCGACACAATCTCCGATTCTATCGGTTTTGAGTGCATTGAGTGTAAAAGAGTTGAAAGAAAGTTGGAAAACCTTCTCTCAATCCTTTTCACTGTGAATATGTTTAGATCTGTGAAAGATCTTCGTTTGTTCATCTAGAAATCGGTTAGATCTAAGTTGTTCATGGTGGATTGAGGCCAAAACATGAAGTTCTTCAAGAACACATGATGATGTCATCCTAGAACACCTTGAATCTTGGTGATTTCACGGTTAAAAGTTAAGATTCAAAAGATAGAAAGGTGTAGGAGTGCGTGTAGATTAAGGAAGTACAAGATTTAGGACGAGATCTTACCGGAATCGCGAGAAATCGAAGAAAAAGCAAGGAACACGAGCTGGTCGGACGTCACTTGCCAAAAGTGGAAAGAATGAAAGTGACAAGGGGTATTTATAGGATGCCCAAAGTTGAAAGGGCTTGGTCGGTCGGATGGCATCTCGCCCGGATGACAGTCCGGTCGGATGGCAATCCGGCCGGATGGCACTTGGTTCGAGTGTTCTGTGCGACGATTTTTGCTGTTTCGATTGCGATTGCAAGCGATTCGATGCAATCGAGTTTCCTAGTCAAATTACTTTTAATCCTAACTACTCATATCTTGCACTGTCTCTTCTCCACCAATTATTATACCATTTCGATTTGCGATTGAGTTCGATTGCGATTGAGTTCGATTGCGATTGAGTTTCGATTGCGATTCGATTGATTACCACACATAACATAAATAATCATGCACAAGTAACACATAAGGCACACACACACGTATAACAATAATCAAGAAGCGAAATTCGAGTTGCGAGTTCGATTGTGATTCGATGTCGATTAAATGAGATTGATTAACGTTTAGTTGACTTTATCGCATTGTTACTTCCTATAGTTCACAGTCGTACGTCGATTAAATAGTGAATAACACACGTCGATTATTGTAATTATGGACACTTACTCCACATAATACAGCTAAAATAAACACATAAAAGAAATTCACTACAAGTCAAGTTGCGAAATCGGTCATTGACTTTGACCTTGACTTTGACTTTCCTGAGAGTACAGGGTGTTACAGCCTCCCCTTGTTAAGGGAATTTCGTCCCGAAATTAGGCTGAAGCCGTAACAAACAACTGCGGGTATTTCGCCTTCATGTCATTTTCGAGTTCCCAAGTGAACTCTGCGCCTCGTTTGCCTTCCCAGCAAACTTTCACAATGGGAATGCGTGAGCGCCTGAGCTGCTTGGTTTGTCAATCCATGATTTCGACAGGCTTTTCCACGAATTGTAATGTTTTGTTCACCTGCAGGTCCTCAAGAGGTACGTGTAAATCATCATCAGTTAGACACTTTCGGAGGTTTGAAACATGGAAAGTCGGGTGGACGTTGCTCAGTTCCTCCGGTAGTTCGAGTCTGTAAGCCACTTTGCTGATCCTTTCCAGAATCTTAAAGGGTCCTACCTATCGAGGCGCGAGCTTTCCTCTTTTGCCGAATCTGACCACACCCTTCTAAGGTGATACCTTTAGGAGTACATGGTCGCCAACGTCAAATTCAAGGGGCTTGCGTCGTTTATCGGCGTAACATTTCTAACGATTCCGAGCTTTCACCAGATTGTCTCGTATTTGGAAAATTTTGTATGTCATTTCTTGCAATAGTTCAGGACCGGTTAATTGCGAATGACCGATCTCGTGCCACACAATAGGCGATCGACATCTTCTTCCGTACAAAGCCTCGAATGGTGCCATCTGAATGTTGGAATGATAACTGTTGTTATACGAGAATTCGACTAACGGCAGGTATGTATCCCAATTACCACCGAAGTCTACGACACACGAACGGAGCATGTCTTCAAGAGTACGAATCGTTCTTTCAGTCTGATCGTCGGTTTGAGTGTGGAATGCAGTACTTAGATTAAGCGATGTACCGAGAGCCGTTTGAAACATTTCCCACAGTCGTGAGGTAAACCGAGCATCACGGTCAGAGATAATGTCGCGAGGCGTCCCATGATTACAAATGATCTCGTTGGTGTAGATTCGGGCTAATCGTTCTACCTTGTAGTCTTCCCGTATTGGCAAAAAGTGAGCAGATTTGGTCAAACGGTCAACAACAACCCAGATGCTGTCGTGACCTGATGACGTGTGCAGAAGCTTTGTTATGAAGTCCATAGCTATACTCTCCCACTTCCACATAGGGATCGGCAGTTGTTCAAGTAAGCCAGAGGGTCTTTGGTGTTCAGCCTTGACCCTTGCACAAGTCAGGCATTTTCCAACATAGAGAGCGATATCCCTTTTCAGGCCCGGCCACCAGTACTTGTAGCGAAGGTCCTGGTACATTTTGTCGGCAACGAGATGAATAGAATACCGGGATTTGTGGGCTTCGTCCATCAAAATCTGTCGGAAATCGGTCCGTTTAGGGATCCAAATCCGGTCCAGAAAGTGGAATATCCCATTCGACTTATTCACAAGTTGAGCTCCATCGTGATAGATTCGTTCCTTCTTCAGAGTGCCTTCATTAAAAAATGCATGTTGGGCTTCGCGGATGAGAGTTTTGAGATCGTATTGGGCTTGGACATTGTGAATGCTGAGCAAATAACTCCGTCTGCTGAGAGCGTCGGCAACAATATTTGCATTGCCTGGGTGATAACGAATCTCACAGTCGTAATCGTTGAGAAGTTCTACCCATCGGCGTTGACGCATATTAAGTTCTTTCTGATCAAAGATATGTTGTAGGCTCCTATGATCAGTGAAGATCGTACACTTTGTACCATACAGGTAGTGTCGCCAAATCTTTAACGCAAAAACAACTGCGCCTTCTCGTGGATTTTGAGCTGTCGAGATGCGTAAGCTATAACCTTGTCCCGTTGCATGAGAACACAACAAAGACCAAGGTTGGAAGCATCACAATAGACAATGAAATCATCGTTTCTGTGGGGCAATGTGAGAACAGGAGCATTGCAAAGCATGATCTTGAGTGTTTGGAAAGCAGACTCTTATTCGGTTCCCCAAACAAAAGGCTTGTCTTTATGCGTGAGAGCGGTAAGCGGCACAGCGATCTTTGAGAATCCTTCGATAAATCGTCGATAATAGCCCGCTAGTCCGAGAAAAGATCGGACTTCAGACGGGTTCTTAGGTGTAATCCAGCTCTTAACGGCTTCAATCTTCGCGGGATCGACGTGAATACCCTGACTATTGACAATGTGACCCAGAAACTGAACTTCCTCCAGCCAAAATTCACACTTGGAGAACTTGGCATAGAGTTGATTCCCCTGGAGTAGCTCGAGAACCAAACGTAGATGTTGCGCGTGCTCGGTTTTCGACTTGGAATAGATCAAGACATCGTCGATGAACACGATGACGAAACGGTCGAGGTATGGTTTACACATGCGATTCATCAGATCCATGAAGACCGCGGGTGCATTGGTTAAACCGAAAGGCATAACAACGAATTCATAATGGCCATAACGAGTGCGAAACGCGGTTTTGGGTATATCCTCCTCTTGTATGCGTAGTTGGTGATAGCCTGAGCGTAGATCGATCTTCGAGAAACACGTAGCCCCTTGTAGCTGGTCAAACAAATCGTCAATGCGAGGCAGGGGATAGCGGTTCTTGATAGTTAACTTATTCAATTCCCGAAAGTCGATGCACATCCTGAACGACCATCCTTCTTTTTAACGAAAAGGACTGGCGCACCCCAAGGAGAGGTGCTCGGGCGAATGAAGCCTTTCTCAAGTAATTCCTGGAGTTGGTTCGAGAGTTCACGCATTTCGGACGGTGCGAGTCGATAAGGAGCTTTGGCAATAGGATTGGCTCCAGGAATGAGGTCGATACGAAAGTCGATATCACGACTTGGTGGTAGTACGGGAAGATCCTCAGGAAAAACGTTAGGAAATTCTCGAACCACATGAACGTCGTTTATTCCAGGCCAACCTTTCTTTTCCTTCTCTGCTACTACAATGTTAGCCAAGAAAGCTCTGTATTCCTTGCGGAGATACTTGCTAGCTTGGACACATGACATTAGCTTGAGACCTTTCGAAGCAGTTTCGCCATAAACACACAATAAATCACCATTTGCGAACGAGAATCGAATCATCTTTTCAAAGCACACAACTTCAGCATGGTTTTCGCGAAGAAAGTCCATGCCTACTATGACGTCAAAACTTTCGAGTTGCATCGGAATAAGGTCGATTGGGAAGGTGTGGTTGTTGAGCTCGAGAGTACAATCACGAAGAACAGAATTAACGGTGACAGTTCTTCCGGTGGCGACTTCAACATCGAAAGTCGAGGAGAGTTGGGAGTGCTTACGATTAAGGAGCTTTTCGAACTCAAACGATACAAAACAGTTATCGGCACCAGTATCAAACAGACATGAAGCATAAATACCATTCACGAGGAACGTACCGTTGACCACATTGTTGTCAGCTTGGGCCTGGCGCAAGTTGAGGTTGAAAGTTCGACCGCGTGCTGCTTGTTGCTATTGCTGCTGCTGTTGTTACTGAGGCTGCTGCTGGGGCTCTTGTTTCACAACCCTGTTCAGGCACATGTTGGCGAAATGGTTAGGATCGCCACATGCGAAGCAGGCTCTGGCGTTGACCGCGGGTGCCGGAGGAGCTTGTTGACCCTGAGGGGCGGTAAGAAGAGCTTGATGAGCAGGAGCTTGTCAAGCACGGCAGTTGCTAGTGCAATGGCTGTACTTATTGCAATGAGCACAGAAACGGCAAGCGATGCTAGTCGGGTGGTGGTAGGTGCAAGTAGGGCAAAGCGGGTGTGGCCTAGTAAATGCACGCTTAGCAAGCGGTGCATTTGCCACAGGCGCCGCAACTTGACGCTGTTGAGCTGGTACAGCTTGAATCGGTGCAGCAATGATCGCACAGTTCTTGTTGCTGGAGCTGTTCTTCCTCTTATTCTTTCTCTTGTTGCTCGATGCGGTGGCGGTTTCGGCAGTTGGTGTGGCAGTGGTAGCTTGATGCAGGCTCTTCGAAGCTTTATCCCAGACACCAGCCTTGACCCGCTTGTCGTTGATTTCAGCGGCCAGTAGGTAGGTCTCTTCGATCGTTGTAGTCTTGGCCGCTTGCACGAAATCTACAACACAGTCAGGCAGGGCTCGGATATACTTCTTGATCGTGATCTCCGGAGTCTTGACTTGATCGGGATAGATAATACTGAGCTGCTTGAAGCGAGTAGTGAGAGCAGCGTTTTCACCATCCTTCTGCCTTATGTGCCAGAATTCATCTTCTAACTTTTGGCGCTCATGAGGGGGGGCAGAATTCTTCCAGCATAACTTCCTTGAGCTCATCCCACGACAGAACGTAGGCTGCATCGTTCCCACGTTTGTTCCTCTCAGCCGTCCACCAGTCTAAGGCGCGGGACTGGAAGACGCCAGTTGCATTGAGAGTGCGTAGATCATCGGGGCAACCGCTCTGTCGTAGTGTGACCTCGATGGAGTCAAACCATTGGAATAATGCCGTAGGGCCTTCTTCCCCAGTGAACACCTTTGGCCCGCATGCTTTAAACTGTTTGAAACTGAAGGCAGTTTTGGGTGCAGCTTTGGGAGTTTCGGTTCGGGATTCTTCAGATGACTTGCTCACATTCTCGTATACTTCACCCACGGCTTTTGCTACTTGCTTAGCGATGATAGCAGCAAGACGTTTGTCTCTTTGCTCTTGGCGAGAGACTCGTGGGTGACGGGATCCTGATGATGGTCCAGTTAACATTTTCTGCAATAGACATCGTCCTAGGTTTCAGACACATCATAATCGAATCTCACCTCATACGTCTAATACTTACTAAAGCTCAGGAACACGATGTAACATGTATCTCATAAACACATAGGCACCTAATCACAGATTCACATAAACATAGAATCACGTAAGAACGTAGAGCACAATAGCACATAAGCATGTAATCATGTAATCACGAGAGGCAGTTAGAATACAGAAA
Source organism: Helianthus tuberosus (assembly GCA_030545235.1). Classification (NCBI taxonomy): domain Eukaryota; kingdom Viridiplantae; phylum Streptophyta; class Magnoliopsida; order Asterales; family Asteraceae; genus Helianthus; species Helianthus tuberosus. The sequence goes on from CM060406.1 coordinate 147,965,364, forward strand.
CCTATCATTCAAAGTTCGTGCGTGTTCGAGTATAGCGATCGCGAATGGCATAGCGGGTAGTATAACGTAAGCGTATAACATAGCATAAGGTCGTCCATATTTTAGCGATTTGTCAGCGATGTGTAGTGTGTTGTGTGAAAAGGCGTTAGATCGAAACCAGTAGTACCTCAAAATGCTGAGAATTAAACATAAACCACACAAAACACATAAAATCGACGAGTTATCAGAGTCAGCAGTTGTGGCCTCTGAATCGAAACACATAAAAATCGAGAAATAGATCGTCTGCGGCTATTAGACTTTGACTGGCCAAAGCGATTCAACTATTCACAAGGACCGTCTGAGCACACACTCGACCTTTGGGACTTGTGCCTTCGCCTCGAATCTGGGCGTATGACGCGTATCCTTTCATCTCTGTGTGGCCTTCAGTCGTTGGAGTCCGTCGAAACTTTGGTGAGAGCTTTGTAAAACAAAATAAAGATCGGAATAAATCATCAAGGTTAGGGTTTCACCCCTAGCTTAACAACTTCGTTCCTTTTTTTGATAAAATAAAAGAGAATTATGCGTCAAGGTACGGATTTCACTCCTGGTTCAATGCATGTTCTCGTGTTTATAGAAGATAATATGGGTTGGTCAAGCAGTTTAGTCGAGAGTTTGCGGTTTTCACACCTAATATCGACTTAATTGCTCTTTCATGGTAGAAAATTTGAGTGCAGTGATAGTGTAGCATAGGCGATAATAGCGAGAAATAGTAGTAGGCTCATACATAATCCCTACTGGACATGTACGAGTCGGTCTGTTGGTTCCTAACTATAGACTAGGTTTCTACGACATCGACCCGGACTAGGCCGAGTCTTGCCTAATTCCCTATAGTTATGGCTCTGATACCAATCCGTCACACCCCAACCGATGGCGGAAACATCGGGGCATGGCACTGAGCGAAACAGATTGTCCAGAAGTTTCCATAACAATTATCATTACCAATTAATTTAAAATAACATGTCCCGTATCATGTCTTAAAAGATAATACAATTATTACAGACAAAATCTAGGCAAATAGTTTTGTTCCGACAACTCAGATTTCATTTGTACAGACAACTATTTGTTGGCCTCTAAGACCTTATTCTAGCCTCGATTTCCTAGCAGATAAGCATCCAAAGCACTTGTTACATACGTTAAAATAAAGTCAATACACATAGTGTAAAGGTGAGCACACAAGTTTGATAGATATAATAAAGTTCGAATTCGTTTACGCATAACCAGCACGTGCGCATAGTGAAATGAGGCATGTTAGTTATCGACATTGATCTATCGATACCAATGAGTGCGGGTTGACTGCCCAAGGCAGTTCGCAATACATGATTACCACCGTAATCCTTAACAACTCCTGCGAAGAGGTGCTGAGTCCAAACTATAGTACTATCGTTGCTAAGGCAGGTAGACAGCATTCCATGTGTAAGCATAACAAACAAGCATTCATTTAGCCACGTATAACATGCAGTAATGGTTAGCGTTTAAATAGTATTGCGTAGTGTGTTCGATGTGATTTGAATATTCGTAACGTATGTAACACCCAAAAGTGTATAAAGTAAAAAAGGATTCGAGTATACTCACAGCGATGGATGGATTGAAGGGAGCGCTAGAGAGTAGGTTAGCCTGATTAGAACGATAGCATAATGATAAGTGACGCGCAAAACGATGCTAAGTACGAGTGGCTCGGACAGCAGTCCGGTCAGATGGTAGTCCGGTCGGACAACCAGTCGTGCGGATTGGCAATCCGTTCGGATGGTTATCCGGTCGGACGGTAGTCCGGTCGGATGACTATTCGAGTGGATTGTTTCTTCCTTTGAGAAGGAAGTGTTTGTGTATGATGGCTTGACCTTTGAAGTTTTCATTGTAGAATTTTGAAAACATTGAAGTATCTCTACCTTTCAGGTCGGTCGGTCGGACGGTCGTCCGATCGGACGGCGACTCGAATGGCGAGGTTCCTCAGTGAGAACAAGTTCATAGCAGAGTGGTCACTCGGTCGGATGTCCATCTGTCCGGGTGATAACCCTGTTGCTGAACATGTTGAAAATTGTTTAAGTGCTAAAGTCCAAATGTCTCATGATTCGGGTGGCTGTCCGTTTGGATGGTAGTCCGGTCGGACAACAACTCGTTCAACAACCAGACTTCAATCGTTGGAAAAAGAATAGTTAAGTGTGGGACCCAAGGTGCAAGTCCTTCGGACAGCCGGTCGCTCGGATGGCTGTCCGTTCGGACAGTAGTCCGATCGGACGACACTCCGTCCTGGTCGTTTCGTTCATCTTACACTTGGTTGTTTTGAGTGTTTGTCGTGTTATCGAGATGTGTTGATATCGTGCTAACCAATAGAGTCCCATCCTAAGCCCTAGTGACCCGACTGAAGAGGAACCACCCAAGTTCGGTCAGTACGTCGGTTTAGGACAATAGTTCTTGGTTAACCCGAAATCGATAATCTCGTGGATAGAATACGAGTCTTGAACCAACACAACCGCAAGATTGAGTAGTGAGTCGACACAAGCTCCGATTCTATCGGTTTTGAGTGCATTGAGTGTAAAAGAGTTGAAAGAAAGTTGGAAAACCTTCTCTCAATCCTTTTCACTGTGAATATGTTTAGATCTGTGAAAGATCTTCGTTTGTTCATGTGGAAATCGGTTAGATCTAAGTTGTTCTTGGTGGATTGAGGCCAAAACATGAAGTTCTTCAAGAAAACATGATGACGTCATCCTAGAACACCTTGAATCTTGGTGATTTCACGGTTAAAAGTTAAGATTCAAAAGATAGAAAGGTGTAGGAGTGTGTGTAGATTAAGGAAGTACAAGATTTAGGATGAGATCTTACCAGAGTCGCGAGAAATCGAAGAAAAAGCGAGGAACACGAGCTGGTCGGACGTCACTTGCTAAAAGTGGAAAGAATGAAAGTGACAAGGGGTAGTTATAGGATGCCCAAAGTGGAAAGGGCTTGGTCGGTCGGATGGCATCTCGCCCGGATGACAGTCCGGTCGGATGTCACCTCGTTCGGATAGCAACCCGGTCGGATGGCAATCTGGCCGGATGGCACTTGGTTCGAGTGTTCGGTGCGACGATTTTTGCTGTTTCGATTGTGATTGCAAGCGATTCGATGCAATAGAGTTTCCTAGTCAAATTACTTTTAATCCCAACTACTCATATCTTGCACTGTCTCTTCTCCACCAATTATTATACCATTTCGATTTGCGATTGAGTTTCGATTGCGATTCGATTGATTACCACACATAACATAAATAACCATGCACAAGTAACACATAAGGCACACACACACGTATAACAATAATCAAGAAGCGAAATTCGAGTTGCGAGTTCGATCGTGATTCGATGTCGATTAAATTAGATTGATTAATGTTTAGTTGACTTTATCGCATTGTTACTTCCTATAGTTCACAGTCGTACGTCGATTAAATAGCGAATAACACACGTCGATTATTGTAATTATGGACACTTACTCCACATAATACAGCTAAAATAAACACATAAAAGAAATTCACTACAAGTCAAGCTGCGAAATCGGTCGTTGACTTTGACCTTGACTTTGACTTTCCTGAGAGCATGGGGTGTTACAAGTTTTGGTCATTATACTATGCACTTTGGTCATTATTCATTGAAGTTATGGTGAATGTGCATTGTAGTTTTGGTCATTACTCATTTTTTACCATTGATTGGTCAAACTACACATTTTTTGGGCATTAGAGGCTGTATGTGAAGTTTTGGTCATTACAATTTGGACACTTGCAGTTTGGACACTTACAGTTTGGACACGTGCAGTTTGGACATTACAGTTTGGACAACACAGTTTTGGTCATTACTCATTGATTGGTCATTATGCATTACAGTTTGGACATGTCCAGTTTAGGTCATAAGACTCATTGCAGTTTTGGTCATAAGACTCATTCCACTTTTGGTCATTACTCATTGATTGGTCATTATGCATTACAGTTTGGACATGTCCAGTTTTGGTCATAATACTCATTGCAGTTTTGGACATAAGACTTATTCCACTTTTGGTCATTACTCATTGATTGGTCATTATGCATTACAATTTGGACATGTCCAGTTTTGGTCATAAGACTCATTGCAGTTATCATCATTACATGTGCAGCTATATTAGAGGTATGTTTCTTGTTATATGTTGACTTTTGACAATTGTTGGTCAAAATACAGTTTGGATATGTTGACTAATCTGGTAATATCAATACATGTGCAGATATATACAATCAACGACTAGGATTTTGCATTAAAATTCGTCAAAAGTGTAGAATTACAATAACAACACAATGCATACTACGTAAACATATACGACACTATTGTAATGGCAATAAACAAGGTTAACACATATTGCTTGTTCCATTTTGACTCTGTTCCAGATAACTTTGCTTTCAACAACTTATTCTCTTCTACTAACAGCTTATTCTGTAAATCCATGTTTTGATTCTTCAGGTCTTCATAACTGAACATGCAGTTGGATCACTGCAACAACGTCGTGATGGCAGTACACATTCCCCTCCAAATCAACCTTAAACAATTTTGGGTTTCTGAATACTGTGGATGAAGACGTAGAAGAGGAGCTCCTTTTGATTCAAACTCAGGGCTTGTTCTTCAGTGAAATCGACCGGATCGTATGTTGTGATTATGGCTCCAAGGTGCGTGTAATTTTGATCAGTGATTTCTAGGGTTTTATATGGTTTGTTGTTTGGGGGTATTAGGGGTTTTATAGAAGATAAATCAGGTTTACATTACACGTCATACATGCCACGTCAGATTAATATGACACGTAGGCTAATTTTCCTAACCCAGTTAGTGTTTATTTAACGATGAGTTGCCATGACAAACAATGTGTTATGTTGGGAATGGTGTGAGCCAAAGTCAAAGTTGAGAGTGGCAGCGGCCAAACGCCAATAGTTGGGGGTGATTAAATCCAATAACCCATACTTAAATGGTAAAAATTTTGTGGCCCTAGGCATTTGGTTAACTACGCATATTGGAGAAACGAATTTGTACCTTTTCTAAATGGCATAGGCTAGGGAGGTTACTAGCTACAAACTGAGAAACAAATTATTACCAATAATTATTTAGGTTCAACACATAATTTATCCCGAATTCAGAAAACACACTCTTGAGATGCAATAAGTATAACAAACTTAACATTATATATGTGAAACAATCAAACAATAACTAATAAGGAATGTTAGAAAAGGATCTTACCCTTGCAGTAGACATCCACATATCTTTGTAGAAGGAATCAATAAGTGGGTCAGTTATTTAGTTAATCTGCAACGTGAAAAAAAAGTAAGATACGATTTAAACCTCAAAGTTGCAAGAAATAAAATGCGTTATAGTTGAACTACACTATACTAGATTTAAATCTTTATTCCATTCGTCAACTTCAGTAATGACCTGGTATGCGAAAACATTAACAAGTAATTAGTACCTTGTTCAATTGTAAACCGACATTCTTTAGAATTTGATTGAACACCTTGCATTTCACTGTATGATGATCTTGAATTTTAGATGCCTCATGGTCTTTAATATGGTCTTCAACAGCCTCATTGGAGTCGGTAGAAATGATACCTAGCCTTTTCTGCCTACCCATACTATCTCTTTCTCTTAAAACATGCTATACAAATATCAATATTTACCACATAATATTAAAATAATATACAAAAAAAATTAAGTGCCCCAAATATAATACACTCATGTATAGTAGACAAAAACATCAAACTTTACCACATAGCTTGATGTTAGTTAAACAACATTTTTTTAATTAGTCGAGGTCAAGCTTCATAACATATAACATCCAGAGGAAATAATAGATAATACAACAAGTTTCATAGAAGGATGGATTGAAGAAGATGATATAATGCATACGAACTAGTTCAAAACCAATTTAAATCTAACTTAAAACATTCTTTTTTGCACTTTTCTTCAAGGACTATCCAGTATTCGCTTTCCGTGCACAATAACGTTATTTTTGCACTTTCCTTCAAGAACATACAACCAGATATAAAACATCCACAGTTTAAAAAAAGACTCCACATAGTTTATAGAAACCTTGAACTAAACTTTAATACATTAACCATGAGCATGAAAAGCATTACGGGTCACACACACTCGGGTCACTTCAAATATGAGATTTTCAAATAACCAATACCAAAATTCAATGTTTATTCACGTTCACATCTCATTGTGATTTACTTAATTTATAAGTAGTATCACAACTCTTTGTGATTCATCATATTTTGAAGTTCTAATCCCTCACATCCTAAGTACAAGGTGTGACACCTGACTATTTTAAGCCAGTACTGTACTAGCGTGACACGTATTATGAATATATTAAGACACTAAATTATTAAATATGACGTTAATATAAGGTATTTGAAGTGTTGGTAAATCCAAACTTAGTTGAAAACTTTGTTGGCAATAATAAGATAAACGCTTATCGCGTAACGGACAAAATGCGAAATGAGCGTCGGTGACTACCCGGATAATGTTAAAATCCTAAAAATATTCCGTTATGATTAAAATCCTATTTTTTTCATATTCGTGAAGAAAAATTAATTAAAACACTTAAAATCCTTATTTTGCGAATTTAAGCGTGTACTGCGCAACACCGCGCGTATACTGCAAAATACAGACAACGCAACCAGTCTAGGCAAGCAAAATATTGTTTAGCAATATTATGACGAGTTAAATTTTACAGAACAATAAAAATAATTTTAAACGCCTTAAAACGCAAATTAAACGTGAAAATAAAATACCCGATAGTCAGTTAAATACCTGTTTTTGCATGAATATGTGTATGTATAGAATTAAGAGAGAGAAATTGTGTGTGTGGGAGCAAGGTGGCGGCACAATAGGTGCCCACCAATTCTTTGGTTTGCCAAGTGTTGGATGTAGGTTAAACCAAATGATTATAACTTTCTTTCACTCAACATAAAACAACTTTCTAAGAACCAACCTATCAATTTCTTTCCTTCCTTTTGATAATCTTGGCCGAACACACACATATACCCAATTCCTTTCAAATTTCAAACATTTCCTTGAAGATCAAAGCCATTTCAAGCTAGTTTCAAAGTGTTTTGAAGATTCAAGGGTGATTTCAAGGTGATTCCAAGAAGGTGCAAGCTCCATATCATCAAACCTTGTCAAAAACCCACCAAGATCTTGAAGGTATAAACTTATTTTTAAAAATCATGTTCTTGATCTTTGGTGGTGATGATGATAGTGGAAGGTTTCTCTTGATCTTGGAATTATTCATAAACTTGAAACTAGTAATAAATGAGTTTTTAAACAAAACAAAATGGAAGTAAATAGGTATGTATGTATGTATGGACGAAGGTATGTGTGTGTATAAGTTGGGGTTGTGTTTTGTTTTTTGTTAAGATGATGATTCTTGTATGATGCGATTTATGAAAAGTGATTGCATGTATGATCAAAAGGTTTTTATAAAAGGTGTCATATAAAAGTCTTATGACTTGAAGTGAATATAAGAAAATTGATATCTTGGAAGTTTATATGTGTGTATATGTGAGCCTTATGTATATATATATATGTGTATGTACATGTGGGTTATTTTGTTAGTTAGTTCATAAATGAAAGAATGTTGTTGCATTTGATGTTCTGATGATTAATGAATGATTGAACAAAGATTATGATTTGGATATACTAAGAAATCATAATAAATGTAGGATGAGTGTATTTAATCTTGGATGATGATGATGAAATGAATGTGCATTAGATGTTTGTACATAAGCATGCATGATGATTTAATAATCATAAGACGTTGAATTGTTATGGTATGATAAAAATACATATAAATCAGAATATAACTTGCAAAAATGATGTTATATGATATGTTTTGATAGTGTAAAAGTTATGACATTGGGTTATTAGTTTTGCATGTTGTACGTATAGCTTAAAAAGTAGTAAAATGGGTGAAATTGCACGATTTATGTGTCTTACACGAGACCTGCACTATCTTGAGTATAACCACCATTTTAATCAGTAAATAACATTTGTTGTGTTAAAATATCAAGTGGTGATGATTTTGGATGGTTAGGGTAAAGTTCGGTACAAGACTATGCGTTAAAAACGGCAAAAATCGGCTTTTAAAGTGGTTTTTGCAAAACTGTTTTAAATCAGATTATAAACTGATATTTCTATAATAAATATAAGTTTTTAACTTATACTAAGTATCTTTGGTGTTGGGTTAGTCATACATGACTTCCGACGCCTGAAAACGTTAAAATACGTATATTTCAACGTACGCGAAAATGGGATGTTCAAGGGTGAACTTTATGTGTTATAAAGTGATGTGTGAACATGAGTATGAATAATGTGATATGTTAAGTTAATACATGATGATATGAATTAATACTATGTTTATGCATTTGTGCGATGAAAACTGTGAACTAGGTCAAAAGTCACGTTATGTTTGTAAATTGTGTTGAGCATGAAGATAATGCCTAGGCTAACTTGATGAGTTATTTTGTGTTTAAGTGTTTAAGAATGTTAAAATGCGTGAAATGATGTAAAACGTGTATAATGATGTATGAGAATATGTTCACGTTTATGCAAATATATTACGAAGCGCAAATCATAGATATATTGCATATAAATGCGATAATGGATATAACATAATAAGGGTCACCAATAAAATTGTTCAAATCGATAAAATCATAATATATATATATATATATATATATATATATATAAGTATGAACACGTATATATAAATATGCCAACATAACCAAAACAAAGACTTTTGGGAAAATTTTCAAAGTTATGTGACAATTCTAAGTATTAGAGAAACTTAGTTGTTTGTAGAATATTTGATTATTAAATCGTTCCTATTTAAATTAGGATACATAGATTCAATTTGAGGGATTGCGATAAAATAAACGCACCCAAAGATGATGTCGCGAGAACCCCTATTTTTACTGTTTTATGTACTGTTTTTTGGGGAAGAACATGCCGTTAAAAAGGATAAATAAACGTTTTGTATAAAATATTCCTTTGAATTATCTAAGAGTATATTTTCATGTAAAATATGATTTTTGAATGATATGATATGTTTTATGGAAAAACATGGATTTGGAATTGTGTATGATTTAAAACTGTTTTCGAGGAAAACTTTGAATGATATGATATGTTTTATGGAAAAACATAGATTTGGAAATGTGTATGATTTAAAATTGTTTTCGAGGAAAACGAGATTTGATTGATATAAATATGTTTCGGGAAGAAACAGGAAAAAAATATAGTGTTTTGGGTAAAACGATCGTGAGAAATTAAAGATATTTTGACTTTCGGTTGGGTCAAATTTACCGGGTCACCAGGATATAAGTAGCAAGGCTAGCTTACATTGCATGGGGAATGGCGGAAATTTTTGCAACATGTGATATTTAATTGTTATCTAGTAGGTTATATATATTGATGCAATTGAGGAGGGTACACAAGATGCATCTTGCCGTTTTTAATCATTAAATATAGAACACGTAAAATTGTTGATTGATCTATCGGGTTGACAACCCCGTCATGACCGGTAGCTCCGGTCCCCATAGCGGCGAATTTTATTCTATAATAGTCTAGTATTGATTAGAGCCTCAATCATAATATATAGCTCATAACGTCTTGCAAAATTACGAAACTGTAAGAATGACAAATATTTAATATTGAAACCATGGGTATAAATTTTCATCGGAGATTTTTCAAATAAACAATCCCGGATGAATCGCCCTCGGATTTTTACGAAAGGAAATAAAATCAACTTTCTTAAACATATATAGATGTTTTTCATTAATAATCTATAATAAGAAAGTTTATCCTTGAACAAATTGTTATGAATTTGAATATGTGAACTCACCCACCATTGTGTTGACACTTGATTTTTACGTGTTCTTCAGGTACATGAGTTCGGCTTTGGGAATTTTGGCTTGTATTGTTATGTGGTTGTGTGATGCGATTGTAATTAAATAATGTTTGGACACTTTTAAACTACATATGGGACCGTGTGTAATAAGACCCCTAAGGGTCAAACAACTAAGATGTGGAACCAAATGTCCAACATAAATATTGCATCGACCACTAAGACATTTATGGGTACCAACCTCTGTCACTGCCACGTTTGTATTTCTGCTGCGACGTTTTTGGGGTGTGACACAAGGATTTATTAGTAATTAGTATATAAATAGTTTATATTGCAAAAGAATTAGATCTACAAGTGCAGGGACTAGATGGGACTAGATGTGATAATATGAAAGTTGATAACCAACAAATTAAGGAATTGACATATCCCTAGAGTCGCACTTGTTCAAGATCGGCGGGTTCAAGCAAGAATCAAGATACGCACCTCTTCATATCAAATCACATCCACAAGATCAAGAGACACAACCATTCGTGAAGTGACACGTCTATTAAATCGCATTTGTTCGTTTAGTATATATAGGATTTGTTTATTTCAATTGTAAAAACCAGAATCACTTATACTTTCACATTCAATATAGTTATTCATTCGATCGTTCCTAGTTTATCATTGTGTTTATGTTCATAAGGGTTTTGACCAACAGTGGTATCAGAGCACATGTTTCAAATCTGGGAAGAAAATTAACCTTACTGGTGCAAGAACCCCCGTGGTAATAAGACCTGTGTGGCAAAAAAGACATGTGTGGCAAACAAAACCTGTGTGGGACGAGCAAGTTGAAAATCCTGTGTGGTGCAAGCAAGAAGAAATTTTGAGGTAAAGCAAGGAAGATAGGAAAGAAAAAAGTCTAAGAACGCAAATCCGAAAGGAAGTATGTCAGGAACAGACCACAAAGAAAGCACGTCAACATCAATCCGCAAGTAAGGAAATATCTTCCATCAATGCCCAAAGTTGACTGAATCGAATTACACTCAGTGGGCAATGTTGATGGAAACGATCTTGAAGGCATATAGTCTTTGGGATACGATTGTTTCAAAAGAAGTGGTATAAGAGAAAAAGGCCCATACAACGAAAGCAATGATCTTCCAAACGTTACCAGGAGATATTCTAATGCAAGTTGCGCACCATGAAATCGCAAAGGAAGTTTGGGATGCCATCACAGTTCGATATGTTGGAGCTGATGTGGTTCAGAAAGCGTGTCTACAAACTTTGAGAAGCGAATTAGAAGCTCTAAAGATGGGAGAAAATGAAACAATAAGTAGCTTCACTAGCAAGTTGGGTGGTATAAAATCCAAGTTTAAAAGCCTCGGTACCACCATTAAAGAAAAAAAGATTGTAATGGAATTGCTTATCTATGTTCCGAAGAAGTTTCTACCAATTGTGGCATTCATCGAGTAGTATTCAGACATAGATAAAATGACATTTGAACATGCAGTGGGTAGTATTACAGCATTTGAAGAACGCCTCAAGAGCCAAAACAAACCGGAGAACAATAATCTCTTAATGGCAAGCTCAGACAATCATTCCGGAAAATGGCATCATGGAAAAGTACCTGGCAATCAAAGTCAAGGTAGAGGACGTGGACGAAGTTCGTTTAGAGGAGGAAGAGGACGTGAAGAAATATCAATCGAGGAAATAGAGACAAGAGCGGGTTCAAGTGTTACGAATGTGGTGATTTCGGTCACTTCGCATATGAGTGTAGGAAGCGAAAAGACGAGGAAAAAGAGAAGGACATTGAGGCTCATCTTGCGTTGGAAGAAGAACCAATGCTACTGCATGTCAAGCAAGTTCAAGACCTACAACAATTCAAGGATGTTCGTGATTAGGGGGTGAATGAAGTTCTAATCCCTCACATCCTAAGCACATTGGTTTATTAGTAATTAGTATATAGATAGTTTATGTTGCAAAAGAATTAAATCTATATTCTAGAAACAACAGTTACCTATGCTCATGATCACAGTTGTATAGTTATTGAGTGGTTAATGTTGATGTATAGATTGATAAATAAATAGTTTGTATGACAAGAAAAAAAATTAAGAGTATACGACGAGATAGCAAACATACTTAGATAAGTAAAATAAATCTTATATCTTAGCTTGGATATGAAAAAAACTGTGAATTAATGTTTAATTTCTCATGAATCAACCAAGTGCCTTGAAATCGCCTCTACTGTACTAAAGGTTCTTGATTTCGCATCTGTTTCGTTTAATAAAAACAACAGAGTAAGGTTGAAAGATGTAGAATTTTTAAGTTCCACTGAGGTACGTCATTCGTCCCCATAAACATAAAAAAAAACAGCAGATATGTTCAAATCACCAGAAACATAAACCCTAACTGTTAGCTTGAACTCAAAATCAATTAGTTTCAATATATCTAACAAGTTCCTAGCATAAAGAAAGTGAAAAACGAGAGAACTAAGTGATTGTACCTGTGATTTGGTGCAGCAGAAGAAGCTTCGTGATTAGATACGTAAGGGAGGGTTCCTATCGATTTTTACAAGGTGGATTCTGTTCGCACACCGACCAATCTATTGGCACACTTTGAAATTTCAATATGGATCGTATTGGCCTATACGATTTGTATAGGTTATGGTTTTGGAACATGACAGACCGACAGGGTCAGCTGTCTGGGCATATGTTAGGGTTTTGGAACATGACAGACATGGTCAGCCTTTCTCTAGGCATAATACAGATCGTATAGGCCTATACGATCCGTATTGTACCCCAATTTTTTTAGGTGAAAGTTGTTGTTTTGGGTGTGTTTATTGATGTGTGTTGTTTATTTTTTGTTTTTATATGTTATATAATTTGTTTTATATTTATATCGTTACGTGGCATATCTTACTTGTATGATAATTTATCACTCTGTATCGTATCGTATCGTATCGTCTTTGTATTATTTTATTATTCGTGACATGTCTTATTATTCGTATTTGTATGATAATCTATCGCTTTGTATGGTATCATATATGTATTTTGTATTCTATATTATATTTTTATCGCGTCGTATCGTATCGTATCGTGACACATCATAACCGTTTTATACATTATACATAACCAAACCATCGGATCCAAACATTGTAAATAAACATCACAAATATAAATAAACTAAAACTACAAATTTAACTATATAATTCTTTTGTTTAGACATGACATAATACAAAATACATAAAAAGTCAAAATACAAAAAACATAACAAACTACACTAAAGCGTCGGATTGGGATCCAGAGTGGTGTCCAACGGCCTCGGGTCCCGAGTGATGCGCTCTTAACCCGTCGTAGCGACAACGTCGACATCAGTAGGGGGCTCCGACCACGATCCCGAGCCGCCTGAATATCACCTTGTATGGCCCGCAACAAAAATGGTCTCAGTACGGGTGTAGTGAGCGTCAATCCACACCTGTAACCGATGCTCCATCTGATGTATCGCAAGCGCGGCAGCTGGAAGCAACCGGTCATACAGGACGTGGACGTGCTGAGGGTACTAAAGCACCCATAGTGGCGGCATAGAGAGATCTCAGTCGACCTAAGCGACCACACACTCGGCGTGATCATTAGCATCGTCATCGTTATCGTCTTCTCCTGTTGTCACGGCAGGCTCAGGTTCCTCCGCCGGTAACTTGTCAGGAAGGGAGCGCGAACAAAAATGGCGCCCTTGCGGTCGCGAAATCGAAGGCCGATACTAGCGCTATATTCGTGCGTGATATGCATGCCTATGATCGTCGCGCGTGTCAATCAGGTCGGCTTGATTGCGCCCACCTCGTGATCTGTTGGTCCAAACTCGGGGCGATGCCGAATGAGTGGCTATCCGGTTGATGTAACCCCCCCCCCCCCCCCGCGTACAACAACGACTGCTCCTGCCAATGAAACGCTGCTTGAAACCACTGGGCGAGGTAGTAAGCGAGGTCGCACGACTACCCCCAGATGAAACAGTACAAGTAAACATATCCCCCTGATTTAAGCACTCGCGATTCTGCTGTGTGGTGCAATAGATGTGGCGATAAGCCTGTGTAGGTAACGATACATGGGGTTTGTGATGGAGGTCATCTTGGCCTTCGACCGGCCAAAGGGACATGCCCAATCACTCACCACGGGTCATCTGGGCTGTCCTGCTAATGGAAAACTAACCTCAATCCATGGGTCATCTGGGTCATCTAGCTCCTCCGGCTGATCGGATAGTCTCGGACGAAACTCGAACGATGACAAAAACTTGATAACCAGCACCCAGTATGACGGCAAGAACGCCAGCTTGAACAACCTGTAACACGATAACGTTAGTAATTCATAAATAAAACAAATAAAACACGTTAATAAATAGAATACCTCTGCCATGGAGTATCGTGTCCAATTAAGACTTTGGCTCTCAACGCCTCCTCTACCTCCTCCTAGCCGCCCAATCGATGGAAACATGGCCGCCAATCTCCATACGTCGAAACTTTTCACAGCGGTGAAAAGCCTCAGTCCCGTCCTTGAATGCCAGATACGGGTGATCTAGCAACAGGTCAATGTCTGCGACACCTCGCCCACAACCACGACCCCTGCCTCCACCACGGCATCTCCTGGCGGCTCCGCTCCCACCCCGTCCTCTACCACCCACGTCACCCCGTGCACCGCCCCTACCACGGCCTCCGCCCCCACCACGTCCTTCGCTCCTAGCAGCCCGTCCTTCTCCTCCGCCATGTCCCCTCCCGTTGCCTCCACCCCCACCCCGCCCACCGGCTTCACCCGGCCCCGTCTGGTGACTCCACCACCACCGTCAACATCACCCAAATCCATCTGCATAAATAAAAACATTTTATTATTATTTTTATATAAATATAACATTTTTAAATCATTTATTATTAAATAAAACATTTTTATAATTATTTTTATATAAATATAACATTTTTATTATTATTTTATATATAATAATAATAAAAAAATTCAAAAATAAAGCAATCTTTGTTATATCGAATTATAAAAAAAATTTATAAAAAAACAAATTTATATTTAAAATAATCAGAAATTAAAAAATAAAAAAACTTTAACTTTTGAAGCGATACGCATCGTTTAGGCCCTGAACGATGCGTATCGCTTAAAAAACACAACATATATATCAATTTTTTGAACCAATACGATGCGTATAGGGCCATACGCATCGTATTGAATCAAAGATTTTCGGAAAAAAATCCCCAAAAACCGACCCCTAAGCCACATAAATCAAACAAATATACCCTAATCTATGGTTTAAAGTTTGAATAAAATACGTATAGATGATGTATACATGAAATGACATACCGTATAACACTTTTTTCTTGATTCCGTATACGTGTCGTATAGCTAGAAAAGCACCATATGTGTGTATTTGGAGAGTATATGTTTGTGTTCGTATTCGTATTGTGGGGCTTACCCCCCTTGTTTTTTGATAAACCAAGGGGTATATATAATAAAACAACCCCCATAAGCGCATCGTATAGGCCTATACGATGCGTATAGGGGTGAAATCAAAATTTTCAATTTTAGTTTTTGTGTTTTCGATACGTATTCGTGTCTCATTTTGTCGTATTTTGTCATTATGTGTCATTTTATGAAGTATACGCTCTATACGCGCCATTCCAGTGATGTTCGGTTAGCTGAGGTATCGTAATCTAAGATTGCGTGTAACTATGTTTTGAAACCACTTATACTCTGAAGTGTCGTGTTGGATATTTACGCGTCATACCGTATATATACTTGACGTATTTTGCCGTATTTTGTCGTATTACATCGTATATTGTCATTGTGTCCCATTTAGGGCATATATTGTACGTACGGGTCGTGTTGGTGACGTTTGGTAAGTGTCGTATTAGGGTGTAGGTTGTCTATACATGTCGTATTTTGGTGTATATTGTCGGTTACTTGACGTATTGTGTTCGTTAAAGAAAATTAAAACACTTGGAATACATTATACAAACAAAATATTCTTTAAAATTACAAATTAATCAAGATAATGCACTATCTTGTCTACATTAGGCTTCGTTAGCGTTTCATAACACGCTTTGCGTCCCGTGTAGTCTTGCGTCCATAGGGCTGCTTCTTCACCTTGGTGTCTTACCCAGAGATAGTTTGGTGACGACATTGGATAATCCCCTTCAAGTTTTACATGGATGAAATGATTCTTGTTAACATATAACAGCGTAACCACTGAGGGACACGTCCACATTCTGGATTATAGAAGGGGAATGAAGTCGAACAGCCACTCATGTCTAATATGTGAACAATCACACCGAACCTATGGGCAAGAAGGAGTCTTGCCTGAGGCATCTCCATCTAATTCTCCATGGGTGCTCTCACAACACTGGTAAAATTTATTCTCTTCAGTTGCGCGTCGCAGTCTCCCACTAAATCGCTGTAAAAAATGTACTTCCATATTTCTTTGTTCGCACTCCGAATAAACCCAAAGTAGTCTTGTTCCAACCCTAAACCCACAACCATAGCCCGAAACCCACAGTGTCCATCCGATCTGACATGTTTAATTCTTGAAATGTGGTGAGTGTGCGTGTAGAAACTACAACCACCTCAAAATTGTTCCAATTTCCTGGTACTTGAATGTGGTGAGTGTGGGGTTTTGATTTAGTGACAGAGGAAAGTGGCTAGTCACCAGAGGAAGGTTGTTTGTTTGTCAAACCCCCTTACTAGGATATGAACGATTTATAACGGGGAAGAAGACATGGGTAAAAAGACATTATTGTCCTCACATGAGGTGCACATGACCAGACTTAACTGAAAAATTTAACATGGTTAGTGCAAAAGGACGTAGAGTGTAATGAGTTTTACAAATAAAGGTCTGTGACTATAATTACTGAAGTTAAAGAGCATCCATTGCAATCCGATACAAATGTAAAGGACGAAAAGTGTAATTTACTCTATTCTCTTTTTGGTCCCAATATAACACCAATATTCTCTTTTTGGTCCCTGCAACAATTAAATATCTAATTAATCAGAATTACAAGTATTCAGCTAAGAATTAAATAAGCCAATTAATTCCACTTATCTATGCTACCTTATTAAGCAAACTAGGTTTTCTACCCTTATGGTAATTTAACATTGTGTACACATCTTCAAGCAACATGTACAAGAGAACCAAACTATTTTAGAGGGGCTAAACTTGCCCATTGTCCAAAAATTTAAGACACTTTAGGGATTTTGGCACCTTTGTAACCTATAATGTTAAGTTGATATGTGAAAAGTCTAACTTAATTGATTATTGATTAAATTTATTGTAATTTCCACAAGAGTAAATTGCCATTTTAGTCCCTGAGTTTTGTCCAAATTTGCCATTTTGATCCAAATAGTTTTATTTTCCCCCTTGGGTCCCTGACTTTTACATTTTGTTGCCATTTTGATCACTTTGCCTAACTCCATCCAAAAACCCAGTTTGTAACATGGGTATTTTGGGGATTTCCTTAAAAAATGTTTTCAGTTGCCATTTTGATCCAATTCCAAAAAATCAAAAAAATTCCAAAAAATAAAAAAAAATTCTAAAAAATTCAAAAAAATCTAAAAAATTCAAAAAAATCTAAAAAATTCTAAAAAATCATAAAAATTCTAAAAAATTCTAAAAAATATAAAAAATTCTAAAAATCATAAAAATTCTAAAAAATCAAAAAAATTCTAAAAAATCCAAAAATCATTAAATGTTTCGGCACGAACCGTTTCGACCAGTACCGTTTCGAACCGAACCGTTTCGACCCGTACTGTATCGAACCGAACCGTTTCGACGCGAACCGTTTCGAACCCGTACCGTATCAAACCGTACCGTTTCGACGCGAACAGTTTCGAACCGTACCGTTTCGACCCGTACCGTATCGAACCGAACCGTTTCGACGCGAACCGTTTCGAGCCGAACCGTTTCGACATGAACCGTTTCGACCCGTACCGTTTCGAACCCGAACCGTTTCGAGCCGAACCATTTCGACGCGAAGCGTTTCGACCCGTACCGTTTCGACCCGTACCGTTTCGAACTGAACCGTTTCGACGCGAACCGTTTCGAACCGAACCGTTTCGACCTGTACCGTATCGAACCGAACCGTTTCGACGCGAACCGTTTCGAACCCGAACCGTTTCGACACGAACCGTTTCGACCCGTACCGTTTCGAACCCGAACCGTTTCGAGCCGAACCGTTTCGACGCGAAGCGTTTCGACCCGTACCGTTTCGACCTGTACCGTTTCGAACCGAACCGTTTCGACGGGAACCGTTTCGAACCCGAACCGTTTCGAACCGTACCGTTTCGAACCCGAACCGTTTCGAGCCGAACCGTACCGTTTCGACGCGAACCGTTTCGAACCGAACCGTTTCGACCCGTACCGTATCGAACCGAACCGTTTCGACGCGAACCGTTTCGAACCCGAACCGTTTCGACACGAACCGTTTCGACCCGTACCGTTTCGAACCCGAACCGTTTCGAGCCGAACCGTTTCGACGCGAAGCGTTTCGACCCGTACCGTTTCGACCCGTACCGTTTCGAACCGAACCGTTTCGACCCGTACCGTATCGAACCGAACCGTTTCGACGCGAACCGTTTCGAACCCGAACCGTTTCGACACGAACCGTTTCGACCCGTACCGTTTCGAACCCGAACCGTTTCGACGCGAAGCGTTTCGACCCGTACCGTTTCGACCCGTACCGTTTCGAACCGTACCGTTTCGACGCGAACCGTTTCGAACCGAACCGTTTCGAACCGAACCGTTTCGACGCGAACCGTTTCGAACCCGAACCGTTTCGAACCGTACCGTTTCGAACCCGAACCGTTTCGACCCGTACCGTTTCGACCCGTACCGTTTCGACGCGAACCGTTTCGAACCGAACCGTTTCGACCCGTACCGTATCGAACCGAACCGTTTCGACGCGAACCGTTTCGAACCCGAACCGTTTCGAACCGTACCGTTTCGAACCCGAACCGTTTCGAGCCGAACCGTTTCGAGCCGTACCGTTTCGACGCGAACCCTTTCGAACCGAACCGTTTCGACGCGAACCGTTTCGAACCGAACCGTTTCGACCCGTACCGTATCGAACCGAACCGTTTAGAATTATTTGGATTTTTTAGAATTTTTATGGTTTTTTAGAATTTTTTTGATTTTTATATTTTTTTGAATTTTTTAGATTTTTTATGATTTTTTAGAATTTTTATGATTTTTTAGAATTTTTTAGATTTTTTTGAATTTTTTAGATTTTTTAGAATTTTTTAGAATTTTTTGGAATTTTTTTGATTTTTTTGAATTTTTTTGATTCTTTGGAATTTTTTTGATTTTTTGGAATTGGATCAAAATGGCAACTGAAAAGGTTTAAATTGAAAAGAGTAACTGGGTTTTTGGATGGAGTTAGGCAAAGTGATCAAAATGGCAACAAATGTAAAAGTCAGGGACCCAGGGGGGAAAATAAAACTATTTGGATCAAAATGGCAAATTTGGACAAAACTCAGGGACTAAAATGGCAATTTACTCTTTCCACAAATTAGAATGAATGCACATGGATTTTGCAATTTAAAAAGTAAGAGTTGAGGTGAGGGTTTTTTTTTATCAAATTTTATAGGGTAAATTACACTTTTCGTCCTTTATGTTTGTAACGAGTTGCAATGTTTAATATAAAAGTTTGGTGTTTTGAAACTCTGAAATTTATTTCCTAACTACGATCCTGATGTGTCATTTCCGCTGCCAAATTAATAAACACCGATACCACTCGACTGTCTCGTGGCTCCCCCACGGGGCAGGGGTCGGGGTTTGCGACATTCATTGGGTGGGTTGACCCCGATATGTGTCATAGATCAGCTAATGTCATACCCGGTCTATTGAGTTCAAGAACGAACTTGAAGCTTCAAATGGTAAACCATGACCTTGACCATAAAGATACCATTAATTGAGAATATCTACAAACTATAGACATGTTTCCATATTCTTTGTTCCTATACTTAATTTCATCTCGTCGTCTTCTGAATGCCCATCCTTTTTGCGATCACATAAAAGATATTACAAAGACCTTTTAGAATCATCAATGGGTTAGACAGATTTGTTTTCTGTAGCCGATAACTTAGTTCCATTTCGGAGAAGTCAGGTACAACAACAACGCCCGTTACACTTCAAAACAAATAGGTACACAAATAATTTGTATTGCATGCGTTAACATTCATAATACGCAGGTACCACTGAAACAACCACCCCACAAGTCAAGGATGATAACAAAGGGAAAAGTACGGCTTCCACTGAACCATCCTTAAGTGATTGTCATCAATTCACCAACAAATCAAAAGAAAAACAACACACCTGGTACAACCACAACAACTTTCACAAAAGAAAAACAACCCACCTGGTACACCCACAACAACTTTCATAATTCATATAGTTTATGGCGTATACACAGTCCACGTTATTTGTATTAACAAAAAAAATGGTTTCTTAGCAATGTCCACGCACACATACAACATAATCAAAGAAATAGAGAAGACCCATGGATGTATTGGTACGATGTCCACACCACTAAACACCCCAGCTCACCAGCAAACTAACGAACAAAACGAGTGGGAGGATGATGAACGGTGGACAACCAATATGGACGAAATCAAGGAGACATTCAAACCTTATTTAAATTGATCATACTATCTCGTTCGACGTGGTTACTATGGTCCCCCGATTTAAAATAATTTGTCAATGACTTTCAGACGACATTTTCTTCTTACCTTTCAGAATTTTAGTACATTTTTAGGCCATTTGGCCAGAAATCAAATGATCACTTTTTTATACAAACAAACTGGGAAGTCCATATTAAAAAATTAAATAAATAAACAAGCCTAATACTAGAGTAGTAAAAAACAAACAAATAACTAAATGAAAAAAGAAACATGAGGTCCCATTTGGTAATAATTTCCACTTCCATTATCTCGTTTACCAACTATTGTATTCTTGGTTTTATGTCAATTATGCAATTCATGAATTGATATATTAATGATACTACCACAATACAGTAAAAGATAAACCATGTGAAACAAACCATGCAAACTGCAGGCCAACAACGATTACACCTTAACTTTAGGTTTCATTTATGATACTGATTTCCAATTAATTTTATTCAGTCCTAGGTGTATCCTCAAACTTTGTCGATCCAAGTTCCTTCGCGCCTTCTCTCGTGTTCTTTTTGGTGTGAGTGGCAATCTAACTACTAACTTCTCTACGGCCCGGCTATCAAACTCTCCATTCACTATCTCTTCTTCTAGTTTTGGTGCATATTCGATCTCCACGGTCGGATCCCTTACAAGTCATGTCTCTAAATAGGCAACATCACCAACCGGCTCAAATTCTCCTCCTTCAAGAGTTGGTATACCCCGCAACAACATGATTTTACACCCCACACGACAACCAAGGGGTTAAAACTAGTTTAATATTAATTTATGATTGTAGATTAAGATCAATTTTTTTTTTCAAAAAAATAATTAAGACATACTCCTGGTAAACATTCAAGCCGACATAATTAGAAATATTATCCATGAATGTATTGGGCAATATAATAGAAAAGTAGAGATTGTAAATACCGATACCCCACTTCAAGTATGTTATTATTGTGGAATATATTTACATAGCTCGCTGAGTTTACATTTGACCGGTTTTTTTAGTTAGGGGCTGTTTGGGAACATCTGAATGGTTAAGTGCTGAACCAGTAAGAGGTCTGAACCATTAAGAGCCTGTATAATGCTTAACCGTTCAGATGCAAATGTCTGACCAAATCAGATTAGAGGTCTTAACCATTCAGACTCTGTATAAATCTTAACCATTCAGAGGCAAATATCTGAACCATTCAGACATCTGCTCGTGAAACAAACAGTCTGAACCATTAAGTGCTGAACCAGTAAGATGTCTGAACCATTAAGAGCCTCGTTAAGAGGTAAATAAACAGCCCCTTAACCTTACTTACGTGAAATACTTCTTTTAGTTAACCCGTGGAACACACGGGTATATAACCTAGTAATTTAATATGGTTTACCAGTAAAGTGGGTGGTTAAATTACATACTTATGTTTATAAAAAACCCTTTGAAATCGGTTTGTTTAAAATTTGAATCGAGCTCGAGTTAATCCTAGCTTGGATTGGTTTAACTCATGAACAACCCTATGCCTAACATTTTCACAGGGTTAGCTAAATATAAACACACACACACACACACATATATATATATATAGTGGAATGTTCAAATGAGAAGAATTTTTTTGTAAGAAGATAAAAGAATAAGTTTCAACCAATTAGAACATTTCATTTTACATCATTTAATATTTGCATTTAATTTTAATGTAAGGGTATTTTTGTAAACTTACATAGATCATTAATTTTAGTCTTCCTTTTTAATAGATAACTACATTCAATTTGTAACTTATTTTCAAAATATATATTTTTTCAAAAAATAAAAAAAAAATTGTTTAGAGTGTAGGACAAATTACTAGGTGTGTATGATAAAATACAAGTTGTGTAGGATAAATTTACGTATGTGTAGGACAATTTTCGAAATGTGTAGGATATTTTTTTATGTGTGTAGGCAAAGAAAATTAGTGTAGATAATAATAGTCTTTATGAGTGATTAATTACTTAAAGATTGTAATAAATGAGATGAAAGAATAATTATTTGATATTTTACAATTGTACCATTTGTTCTTTTTCTTCTCAATTAAATTTTCTTCTCAAATGAACCTCCCCCTATATATATATATATATATATATATATAAACCATATACACATATATGTGTGAAAACTTTGAATCTTTATGAGCCGCTAATTAACCACTTAATGAGACGAGTGGCGGTACGTAAATTAAGTTGAACTTAGTGGCATTAATCATTATTTTTGTATCTTGGTTTGGGATAAACTTTTATGCAAGATTGGGTAGATATCTGGACCAAAAGCCATGCATTCGTAAGCCCATGCGCTTCAGCCCAAGTGCCTAACACAAGTGCATTATGAGCTACTGGTATTTTCAGGGCCGTCTTCGAAAATGTTCGAAAATCTTTAGGCCCTGTGTGAACAGAAAATACAGGCCCTTAAATATAAACTTTTAAAAAGAATATATATATATATATAAGGGATTTTTACATATTTCCCCCTCCTAAGCCTCCTTATTGCGTATTTCCCCAAACCAAAAAATCAATTACATATTTGTCTTTTTTTTGAGAAATTACTCAATTACCCTCAAATGAACTCATCAGCGTATATCCCAGTTGTATAATCAAGAGAAACCCTACACAACAAAAAGGACGTTTCTTCTCGCCCACCAAAGAAGACACTGTTGTTCATCTTCTTCAGGTATGTTAAAAAACCGAATCTTGTTCATCTTGTTCATCACGCATAATCACCTCGTAGTTGTAATTTTACTAATCATCCTGCATAATCAACTTCTACAAGCTTCAGTATCATTCCATGATATGATTTCTTATTTTTTAATTGATAATGGATGATTTCCGTTGATAAAAGCTTTTTTTTATTGATATGATTTCTTATTTTTTAATTGATATGATTTCTTATTTTTTGATTAAATGGGTCATGTTTTTGTCAACCCACGGCAAGTCTTTTCGTATACGGGTTCATGCGTTTGGCACGTTTATGGGTTTGTGTCATGTTCGGGGGATTCAACCTGTGAATAGGACCCATTCAACACCCCTAACTTAAACGCACACTAATAATCGTTACATTCCCGACAAGAACTTCTGTAATCAAAATTGTATTTGAGAAAACAACAGTGAAGGCAAGAGGAAATTTATCACAACTGGCACCATTGGAGATACCTCAACTACCCGAACAATTTAGGCCATCAACTAACCGAGGGAGCCGTGATTTTGATGTTACTTACTTCGATTCTGATCTTCGGATCACATGAGGAGATAGAGGTGAGCTTAGAGTGTTTGTGATCTCATAAAAATGTAATTTGAATTTTGAAATCACATTCCTTCATATGTACAATTATACAATATGATCTACAGGTTCATAAATAAGAATGCAATATAAATTTGTTTCAGATTCATTTCTCTAAAAGTTTATTATCCATTTTGTTACATGCTCAATCAACGCATTTGTTCTTCGTGACCCCGTCAATGCAACCAGAATCTGTGGTTGACGGGTCTTTGTTTCTGGTTCTGGAGGATCTTGTGGTTCCTTCGCCTTGTTTCTTTCTCGATTTTTTCACATTTGTTTCTGGTTCGGGTGTCTCTGACCCAAGAATTGAGTTCTTGATTCTCCTGGTTTGACTGCTTTCATTGACAGAAGATTCACAGTTGTTGCTCTTATTCTTTCTGGACCTGTGGTTAGATGACTCATGCCCGTGAGACGACCGCCTGCTTTGTCTTGCCTTGTGTGGGTCAGCTAGTGAAGAGTAACAAGTAGAAGAATTGGGGTGATACTACATAATCTGGGTAAATATGTAATTGATTTTACATATTAGAATGGGGAAATATCTAGATATTCATTTAATAAGTCATTAAGGGTAAAATAGTCATAAATAAGAGTCATTTAAATGAAATGGGGAAATATGTAATATATATGAGTTAGGGAGGGGAAATATGTAATTGATTTTTTTGTTTGGGGAAATATGTAATAAGGAGGCTTATGATGGGGAAATATGTAAAAATCCCTATATATAAAATATTTAAATATATGAAAATGAATTAATGTCAATTGAATCAACACAAATCATTTAATGTAACTTAACAAAATTAGGCAATTAATGTCATTTGTATTTTTTAAATAGATAAGAGACAAAAAGAAAAACAAAACTAAGGACGCCGGGATTAGAACCCGTGTCTTCTTATTATTAAAGTGACTTTCAAACCACCAAACCAAGTGATTCAGGATGGTATTTTTCCGATTCATTATGTATATTTCCCAACTTTACAGTGTAAAATTAATAAATAAACAAAAAAATTTGGGCCCCCGATAGGTTTGGGCCCTGAGCCGTCGCCCATCCCGCACACCCTTGGGCAGGCCCTGGGCATTTTTATCCTCTTACGAACGTAGATTTTTTGCACACGTACTCACATCTTGTAAATGGGGGCAGACCCACCATTTAGTGCGTAAGTGAAACCTGTTACACCATGTAATTGCGTTACATGAACCCACATCATATAAAATGAGGTAAACATATCGTGTAAATGTGTCAAATGCATCATTTATCGCACAATGCATTACAACTTTCAACTTAATGTTATTTTTAACAAAACTATACCCGCTTAAAGAAAATAAAATTCTTAGATTTTATAGTGTAATTTTTTAAAATATTAAAATTCATCAAAGTTACATGATATTAAAAATTTATTATCCAAAAAAAATTTAGAAAGCTTTATACGCTTTTCAAAAAAATAAATTTTATAATCGTTTTCAACCTGCAAGTACACATAAGGATATATTAATTTCTTTTATGAGAGGAGATTTGCATAAAAAAGTTGCTTTTTAAATAAAGTTGGATAATAGATTAGGGTAAATATTAAATTTCAAAATTAAACGGACTTATATCTTAAAATTAATACTAAATCCCTAAACTAATGGACTTCTAACCGTTGAGATTAATTAATGAAAACAGAAACAACTCAAATCATCATAATCTCAACCCTCACATTTATTTAACTCATCTTTTACTTCCAAGTTTAAAAAACAATATAATTACCCCACTACTCGATCAATCTTCTTCATTTTAATTTCTCAAGCTCCGTCAATGGCGAAACTCACCGAAACCGAGTACTTGAAACAACAAAAAGGCAGACTACACATTGCCAACTTCTTGGCTGCGATGAATTATCATGATGATGATCTTCAAACAACCATCAAGATGATGCGCAAGAAACTTCTTGAGATTCAACAAAGGGAATCATCTGCTGTGATCAACAAACCTCAAACAGTTCGAAAGATTATTTTCAAGTTCGGTGGATCAAAAACAGTTCTTCACAAACACGATGACATTGAAGAAGATTCAAGAAACGTGTCACGTTTCGAAACCCTAATGTGTAAGCGACAGAAGAAAAGCGAGGAGGGTGTGATGGATTTTATAAAAAGTGTGGGTGGGTCGGAGGCTGAGTTTGTGATCGAGAAGAGGCTCACGGTTTCGGATGTGACCCCGAACCAGGGGCGGCTGCTGATTCCGGTGTTACAACTCAAGAATAAGAAGGGTTTCTTGACAGCGGATGAGGAAAGAATGATGGGAAAGAAAGAAGACGTAAGTGTGTGGGTGTTTGATCCCGAAAGGCGTAAATCAACTTTGAATCTGGCAAAGTGGAGGATGAGTAAAGAATGCTATGTGTTGAAAACCAACTGGAACCATGTTGTCAAGACAAATGGGTTCAAGGAAGAGATGGTGATACGGGTTTTGTCCTTTAGAGTTGACCATCAACTTTGTTTTCTGCTTGATCGTGTTGCATGATGACTTACTCAAATTAAGGTAGGGCTACGCATATACATAATTTGTTCATGTGGTTTAAGGTAGTATATATATATTGTCTTTTTGGGATTCTCGCAGGAAGCTAACACTTTCATTTGTTTATTCTAACAATTACTGGTTAATGAACAAGCATATATGAAAATCATTCTTTAATGTTGTTAACTGTATCTTGAATTGATCGAGTTACATTTTTCTTGTTAAATTCGTGGTTCTTTTACCCTTTTTTAACTCCATGTATTGAATAACTGATATAGGAAATATGTTTAAAAACAGTCGATCCTCGTCATCTACTTCTCTCCAACATCCGGATAATTCTCTCATCGGCAACTGATACATTTGATATTACTTATGTTTTTTTATCTGACACGTCAATCCTATCCCGACAACACCATTTCGTCGGTATAGGGACTCTATCCCGACGACAATCATCAGTACAAGCTCGAATATATTTTTTTACCTTTCCCGACATCCTATCGTTGGGAAAAGCTTCGGTAGGAAAGTCCAAATTTTCAGCGCCATTATAAATTGTTTTTCCCGACGTTACGTCGTCGGGATAGGTCAATAATTCTTTTTTTCCATTTCTTTTAATAAGTAAAAAAAATTCTTTTTATATAAACCCTTTCGACGACATGTCATCGGGATAGGATATTTGATTTATTTTCTTAATTATCATTAATAAGGACTAGTGGAAATGTCCACGCGTTGCGGAGGGTGCGTCTATTCTGTGTAACTATATATATATATATATATATATATATAGGGAGGGGCTCATGCGAGAACCACTCTTATTGTGAGAACCTTGAGAACCAATGTGAACACAACCTAAAATAGCTAAAAAAACCTAAAAAAAACCTAACCCCCACCCCCTCCCCCCAAGCTAAATGCTTAAAAAAACCTAAAAAAACCTAACCCCACCCCCCCACCCCCCCCCCCAAGCTAAATGCTAAAAAAAACCTAAAAAAAACCTAACCCCACCCCCCCCCCCCCCCCCCAAAAAAACCTAAACACCCCTCCCCCACCCCCCAAAAATCTAAACCCACCCCCACCCCCAAGCTAAAATGCTAAAAACTAAACCCCAAAAAAACCTAAAAAAATCTAAAAAAAATCTAAAAAAATAAAAAAAAAAATCTAAAAATTTTTTTTTTGAATTTTTTAATATTTTTTATGTTAAAATCGCTACTTTTAGAAGCAAAAAAAAAAAAAAAAAATTTTAAAAAAAATTTTTTTTTGGCTTCGAAAAGTAGCGTTTTTTTATAAAAAAATATTAAAAAAATTTTGTGTGATTTTTAGCTATTTTTAGGCATTTTTTGTGTGTTCACATTGGTTCTCGCGGTTCTCACAATAAGAGGTGGTTCTCGCATGATCTTCTCCATATATATATATATATATATATATATATATATATATATACAAAAGTAACCGCTAAAATGAGAACCACCTCCAGTTGTAAGAACCGTGAGAACTTTTTGATCCGAGTCGAGTTGGACCAAATTTTTTTTTTCATAAACGTAGATGCTTGTATTATAAACATATTTGTAAAACAAAAATTCAAAAAAAAAAGTCGTGTGTGTAGTTTTGAGCACCACAAGTTTGTGTTTACGGGTACCCTAAATTTTAAATAAAATTTACGGTAACCGTAAACACAAACTTGGGGTGCTCAAAACTAAACACCCGACATTTTTTTTGAATTTTTTTTTAGAGTAAACTGCTATTTTGGTCCCTGTGGTTTGGGCAGTTTTGCCATTTTAGTCCAAATCTCAAACTTTTTAAATCTGGGTCCCTGTGGTTTCGTTTTTGTTGCCATTTTGGTCCAAAACTCAAAAACCCTCTTTTTTACTGTTGCAACTTGCCTATTTTGTATTTTTATTCAGGGGTATTTTGGTCATTTAATTTTAATATAACATATTAACTAAATTAAATTAAACAAAAAATGCAGACCATCATGTTCTTCACTCACCCACCTCTGGCACACCATCATCTACTTCAACCCCCACTGCACGACCACCATCCCCATCATGACCACCATCCGCACCGCAGCATCTACACACAACGACCTCGTTATCACATTCTTTTCAACATTTTCACCCTTGTCTTCTTGATTCGGTGCAACAATTACCTCATCAAGCATCTACACACAACCATTACAAACAACCAAATTATAATCAACCAATTTACAACAGCCTATCATACATCCACAAAGAATGAATCAAACCTGATTCTTTTTCTGTCTTGATTTCATGACACCATTGTTGGATTCTTCATTCTTTAACCCTAAAGATACAAACTTTATGATTAAAAACAAATACCCAGATGATGAATTGCTAAAAAAACAGAGGATTGTTGTTACCGTTGTGATTCTTGACAGCAAAAACTCACCCTCACCTGTCTGTCCTCCGGCTCCGGCGACCTGAGCTCCTCCGGCTCCGGCGACCTGAGCTCCTCCGGCTCCGGCGACCTGACCTCTCTCTCTTCTCTCTCACTGTATCTACAGACCTGTTAGAACAATTCAGATCCGTATTCAGATCCAAAACAAACATCACGCGCCGCCGTATAACCACCTACTACCCCTCATCAGGAACCGTATTCAGATCCAAAACAACCATCTCCTTCCTCTTCTTCACACAAACTTCACCCTCAACAACTTTTCCCGACGGGTCTGACACCTTCCCTTCTCCTCTACCTTTCTCAAAATACTTCATCGCCTCTCGCATCCGTCGCAAAATAGCATAAAATTCATCCACCTCATCCTCCGTCGGCGAAGCAACCACCACCGGCCGTTCAATCGGGCCAAAATAGATAGGTGTGGGTGATCGGTGAGATGAGGGATTTGGATTTGGGGTGTACGGTTGCCGGTGAACAGGATGGTGGTTGAGTGGGTGTGTGCTTGACTGAAGAGGCTCGCCGGAGTAGCTCAGGTCGCCGGAGCCGGAGGAGAGACAGGTCTGTAGATAGAGTGAGGGAGAAGAGAGAGACGGGTCTGTAGATGATAGTAGAGAGAGACATGTCTGTAGATGATAGTAGAGAGAGAGAAAAGGGATTTATAAAGTATTTAGTGGTTGGGGCAGGCAAAATGACCAAAATGCCCCTGAGGAAAGGACAAAATAGCTGGGTTTTTTTTTTAAATTTGACCTGATTTGAGTTTTGGACCAAAATGGCAACAAAAACGAAACCACAGGGACCCAGATTTAAAAAGTTTGAGATTTGGACTAAAATGGCAAAAGTGCCCAAACCACAGGGACCAAAATGGCAATTTACTCTATTTTTTACAAATGTGTTTATAATACATGCATCTACGTTTGTGAAAAAAACTTTGGTCCACCTCGCCCCGTACGGTGTAGTTCTCACGGTTCTTACAACTGGAGGTGGTTCTCATTTTAGCGGTCCCCTATATATATATATAGTGTGAGGTTCATTGGGGAATAGTAAAAAAGTGGGGAACAGTGGGGAACCGACTCAAACGAACTCCTAATGGACTCATTCCAGCGGCGTTGGAACCGGCTCGTTGAACCCTAACTAGGATCTCTTAACCCTAAACCCTAAATCATAACCCCTAAACCCTAAATATATTAGGGTTTGGCTTTTAGGGTTTAGCTTTAAGGTTTAGATTTAGGGTTTAGGGTTTAGCTTTAGGGTTTAGCTATAGGTTTAGCCTTTAGGGTTTAGCTTATAGGGTTTGTAGTTTAGAATTTACAGTTTAGCTTAGGTTTTAGCCTTATTTTTTAGCTTTAGGGTTTAGAGTTTAGGAGTTAGGATTTAGGGTTTAGGGTTAAGAGATCTTAGTTAGCTTTCGACGAGCCGGTTCCAACGCCACTGGAATGAGTCCTATCGGAGTTCGTTTGAGTCGGTTCCCCGCTGTTCCACACTTTTTTAGTGTTCCCCAATGAACCTTCCCCTATATATATATATAGGGTCGGGATTTGGAGAAAACGATAGAAAGTGTGAGAACGGTGAGAAAACTTATGGATCGTCCGATTAAAACAATCTATGGACTAGATTGGCACGGGGGCGTTTTCGTAAATAACATCAATTTTATTACGTGGACGCACCTCATTAAGGGTAAAAGCGTCTTTACACCTCTATACCAAAACGCCATACTGATTAATAAAACGGCATTACGGACCAAAACACATAGCTATATAAACAAAAACATCCCAGACATAAAAACACACCCCACAGAACCTGAAACACCATATTTTCTACTATATACCATTCAACTTACAAACGCCAAAAATCCCCAAAATATCAAACACAACTACTCAAAAAACGCCATATTTTCTACTATATACCATTCATCTTAGAAAACGCCAAAACACTCAAACATCAAAGATTCCAAAAAATCGATGGTTCTTTCAGATACACTATTTCCTCAGTAAAACGCCAAAAATGCCAAATATCGTTTCTTGTATATTCAAATATTGTTCTACACCAAAGTTTCGAATAATGCATTTTTCCCTAATGTGTTGTGACTCAAATAACATTTTGCTGCATGAGATGGACAAATCATAAAGAAAAAGATGTTGGGGTCAGACTTATGTCATTTTCTGTGTTTTGTTCTTGATGAAAATTTTAATGGCATGAAAAGACGAATGACACTAATGAGTTGTTTGAAGATACATATTTAAAAAAAAAAAAAACTCATGTCATTTTGTCTTTCCAAACGGTCACAAAAACACAAGCATGGCTAAGCCAAACCACCAGCGAACATGATTCAAAGAAGAAAGAGACTGATGACAGTGAAGATTTGGAAGATGAATTGTTTTTATTTTTATTTTTTTAATTTTCTTTTTCTGTTGTTTCTTATGTATTTTTCAACTTAGAATAAAAAAATACGTTATCTTAATAAAACGCCAAACAGTCATAATGCATATGAAACGCTATAAATGGAGTAAAAACGCCAAAAACTCTCAAACTATAATGAAAGTAATTCGCAGAAGTATTAAATAATAAAAGCTAAAAATGAAAAAAAAAACGCCAAAAACTACTTAAACCCATTCAAAAACGTCAAACTTGGGAGACGGAAAGTCTATGACCGTAAAAACTCATAAAAAGCTGAACAAAAACAGTAAAAATACGCAGAACTGAAAAGACGGCTACTCTATTAATATCATTTATTATAAATAAAATCCCGCCTAAACTACGCGCCAAAAATATCCTATAAAGAGAGACTTCTCTGCATAAACAACTTATCACAAAACCAGAAACAAACGCCATATTTCCTAGAAACCATTCACTATAAAAACGCCAAAAAAATACTTAAAAAAGTCACAGATGCAGAACCTCGATTCTGCTATATTGAGTATTGATCTGAATGAAATTTCACTGAATGGATTCTTCTCTGAGTTTGGTATCTCTATAATCTTTTGCTGAATGAGATGGACAAATATTCAAAATAAAGAGACTGATGACACTGATATGACATCATGGCACTTTGTTCTTGATGGATATATTGATGGTATGAAGGGATCAATACATTAGAGCAGGCGTTGGTCTTCAACATATCATCAAACAAGTATATATCCACCCACAATAAAGGATGCCACAAAAAATAAGCATCTTCTAAAGACGGCCGTTATGTAGAAAAATAAGGATCTACATAAGGTGTAACAACCCTCAGTAAAACCGATACCCTAGTATATTTTAAAATGTCCCAATATGTCTTTAAATACACCCAGTATGTGAAAACCGAGCCCGAAATACGTTATAGCATGAAAAATAAATTAAAAATCTGAATTTTGGGCTGAGGCGGGCCGCGTAAGCCCCACCTCAACCGTGACGCGGGTCGCGTCAACTTAAAACAGGGCACGGCCCTGGGCCGCCACGTGGCTCAACACCTGGCGGGCCTACCTGATGACCCAGCTAAGCTACGCAGTTGACCGGAGTCAACGCGGGCCGCGTAAGCCTTAGCTTACCTTTACGCGGGCCGCGTGAAGACCAGATTCAGCAACTATATAAGGAGGCCTCGGGATTTCATTTCCGTCGCTCACATCTTTTCTTTCTTAAACGAATTCTGAGTAGTAGAAGTTATAATCGGGTATTATATCCCCCTAATTAGCGAGGTTCTGCTCCGTTGTAAGTATTATAACCCCGGTTTTGTAATAGATACGCTGCCCGATTGATTTAGGGTTCCGTAATAACTATCGTGGTTCTGCCCGACGTAGTTGTTGGAATACCGTCTCGGGGAGGGTATCATTAATATTTTCAAAGGGTTATGATACGAACCAATGTACATTTGTATATATTATAGATTATATCCAGGAAACCCTTACGCAAAGTCTAAGATAGCAATGTGAGTTTATCCTGTTTTTGTTAACCTTTTTGGAATATTTTACAAAACCTTAAATATTTTATAATGCAATTTAGCAGTGATTGAGTCTTTGTAGTTCTTCAATTACTGCCGGTATGTTGGGGTTTTGTATACAAAATTTACTACACTGTGAGTAGTAAGTCGGGACGACCATACGTTACCATTGGACAATGAGTTAGCCAATGTGTAATATGACCCACAAGTCAGGTTTACCAGTACGAATGGAGTAATTGTGTAGAAACAAACAATGTAATCGCTCTCAATACTGTTTTAATTGATAAAATGTTTCTCGATTAAACTGGGATTCACTCACCAGTATTTCCCACTGACAAATGTTTTTAAAACGCGTTTCAGGTAACACAATGTGACAGCCAATTAGTAAAAAGCCAGCTGGAGAGCACTGAAGGCTTGGGAAAAACGTGGCTATAAAAGTTACCTAAAAAGACGATGTTTTAAATTCAATAAAATAGGGTTTATCCCTATAAACGTATTGTAATAAGAAACTTGGGTTTTGCCCATGTG
This sequence comes from Helianthus tuberosus, assembly GCA_030545235.1. Taxonomy (NCBI): domain Eukaryota; kingdom Viridiplantae; phylum Streptophyta; class Magnoliopsida; order Asterales; family Asteraceae; genus Helianthus; species Helianthus tuberosus. The sequence goes on from CM060406.1 coordinate 147,998,576, forward strand.
ATTATTAATATTAATTATGGTGGTTTTACTCTGATAAACATTTCCTAGCTACGGTCCTGATCTAATTTCCGCTGCCAAATTAACAAGCTAATACCACCGAAATTCTGAGTTCGCGTCCGCCCGTTCCCAGGGATCAGGGATCGGGGTTTGCGACAGGAGGTGGTATCAGAGCCTAGCCACTGGTCTAAGCCAAAGAAGTGTTCTGCTGACACTTAAAATTTAAATTTTGTGTTAGGAAATAAATTTTGGAAATACGTGCATAACTGTATTTATTTGTTATGTGTTATTTGACTATTTGTTAGTTTACAGTATGAGTGATCAAGGAACCTCAGACATGTGTCGTCAGTTGTCTGATTCACCTAGGAGTGAAGGTACCTCATCACAGCCTGCCCTTTCTGGGTATTCTCCTGATCAGGAAGAAGGAATGTTTGCTTTTAAAGCTTAGTCAGAAGATCCATTCCCTCATAAGAAACGAGGATGGTTCAGTAAGGAAGCCTTTGCACGTAGGAAAAGAATGCGAAAGTTGCAACAGCAAAGAGCCTTAGCAGTCGTTAAGCGAAAGACAGATGCCCATACACAGGATATGCTTAATAGAAGCCTAGCCAATTTACATATCCTAGCTACAACTACTGCTGACCCAAGTCTGGAACAACTAGTAGCCCCACAACCACTAATCCCAGACCAATCCATGGAGATAGAAAACCCTGAAAACCAAGTGGAGATGCATGACTTCAACCCAGAAGAAATCCCTAGGCTACCAGCACCAAATCCCCTAGACCCAAATTACGATCCCTAGTGGGATGACGTTAGGGACTATGTGCAACGTTACCCGATCCATGAAGACATACCTATACAGAACATAGGAGCCTATCCAGGTATGGACCCTTTAGATCCCTATTACCATGATAACTACATCAGGGAAATCTTAGAAGATCCTTACCGATTTCAGGCACTTTCACCCCCCATATCAGGAACCCGCACCCCAGATTCCGAACCCAGTCCTAGAACCTGCACCCCCAATGAGTGCAGAAAACGTGCAAGAACTTAGGACTTTTGGGGAGGAAATTTTAGAAAGTAGTGAGAGAATGAGACAGGTGGGAGAGCGTCTCGTATGGAAATACGATGAGCGCAATATGGATTTTTGGATAAATCCATATCCGTGATGTGATAGAGGAGATGGTAATAGTAATAATAATATAATATAATAAAATAAAAATAAAATAAAATATGTGTGTACGGATGCCTATTACTATTAGTGTGATTCTATTTCTGTTGGTATTGTAATTTTTATTTCAGTACTAGAATGTAATAGATGCATAATAGTATATGAAAATAGAGTAAATAGAGTAAAAGTCGCAATGATCGACGTTTTTGGCTAGATTGCGTATCATGTGATTAACTATTTTAAATATTATCTTGTGATATTAATATGGGATAAATGTTTAAAATACAGATGGCCGACGAAGGAAATCAAGGAAATCTGAATAATGATAACCAGAGTAACATTAACGTGATTAATGAGAATCTGAGCATCAATAACAATGGAAACCAAATGGATAATAGTGCCGTTCAACACATAGTGGCACAAGGAATCATATATGCCATGCCATTTATTATTCAAACCATTCAAGAAGCGAATAATAAAAGTAAACATAGCAGTAAGCGACCAATCGAACCAGAACACAACATAAACAATGGCCCTGTACTTCAAGTGCCCATTCCTAAAAGAAGAAGAACCATGCCTTATGGTTCTTCTTATAAGGAATTCTGGTCTTGTAAACCGATAGAGTTCTCGGGTAATGAAGAACCTATTGTAGCTCTACGCTGGATAGAAAAGACTGAGGTTGTTCTGAAAATAAGCAAGTGTGCTGAAGAAGACAAAATAATGTTTGCTTCTATTTTGTTTAAGAACTCAGCTTTAGAATGGTGGAACACTATCCTCCAGTCAAAAGGAAGTGATAGGGTATACAATATGGAATGGGAAGAATTTAGGAACGTGGTAGAAAGGAAATTCTGCCCTCCTAATGAAAAAGAACAAATAGCAAACAAATTCCTAAACCTTAGGATGAATGGAGTGGATAGTAAGGGGGACACCAAGTTATTCTTTGAATATGCTAGAATAGTACCAACCCTTGCATCACCAGAGCCAGTATTAATCTCCCGTTACATCTGGGGATTAATTGGAGAGATTAGACATGTAGTCAAGGCAGCTAGACCTCAAACCATAGAAGAAGCTGTAGAACTAACCAATACCTTGACAGATGAACTAGTCCGTACTAGAGAAGAAGATCAGAGGAAAAACCTAGCCCAAAGGCTTACTCAAGAATTCCGTTCTGGGAATTACAACTGTAGGAATATGGGTTCTACCTCTGCATCTTTCTGCAAGGTCTCTAAGAAAAAGCATTCGGGAAAATGCTCCACTCTTTGCAATTATTGCAAGATGCCAGGGCACAAGAAAGAAAATTGCATGAAGAAATCCAGTAATGGATTATGCTACAACTGTGGAGAAAAAGGTCATATCAGGCCAAACTGTCCAAAACTAGCCCCAGCTGCAAACAACAAGAACACTAAAAATGCTGGAGCGTTTGTTCTGACTGCAGATGAAGCCAAGATGATTCCAGATGTCATAGCTGGTACGTTTTTAGTTAATGATGTTTTTGCTAAAATATTATTTGACTCTGGTGCAAACCAAAGTTTTATTAATACATCATTTTGCAAATTTCTAAACCAGTCATTAACTAAACTACCACAAGAATGTTTAGTAGAGACAGCTAATGGAGAAACCGTTAGGATTTCTGAAATCTTGCAGGGAGCAAGCATAGAAATTTTAAATCAGAAATTTATTGCAAATCTTTATCCCATGAATCTGGCAGGATTTGATGTTGTATTAGGAATGGATTGGTTAATAACCAATAAAGCCAATATTATATGTGATCAAAAGTCAATTCAAGCAAATTCACTAACAGGTAAAACGATCACAATTAAAGGAGATAAACCATCTAGATCTAGAAAATTTATCTCTGTGATGAAAACTGCAAGTTATATAAGAAAAGGTTCTATAGTGTATTTGATTTCTATAATCACTAACACTGAAGGAAAGGATTTAAAGGATATTCTAATAGTATCTCAGGTTTCAGATGTATTTCTAGAAGAATTGCCAAGGCAACCTCCAGATAGAGAAGTTGAATTCAGGATCCATTTGATACCAGGAACGGCACCGATTGCCAAAGCACCTTACCGTTTGGCACCTGCAGAAATGCAAGAATTGAAGAAACAATTAGACGAATTATTAGAGAAAGGATTCATACAGCCAAGTTCGTCACCATGGGGAGCACCGATACTGTTTGTTAAAAAGAAGGACGGATCAATGCGTATGTGCATTGACTACCGTGAATTAAACAAGGTCACGATTAAGAACCGGTACCCATTACCAAGAATCGATGATCTGTTTGATCAACTACAAAGAGCTCGATTTTTCTCAAAAATCGATTTAAGGTCAGGATATCATCAATTAAAGGTACAGGAAGAAGACATTCCTAAAACCACATTCAGAACAAGGTATGGACATTATGAATTTACTGTCATGCCATTTGGTTTAACCAATGCCCCAGCTGCATTTATGGACATGATGAACCGAATATGTAAGCCATATTTGGATAAATTCATAATTGTTTTCATAGATGATATTCTAATTTACTCTAAGAGTAAAGAATATCATGCAAAGCATTTGCACGCACTTTTAAGTTTGTTAAGAAAGGAAAAGCTTTATGCTAAATTTTCTAAGTGCGAATTTTGGTTAGAACAGGTACAGTTTCTTGGACACCTAGTCAATCATGAAGGAATTCATGTAGATCCGACAAAAATCGAGGCGATTACTAAATGGAAAACCCCTGAGTCACCAACCGAGGTTAGAAGTTTCTTAGGACTAGCTGGTTATTATAGAAGATTTATTCGAGATTTTTCTAGAATAGCCATTCCTTTAACTAAGCTAACCTGTAAATCTGTTAAGTTTGAATGAGGATTAAAACAAGAAGAAGCATTTAGAATTCTTAAGCAAAGATTAACCCATACACCCATATTAGCGTTACTAGAAGGAACTGAAGATTTTGTAGTCTGTTGTGATGCTTCCAAATTAGGTTATGGATGTGTATTGATGCAACGACAAAAGGTTATAGCTTACGCATCTAGACAACTTAAGAATCATGAAGAGAATTATTCAACCCATGATCTAGAACTAGGAGCTATAATTTTTGCTCTTAAGATTTGGAGACATTACCTTTATGGTAATAAGTTTACCATATTCACTGACCATAAGAGTTTAAGGTATATTTTCAAGCAAAAGGATTTGAATATGAGACAAAGACGCTGGATGGAAATGCTTAGTGATTATGATTGTGATATCCAGTATCATGAAGGAAAAGGAAAAGCAAATGTAGTGGCAGATGCTTTAAGCCGAAAGTATCATGAAAAGCCAAAAAGGGTATGTTCTCTTAAATTAATTCTACAAGTAGATTTAAATGATCAGATAAGAGAAGCACAAGAATCAGTAATCAAGGATGATACTGAAAAAAATTAAAAGGTATGCTAAAACAGTTAGAACAAGGAACATATGGAATTTGGAGATTCCATGAAAAAAGAATGTGGATACCTAAATTAGGAAATCTATGTTATCGTATTTTAGAAGAAGCCCATAAATCTAAATATACGATGCATCCAGGAAATGATAAAATGTACCAGGATTTAAGGAAAAATTTCTGGTGGATATGAATGAAAAAGGACATAGCAGCCTATGTTTCTAAATGTTTAACTTGTTCACAAGTTAAAGCTGAACACCAGAAACCCTCAGGATTGCTACAACAGTTAGAAATGCCAGTATGGAAATGGGAATTGATAACAATGGATTTTGTTACTAAATTACCCAAAACAAAGAAAGGAAATGATACAATCTGGGTGATTGTAGATAGACTAACCAAGTCAGCTCATTTCTTACCAATGAAGGAAACTTTCAGTATGGAACAGTTAGCCAAATTATATGTAAATGAAATTGTTTCTTTACATGGAATTCCTTTATCAATTGTTTCTGATAGGGATAGTCGATTTACCTCTCATTTTTGGTCAAGTTTCCAAAAGGCAATGGGAACCAAATTAAAGTTGAGCACAGCTTATCATCCTCAAACGGATGGACAAAGCGAAAGAACAATTCAGACAATGGAAGACATGCTTAGAGCCTGTGTAATTGATTTCGGAGGTAATTGGGATGATCACTTACCTTTAATAGAATTTTCTTATAACAATAGTTATCACACAAGTATCAATGCTGCACCATTTGAAGCACTTTATGGACGAAAATGCCGAACCCCAGTCTGTTGGGCAGAAATTGGGGAAAAGCAACTATCTGGACCTGAGATAGTGCAAGAAACAACTGACAAGATTATTCAAGTCAAAGAAAGACTGAAAGCAGCACTTGATCAACAGAAGAGCTATGCTGATAACCGACGCAAACCATTAGAATTTCAAGTACGAGATAAAGTATTATTAAAGGTCTCTCCTTGGAAAGGAATAGTAAGATTCATCAAACGGGGAAAGCTAATTCCCATGTATATTGGACATTTTGAGATTATTAGGAGAATAGGACCTGTAGCCTATCAGCTACAACTGCCAGAGGAAATGGCAGGAATACATGATGTGTTTCATGTATCTAATCTCAGAAAGTGTTTAGCTGATGAATCACTGATAGTACCTCTTAAGGATATAGAGGTAAATGAACAACTCAAGTTTGTAGAAAGGCCTCTACAGATTGAAGACAGGAAAGTCAAGAACCTCAAGCATAAGAGACAAGTTCTGGTCAAAGTAAAGTGGGACTCCAAAAGAGGAACTGAGTACACATGGGAGCTTGAATCTAAAATGCAAAGAAAATATCCGCACTTATTCCAGTAGATCTCGAGGACAAGCTCTAAAACAAGGTGGGGAGAATGTAACAACCCTCAGTAAAGCCGATACCCTAGTATATTTTAAAATGTCCCAATATGTCTTTAAATACACCACGTATGTCAAAACCGAGCCCGAAATACGTTATAGCATTAAAAATAAATTAAAAATCTGAATTTTGGGCTGAGGTGGGCCGCGTAAGCCCCACCTTAACCGTGACGCGGGCCGTGTCAACTTAAAACGGGGCACGGCCCTGGGCCGCCACGTGGCCCAACACCTGGCGGGCCTACCTGATGACCCAGCTAAGCTACGCAGTTGACCGGAGTCAACGCGGGCCGCGTAAGCCTTAGCTTACCTTTACGCGGGTCGCGTGAAGACCAGATTCAACAACTATATAAGGAGGCCTCGGGATTTCATTTCCGTCGCTCACATCTTTTCTTTCTTAAACGAATTCTGAGTAGTAGAAGTTATAATCGGGTATTATATCCCCCTAATTAGCGAGGTTCTGCTCCGTTGTAAGTATTATAACCCCGGTTTTGTAATAGATACGCTGCCTGATTGATTTAGGGTTCTATAATAACTGTCGTGGTTCTGCCCGACGTAGTTGTTGGAATACCGTCTCGGGGAGGGTATCATTAATATTTTCAAAGGGTTATGATACGAACCAATGTACATTTGTATATATTATAGATTATATCCAGGAAACCCTTACGCAAAGTCTAAGATAGCAATGTGAGTTTATCCTCTTTTTGTTAACCTTTTTGGAATATTTTACAAAACCTTAAATATTTTATAATGCAATTTAGCAGTGATTGAGTCTTTGTAGTTCTTCAATTACTGCCGCTATATTGGGGTTTTGTATACAAAATTTACTACACTGTGAGTAGTAAGTCGGGACGACAATACGTTACCATTGGACAATGAGTTAGCCAATGTGTAATATGACCCACAAGTCAGGTTTGACAGTACTAATGGAGTAATTGTGTAGAAACAAACAATGTGATCGCTCTCAATACTGTTTTAGTTGATAAAATGTTTCTCGATTAAACTGGGATTCACTCACCAGTATTTCCTACTGACAAATGTTTTTAAAACGCGTTTCAGGTAACACAATGTGACAGCCAATTAGTAAAAAGCCAGCTAGAGAGCACTGAAGGCTTGGGAAAAACGTGGCTATAAAAGTTACCTAAAAAGACGATGTTTTAAATTCAATAAAATAGGGTTTATCCCTATAAACGTATTGTAATAAGAAACTTGGGTTTTGCCCATGTGATTATTAATATTAATTATGGTGGTTTTACTCTGATAAACATTTCCTAACTACGGTCCTGATGTAATTTCCGCTGCCAAATTAACAAGCTGATACCACCGAAATTCTGAGTTCGCGTCCGCCCGTTCCCGGGGATCAGGGATCGGGGGTTGCGACATAAGGCATTCAAAAACAGGTTCAAAATGCCAAAAAGGTTAAAGTAGAAGAGGCTGATGACAATGAAGATTTGAATGAGAAATTAGATTATAATTTTTAATTTTTTTCATTTTCTATTGTTTGTTATGTAATTCTCTGTTGTTTATCATCTAATTCTCTACTATTTAAAAAAAAAATTGAGTATAAAACGCCAAAACTACAAACACCAAAACGCCTGATAATTTGAAAACTGTGAGAACGAATGCTAGCAAAATACGAGTTTGCTATATAAAACGCCAAAAACGCAAACAATGTAGTACTGGAAAAATCAACACTAATTGACAGATGAAAATTGAAAGAAACAGTAAAATAAAGAGACGGTATCATTATTGCAAAACATTATAGTCATATTAATGCCACTACATAGAAAATTGAAATTTATTTATCTTTTCAAAACGACATAATTGCCTGTTACATTATAGGCCTGTATCCTAATTGGCAAAACACTTGATATAAAAAAATCAAGAAAATTACGGATGTTTTTTATATTAAAAGCCTGCATCCTGATCTAAAAAACAATAAAAACGCCAAAACAATACTTAAAACGCCAAAATATTTACTATGATTCTGATATAAAAACAATAAAAACGCCGCGTATTTATTAAACGCCAAAAAATAGAAGAGTAAATTGCCATTTTAGTCCCTGAGTTTTGTCCAAATTTGCCATTTTGATCCAAATAGTTTTATTTTCCCCCCTGGGTCCCTGACTTTTACATTTGTTGCCATTTTGATCACTTTGCCTAACTCCATCCAAAAACCCAGTTACTCTTTTCAATTTAAACCTTTTCAGTTGCCATTTTGATCCAATTCCAAAAAATCAAAAAAATTCCAAAAAATCAAAAAAATTCAAAAAATTCTAAAAAATTCTAAAAAATTCAAAAAAATCTAAAAAATTCAAAAAAATCTAAAAAATTCTAAAAAATCATAAAAAATCTAAAAAATTCAAAAAAATATAAAAATAAAAAAAATTCTAAAAAAGCATAAAAATTCTAAAAAAGCATAAAAATTCTAAAAAATCCAAATAATTCTAAACGGTTTGCGTCGAAACGGTTCGGTTCGATACGGTACGGGTCAAAACGGTACGGTTCGATACAGTACGGGTCGAAACGGTTCGCGTCGAAACGGTTCGGTTCGAAAGGGTTCGCGTCGAAACGGTTCGGTTCGAAACGGTTCGGTTCGATACGGTTCGGTTCGAAACGGTTCGCGTCGAAACGGTACGGTTAGAAAGGGTTCGCGTCGAAACGGTACGGTTCGAAACGGTTCGGGTTCGAAACGGTACGGTTCGAAACGGTTCGGGTTCGAAACGGTTCGCGTCGAAACGGTTCGGTTCGATACGGTACGGGTCGAAACGGTTCGGTTCGAAACGGTTCGCGTCGAAACGGTACGGTTCGAAACGGTTCGGCTCGAAACGGTTCGGGTTCGAAACGGTACGGCTCGAAACGGTTCGGGTTCGAAACGGTTCGCGTCTAAACGGTTCGGTTCGAAACGGTTCGCGTCGAAACGGTACGGTTCGAAACGGTACGGGTCGAAACGGTACGGGTCGAAACGCTTCGCGTCGAAACGGTTCGGCGCGAAACGGTTCGGGTTCGAAACGGTACGGGTCGAAACGGTTCGTGTCGAAACGGTTCGGGTTCGAAACGGTTCGCGTCGAAACGGTTCGGTTCGATACGGTACGGGTCGAAACGGTACGGTTCGAAACGGTTCGCGTCGAAACGGTTCGGTTCGATACGGTACGGGTCGAAACGGTTCGGTTCGAAACGGTTCGCGTCGAAACGGTTCGGTTCGAAACGGTACGGGTCGAAACGGTACGGGTCGAAACGGTTCGGCTCGAAACGGTTCGGGTTCGAAACGGTACGGGTCGAAACGGTTCGTGTCGAAACGGTTCGGCTCGAAACGGTTCGCGTCGAAACGGTTCGGTTCGATACGGTACGGGTCGAAACGGTACGGTTCGAAACGGTTCGCGTCGAAACGGTACGGTTCGATACGGTACGGGTTCGAAACGGTTCGCGTCGAAACGGTTCGCGTCGAAACGGTTCGGTTCGATACAGTACGGGTCGAAACGGTTCGGTTCGAAACGGTACGGGTCGAAACGGTTCGTGCCGAAACATTTAATGATTTTTGGATTTTTTAGAATTTTTATGATTTTTTAGAATTTTTATGATTTTTAGAATTTTTTATATTTTTTAGAATTTTTATGATTTTTTAGAATTTTTTAGATTTTTTAGAATTTTTTAGATTTTTTTGAATTTTTTAGAATTTTTTTTTTTTTTTTGGAATTTTTTTGATTTTTTTGAAATTTTTTTGATTTTTTGGAATTGGATCAAAATGGCAACTGAAAACATTTTTTAAGGAAATCCCCAAAATACCCCTGTTACAAACTGGGTTTTTGGATGGAGTTAGGCAAAGTGATCAAAATGGCAACAAAATGTAAAAGTCAGGGACCCAAGGGGGAAAATAAAACTATTTGGATCAAAATGGCAAATTTGGACAAAACTCAGGGACTAAAATGGCAATTTACTCAAAATAGAAAGATGAAGTGACACGCGTTAAAAAAAGAAATATGAAAGGACAAAAAAGCCCCTCCGCCTTTCTCTAAGCGGCGTGACACGTGTTTTCTCCTGATCCCGTTTCTATATATATATATAGGGGACCGCTAAAATGAGAACCACCTCGAGTTGTAAGAACCGTGAGAACTACACCGTACGCGGCGAGGTGGACCAATTTTTTTTCATAAACGTAGATGTGTGTATTATAAACACATTTAACCGAAAAATTTACGGTACCCGTAAACACAAACTTGTGGTGCTCAAAACTACACACACGACATTTTTTTTTTGAATTTTTTTTACAAATGTGGTTATAATACACGCATCTACGTTTATGAAAAAATAATTTGGTCCACCTCGCCCCGGATAAAAAAGTTCTCACGGTTCTTACAACTCGAGGTGGTTCTCATTTTAGCGGTCACTTATATATATATCTTACATTTTAAATGAATTTTTATTTTTGTGAACAATATATATCTTAAAAATAAGTTACAAATTTAATATAGTCAGTTATTAAAGATGAAACTAGCAATTAATAATGTATGTAAGTTTACTAATATACCCTTATAGTTACATTAAGTACAAATATTAAATGAAGTCTAATGAAGCATTCCTATTGGTTGAAATTTCTTTTTTTTTCTTCTTACAAAGAATTTCTTCTCATTTGAACCCTCCACTATATATATATATATAGGGAGGGGCTCATGCGAGAACCACCCTTATTGTGAGAACCTTGAGAACCAATGTGAACACAACCTAAAATAGCTAAAAAAAACCTAACCCCCACCCCCCCCCCCCCAAAAAAAACCTAAACCCCCCCCCCCAAAAAAACCTAAACCCCCCTCCCCCACCCCCCAAAAACCTAAACCCCCACCCCCCCCCCCCCCAAGCTAAAATGCTAAAAACTAAACCCCCAAAAAACCTAAAAAAATAAAAAAAAATAATCAAAAATTTTTTTTTTGTTAAAATCGCTACTTTTAGAAGAAAAAAAAAATTTTAAACAAAAAAAAAATTAAAACATTTTTTTTTTTTCTTCGAAAAGTAGCGATTTTTTTATAAAAAATATTAAAAATATCAAAAAAAAAAATTTTTGTGTGATTTTTAGCTATTTTTAGGCATTTTTGGTGTGTTCACATTGGTTCTCGCGGTTCTCAAAGTAAGATGTGGTTCTCGCATGATCTTCTCCCTATATATATATATAGGGAGAAGATCATGCGAGAACCACCTCTTATTGCGAGAACCGCGTGAACCAATGTGAACACAACCAAAAAATGCCTAAAAATAGCTAAAAATCACCGAATTTTTTTTTTTTGATTTTTTTAATATTTTTTATGTTAAAATCGCTACTTTTAAAGCAAAAAAAAAAAAAATTATATTCGAAAAGTAGCGATTTTAACATAAAAAATATTAAAAAAATCAAAAAAAAATTTTTAGATTTTTTTAGGGTTTTTGGGGGTTTAGTTTTTAGCATTTTAGCTGGGGGGGGGGGGTGGGGTTTAGGTTTTTGGGGGGTGGAGGAGGGGGGTTTAGGTTTTGGGGGGGGGGGGGGTTAGGTTTTTTTTTAAGTTTTTTTTAGGTTTTTTTGGGGTTTTAGTTTTTAGCATTTAGCTTGGGGGGGGGGGGGGTGGGGGGGGTTTAGGTTTTTTTTGGGGGGGGGGGGGGTGGGGGTTAGGTTTTTTTTAGGTTTTTTAGCTATTTTAGTTGTGTTCACATTGGTTCTCATGGTTCTCACAATAAATGAAATTCTCGCATGAGCCCCTCCCTATATATATATATATATATATATATATATATCACGTGAGAAGTAGTAGGCTAATTGAGAAACTTGAGAAGCATTCTGGACCACGCATTTTCCCTAAGCAAAAAAATGCAAAAAAAAAACAAGGTAAAAAAATGCAAATTTATTTTATTTTTTTTGTAAAAATCGCAGCTTTTTCTTTAAGTATTTAATTTTTTATATTTTTTTTTAAAATAAGTTTTTTTTGGGATTTATACACATGTATATATTGTTAATCTTTTAACTATACATATATGTATGTTGTCAATTATACATATATGTATATAAATGTTTAAAATTGAAAAATAAGTGTTATTTAGGGTTTAACATTAGTATTTAGGGTTTCGCATTAGGGTTTAGGGTTTAGCTTTATGGTTTAGCTTTAGGGTTTAGCATTAGGGTTTAGCATTAGTATTTAGGGTTTAGCATTAGGGTTTAGCTTTTTGGAGTTTAGCATTAGGGTTTAGCTTTAACTTTTGGGTTTAGCTTTATCTTTAGGGTTTGCATTAGGGTTTAGCATTAAGGGTTTAGCTTTAGGGTTTAGTTTTAGCATTAGGGTTTAGCTTTAGGATTTAGAATTAGGGTTTAGCTTTAGGGTTTAGCATTAGGGTTTAGCATTAGGGTTTAGAGTTTAGGGTTTAGCATTAAGGTTTAGCTTTAGTGTTTATGGTTTAAGGTTTAGGATTTATAAGACATATTTTTTCAATTTTAAACATGTATATACATATATGTATAATTGACAATATACATATATGTATAATTAAAAGATTAACAATATACACATGTGTATAAATCCAAAAAAATATTAAAAAAAAATAATCCTTAAAGAAAAAGCTGCGATTTTTCCAAAAAAAAAAAATTGCATTTTGTTCACCACATTTTGCATTTTTTGCTTAGGGAAAATGTGTGGTCCAGATTGCTTCTCAAGTTTCTCAAATAGGGTGGACTTCTCTTAGGATCCCTACCCTATTTATATATATATAATGCCATACTGCACCATTGTGGTCGTTTTCTGGTGTTTTATCAATAGTTTCCTTTCATGTTAGGTTATGAAATATTGACCTAAAAGAATAAGATGCAATTATCAACAGGTGTAGGATCGATATACCACCTGAATGAGTCGATCAGAGTCAAATCAAAGTCACGAGAGAGGCGGAAACACTCTAGTAACTGAGATTCGGTGATAGAATAGAGTAGAAACAGAAATGTATACTTAAAACTGGTTTTCCATTGATATAAGACTTGAATACACGGAGAAAATTTGGCAGCACTTCGTTACAAGAATCACTGAACCGTACCAAATGGAAAACACTACACCCCTAGATATAAGAGATTCATTTCGCACAAACCATATGTGTCATTCCGCACGAAATGGCAAAGTTCCATTTCGTGCAAAATCACTTCCAAACTCATTTCGTGCGAAATGGTACATTTACAAAATAAACTTAACTTTTACACTTTGCACCCCCTATTACAAGCTATAGACATGACCTAGACTGTTGACGTAGGCGATAGACATCGTGTACCAACAAACTCCCCCTTGGATATTGCCGGAGTCTTCAGTCAGGTTTTCTTTAGCACTTTCTTCACAGGGACTTAAACTTTTCTTCCCTCTGCTTAGGTTTCTTCAGTAACAACTTCCTAAGCTTTTCATTCTCTTCGACCGCTCGCTGTGTTTCCTCAGCTTGTTCTTTCATCCATTTACCTCGAAGCATTCGATCTCTTTTTTCACGTTCCTTCTTTTCTTTCTCAGCTTTCAGAGCTTCTTCTTTCTCAAATTTTCTCCACTTAGTCAACCATGCATTCTCAGAGTTAATTCCTTTCTGAAAGCATATAGTTACAACTTTCTGAAACTGCATTGCCTGCTCTTTGTCTTCAGCTTTAAACCCAATCTTGTTTACAAATAGACACTCAATATCTTTTGCTGAGCAATTCACTACCCACGATGGATCGTACACAAAGATGTGTCTAACTTCATTTTCCACTCTGTATGTGATCACAGCTTCAGTAGACAAGCAGCTGTATACCCAACACAAAAACCCTTTATGGAAATCTTGCTCCATCTTTGGCAGTGGAATGTTCTTTATCACTCTAGGCTTCTTTATCTGTAAGATTGTCTCTTCTGAGCCTGTCACTGGATTCACTCACTTCACTTTCTTCGGTTGGTGTGGCTTCCATTTGAAATCTCTAAATGTTTCGAACTTCATCAATCCCCATATGGGCATATCATGCTTTCTTACTGGATAAGTCAATGTTCGGACTTTGGCAAGCTCTTCGACATCCCACCATGGCAAAGACATGATATCCTGAATATACTCGAAGTATTGTACACCGAACTCTCTTCGAATAGCATACGCATTCACCTGCGGTAAATATCCCCATCTAATGATATCACCAAGCGAAACACCTCTATCTCTTTGGTAGTATTTTAGCGGTCTTTTAAATTTTCTTTCAGAACTTTTCTTGAACCATTTCTTCTGCTCTTCCTGCTGTTCAACTTTCGACGTTCCATCAAAGTTTTTATTCTTTAAACATTCCTCAACTTTCCTTCTTAACTCAACTATGTTTGCTTGACTGAAGAATTCAACAAGCGTTGGAAAGTTAGAAGTATCAATATTCACACTTTCTTCATCACTGCAATCTTTAACTTCAACTCTATCATAATTATCAGCTTCTTCAATGTACTTATACTGATAATCGGGCTGCTGATTGATGTCGAACTGATTCAGCTCCTCTTCAAAATCAAACTTGAAATTAACATCTTCGACATGCGTCATCTTGATGATATCATCCAGAGTATAAGTATGCCTGATTTCACCTTCTTCTACATCAGGTTCAAGACGCAGAATCAATTTTTCATTTTCATCAACATTCTTATCATCAACATGCTCCCCCTCACCACTTGCATTTTCAGGCTCTTCATTTGCATCATGTCGAAGATAATCATCAACATTTTCTTCTTGAGATGCTTCAGTAACTTTGATTCCTGAAGTACCTTGATCATCATCATTTCCATCATCGTCATCATGACTACTTGCAGAAAAGACATCGTCTGCATCATCATTCATAGTGTCATCATCTTCTTCTTCATCATCCTCTTCATCATCATTTACTATGTCATCAATTTCTACATTAGCATCAAATACACCAGAGACTGAAGAAATTGGTAGAACAGAAGATATTGGATCTTCTGTTGGCTCAGACACAACCATTCCCCCTTCTATTACTTCAACGGTTTTCTCACCTTCAACACCTTTGCCCTTATCTTTCATTTGAGCTTCCATATCAGCTTTTCGTTTCGCTCTAACCTCTTCAAGTTGAATCTCCTCGAACCTCTGTTCAATAGGCTTGCCAATCAAATCTTCAATCACTTTTCTTCAACAGGGATGAATTTTCATCTTCAACTGTCTTCACACGTTTTTCTAACTTCTTTTTCTCTTTTAACACATCATCAACCTTCTTTTGCAGCTTCTTGACAAGATCATCGTTCACAAAACTGAAATCCTGAAGCCCTTCAAGACCTATATTATCTGGAATCGGTGGAAAACTTCCAAATCCAGATGATCCAGGAGTTGTTTGAACTTGTGGTTGTGAGGTTGGAGGTGTTTGAATAATATGTAGTGAGATGATAACAGGTTGTTCAAGGATAGGTGATTGATGTGGTGGTGATTGTGGTGGTTGTTGTGGTGGTGGTGATGGTGGTTGTTGTGGTGGTGGTGATGGTGATGGTGGTTGTTGTGGTACTGTTGGTGGTTGTTGTTGTGGTTTCACTGGAATCTTGAATTTCAATCTACGAGCTATAGTAGGATCAGCATGCTTTCTCGTAGTTGACTTCTTTCTACCTCCTAACTGTGGTGTTTGAATATCTTGAACATCTTCTTGTGATGGAACATACAAATCATCATCTTTTTCTTCTCTCCTTTTTCACTTTAACTGTTTTTCTTTTTCTATATCAGCCTTGATTCTTTTCAAACGTTCAGTTTCATCAACCTCCTCTTCAGAACTAGATGAACTTTTCTCTTCATCATCACCAGCTTTCTCAGTTTCTGCAGTATCATCAAGAGTTTTTTAACAACTGCTCTGTTTCAAATGTTAAAAGTTCATCAACTTCAGTTTCAACATCCTCTGATTCATCTTCTTCTGGTTCATCGACCAGCATTGTCTCAACAACTTTATTTTGACGTTTCTTTTTCGGTTGAGAGGAAGAACCTTCTTCAGTTTGAACTTTAGGAGTCGTCTTTCTACTCCTTTTCTTCTTTTCCTCCTTTGTGAACCATTCATTGCGTGTTGCTTTGAAATCAGCTAATATTTTTAACTCATCTGCTGCAGTCTTTTCCTTCATTTCTCCATTTCAAATGATCAACAGGATCTGGATCTTGATAATCTTCACTCTTGATAAATCCGAAGAATTCAGCTTTTGTTGTTGGTTCTGGATGATTCTTGTGATATCTGGATAATACTATCAATGTCTGGTTATCCATATGATATAATGGCAATAAATCATCGTTTTCATCCTTCACAAGATCTGGATAGGCATGATCAAGTATCACCTGTACAAATCTTGGATAAATCCAGGTTTTGCTTTTAGAAATAATGTTTTCCTTCATGTAATGGAAAATGATTTTGAAAAGTTATACTTCTTATTCAATAATAATGCAGTCACCATGTTCATCTGATAATCTCTCATTGCATCATAACCACTCTTTCTGTGACTGAGAGCATGTACAATTGAATGAATAAAAAACTTGTAAGGCTTTGAGAAACTTGATTTTAGATAGTTTGCACTGTTCAACTTTCCATTATACCCCATCCTTAACATGCATCCCTTAACCATCTTTTCAGGAAACTTTGTCGGAGAATCTTCATCATCAGGAAAGTTTAAAACTTCACGAACCAGCTGTTCTGTGATGACAATTTCTTTATCTTGACCATTCAAGCTGACAATTGATGTAATCACTTTATTTTCTGCATCATACTAGGCATTCTTCCAGAATCGTTCAATATGAGATCTAAAAACAAGTTGCTGATCAGTCAATGCCTTCTGGATAGGCAAACGCTTCATAAACTCCAGAATCTCTTTGAACACTGCCATTTTTGAAAGTTTCTCATCATAAACACAACAGATGTTGTGTAATGGATCAAATTGCACATTCGAAGCCTGAAAAATACCACACAAACACAAGTTAAACACTTTGAATAATTTTCAAGACATACACATTTCATACGAAATGTTTTTCAAACGGAATGACTTTCAAACGAAATGGCCAGTTTTCAAACAGATTGACTTTCAAACGAAATGACTACTTCAAGCGGAATGGTGTTTTGAAACGAAATGAAGTTTGAAGCGAAATGGCAGATTGAAGCGAAATGGCTTTTTGAAACGAAATGACCATCATTTCGTTTGAAAACACTTTTTAACTTCGTTTGAACCGACATCACGGAACAATGATTTTACAAACGATTTGATGATGAAATGAAACCCTAGGTTTGTTCTATTACAGATTCCGAGTACATGGGTGTGATTTTTGTTCATTTTAGACCACAAATAAACCCTAGATCTAAGTTCAAACTTTCAGAACTTCTGAGTTCATATGAAATCGAAATATCTAGAACAAATTGAAGCCCTAGAACTGATCTACGTCACAATCCGAACATACAAATGTGACTATCGTTCATATTAGTTCATTATTCAACCCTAAATCTAGATCACAGTTACTGTTCATTGAAATTTCAACAGATCTGAGCAAATAAACCCTCAATCTTTACCTTTCCCATTATCTAAGTTGTGTAAACCAACCTAAACAAGGATTGCGAGCAACAAACTGACAAGAATTCGGCTAAGATCGATGAACTTGGTGATTTCGTTTGAAATCGCCTTGACAGGATGTATTGAAGCGGAATGATGGATATGGCATTTCAAGCGAAATGAAACCATTTATATAGACCCGACCATTTCGGGCGAAATGAACATTGAGGCGGTGTTACAATTTCAAGCGAAAACAACATTTGAAACGAAATGGCCATTTCGTGCGAAATGATCATTTCGTATGAAATTTCAAATTTTCAAAATTTTTCAAATTTTAACCTTTTTGAGCTTTTTACCATCACACCTAGTTAACCAAGTCCAAGTTAATGACCTTGGTCAACTGTTTAGCCTGCCAAGTCCAAGTTAATGACCTTGGCGGACCAATTTATGAAGTTGCTGACTTTTTGAAACAGATTTAAGTCCAAATTGATGACCTTTTAAACGTTTCAAGCAATTTCCAACATCTTTTCACAAACTTTTGCTTATCCAACCCACATGTCCCAACTTGTTTAGCGCTTTGAGACTTTGTTCATCAGATCCCCAACGTCCGTTGTCGAAAATAAGATGAAAATCAAATCTTTTTGGATTTTAAAATATTGCTAAACTAACTGGAAATGTTTTGGAATTTAAAGAAACAGTAAACTGTACAAACATATTTTTGGTGAGCGTGTTAAGGGATCGTATCAGCTGCTAACAAGTTACAAGCACCGTTAAGCTTTGATTTCATACTAAGCATTAAACAATTCACAGTGATTGCCGATATACTGGTCCACTTTAAATTTTCACACAAATTTCAATCTGTTCAGGATACGAATTTAGTGTTTTAAGACTTAACTTATACGTGTGTACCACCTCAGAATATACTCCCGTATCCAGATCCCAATATTCAGTCTTACAGGTGAGTATACCTAGATGATATCTGTAAAGGGTTAAATGCAAGACCATGAGAGCTCAGGCTATTGCTTCCGCAAAATCAGAGAGATGTTGCTTCGACTTTAGGTGGGTTCCCTTTAGAGAATCTTTTCTTCAACAGCACATGATTAGCATTTTGCAATGTTTCATCATTTTTTATGCTGAGGGGGGTGCTTTTATTTCAAGCAAGCGAAAGGTATTATACGGGGACTAGGCCATTGCTTCCGCAAAATCAGAAGTCCCGGGATAATACACCAGATATTACCAAGCATAAAGACCTAGTATCTCAGAAAGAGGGGTCTTTCAAACAAGATTTCGGGGGTTACCCATATATCCGAGAGATGTTCCCCACGTATAAGCAAGAAATGATTTAGGTTTATATCCCAAACAAACCTACTAAATGTGTAAAAACCTATCGGCACATCATCAGCGAGACTGCTTAACACTTTTAAACTATACATTTCTTTAGCGTACCGCAACTGTCTAGCTGATGTACTATCATTTCCCCTTTTTACACAAACTCATTTTGACTTTTTCAATGTTTTTGGATTTTGAAATTTTATCATGTTTTTGTATCTTCTGTAAACTTTCTCCCCCTAAAAGCAAAAACGTATTTTTGTGTTTTTGGTTTTATCAAAAGCAGAAAATAAACTGTACAGAAACTTGACAACAAGTCGTGGATCACTTCAGATTGCCGTCCTCCTCGACTTCACACTTAACAACCCTCCCAGAAAACAAAATTTTCAACTCATTTAATTTCAGAAGATAGTTAAATCTCTTTTTATCAAATGGTTTTGTGTAAAAATCAGCTCTCTGATCATCGGTGTGTATATGATCAATTCGAATCAATTTCTTCTCGTAGCAATCACGGATGAAATGATGTCGAATTTCAATATGTTACGTTTTAGAGTGATGAACCGGATTTTTAGTTATATTTATTGCCGCCTCATTGTCCACAAAAGATTGGCGTATCTAAGAACTGCAAACCATAGTCCCTCATCTGCTGCTGGATCCAGAGGATCTGAGAGCAACAGCTGGAAACCAAAACGTATTCAGCCTCACAGGTTGA
The DNA here is from genome assembly GCA_030545235.1 of Helianthus tuberosus. Taxonomy (NCBI): domain Eukaryota; kingdom Viridiplantae; phylum Streptophyta; class Magnoliopsida; order Asterales; family Asteraceae; genus Helianthus; species Helianthus tuberosus. The sequence continues at coordinate 148,018,079 of CM060406.1, forward strand.
AAGAGCGACTGTGGTTTGTTTCTTGCATTTGTTGGTGCATCCGTCTGTCGCATACGTCTTGTATCGAGTCTTGTACATAAATATGTAATTTAGGGCTCGGGAATCAAGAAAATAGTCTTTGTAAGTGATTCCGCTTGAAATGACATCTTGTCATTTCAAGCGAAACCACATAATATTCTGATTCCACTCGAAGGGTTTAATCCTGATTTCGCTCGAAAGGTGGAATAGGTTGGCATATAAATAGGTTGCTTGGAGCGAGATCAGTAGTGATTGTCTTCCGGTTTGCCACGAAGTGCTGCCGAAGTGTTGTCGTGCTTGTAAAAGGATTCTATATCAATAAAATCAACAGTTTAAAGTGAATACGGCTGAAATAACACTAATTCATTAGTTTCCGCCTCTTGAATTGGTGAATTACTCTTCTGATCGACTCGTTCGGGTTAAAAAACGATCCTACAAGTGGTATCAGAGCTCAGGAGGAAGAGTTCTTGCCATTTCAACTGTGTTTTCTGATTTTCTACACCTTCTTCTTAAAAATAAAAAATTTTCACGGTAAAATCAGCTCAATTTCACACATAACACGCGCAATCATGTTTTGATAAACCCTTGAAAGTTTCAGAAGTAAAATCAACCTAAAACTTGAAATTTTTGACCTTCCGCTTGAAACTGTTTTCGGAAAAGATGACGTCAGGGTGATTCCGCTTGGATTGCTTCTTGATTTCGCTTGAGAATACACTAATTCCGCTTGAAAAAGGGGTTCTACTTGAAATTATGTTTGATTCCACTCTAAAACAGATTCCGCTTGAAAGCTCAGCTGGTATTCTGCTTCAAATCTTCAAAATTTGATTCCGCTTGAACGCTCATAGTGATTCCGCTCCAAATACTGATCTCACTTGAAAGTATATAGTTGTTTGATTTCGCTTGCAAGTATATCCCTTGCTATTTCGCTTGAACTTGGGAGTTTGTGAACTTTTGAAAATTGAAACATGGACAACGAGTTCTACAATGCCTTTGCTGGACCAATGAACATTACTCAGACCACATTGCTTGAAAATGAAACGGGTACTTCACAAAAACCGCCTAAGCTTTTGGATATTGATGATTATAACGGGTGGTCCGAACGTTTTGGCAATTGGGTTGAAGCTTATCATTTGGATGCTTGGGAACACACTGAAGTCCCATATGAAAGGCCCACAAAGAACGGTAATCCGATAATGACAATCAGAGAAATGAGTGCTGAGGAGAAAAAGAAGTATAGAGATGAGAAATTGATGGTGAGTCTGTTACAGCAAGCGATCAAAGAGGACATTCTGATTTTGTTTCAACATGATGGAAGTGCTTATTCAATCTGGAATGAATTGGAAGCAAAATTTATAGGAAGTGATGGTATGCTCAAGAACAAGATGTCACTCATGAAGAAAGAATTTGATCTATTCCGTGGTTTGAAATCCGAAAACACCAAGCAGATTATTGAAAGATATTGTAACTTGGTGAGAAATATGACGAACCTAGGCATCAAAAAGGATACTGATGAGCTGATTGAGAAACTTGCAGATGCGTTACCACATGATATTTGGGGAACATATCTGATGATGTTGAGAAACAATCGGAAAGAATATAAAATGTTAACACTGGTTGAGTTCATCAAACATCTGGAAGCTCAAGAGATGGAGCAGAGGAAGATCGCCAGGATGAAGAACTACGATGGAGAACAAGACATCGGCTTGTATTTCAAGAGTGGTGTTAGTGAAAAGATAAATTTTTCTCCAAAGGTTGAAACTGCTTATAACGCAAAAGGTTCTTCTGAAAGTGCATCTCAGGGATCAAGCAGCACAACAGGATTCTCTTCATTTCCAACTTATGATCCACAGTTTTCTACAACAAAGAGTGGCAAAGTTCTTCAATGCAACATTTCTTTAAATCTTGAAAATGATCAAAATTATACTGAGGAAGTTGCTAAAAGTCACATGTCTTTGTTGGTAACAGTGCTTGAATCTTATGGAGGCTTAGTTGCAGGAAGGATCAGGAATCCAATGCTCACGAAAGAGGATTATGATCAAATTGATGCCGAGGAAATGGAATTGATGGATATTAAATGGTGCATGGCCAGTGTGTTGAGACGGGCTGAAAAGTTCAAACAAATTACAGGCAGAGATTATTTTCGCGAGGCACATGTTTCAACTTTGGGTTTTGATAAGTCTAAAGTTACTTGTTTTCGTTGCAGGGAAAAAGGGGCATTTCAAGAGGGGGTGCACAAATCGTGAAGCTAGTGGAGCTCAAAACCCTTTCAGAAACAACGATTACTACAAGAAGGCAATTTATCATCAAGTCTCACAACAGCCATATCAACAACAACAGGCACCGCATCAAGCACAAACTGCACATGGTAGAAAAGAAATTGAAGATTCAAAGAGAGCGTGTCTGGTTAATCAGGGCAAGGATGGTGGATTTAGCTGGGATAAATACATTCCAATAGAAAGTAAAGTGTGTTTGGCAGATCAAGATGATGAAAAATTGCCAGAAGGGTTCAATTGGGATAATTTTTGCCCAGATAAAGAATTTATGGAAAAAGAGATGTTAAATGCTAAAGCTTTTGTTGCTAATGTTAGAGATGAATATTGGGCAGAAAAATACAGAAAAATGAGAGAAGCTGAAGAGGAAAAATGGAGAAAAATTAAAGAAGAGGAAGAGGAAGAAAAAAGGATAAAAGCTGAAGCTGAGAAAGAGAAAAAGAGAAGAGCTGAGATGTTTCAAGTGAGAAGAACAGTCAAAGAAGTTCCAGAATTTGAGATCAAAGCTGATACTGAAGCAGTCAAAGTTCCTGAAAAGTGTTTGAATTGTGATTCTTTGATCATGCAAAACAACGAGCTGCTACACAACATAAAAAGATTGAAAGAATCTTATGATACTTTGAACAGAGAGATTAACAAGTACACTGAGTCGAATAGTGAACAAGCCGTTGCATTGAATACACTCAAAGGAGCTTACATGAGACAGCTTGATGATGTCAATTACTACACAGAGAAGTGTGCTGAGCTGGAATTGAAGTTGGCAACACAAAGAATAGAAACTGAAAGAGTCAATAATTTACTGAAAAGTTATTCATGTTCTACTTTTGTTGTTGACAGGATTTATCCAAATGTGGAAAGAATGAAGATTTTGAATAAGAGAAGACTTCGAAAGAAAAGAAGTCCGAGACAAAAGAAGAGGATGAAGTAGAAATTTCTGGTAAGAAACCAAGTGTTGTCTGCAATAGATGTCCGCCCCCGGTCGAAAATGGATATTCGTCTCGAAATCCGAATTCCGAAAGAGTCAAAAAGGCAATTAACTTATAGTGGGAGTCAGGGTCGTCGGATAATTTGCCAGGAAATATTGATGTTACGTTCACATCGTCTGACACTGATCATGAGTCCGAGTTGATTAAACGTGTGATCAATCAGGTGTTAGATAAAGATGACATAGAGGAGTCAAAAACGGAGTCCAAATCTGAGTCAAAGTCTGAATCCGACAAGTCAAAGTCAACAATCAAAAAGGACAAACGGGTTTATGATAAGGAATTTTTGCTATCAAAATCTAATTACCGGTCAAAGTAGCATATACTTTGAAAGATTCTGACAAATTATATTCTGATGAGATTTTTCCAATAAGAAGTGTTAGAATTGAAATGATTAAAAAGGTTTTCAAAATTACAGAAATTAATATTTCTGAAATAAAAGATTTAAATCTTTCTGGAAAACCTAAACAATACACTTCAAGAGATAAACAGAGAATTAACAAGAAAATGGGTTACAATTATGGTTATAGTTTTCAAAAGAAACCAAACCATAATGGTAATGTCAAAAAGAAAGGTCTTGGATTTAATCAACCGAAAAATCATAAAAATGGAAAAGTTTATAAACCAAAAACTGTGTTTGTTTCAGGAAAATCTTTAGAAGATGAGAAAGAGCAAGCGTTCAGAAAGCAGACAAACAAAGAATTCCTTGCCAAAAAGCAAGAAAAAGTGAAGAAAAGTGTTGCTCAGAAGACTACACAGACGAGAACCTGTTTTCAATGTAAAACAGTAGATCATATTGCAAGGAATTGTCCAAAGGCAATCCAAATAAAACAGGGAGTCTCTGTTAAACTCAAAGAAAAAGTTGTTGAGAAAACTGAACTTTCAACCAGAAAATTTACAGGCTTTGAAAATTCAACTTTTGAGGTTGGAGAATGTTCAAAGAATGTGATGAAAAGAAAAGAAAATCTGAAAAACCAAATATGGGCGGTTAAGGGTTCAGGAAACAGTTCTGTTGATGAATCTGATTCCACAAAATCAGAGGAGCCACGTGTTGAAGAAAAAATTAAGAAATTAGTTCCAAAAGTGGATGATTTGAATTTTCTACCTTTGCGGGCTGAAAATTTTAAGAAGAAAGTTGGAAATGTTGAAATTTCAAATCAATTTTATTCTGACAAGAAGAAATTTGATGTTGATAAAGCTTTCAACAGAAATGTGAAACACATTTTTGGAAAAATGGTCGATGGTAAGGCCAAAGGAGTGAAAGAATTCTATGCTTCCAAAAGGAGTGTTCACAGATCGGTTGAAAGTAACAGTGAAGAAGTGGTTACACCCAAGGATGGTCAGGCCTGGGTGTCTATATTTTTCAAAGAATAAAAACCTGACATGCCGGAACTCCCAGGTTGGTTAGTGTGGAGTAGGAATCGGCACTTTGAGAATTCAACCAACAGATGATGATTGGTTGAAAATGTTTGATATTTGATCTTACAAGTGGTTAATCAAGGTCATTAAGTTAAACTTGATTTAACTATCATTTAAAAGTGTTGGTAAACAATGTGATGAGTTTTCCCCGAACCTACAAATGGTAAAATCAACAAAACTAATTTTCCGGAAAAACCATTTTGATTAAAACAAACTTAAGTGTTTTGAGATCATAATGGGAAAATAGTTTGTTGTGAGGGGGAGTTCTGATTGTTTATGCCAAGTGGATGGAGAATTGAGGCAATTCGATATGAGTTGTCATGTTCTTGTACAGTTTGTTTTCAATTTTCTTTAGATGTATTTGTATTTTAGGGGGAGTATAATTTCAGAAAATCCAAAAACATTAGAAAATTTGAAAAAGCCAAAAACATGATAAAATGAAAAATGAGTTTTGTTGCATAAAAGAGGAAATGATAGTACATCAGTGGACTGTCACAACACGCTAAAGAAATGGAAAGTTAAAATGTGATAAACGGTCTCACTAAGGATGTGACGGTAGGCTCAGCTAGACTAGTAGATTTGCGATAACGATACAAACTTAAATGAAAAGGCCTAGTTCTAGTGGGAAACATGGTCAAAAGCATAGTACTTAGTTTTGTCCTTCTTGACTGTGTGCCTACTCAGTAATCGCTGATTGTCGAAAGACATAAAACTGGTTAAGTTTGTGAACTTTCACAACTTTGCTAAAAACTTTGCTAAAAAGTCACTGTGATTGTGCATTTCATTTTGCAAAGATTTAAACTTGTTTTATTTCTTTATTTTGTTTAAGCATTGGACATCCTCTGCGTATACGTGAGTATCGACCTGGATGTTATTTCCTAAACGTTCTGCTTTATTTTATTTGGTGTTTCGTTTAAGCTTTGGATCTCCTCTGCGTATACGGAAGTATCAACCTGGTGGTTAAAGCCTAAACAACTTCAACTTATTTTTATTTTCTTATTTTGTTTAAACATTGGACTTTCTCTGCGTATACGGAAGTATCGACCTGATTGTTAATGTTTAAACATTCTGCTTTATTTTCGCACAAATCACAGTTGATAAAAGTTTAAAGGCATTATTTGAGTCAGTGTATTGCATGATGAGGGGATATGTTGAGATTGTGGGGTCCATAAGAATTTAGTGCAAATTAATATACCTTAACGTATCGGTAAGCAATTCGAAAGTTTTTAGATTGAGTTTAAGTGGACAACAATATTGGCAATCTATGTGAATCATTTAGAGCTTAAAATGTTTAATGCTTAACGGTGTTGGTGATTTGTCTCATAAACTGATATGATCCTCTTACACAAACTCACAAAAATAGTGTCTGTATATATTTCTTAATACATTTTATTACATTCAAAAATCCAAAAAGATTTCGGTGTGTTTTAGCATAAATTTTGGAAAATACAAAAAGATTTTTGATAACTGATGTTGAAAAGCTGACGTTCAAAATTCCAAGTGCTTAACTTGATGAACAGGTTTGGATAAAGAGTGTGTGAAAATGATTGTATTTTTTTAAGAGATTTTCAGAAGATAAATCATTTTTTGAATGTTTCGTGCAAATGGTTTTTAAATTTTAAAGATTTATTCTTTGAGAAACTTATGTGTGTGGTAGAGAATTGCAGATATGAAGATTGACCAAAGCCAGATTTCGATATCTGAGCATATGGTGATTTCCAGACAGCAATCCCAGCTTAGTGAGAGGGGGAGTCTGAGTACATTAAGAGAGAGCTTAGAACTAGGTTGCGATTCTGGAAGAAAGAGAAAGAGATTGATTGAGGATGCTTACAATGGAGAATATTCGAAGAGAAGCTCTAAGACTGATAAAGACTGAAGGTTTGACAACCGAAGACTCGACACTGAAGACTCCGTCAACATCCGAGGGGGCGTTTGTTGGTGCATCCGTCTGTCGCCTACGTCTTGTATCGAGTCTTGTACAGAAATACGTAGTTTAGGGCTCGGGAATCAAGAAAATAGTCTTTGTAAGTGATTCCGCTTGAAATGACATCTTGTCATTTCAAGCGAAACCACATAATATTCTGATTCCACTCGAAAGGTTTAATCCTGATTTCGCTCGAAAGGTGGAATAGGTTGGCCTATAAATAGGTTGCTTGGAGCGAGATCAGTAGTGATTGTCTTCCGGTTTGCCACTAAGTGCTACCGAAGGGTTGTCGTGCTTGTAAAAGGATTCTATATCAATAAAATCAATAGTTTAAAGTGAATACGGCTGAAATAACACTAATTCATTAGTTTCCGCCTCTTGAATTGGTGAATTACTCTTCTGATCGACTCGTTCGGGTTCAAAAACGATCCTACAGCATTGCCAAGTAACAAGTCGAGTTCCGAAGAACTGACAGTCAGCCGTTGTGGATTTTTCATTTTGCTTACAGCTTCCGAAGTCAGAATCAGCATAACCAGTAAGAGAAAAGTCACCAGACTTAGGATACCACAAGCCGGTGCTTGGGCAGCCTTTTAAGATACCGTAAAATTCTCTTCACAATTGTCAGGTGTGACTGTCTTGGGCTGGACTGATATCTGGCACATAGACAAGTTGGATACATGATGTCCGGTCTGGACACAGTCAGATACATTAAGGATCCAATGATTGACCGGTAGTACGTCTCATCCACTTTTTCACCGCTTTCGTCCGGACAAATCCCATGATTTTGAGCCAAGGGGGTTGAAATTGGAGATGATTTGGACATGTTGAATTTATCCAACACATCATTCACATATTTTGTCTGGTGAATGAAGATTCCTTCGGGCATTTGCTCAACCTGAAGCCCTTGGAAGAACTTCATCTCCCCCATCGAACTCATTTCAAAATTTTTCTTCATAACCTTCTCGAACTCTTTGCACAAATCATCATTCGTCGATCCAAAGATTATGTCATCAACATAAATCTGCACGATGAGTAGATGCCCTGCAACCACTTTTGTAAACAAAGTACTATCGACCGTCCCTCTAATGAACCCGTTGGCCAGCAGATGTTGGGAAAGCGTCTCGTACCAGGCTCTCGGGGCCTGGTGTAGTCCGTAAAGCGCTTTGTCGAGTAGATAGACCTTGTCTTTGTGCACTGGATCGGTGAAACCCGGTGGTTGTCCGACATACACCTCTTCTTTGATCTTTCTATATAGGAATGCAGACTTGACATCTAGTTGGTAAACTTTGAATCCTTTCCACGATGCGAACGCCAGAAAGATTCTAATCGCCTCGAGTATAGCAACAGGGGCATACACTTCGGTAAAATCGATCCCCTCCTGCTGACTGAAACCCTGAACTACCAACCGTGCTTTATTTCTCACTATCACACCTCTGTCATCACGCTTACACTTAAAACCCCATTTGGTCTTTATCAGCTTCTGGTTTTCAGGTAGATCCACCAATCTCCATACTCCTAGCTTTTTAAACTGCTGTAGCTCTTCCTGCATCGCATTCACCCAGCTGTCTTCAGTTAAAGCCTCTTTATATGTTTTTGGCTCCGCTTGCGAGATGAAACATTTTAATAAGATTTCTTCCTGTAAAGGAGCTATAGAAGAATAAAAACATGTCAGGGCTTTATTGATTTGATCTCGCGTTTTCACTCTACTGTGAAGATCTCCAATTATTTGTTCTGAAGGATGATAAGACAAAGTTCTCGGCATGACTGTGTCAGGGATGCTCACTTCCGATTGCAAGTTTGTGATATCCTGATCACCCGTGTAACAGCTTCTGCGGTTGCAACATTTGGTTCCTCATAAAAAATCAGATCAGATTCCGATTCTGAGTCGTCAGATTGATCAAATGTTGGAGCTGGTTCTTCCGGGGGTTCGTGTTCAGTTCCACTTGGACCGGCTCCGTGATCATTTATACCCACGGTGGGCTGAGAAACTACTAGCTGTATTGGCACTTGTTCTTATGACATAGATTGCTGATATTGGTATAATAATGCTAGTTCCTCTTCACTTGGCTTAGTTGGCAATTGAAATGACTCCCAGAGTTTGTCGTAGTCAAACAACAATCTTTTTTCGGGAAGTTGTGCCGGAGCAGTAAACTTCTGACAATCAACATGCTGAACTTGAATAATCTTCCCCAAGCATGGAACAAATACTCTCTTCAGTGGACTCGCATAACCTACAAAAATACCTTCGTTAACTTTCGCACCAAATTTAGCATCTGGATCAATAAATGTGCAAGGTGATCCAAAAGGTTCTAAGAATTTCAGATTTGGTTTATAGCGATGAAGCAACTCGAAGCAGGTTTTCTTGTACTTCTTCACTGTGAGAACACGATTCATTGTATAGCAAGCTGTTGCAACTGCTTCACTCCAAAAATATATAGGCAATTTGGAATCTGCCAGCATTGTGCGTGCTGTTTCGATCAGCATGCGATTCTTTCGTTCCGCGACACCATTTTGCTGTGGAGTATATGGTGCGCTGAATTCATGAAGAATGCCTTTGTCATTGCAGAATTCTTCCATACGATTGTTTTTGAACTCTGTTCCATTGTCGCTTTGAATTCTTCTGATTGGCAGTTTGTACAGCGTCTCCAACTTTTTGAACAAAATCATCAATGAATCAAACTTTTGATCTTTTCTTTCAATACACATCGCCCATGAAAATCTTGTAAAGTCGTCAGTGACTACAAGACAATACAGATCTCCACTTACGCTCTTCACATTTACTGGTCCAAAAAGATCCATGTGGAGTCTTTCTAGCGGTACTCTGATGGAGTTCAAGAGCTTCTTTGGATGTGACTTCTTCGTTTGCTTTCCCATTTTGCATTCTACACAATCATCATTCAGATGGAAATTTTTCAAATTAACACCTTCAACAAGATCATTGTGAACAAAGAAATTCATTTTTCTCACATGAATGTGACCCATCTTACGATCCCACATTCTCGATTCCTTTTCAGTTACTTTTGATTTAGTTACAAAACATTGTTTCTTTTTGTCTGATGTTGTTGCGACGCTCATGTCTAGGACATATAAATCGTTCTCACGTGGAGCTCGCATCAACACCAACTCTTCTGGAATTTTAAAACCAGGTTTAATGATCAAACACTCATTTTTTGTGAAATGAACTGTGAACGACTTGTCACAAATCTGTGATATGCTCAATAGATTGTTTTCCAGTTCAATGATGTAGCTCACTTTATCAAACGATACAACTCCATTGGTAAGAGTTCCTTCACCAACGATTCTTCCTCCCTGATTTCCTGCAAATCCAACATATCCTCCGTTGATTGATTTGACATCATAGAGAAATGCTAACATCCTAGTCATATGCCTCGAGGCGCCGCTATCCATGATCCACTTGGAGATTATAGAACGTGGAAGCCCCTGCACAGATCAAAGACATTCATTCAAACAACGATGCCCAAGATTTCTTCACATTTGGAACACTTCCAAATACAAGATCACAAGCTACATCAACTTTTGGAATGTTGAAGATAACGTTTGGAACAACAGGTACAAATTTTGATTTTAGATCTCCATCCTTGATTGGTGGGAATTCCTCAATCAGTTTGTCCAATTCAAACTTAAATTTTCCATTGTTAGTGACAACAGCTGTTTGTTCTAATTTCAAAACCTTTTCCATTTTATTTTCTTCAAATGATTGTTTAGGTTTTTCCACCCATGATTGATTTTGTAAAATTTTCATTTTGGGATAAATTTTTGAAGTCTTTGGAGATTTTGAAGATTCACCAATCTCAAAGGTTTATTTTGGCTTGTCTTCGGACTTCAAAGATTCACCGAGTTTCAGAATACGCACGGGAGAAACCATCGGTGTTTTCCTTTAATATCCTTTGAAACTTTTGGTTTTGGTTTTTGAAAAGCTGGTCTTTCAATCCTCTTAATACACTGTTTAGCCATGTGACCAATTTCATTGCAGCGATAACAGATTCTTTTGTCATATTCGACAAAGGTGGATCTGTTGGTCTCATTTTTCAACTTTTGAGCTACATTGAAATCATCAATTGCTTTCTGACTGAAGATATAATCTTTTTCATCTACAGTATTCTTCCCGCCACAAACACATCACACAAATTTTCTTTTGGCTTAACCTCCTTTTTAGCCATTTTCTTCTCAAAACCGACACCTTTCTTTTTGAAATTGTTACCATGTCTTTTGTTCTGACCATTGTTACCCACCCATTCTTTCTTTCCCGGGTTGCTTGGTTGTTGTTTCACAAAAGATTTTCTCAGTTTTGATAGAAACACATTGTTGTTAACCTCTAAAATGTTAATTTCCACAAGCTTATAAACCTTTTCAACATTTTCCAATTTTGCATTCTGAATTGGATACTCAGCATCAGTATAGAGTTTGTCAGTTCCGGTCATTGTGTAAACCACAATAATCGAATCATCATCCGCAACTTTATCTGATTTTGGAATGAATTTGTCCAAAAAGTTCCCGTCATCTTCAGAATCAGAATTGGAATTCTCCAAATGAGTTTTAGCTGTACCGAAATCTAAGTTATCACTTTCTTCATCCAACACTTGGTCAACAACAGTTTTAATCACTTTTGACTCGTTGTCAGTGTCAGATGGAGAGAATGTAACATCAATGTTTTCCGGTAACTCATTCTCTACAGTTCTCAACTTGAGATTCAAAGCTGCTTCCACCCCATCTGGATATTTCTGTGTATAATGATTCCATATTGGGGGTGGAACATTTTTGAAAACAGGTTTATCATCAGGTAATTTCGGAACAATTTGATCAATCACATAAGATGAAGCAATATAACTAATCAATTTCTTTTCAACTCTTTCCTTTTCAATACGCATCAATTGAAGTTCCGTTTTTCCATAACAGTTTCTTTGAACAAATTAGTAGCTTTACCATTTTCAATACTTTCTTTTTGAATCATTTTGATTGAATGTGCTAATGTATCATAACCTTCTTTCACATCATTAAGATCATATTTTACTTCGTCTGTAAAAATTTTTAATTCTTGATACTGTTTATCTTTTTCAAGACAATCCATGCAGGGTTTTAAATAGTTTTTGCATGGTGTTTCAAGAATTGGATCAATCTTTTCAAAAACCTTTTCTTCTTGATCAGTTTTAATTTCTGTTTTACCAAACCCGTCAGACTCAGACTCTGATTTTTCTCCTGATTTGATATCCAGATTTTCTGATTTGAACCCGGACTCCGTTTCGACTGACTCCTTTTCGATTGACTCTGTTTCGACAGACTCCATTTTGACACACTCCGTTTCCACAAACTCCGTTTCGACAGACACTGACTCTTGAGTTTTGTCTACCTCTTTCAGCTTGACCATCAGCGCCTTGTCAGCTATCTCTTTCAGAGTTTCTTCATTCATTTCTTTATAAACATCTATGATTTCTTCAATCGGAGCTTTTTCTTCATCATATTGTGGACAAAAACCTGTAGTTGGCTCGCTGAAGAATCCTTCAAAAGAATCAAACATGTTAGGAGGCATTATGGATTTAAAAGAATTTGCAATAATCTCCTGTTCAGATTGATAATAATAAACTACTACTGCTTCCTATTCAAGCTCTGCCAGACTCTCTTCACTCATCACTTCAACGACTTCCTCAGTTTCAACAACACATTCTGGCTCTTCAATAATCTCTGCCATCATAGCCAAACCCTCACCAGGAATATATTTATCCCAACTAAACCCTTCCGCAACTTTCTCATCATCCTGATTGACCAAAAGAGCTTTTTCAGGTTTGTTTTCAATTTGAGGTCTTTGGTTGAATGGTTGCTAACTAGTTTTGTGATAAATTGCTTGTCGGTAATAGTCATTTGTGAACGGATTCTGATGATTGTTTACTTCTCTATTAGGACACTCGCGTTTGAAATGCCCTTTTTCTTTGCATTTGAAACACGTAACTTTTGCTTTATCAAATCCAAGCTTTTGATCAGGTCCTAAGAGACTGTTTCATCTGGTTATTTCCATAAATCTTTGTGCTCTCCTTACTAAGCTCGCCATGCCCCATTTAATATCAATGAGTTCCAGTTCCTCTGGATCAATCTGATCATAGTCTTCTTTCGTCATGTCAGGATTACCGATCCTTCCCGCAACTAGACTCTCATATGATTCAAGAACGGAAGCTAATAGTGCGATATGTTGCTTTGAAGCTGCTTCTGTAAAATCTTGACCATTTTTTTATGTTTACAACAATATTGCACTGTATCCCAGAAACACAACTCTGATTATTCGAACTTGATGAACTTTGAGGAGACACTTGTTCTTGAACCTTCGGATTTGGTTCATAACTTGTGAATGGTGAATAATTGTTGTTTGGTGTGCTTTTAGAAACTCCAGATGTAGGCTCAGCACTGAATGATGTCTGAATTTTCGGACTTAGATTAGATGTTGCCGAAGGGCTTCCTTTGTAGTACAACTGAACATCTTGTTGTACATTAGAAGATTTCATTTTTCTGATCTTTGTAAGCTCAAGCTCATGCGATTCAATTTTCTCGATAAACGTGCTAAGATTCATCCCAACATACTCCTTTTTGTTTTTCAATACCAACAAATATGTGCCCCATTCATCATACGGTAATGCATCTGCCAGCTTGTCAACCCACTCTTCATTTGTTTTTTCATTGCTCAAACGTTTCATTTCTACAACCAGATGACAATATCTCTCGATCAACTGTTTTGTAGACTCACCCTTCATACCCGTAAAAATATCAAATTCCTTTTTCATTAATGTCGTTTTGCTCTTTATCATCGAAACACTTCCAAGAAACTTTACTTTTAGTGCATTCCAGACAGACTGCGAGTCACCTTGATGCTGTAACAAAACTAAAATATCTTCTTTGATCGCTTGCTGCAAGATACTCATCATTTTCTTTTCAGCTTTAAAACTATCTTGTTCAAGTGGAGTAAACTGATGGAGTGCTTTCTCAATACCCGCTCCAGTCTTCGGAGGTTCATACCCTAACTCAATTTTCATCCAGCACTCAAAATGATTTGCTTGGACCCAGGTTTTAAACCTCTCTGACCACCCTGAATACTCATCAATGTTCATTAACTTTGGTGGCTTTTGCATTGTACCAAGCTCGTTTTCCATGTTTGCGTTCTGAATAATACTTGCTGGAGTTTGAACTGCTGTCATTCCCCCTCCGGAAAACATGTTATAAAATTCTTGGTTATCCATTTTTACACTTTGAAAAATTTTCCAAGTTTTTGAAAAAATCACTTTTCAAAACGAAATGAGCTTCTACACGAAATGGATTTTCAAATGAAATGGACTCCCAAACGAAATGGACTTTCAAGCGAAATCAGGTTTCAAGCGAAATCAACTTTCAAGCGAAATCACACATTCAAGCGAAATCACACTTTCAAATGAAATGAAAAGTCATTTCGTGCAAAATGAGTGAAAAATTCCTTTTCGAGCGAAATGATGGATTTTCAAGCGAAATGGTCTGTTTCGTACGGAATAGACACAATTTCAAGCGAATTGGTTCATTTCGTGCGGAATGGACACAATTTTCAAGCGAAATGATACATCGTTCACGCGAAATGATGTTTTTGAAACTTTTTGATCAGATTTAGTCTGAATTAAGGTCTGAAACTTTCAAGGATTGATTAAAATGGTGTTTTACACGTTATATTCAAAGATCAGTCCATTTTGTCTGTGAAATCGTTCAAAAATCCAAGAATGAGTAGAAGTAGAATGTTCTAAACCATTCAAAGCACTAATTCAGCCGATTTGACTCATCCTGAGCTCTGATACCACTTGTAGGATCAATATACCACCTGAATGAGTCGATCAGAGTCAAATTAAAGTCACGAGAGAGGCGGAAACACTCTAGTAACTGAGATTCAGTGATAGAATAGAGTAGAAACAGAAATGTATACTTAAAACTGGTTTTCCATTGATATTAGACTTGAATACACGGAGAAAATTTGGCAGCACTTCATTACAAGAATCACTGAACCGTACCAAATGGAAAACACTACACCCCTATATATAGGAGATTCATTTCGCACGAAACCATATGTGTCATTCTGCACGAAATGGAAAAGTTCCATTTCGTGCGAAATCACTTCCAAACTCATTTCGTGCGAAATGGTACATTTACAAAATAAACTTAACTTTTACACTTTGCACCCCCTATTACAAGCTATAGACATTGTAGGATTGTTTTACCGACCGAAACAAGTCGATCAGAGGCGTTCTACTCAATATGAAAGGCGGAAACAGACATATCGAGTTCGATTAAGCTAGATATTCACTTTAAATGTCTTTATGATTGATTTGACAAAGTTTTACAGCGAGTAGACACTTCGGCTCCGGAATCACACATATACAACTAACTCAAACAAAATTACAAGACCACTATTTATAGGCAGCATAATTTCGCATGAACCAGACTCAAACGAAATTACTTCACACGAAATTATAATTTCGTGCGAAATTACATATGGTGATTTCATGCGAAATTACCTATTTTGACATGTCTCTCGAACTTCGTGCCCTGATCAATACATAATAAATCAAGACTCCATACAGGATGAAGTCGACAGACGTATGCACCAACAGACTCCCCCTCGGATGTTGACGAGTCTTCAGTGTCGAGTCTTCAACGTCTTCAGTCTTTATCAGTCTTCTCGACTTCTCCAAAGTATCTGACAATGTAAAACATCCTTAATCTCTGTCTTCTCTTGTTCTTCAGGATCTCGAACTGGCTCTTATCTCACTCTAATTCTCTTGATCAGATCTCTTGATTCCTTAAGTTTAGGATCAGAAACCTGGCTTTCTCCATGCTTCATTCCTGCACAAACTCTTCCTAAAAATAAATTTCACAAATTTACAATTTGACAAATTTATTCTCTGCTTACCACTTGTAAACACAAACATCAATTTCAAGTATTGTACAAAATGATTTAACATTGTTAAACTCTGATGAACCATTTGTAAAAATACCAATTTTCAAATTCAAATTTAAAATTTCTTTCAAACCTTACTTGATATCCATCATGTTTAGCACTAGGAATTTTGAAAATCAGTTCTTCAACATCAGTTGTCGAAAATCTTTTTGAATTTTTCAAAATTTATGCTAAAACACATTCGTTTTGGGTTTTTCTAAGATTTTTAGTGTGTAAACGTAAAAAAAATATATACAGACAATATTTTTGCGAGTTTGTGTAAGAGGATCATATCAGTTTCTGAGACAAATCACCAACGCCGTTAAGCTTTAAACATTTTAAGTTCTAAACGATTCACTTAGATTGTCAATATATTGATCCACTTAAATTTTCACACAAAGTTCAACTGTTTCGAGATACGGATTAATGTTTTAGAGACTTAAACTTATTCGCGTGTCCCACCTCAGAATATACTCCCGTATCCAGATCCCAATATTCAGTCTTACAGGTGAGTATACCTAGATGATATCTGTAAAGGGTTAAATGAGAGGGCCGTGAGAGCTCAGGCTATTGCTTCCGCAAAATCAGAGAGATGACGGCTTCGACTTTCGGTGTGTTCCCTTTAGAGAATCTTTTCTTCAACAGCACATGATTAGCATTTTTCAATGTTTCATCATTTTTATGCTGAGGGTGAGATATATTTCAAGCAAGCGTAAAGTATTCTCCGGGGACTAGGCCATTGCTTCTGCAAAATCAGAAGTCCCGGGATAATACCCCAGATATCACTAAGCATAAAGACCTAGTATCTCAGAAAGAGGGACCTTTCAAACAAGATTTCGGGGGTTACCCATATATCCAAAAGATGTTCCCCACGAGATAAGTAAGTTTGAAATTTATGTTTATATCTCGACACAATCTACTAAATGTGTAAAAACCTACTGGCACATCATCAGTGAGACCGTTTGTCACCTTTAAACTTTCCAATTCTTTAGCATGCTGTGATCGTCTACTGATGTACTATCATTTCCTCTTTTTTTACAACAAAACTCATTTTGAATTTTATCATGTTTTTAGCTTTTTCAAATTTTCAAATGTTTTTGGATTTTCTGAAATGTCTTACTCCCCCTAAAATTCAAAATCATTTAAAGAAACTTTGAGAACAAACTATACAAGGTAAAGTGACAACTGATATCAAATCACTTCAATTCGCCATCCACTTGGCATAAACAATCAGAACTCCCCCTTACAACAAACTATTTTCCCATTTAGATTTCAAAACACTTAAGTTTGTTTTAATCAAATTGCTTTTTCCGGAAAATAAGTTTGGTTGATTTTACCACATGTATGTTAGGGGATCATCACATTGTTCTTCTTTCAGATCATTTGATGAAAGTTAAAATCAAGTTCAACTTAATGACCTTGATTAACCATTTATAGGTTCAACTTTACCAGATGTAAAATGACATATGATAATTTTAAGAACTACCACTTTCAAACTGAAATACCACTTGTAAGAAAGATGCCGATTCCTACTTCACACTTACCAACCTGGAAGTTCCGGCAATTTCACCACCTGTAGAATTTAACAATTTTAGAAGTACAAATTTTTAAGAATGATGCCGATTCATGCTCCACGATTACCAACTTGGGAGTTCCGGCAATTCAAATTTATCATGTGAAAAATACAGACACCCAAGCCTGACCTGCTTTGGGTGTAATCAAATCATCTTCAGTCGGGTAATAAGTTGCCTTTTTTGTTGCTTAAAAATCTTTTAGCCCTTTGGCCTTTCCATCAACCATTTTCCCAAAAATCTTTTTAACATTTCCATTAAACACTTTCTCAACATCAAATTCTTTCTTTTCAGAATAAAATTGATTTGAAATCTCAACTTTACCAATCTTTTGTTTGAAATTTTCAGTCCTCAATGGTGGAAAATTCACATCATCCATTGGAGGAACTGATTTCTCATCTTTTACCTCAACCTGTGGCTCCTCTGATTTTGTGGAATCAGATTCATCACCAGATTTCACTTCAGATTTCTTAACAACCCACATTTGGTTGTCAAGATTTACTCTTCTTTTGTAAAATCTTTTCTTCGAACATTCACCAATTTCATATGTTCAGTTTTTAAACACTTTGAATTTTTCAGTTGGTGGTTCATTTTTCTCAACAATCTTTCCTTTAAGTTTAGAAACAACTTCCTGTTTGATGTTGGTTTCCTTAGGACAGTTCCAGGCAATGTGTCCAACTTCTTGACATCTGTAACAGGTTCTTGTTTCCTTTCTTTGATAAGCTCCATTCTTTATTCCCTCTTGCTTCTTAGCAAGGAATTCTTTGTTTGATTGCTTCCAGAATGAGCTCTTTTCTTCTTCCTCTATACTAGCTCCTGAAACAAATACAGTTTTTGGTTTAAAAGTTTTCTCATTTTTATAATTTTTCGGTGGAATAAAACCCAATCCCTTCTTTTTGTAATTACCGTTATGGTTTGGTTTCTTTTGATAACCTGAATCAGAACTGTAACCCTTTTTCTTATTTAAACGTTGTTGAACTCTTGAGGTGTAAGGTTTAGGTTTTTCATAAAGATTTTCATCTTTTATTTCAGAAATGTTAATTTCTGTTAGTTTGAAAACCTTTTTTTATCATTTCTGGTTTAACACCTCTTATTGGAAATTCCTCATCAGAATATAATTTGTCTGGATCATTCAAAGTGTATGCCACTTTGATTGGTTCGTCATTCAAATTAGATTTTGATAACAATAATTTTTTATTGTAAACCCGTTTAACCGACGACTTTGAACTGTCAACTGATGATGTTCTCGAACTTTCAGAC
This sequence comes from Helianthus tuberosus, assembly GCA_030545235.1. Lineage (NCBI taxonomy): Eukaryota > Viridiplantae > Streptophyta > Magnoliopsida > Asterales > Asteraceae > Helianthus > Helianthus tuberosus. The sequence continues at coordinate 148,036,480 of CM060406.1, forward strand.
TCAGACTTTGACTCCGACTCCTCATCTTTATTCAACACCTGATCGACCACCTTTTTTATTAAATCAGACTCATGATCAGTGTCAGACGATGTGAATGTGACATCAATGTTTTCTGGTAAATCATCAGTTGTTTCGGATTTTAACTTTATATTGACAGCCTTTTTGACTTGCTCCTCATTCGGTTTTCTGGGAGAATATCCTTCCCAGATCGAAGGCGGACACTTGTTATAATTTGCACTTTATTTCTTACCAGTATCCTTCTCTTTTGGCTTCTCATCTTGAAAGGCTTCAAGACCTGCAACAGTTGGATAAATTCGATCAATCAGATAATCAGAACTAGAATAGCTTTGTAACAATCTTCTGATTCTTTCATTTTCTATCTTTTCTGTCTCCAACTCTTGCTTCCACTTTGCACTTTCTTCAATGTAAAAGTTTATGGCTTTCTGCTTTGACATCATTACCGCATTCATCATTGTCAACGCATCTTCTCTTTCAGAATTTGTCTTTTGCAGACCAGTTACTGTTCTGTTCAACACATCATATGATTCTTTTACGTAGTTGAGATCGAACAATAACTTTTCTTTCATCTTATCTTGCTCACTCAACTTTTCATCTTTTTCTTCACACTGCTTGCAAGATTCCAAACACTTTAAACACGGTTTAATCACCTCCATGATTTTTTCAATTTCTACTATCTTTTCAATTTCAACAACTTTCTCAACTTCAACCACTTTTTCTGATTCAAATATCTTCTTAGTGATTTTAGCTTCTTCACTTTGTTCATTCTTCTTTATCTCAGCAAGATTTTCACATTTCATCTTTCTCTGTTCTTTAGCTGCTCGTCTCTCCTTCAGCTTCTCCAATCTATCTGCAAAATAAAATTCAAAACTTTCAGGAGATAACATAGATTTTCCAATGTTTATTTGAGTCTCCTCTTCATCATCACTATCATCAGATGATGATTGATCAAACACTGGCTCTTGGATGATTTGTGCAGTGAGAGCTACTACTTTTGAATCAGGTGGAATGTATTTGTCCCAACTGAAACCCTCTGCTACTTTTTCATCATCTTGATCGATTATGCCAAAGTAAGCTTTCTTATTTGCTTCTACAATCATTTTGGCATGAGCAGTTTGTGGTTCTTTTTGTTTGTATGGTTGATCAGCAACTTGTTGGTAAATGGCTTTCCGATAGTAATCATCTTTTCCAAATGGATTCTGTGCTTCACTTGCTTCTCGATTTTTACATTCCCTCTTGAAATGTCCTTTTTCCCTGCATCGAAAACAAGTAACTTTAGATTTATCAAAACCCAAAGTTGAAAAACTAGCATCCCTAAAATCATCTCTTCCTGGAATCATCTTGAATTTTTCAGCTCTCCTCAAAACACTAGCTAAACACCATTTAATATCCATGAGCTCCATTTCTTCTGCATCTATCTGATCGTAATCGTCTTTCGTCTGCATAGGATTTCCGATCCTTCCTGCAACCAATCCTTCATATGATTCCAACACAGTAGCAAGTAACTACATGTGACTTTTGGCAATCTCTTCAGAAAAATTTTGACCATTCTGAAGATGCAATGCGATATTGCAATTCAACACTTGACCATTACTGTTGTTTGAGCTTTGAAACTGATGACTTGAAGTTGAACTTTTTGGATTAACACTTGGATATGAAGAAAATCCACTGCTGTCGTTTGGACTTTGATTTACTGAACCAGATGAGTTTTCAGCACTGAAAGCAGTTTGAACTTTCAGACTTGCTTCAACCTCTTGAACACTTCCTTTTTAATACATTTTTACATCTTGTTGACCACTTGGACTGTTCATTCTTGCAATCTTTTGCTGTTCCAGATCTTGACCCTCAATCTTTTCAATGAACTGGGAAATAGTCAACTTGTCATATTCTCTAGTATTCTTTAAGATCATCAAATATGTACCCCCACTCTTTCTGAGGTAATGCATCAGCTAATTTGCCGACCCATTCTTCTTGATCTTTGACAATTTCTAATAAAGACATAGATCGCACTAAGTGACAATATCTTTCAATCAGCTTCTTTGATGATTCAACTGGCAAACTTGAAAATAAATCAAGCTCTTTCTTTAGCAATGCTTTCTTGCTCCTGATCATCTTCTCACTACCCTGAAACTTAGTTTTAAGTGCATCCCAGATCGATCATGAAGTATTGTCATGTTGAAGCAAAATGAAGATGTCTTCTTTAATAGCTTGTTGTAACAGACTGATCATCATCTTTTCGGCTTTATACATGTCTTGTTCTTTGTCCGTAAATTCAGAAATTGTTTTAATAACTCCCAAATCTGTACGTGGTTTAACATACTTTTTCTCAATACATTCCCAAGATCTCAAATGATTAGCTTGAACCCAGTTTTCGAATCGGTCTTTCCAACCATAATACTCCTTAATTCCCATTAGCTTCGGGGGTTTTTGTAAAGTTCCAGTTTCGTTTTCCATGTTCATGCTTTGAGCAATGGCAGCCGGAGTAGTTGGAGATGTAGCAAACGCGTTGTTGAATTCCTCTTCCATGATTCGGTAACAAGTTTTTCAAATACAGACGAAATTAACCCTTCAAACGAAATCTTCAAGCGAAAATACCTTCTCAAGCGAAATTACCCTGCAATAGACTTTCAAACGAAATAACAACACAAGCGAAATTAGAAACTTTCAAGCGAAATAGTAAGTTCGTTTGAATTTTCCAAACGAAATTTAATTTCGTACGAAATTACACACAGTTTCAAACGAAATCACAACTTTGAAATGAAATAGTAATTTCGTACGGAATATCTCAAGCGAAATTATAATTCCGTGCGAAATTAGGTGCAATTTCAAACGAAATTATGCTGATGTCATCATTTCGGTCAAAATTTTGTCAAATTGATCAGGTTTTAGCTCGATTTTAGGTCCAAATCTCTCAAGGCTTTGTTAAAACACAATTTTGCATATAATGTGAGAAATTCAAACCATTTTAACCGTGAAATTTTGTTCAATTTTGAAAAGAAGGTGTAGAAGTTAGAAAATCTGATGAAATCAAGCTGAATACGGTAGAACTCCTCCTCCTGAGCTTTGATACCACATGTAGGATCGTTTTACCGACCGAAACGAGTCGATCAGAGGCGTTCTACTCAATATGAAAGGCGGAAACAGACATATCGAGTTCGATTCAGCTAGATATTCACTTTAAATGTCTTTCTGATTGATTTGACAAAGTTTTACAGCGAGTAGACACTTCGGCAGCACTTCGGCAGCACTTCGGCTCCGGAATCACACATATACAACTAACTCAAACGAAATTACAAGACCACTATTTATAGGCAGCATAATTTCGCATGAACCAGACTCAAGCGAAATTACTTCACACGAAATTATAATTTCGTGCGAAATGACATATGGTGATTTCATGCGAAATTACCTATTTTGACATGTTTTCTCAAACTTCGTGCCCTGATCAATACATAATCAATCAAGACTCCATACAAGACGAAGTCGACGGACGTATGCACCAACAGACATGACCTAGACTGTTGACGTAGGCGATAGACATCGTGTACCAACAACAGGTGACACATTCTCCTAAACCGTTTTACAAAATAAGTGTGTTGCAAGGAACTGTCAACCCATGTATGCAATCTTAAAATAAATTAATGGAAATTACCTTCTTGCCCAATCTAGTTTGCTTAATAAGGTATATACTGGGAATGCCCACGCCAGTTGTGGATCTTGCCCGTGGAACGTGCCAGGGCCGAAAGACACGGGCACTAAAAAAAGCCCAGGAAAGCCCTGGCCAAACATAGTATATATAAAAAATTTCGATCGAAATGCGGAAAATTAGCACTATGGCCGGAAAACTTGCCCGGGCCGTAGCCCTGCCAAAGCCCTTCTAAGAACCGCCCCTGGCCCACGCGTTGCGACGGTTGTTCCAACTGAATAAAAGAATCAATTATGATGTGTATTACAAACCACAGGCCATTCCAGGTTTTTAATGTTTTATTCCATTCAATAAAAGATAGCGGTAGAAGTTTCCAAGAAATCTGCACGATGTCACTACAAGAAATACAAGCATTAGTGTCGACACTTTTAGCGGCGACATCTAAAAAGTCGCCGCTAAAGGTCTTGATCCGGGACACGCACCTTTAACATCATCTGGGCCGTTGATTGATATTAGATCAAATGGACAGGGAATAAAAGAACAATGGACCCTCCTATTTCACTTTAGCGAGCATTTTCCCTCCACCACCTGCGTCTCTCTCACTCGGCACCACATGCCACTGCAGTGCACCATCACTCTGCCGGAGCACCTCATACACTCCACCGTCGCACCACCGCCATTCTGCCGGAGCATTGTCGCACCGCCGCACCGCCTTCACTCTGCCGGAGCACCTCCATCTCGCCTGATTCTCTGACGCCACTTCGAAACCGGTACGAATATTCCGAATTGCTTTCTAATCTCAGTTGTTATGTTGGTAATTTGAGTAGATCTGTTGTTGATTTCATGATGTTTGACTGTTTTCTAGTCAGTATGGTTAGGGTTGCAGGTCTGGGTGCGGGTTTGGTTGGGCTTTTTTTCAGAACAAGGGTTGGGTTAGGCTATTTATACATGGAAGTAGATGCATTTCCTGTAGGTATCTAGGATAAGTTTAGATTAGGAGAAGTAGAGGTGCACAAATCGGGTTTTTAGCTCAAACTGGTTCGGTTGAAACCTTGTGGGGTTAGCTCAAAGAAAGTCAAACCCGAGTTTTGGTGAAATAGGTTCGGGTTCTGACTTGGATTTTTTGGGGAAAGGCTCGGGTTAGACCGGTTTGAAATCGGGTACTGGTTCGGTTCGGGATTGACTGGCTTGAAATTGGGTACTGGCTCGGTTTGGGTTTAAGCAGGTTCTAACTGGTTTTTAAGCATAGGGTTACAAACTGGTTTCAAGTTCGGTTAGGGTTCAACCTAATTGGTTTCAAAATAGGGTTCGATTTGGGTTGGTTAACTCAGGAAAAAGAACTTGATTAAGGTAGGATAAGATCTAGGAAAGTGGGTAACCTAGAAACTTAAGTTAAACAGCTTTGGAAACCCACAGATATCATTAAAACCAAAATGGACCAAGAGTGTGACATTTTGAAATGTGATATTATATTTAATATTAAAGAGAGAAATCTTAGATAACTTGAATAGTTAAAATTCATCATTTTATATAAATGAGTGATAGTTGTTAACTTGAAGTTTTCCAACGATTATAATAATGTTTAACTACGACTATGACGACCACGATCACGGCCGCGGCCACGGCCACGACCACTACCCCTACTACTTAAGCAAACAAAATACTTTTGTTGTTAACCAAACAAAATACTTTTGTTGTATTTGGTGTTGTTTGAAGAATTGTTTGAATTATTGTTTGCCTGTGAAAAATTAAAAGAAACAGCAGGTTACGGTGATTTGCAAAAACTGGGATTAAGCGAGGAAAAAAAAGAATTTATTGGTTTTTGAATTTTAGCGACCACAGGCGCCGTCCCTAAAAACATAAGTCATCGCTAAAACGTAAAAAGAATTAGCGGCGACATGGCAGGTATTATTGAAGGTTCATTAGCGGCGACTTGTCGTAGCTAAAAGCGGCGACATTTGGGAGTATTAGCGGCGAAAAAAGTCGCCGCTATTGCGAAAATTCTTTGAAGTGTGTTGCACGACGGCAAGCCTAAACTTTAAATGAGCCGGTTACCAGGTCATATTTTCCAACCAAAACCCAAAAAACCTGAATCCTGAAAACACCCCTATCTCTACTTAATATATCAATAAGTGGGTTGAAATCGCAATTAAGAAAGAAACACGTACGTAAACAATCATTTTAAATACAAAATCCATGTTTCAATTCATTACATAAAGAAAACAAAGAAATCCAACATACATTAATACAATACACATTAATCATAATAACATTTAAACATTACATAATAATAATACATATCATAGCGGAAGGATCAGAAATGTAGGCTACGTACGTAACTTCAATGACAGCGAGGAGCGAATATTCTCGCGATTTGATGTAAAGTTAAAAACTAACATTCTTTTCATCGTCTCATTTTTTATGTACTTTACATCTTAATTTTATTCAAAACTAAAGGTGTTGGTTCGCATAATTTTTTTAATGGAATTAATTCCAGTAAAATTTTGCATTTTGTTTGGTTTATACATTTGTAAATGGAATTGTAATGGTCAAGAACAAAAAAGACAAATTTGTCATCATCTCTTTTATTTGAAGTAGTTAAGAATGGAAATATGGAGGTATTTTGGTAATTGAAAAAAAAAATCCTCTCAAATATGAAGGATTGTTTAATTCATTTGATTGATAGAATTTGGTGGAATATTTTCCAATTCCATTTTTATTAAAATATAACCAAACATGATTTTTGATGTAATGTTTTCCAATTCCAATTCTAATTCTTTTGAAATCCATGAACCAAACGACCCCTAACTTCATTTAATTAGATTTATCACATTTTAGATTATTTAATTGCTATAAATATATTTTTTAAGCTCATATCTTTTTTTTTTTGAACGACCAACTAAAAAAGCTACTAAAAAGGGTCAATATATTGTTAACACAAAAGAGTACATAAACATGGCATCACACATTACAAACCCAGTATACATGCCTCTGACCCTCATAACACTTAAATCAAACATACTCCACATACCCCATGAAAAAAGATGTCGATTTCGATCTATTCTTAACCCACAAAAAACCCAAAGCTTTTATCTCCTCGAAAATAGCCTCGGGTCTCAGCTTTTTCCCCTTGAAGATCTTCTCATTTTGTAGTTTCCATAGGCACTAGACCATGGTTTGTTAGACCGAGTAAACCACCCTCCTCTAATTCTTCAAGCCCCTTGTCGTTTTACGATATTTTAGTAGGTCCTTCGCGCTAAATAGAAAGAAATCATGAAGCGTACACTGCTGCTTAATTAACTCAAGAATTGATTGTTTGAGAAAAGGAGCACTAAACAAAATGTTGGTCCGTTGTTTCATCCTCCTCCCCGCATAGCTCGTACCTGAGAGATGGCAAGATGATGTTTCTTCTTGCAAGAGCACATGGAGTAGGAAGTCGGTTTAATCCCATTCTCCAAGACAGACAAGTAACTTTCAATGGAACCCAAGGGTTCCTTTCAAAGTGTTGATTCAACCTTGTAACTCCTTGCCACTACACCCATTGCCTTTAACTTTTAAACGAAAAATTACCATTCGGATCCAACGTCCACTTCCAAGAGTCTTCCCCATGCGATATAACTGTGGATGACAAATTGGAAGATAGATGGTTCAGGTCCGCCCATTCCCCTAGCGTGGTTGGTTGTCTTGACCATTCAAACTTCATGACCATCGTATCATCTCGCCTAAAGACCTGTTCTACCACTGATACATGCTTCCTTTTCTCCAAGGCATACATGAATGGAAATTTTTTTTCCAAGAGGTATTTCACGCAGCCAAAAATCTAACCAAAACATCACATATTGCCCTCTATACACAATCCCATGGATGAGGCTTTCTACATCTGCACCAACAACTTCTAGCTCCTATTAATCTTAAAAAGCTGCTTCCATGGTCCTCCAAGACTAACCTTTGCAGGAATTATACTCCAACACCTCGCGTTTTGGTGGAAACTCTAAATTACTTTCCTCCATAATGCGTTTTTCTCGTTTTTAAACCTCCACCACCATTTTGCTAGTATTGCCAACTTTGTCTCCTATAATGAACCAATTCCGATACCTCCATTTTCTTTTGAAGCCATAATCTTATTCCATGCTACGCAAATCATTTTATCCATGTCCCAACCACCCCCTCCCCCTAAATAAAGTTCCTATAAACATGATCCAATTCTTTAATAACCTATTTTAAGGCTTTAAAAAGGGATGAAAAGTATGTTGGGAGGGCATATAACACCAATCAGATTAAAGTGATGCGACCCTGTAAGTACAGCTCTTGCTGGGTAACTGTGCTTTATCAGTTCTGGTCAACAAAGTCATAGGCCCAAGTCAAAGTTGTTGAAATGTTTATATCTTTTGTATAAACAAATTCAGATGGATATGTTTCATGTACTGGTACAAATTTGTTTCTATAGTTATGTCCGAATTTGTTAAATGTTTATATGCAAATTTGGATAACCTTAGATTGTAAGGTTTTAATGTCCGAATTTGTTTATAGCCTTTGTGTGTACATTCTAAAGAGAGGGTGATTATGTGTTAGTGAGAGAAAGCTAGGTTTAGATCTTAGCTTGTAGATGATGTATACTCTTTCGGTTTTTGTAATCTGTGATGAATGATTCAATAATAAAGGATTTCATCTTCTACATCTTTCTTACTTGTTTGTTTAAACATATTTTCACGTCATGAATCAAGTACAATGTTGATGTTCGTCATCGATCCAGTGCTTTAACGGTGGTATCAGAGCATGGTTATCGATTCGGAATGGTCTAACCGCCTTCCGAATCACCATTTATCTTGATTTAATGTTTGTTTCCGCCATACATCGTGAAGAAGTGAAGTTTATGCAGAAAACTTGAAGAAATTGAAGTTGTTTGTCGATAGAGATGTTTTCTTGTTTTCCAAGTTGCTGCAGATCTGAAGTTTGATCTGATACCACTTGTAAGGTCACCTACCCACCCTCAAACACCGAACAGGATCACCAAACATGAAACACCCACTCACGCGGTGTGCGGAATCCACCACATGATGCAAACCGCTGTGAGGATCATGATGTAGAAGGTGTAGAAGAACAGATGATGATTGACAATCTGTGAATCCACAAAGTATTCACAGATTCACAATGCACACAAGAACACACAATTAGAATTTTGCTTCATAGAGAGAAAACTTGCACATAAATATATTCACCAAAAAGTCTTGTCTTGCATTTCATTTACTAAATATAAATACAAGATTATGTTCGAACACGTAAGTCTACTAGTTCGAATTTGTTACATAAACAAATACGGACATACAAACTCAATCAAACAAACTCTACCAAACAAACTCTATCAAATAAACTCTACCAAACAAACTCTAACAAGCAAGTTCTATCTAAACAAATACTACCAAAACCATCCGAATTTGTATATGCACATCACAAATTCGGACAAGTATAAGGTAACAAATTCGGACTCTAAATCCTTACCACTATCCGAATTTGTGAGACAAATATATAACATTTCAACAATTTACAAATAAGACCCTGAAGATTCTTCAAGTAGTAGCATCCAACATTTGTCATCCAAAGGTGCACTTACAGATGACTTAGACAAAGAAATAGGGGGAGTAAAAGTTTTCTATTTTCTTCGTAAATCTAAAGCTTGTGCATAAAAAAACTTGTGTGTGATGGAGTTTTGTTACGTGTGTTTGTGTTTTTAATCAAGTATTGACGTGATGAAGTTGATTTCTCAGTTGACGACTAGTTAAAAATTGAGCCTTATTAAGTTGCTGTTTAGAGTAGAGAAGATTGAGCCATAAAAGAAGGTAGTTGCTTTCCAAATTTCCAACCTCTTCATAAAAGTTTCAACAATTGGCCTCCAATGCATTACTAAATTCATGTTTTCCTGTACGGACACCCCCAAATGTCTAAATGGAAACGTTCCCACTCTACATCCAAGTATATTTGCCACTTCATTCATTCGATTCTCACTATTCCCCACACCATAAAATTTGCTTTTTAATAAATTAAATCCAAGGCCCGATGAAAGATAAAAGCACATTCTTCCCAGGTTTAGTGCATTTTCATTAGACCATTCCCCAATAAATATTACATCATCCGCATAAAGTAAGTCGGATAATGTTGGTCCTTTTGTTGGACATGACAAACCTTGAATAACTCCAATGAGCGTGCTTTCTTTATTACTCTCAAAAGCACCTCCATAGCCATAATTAATAGAAAAATGGATAACGGGTCTTCTTGTCTAAGAACTCTATGACACGCGAACTCTTGAGTCGGTGCCCCATTTACTAGGACACATGCATGAACATTTGTCACTATTGCCATAAATAAAGGAGATATTCATTTGGGTAATAATATAATTTACGAATTCCCAATTAAGAGTATCATAAGCCTTCTCAATGTCAACTATGAACACCATGCTGACCTTTTCGCCATTTTTAGCCAAGAAATGATCTAAGTAAGCATGAGGGGCCCTTCTAAAATGTTTGTATTTAATAGGAAAGCCGTTTGTTCCTCTGAAATTAATTTATCCATTACCCCTTTTAGCCTATAAACAACACCTTTGACACAACTTTATTTATGCATCCAATTAGGATAATCACACAACCTCATTGGATCATTTACTTTAGAAATTAAAGCGAGAAAAGAAGACTTACAACCTTGACTAAGAACTCTAACTCGTCCTCCAAATTTTGAGCACTAAGGCTTCTGGATTCAGCTAAGAACTCCAACTCGTCTAGCCGATCCACATTGGATCTGTAAACCCCATCCTTGTTGGACTTGAACGCACAAACCCATGCCTTCAACCTATTTTTTAACCATAACAACTTAATGGCAATACATAGATCAGCCAGTCCACTAAAATGGTTGCCCTTACATAGGTGAAGAGTGTAGTCTACAAACCAGGGGAACTCCAACCATGAGTTAATTATCCTGAAGGGACTTGGACCATAATCCACATCCACCATAGTTAGAAGGATTGGGTAATGGTTTGAAACAAAATTACCTAAGGAAACGCCAAAGCCATAGGCCACATATCTTTAAACTCATTGCTAAAACTGTTGGCCACCATCTCCAATCACAAGTTCATTTACCTGGTCATGAAATCCGTCCAATTGGAATCCAACTTTCATGCCTACTGTGATTGTTGCATCAGTCTCGTTCCTGTTATGATCGGCTTGTTGAACCGATTGTGTTTAAGCCACTATATCTTCCCCAACTAATGTATTTTCCTTCGAATGATGGTTACATAGAGGATCCAAGTCTTCATGGGATTGAGAAGTATCTGCCGCTATTTATTGCTTCTCCTGCCCAGTCCCGCCTTTACTTTTGTGGTAGTCCTCGAAGATTTCATGGTCCGGTTATTTATATCAAGTAATAGGATTTGTTTCTCTCCACCCTTATTTGGTCTCTCCCCACTGTTCGATCCATTTGGATTCTCTTGGTTTGGGCTATGTGAGCACCTAGGTCTTTTCCTAGAACCCATATTTAAAATAATACAATAATGGGATATTAACGTATTTAACAAAAATGGCAATGCATTTATAATGAAATAATATCGAATAATGAAGATCTATAATGCACTGAGCATTCTATCTATGTAAACAGACACATGTGATGCAGAAAGAAGGTAGTCTATCTACAATTCATATATCTTACTTGCATGAAGTTGTCTTTCTACCATATAAAATACCATAAGAACATGAGATAATCTATATATCAATTAAAACATCCAGAAATAGTAGAGGTCTGTATACCAGGTAGAGGATCCTGTAAAAAGTGCTCAAAGTGCTCAAAGTGTGAGAAGTGTATTATAACACTATATATAATACTATATAACACCATATAAACACTGTATAACAATATGTAACACCATATAATACCATATATAACACTTTGTAACACTATATATCATTATATAACAAATATAACACTATAGGTTGTCTGATAGCATGTCTATGATAGATGTATAGTGTTATATTTGTTATATAATGATATATAGTGTTACATAATGTTATATGGTGTTACATATTGTTATACGGTGTTTATATGGTGTTATATAGTATTATATATAGTGTTATAATATACTTCTCACACTTTAGGCCCTTTTTACACTATCCTTACCCCTCTATACCATATTACATATCATAAAATGAAATATCTCGAAACTAAAAGGAGGCACGAACACTAATTTAAGAATCCTTAATAATAAAATTTAGGCACACCGCCTCTCCCAATCTACGTTGGGGGATTTTGCCATATACTTTACCCAAAGGAATCCCGTAGACATTATTTCATTTCAATTCAAAGGTTCGGTGATCACCGAAACTTTGAATTGAAATCCAATGGGTGTTTAAAACCATGTTATTTTTTGCTTTCTTAATGTGTCAAATAGGTACCTATATATATATGTGGGCAAAGTGAATATGTGGCTGTTTCACATCTAACCTTACATGTGAAACCATCCAAAACTATGTAGTTTTGTTAAAAATCCTTCCAAACTTCATCTCGCTCCATCAAGTTATGTCAAAATTGGTTCCCGCTCTCATTCTCATGCTCTGCCCAATCGATCTTCATCAGGTTCGTCCTAAAATTCCTTCTTCTTCCCCTAACTCGATCAGATCTGGTGCAGTTCATCCTAAAGTCCTTCTTCTTCCCCTAACTCGATCAGATCTGTGCAAGTAAACCCTAACTCTTAAAGGCGCAGATCTCTCCGCTGTCATCATTGATGCACTTCAGTATCTCGATCGAATCAAACAGGTTTAAATATGTATTAGTGATACGAAGCTGTTGTATATGAAGTTCTTTGTTTTGCGTTATGCAGGGCTGACTGGAACTAATAAGTTGTCTTTTTTTTTAATTTGCAGATTGATTGAAAAATCTATTGTGATTGTTTGTCTTTTATCCAATTTATGATTAAGTATCCTTTTGTGGTTTGTGAATTTTAGTAATTGCTTGATTTGGTTTAAGTTTGGCTAGTGACGCACACCAAGTGTTCGATCTTTTGTCAAGAGCATAAAATAAATGGGATCACTTGATTTCATCATTACATGCAAAAGCGTAACTAGAAACTTATCTGAATTTTACAATTCGATCAGTTAGTGTAGAAGCGCTTAACTTAAATCTAGCCGGCCTAATGTTTGGACTCGACTCACTGAGTCTGACCAATAAACTCTAAACTACATAAATAACACTCCTTAAGCTAATGAAGCTGCTAACAACTAAAACTAAATAAGTAAGTAAACTATGGTTTCATGGATGAGAAGGAAGACCAGCCCAGTTGGAATAAGATGAAGTGTGCATTGCAGCCCCATCATAGTTGAGCATATAGTTGCAGTCAGCGGTAGCCATGGCCCGGTTAGAGTGGTTGCTGGAACTGCGAATGGCAGCCATTGGTGTACTTTCAATGGTCTCTTCCCCGGACATGTCTGTGTATCATGTTGTTGATACTTCTGCTTGTTTGTTGATGACATGTTCTTTGAGTATGGTTCTCAATGCTAGCACCTTCATCAATTAAGGGGTCCGGTCAATGTTGAAGTTAACCAAAGAATGTGTCAATGAAATGAAGTTAAAAACATCCTTGTTGTATCCACTAAATAAAAAAAAATCTTATGATAATCCCTGACTAAAAGTTCTGGTTCCGCCAGTGATTACATGTGTGTCTATTTTGTATTTGACCCGTTTCTTTCTACTCTATTTCACTTGTGTCTATGTGTAGGTGTTCGGAACTGATATACATCCAGGTGCAAGAGGCTATGATGAGTTAAGTCGCGATCGACTCTTCATTTGTCTGCAACATTTTGTGTTTTTTGTCTCACCAACAAGAATGTTTAAAACCAATCTGCAACCATTTGCTTCCAACCGAGTGTTATTCTATGATGAAGCACTTGAGGTGAATGAAGTATCACAAGACCGCCTAAAGTATCGCACAACAGCTGGAGTTGATTTGAGAGTTTAGATTAAATGTAGTCCTGAGGCTTGCTGTGTAACTTAGCATTATTTATGTAACTTAGCATTATTTATGTATCTCACTGTTTTACTCTTGAGACGCATGTATGAATGCTTTTATAATATAATTATAAATATAATGATCAGGAAGGGTTTCAATGTGTCTCTTCTTCAAGATATATAAGATATGTTTGTATAATATCCTGTATGTTTCAAACTTTGCACATGAACATGTGACATCTATCTTCTCAGAGAGACGAAAGTTAACATTTCTCAAATATGTTTTATCAACATCCAATTGTCCAACCTTATATTTGATTTCTTCTGAATTCTTGCTTATTTTTTCATGAGTTAAGTTCAAGGTAGCTTCGGTCCATTCTTTTTTGAATACGTCAAAGAGCTTCCTAGTGTAACGTGAACTTGCTTTTTCCTCTATTAAATTAATAGATGAAAGAACTGGCTTGGAGTTCATAGTCTTGAAGTCTTCATCTTCTTCGGCAGCCCTTCGAGTCTCAACAGCTTTATCATACTGGCTTACGAACTCATTCAACATGGTCTTTGAGTTCACATATTGTTGGACCGGTTTGCGACCCTGAAAAGTCAATCAAGGTAGTTCATCTTTGTGTACAAAGGCGGAATCAGTGTATACAAAGTAACAACAGCTTTTCCTTTCAATTTCCTTCTCTATTAATGCTTTTTTATTACAATTTGACAGAATTTCGTTGCCTAGCACATGACCTGATTTCGCTCTAATGGTTACAAATGAAGATCACACATGAAGTATTTATACTACATCTGATTTCGCTTATATGGCAGCCATATAAGCGAAACCCCATGTGATCCATATCAGCGAAATCCCATCTATGACCTAATCAGCGAAACTCTAACCTAAATGATGTACATATAAGCGAAACCTATACAACTAATTTCGCTTATGATGACACACATGTCATCATGAGCGAAATTAACATTCTAAACCCTAATTTTGACTTTCAAGCTCTAATCTTAACATATCTTGACCTAAGACTTAATGCAAACGTAGTCAACAGACATTCCGTGCACCAACACATATCCATCAAAAAATGAATGAATACTCTCGCTTCTTCCGCTTGATGTCATGCCAGTAAAAAAACAATCCTTCAAAAAGGCTTTAGCCCAATATTTACGTTGGTTATACATCTCTGTTATCCAATCGCCACTTTCAAAATTATATTTCTCACGTAATAGTTCCCATCGAGTTTCAAATTCCTCAACCGTATTACTCTTTACCCATTGTTTGTGTAATTCTTGAAAATCACTTCAATGAGTTTTAAGTGCTCGAAGATGTTCAGTCTCATGTTTCTTAATATGCCATGAACAATATCGATGTCGAGTTTTTGGAAAAACGCTTTTAATTGCATTGCCAATATCTTTATCTTGATCCGTAATTATTGCTAATGGATACTTGTCAAACATGCATTTTAAGAAATTTTGAAATAACCATTCAAAAGTATCTTGTTTCTCATTTTCTAATAGTGCACCACCAAAAAGTATGGACCGACCATGATGATTCACTCCGACAAAAGGAGCAAATTGCATCTTAAATTTGTTTGTCATAAATGTGACATCAAACACAACAACGTCCCCAAATTTTACATATGAGTCTCTTGATATCCCGTTAGCCCAAAAAATATTTCTTGGAGACCCGTCGTCAAATAAATCCACAACAAAATAAAGCTTAGGGTCTTCTATTAGTTTATCTTGGAAATGTTTAATAAGCCCGTAAAATTCCTTACCTTTATATTGTTTTTGCTGATCTGCCAAGATATCTGCACATTGCTTTGATGAAACGTCATTTTCATTTGAGTCTTTCATAGTATTTACGACCTTCTTGATTTGACAAGGTTTCAACCCGGCTTGACCAAGGTTCGACACTAGGGCTTTGCATGCCATTGAGCGGTGAAACTTCTCATGACACCGATGTTTCATTACTTTGGTAGGAGTAGAAGTTAGCTCATGATTATGTGAGTCGTTAAATCTATCCACGAACCATTTCCCTTCTTTATTTTTTGAGATCCGAATATATGCTTCACACCCGGTCCTTAAATTTCGACGATGTTTTTTAACATCTCCATTAGAACTATTACACTTCATGTCTTTAAACCCCTCTTTGTTACACACATATATCCTTCGATAAGGCTCGTTTGTGGTCTTATTTTTATAAGCCGAAGATATACGTATTCCAAATCCATGTAAAAACGCATAGTGATTGTAGAAATCATATGCATCATCGGGAGAATCGAAAACCATTCCCATTACATCATTAGCTTCTTCTTTCTCAAACCCATAATCTGTGTCTACTTCGTTTATTTTCTCTATTTCAACGTCTGGGCCATTACTAATAACCAAATACCCGTTTGCATCAATATCTTCAATCAGATGTGATTCGAAATTCAATGTGTTATGCATTTCCTGTATGCACAAAAGTAAAAACTTCGATTTTTTAACTAATCAATTGAAATTGTTGGAAAGTAATTGTATGTAGAAATTCTGAATAACAACACTCACTTTAATATCGTATCAGTTTACCTCCATGATCGACCAATTATAAATCAAATTAATGGTTTGACTTAGTACACAGATTGATTTGTATTAAAAATTAATCAATTGAAATTGCTCGAAAGTAACTGTATGTAGAAATTTAGAATAACAACAATTTTACCTCCATGATAGAATGCGAGTAGTAGATGTTAATAGGATTGGAATTGTTGAAGATGATGATTACTGAACAAGTCTGGACAAATTCTACAATGTTGCTGAACAAAATTTAACACTGGAATTGTTGAAGACGATGATTGTTGAAGAAGTCTGGACTGGTTTCTTGGATCTTGCTGAAAGTATTTGTGGGAACGATGGCTGTTTTACAAAGATTTAGATAAATTAGTTGAGTTAATTTAGGAATTAAAATTTAAAAGGATTTTTAACAAAACTACGTAGTTTTGGATGGTTTCACATGTAAGGTTAGATGTGAAACAGCCACATATTCACTTTGCCCCTAAAAGAATGTTAGATATATCTTAAGGTGTTATCCTAATGCCGTAATCACATTCATATACAAATTCAGTTCATGCTCAAAAGTTTCGTAGATTTGACAATTAATCAACTCATGCAACATATGCATGAAAAGTTCACCATCCAGCTTGTTATTCACGGTCATACACTTTTACCCATTTTCTAGCAAACTCATCCAAGTATGACCATGTCTAACGGCCTAGACTAATAAGTTAGTGTTTGAAAAGTTGACTATTTATACGGATAATCCGGTTTGAAGCGCATTTAAGCTCGTTCAACTACATTTTTGTAAAAAAAAATTTCAAAACATTCAATTTTCTTGGAAGTTTCTGCATTTCCACTTTTTTTTCCATCTCAACACTTGATATATTTTCCCTGCTGTATGGTCTTTCAAACATGAGTAATAGGCGGCAATCTCAAAATGTTTGAAATTGAAATTATGTTTAGTCAACTGTTGTTATTATTCTCATTTAATTGAAGAGATAATCTCTCCTAAATTAGTGAACAAATCATTGTAAAGCTCTTGTATATATTCTGTATTCAAGGTAAATGAAAAGTAAGCTTTCACATTCTTTCATGGTATCAGCCTAGGTGTGGTCCTACCCTAGCTTTCATTTCTTTTTCAATGGCTGGCCCTACCAATTCTGCAGACCCTTCAACCACTCCCCATCATACCCTTCTTCATCTTAGAGCATTCTCATCCAATCCATCAAATTATATATACATTCCATTAAAAAACAACTCCTATATCAATATATTTTCACTAAAAACAAATACTTTTTCTCTCTCCTTTTCAATTAAATAATATTATCATCACATTTTTCTCTTTCCTTCACTCACAACCACTTTCAATATATATTAAAAAAATTATACTGGGTGAACAGTGTCCCCCCAAAATATACAGATGAACAGTAACATTTTATCTCTCCTTCACTCACAATCACTTTTTTACCCTTTACAATATAAAAACTCACCCTCACAAGTTTTGATGGATTGGATGAGAATGCTCTTATCACCATAAAACTGTCATCTTCAAATTATCTTGTCTGGAAAAAGCAAGTAGAACCCCTTCTCTCTTATCTCGAGCTCCTAAAACATGTTGATGGAACTTCTATCGACCCTCCAGCCACCATTACATCTGATGACAAAGAAATTCCTAATCCTCAATACAAAACTTGGCAAGAGGCTGACCAAAGAGTGCTTCTTCTCTTGCAATCCTCTCTAACCGAGGAAGCCATGGCTGAAGCCATCGGCCACACAACAGCCCGTCAAGTTTGGCAAGCTCTAGAGAATGCCTATAGCCACCACTCTCTCGAAAGAAAGCACACTCTTCGAGACTCTCTCCGTCAGTTGCAGAAGGGCATTTCACCGGTCGTTGATTACGGTCGGAAATTCAGATCGTTGTGTGAACAACTCGCCGCCATTGGTCATCCGGTCACCGATGATGACAAACGCCATTGGTTCCTATGTGGACTCGGCCCTTCCTTTGAAACTTTCTCAACCGCTCAACGGACCGTAAACCCGCCACCACCCTTTAGAAATCTGCTTGTTCTTGCGGAAAATCACGAAATTTTTCTCCAAACCATAAACGGAAATCAACCCCCTCAGGCAGCCTTTTCAGCTCACTCTCATAAATTTACCACAAATCTTAAATCATCTCGCGACGTGGCACACTGTGGTCGGTTTCGGGGTTCCTCCTCTGGTCGTGGTCGTTCTACAACCACTAGGCGCCCGCCTCACTGTCAACTCTATAGAAAAGACGGACATTATGCGAGTTCTTGTCCCAATCTAGCAAGCTATGCTCAACGAGCCCCTCCTCTCGACGCCAATCTTGCACAAGCTTTCCAAGCACAGTGCAACATAGCTCAAAATACCCCTGATTGGACGGCTGATTCGGGAGCTACCACTCACATGCTTCGCTCCTCCGCGGGTCTTGAGGACTCCTATGCTGCCTCTGGTAATACTTATGTCACATTTGGTAATGGTTAATCGCTACCCGTAACCAAAATCGGAAAAACAAATATTAATAACACCTTACCACTAAAAAATGTGATTGTTGTTCCAAATCTCACAAGGAATCTACTGTCTATAAGTAGATTAACTAATGACTCGCCTGTTGATGTTTTGTTTTCTAACACTTTCTTTCAAATTCAGGACCGAAAAACAGCAGCGGTCCTTGCTAGAGGCACTTGTGAAAACGGGTTTTATGTTCTCTCTCAAGGCCACAAGTCACTTGTCGCAACTCTCTCTGCTTCTCTTCTTCGTGCATCGTTTAATAAGTGGCATAGTCGTTTAGAACATGTGTCGTTTGATACTATTTCCGTTTTGAATAAACTTGGGCATGTTTTTGTCACATCTTTATTACCTAAGGCCGGATTATGTTCGTCATGTCAATTATCTAAAGCGCATCGTTTACCATTTAATGAAAATCCTAAACGATCGACACATGTTTTGGATTTGATTCATTATGACCTTTGGGGCCCCGCGCCCATAATATCTTCAGATGGTCACTTATATTATGTTATTTTCGTGGATGATTTCTCACGATTTACTTGGCTCTATCCCTTAAAAGCTAAATCAGACTTTTTTTAATATACTCACCATCTTCTTAAACTTTGTTCAAAATCAATTTTCATGCAATGTCAAAGTTTTTCAAAGCGATGGTGGAACGGAATTCACAAACAATCGTGTTCAAAATCTTTTTCATCAACATGGCATTCAACACCGACTATCATGTCCACACACACCCCAACAAAATGGACGGGCTGAACGAAAACACCGTCATATAACCGAAACGGGGTTAGCCATGATGTTCAACTCACATGCTCCCGCAAACTTATGGCTTGATGCTTTCTCTTCGGCAACGTACATTATAAACCGTTTCCCCACACCTCTTCTAGAAAACAAATCTCCATTTGAGATCCTCTTTCATCAACCTCCATCATATTCAAATTTTAAAGTGTTCGGTTGTCGTGTTTTTCCGTATCTTAGGGACTATGTTAAACATAAATTACTACCACGTAGTGCCCCGTGCATTTTCATTGGTTATAGTCCCAAACACAAGGGTTATCGATGTTTAGATCCTTCAACATCACGAGTATACATAACCCGTCATGCTAAATTTGATGAAGACACGTTTCCATTTACCGGAAATATTTCCCAAGTTGATGAAACCAAACTTCTACTTTCAAATTTTGAAACCTCAATTCCATCTCCTACACCAGAAACTCTGTTTATGCCTCCAACTCCTGGCCCACATGATCCACCAAGCCCAAACTCTCAAAATCAGCCAAATTATTGCTCTCTTTGTCCTCCTACATCCATCCCATCTACTAATTCCACAACTCCTATTTCAGCCCAAGCCCACCTCCCTCCAATTCACTCTACCGACACTCCTCCAAGCCCAACCGCAACGAACCCAGTCCAATTTCCCACAACCTCACCCGACAATTATACTTCCATAACCCAAACTGTACCCACTCCACCTAATTCCTCCCCACTGTCCACTTCCACATCTCCATTTCTTAATCCACCACAACAATCTCAACAAATTGCCTCCACCCACTCGATGACCACAAGGTCAAAATCGGGTATTTTTAAACCAAGACATTTTGCTGACCTCGCCGAATTCTCCTCAAACCACCTACATCATGCACTTTTTGCCACAAATGTTCCTAAGGGTATTAAAACAGCCTCCAAAAATCCCAAGTGGGTTATGGCTATGAATGAGGAATTAACGGCTCTTCGGAATAATAAGACTTGGGATCTTGTGAAACAGCCAACTCATTCAAATATAGTGGGCTCCAAATGGATATATCGAATCAAGTACAAGGTGAATGGTACTCTCGATGGCTACAAAGCCCGCTTGGTAGCTCAAGGGTTCACTCAAGTTCCCGGTCTCGACTTCTCTCATACCTTCAGCCCTGTCGTAAAAGCCTCTACCATCCGTGTTGTTCTCAGTCTTGCTACAATCTACAAGTGGCAACTCCATCAACTAGACGTAAATAACGCATTCTTGAATGGTCATCTCACCGAAACCGTTTATATGGAGCAACCACCCGGATTTGTAGACCCAAAATTTCCAAATCATGTGTGCAAACTCAAACGTGCCTTATACGGTCTCAAACAAGCACCACGTGCTTGGTTCCAACGTTTAAGTGCCTTCCTTGTCACCCTTTGTTTCCAATGCAGCTAAGCGGATCCGTCGTTGTTCGTTTTTAAAACTGACACAGTTCTCCTTTATTTACTTGTTTACGTAGATGATATCATCATCACCGGAAACAATTCAAATGTTATCAATGACTCCACAAATCGTCTACATAACGAGTTTAAAATAAAGGATCTTGGCTCCTTAAATTACTTTCTCGGTCTTGAGGTCATTCACACTTCATCCGGTCTATTTCTAAGCCAAGCCAAATATGCTTATGACATTCTTTCACGAGCGGGCCTTTTAGATTCAAAACCGGTTAACACACCTCTTAACACCACTGACACATTCCTCTCGACCGGTAAACCGTTTCATGATCCCACCCTTTATCGTTCTTTGGTTGGTGCACTTCAATATCATACCATCACCCGCCCCGACCTATCCTATGCCGTCAATCAAGCAAGCCAATACCTTCAAAACCCGACCACTTCACACTTTCAGCTTGTAAAGCGAATTCTAAGGTATGTTAAAGGTACACTATCCTTTGGCTTGACTTTTGACAAACCCACCAAAACAGTTTTAGTTGGTTACTCGGACGCGGATTGGGCTCGATGTATAGAAACTAGGCGTTCAACATATGGTTATTCTATATACTTAGGAGGTGGTAACTTGGTTTAATGGAGTGCAAAGAAGCAACCCACCATTTCTCGTTCAAGTTGTGAGTCCGAGTATAGAGCTATGGCTAACACGGCGGCTGAAATCATTTGGTTAACTCATCTTCTACGGGAGTTACATGCTCTCCCACCGGACCAGCCAACTATCTTATGTGACAACAAAAGTGCTTTATTCTTAAGTCAAAACCCTGTCTCACATAAAAGAGCTAAACATATTGACATAGATTACCACTTTGTTCGTGAGTTAGTATCCGCCGGACGTCTCCACACAAAGTTTGTTCCTACCACGCTCCAGGTTGTCGACATTTTCACCAAGAGTCTCCCACGACCTCTATTTGAATGCTTTCATACAATGCTTCGAGTTGGTCCATTACCTGTTCGCTTGGCGGGGGGTAATAGGCGGCAATCTCAAAATGTTTGAAATTGAAATTATGTTTAGTCAATTGTTGTTATTATTCTCATTTAATTGAGGAGATAATCTCTCCTAAATTAGTGAACAAATCATTGTAAAGCTCTTGTATATATTCTGTATTCAAGGTAAATGAAAAGTAAGCTTTCACATTCTTTCAATGAGTATAGTCGTAGGGATGAGGTTCCCAAATCAATCCAACTATGCCTCTAAGCAACTACACTATCCTAACCAGATGAACTGATACGACACATAACACATTCCTATAACACAAATAAATGTTTCACACCACCAAACACACACAAGGTTAACTAATTCAAATAAAACTTGAAATATGAGCAAATTCACCTGGTTTATCTATTATGCCAAGATCTTCAAAATGATGATCTATTCCAACTTCTTCAAAGTCTCATATAATAACCTGCAAAATTATCCAAAATCCATATCCAAGCCAAATCAAACACTTTACCCCCTTCCCAACACTTCAACATTAGTTTAAGTGTGAGTTTGTTCAAAGAAGTTAATTTATTGCATAAAAAGTACAAAAATCTTAACTCACTTTCATAGTAATCAAGGTTGCATTTTGTGTATGCAACACGCCTTTTAAACCATTCGGTATAGTTGAGTGGACGAGTGAATTCATGAAGGTTTCTAGGGAACACACCCACAACGTTCATTTAAACTAAAACAAACACGAATAAATGAAAATTCATTATATTATATATATATATATATATATATATATATATATATAATATCATCGGGTTGCAGCCCGAGAACGCTAAGATTATGGGTCTTCAGCTAGAGCGTGGCTAATGTTCTTTCATGGTGGTCGAAGTGAGCATTTTCCTACCAAATTTCCAATGTACGCTCGGTAGTTGACATTCTCAATCCCCACTAGCTTGTTTATGCTCTACTAGAAAAGTGGTCATTTTGCTATCGAAATTTCTAATGTAAAAAATGTATTGCAAATTCTGACACATTTACTACGCGTTTTTGACGAAAACCCTAATTTTTTAAAGAAATTTGCGACACAATAGGGACACAAACAAAAATTACCCTAATTTTGTCACATTTTTTTACTAATGTGATGGAAATATTTTTCTAAAACAATTAATTTAATTAATTACTATTATCAAAAACAATTTTACTATTTGCGACACATTTCCAATAAAAACTTAATGAATATACTAATTCAAAGATAATATTAATTGTTTCGTCGAAGCAAGTTGCTACGCATTTACGACGAAGAAATATTATTATATTATTAGTTGTGTTTAGATGTTTAGTTGTTGCCTCGGAAATATTATTAGTTGTGTTTAGATGTTTAGTTGTTGCCTCGGAAATGTGTAGCAACTTCCTTAGATGGAACAATTAATATTATATTTAATTATATTTAAAAAATATTATTATTAAATATTGCATCAGAAATGCGTAGCAATTTGATAGAACTTTTATCGTTATAAATCATTATAAAAATAAAAAAAGATTAGGCATCAGTTAAAACCAAGAACCATTATACATAGGAGTTGCATTTCCTCTTTTCCTCATCACAATAACCACCAACCTCCATAAACTGTTCCCCAATCTTCATCTTCATCACAACCATGACTCAAAACCATCTCAATTACCAATTCCACATAAAATTATATAAATTGTTTGCATCATCAATACCACCGCCAAAGCAAGAAACCAAGTTCCAAAGCACCCCCACCACCACTAGGAACCGCTCTATCACCACCACCATCGTCGGAAACCTATCTGACTGTAAGTCCCAAACTTGTGGATCTTCAATGACAACATCAACTAAAAACACACAATTGGCGGAAACAATTGAATGTGTTGATTCAAGAACACAGAATCCTTTAAAGCATACGATTATATTGAATAACAAGTAAATCATCTGATACAATGGAACTTGATAAACAAAATCGCTAACCCTAGACAAATGACTAAAAGTATAACTTTATGATGTGGACACCCCTAAACCCGAAAATACTATTATTGATGCATAAGCCTAAGTATCTGACCTTACAATCCCCCCCTAGGCTTATGCCATCAATCTTCAGATATTACTGTCTTCCATTCTCCAGAACTAGCCCATAACTTCACTCTGGTAATCGTTCTAAGCATTCCAGTGTACTCTTTAGCAGCAAAGTCAAGTATCTCTGGTGCTTTAATTTGACTATTCGACAGAATGTCAATTTCTCTTTGACCAAACCTAAGAAGATCTCTAGGGTCTCTAATTTTGTACTCTCTATCTTCATAGACAATACAAAATTCAGCAAAATCAAGATCCATAAGTTAAAAATTGAACTAAACCTTCAGGAAAAGGAAAATATTGAGGTATAGGAATCTGCATTGACTTGTTGGTAGGAGGCCACATAACAGTCTTAACAATCTTGCCAATGCGATAATCTCTCACCCCTGGAGCTTTCTTTAGATATGACTCAGTAGTCCTCATTTTCGAAAATCTTAACATGACTTCTTTATGAAGACGATCATGAAAGTCCCAATCCTTCCCCACGTTACATGGATTCCAGAATGGTGTTTCATCTAACTCTTGAAGATCCATTTTAGTCCATGACTCAAAATCTCTTTCACTTGAATAGTATTCTCGCTGACTATTATGTCTGATTCCCAACCACATATTCTTCTCATGCTCAAAATGCCAAGATTAAATTCCTTCTCTATTAACTTTATCATAATGACTTTTCCTTGATTAATTACATATACCAAAGGAGGAGCTTCTGGATTCTTGAAATAGTCATGTTGTTGAAGAGTGTTAGGCATATATAAATTTTCTCTCGGCTTAGAAGACCTCCTGTAATTTTAACCATCAAAATAATCACGTAGTGTTTTACCTGTATCAACATTCTCATGAACATATCCTCTGTCATTAGTAGGACTATTGGATGATTCAGCGTCAGTAGGCTTGGATGAATCGCCTTCGGTGAGCTTGTCATGCTCAACAATATCATCCACATTGCCTTCGATATCAGCTTCAAAATTAAACTCTAATTCATCTTCTCTTGGATTCCTTGATCCACTAGGTCCTTGACCATCATTTCCATAATTATTATCGCCTCCTCATCATTGTTTCTCACCCATTATTTTTAGTTCTTCCATCATCTCCTAATACTCTCTGCCTCATGCTAGGACCTAGATAGGTGTTTAGACGGAAGTTTAGATAGAGATATACTAATTTGGTAGAAATTTATGTAGCATAATGTTTAGTTAACCCAATTTTATTAGCTTCCATTACATACCAAAAGAGTATATATCATTAAGCCCTGGGAGAGAACACGTAGTTTGATTTCCTCTCAAATCTGAAACTCCAAAACTTATAAAGTCATGCGCATGACTACCCTATATACAGGCATAGGACCCCAAGCGCATGACTCTTGCACACGCACAACTCATGTGTACGCATGACTCCTGCGTGCGTATGAGTCTTTGATCGGAGTGTCGCGCTCTGGTCAAAGATAATATTTATAAGCCCAAATTACCCTTAACAAATAGTTAGTGGTAGCAAGGGGTCGAACCACGAAGAGTATGTGGTTTGTGTGTGGATTCGATTGAATTAGAACAATTGTCACAGTTTATGAAGCTTGCCAGATATTTTTGTATTTTTGTTTAGTTGAAAGATGTAAGTTTAAAATAATGAAATTGATTTAATTGATTAATAACTACTAATTAACGATTGCAAGAAAGATTGATTACTAAACAATAATAAGAAAAAGGGTTCTCACCCGGTTTCGGTAATTGCCAACCTAAGGTTTCTACACGTTTTTAGATTCAACTCAATTGCATACGATTAGCGGATTTAGTGTACCGTGACTTAGGTGCCAATAACTATCAACGCTTCGAAAAACGGACAAGAATGCACTTTATAATCAACACAAGTAAAACCTAACCACGACAATGCACAATTACATATAACCATTTCGTAAAGTCATAACTTTTAACATCGTTCGACAATTTACGAATTCGCAACAAATGTAACACTATTATCAATGGTTTCAAAAATCAAACACAATTTGTCACAAAGTTGAAGCAATAAACAATTCGAAACCATAAATTAAACAACTACCTACGCCGGGGTGAAACCGAGATGATTAGCCGCTCATGGTTGAAGAAGCTTGATCACCGGATGATTGGAACTTGATGGAGATCATCTTGAAGCTTGAAGGATGGAGGAAGGGTGGATGATTAGGGTTTTGGTGAATGATGATGATGGTGGAAGGATTAGGGTTTGTGGATGATTGATTTGGTGAGATGGTGATTCTCTTCGATTCTTGATGTGATTCGGGTGATGTTGTGAGTAATGATTGAATGGGATTGAATGGCTGGTGAATGTTGGCTCCAAGATCAAAGTTTGAACTTCAAATTAATTGTAACCCCCCGAGTTAATGGCTCAAGAACCGTTTAAACTCGTCAAAAGATCAAGAAAAAACAAAATTCGCGATTGAACAAACGGGAGCCCGTCGCCGACGGGGTTATACCCGTAGCCTACGCCCTCTCAAAAGTTAAAAAAAAAACCGACGACGGGCTATTTGACTGGATACGGCCAAGTTTGACCGACGGTTGTTTCTAGAGCCCGTCCGGGACGGCCTAGAACCCGTCGGCGACGGCCTCTCCATCTTCACTTCTCAAATTTTCCATTTTGCACTTCCGTGTGATCCGTAACGCGTCCTGGTTGTCCGTTTTTCCTCCCGGTAGCTCGTAAAGCTCCCGAAATGCACCTTAAACTTCATTAAACCTGCAAAACACAAATCTAATTAAAAGTAGGCTATTCAAGATTAAAACTTATGTAAAAACACTAAGTTACACAATAACAAACACCGGTTTTCAACCACGTATCACATCCCCACACTTGTTTCTTGCTTGCCCTCAAGCAAATCTGTGTTTTACTTTCACGTGGGTCGAACAACGAATACGCTTCCCATTCCCGAGACAAAGGTTAAGGTCTATTGTCATACTGAAGTTCAAACCTTTTACAATTTTCACATATTTACCGGTCAAGTGAATAATCACATATAATAATGGTTATCCAAGATTAACCCGCCCGTAAAACTAACAAGTCATGCATATCCCTCACAATGTTCTGTCCACTCGGCTTAAAAATTTGCTAATGTGTATAATGTATTAGCACTTCAACAAATAATCGCTTAAAACCGATTAGAACACGTACCCGCATAGGCTTGCAACTCAATCATTCTCCACCACCGATCACGAATACTAAGCACAAGTCATAAGGTCTTTGTAAGGGTTGTAACGAGGCTAGGCTAAGGGTAGGAAATAGGATATTTTAAAGTGGCTAAGGTGATGCAAATCCGATTTTTATTACGAACGACTATTCTAAACAAAACTAAACTATACACATCAACTACAAGGCAACAACTTTAGCCTTTTATTTCTCAAACTAAGTACACATATTTTGATTCTTTTCTCAACAACTTTCTATCTTTTTCATACATTTTCTGATTTTTCTTTCTTTTTTTATATATATGCAAACAAACAAACAACTATACAAACTTGACTCCTATAATTAAATTTCCATCACACGGGTTAAAAACAAAAAGGTTTAAGGTTATGGGCTAAAGGGTGGTCAAACAAAAGGGTTAGGCTCAAAATTGGCTACTAAGGGATAATTTTTGGGTAAGGATATATAAATGGTGTAAACGGAAAAGGTTTACCTAATGCCTTAATCATTCTCGTGCTTGTATTCGGTCTATGGTCTTGAACGTATCAAAATTTGCAAGTTCTACAATACGCGACTAATGGTCCATTCAAACAAAGAAACATGTAAATGTAAATCTGTGATATAAAAGTGGCTCAAAACCTCACGTATAAGGGTATGATATGTGATATGCATAGAATGCTAGTTCCTTAGGCGGATTATTCCCAAATAACCACCCGCTAAATACCCGCTATGCCTATTAATTTGAACTTGACCATGACAAAAGACCAAATGGGTTGTAACATCCCTCGTTGACTTGGTTACTTGTGCTTTTAAGATCGCTTTTGAAACAAGAAATTTTTGAAAAATTTTTGAAGTTTTCCCCCATCCCCACACTTGAGGTAAACATTGTCCTCAATGTGTAGTATTTAAATGAACGGTTCAAAATCGAAAACTTTTACTACTCCCCCATCCCCACACTTGAGGTAAACATTGTCCTCAATGTGTAAGAACTAGAGTTTTTAAAACGCACAAGGGATGTGACACGGCTAACCTTCCCAAAATTTCACCCCGGAAAAATAAAATACAAAATACAATCCACTTATTACTAAACTAAGAATCAAGGTAGAAAGGAAACGCATGCACCTGATTTTTGTCGCTTGATACCCATATCTTCTTCTTCTCTTCATAAAAACAGTTGTCTCTCGAACATCATGTACCTACAAATTCTAACCCTTGTGTAGAAGCATGCTTCTCACAACCATTGAAATTTGTTAGGTGGTTAGTTCTACCGTTTATATAAAAGTGTTACCAAATCATGCATTAAATTACCTTGATTTTTGTGGAAAAATAAGTTACAACAATAACAAGCCTAACTCACTTTCGTAGGAATCACGGTTGCATATAGCTTATGCAACAAGCCCTTTTAAACCCCCCAATAGCTTGGGAGGACGAGAGGTCTCGTGAGGGTTATATAGGGAACACACCCACAACGTTCATTTAACTACTAAAATGAAATAACAGCATTATACAACAACAACAAAACTACAAAGAAAAACTAAAACTAATTGCGAAAGAAAATATACAACAACAATTGACTTACCACCTCATGGTGGTCGAATGGCGTGCTTGCCGCCTACGAACGCCTCGAAATCACCCACCGGTGATTCATACCATTTGTTTCCAAACGGTCCAAACTTCCTCACCTCCTCTTCCTCCTTCTTTTCTAGAGGTGACTTTTTCGCCTTTTTCTTCTTGACCGTTTTCTTCTTTGTTTCTCCAAACCTACCAACCATAGCACACACCTTTTTGTTTGGATTCATGTCCATTTTAGGACACTTATCCTCACCGAGCGGGTTAGTGAAATTTGGAAAAACATTTAAATTTAATTCCCGGTCCCCAAACTTCATGCTCACCGTTCCCGTTGCACAATTTATTATGGCATTAGCAGTTGCGAGGAACGGTCTACCCAGTATGACTATCAGCTGGGTGTCCTCAACACACCCAACATAGTCTACTACCAAAAAGTCCACTGGTTAATAGCAATCTTCCACCTTCACAATCACATCTTCCACCATCCCCCTTGGATGCGTGAGAGTCTGATCGGCCAATACCACGGGAGTATCAAACTTTTTCAATGGACCAAAATCGTATTGGTCATACAAACTCCCGGGCAAGATGCACACACAAGCTCCAAGATCGAGGAGCGCCCTCTCGATTTTAAATGCTCCAATTTGAATTGGAATAAGAGGATCTCCCGGATCTTGAGCTTTTTGGGGGAGCGCACTCGATAAAACGACACTAACATGAGATATCAAATCAACCGGTTCGGGTAATTTGTTGTGCCATTTTTTGATGCTTAACTCCTTTAAGCATTCCACATGGGCCGGAACCTTTTTAATGTCATCGAGTAACAGTAAATTAATTTTTGCTTGTTTAAAATTTTCCCACCTCTCGTCCTTCGGTGGGTACCGTTCCTCAACTTTTGATGCACTAATCGGTTTAATTTGATTTAAACAATTTTCACAAAAAGAATTTTTATTCATTTTTTCAATTTTAATTTGTGAAATCGTTTCTTGTTCATTTTTACTTTCCGACTCATCTCTAGTATTTCCCACTACACCATCAACACATTGTGGTGGTGGAATGCTTTCAACACTACTACAAACCTCATCATTTGAAAGAAGACTTACCGTGCTAATGTGTACATTCCTTACATTGCCCGTGCTTGAGTTTTGATGCTTCGGGTTCACCGTGGTGTCACTTGGGAGCTTTCCCATGCTCCCCCTCATTTGTGCGATTTCTTAAGCAAGTTGGCCCACTTGCTTTGCCAATGCCTCATGTGCTTTGTCCCGAATCTCGTTTGTCTTCTTTATCTCCTTAATGTCATTGTGAGATTCTTTTTGCATATTTAACAAAGCATCCATTTTGGCACTCAAGTCATCACCACCGGTTTGATTGTTCGATCCGCTTCCATTACCGCCTTGATTGTTGTAATTCCTTTGGTACCCCCATTGGTTACTTCCTTGGCGAGTTTGGTGCGAATACCCCCCTTGATTTCCCGGTTGGAAATTCGGGTTCATTTGGTTAGAAGCATTACCATACCTAAAGTTAGGATGGTTCCTCAACCCAGGGTGGTAAGTGTTGGAGTTCATATCGTATTGCCTCCGGTCTCCACACACTTGATTCACATCCGCGGTGGCTTGGCAATTCTTGGTCCGGTGACCGATGTCACCACATTCTTCACATACACTATATTGTACTGCACCCACTTCCTTCTTCTTCATGCGGGCCAATTCCCGCTCCAATGTATCAATCCGATCCTTAGAACTTGCATCATGATCGGGCCAAGACCTTGAGGTAGGGTGCTTTTTGGCTTAGTCGGCCGACTCTTTCACCTTTGATCTCTTGCTCATTCTTTCTAGGAACTCCCAATCGTCATCCTCATGATTGCTTAACAAGGTTCCATTGCTGGTTGATTCAAGGCGGTTCCATGTCTCATTATCCAAACCCCTTACGAAGCATTTGACCAACTCCCATTTTTCAATTTGATGATGTGGGCACTTCCGAATCAATTCCTTGAATTGAGTGAATGCTTCATGTAACGGCTCACTCAATAGTTGGTGAAAAGACCTAATTTCATCACGAGCGTCATCGTTCTTCGCCATTGAATAGTATTCATCAAGAAAGGCTTGTTGCATTTCTCCCCATGTTCAAATACTATTGGCCGGAAGTGTAAGGAACCATTGCTTTGCTTTGTCCTTTAATGAAAATTGAAATAGTCGAAGCTTGACTTCCTCCAATGCGAAATTGTGCCCTCCGATTGTGTTACATATAGATGAGAATTCCGCCAAATGCGTGTACGGTTCATCGTTAGACCTTCCATTGAAGTGAGGAAGTATATTGATGTAATGGGGTTTACAATCAAACATCCTTCTTTCACAAACAATTGGTGAATCATTCTCGGTGACAACCGGCCTAAAACGGTCATTCACTCCCCGTGGAGGTTGTTGACGACAATGCGGACCGTTAACTTCTTGATCAACCGGTCTTCGATTGTCCCTGTGACAACCGGTGATTTACGGCTCCTAATTACGTGATTAACAAATGATTAACGTGATAATAAATAATGTTTAAGACGCAAATTAACTTAATTAGGCCCTTGGAGAGCCCGGGAACGTTTATTTGATTATACAGTGTGCGTGTGGTGGTTTACGGAAAAATCTGCGGAACATTGCGCGACAGCGAACTGATACCATACAGAATACTGACAACGCCGCCGAATATTAAATTTTTACGCTATATTTAGCTCCGTAACAAAATTTAGTGACTACGGTCGAAACCGGATCGAAAAACGGAATAAAAACGACAACGATACAATTTTTCGTGATTATTACCGTAATCGACGAACGGGCGTGCAAACAACGACTACCGACCGTATTTTTGTGTATTTTAAAATTTGACGTTAAACGAAGTTCAGGATTTGACAACGGGTCTCGTAGGAATTACGGGCCACTTACACATGAGATGGGCTTGTGGGCCTTTGGCCCAAGCACAAAACCCACAAGCCTAAACCCGCACATAATATATTAGAATCTTGTCAAAATCTTGCAAGATTTGCAAAATCTTACAAAATCTTAGGGAATCTCTACAAATCCTTGCCTAAATTTTCATAAGATCTCTGTAGATCTTTATTCTGTGAACAAAAGTAAACCCCATTAGTCAATACTCACAAAAATAAGTATAAAACCCATGCCCCTCCAAAGCCAAGCACCCATCTTCTCTTTTTGTCTGTAACTTATAACACACACACAAATAAAAACACTATCTCCTTCATCTCCTACATAAGAGAAACCCTAATCCTCAAATCTCATATGGCCACACCCTTATCTCCTCAAAGATGCAACAGACACAAACATCACCCTCTCATCTCTCTCGATTTCCTTTCCAGACAAACACACGGCCGGTTGCCGGTCGTGTTACCGGCGACGAGTCCCTCCGACGACACACACACTTGCAGACACTCAACCCCCACCCCTGATATACATGTACCCCCCCTCTTTCGATTAACCGGCCAACCACCACCCTCGGGTGGTGGCTCACGACTGCAAAGGCGGACATCAGAGAGAGACGAGGGAGAGAGAGAAAGACAAGGGAGAGAGAGTCTGAGAGAAGGAGAGACTGAGAGAGAGAAACGATGAGAGAGAGGGCCGCCGCTCACGGCGGCGACGGGGTCAGGCGGCGGCGACGGAGACTCAGACCGGT
The DNA here is from genome assembly GCA_030545235.1 of Helianthus tuberosus. Taxonomy (NCBI): domain Eukaryota; kingdom Viridiplantae; phylum Streptophyta; class Magnoliopsida; order Asterales; family Asteraceae; genus Helianthus; species Helianthus tuberosus. The sequence continues at coordinate 148,068,853 of CM060406.1, forward strand.
GGTAGGTGTCTCGGTCCAAGCGTAGGTGTCTCGGTCCAGCGGTAGGTGTCTCAGACCGGTGGTTCGAGTCTCAGACCAGTCGGTCGGTCCAATTACCCGGTGGTCGGCGCTATTATCCGACGGATTCACGACGGTAAAGACGATGGTGGTGCCTTTTCAGGTCAATGGTTCAACCTCAGGTCGTTCTCAGTCGGGTCGTCCCTGTTTCAGTTCAGTTTAAGTGATTCGAGGTTTGGTTCGGTTATGTTTGACTCGGGTGTTCAGGTTCGGGATAAGCGGATCCGATTTTGGCTCAACTCAGTCCGACTCGGAGTATTTCAGCTTAACTCGGTTTGACTCGGTGTAACTCGGTCAACTCAGTCCACGGTTTGACGCGAGAGATTTGGTAAAGATTAATGACGTGTTAATACTTGCGTCACATTTTTAGTCTTAATACTTACGTGTGAAACGAGCTCGAAACGATTAACTATTAGTTCATATTATTCGTCAAGATTTATACGAATATTGATTACATCGTTTGAATATTGATTGATTTTGAAAAATAACGACAACTTGTGTTGTCGGGGGCGTCCAAAAACAGAGGAAACTCTGCCCGATTTTCGAGAAAATCTGTAAAATACAACATGTTTTATTTATAAAACCAACTATCGGAAAACAAGTAATCTTTTAGAAAAACAAATACAGATATACAATTTCCTTCGATGACACTACACAAACATACGGAAACGACGTATTCGGATACAACTTACAATAAATAAATATAGTTATTATATTATTTTAAACTTTGAAAGTTCGACAAAACTTTTATTAAATCAATGATATCATTTATATTGTTTCAAATGTCGAATAATACGACTCCTTTTCATAAAAATAAATATATTGTATATTTATTTTTAACAATCAAACAACACGACGATCCTCTTACCAAAATAAATATAGTTATATATTTATTTCAAATACCCAACGACACGACAATTGTTTTTACTAAAATAAATATTGTTTATATATTTATTTGAAACATTAAACGACAAGCATTCGTTTTATAAAAATAAATATAGCTTATATATTTATTTTAAAGTTCGCGCATCACGAATCCTTTTATAAAATAGATATAGATTATCTATTTATTTCAGACATCAAATAAACGATTCTTTTACTAAATAAATATAACTTTTTATATTTATTTTAAAACGCCTAAACGGCATCTACATATATTTCGACATATATCATACGCGATACATAATACAAGTCTGTCATATGTAATTTTCGTATAAAGTTCTTTTATACACGTACGACTTCGCAAGACGTCTAACGCGATGATAACGATATATTTATATGTTTTTATATAAATATTTATTACATATTTACATACTATAAATCTCATGAAAACTAAGTCTTCCCAAGACTTGTAAATCCTTAACGACGTTATGTGAACTAAACAAAGTTTAACTTAGTCATTTTTGTCAAAACCATCGAATCGTTCGGTCAACGATTCGGTAGAGCTCGATGACACGTAGTTTAGTTAAAGCGTTTATTTAGAAACTTATAAGATATTCCGTGTTAGGAATATTGTAGAATACACGCTAGCGAATCTCATCTTGGAAACGACATCACGAAGTCATAGTTAGCTAGCCTTGCACAAGGGAATTCAGGTGAGTTCATAACCCCACTTTTTACGATTTTATATTTTTATAAATGTTTTTGGGGTGGAAAGACATGCATGTTTTGCAAGAACACACAAAGTTTTGAACGAACAAAATCTCATATTTCTAAATTATGTTACGAATGGATTTCGAGGAACTCAAATGTTTACGAATGGATTATACTAAATATACCGGTTTTTACAAAACAATTGTGTATTATCGAAATGTGAATGATTTTCATGACTAAGGATGGATCGTCTGGTGATAATTTAGAGAGACTGGGGAGTTGGCCTTAGAGGCTGGGGAGGTTCAGCATTAGAGGCTGGGGTAAAATACATGATACAATTATTTCAGACATTTTATACATGGTATGATTAGCTTAAGGAATGGTACACTTGGATCATATGAGTGATAAGTCTATTTGAACATAACGAACCCCACCCATGCGCCCGCAGGTTGGACCATGTGGTAATTATATCTTAGCATGCGCCCACATGTTGGACCATGCGGCGATTACATCTTAACCCCACCCATGCGCCCGCAGGTTGGACCATGTGGTGACTTGTCTTAACCCCACCCATGCGCCCGCAGGTTGGACCATGTGGTTGCACATTTACTGATATGTCTCCTTATTTGCTTTCACATCGGGATTTTATAAATTACATACCATATTTTATACAAATTCAAAGCATAGGATTATGCGGGCATGGAGTCAAAGTCAGGGTGGGCATTGACGGTTATACGAACATTACAAGTACGAGAGTTTACAAAAACATGGTTTCACGAACATAATGCGTTACAAATACAAAGTTTCCATGTAACTTGACTAGAAAATGATTTTAAATTCGTTTTCTCAACAATACTTCAAAAACCGGTTATTCAAAAAGATTTATTTCAAATCTTTTACAAACAAACTATGAACTCGCTCAACTTTATGTTGATTTTTCGCATGTTTCTTTCTCAGGTTACTCTTCAAAGTTAAGGTACGGTTGGAATAGGAGAACCATGTGGAGTCGAGTACTTAGTGGGCGTTCAATTTTTAGAAGTCTTAGCTTATTTTGCTTCCGCTGTGCAATGAAGATACCAGTCCAGTCACGCCAGCTCTGATAATTTCGGGGTGTGACAGATTGGTATCAGAGCTATAGGTTACAGTGAATAAGGTTTTCTGTAGGAATACCTTGGCTCTAACCTCACTTTTCTCTGGGACTTAGACTATTAAGACGTTGAATACATACAGAACGCCTAGTACTCGAATATGGTCTCCAACCATTGCCACAAAAAAAAAAAAAAAAAAAAAAAACAGTCAAAAATTTTGTTTTCAAACATACGCTAAAGTTGTGTTTTACACACGGTACACAAAAACAATTACATACAGTACACAAAACTCTGAGCGTTTAGGAAACATGCATTTAAGACCTTCAGAAACTTATGTTGAAGTTCATTAAAGGTCATCACGTAGGAACCGCGAATATAAACTCAGCACACACTATTATTCATATTGTCTATGACATTTTAACTTCCCGAGCAGGCAGCCTACGCATAACGAAACGTTAGTGCATGAGAATACATGAAACTCAAATTTTACGTCAACGCATGTCGGAGTACATCACATTCTACGCGGAACGTGATGCTAGTGCACAGGTATACGTGAAACTTAAGCTATACATCAACGGAGGTTGAAGTACGACACATACGACTATCGAGGCGAGGCCTTTGAAAAGACACGATGGCGCAATTCAACGACGACGCTAGATTCCTGTCAGCAGGAGAACTATCGATCAGGAAGCGGCTCGGTACGCCATCCTGCAATGTCACGAGTCATGCTAAGGAGAAGACGCATGCCTTCGTATTCCCCCTATCTTATTAACGACGAATACGATATGTTCGACATTCCATGGTAATGTCACCTAACAACCGGTCATCACACGCAACCCTAGGTAAAGTCCTCAAATTTCTTTTATTGAAATTTCGGATTTCACATTTACTGAGTAGATTTTCGTATCTCTACTCCTCTTAATGGTCATTGCATTACAATAACTTCTTACACTATAGCGAACACTCATTGCTTAATTTCTTGAAAATTTATATGTTACGCATGCATCGGTTGTTACGCATGTGGTTTCGTTTCGAATAAGCGTTTCATCAAAGTTCTAATATTGTTTCGCTAAACCTAATTATTGATTTGAGATTCGAATGACTCACATTATTATTCATTGTTGGCTCCTTTGTTATCAAGTCAACACATTTTCTTGAAAATTCACTTCTTTTCAAGCTACATACATGGTTTTTCGTTGTGACCATGCCGAAAGTTTTCTTGTCGATACATATATTTATTGTCGGATTGCGCTAAAACCGAGTTCAATTGTTTGAACTTGTCCATTACACATATTCACTTCAGAGCATCATATGATGTATTGGGAGCATCATATTCAAAATTCGTTTTAACAGGTGTTTCATTTGTTCCGAGTCAAAGTAAACTTGTTTGGCATTCGATTCCATTAAATTGTTTGATGATTTAGATACCTTGTGGTGGTATTTTCATTTATTTGAAGCTTGTGCTAAACTCGTTTACATATCTCATACACGGATTAAAATATTTATTTATTAATTTGTTTTAAATCCGCTTTGAATTATCACATTAAAGCAGTCTTAACACATTCGTGTGTTAAGACGATGGTACACAAAATCCATTGCATATTTCGGTGTACCTACTAACGGTTCTTTCAACATCGATCGAATATTTTACGATATTTATTGTTTCTTCATCTTCGACCGAAAACATTAATTCCTTGATGTTCCATCCTCAATTGAAAATCTTATGATGTCGTTTGAATCAAATTTTCAAATTTGCTTCATTGTACTTTCGCTTGACTTCAAACACAGTGAATTTGTTCAATCACCGCTATTATTGAATTGTTTCATTCACTGCGATACCTTGTGGCGTCGGTATAACTTGCAGCTTGTGCTGATCACGATCGAGCGTTTCATGCAAACTATTACATTTGAGATTGTTGATTCTAAGTTCATCCAGTGGATGTTATTGCTTCTAGAACTCAGTTACTTATTGTGAACGTTCATATGGAATTCGATTGGTCGAAGTTCCTAATCATTGTTGGATCCCTGTTAACTTAGTCACATTAGTGACTGTACCTATACGTCTTGTTTCCTTTGACATCAATTTTCGAAACACATTTCTTTTAAACTGCTGGGTTCTTATTGTTGAGGAATGTCTTTAAATTCACATGATTCAAATAAGTCTTGTTCGATTACGCGGTCATTCACTTTGTTATTATCCGGACTTAACTACGAACAACACAATTCTGAGGAGATAACATAGTCTAAATTTCGAGGACGAAATTTCTGTAACAGGGGGAGAATGTGACAACCGGTGATTTACGGCTCCTAATTACGTGATTAACAAATGATTAACGTGATAATAAATAATGTTTAAGACGCAAATTAACTTAATTAGGCCCTTGGAGAGCCCGGGAACGTTTATTTGATTATACAGTGCGCGTGTGGTGGTTTACGGAAAAATCTGCGGAACATTGCGCGACAGCGAACTGATACCATACAGAATACTGACAACGCCGACGAATATTAAATTTTTACGCTATATTTAGCTCCGTAACAAAATTTAGTGACTACGGTCGAAACCGGATCGAAAAACGGAATAAAGACGGCAACGATACAATTTTTCGTGATTATTACCGTAATCGACGAACGGGCGTGCAAACAACGACTACCGACCGTATTTTTGTGTATTTTAAAATTTGACGTTAAACGAAGTTCAGGATTTGACAACGGGTCTCGTAGGAATTACGGGCCACTTACACATGAGATGGGCTTGTGGGCCCTGGGCCCAAGCCCAAAACCCACAAGCCTAAACCCGCACATAATATATTAGAATCTTGTCAAAATCTTGCAAGATTTGCAAAATCTTACAAAATCTTACGGAATCTCTACAAATCCTTGCCTAAATTTTCATAAGATCTCTGTAGATCTTTATTCACCGAACAAAAGTAAACCCCATTAGTCAATACTCACAAAAAGAAGTATAAAACCCATGCCCCTCCAAAGCCAAGCACCCATCTTCTCTTTTTGTCTGTAACTTATAACACGCACACAAATAAAAACACTGTCTACTTCATCTCCTACATAAGAGAAACCCTAATCCTCAAATCTCATATGGCCACACCCTTATCTCCTCAAAGATGCAACAGACACAAACATCACCCTCTCATCTCTCTCGATTTCCTGTCCAGACAAACACACAGCCGGCTGTCGGTCGTGTTACCGGCGACGAGTCCCTCCGACGACACACACACTTGCAGACACTCAACCCCCACCCCTGATATACACGTACCCCCCTCTTTCGATTAACCGGCCAACCACCACCCTCGGGTGGTGGCTCACGACTGCAAAGGCGGACATCAGAGAGAGACGAGGGAGAGAGAGAAAGACGAAGGAGAGAGAGACTGAGAGAAGGAGAGTCTGAGAGAGAGAAACGTTGAGAGAGAGGGCCGCCGCTCACGTCGGCGACGGAGACTCAGACCGGTGGTAGGTGTCTCGGTCCAAGTGGTAGGTGTCTCGGTCCAAGCGGTAGGTGTCTCGGTCCTGCGGTAGGTGTCTCAAACCGGTGGTTCGAGTCTCAGACCAGTCGGTCGGTCCAATTACCCGGTGGTCGGCGTTATTATCCGACGGATTCACGACGGTAAAGACGATGGTGGTGCCTTTTCATGTCAGTGGTTCAACCTCGGGTCATTCTCAGTCGGGTCGTCCCTGTTTCAGTTCATTTTAAGTGATTCGAGGTTTGGTTCGGTTATGTTTGACTCGGGTGTTCAGGTTCGGGATAAGCGGATCTGATTTTGGCTCAACTCGGTCCGACTCGGAGTATTTCAGCTTAACTCGGTTCGACTCGGTGTAACTCGGTTGACTCGGTTAAACCCGAGTCAACTCAGTCAACTCAGTCCACGGTTCGACGCGAGAGATTTGGTAAAGATTAATGACGTGTTAATACTTGCGTTACATTTTAGTCTTAATACTTACGTGTGAAACGAGCTCGAAACGATTAACTATTAGTTCATATTATTCGTCAAGATTTATACGAATATTGATTACATCGTTTGAATATTGATTGATTTTGAAAAATAACGACAACTTGCGTTGTCAGGGGCGTCCAAAAACAGAGGAAACTCTGACCGATTTTTGTGAAAATCTGTAAAATACAACACGTTTTATTTATAAAACCAACTATCGGAATACAAGTAATCTTTTAGAAAAACAAATACAGATATACAATTTCCTTCGACGACACTACACAAACATACGGAAACGACGTATTCGGATACAACTTACAACAAATAAATATAGTTATTATATTATTTTAAACTTTGAAAGTTCGACAAAACTTTTATTAAATCAATGAAATCATTTATATTGTTTCAAATGTCGAATAATACGACTCCTTTTCATAAAAATAAATATATTGTATATTTAGTTTTAACAATCAAACAACACGACGATCCTCTTACCAAAATAAATATAGTTATATATTTATTTCAAATACCCAATGACACGACAATTGTTTTTACTAAAATAAATATTGTTTATATATTTATTTGAAACATTAAACGACAAGCATTCGTTTTATAAAAATAAATATAGCTTATATATTTATTTTAAAGTTCGCACATCACGAATCCTTTTATAAAATAGATATAGATTATCTATTTATTTCAGACTTCAAATAAACAATTCTTTAACTAAATAAATATAACTTTTTATATTTATTTTAAAACGCCTAAACGGCATCTACATATATTTCGACATATATCATACGCGATACATAATACAAGTCTGTCATATGTAATTTTCGTATAAAGTTCTTTTATACACGTACGACTTCGCAAGACGTCTAACGCGATGATAACGATATATTTATATGTTTTTATATAAATATTTATTACATATTTATATACTAAATCTCATGAAAACTAAGTCTTCCCAAGACTTGTAAATCCTTAACGACGTTATGTGAACTAAACAAAGTTTAATTTAGTCATTTTTGTCAAAACCATCGAATCGTTCGGTCAACGATTCGGTAGAGCTCGATGACACGTAGTTTAGTTACTGTGTTTATTTAGAAACATATAAGATATTCCGTGTTAGGAATATTGTAGAATACACGCTAGCGAATCTCATCTTGGAAACGACATCACGAAGTCATAGTTAGCTAGCCTTGCACAAGGGAATTCAGGTGAGTTCATAACCCCACTTTTTACAATTTCATATTTTTATAAATGTTTTCGGGGTGGAAAGACATGCACGTTTTGCAAGAACACACAAAGTTTTGAACGAACAAAAACTCATATTTCTAAATTATGTTACGAATGGATTTCGAGGAACTCAAATGTTTACAAATGGATTATACTAAATATACCGGTTTTTACAAAACAAATGCGTATTATCGAAATGTGAATGATTTTCATGACTAAGGATGGATCGTCTGGTGATAATTTAGAGAGACTGGGGAGTTGGCCTTAGAGGATTGGGAGGTTCAGCATTAGAGGCTGGGGTAAAATACATGATACAATTATTTCAGACATTTTATACATGGTATGATTAGCTTAAGGAATGGTACACTTGGAACATATGAGTGATAAGTCTATTTGAACATAACGAACCCCACCCATGCGCCCGCAGGTTGGACCATGTGGTGATTATATCTTAGCATGCGCCCACAGGTTGGACCATGCGGTGATTACATCTTAACCCCACCCATGCGCCCGCAGGTTGGACCATGTGGTGACTTGTCTTAACCCCACCCATGCGCCCGCAGGTTGGACCATGTGGTGATCATATCTTAGCATGCGCCCGCAGGTTGGAACATGTGGTTACACATTTACTGATCTGTCTCCTTATTTGCTTTCATATCGGGATTTTATAAATTACATACCATATTTTATACAAATTCAAAGCATAGGATTATGCGGGCATGGAGTCAAAGTCCGGGTGGGCATTGACGGTTATACGAACATTACAAATACGAGAGTTTACAAAAACATGGTTTTACGAACATAATGCGTTACAAATACAAAGTTTCCATGTAACTTGACAAGAAAATGATTTTAAATTCGTTTTCTCAACAATACTTCCAAAACCGGTTATTCAAAAAGATTTATTTCAAATCTTTTACAAACAAACTATGAACTCACTCAACTTTATGTTGATTTTTCGCATGTTTCTTTCTCAGGTTACTCTTCAAAGTTAAGGTACCGTTGGAATAGGAAAACCATGTGGAGTCGAGTACTTAGTGGGCGTTCAATTTCTATAAGTCTTAGCTTATTTTGCTTTCACTGTGCAATGAAGATACCAGTCCAGTCACGCCAGCTCTGATAATTTCGGGGTGTGACAGTCCCTTCTATCACCTCTTCTATCATCTCTTCGGTTTCCACCCTGGTTACCTCCTTGATTACCACCTCCCATGAAACGAGGAATCCGGTTAGGGTTAGCCTTGTTGTTGTTGTAAAACCCATCATTCCGGTTCCTTTGGTAGTTGTTTCGTGGTTGGCGGTTATTTTCATAACCGTCATTTCTTCTATTCCCATACCCATAATCATCATTCCCCACATACTTGGCGTTTTGGTAGCCAAACTCCTCATCTTCATACCCTCGTGCATTGTAGATATTGCCTTGATTCACATACCCCCAATCTTCGTCATCATTAACCCGATCATCATAATAGCCCCCGTCATCCAAATTTTTCGTATGAACACTCACATGCTCCGGCGATTGATAACCGGGAACACTATACGGTTCGTCATCGGGGATGGCGTTCCTCAAATCGTCTATGTTGAAAAATGGGTCTTCGTTCGTGGGATTTCCACGATCTCGATTACCTCGATGGGCGGAATTGACATTCCGGTCATCAAGGTTGAGGGGTAAGGAATTGTGTCGATGAAGGTTTTGTTGTTGGGGTGTTCTTTGGGTGTTGTTGGGATTTTGGTTTTGGAAAGGTGGTGTGGGTGGTCCATTGTTGTTATTACCACCCGGTCGCTCTTGAGGCATAGGTTGAACATTTTGGACGGGTTGAAAGGTTCCTCGGGATTGGAATTGATTTTGGTTGAGGTTTGGGTGATTGGAGTTTTGGTTTGCCATTGAATCGATTTTAATGGTCGGTGTGGATTGTGGTGTTTGATTGGTTTGATTAGAAGCAAGTGTTGCTTCCAACCGGCTTGCTAGATTTCTTCTTGCTACTCTTTCGATTTCCGGTTCGTAGACTAACGGTGAAGTCCTTCCGGAGTTTCGCGTATGCATGCACTACCTGTAACCTGCACAAGTAACACACCCCGCGTAACAAAGAAAAAGACAAAGTACAAGAGAAGAAATTATGCAACTTAAACAGTTAATCACACAAATTCAAACAATATCCAAACACAAAGCACACGCACTCCCCGGCAACGGCGCCAAAATTTGATCGGAGTGTCGCGCTCCGGTCAAAGATAATATTTATAAGCCCAAATTACCCTTAACAAATAGTTAGTGGTAGCAAGGGGTCGAACCACGAAGAGTATGTGGTTTGTGTGTGGATTCGATTAAATTAGAACAATTGTCACAGTTTATGAAGCTTGCCAGATATTTTTGTATTTTTGTTTAGTTGAAAGATGTAAGTTTAAAATAATGAAATTGATTTAATTGATTAATAACTACTAATTAACGATTGCAAGAAAGATTGATTACTAAACAATAATAAGAAAAAGGGTTCTCACCCGGTTTCGGTAATTGCCAACCTAAGGTTTCTACACGTTTTTAGATTCAACTCAATTGCATACGATTAGCGGATTTAGTGTACCGTGACTTAGGTGCCAATAACTATCAACGCTTCGAAAAACGGACAAGAATGCACTTTATAATCAACACAAGTAAAACCTAACCACGACAATGCACAATTACATATAACCATTTCGTAAAGTCATAACTTTTAACATCGTTCGACAATTTACGAATTCGCAACAAATGTAACACTATTATCAATGGTTTCAAAAATCAAACACAATTTGTCACAAAGTTGAAGCAATAAACAATTCGAAACCATAAATTAAACAACTACCTACGCCGGGGTGAAACCGAGATGATTAGCCGCTCATGGTTGAAGAAGCTTGATCACCGGATGATTGGAACTTGATGGAGATCATCTTGAAGCTTGAAGGATGGAGGAAGGGTGGATGATTAGGGTTTTGGTGAATGATGATGATGGTGGAAGGATTAGGGTTTGTGGATGATTGATTTGGTGAGATGGTGATTATCTTCGATTCTTGATGTGATTCGGGTGATGTTGTGAGTAATGATTGAATGGGATTGAATGGCTGGTGAATGTTGGCTCCAAGATCAAAGTTTGAACTTCAAATTAATTATAACCCCCCGAGTTAATGGCTCAAGAACCGTTTAAACTCGTCAAAAGATCAAGAAAAAACAAAATTCGCGATTGAACAAACGGGAGCCCGTCGCCGACGGGGTTATACCCGTAGCCTACGCCCTCTCAAAAGTTAAAAAAAAACCGACGACGGGCTATTTGACTGGATACGGCCAAGTTTGACCGACGGTTGTTTCTAGAGCCCGTCCGGGACGGCCTAGAACCCGTCGGCGACGGCCTCTCCATCTTCACTTCTCAAATTTTCCATTTTGCACTTCCGTGTGATCCGTAACGCGTCCTGGTTGTCTGTTTTTCCTCCCGGTAGCTCGTAAAGCTCCCGAAATGCACCTTAAACTTCATTAAACCTGCAAAACACAAATCTAATTAAAAGTAGGCTATTCAAGATTAAAACTTATGTAAAAACACTAAGTTACACAATAACAAACACCGGTTTTCAACCACGTATCAGTCTTGCGTTCCTGTTCACACACAAAACTATTTAATATTCAACCCACGCTCTATCTAGCCTATTCGCACACTAACGAACACACAAAATGCATTAATCTAGCATGTCTCCATAATCAGCAAATCTTCACCGGATAAAAAATTATCTAGTAACACATTGTGATCTTCAAAGTATAGTGATAAACGTTCTACAAAGATCACTTATGTGGTCTTCTCCGTTAGTCCTGGTAGCAACGTAATTTTTTAACATCATTATTCCCTTAGAAAATAACTCATCTGCCGAAAATCCAATATGTAGTCTTTTCCAGACAAAACTGCCATTATCAATCCTGTTCATTGTTTTACCAATATACTAGTAAATTGAAAACTCCTCTGAAAACTTACGTTCAATAAAGACCGCCTGATATCATTTGCAAACCAGCTTGATGAAGACTGAGAGTTCAATTTGTTTCCAACCGAAGAATACGAGATGCTATGCATTACCAAACAATTTAAGTCAGAACCACCCGAATACAGTTGCACATCTTCGGTGTCACTTTTCAGTCGGAATTTCAGAAAATGCTCTGAATTCAGTATATAACGTGAAATTTTTATTCCCCCTACATATTTGCTAATTTCTGACCTTTGTAAAATCTTTACTGAAGTTCCAAAAATCCCCCCCCCCCCAATCTTGGCAAATTCTGATCTCTACCCTATCTTAAAACTCAACTTTGCGAAATTTTTGACTTTTTGTTCCACAAAAGTCAGTTTATCATCAATGAAGAATTTTATGTTTTGGACCATTAATAGTCACTTCACCGATTGTTAGACATTATGAACAAGTCTTACTGACTACCCCACTTTTTATCAACACTCTATGATTTCATCATCTTAAACTTTCTATAAATCCTCTGGCGTGTCCTCAAACTACCCACATTTAACGTTAAAATCTCAAAAAATTTTCTATCACCAAATGCTTTATAGACACTCATCTCGTCACTGCGAACAAAAAATTTTCTTACTCTTAGCACTTTCTCAGTGTATCACTCATGCGCGCATACGACTTGTGTGTGTGTGTACGATTCCTGTGTGTGTATGACTCTTGTGCGTATGACTCTTCCGTAGCACTCTTGCGAGCTAGAGTTGCTGAATCTTCATTTCTTTGAATTTGTTGATGAAACCACCACAAAAATGTGCGAAAATCAATTCTGAATGTAATAACATCTTCGATCAATTTGACATTTCATATGTGAATTGATCTTTAACTTTTGATTTTACATCTAAAACAAATAAATCATGAGAATAGGTGATTCAACCAACGATTAGACCGATTGAATCGATACCGTAGCTCTGATACCATTGCTAGGACCTGGATAGGTGTTTAGACTGAAGCTTGGATAGAGATAAACTAACTCGGTAGAAATTTCGGCAGCATAACGTTTAGTCAATCCAATTTTATTAGCTTCCATTACATACCGAAAAGGTATATCATTAAGCCAGGGGAGAGAACACGTAGTTCGATTTCTTCTCAAATCTGAAACTCCAAAACTTATAAAGTCATTCGCATCACTACCCTATACATAGGCGTAGGACCCCAAGCGCATGACGCTTGCTCACGCAAAACTCATGCGTACACAGGGGCTCATGCGTGCGTATGAGTCTTGCGTTCCTATTCACACACAAAACTATACAGTATTCAACACATGCTCTATCTAGCCTATTCGCACACTAACGGACAAACAAAATGCACCAACACCTAACATCCAGTAGCAATGTAGACATGTATCTCAAATTAACCTCGAGTTTGTCAATCTTCTGAATTTGGGCAGCTTGATTATTTAGTTAATCATTAATAACCACATCTTAGAAACAAGGTGCTACTCTAGCTTAAGTACTCTCTCCTGCAAGGCATGAACATCAGCATGAGCACGTTCAATGTGTGATTAACCTTTTTTCTTTCTCAGCTCGGTATGTAGCACAAAAAACTGATTGGTATTGAATGAGGTTGTCTTTGACATAAATCTTCAAATTTTACAGAGAGGCTGTCTTTGACATAAGAATCATCCACACATAATTCGGGGTTCATTGGTTAACCCTAGATATGGTTTTAAAAATCACGCTTTTTCAAACTTACAACGACTGAAAATCTTTTTTCGAAAGCTCGGTTGGTTTTGAGAAGTTTCTAGAAAGTTACTTAGCATATTTTGATCATTCAATAAAAATTTTGGAATATTTAGAAATCGGATGGTATGAATCACCAATTTATCGGTTAAATGGATTTTTAATACCGAATTATTAAATATGATAAATGAGTTTCATAAATTCTGAAAATAATTTTCCAGAAATATACATGTTAATTGTTGGCTCATGTGGATTCCACCTGAAGAATAGATGATTGAAAGCCAAAAATAGTTCTGCAATCATTTGATCAGTCAATAACAATGGTTGAACACATTCTCCCTTCAGTGGCAAAGTCATCAAACAGCTGCTGCTTTCTAAGGTCTGCTACAAGCTAAAGTCTGATGGTTCACAAAGTCTGCTAATGTAAACCACTGTTGAAGACAATGGGCAGCTGGAAGCAAAGGTCTGATCACCCTTTGTAGAAGATCTGCGAAAGCTTCATCAGAGGATAGAGCTCATCAGATGTTGTAATCAGTGTTTTGTAATGTAACAGTGTTTAGTGATGGTGGAGGTTAGAAGATGTTATAGTTGTTAGATGTCATTGTCTAGGTGACGTTAGCATAGATTCCACAGTGGTTTGGATTGTACTATAAATAGAACAGTGCATGTACTGTTCTATTAAGGATCAATTCACACACTTAGCATTTTGTACATACAAACTGAGTGATCTAAGGCTGAGGGGGAGATTGTATTCATGCATACATGAATTATTGGAATATTCAATCATTCAGTACAAAGTATTCATGATGAAAGCAAATTTCTCATTTTTTGCGTTTTAATGTTTATTTTCACTCCGCTGCAATTATTTCATATTTGTTATCTTCTTCCATTATTCATCTTAAACATACACAAACAATTCAAACTCAGATCCTAACAATTGGTATCAGAGCATAGGTCAATCAAATTCGATTTAACAATCAATTTGATATAAAAGATCAGCTCAATTCATTGATATCGTTTGTTCGTAGTAAGTTAAAAAAACAGAGTAAAAAGTTTAATCACGTTCAAAGTTATTTAAATGAAGCTTTGTAAAACAACCAAAATGTCTCAAAACACACAAGATCCTCATAACACTGGCACCATGTACAAACCACATATGCTTGTCAGATCTGAGTATAATATCTTGCAACGTAGGATGGGTCATGTTTTTGCACAGCAAAACACGGGTTGCTGGAAATCGGTTATCTTTGGACCACATGTTCCGATGGTACCAAGTGCAGAAGATCCCAAGGTCCAAGTACCTAAGAAACCTGAAAATTACTTTGAGCAGGATTTTTAGAAAATTGAGTTAGATGCTAAAGCATTCAGTATAGTTACTACAACACTACCCAATGATATCTATGCTGGCTTGTTACATTGTAACAGTGCTGTGCAAAAGGGTTATGGGATGCACTAAAAGAGCAATTTGGTGGTACAGAAGAGGTCATTGAAAACAACAGAGAAGTGTTGAACCAGCAACATGAAATGTTTTATCATGTTAAGGGAGAGTCATTAACCCAACAGTTTGAGAGGTTTAGTTGTCTGATTAGTGAGCTAAAACTGGTTAATGTAGAATATACTAATTCAACCTTGAATAGTAGGTTCCTTAGATCATTGCCAGAAAAATGGGACACTATAGCCTTTGTTACTAGAAACTCTATTGGTTTTAAGGAGATGAGTTTGACTCAACTTCATGGTAGGCTCCTCACTTTTGAGAGAGAGCTTAACCAGAAAAAGAAGTTACAAGAGTCAGGAAAGCTGGCTGATGACTACTCTTTTGGTAGTACAGAACTTTTTGGCCAGGAAGAATCATCTGGTGGTAGTAAGGACCAGAGTTATGATCATTTCATTGACATAAAATCTGGTGGAGCATTCAACTCTGATCCTTACTCACCCAACTATGCTTTCATAGCAAATGGGGAAAACCAGATCTCTGACAACTTTTCCTTTGAATTAAATGACATTCAATATTTTGACCCCACAGATCTGGAAGAAATGGACATTTTACATTAACTTGCCTTGTTGAGTGTGAGAACAAGCAAGTTTTACAAAAAGAATTGGTAGGGAGTTTCCAAGGTTGCATGGGAATTTGAAAGTTGGGTTGGATAAATCAAAGATTAAGTGTTATAGGTGTAACAGGCTTGGTCACTTTGCTAGGGAATGTAGGAGTAAAACCAGTGGTCCTATAATCACTCACCCTAGTCCAAGACCTCAAAACACCCAAAACACTATTCATTATTCCCATTATACCCTGCTCCTCAAATGCAAAACACTGCTTATTTTGCACACCCTGTAGCCACTATTCCTGTCCAGTATGTCCAAACCATTGTTCCTCAAATTCAATATGTTCAAGCCCCAACACTCCAGGTTCTAGTGCAACCTGCACCATAAGCTGCACAAACATCTGCTCATGCAGAGGTCAGTCAACAGAGCTTCTTTATACAAGGCTTTGTTGATTGGAGCAGCTTACTTGATGACTTAACTGATGAAAATTTTGCTCTAGTTGCTAATTCCGATAAGAAACCTGATGAATTTTGTTTTATGGCACTAGAAACAATACCAGAAGGGCTTGAATCGGACGAAGTGGAGTCCAAATCTGAAGTGGTAGAAGAAAATGATGAAACAGATGTTACAGTAGAAAATGTTGGTGAACAGATGTTAGAAGAAAAGGTTGTTGAACCTATGTTGGAACCTCTGACTGGCCCATGGGATTCCAGTGTGTGTGATGGTGAATGTGATTGTGACATGATGGCTGCTGCTAAGGTATCACCTCAAGTTTTAAAAGACTTGTGTTTATATAAATGCATTATTGCTTTTGCTAACATCAAAGAGGTGAATGAAAATCCTAGAAACAAGATCTTAAATGATGAAGTACATTTTGAGAAAACTTTTAAAGAGTTAAAATCAAAATTGTTTGAAAAAGAAAATGAAATCAGCAGTCTAAAACATGAATCAAGTATAACCAAAGATCAACTCCAAACAATCGTAGAAAAATACCAGAGTTGTAAAAAGGATCTTGAGTCTACCAAAATCACTTGTGAAAAATGGGTAGAATCTTGTAAAGGTTACGAGTTGATGCTTGAGAAGCATATCAAAAGCAATGTCAAATTTGGCATTGGGTTTAGAAAAAATGACCAAGTTTCTGAAAACACTGCTGTAAATGAATCTGGCTTAGTTGAAGTAATTCCCAAAAATTTGGCTGGTCAAGAAATAAAAGTCATTGATAAAAATGGAAAGAAAATTGTCTTAGAAAAACCAGAAGGGTCCTCAACTTTTGAGGAAATTGAAAAATATCAATTCAAACCCACATGGTGTGATGAGTGTGACATTCTTGAAAATTTTAAGCCAATGGATTTTTCCACAATTGAAGGTGTAAAAGGACCCAAGGTCAAGATCATTCCCTTAAAAGACATCCCAGCAGATGTCACACCCCCAAATTACCATATGCGGTGACCCCGTAGGCGTGTGACGTACCGGGATCTAGCCACCAATCAAAGTTCCCATTTATTATGATAAAACATTCATAACATAATCCAAGTTTAACATATTCAGTGGAAGCAAATAGTAAAACATTGTTTAAACATTTCAAAACCAAATGTATGTGAAATCAGTAAACAAGTCATGCACATCCAAGCAGTGCGACCCATGACCACTCCAGCCATCCAGATAGCAAGTTCCTTATCCATAGTACCTAACGACCTGCGAGCATGCAACAAGTGTATCAGACAACGCTGGTGAGTTCATATTTTTACGAAAACGTTAATTGCCAAGTGATTAGTTCAGTTCATTGTTAATAATGTTGATAATAACTAGAGTACCGTACAAGATGGCTACCAGATTGTTTTGCCCGTCCCTAATGCCCCCTATATAAGCATTGGTCATGATTAAGGTCATTAGTTCATGCCCATCCTCTCAGGTACGGTGTGAGGTTGCCAAGCCTAATAGCGCTATTAACTATACCCCGTTACCTCTCAGGTAACTATTCAGTAGAAGATGGAACTTAAGGTGATAGGAAATGAGTGTATTATCCAACATCCTAGTTTTACCCAAAAGAACTATTCCTCTCAGGAATACCCCATTGATTGTCCCACCCACCGGGACGCATGCTCAAGAGAAGTGAACTCACCTTTGATTTGCTCGGTATGTTAAATTACCCGTCCAAGTTGGTCAACCCAAACTCTACCGTGGTTACCAATCAAAATCAGTTTCATAAACAATCGAGTCACGTATTTCACACAGTTTGCATTTATCACAAAGATTTCTGTATACATGTAGCAAATACACAATCCTCATACAAGTCCATATCCCATGTGTTTGTCACGTAATAACATATACCAGATGGATTTGCTGTTCACACAAGTCACACCGGATCTTTCATTCTTATTAACATGCAACAATAGGTTTCATAAGTACAAAACATCCATTATAAAATACATCATCAACTGTTCTCTTGACTTACACACATACAACATCTCCATGAAGAACCCATTCTTCATGGAGTGCTCCCTTGGCGAAGAATCCCCTGACAAAGGTCTATCCTTCGTCGGGGTAGAGCACAACGAAGAATCCCTCAGCGGAGAACCATTCTTCGTCGAGGATGAACATGACGAAGGATCCTTAACATTCGTCGAGAACCAGTCAACGAAGAATCTCATTCTTCGTCGAGCCGTGTTCTTCGTCGCTGCATTCACAGACGGTTTCAATTCCTTAATTTCAGCCTTAACCGATGCTAACACGTTTTTACAGTTTTTGAATCGGATCAAACAACATTTTCAACCATGAATATGTACCATAAACATGAACAATCATTAATCCTTCAAACATAATAGTTCTCAATCATTATATAAGCCATACTAAACATTCATTGATCCTATCATCCTATGACCGCACACGATCAGAATATCAGTTTGTCATAAGTTCATACATCAGAATCATCAAACCCCATCACTAGTAAGAATATATACAAACCCTCGAACCCTCAACATGCAATTTCTAGATTACAATATTATTGTTGAAACCCTAATCAATTATGTAACAAAACAACATCAGAAGCATAACACACTATTAACAGGAGAATACTAACCGTGATATTGAATAGATTGATTTGATCGAGACACAGAGACTTCGAACTATTGGAAACAGCCATTTAGCATGTTTAGGGTTTGATGTTTACGTTTTGCAGTTTATGAAGAGTTATACAAATAAAAAAACAGTAGCCCATTCTGGGCCTCGAACAACCTGGGTCGAAGGCCCTTTTTGGCGAAGTATCTCCCTCGACGAAGATCATTCTTCGTCGTGGAGTGTTTTGGCGAAGAACCCTTTTCGGCGAAGAATATTCTTCATCGAAGATGGTTGTGAAGAACTCTAGTTCTTCGTCAAGTGTGTTTCATATCAAATGTGTTATGTAACCCAAAGTTAAACATGAACGTATTATGACTGAACATTACATAGATATCACGTAACACCCAAACACAACAATACCTTAATCATTCAAATGTCAAGCACAGGATACAATGTAAAAAGAATTGTGAAAACAGGATTTGTGAAACAAGTGACGCGTAGAGAAGGACCATGAAATTTCGAGTGCAGAGGTTATAAACTCTGTTGAAAATGAAGTTTAAAAAGGGAAGAGAAAAGAAAAAGACAAAAATCTGTTTTGTGATTTCTGTTAAAAGAAGAATCAGGTCACCAAAGATTGTTCTTCTAAAAGCATATGACATTAACAAAACAAGTGTGATTGTTCCTGCACCTCATTGCACAATTTGTGGGAAAAAAGAATCATCAAACTCAACAGTGTGTGTATCTCAAAACCTTTGAGGTTAAAAGAAATGTGTATACATCAAAAACACAGGAGAGTCCACAAAAATCAACATCTAAAAACAAACAGACCTTTTCCCTGTCTAAACACCTGTTACAAAACAGCTGAATGCAACCTCTGTTCCCAGAGAGGTTCAAGTAACAATTGCACCACCTGCAAACCAATTCCCAAGAGGATATGGTCAACCATTGTACCAAAAGGTCCCTCATGGTTATGAAGCCTACAAAAGGCCATCTAAACCAAAAATGAATTGGCATCCTTATGGTTATCATCATTTGACAGGAGATGGTCCTCAGTAGTGGTTTCAAAAATATGTCCAAACCTCTGACCAAACCACTGTCCATTCTCCTGGACTTGAGGCTGACATGTCTGTGACCCCATCCAAAGCCATCCTGGCTTTGGAGACTCACCTAAACTAATTTGTTACTTGATGTGCAGGGAGCTTCTGCATGCTTAGATAGTTTATGGTATGTAGATAGTGGAGGCTCTAGGCACATGACTAGATGTAGAGCCATACTCAACGATTTTAAAAAACATGGAGAGGGTGATATATCCTTTGGTAACAATTCAAAAGGGAAAGTGTTGGGATCAGGGACTGTTCAGGCTGGGAAACTCAAGTTTTAAAACGTCAATCTTATTGACAATCTTAAATTTAATCTCCTTAGTGTGTCTCAAATGAGTGATCAGGGCTATGGGTCATTCTTCACTAAGGAAACTTGTAAGACTGTTGGGCCTGAAGTGCTTAAAAAGATTGAAGAAATCATAGCCGGGAGCAAAACACAACTTGTTGCTCATAGGAGTAGCAATGTGTATGTGGTTGATATGTTGAAGGATAATCCAAGGTTTGATGCTTGTCTGTTCTCGGCTGCCTCTACCAAAGAAACAAAACTATGGCACAGGAAACTGGGGCGCACAAATCTTAAAACTATCACCACACTCTCAAAACAAGGCCTTGTAAGAGGCCTTCCACCAAGACTTTTTATTTGTGATGAGCATTGTATTTCCTGTTTAAAAGGTAAACAAAATAAAAGCTCATACAAGTCCATTGAAGAGTCTAAAACAACCCAGTGTTTACAAACAATCATGACCGGCACGAAAAATGGTGCATGGAAGCCAAACTTGTATTTAAAACTAAGACATTACCCGTCACCATACGTTGAGCCTATTAGCTCATTTTCGGATAAATATTCACATCCGAGCTTAGTATATATCAATTACCGATCCACGAACTATTTTCAGCAATTAACCGTATAATATTGATAATAGGATGGGACTAGCTTTATTATTACACCACTGATATACAACTAGCTATACTATTAGGTGAGTTTCATTACCCCTTTCTCTAACTTGTTTTACTTATGGTGAAAACTTGTTTATATACGTACATACTACACATGAAAACGTGATTTGATGTGAATTATCTGAGTTACCACTAACATAAAGAAAGTCCACACAAATACAAGTGATCAACCATATGCCGGTGAATATTGTGGATATTGTTATTTGGCCCGACAAGTGTAAACCGCACGACATTGTGTGCCACCCATTCTACGATTGCACATATTCATAACTACACAAGCTATGTGTTGTCAGACATGGCTACTTGGGGTAGGAATGTTGACGTGGTTTATGTGAGCCATGGGTTTATGGATAAACAGTCGAGGTTTCACTTATGGGATTAGTATAATTACAACAACCGAGAAAGAGTTACTAGCCGTAGTATTTGCTTTTGATAAATTTCGTTCCTATCTTGTTGTTTCTAAAACAATAGTCTATACGGACCATGCCGCCATTCGATACCTTTTCAAAAAACAAGATGCCAAACCACGTTTGATCCGGTGGATTCTTCTCCTTCAAGAATTCGACATAGAAATAAAAGATAAACGAGGAGCCGAAAACACCGCCGCCGATATCTATCTCGCTTAGAAGATCCCGCTTTGGAGCTAACTCGGGAAGAACTCATCAATGAAAAGTTCCCCATCGAATCCTTAGAAATGGTCGAATATCAAGAAGAACCATGGTACACCGACTATGCTAACTACCTCGCTAGTGGCATTCTAGTCAAAGGTTGGCCACATCAACAAATAATTTTTTTTTACCGATGTAAAACGCTATTTATGAAAAAGAAATAAAAAAGGTAGTTGTGATATAAAAAAAATATATCGGCGCATGTAAGAGTCTTTAATTTTAATATACACCTAAATAAAAGAAATAAAAACAAAATAAATCCGTTTTGATGAGTTGATGACGTATCTAATAAATATTTGTATATGTTAATTTACATTATTCTAAAATCTTTTAGCTAAAAGTTAAAAAAAATTATAAATCTCTTATATATCAATATAATTTTTACTATGTTGTGTTATGTTATTATATACTATTCATTAGGTTTGTTTTTTAATATGTAGGTAATTTAATCAAATATTATAGTTACACAAAAACTATAATTCAATTTTATTTAACCACCTTATAAGAACTAGAAAACAGAGTAAATCTAGTAACTAAAAGATAAATATAAATTCCATCATACATACGAATATGTAGCACTTTTGAGGAAAAGTCAAGCAACCTCTTTTCTTTTCACATTTTCAAAACTAATCAATTGTAAGAGAAATGGCTAGAGTGCTATGCATCTAAAATATTTACATAAAGCATGAAAGATAGTAAAAAAATTGAATAGTAAATGTAAGAGTAAAAAGAATTTCGTAAATTAATATATGGGTAATAATGATAATGATAATAATAACAAGCATTAAGAACCCCCCCCCCCCCTCCGCATTGCAGCGTGGGCATATCGTAAACTTTGAATGGATTGATCCAAACATTATGAGATAGATTAATCATATGAAAACACACGTTTTGACGTATTCAATTGACCTCAATGTATAAGCATTGCGATTGGATCAAAACGTAAAGTAAATCAAATTCATATCGTACAATCATAACGGGTATCAAAAGGGATTAATTAGAGCTTTCGAAAAAAGGGGAAAAACGAAACCATAATTTGACTCCATGAAACAAAATTAACGAAGAAACATACATAAAATAAGCACGAAAACATATTATATTTTACCTGAATCATTTCTCAAAAAAGTTTGCGTCGAAACGTAAAACAACTCAAATTTATACCGAAACGTACATAAAAATATGCACGTAAAAATGGTTTCTTTAAACGAAACGTATTATATTTGAGCTGAGTCGTTTCTAAAAAAAAGTTTACATCAAAATGTAAAACAAATCATATTTAAACCTACACGTACATAAAATGGGCACGTAAAAAATAGTATTTAAGTAAAGGAAGTATAGGGGTAAAACAAAATAAAATATTAGTAAAAAATGAATAGGTTAAAAACGTTCGTAAAACCGTGACAAGTAGCAACAATGCCACATCGGCATCGACTCTCAACATTGGAAAAACTTGTAAAAATAAAATAGATAATGTAGGATCGTTGTATGAACCCGAAATGAGTCGATCAGAGGTGTTCTACTCAGAATGAAAGGCGGAAACAGACATAATGAGTTGAATTCAGCAAGATATCACTATTAACTGTCGTTTATATTGATTTGGAACAGTTTTACAGCAAGACGACACTTCGACAGAGCTTCGCTGTCGGAAACAATCACCCTAATTCCACTTCAAATGAAACGGAATCACTCTTATTTATAGACATCTAATTCCGCTTGAACAGACTCAAGCGGAATCATATTACAAGCGAAATCACAACAATTACACTCAAGCGAAATCAGCACTCAAGCGATATTACATGTTTCAAGCGAAATAAGCATCTTCAAGCTGAATTACATCTTCAAGCGGAATTAGCTTATAAACTTGATTTCTTGAACTTCGTGCCATG
The DNA here is from genome assembly GCA_030545235.1 of Helianthus tuberosus. Lineage (NCBI taxonomy): Eukaryota > Viridiplantae > Streptophyta > Magnoliopsida > Asterales > Asteraceae > Helianthus > Helianthus tuberosus. The sequence goes on from CM060406.1 coordinate 148,092,187, forward strand.
ATCAATGCAAGACTCGATACAAGACGAAGTCGACAGAATCATGCACCAACAGACTCCCCCTCGAATGTTGACGAGTCTTAAAGTGTCGAGTCTTCGCATCTTCAGTCTTTATCAGTCTGATCTCTCTCTTTCTTCATCAGCACCAACAGACTCCTCTCGAACACATTCATCTTCCCTCGGATGTCTTCAGACTCCCCCTTTTGATATGCTGGGATCGCAGTCTGGCTTTTGAAATTACAGAGTCTTCAGGTATCAGAACCTGGCTCTATGTCACTCAGAATCAACTAACCTGCACATTCTCTACCCAGAAGTAAATTTTCACGAATTTAACAATTTACAAATTTATCTACTCAAACTTCTCCTCAAAATAAACCAGAATGATTTATCAATGATAATATCTGATGAACCACTTGTAGACACATATTCAAAATATTTTCTCATTTAGACAAACACTCTCCCTCACCACATGCTCATCATGTTTAGCACTTGGAATTTTGAAAATCAACTCACCAACATCAGTTGTCGAAAATCTTTTTGAATTTTTCAAAAGTTTATGTTAAAACACACTGAAAATCTTTTTGAATTTTTGAATGAAAATAAAAGCAGTAAAGAAAAATTTACAAACAATATTTTTGTGAGTTTGTGCAAGAGGATCATGTCAGTTTTTGACAAGTCACAAGCACCATTGAGCTTAGTTACACATTAAGAATTAAACAATTCACTTAGATTGCCAATATACTGATCCAATTAAATTTTCACACAAATTTCAACTGATTCAGGATATGAGTTAGGTCTATTAAGAACTTAAACTCATTCATGTGTCCCACCTCTTGAATATACTCCCGTATCCAGATCCCAATATTCAGTCTTACAGGTGAGTATACCACAGATGATATCTGTAAGGGCTAATTGCGAAACCGTGAGATCTCAGGTCAAAACTTCCGTTCAGCAGAGAGATGACGACTCGACTTTTGGTGGGTCCCCTTTAGAGGATCTTTTTTATACAACCGCATTGATTAGCAATTTTATTGTCTTATCATTTTATGCCGAGGGCAGCGCTATATTTCAAGCAAGCAGTAAAGTATTCTCCGAGTACTAGGCCATTGCTTTCGCATTATCAGAAGTCCCGGGATAATACCCCAGATATCACTGAGTATAAAGACCTAGTATCTCAGAAAGAGGGATCTTTCAAACGAAATTTTAGGGGTTACCTATATATCCAAGTAGTGTTCCCCACAAAATAAGCAATTTTGAATTTAAGTTTATATCCCTAAAAAGCTTACTAAATGTGTAAAAACCTATCGACATATCATTAGTGAGACCGTTTAACGCTATATAATCATTACATTTCTTTAGCATACTGTAACTGTCTACTGATGTACTATCATTTCCTCTTCTCTGACAACAAAACTCATTTTGAATTTATCATGTTTTTGTCTTTTTCAAATTTTCTAATGTTTTTGGATTTTCTGAAAATTTTTACTCCCCCTAAAATGCAAACACATTTAAAAATTTTTGAAAACAAACTATACAAGTAAAATAACAACCGATATCAAATCGCTTCAATTCGCCATCCACTTGGCATAAACAATCAGAACTCCCCCTTTCAACAAACTATTTTCTCATTATGATTTCAAAACACTTAAGTTTGTATTAACCAAAATGATTTTTTCGGAAAATAAATTTTGTTGGGGTTACCACTTGTAGGTTAATGGTTCATCACATTGTATTTCTCAATCATTTGTAGAAAATCAAGTACAACTTAATGTCCCTAATTTACCACTTGTAAGTCGAAATCACTTTCGTGAATTTCTCAAGAAAGATGCCGATTCCTGCTCCACTCTTACCAACCTGGGAGCTCCGACAAGTCCAGATTTTTACATATTAAACACAGACATCCAAGCCTCAGCAAGCTTGGATGTAAGCTTATCAAGTTCACTTTCACTCAGGGTGTATGTTGCCTTCTTTGTTTTATAGAATTCTTTTACCCCTTTGACTTTACCCTCGACCATTTTCCCAAAAATCTTTTTAACATTCCCATTAAATACTTTATCGACATCAAATTCTTTCTTTTCAGAATAGAACTGATTCGAGATATCAACTTTCCCAACTTTTGATTTAAAATTCTCAGCCCTCAGTGGTGGAAAATGAACATCATCCATCGGAGGCACTGAATTTTCTTCTTTAACCTCAACCTGTGGCTCATCTGACTTTGTGGAATCAGATTCATCGCCAAGTTTCTCATAAAACTCCTTAACAACCCACATTTGGTTGTCATGTTTAGCTCTCTTTTGATAACAAATTTTCTTCGAGCACTCACCAACTTCATATGTTGAATTATAAAAAATTTTAAATTTTTCCGTTGGTGGTTCATATTTCTCAACAACTTTTTCTTTGAGTTTCTTAGAGACTTCTTGTTTGATGTTGGTAGCTTTAGGACAGTTCCATGCTATGTGACCAACTTTATTGCACTTGTAACAGGTTCTTGTCTCCTTTCTTTGATTAGCTCCATTCTTCACATTCTCTTGCTTCTTGGCAAGGAATTCTCTGTTTGATTGCTTCCAAAATGGGCTTTTTGCTTCTTCTTCCAAGCTTGTTCCTGAAACAAATGTCATTTTTGTTTTAAAATCTCGAACATATTTTTCATTTTTATAATTTTTTGATGGAATAAATCCTAATCCTTTCTTTTTGTAATTACCGTTATGGTTTGGTTTCTTTTGAAAACCAGAACCAGAACCGTAACCTTTTTTCTTGTTTAAACATTGTTGAACTCTTGAAGTGTATTTTTTAGGTTTCCTAGTAAGATTTACATCTTTTATTTCAAAAATATTGATTTCTGTTAATTTGAAAACCTTTTTGATCATTTCAAATTTAACACTTCTTATTGGAAATTCCTCATCAGAATATAATTTGTCAGAATCAATCAATGTAAATGCCACTTTGATTGCTTCGTCATTCAAATTAGATTTTGATAACATGAATTCTTTATTGTACACCCGTTTAACCGATGTCTTTGAATTGTTGACCAACGAACTCGAACTTTTGACGGACGAACTTGAACACCCAGACTCAGACTTTGACTCAGACTTTAACTCCGACTCCTCATCTGTATCCAACACCTGATCAACCATCTTTTTAATTAACTCGGACTCATGATCAGTGTCAGACGATGTAAAAACGACATCAATGTTTTCTGGTAATTCATCGGTTATATCGGACTTTAACTTTATATTGACTGCCTTTTCGACTTGCTCCTCATTCGGTTTTCTAGGAGAATACCCTTCCCAAATCGGAGGCGGACACTTGTTATAACTAACACTCTGTTTCTTACCAGTATCATCCTTCTTTGGCTTCTCATCTTTAAATGCTTCAAAACCTGCAACAGTTGGATAAATTCGATCAATGAGATAATCAGAACTAGAATAACTTTACAGTAAACGTCTAATTCTCTCATTTTCAATCTTTTCTATCTCCAACTCCTGCTGCAACTTTTCACATTCCTCAATATAGTGATTTATCGCCTTCTGCTTTGTCATCATCACAACATTCATCATGGTCAATGCATCTTCTCTTTCTGAATTAGTCTTTTGTAGACCAGTTACCGTTCTATTCAATACATCATAGGATTCTTTCACGTAGTTGAGATTGAACAATAATTTTTCTTTCATCTTTTCTTGCTCGCTCAGTTTCTCATCTTTTTCTACACATTGCTTGCAAGATTCTAAACACTTTAAGCAAGGCTTGATGACTTCCACAATCTTTTCAACTTCGATGACTTTCTCAATCTTTTCAACTTCGATAACTTTCTCAACTTCAATCATTGTTTCAGCTTCAATCACCTTCTCAGCTTTAACTTCTTCATTTTGAACAGTCTCTTTCATTTGATCAACACTATCACACTTCATTTTCTTTTGGTCTTTTGCTGCTCGTCTCTCCTTCAGCTTCTCCAAGCGATCGGCAAAATAAAATTGAAAACTTTCAGGAGATAGATGAGTTTTTGCAACATTAATATGTCTTTCTTCTTCATCATCACCACTGTCATCAGTTGGTGATTGATCAAAATCTATTATCTTCTCAGAACTATCATCTGAAGAACTAGAATCAGATGGTGTTTGATCAAAATCTAATGTCTTTTCAGAACTATCATCTGAAGAACTAGAATCAGATGGTGTTTGATCAAAATCTAATGTCTTTTCAGAACTATCATCTGAAGTAACAGAATCAGATGATGTTTGATCAAGAACAGTTGCTTCTTTTGAACTTTCATCGGATGAAACAGATTCTTCTTCTTGATTCTTCACATGAACACCAATTACTTTCATCCATTCTGTAAACAAATCAGGCTCTTGAACTAACTTTGCAATGAAAACTTTAAAATTCCCATTCTCATCAACAAACTGATCCCAACTGAACCCTTCGGATAATTTTTCATCATCTTGATTTATTAGACATGCTTTACTATCAGCTGAAATATATTTGTTCCAACTGAATCCTGGAGCCATTTTCTCATCATCTTGATCAATGATACCAAAATAAGCTTTCTTGTTTGCATCTTCGAGCATTTTCCCATGAGCAGTTTGTGAATCTTTTTGTTGATGCGGTTGATGAGCAACCTGTTGATATATGGCTTTTCGATAGTAATCATCTTTTCCAAAAGGATTCTTTGCTCCACTTGCTTCCTGATTTTTGAATTCTCTTTTGAAATGACCTTTCTCCCTGCATCGAAAACAAGTAACTTTAGATTTATCAAAACCTAGAGTAGACACATGTGCATCCAAAAATCATTTCTTCCTGTGATTATTTTAAATTTTTCTGCTCTTCTCAAAACACTAGCTAGACACCATTTGATGACCATGAGCTCCATCTCTTTAGCGTCTATCTGATCGTAATCCTCTTTTGTCAGCATAGGATTTCCGATCCTTCCTGCAACCAAACCTTCATAAGATTGTAGTACAGTTGCAAGTAACGCCATGTGATCTTTTGCAATTTCTTCAGAAAAACTTTGACCATCTGGAAGATTCAATGCAATGTTGCACTGTGTCACACAACGATTTCCACTTTTTGAACTTTGAGAATGAAAACTTGAAGTTGAACTCTTTGGATTAACATTCGGAAATGAAGAAAATCCACTGCTGCTGTTTATATTTTAATCAACAGTTCCAGATGAGTCTCCAACAATAAAAGCAGTTTGAATTTTCGGACTCTTTTCAGTCTCTTGAACATTGCCTTTGTAATACATTTTTACATCTTGTTGACCACTCGGATTACTCATCCTCGCAATCTTTTGTTGTTCAAGATCTTGACCTTCAATCTTCTCGATGAACTGAGAGATTGTCAAACCATCATATATTCCGGTGTTCTTTAAGATCATAAAAAATGTACCCCATTCTTTCTGAGGTAAAGCATCAGCTAATTTGTCAACCCATTCTTCTCGTTCTTTGGTTATACTTAGCAATGACATAGAACGTACTAAGTGGCAATATCTTTCAATCAATTTCTTTGTATCTTCTCCTGGCAGACTTGTGAATAGATCAAATTCTTTCTTAAGCAATGACTTTTTACTTTTTATCATCTTATCACTTCCCTCAAACTTGATTTTAAGAGCATCCCAAATCGATTTTGAAGTTTTGTCATGTTGAAGCAACACAAAGATGTCTTCTTTAATAGCTTGCTGAAGTAGACTAATCATCATCTTTTCAGCTCTGTACATATTTTTTCAGAGATTGTTTTCTCAACTTGCAGATCAGTACGTGGTAGAACATATTTTTTCAAAATACACTCCCAAGATCTCAAATGATTAGCTTGAACCCAGTTTTCAAACCGATCTTTCCAACCGTAATACTCCTCATTGCTCATTAGTTTCGGGGGTTTTTGTGTAGTTCCAGTCTCATTTTCCAAGTTCATGTTTTGAGCAATGGTAGCCGGAGTAGTCGGGGATGCTGCAAATGCGTTGTAAAATTCGTCACTCATGATTCGGTAAACTTTTTAAAAAAAAATTTCAAGCGGAATAAGGTCTCAAGCGAAATCACTCTTCAAGTGAAATCACTACCCAAATGAAATCAACCTTTCAAGCGAGATTACCTACACAATACTTCAAACGGAATTAAAAGTTTCAAGCGGGATAAGAATTTCAAGCGAAATCAGACACTGAAGCGCGCTTTAAATGTTTCAAGCGAAATAACAACCTTCAAGCGAAATCACTTATTTCGCTTGAAATGGCAACAACTTTTCAAGCGGAATTAAAACACTCGTTCAAGCGGAATTAGAACTTTTATCCATTTTTGTCATTTTTAAGCTGAATTTCGGTCTAATTCTTTAAGGCTTTGTTAAAACACAATTTCGCTTATGTTATGAAAAATTCAGGCCATTTTAACCGTGAAAAGTTATTCAATTGATAAAAGAAGGCGTAGAAGTAAGAAAATGAGATGAAATCAAGCTGAAATCTGCAGAACTCCTCCTCCTGAGCTCTGATACCACTTGAGGATTGTTGTATGAACCCGAAATGAGTCGATCAGAGGTGTTCTACTCAGAATGAAAGGCGGAAACAGACATAATGAGTTGAATTCAGCAAGATATCACTTTTAACTGTCGTTTATATTGATTTGGAATAGTTTTACAGCAAGACGACACTTCGACAGAGCTTCGCTGTCGGAAACAATCGCCCTAATTCCACTTCAAATGAAACGGAATCACTCCTATTTATAGACATCTAATTCCGCTTGAACAGACTCAAGTAGAATCATATTACAAGCGACATCACAACAATTACACTCAAGCGAAATCAGCACTCAAGCGATATTACATGTTTCAAGCGAAATCAAGTAGTTCAAGCGAAATAAGCATCTTCAAGGTGAATTACATCTTCAAGCGGAATTAGCTTATAAACTTGATTTCTTAAACTTCGTGCCATGATCAATGCAAGACTCGATACAAGACGAAGTCGACAGACACATGCACCAACAGATAAAATGGAAAAAATTACACCGAATGAAAAGCAGACTTAAAATCGTTGAACCACGCACACCCGTTATAGTCTGTGAATGCGAAGAAATTAAACAGAAATGTAAAACGCAGAAAATGATAACTAAGTCGATCTAGGACTCGCCCGTTATGGCGAATTTGTCAAACGGGGAAAAATGGAAACGTTGTGACGGACCTGTCAAATGTGGAAAAATAGAACAAAAAACGTTAAACCTCACATGCATGTTACGACATGTTAACTTGCAAAATTTAGAACGAAACGTAAAACGAAAAACTTCCGAAAGATAAAAAGTATGGGGGACCAAAGTTGTAAATAATAAAGTGTTGGGTTAAATTATAATAGATGTAAAACTTTAGGTTAAAAGTAAAAACATTAAAAGGGGTTAAAATACAAAATATGAAAATCTTTGGGTTAAAAGTGAAAAATCAAATTTCTTTTTTAAAAAACTCTCATGCTTGGGGTACAACATCACAATCCAATAAAAAGTTGCTAATTTATAGTATGGAAATAATAATAATAATAATAATAATAATAATAATAATAAAAAAAATAGGTCAAACTCATGAAATTATCACATTAACCTAAACACAAATTCATCATTATAATACTCATTAAGTCCCACCAATAGCAAATGTAAGGTAGGGTTTGAGAAGGATAAAATGTAGACAACTTTATCTCTACCCCGTACGAATAGAGATGCTGCTTCCAGTGAGACCCCCGACTCGATGGTAGTTTTGCATCAAACCTTGGATATAAGGCACATAACCCTCGGCAATTAAGACAAATGCCAATTAGTGCATGTACTCCCTTATCTTTCGGCTATCAACGCCACCACATGATTCATGATTGATCATCCTCCTCTTTTAACATTATTTTCACGAAATTAGTAAAATAACGTTAAAATTAGTGCACTTTCACTTTTGCCCCCCGAGCGACCATACATATATATACATTATATGTGTCACACCCCAAAATACCACATGCGGAAACACCGCAGGACGTGTGACGTACCAGGATTCAAGCCACTAATCATATCGAACCAACAATTAATATTTAAATAAAACATTCGTTTTATTGCATAAGATAAATCCAAGTCAAGAGTTAAAACCAAAGAAAACATTCAGCGGAAGCATAAGGTAAATTGTTTAACAGCTGTTGCAAAAACAAGTGTTTAAAAACCAATGCGTCAAATATCCAAGAGTCTCGATCCATGACTACTCCAGCACTCCCAGATAGCAAGTCCATGTCAAACACCTAACGACCTGCAAGCATGCAGACAAGTGTGTCAGACGACGCTGGTGAGTACAAAGTTTTGTTAACGCGTTGGTTACCAGATATGTGTATAAAACAGTTCAACGTTATGTTTTGATGATGTTATTAACTCGATTACCGTATGTGGCTACTAGATGTGTTTGCCCAAACCCCAATGCCTCTATCAAAGCATTGGTCAAGTGGCCAAGGTAAATAGTTCATGCCCGTCCATTCCGGCCCGGTGTGAGGGTGCCAAACCTAATAGCGCTATCAACTAAATACCCCGATGCCTTCCCGGCAACAATCGGTAGATGTAAGGGGTCTTATATGATTGAAACTGAGTAATAACAAACATCCCATTAACCTGACATTCTTCCCTGAAAATGTTACCCGATATCCCTTCCCGGGATGCATGCTTGGGAAAAGAGCAGTGAACTCACCTCGGTTTGATCGGCTGGTAATTTACTTGTTAAAACTCTTTAGTCACTCAAGTCCTAACATTGTTACCATGTCCATTAGGTTCGTAATCAGATAGCGGCACATATACACGTATTCAGCACATAACACAAGTATCACGTAAGTAGTAGTTTATACTAACAGTGCTCATTCGTCTAGGTTGCATAGTTCAAGTGGTTGAATGCATACGCTGTGAGCATGGGTAATACCTAGGTGACAAGTATGGACACTGCCCATGTAATTTCATATAACACAATACACGGCACCGTTCTATCATGTATGCGAAAATCAGTTTACATAAGGTTTACGTACGATCCGTAATCATAATGTGTGTACATGCAATCAGTCAACAAATGGTACGTAACATTCAACCAACTCATGCATATCCAAAGCCCACAGAGATGTAATAATACTCATAGTCAAGTGTACTGTTCTGACAACATTTACAAGCAAACTCAATATATGTTTATTCATAGGTTTACATGTTCTAAATCTCAGCCTGTTTGTGAGACTCTAGCCCAACGACGAAACATCAATAAAGGCCGACGAAATCACAATGTTTTCATCGAGGGACAGGCCGACGAAATCACAATGTTTTCGTCGTGAGGTGGTGCGACGAAATCTCAATGTTTTCGTCGTGAGGTGGTGTGACGAAATCTCAATCAACTGTTAAACCTGTACAAACCCTACTCATGGCGGTTCATCTTTCCCAGGTAATCATCAATCAACATCAGTTCCAATACATTAACGCATACACTTCTAAACCCTTTTTACACATCCATAATTAATCGTTCACACAGTTCCTTTATATCATGATTTTGTTATATGATCTATTGTGAACCCACATCATGGGCTTTTAATATCACACAACCCTAGACTCAACGACACAATCCGAGATTACTACTTGTTAATACCCGAAACTATCAAAAGCATACCCAAAAGAAGCAACACTAAATCACATATACACATACTAACTGTTAATCAAGTTCATGCGTAACAAAAACAAATAATCAGGAAATAACAGAAATCCAAAACTATAAAGAAATACTACACATACCAACTATTAATCAAGATGATGTTGCTTCGATGGGGGGGGGGGGGTCTACTGCCGCGCACACTTGGGAGAATAAGGATGTTTAGGGTTTGTGACTAATAGCCACATACAACACTAATCCCACGTATAAATGGAGGAAAAGGGAAGTGGGCCGAGTCTGGTTAAGATTAGTGGGTCGGGTCAAGTTTAGTTCAAGTGAGGGGTTTGGGCCTAGTGTATAATAGTAAACAATAGCGGCCCAATGTATGATAAAAGTAGGTGCGGCCCACATCTACTAAGCACGTAAACGTTCAACAAAGTTATTAAAATCGTTTAATGGAATTATACTAACACAGAGCGCGTAACATATCAAAGAGGGATAACGAGGAGTTAAGATTACGTTACTAACCTCGAAAGTTTGGGTTGTCACATCATCCCCAACTTGAAAGAAATTTCATCCCGAAATTCACTAGTTGCACCAGATTTTGATTTGCCAGGCTTGGATTTGTCCACTGGGAATAAATGTGGGTACTTAAGCTTCATGTGATCCTCGCGTTCCCACGTGAACTCCGGTCCACGTCTTGAGTTCCAACGAACTCTCACAATCGGAATACGGCTGTGCTTACGGACCTTGACCTCCCGGTCCATAATTTCTATCGGTTCTTCGATAAACTGCAATTTGTCATCGATTTTCAGCTCTTGAAACGGTATGACCAGTGTCTCATCAGACAAACACTTCTTCAGCTGCGATACGTGGAAAACATCATGAACGTTACCCAACTCAGCAGGTAACTCTAACTTGTACGCCACTTTACCAATCCGCTCCAGAATTTTGAATGGCCCTACATAACAAGGGTTTAGCTTGCCGCGTTTTCCAAAACGCACCACACCCTTCCAGGGTGAGACCTTCAACATAACACGATCATTGACTTCGAATTCCAAGGGTTTTCTATGCTTATCAGCATAGCTTTTCTGACGGTCGCGCGCTGCTGCCATCCGATTCCTGATTTGAACAATCTTTTCTGAAGTTTCCAACACAAGTTCAGGGCCCGTGACCTGGCTGTCACCCACCTCAGCCCAACAGAGAGGTGAACGGCACTTTCGTCCGTATAATGCTCCGAATGGAGCTGCCTGAATGCTGGTATGGTAGCTATTGTTGTAAGAAAACTCTATCAACGGCAAGTGTTTCTCCCAACCCTTGCCAAAGTCAATCACGCAGGCTCATAACATATCCTCAAGTGTCTGGATGGTTCGCTCACTTTGACCATCCGTCTGCGGGTGATAAGTAGTGCTCATATCAAGACGTGAGCCGAATGATTTGTGCATCGACTGCCACAAATCTGAGATAAAACACGGGTCACGGTTAGAGATAATAGAAGTTGGCACCCCGTGCCTAGAAACCACCTCCTTGAGGTATACAGCTGCTAATTGTGAGAACTTATCCATTTCTTTGATCGCGAGAAAGTGCGCTGACTTTGTGAGACGATCCACAATTACCCAAATTGTATCATTCCCGCTTTGAGTTCTCGGCAAACCTGTGACGAAATCCATTGCGATTTACTCCCACTTCCACATGGGTATTTCTGGTTATTGCAGTAATCTAGACGGTTTCTGGTATTCCACTTTAACTTTTGAACACGTCAAGCATTTACTAACATACGTTGCGATGTGAGCTTTCACATGACTTTGAGATCCTGATACATCTTATCCGAACCTGGGTGAATAGAGTATCGAGACTTGTGCGCTTCATCCATCACAAGTTCTCTAAGGTTACCAAACAACGGAATCCATATCCGCTCCATAAAATAGTAAATGCCATCTGACCTCTTCTCGAGTCGCTTCTCCATACCCCGTAAATACTCAGCTTAGTAGTTTTCTTCTTTTAACGCCTCGGCTTGAGCCGAACGGATCTGATCAGGCAGGTTAGAATGAATGGTGAGCTGCAAAGCGCGGACACGTTTGGGTTTCGTTTCCTTTCGACTGAGAGCGTCTGCTACAACGTTGGCCTTTCCTGGATGATACTTGATTGCACAATCATAATCGTTAAAAAGTTCTACCCAGCGACGCTGTCGCATATTCAAATCCTTCTGGTCGAAAATATACTGAAGGCTCCCGTGGTCGGTATAAATAGTGCATTTAGTACCGTACAGGTAATGCCTCCAGATTTTGAGCGCAAATACTACAGCTCCCAACTCCACATCGTGCGTCGTATAATTCCTCTCATAAACCTTCAACTGGCGAGAGGCGTAAGCTATCACCTTGTTGCGTTGCATTAACACGTAGCCGAGACCCTGAATAGATGCATCACAGTATACCGCGAAATCTTCGGTACCTTCAGGTAGAGACAAAATTGGCGCACTACAGAGTTTCTGTTTCAATAGTTGGAAAGCTTCTTCTTGTTTCGTTCCCCAAGAGTATACAACACTTTTCTGTGTCAATGAAGTAAGAGGTTGTGCGATCATCGAAAAGTTTTGATAAATCTTCGATAATACCCAGCGAGACCAAGAAATTGCCGCACCTCCGAAGGATTCTTTGGTGCCGCCCAATTTCTAACAGCATCAACTTTTGCAGGATCCGTGAGTATCCCTAATTCATTAACAATGTGCCCAAGAAAGTGTACCTCCCGAATCCAGAAGTCACCCTTAGAAAACTTCGCATAGAGCTGCTCCTTCCTTAGAAGTTCCAAAATAAGACGCAGGTGCCGCTCGTGATCTTCCTTGCTCTTAGAGTAGATTAAAATGTCGTCAATGAATACTATAACGAAATCATCGAGATACGGTTTGCATACGCGGTTCATGAGATCCATGAAGACCGCTGGCGCATTCGTCAATCCAAATGGCATAACCAAAAACTCATAGTGCCCATAACGCGTTCGAAAAGCCATTTTCGGAACATCCTCCTCTCGGACTCTCACCTGATGATAGCCCGATCTTAAGTCGATCTTCGAATAAAAACTTGACCCTTGCAACTGGTCAAACAAGTCGTCGATGCGTGGCAATGGATAACGGTTCTTGATGGTCACCTTGTTGAGTTCCCGATAATCAATGCACATGCGAAAGGACCCGTCTTTCTTCTTTACAAACAAAAGGTGAAGAACTGGGTCGGATAAAGCCTCTATTCAATAACTATTGCAGTTGATTAGATAACTCTTACAACTCTCCAGGTACAAGACGATAAGGAGCACGAGCAATTGGAGCTGCTCATGGTGCAAGATCGATCTGAAATTCTACTTGACGGTGAGGAGGTAAACCAGGTAGGTCCTTAGGAAATACATCGGCAAATTCACGTACGACAGGCAGGTCCTCGATCTTTCTCTCTTCAGACGGAGTATCAGTAACTAGTGCTAGAATTGCAGGATACCCTTTCGTAGACATTTCTGCGCTTGCATAGCCGAGATAATACCAACCATCGCCCCACTACGATGCCCTTGAACTGATAATGACTATCCATCAAGGAGAGGGATACGTACAATCTTTTCCTTACACAGAATCTCAGCTTGGTGCTTAGCCAGCCAATCCATACCAACCACTATATCGAAACTACCGAGGGTGACAGGAAGGAGATCAATATCAAATACTTGACCACGAGATCTAGTTTACACCCAAAGAGGACATGCGAAGCTTCTATCGTTTTACCATCAGCTAGTTCTACTACTTGCTTAACCTCTAAAGGTGTTGGAGTTAACCCTAATCGCTGACTAAACCCTAGGGACACATAACTCCAATCGGCACCAGAATCAAATAACACAAAAGCAATAAGATTATTCACAGAAAACGTACCAGTCACGACATTGCCGTCGTTCCTAGCATCCCCAGCCCCGATCATGAATACCCTTCCACGAGCACCGTTGCCCCCATTGTTGCCGTTGTTGTTGTTATTTCCAGCATTGTTGTTGTTATTCTGGCGCTTGTTATCGTTGGCGTTCTGGTTCAACTGAGGGTAATCCCGCTTAAAGTGGCCCTCACACCCACACTGATAACACCCTTTCTTGGAACCCTGATTCTGATGGGGTTGCTGCCTTTGCTGTCTCTGATACTGTTGATTTTGCTGATGCTGCTACTTTGGCAGTGGGGCTCTAGAGTCTTTGGCCTCATGGCCCACTTTCTCGCACCTACGGCAAGCCCAAGCACACTGCCCATAGTGATGATAGCCACACTTGTTGCACTGTTGCTTCTTCCCCACATAGGAACCTTGATTCTGATTACTGCCCTGGCCTTGGTTTACTGAGGACGACTGACTGAAATTGCGGTTGCTGCTGTTATCAGGCCTTTTCTGAGATTGGTTGGCGCTGGTTGCTTTGTCAGCGTCGTTCCATTTCCGCTTGTTATCACTAGCAGGCGTAGTAGCGGTGGTTGTAGCAGTAGTAGTGGCAGAAACACGCGGTGGTAAAGAATCACTCTCCACTTCCTGATCGGTGATTTTATGAGCCAAACGAACAATCTGAGTTAAGTTGTTGAGGTTTGCTGCAGTAACCAAACCCTTCACCCGTGGAGCTAATCCCTTGATAAACAATTCTATTCTTCGATGCGGAGGTCGGGACAAGTTCGGGCACATGATCGCCAACTCATGTGACCGTTTCGCGTACGCCTCAATCTCAGATCCCACCATCTTCAGATCATAGTATTCATTCTCAAGCTTCTGTATTTCATCACGAGGACAATACTCCTCCCTTATCAGCTCCTTAAAATCGTCCCAAGTAGTGGCATTTGCCACCTCGATGCCCAACAGCTGAACCTGGGCATTCCACCATTTTAGGGCACCATCCTCGAGTGTGCCCGTAGCATACTTCACTCTGTCCCCAGCAGGACAGTTACACATCGCAAACACTGATTCTGCCTTCTCGAACCATCGCAGGAGTCCTACAGCCCCTTCAGTCCCATTGAAGGTCCGTGGCTTACAATCCATGAACATCTTGAACGTACAGGCAGGTGGATTGTTTTGGTTTTGCTGACCTATAGGACGAAAGAAAACACATTACAGGGGTAAGAGTCGTGTACGCGACACAAGATTAAAGAGTGTTTGGCACATTTTGTACCAGCTTGGTAGGCTGCCAGAGCCTCAGCCACACGTGTGTTGATTAAGTTTGTCAGCTCAGCTTGGGTCATTGCGATGTGACCACGTCCATGACCTCGTCCACTCATGTTTCTATATAAGGAGAGGGAACAAATTTAGGTGTCAAGATGAGGTAAAAGTCAAGTCTCATGTTGATATTTACAACTACCAAGTTTACACACAATAGGGCAGAACCCTTCTCTCACTCGTTAAGCCTCACTGGGACTTACATGCACCTCATATTATTATTATGTGTGCACCCATAATAATAAGACAATTTGCATGCTCATCTCAGTGCCTCTTAACTTGCGCTAAAAGTTTCCCCCGCATTCAAATAACAAAACAGAAGGTATTACTGGATTACGAATCACAAGAGTCGAAGAGTAGTGCCATGCTATCAAGTCGCCATAGTATCTAGTATGTTGTTTCATGCAAGCTGTGAGTGTGTGACTACTAAACAAGTAATGCATAAAGTAAATAGAAGACGAACCTTGCAATCTGGAACTGAGTGTCATGATCGATTTTCGAAGGTGTTCGGTTATAGTCTGGTTTTACAAAAATGTTTTAAAACCTAGTTCACTATAACCAGTGGCTCTGATACCAAACAGTCACACCCCAAAATACCACATGCGAAAACACCTCAGGATGTGTGACGTACCAGGATTCAAGCCACTAATCATATCGAACCAACAATTAATATTTAAATAAAACATTCGTTTTATTGCAAAAGATAAATCCAAGTTAAGAGTTTAAACCAAAGAAAACATCAAGCGGAAGCATAAGGTAAATTGTTTAACAGCTGTTGCAAAATAAGTGTTTAAAAACCAATGCGTCAAATATCCAAGAGTCTCGATCCATGACTACTCTAGCACTCCCAGATAGCAAGTCCATATCAAACACCTAACGACCTGCAAGCATGCAGACAAGTGTGTCAGACGACGCTGGTGAGTTCAAAGTTTTGTTAACGCGTTGGTTAGCAGATATGTGTATAAAACAGTTCAACGTTATGTTTTGATGATGTTATTAACTCGATTACCGTATGTGGCTACTAGATATGTTTGCCCAAACCCCAATGACTCTATCAAAGCATTGGTCAAGTGGTCAAGGTAAATAGTTCACGGCCGTCCATTCCGGCCCGGTGTGAGTGTGCCAAACCTAATAGCGCTATCAACTAAATACCTCGTTGCCTTCCCGGCAACAATCGGTAGATGTAAGGGGTCTTATATGATAGAAACTGAGTAATAACAAACATCCCATTAACCTGACATTCTTCCCTGAAAACGTTACCCGATATCCCTTCCCGGGATGCATGCTTGGGAAAAGAGCAGTGAACTCACCTCGGTTTGCTCGGCTGGTAATTTACTTGTTAAAACTCTTTAGTCACTCAAGTCTTAACATTGTTACCATGTCCATTAGGTTCGTAATCAGATAGTGGCACATATACACGTATTCAGCACGTAACACAAGTATCACGTAAGTAGTAGTTTATACTAACAGTGCTCATTCGTCTAGGTTGCATAGTTCAAGTGGTTGAATGCATACGTTGTGAGCATGGGTAATACCTAGGTGACAAGTATGGACACTGCCCATGTAATTTCATATAACACAATACACGGCACCGTTCTATCATGTATGCAAAAATCAGTTTACATAAGGTTTACGTATGATCCGTAATCATAATGTGTGTACATACAATCAGTCAACAAATGGTACGTAACAGTCAACCTACTCATGCATATCAAAAGCCCACAGAGATGTAATAATACTCATAGTCAAGTGTACTGTTCTGACAACATTTACAAGCAAACTCAATATATGTTTATTCATAGGTTTACATGTTCTAAATCTCAGCCTGTTTGTGAGACTCTAGCCCAACGACGAAACATCATTAAAGGCCGACGAAATCACAATGTTTTCGTCGAGGGACATGCCGACGAAATCACAATGTTTTCGTCTTGAGGTGGTGCGACAAAATCTCAATGTTTTCGTCGTGAGGTGGTGTGACGAAATCTCAATCAACTGTTAAACCTGTACAAACCCTACTCATGGCGGTTCATCTTTCCCAGTTAATGATCAATCAACATCAGTTCCAATACGTTAACGCATACACTTCTAAACCCTTGTTACACATCCATAATTAACCGTTCACACAGTTCCTTTATATCATGATTTTATTATACGATCTATTGTGAACCCACATCATGGGCTTTTAATATCACACAACCCTAGACTCAACGACACAATCCGAGATTACTACTTGTTAATACCCGAAACTATCAAAAGCATACCCAAAAGAAGCAACACTAAATCACATATACACATACTAACCGTTAATCAAGTTCATGCATAACAAAAACAAATAATCAGGAAATAACATAAATCCAAAACTATAAAGAAATAATACACATACCAACTGTTAATCAAGATGATGTTGCTTCGATTGGGGGGGGGGGGGTCTACTGCCGCGCACACTTGGGAGAATAAGGATGTTTAGGGTTTGTGACTAATAGCCACATACAACACTAATCCCACGTATAAATGGAGGAAAAGGGAATTGGGCCGAGTCTGGTTA
The DNA here is from genome assembly GCA_030545235.1 of Helianthus tuberosus. NCBI lineage: Eukaryota > Viridiplantae > Streptophyta > Magnoliopsida > Asterales > Asteraceae > Helianthus > Helianthus tuberosus. The sequence goes on from CM060406.1 coordinate 148,109,533, forward strand.
AGATTAGCGGGTTGGGTCAAGTTTAGTTAAAGTGAGGGGTTTGGGCCTAGTGTATAATAGTAAACAATAGCGGCCCAATGTATGATAACAATAGGTGCGGCCCACAACTACTAAGCACGTAAACGTTCAACAAAGTTATTAAAATCGTTTAATGGAATTATACTAACACGGAGCGCGTAACATATCAAAGAGGGATAACGAGGAGTTAAGATTACGTTACTAACCTCGAAAGTTTGGGTTGTCACAATATGCGCATACCGCAAGCACGACGTTAACTAAAATGCATGCTCGATTGTTCGCATGTTCGATTGACTTGTTTATCATAAACCAAAATGCGTGCATTTCGTGTAGGTTTGTATCATGTGGTGTCATGTGAGATATATGCCACCTACTGCTCTTCGCTCATAGAGTCCTTTCATCCACACATACACGCATCTCTTCTCTCCCTCTATTTTAAGCGCCATCTCCTCCCTCTCCACTCAATATGAGCTCAAGCACCACCTACTAGCGTTGTAAGATCATTTCATATAGATGCTCTAAATAGCTCCATGTGGGCACCTGCCTAGGGCTGCAAACGAATCGAACGAACACGAACAAGACATTTTTCGTGTTTGTTTGTTAATAAATATATGCGTTCACGAACTGTTCATTAACACTTACCGAACGAGATTTTCTGTTCATGTCCATTTGTTAAGGAAATGAACTTATTCGTGTTCGTTTGTGTTTATTTGTTAGTTTTAGACAATGAACGTTGATGAATACAAATGAGCACAAACTAATGTTCATGAACACTAATGGAAACAAACGAACACAAACAAGCGTTTATGAACAAAGTATATAATACACTTACACTTATTATATATTTTATTTGTCGCAATTTTTAAGTTTCTAAATAAAATATAAAAACTAAAAACACTGATAAACTATCGAATAAAAATGAATACGATACCAAACATTCACGAACATAAATGAACAAACACGGCCTATGTTCATGTTTGTTCATTTAACTAAACGTACGAACAGGGCCGACTCTTGGGCCGGCCAATTCGTGCCGTCGCTAGAGACCCAAATTTTTAAAGGGCTAAGCTTTTATAGATATGGTAAATTATGTATTTAATATACGCATTCATTTATTGTACATAAAATTGTCGGTGGTGAAGTGGAAAAAACCATCTCAAGATAATGTAAATGTCTCAATTTAAAGGTCTGGCTCCACCACAAATGTTTATTTTTTTAATTTATTTCCTCTTACCACAATTTTGGGCCCAGTTTTTATTTCACCTGCGCCCTAAATTATTTTGTGAGTTTTCGGAGACGGCTCTGCGTACAAATTTTTTTTTTCGTGTTCGTTTGTTTAATAAACAAACGAACACAAACGAACTTCCTATCAAAAAAATCACGAACTGTTCGCCGAACGTTTAATTAGTTTACAGCCCTCCACAAGCCCCAACTACCCTCCCATAGCTAAAAAAGTAAAAAAGGAAAAAAGGAAAAAAGACCAACCTCCCACTCTGTAATCTGTTAGTAGAGATTATTTATACCTGAAAACGTCTATTGTTTCACTTTCAAGTTTCAATCTCCTCCCCACCACCGCACTTCCCCCTCTTCTCCATCCAAAAATCACCAAAAAGAAAGGATAAAAGAAAAAAAACCTACCTGATATTCTAAATCCATAATTGCTCGAAATAATAGTTGACTTTGTAAAGGATTGCCTCGTGGGATCCCTAGGTCCCGGTGCTCTAATATCAATCTAACCAAGTGGATGTATTGATAAATATCTACGAACCCGTGATCTGTTTTGCTTCTACAAAATCTATAAATACACATCCAACTTAAAAGAACCAAAACCACACCAACAATGAAGATAACAATCTTCGTCATCCCTATCCTCATCTTTCTCTCTCTCCCTCTCCAAACCATGCAACAAAAATGACGAAAAAGTCCTCTTTCAAATCAAGAACTCACTAGGAAACCCTTACCATTTAGCCTCTTGGCAAACAACTTTAGATTGCTGCAAATGGTACTGTGTCAAATGCAACAAAACCACCGGCCGGATCATCGAACTCACCATATTTGCCGGCAACATATCCGGCCAAATCCCACCGGAAGTAGGCAACCTCCCTTACCTCCAAACATTAATGTTTCACAAACTTACCAACCTCACAGGACACATCCCATCCACAATTACTAAACTAACCCACCTTACCTCGCTTACACTAAGCTGGACTAACTTGTCCGGTCCAGTCCCTTCGTTCCTCAGCCAACTCACAAACTTAAATTTTCTCGATTTATCATTCAACAATCTCACTGGCTCTATCCCGCCAGAACTTGCAAAGTTGACAAAACTTAACGCGATAGGACTCGACAGAAACAAGCTCACCGGAACCATTCCTGAATCATTCGGGATGTTCACCGGAAACGTCCCGGATCTTTACCTTTCACATAACCAGCTAACCGGAGACATACCCAAATCTTTAGGGTACTTAAACTTCTCACGTGTAGATGTTTCAAGAAACCAACTGACGGGTGATTTTAGCATGTTTTTTGGAAGAAACAAGACAATTCAAATAGCTGATTTTTCGAGGAACAGATTCTGGTTTGACCTCTCGAAGGTGGAATTCCCGGCGAGCTTGACTTATTTAGATTTTAATCATAATAAGGTTTATGGAAGTTTGCCGGCCACGTTAACGGGATTAAGTTTGCAAGGTTTGAATGTGAGTTACAATAGCTTGTGTGGGAAGATTCCTCAAGGTGGAGACCTGCAGAAGTTTGATCACTCTACGTATTTTCATAACCGGTGCTTGTGTGGGTCGCCGTTTTGGGCCTGTGGTGCTTGAATATTAATTGGCTCTGGCCGATCGAGTGTTTAATCATGTTTTGCAAAAGTCAAGGGTGAAGGTAGTATTTGTTGCAAGATAAGATTGTTTTCAGATAGCCGCATTTATTGAATGGCACCAAGCCATCTTCAACGCGTTTATATATTTTTTTAACGGTAACTTTCTTAAGATTTTTACATCCCTAAGACTGGGACCCTAACCAACTCTGTCCCAGACTTACGTTGTCTTAACTGGGTCCGCGCTGGGAGTGGTCAGACTTGGCTACGGCGTTCACCCGGAAACCGTACCGCCTCCACACGAGACACCTCGCTGGAGTAACGGCCGGATTAAAACCGGGGCGGCTCAGGCTCGAACTTGCGCAACATTGGTTAACAAGCACTTACGATCATTGCCTGGTCCCCTCACCTTTGCTACACCCGGGAGTCGAACCAGAGTCTCCAAGGAAACAAACCGGCCCAACTCCCAACTGAGCTGGGGTGGGGGATAACGCGTTTATATATAAACCTCATTGGCACACTCTTTAATTTTAATGGGGAATGTTATAGCAACATAGTCATACTTTATCTTACCCTTTTTCATATGGTTTTAAAATCTTAAACCTTTCATAGTCATACTTTATCTTTCCCTTTTTTATATAGTTTTAAAATCTTAAACCTTAATAAATTATAAAGCATTTCCGTTGCACTTTAAATATAAACTTATAAATTATAAATACGTCACCTATAAATTACTAGCCTAACTATTATTTCCGGTGTGCGAAGATGGCACGTACAGGATCTGTTGGTCACATCTTGAATTCCAATAAATTTTACTAGTCTTACATTTGGTCATAGTATAAATTTTCCGTTGGAACCTTACAATCTGATGTTGGATTTACTTGAGCTACCAAACCGTCGGGGTATGCAATAGTTCAAACTTAAATGTTCACTACAAGAAAAAACACTTGTAGGGACAAAATCTATAGGGAGGACAAAAGTCGTCCCTATAGAACAAATTATGGGGAGGGCTTTTGGTTCTTATGTAGTTTTGCTGTATTTAAAATAAGTTTTTTCTATAGGGACTAAAAGTCGTCCCTATAGCTCGAAGTTAAATTGTTTTTGTTTTTTATTTTATTCTGATATCATAAATAAGAAACAAAAAAAAAATGTTTTAACTTGTAGAGACCACAAGTCATCTCTATATTTTGAATATTTTTTTTAAATTTCCAATTAGTAATGATGAAAATAAAAAAAAGTTAAAAAAAAAAGAAAAAAACACTTGTAGGGACAAAATCTATGGGATGACAATAGTCGTCCCTATATAACAAGCAATTGGGAGGAATTTTCGTTCATATAGAGTTTTCCTCCATTTCATTCAAGTTTCTTCTATAGTGACCAAAAGTAGTCCCTATAGCTCAAAGATAAATTGTTTTTGTTTTTTTTTTAATTCTAATATCATAAGAAACCTAAAAAAATGTTTCAACTTGTTGTCACACCCTCTAACTTTTGCGGAAGCGTGATTATGGTGTGATTTTCTTAATACCATAGCATTCAATCATAACAACAACTATATGATCAAACCATAAGATGTTCATCCATAAAAGTTTGAAAATACCACAACATACTTGTCTGAAACGTAGACTCCAAATTTAAGTTACAACCACAACATGTTTAAATGAGTTCACGAAGACTCGATAAAAGACCTTAAATAAAACCGAGTTTAGAACCATGTATCTCGTCCAGGAATAAGATACATCTCCTAAACCCTACGACCTCGGATGACATCTTTTATTCATGACGCAGCTCGAAACATGCAAACACCCGCCAGATCCACTTAATTCTCTGAAATACATGTAGTTTAAAAACATCAACAAAAGTTGAGCGAGTTCATGTGTTTGTGTATATGTATGTATAAAACCTTTGTAAACAGTGTATGTAAATTTGTAAATCCCGGTATGAAAGCAAAGAAGGAAAAGATCACCAATAGTTTGCAAGGCCACTGATATGTGTGACAGCGTAGGAATGCTCAAACCTAGCAAATTTGTACCGGGCTTCCGGCTGGAAGACATAGTCACCCTATGGGCCACCCTGGTCCTCATGGGTGTGGGCTCGCTACACCCAAATAGATCTATCACTCACGCCCCACGGTCCTTATACGAGTATTAATGGTCTCAAGTATACGCTTACCCATTCACATGATCTATGGTACTTTCCTAGGCTAACCATACCAATTGTATTTGTATGTAATCCTTTTGTAACATGTATTTCACCCCCGAAGTTAATAAACAAAACAGTTTAAAGAAAAGGGGGACATGAACTCACCGTCTTGCGTCTTCAGTACTCGTAACTCAAATCCCTTCAGCAAACACGACTACCTACAATGTACTAACGTCTATTAGACGAACGGGTCGTGCCTCGTCTTAGTTGTGACAACCCTCACTAAACCAGGTATCCGTACGACTTAATTAATAATTAATTACTGCTTAATTACTGTGCTTGTTTGAAATTACTGATGAACTGCTACTTGATTTCTGATACATGCATATACCTGCATCATACTCACTTACCGTCACTACATTATTTACATGCTGAACCTTAGTGACAAACATGATGCACAAAAAGCACAGTAGCACTATAAACGGATAACCTATTGAGCATGCTGATAAAGCCAGCATCAGGCAGACTCTGCCTCTAAGGCCTGTATGAGCCAGAAATATTTTACTACACTAGTGGTGAGTGTAGGGATACAAGGGTTGTAGAACTGCGTCTCTAGGAATAAGTTACAATGACTGGATGTGCCTAAAACGTGCTCTAAGCACAAGAACTCAGCACTTTACATAATAATTCAGCACTTGGCTAACTAATAAAGTGCCAAAACATGAGAAAAATATTACTAGACACCTTCCAAAGTGTCAGGAATAAGTTGTGTCACTAAAAATAATAATAACGACACTTTAAAGCTTTGTTAAGCACTTTAACGGATTACTATCCAACCGAACAACCGGACTATACCCGGAACATGAAAATATTGTCATTAACATTGTTTTTCTTTTTCTGAGCCAGTTAGGGTCCCTGAATACCCTAACACCCGTCATAGCACATGACACACTAGTAACCAAGTTAACCTTCACATTTAACTAACTAACACTTGATGTTTAGTTGGAATCCAACTAGGTTACCCCCCCCCCTTTACGAATTCGGTCCCCAAGGGGACACCTCTTGTACTTGATGATTAGACTAATCACCCATGCTTAAGATCTTGAAGACATAGGGACCAATGGCTAATGGTGTAAAAGTTTGTCTATAAGATCATGTCATAACTCAACATAACATTCACCACACATTACACAAATCACACACTCTCTCCCTCTTTCTTTGGCTCTCGGCCGAGAACAACAACAACCATCCATCCATCCTTCGATCTTGAGCAACCAATTCCAAGTGCATACAAGTGATAAGGATCACGTATAAGGAGGCTCGGTGCTTTCGGAATGCGAAGGACCTCACTACCTTGCTTTTATCCTCTCATTTTGCGACTAGTTTCTTCCCTAGCCTCGAGCTAGTAGTAAGTTGCTTGAATCACCTTCTCGAACTATTTTAAGATGGTTAAAATGATTTGTAACGGTTAAAACTCGTAAACATGCAAGTTGAAGCATAAAAGTCTACTAAAAACACTAAAAGTGATGGTTAAAAGCTTGTATGTTGTGTAAAACTTGTAGTATTTAATTTGTGTAGTTATTTGGACCCGATCTATGTTGTGGTAGCTCGGATCATCGTTTAACCCGGATTGGTCATGATCTTGGATCATGACATAAGGTTGTTTTGGAAGTAACAAGGGTTAAAGGATGAAACTCTACCACACACGAATCATGAACTTGTGTAAAAGCGATGTAGCTTGTGAAATAGTGTTTAAAACTAGTAGATCTACGGATCTACAAGCGGTATCTTCAAAGGACCACGTGTCAAGAGAAAACATACTTTTAAAGACGGATCTTTCATAAACAAGAATGATTTTAGCAAACACACAAGTGTGTAAATACTTGTGTAGCACACACTTTCGACAAAATAACCATTTTTGTAAAAGATGACGAGAAGTTGTAAAAACGGAATTTCTCTAAAAACGAGGTTTTTACGAAATCGGATTGCTTTATATAAGGATCCGCTAAAAATATTGGGATTTACATCATAGTGTTGGAAGAACTACAAGTTCATGAGATTCTTGCAAATTACATGTTTATTAACTAGTTTGTTGTCTTGAAACGTTGTTTTGGTTAAATAAGGAAATTGTTGATTTGATTTATAAAAGAAAATGATACGCTTGAAAGCGTGGCCACCTCCAGTTACAGAGGAAACTCTGGCGAAATTTTTCTAAAATCCTAACACTTAGAATTATTTTCACTATAAGTGTTAGAAATACCTTTCGACTTGTTTTCAAATTATAGATTTCGCCACGACTTTATTTACAAAACATCGGAGGTGGGATTTCACAAAATAAAACTTGGTAAATATATATTTAGTATATATATTTTTCATAAAGTCACTTGATGAGTGTTTATGATTATTTTGTGAAAATACTAGTATTATTTTTAGGGTAAAAATAATACTATCAAATGTTAACGGATCCAAAATAATACGAACGCCTCTACGATAAATACATAAGTTACGCCGGTAATTATTATTACCACTCGATCGTAAAACGTAACTTACGCAATTTAAGGAAATATTTATGAACGCGTATTCTTGTTAAAGTATTATTTTGGGAAAATTTGTGTAATAGAAAATATAATATTTTTGAGAAGAATATTTATATTTGGGGTTAGAAATAAAATATATTTTAAGTGAGACTTAATAATATATTTCGAAATTATACGAACACACATGTATTAAATCCCCCATCCTTGGGAAGGAGAATGATTACCAAGTATTTACTAAATGTAAACACGAAATAGTTGTCTAACTATTTCCCAAAAACTTAAACCATAAAGCTAAGGCACGGCCGTCCGTCTAATAGAATTAGTACGTGTAGGTCGTCACACAGCTGCTTGATCAGGAGACATACTTAGTAGAGACGCACCACTGTGAGTTCATGTCCCCCTTTTCTCTTAACTGTTTTCAGTTTTTATACTTCGGGGGTGAAATACATGTTACAATGATTACGGATATTTTTATACATGATATGGTGTGAAGGGTAGGCACAACTAAAGGCCATTAATCCTCGTCGTAGGACCGAGGGACAAGAGTGATAGATGGGATCTATTTGGGTGTAGCGAGCCCACACCCATGAGGCCGGGGCGGCCCATAGAGGTGACTCGGTGCCCAACGCAAAATCCGCTAGGTTTGAGTCTTCCTATGGCACTTCACACATATCATTGGCTTTGCAACCCAATGGTGATCTCTTTTTTTTCCTTATTGCTACATACCAGGATTTTATACATACAAAGGTTTATTTACTCACTTACACATGAACTCGCTCAACATTATTGTTGATTTTTCAACTTACATGTATTTCAGGGAATTAAAGGATCTGGCGCGGTATGACACGTTCTCCCGCTGCACTAGTTACGAGGTCATCCGGGTTTGGGGAATGTGACTCTTTCCTGGACAAGTCACAGTCCTTAAACTGTGTTTATGTCATGTTGATGTTTGTGTTTGTTGAACAATGTCGTTAGGATGTGCTTCCGTTGAGACAATGTTGTTGTATTTGGTTTTTAAAACTTAATTAAATGGATGATCTTGCATGATTTTATTTCATATAGCTTTGTTATGGTTAAGCTATGGTATTAAGAAGTCACACCAAATTAACCACGCTTCCGCAAAGCCAGGGTGTGACAGCTTGGTATCAGAGCTCTGATCATAGCGAACTAGGATTCTTTCTCGAGTCTAGACTATGATCACTAGGGCTCTCACGAAAACATTTTTACACTGCATACCACTTAAGTCCAGATCCAAAACTTTTTATAAACAAATGTTGAGCACATTTTATTTATTATTTTAGGCTCAGTCTAGGAGGCTGAGGCTCGGTCTGGGAGGCCGAGGCTCGGTCTGGGAGGCCGCGGTAGTTGGCTAGTGGGACTAGGAGAATTGGCTAGTGGGACTAGGAAGAGCAGTCTGAGAGGCTGGGAGAATTGGCTAGTGGGACTAGGAGAATTGGCTAGTGGGACTAGGAAGAGCAGTCTGAGAGGCTGGGAGGCTAGTGGGACTAGGAGAACTATTTGAATGCTTACTTGGTGACTTATGAGATTATCTGATTGTATGATTGACTGTTTGTGCATGTTTGTGTTTATGTTACAGACACCATGGACACCTTTGGCACTGGTGATTCAGACAGCACAGGCCCTAGACCTATAGTATCAGACGGCCTAGAGTCTTCAGAGCACGAGGTCCACACATCCGACGTTACTAGCACGGACGAGGACGACTTTCAGCCCTTCGCTTTACCTGATGGTGCTGATGAGCTCGCTGATGGCCCTTGGGCCGGGGACCTACCGTTAGTGGAGATCCCTGCTCCCATACCTTTGGCTTCATATCCTGCTTACGATTTACTCCTCGACGCCGACGCTGACGACGACGTCGATCTGTTTGATGACGAGCCCTTAGAGGATGAGGTTCAGGGCGAGGCCCTTCTTGCTGCTGGAGATCTTTTGTTGATCGCAGATGCTCCCGCTGAGGAGTCACGTGCTCACTCTCCGGTCCCAGACTCTTTCGAGTCTGTGGCCTCCGCACCTTCACGCACTCAGAGTGCGCAACACTTTTCTCATGGATCAGATCCCGACCAGGCATCCTCTGTTGCCCCTATTCCTAGTTTTGCTTTCGACCACGATGATATGGAGGATTCCGATCCTGTCTTTTCCCCAGGATTCGACCCAGATGAGGATATAGAGTTTATACCCATGGATCAGCCTATGGAGGATCCAGTCGACCCAGTTGACCCAGTTGATCCCATCGACCCTGAGTTTGATTTTGAGATGGCCTTTGATGAGCCCGAGCAGCCACTAGACCCTGCTCCTGACCCAGTGCTTGAGCATGACCCTGCTCATGCTGGCATGTTTATTGAGCCTGTCATAGCTGACCTACCCATTGATGATCACCCAGTGGATGCTCCATTGTTGGAGGGCGATCATGTCATTGCTGCTGATCATGTTGATCCCCCACTTATTGCTGATGCACCAGTTGACCCTCTTGTTGCACCTCACCATGATCCTATGCCTGTACAGTTTGATCGAACACTTTTTGAGGCACAAATTGACCCACGAGATGAGCACGCCCAGCAGGGGTGGATTCCTGCTGATGACGAGGTCCCACCTATTCCCCCTCAGATCACTGATACCCGTCACGTTGGTACCTCCTTTTTATTTCCTCGATTTACACCTCCAGCGCGACCTGGAGAGGGTTCTTCGGCTCACCCTTTTGGACATGTACCGGTATCTATCCCTGCTAAACCACCGTCTGCTACTTTTCCCCCTGTTTCTCCATTTCGTGTGGCACCTTTTGATCCCACCAGTGAGCCGTTTCTCTGGACGTCACCTTCTGTTGTGCCACCGACCGACCCCTACCATTCTTTCCATATGGGGTATACTATTGAGGACGTTCTGATGTCTTTTGTCGCCCAGCACGAGGCACACACGCAGCGCATTCAGGAGCTTGAGAGAGCCCAGCCGCCGTGTCAGTGCCAGGGTCAGACCCACTTTCCTTTGCAGCCCTCTCGACCTTTACCACCAGACTATGCTGCACGCCTCTTGGCACTTGAGCAGCAGGTTGCTTCTTGGTTGCGTACCCAGAGAGCCATGGAGGAGGACTGGCTCCATTTGCATCGCTTGTTTTACACTCACTTTCCCCCTCCTCCACCGCCATCCGTGTAGAGCTCTTCAGTACCGTATGGGTAGACGCTGGTGAGAAGACGGCGAATGCTTTTGACTGCACAGCATTTTTGGAGACTACATTATGATTCTGATTTTTGTTGACATGTATTTGATGTACTGACGCTGATTTGATATAGTTTTTGGACTAGGGTGATGTAGCCCTTAGTCGACTGATGTTGTATGACACTGTGATGTACTTGTACGCTTACTATGTGGTCTCAATATATGGCAATCGCAGTATTCTCATCATATTTTATGCTTGATTTGGTTATTTATATTCTATGACATGGGATGTTGTGTGATTGATGTTTGTGACATGGGATGTTGAGTGATTGATGTTTGTAACATGGGATGTTGTGTGATTTTAACATGAGATGTTATGTGCTATTACTATCATCATATACGTACGCTATATTATGACCTGACTTGCGTATTATAACATTGGATCTTTATTATGGCCTGACCAACGTAAACACATCTTTAAGAAGATGCCGCCGAAACGTCCAACGCCGATGCCTACCAATGAGGCAGAACTCCAGCAAGTCATCGCTGGTGCCATCGCACAATACGCCGCCTCGCAAGGAGGACCCAGCGGAAGCAGCTCAAACAACAATGGCAACAACAATCCACCTCATGGTAATACTAAGTCATTTAGACATACCATGACCTAATTGGATATCTTTAGCAAAGATGCTAATGCCGTTCACATGTTAAATGTATGTGCAGGGTGCACCTACAAGCAGTTTCTAGACTGCAAACCGGTCAACTTTGATGGCACAGGAGGTGCTGTCGCCTTTGTTCGTTGGGCTGAGAAAACTGAATCGGTTCTTCGCATGAGCAAATGCGCACTAGATCAGCAAGTCACCTATATCTCAGGGCTATTCTTGGATGGAGCCCTCTCTTGGTGGAATTTGCAAGTACAGACACTTGGTGAAGCTGCTGTCTACGCGCTAACCTGGACCGAACTGAAGGAACTTATGCGCAAAAAGTACTGCTCTCATGCGGAAATCCAAAGGTTGGAAACCGAGTTCTGGCATTTGAAAATGGAAGGTCCAAAGATCGCTGAATACGTTCAGAGGTTCCATGACTTATCGCATGTGGTACCCTACATGGTCACTCCGGAGTTCAAGCGGATTGAACGTTTCATTTGGGGATTAGCTCCTCAAATCATAAGCATGGTGACCTCCTCCAAGCCTGCGACAATTACCGAGGCAATCGATCTAAGCGTAGCTCTCACCGAGGAGGCGATCCGCCTAAACAAGTTTTCTGATGTTGAGCAAAGGAAGAAAGAGACTCACGTCGAGTCATCCGAAGGTAACAAACGAAAGTTCTCGAACTTCAAACAAGGCACAAGTGGGGTTGTTAAGAAAGGAGAGCCAAACGCGCCAGCTCAGGTTACAGTTGGTAATAGGAGGAAAGGAAAGGGATATATGGGTGCACATCCCAAGTGTAACTCTTGCCAACGTCACCATTCTGGCCGATGCGGGCCAAAAGTATGCGAAGCTTGTGGAAAGACTGGTCACTTGAAGGATTCTTGTTGGGCTAGTGCTGGCCAGGGAGGCCAAGGAGGATTTGGGAATAGAAATAATAATCGTGGCGGTATTGGGAATCGCCCACAAGGAAACAATGGAGGTAATAGGAATCGAGGCAACAATGCGAATCAAGCTGGTAATGCAAACCAAAACAACAACCAAGCTGGAAATGGAGGTGGAAACGGGCAAAGACTTGGATGCTTTAACTGTGGTGATATTGGGCATTTTAAGAGGAACTGCCCAGAGTTGAACCAAGCCCGTGGAAGAGTGTTCCATATTGAAGCAAGGGAAGCACGCCAGGATCCGAATGTTGTCACTGGTACGTTCCCTGTAAACCAACGCTATGCATCCGTTTTATTTGATATTGGCGCCGATTATAGCTTCGTGTCGTTAGAATTTAAGAATATGCTTGGTTTAGCCGCTAATAAGTTAGATATTCCGTACTCAATCGAATTGGCCAATGGGAAGTTAGTAGAAGCCAATGAAGTTATCAGAGGTTGTGTGATTGAATTGGGAGAGCGTGAGTTTGCTTTGGATCTACTACCAGTCCAGTTGGGAAGCTTCGACGTGGTGGTAGGAATGGATTGGTTATCAGGCAACAAGCCTGAAATAGTTTGTCACGAAAAGGTCGTTCGTATCCCAACCGAAGATGGCGAAACAATTGTGGTTCACGGGGAGAAGCGTGATACGCCGTTAAGAATTATCAGCTGCCTGAAAACGCAAAAGTGTTTGCAGAAGGGATGTGTTGCCTTCCTGGCACACATCGTGGATAAGAAGGCTGCAGAACCAAAGATCGAAGACATCCCTGTCGTGAGGGAATATCCAGAAGTCTTCCCAGAGGACTTACCTGGACTGGCACCTCAGAGACAAGTAGAGTTCCGCATTGACTTAGTTCCAGGCGCCGCGCCTGTGGCTAAGGCACCTTATAGACTTGCTCCGTCTGAGATGCAGGAACTGTCGACACAACTTCAAGAGTTGTTAGACAAGGGGTTTATCCGACCAAGCATCTCGCCTTGGGGAGCTCCGGTCCTGTTTGTCAAGAAGAAGGACGATAGTTTTCGTATGTGCATCGACTACCGGGAGCTGAACAAGCTGACGATCAAGAATAGATATCCTTTGCCAAGAATTGATGATCTGTTTGACCAACTGCAAGGTTCAAGCTTTTATTCAAAGATCGACTTGCGATCTGGATACCATTAGTTAAGGATACAAGAGGAGAGTATCCCGAAGACAGCCTTCAGAACTCGTTATGGACACTACGAGTTCCTTGTTATGCCGTTTGGGTTGACAAACGCACCTGCAGTGTTTATGGACTTGCTGAATAGAGTTTGCAAGCCATAGTTGGACAAGTTCGTGATTGTGTTTATCGACGACATCTTGATTTATTCAAGGACGAAGGCTGAGCACGAACAGCATCTAAGAACTATTTTGGAGTTGCTGAAGAAAGAACAACTATATGACAAACTTTCTAAGTGCGAGTTTTGGCTACGTGAAGTCCAATTCCTTGGGCACGTGGTAAATGGAGATGGAATCCACGTGGATCCAACCAAGATCGAAGCGATCAAGAATTGGGAAACGCCAAAGACTCCAACCGAGATTCGACAATTCTTGGGTTGGGCTGGCTACTATCGAAGGTTCATTGAGGATTTTTCAAAGATCGCTCAACCATTGACGCTCCTCACGCAGAAAGATAAGAAGTTTGATTGGGAAATCAAACAGGAAGAAGCGTTCCAGATATTGAAGGATAAGCTCTGCAATGCGCCAATCTTAGCACTACCGGAAGGTACAGATGATTTTGTGGTATACTGTGACGTGTCACGTCAAGGATTGGGTTGTGTGTTGATGCAATGCCAAAAGGTTATTGCTTTCGCATCACGTCAATTGAAAGTGCACGAAAAGAACTATACCACACATGATTTGGAACTTGGCGCAGTGGTATTTGCATTAAAGATCTGGAGACACTACCTTTATGGTACAAAGTGTACAATTTTACAGATCACAAGAGCCTACAACACATATTCAACCAGAAGGAGCTGAATATGAGGCAAAGACGTTGGGTTGAGTTGTTGAACGATTATGACTGCGAGATAAAGTATCATCCAGGGAAGGCGAATGTGGTCGCCGATGCCCTAAGTCGAAAGGAGAGGATCAAGCCCATAAGGGTTAGGGCTTTAGAAATGATTATCCGGACCGATCTTTCCTTGCGCATTCGTGCCGCGCAGAAAGAAGCTCTCAAGGAAGGAAACCTTGAAGAAGAATATCTCCGTGGGATGGAGAAGCTACTGGTACCAAACGAGGAAGGGACGTTATGTTTTGAGAAAAGGATTTGGGTTCCTTTGTTTGGAGGTTTAAGGAAGGTTATTTTCGATGAAGCTCACAAGTCGCGGTACTCTATCCACCCTGGATCAGATAAGATGTACCAGGATCTCAAGGATTATTATTGGTGGCCTAGGATGAAGGGCGATGTTGCTGTTTATGTGAGCAAATGTTTAACGTGTGCTAAGGTGAAAACGGAATACCAGAAGCCTTCAGGACTTCTGCAACAACCTGAGATTCCCAAGTGGAAATGGGAACAAATCTCAATGGATTTTATTACGAAGTTACCAAGAACGTTAAGAGGCCATGACACTATTTGGGTAATAGTGGATCGATTAACGAAGTCAGCACACTTCTTACCTATCAAAGATAAGGATAACAGTAGCAAATTGGCTGAAATTTACATGAGAGAGATCGTCGCACGTCATGGAGTGCCTCTCTCAATCATCTCTGATAGAGACGGAAGGTTTGTGTCAAGGATATGGCAATCCTTCCAAGAAGCTTTTGGCTCACAATTAAATCTGAGCACCGCATTTCACCCGCAGACCGACGGGCAAAGCGAGCGGACGATACAGACTTTGGAAGACATGCTGAGAGCGTGTGTTATGGATTTGGGCGGTAGCTGGGATAAGCATTTGCCTTTGGTCGAATTTTCATACAACAACAGCTACCACACCAGTATTGGTGTCGCGCCATTTGAAGCCCTTTACGGACGCAAGTGCCGATCACCCCTATGTTGGGCTGACGCAGGTGATAGGCAGCTTGCTGGTCCCGAAATCGTCCAAGAGACGACAGACAAGATTGCGCAGATTCTAAAACGCATCGAAGCAGCTCGCCACAGACAGAAAGCCTATGCAGATCCAAACCGGAAACACTTGGAATTCCAAGTTGGGGAAATGGTTTTATTGAAAGTTTCACCCTGGAAGGGCGTGGCACGCTTCGGAAAGCGTGGGAAGTTAAATCCGCGCTACATTGGTCCTTTCAGAATTTTGGAAAGAATAGGACTAGTAGCATACAAGCTGGACTTACCTGCTGAACTCCATTCAGTTCACGATACATTTCATGTATCCAACCTGAAGAAAAGTCCAACTCAAGATACCATTGCCATTCCCATCGACGAGATTCATGTTGACGACACGCTACATTTCGTTGAAGAACCGGTTGAGGTTACGGATTGGAAAGTAAACAAGACCCGCCGGAGCAGTGTCAAGCTCATCAAAGTTCGTTGGAATGCCAGACATGGTCCTGAATACACCTGGGAGCGTGAGGACCGGATGAAAGAGAAATACCCCCACCTATTTCCTAAGAACCCTGCATCTACAAGCAGAACTTAAAATTTCGGGACGAAAATTTTCTAACAGGGGGAGAATGTGACAACCCTCACTAAACCAGGTATCCGTACGACTTAATTAATAATTAATTACTGCTTAATTACTGTGCTTGTTTGAAATTACTGATGAACTGCTACTTGATTTCTGATACATGCATATACCTGCATCATACTCACTTACCGTCACTACATTATTTACATGCTGAACCTTAGTGACAAACATGATGCATAAAAAGCACAGTAGCACTATAAACGGATAACCTATTGAGCATGCTGATAAAGCCAGCATCAGGCAGACACTGCCTCTAAGGCCTGTATGAGCCAGAAATATTTTACTACACTAGTGGTGAGTGTAGGGATACAAGGGTTGTAGAACGGCGTCTCTAGGAATAAGTTACAATGACTGGATGTGCCTAAAACGTGCTCTAAGCACAAGAACTCAGCACTTTACATAATAATTAAGCACTTGGCTAACTAATAAAGTGCCAAAACATGAGAAAAATATTACTAGACACCTTCCAAAGTGTCAGGAATAAGTTGTGTCACTAAAAATAATAATAACGACACTTTAAAGCTTTGTTAAGCACTTTAACGGATTACTATCCAACCGAACAACCGGACTATACCCGGAACATGAAAATATTGTCATTAACATTGTTTTTCTTTTTCTGAGCCAGTTAGGGTCCCTGAATACCCTAACACCCGTCATAGCACATGACACACTAGTAACCAAGTTAACCTTCACATTTAACTAACTAACACTTGATGTTTAGTTGGAATCCAACTAGGTTACCCCCCCCCCCCCCCCCCTTTACGAATTCGGTCCCCAAGGGGACACCTCTTGTACTTGATGATTAGATTAATCACCCATGCTTAAGATCTTGAAGACATAGGGACCAATGGTTAATGGTGTAAAAGTTTGTCTATAAGATCATGTCATAACTCAACATAACATTCACCACACATTACACAAATCACACACTCTCTCCCTCTCTCTTTGGCTCTCGGCCGAGAACAACAACAACCATCCATCCATCCTTCGATCTTGAGCAACCAATTCCAAGTGCATACAAGTGATAAGGATCACGTATAAGGAGGCTCGGTGCTTTCGGAACGCGAAGGACCTCACTACCTTGCTTTTATCCTCTCATTTTGCGACTAGTTTCTTCCCTAGCCTCGAGCTAGTAGTAAGTTGCTTGAATCACCTTCTCGAACTATTTTAAGATGGTTAAAATGATTTGTAACGGTTAAAACTCGTAAACATGCAAGTTGAAGCATAAAAGTCTACTAAAAACACTAAAAGTGATGGTTAAAAGCTTGTATGTTGTGTAAAACTTGTAGTATTTGATTTGTGTAGTTATGTGGACCCGATCTATGTTGTGGTAGCTCAGATCACCGTTTAAACCGGATTGGTCATGATCTTGGATCATGACATAAGGTTGTTTTGGAAGTAACAAGGGTTAAAGGATGAAACTCTACCACACACGAATCATGAACTTGTGTAAAAGCGATGTAGCTTGTGAAATAGTGTTTAAAACTAGTAGATCTACGGATCTACAAGCGGTATCTTCAAAGGACCACGTGTCAAGAGAAAACATACTTTTAAAGACGGATCTTTCATAAACAAGAATGATTTTAGCAAACACACAAGTGTGTAAATACTTGTGTAGCACACACTTTCGACAAAATAACCATTTTTGTAAAAGATAACGAGAAGTTGTAAAAACGGAATTTCTCTAAAAACGAGGTTTTTACGAAATCGGATAGCTTTATATAAGGATCCGCTAAAAATATTGGGATTTACATCATAGTGTTGGAAGAACTACAAGTTCATGAGATTCTTGCAAATTACATGTTTATTAACTAGTTTGTTGTCTTGAAACGTTGTTTTGGTTAAATAAGGAAATTGTTGATTTGATTTATAAAAGAAAATGATACGCTTGAAAGCGTGGCCACCTCCAGTTACAGAGGAAACTCTGGCGAAATTTTTCTAAAATCCTAACACTTAGAATTATTTTCACTATAAGTGTTAGAAATACCTTTCGACTTGTTTTCAAATTATAGATTTCGCCACGACTTTATTTACAAAACATCGGAGGTGGGATTTCACAAAATAAAACTTGGTAAATATATATTTAGTATATATATTTTTCATAAAGTCACTTGATGAGTGTTTATGATTATTTTGTGAAAACACTAGTATTATTTTTAGGGTAAAAATAATACTATCAAATGTTACCGGATCCAAAATAATACGAACGCCTCTACGATAAATACATAAGTTACGCCGGTAATTATTATTACCACTCGATCGTAAAACGTAACTTACGCAATTTAAGGAAATATTTATGAACACGTATTCTTGTTAAAGTATTATTTTGGGAAAATTTGTGTAATAGAAAATATAATATTTTTGAGAAGAATATTTATATTTGGGGTTAGAAATAAAATATATTTTAAGTGAGACTTAATAATATATTTCGAAATTATACGAACACACATGTATTAAATCCCCCATCCTTGGGAAGGAGAATGATTACCAAGTATTTACTAAATGTAAACACGAAATAGTTGTCTAACTATTTCCCAAAAACTTAAACCATAAAGCTAAGGCACGGCCGTCCGTCTAATAGAATTAGTACGTGTAGGTCGTCACACAGCTGCTTGATCAGGAGACATACTTGGTAGAGACGCACCACTGTGAGTTCATGTCCCACTTTTCTCTTAACTGTTTTCAGTTTTTATACTTCGGGGGTGAAATACATGTTACAATGATTACCGGATATTTTTTATACATGATATGGTGTGAAGGGTAGGCACAACTAAAGGCCATTAATCCTCGTCGTAGGACCGAGGGACAAGAGTGATAGATGGGATCTATTTGGGTGTAGCGAGCCCACACCCATGAGGCCGGGGCGGCCCATAGAGGTGACTCGGTGCCCAACGCAAAATCCGGCTAGGTTTGAGTCTTCCTATGGCACTTCACACATATCATTGGCCTTTGCAACCCAATGGTGATCTCTTTTTTTTCCTTATTGCTTCATACCAGGATTTTATATATACAAAAGGTTTATTTACTCACTTACACATGAACTCGCTCAACATTATTGTTGATTTTTCAACTTACATGTTTTCAGGGAATTAAAGGATCTGGCGCGGTATGACACGTTTTCCCGCTGCACTAGTTACGAGGGTCATCCGGGTTTGGGGAATGTGACTCTTTCCTGGACAAGTCACAGTCCTTAAACTGTGTTTATGTCATGTTGATGTTTGTGTTTGTTGAACAATGTCGTTAGGATGTGCTTCCGTTGAGACAATGTTGTTGTATTTGGTTTTTAAAACTTAATTAAATGGATGATCTTGCATGATTTTATTTCATATAGCTTTGTTATGGTTAAGCTATGGTTTAAGAAGTCACACCAAATTAACCCACGCTTCCGCAAAGCCAGGGTGTGACAGCTTGGTATCAGAGCTCTGATCATAGCGAACTAGGATTCTTTCTCGAGTCTAGACTATGATCACTAGGGCTCTCACGAAAACATTTTTAACACTGCATACCACTTAAGTCCAGATCCAAAACTTTTTATAAACAAATGTTGAGCACATTTTATTTATTATTTTAGGCTCAGTCTGGGAGGCCGAGGTAGTTGGCTAGTGGGACTAGGAGAATTGGCTAGTGGGACTAGGAAGAGCAGTCTGAGAGGCTGGGAGAATTGGCTAGTGGGACTAGGAGAATTGGCTAGTGGGGACTAGGAAGAGCAGTCTGAGAGGCTGGGAGGCTAGTGGGACTAGGAGAACTATTTGAATGCTTACTTGGTGACTTATGTGATTATCTGATTGTATGATTGACTGTTTGTGCATGTTTGTGTTTATGTTACAGACACCATGGACACCTTTTGGCACTGGTGATTCAGACAGCACAGGCGCTAGACCTATAGTATCAGACGACCTAGAGTCTTCAAAGCGCGAGGTCCACACATCCGACGTTACTAGCACGGACGAGGACGACTTTTAGCCCTTCGCTTTACCTGATGGTGCTGATGAGCTCGCTGATGGCCCTTGGGCCGGGGACCCACCGTTAGTGGAGATCCCTGCTCCCATACCTTTGGCTTCATATCCTGCTTACGATTTACTCCTCGACACCGACGCTGACGACGACGTCGATCTGTTTGATGACGAGCCCTTAGAGGATGAGGTTCAGGGCGAGGCCTTTCTTGCTGCTGGAGATCTTTTGTTGATCGCAGATGCTCCCGCTGAGGAGTCACCTGCTCACTCTCCGGTCCCAGACTCTTTCGAGTCTGTGGCCTCCGCACCTTCACGCACTCAGAGTGCGCAACACTTTTCTCATGGATCAGATCCCGACCAGGCATCCTCTGTTGCCCCTATTCCTAGTTTTGCTTTCCGACCCACGATGATATGGAGGATTCCGATCCTGTCTTTTCCCCAGGATTTGACCCAGATGAGGATATAGAGTTTATACCCATGGATCAAGCCTATGGAGGGATCCAGTCGACCCAGTTGATCCCATCGACCCTGAGTTTGATTTTGAGATGCCATTTGATGAGCCGAGCAGCCACTAGACCCTGCTCCTGACCCAGTGCTTGAGCATGACCCTGCTCATGCTGGCATGTTTATTGAGCCTTGTCATAGCTGACCTACCCA